>OZ038379.1:189305949-190791053 GCA_964036045.1 Eutreptiella sp. 'Long Island Sound 2002' | reverse complement strand
AGCCCCACCAGATGGGCAACTGAGTAGGACCCAGCGCCATCCACAAGGCTCCTCACTAGGAACCCGCCCTGCCCCCCCCCTGCCCTGGTGAGGGGATCTCAGTAGGATCCAGCCCCACATGCCGGTCAGCTCAGTAGGAAAGAGCCCCACCAGATGGGCAACTGAGTAGGACCCAGCGCCATCCACAAGGCTCCTCACTAGGAACCCGCCCTGCCCCCCCCCTGCCCTGGTGTGGGGATCTCAGTAGGATCCAGCCCCACATGCCGGTCAGCTCAGTAGGAAAGAGCCCCACCAGATGGGCAACTGAGTAGGACCCAGCGCCATCCACAAGGCTCCTCACTAGGAACCCGCCCTGCCCCCCCCCTGCCCTGGTGTGGGGATCTCAGTAGGATCCAGCCCCACATGCCGGTCAGCTCAGTAGGAAGGAGCCCCGCCCTATGGGCAACTGAGTAGGACCCAGCGCCATCCACAAGGCTCCTCACTAGGAACCCGCCCTGCCCCCCCCCTGCCCTGGTGTGGGGATCTCAGTAGGATCCAGCCCCACATGCCGGTCAGCTCAGTAGGAAAGAGCCCCACCAGATGGGCAACTGAGTAGGACCCAGCGCCATCCACAAGGCTCCTCACTAGGAACCCGCCCTGCCCCCCCCCCCCCCCACTAAGCAAAGGCCTGTTAGGATTCTGTCGCCGGGGGGAATTCCGAAGGGGGTCCATTCCGCCGCCCGTGCCAATCCCGAGGCTTGCACTGCCCCACGCACACGCGGCACTGCCAAAGCCCCCGGATTTCGCCGGGGGAAACCCTCGCCACCTTCACTAAAGGCGAAGCCCCCCCCCCCTCGCCCCCTACGCCGCAGAACACGGGCGCGGGGCAGTGTGCGGGGCGGTGTGCAGGGGGGGGGGGGGGGCGCATTGGGCAGCGCCGGGGGGGGGGGGGGGGGGGGGGGGGGGGGCACAGGGCACTGTGCGGGGGGGAGGGGGGGGGGGGCAAGGCAGTGCGCAGGGCTGTGGACACGGGCCGGGGCGCAGGGCGGTGTGCGGGAGCGCAGTGCCGGGCACGGAGGCAGGGGGCGGGGCGCGGCGGCGACAAGCGTGGGCGGCCGGAGGGCGGTCGTGCTGCCGGGCGGCGCGCGGTGGTGCAGGGCGCCCCCCCCCCCCCCCCGGGGGGGCCTATGGCCCGGGCATCATCGGCCATGACGGCTGCTCTTGTCCGCCTGAACGTCTTGGGGGGTGCACCGTCACTGAGGACGTCCCGGGCGCGGGGCCCAACAGAGGGGGCGCCGGCAGCGGAACGGAAACGCACGAAAGTGCAGGCAAACCGCCCTTTTTTTTTGAAGAGGGAGGGGGGGGGCTTTTTGCAACAAAACCCTCCATTTGACGGCCCTTCGGCCGTACATCTCTGCTGCGCGTGGGTGGGGGCAGGAACGGAGGAGGCGCGCGTGTGCAGACACACGAACGGGTGGTCTCTCCCGCACAGCGCGCGCGGCCCTTCCGGGCCGCCCGGCGATGGTCCCCCCCCCCCCCCAAGGCCCTCCTTCTGCCGCCGGGCCCCGCACCCGCACGCCAAACCCCCGCCATCCCACCGCCCCTTCCGGATCCCTGTGCCCCTCCTCCCGGGGGCCGCCCGAGTGTCGCGGGGGCGCCACGGGGGAGACGCGTGCTCACGGGCGGCGGCCTTCGCGTTCACTGCCACAGAGCCTTGGTGGGCCCCCACAGGGCGGCGGGCCGGGACGCTCCTGACACATGCTCAGGGGCAGGGATGCGTTGGAAGGGGGTGAAGAGGCGCCGCCCTCCCGGGCGCGCAGCCTATGGCCCAGCCACTGACCCCCCACCGCCAAGCGCCGGCTTCAATGGCATTTGTAACCGACAGTAACCGCCCCCAACCGCTTTGGGCCACAGAGCCGCGGTCATGTTGGCTGCCACGAGGCCGCCTCGGGCGGCCCGGCACCGCACGCCAGCGGCGCACCACTGCCCGGGAGGGCGCGGCCGGGAAGCAGCGGGGGGACACCCGGGGGTTGACATTGGGGGCGGGTCCCCGCGGCCATGGGGCGACCACAGCCGCCGCGCGGCGGTCCCCCGCCGGCACGCGGCAGGGGCTTATGGCTGCGCCGCAGCGGTGCGGAAGCGGGCGCACGGAGGTGGGTCTGTCGCGGGGGACACCCTCGCTTGGCCCTACTTTTGCCCCGATTTTAGTCGAATCGGCGAAACCGCGGGAACACTTCTGCGCGTCGCGCCGCGCGCGCGCGCGCGGCGCCGAAATCCGTTCCGGAGCAACGGGGCATGCACTGAGGCGATCGCAGCATTCCAGACCCGATGGGCCCTGGGCGGAGCCGGCTCCCCTCTCAGTCCATCAGCCATCCATCCCCCCCCCCCCCCCAGACCTCTGCTTAATGATACCGCGGGGGGGGGGGTTGGCACAAGGCCTTGGTGGTTGGCTCTGTTACCCTGTGGCGGCGCCTATTGGCCTCTCGCCTTTGAACCTTCTGCTATGACAAGCGGGCATCCGCACTACTGCGGGCATCGGAACTGCCGCGGGCATCCGCACTGCCTGGGGGGGGGATCCAGAATGCACCTTCTGCCCATGGCATCCTCCCCTGACGGCCTGATCAGTGCCCGGGATGCGGTCATCACGACGACCCCCAGGCTGGGAGGTGCTCACCAGAACCAGCAACCTGAATGTCGCACAAGGCCATGGGTGCTGGCTCACCAATGTGTGACTTGCCGGTAGTGCGTTGCAGGGGGTTGATACCGCGGGGGGGGGGGGGTTGGGGGGGAGGAATTAGGCCCCCTGAGATTTGGGCTGAGCCCCCCCACCCACCCACCCCCACATCAGGAAACTGGTCCTCAGGATAAAAATGAAGTTCATCAAAGGGGCCCGAAGTTGGAGGAGGTCGATTTCAGGTACACAAACTTCGCGTTGGTCTCTGCCCCCCCCCCCCCCGTAAAGTACCAACGCGCCACTCTGCAAGGGCCTGATCCCCCCCTTTCTCTCTCACCAGACCCCCCTCCCTCCACCGCCATCCACCCCCCCCCGTCGCCCTTCGTCCCCCCAGGACCAGGGCACCGCATCGCGTACCTGCTGCTGCAATTGCATTTGCTGGAGCGCCAACTGATCGTCCACGAACTTCTCGCTCTCGTGGTACGCGTCGTTATGGGCCTCGAGGTCCATCTCTGCCGCCGACACACGAGCGCAGGAGGGCAGGGCGCGGGCGGCGGGGCAGTGCAGGCGACCGCTCTGGGCGTGGCAGGGCCGCGTCCGGGCGATGCGGCAGGGCGGGAAGAAAATTGCTCTGCGGGGGGGGGGGGGGGGGGTGACACGGAAGCCCATTTTCCCAACCCCCCCCCCCGCCTCCTTGGCCGCCGTGACGGGAGGGGGGGGGGTTCAGGGCGGGGTGCCCGACCTGCCGTGCCGGGGGGGGGGGGGGTCAACCCAACATCTATGGCTCAAAATGATAGCCACGTCGCGCTGATCATTTTGACTGCTCAAATGTGGGGGGGGGGAAATTATTGGTGGAAAAAAATTTTTGGGGCCAAAATTTGTGTTTCTGCACCTTCGGCGCCAACATCCGTTCTTACACAAAACAAAGGGCCCAACACGGAACCCCATTTCTCCAACCAGCCCCCCTCCTTCGGCGGGCGTCCATGTCACCCCCCCCCCCCCGCAGAGCAATTTTCAGGTCGCCCAGCCTCTGTCTTGCGAGCGGCGGCGCGGGGGCCGCGGGCGTGCGCCGGGGCCGCGCACCGGCCGGGGGGGCCGTGTGCAAGGGGCGTGCGGGCGGGCCCCGCCGCCGCCGGTGAAGGGGCAAGGGACTGCGCATGGGCGGCCCGGGGGGGCCGTCCATGCACAAGGGCTTCGGGGGTGGGAGAGGGGGGCACTGGCGTGAACCCCTCTTTGGGCCCCTGGGCATGCGTCCTTATTCGACCCCTTGTGCGAGTGCACGCGGTGTTCCCTGCCCCCCCTGTGTGACATTCCGTCGGGTTGTTGCTCCTTTACAGGGCCCTGGACAGTCACCGTTCTTCCCTTCGCATGTTGCGTCGGGTCGCTGCGTTCTGTCGGCCGCTGCGGCCGGTGCTCCTGCTGGTGTCGTTTCCGCGTTCGCGGAGCTCCGTAGTTGGTGTGTTGGGGCTGTGCTGAATGTGGCGGGATGTGCCGTTTGTGTGTTGCCGGGGTCGTTTGACTGTTTTTGCTGCCCACGCGCCTCGGTCCACAGGCCGTCCATAGCCTGCCTCGCTGTGTTTCTGTGTGTGTGAGGCCCAGGTGCCCTGTTCCTCCACGCGCTGTCCCGGCCGTCCACCATATGTCCTTTTCCCCCTCACGGCTGGTCTGCCCCTGACGGGCCCCCGCTCCTGTTGCGCAAACAGCCCATCTGGGCTGCGGGAGACACCCCCCACCTGATGCCGGTTGAGCAGACACCCCCCCACCATCTCGGCCCCAATGTTCAGAGTTGATTGGGGTCAGGGTCGCCGCGCTGGGGGACCCAGTCAAATTGTGTAGCCCTCTTCGGTGTCTCGGGGTAGAGCCACCAAATACCGTCCCGAGGCAGTTTGGGGGGGGTGGGGGGCACGTATGCGGACACGCAAGGCCTGGGCACACCTTGAGCCTTGCCCTTTGCCTTGCTGGAGGGCTGCCCCACATCCAGGTTGGCCTTGATGCTCGCAACAGGGTCTTGCTGTCAAGGCAAAGAGAGGGTGGGCGCTGGGAGGCGTCAATATGAGGTTCGGAACGTGACCGCAGGGGGCTCCTGACACATGCTCAGGGGCAGGGATGCGTTGGAAGGGGGTGGGGAGGCGCCGCCCTCCCGGGCGCGCAGCCTATGGCCCAGCCACTGTCCCCCCACCGCCAAGCGCCGGCTTCAAGGGCATTTGTAACCGACAGTAACCGCCCGCAACCGCTTTGGCACCCTCCTCCAACCGCCTGCCTAACCGCTTCTGGGGCCGCGTCGGAGGTCCCGTCCCTTCGGATGCAGCCCTGCTCAGGGGTAGCGCCTGCACGGCGCGTGCGCAGTGAGGACAGCGCTGTAGAGAACCGCATGCACGCAGCGGTGGCTGTGCCATGTGCAGTGCGCCACAGCCCCGAGGGCCAAGTCCCTTGTGATGCCTGTCCGGAGGGTTCTCTCCCCGTCATTATGCCACACTGCCCGCCTCCCAGGGGACAGTCCGCACAGCGCGCGCCCGGCCCGCCTTTGCACATGAGCCTCCCGCCGCAGATGTGGCGCGCGTCGGCGTTGGAGGGTCTGGCGGAGGGCGTTCAGGTCCCGAGGCCGGGAACAGCCGCGGGGCATCGCAGTCCGGGGGGGAGGGCGAGGGTCAGGCCCGGGGGGCGGGCCGGCGGAGGCAGGTGCTGCACGGGGGAGTGCCTGCGCCACGCGCTACTTGTGCGGCGGGTTGCCCCCCCTAAGCGCTGAGGGAGGATCTGCGCCGCGCGCGCGCGACTTTTCCGGCGGGTTTACCCGGAATGGGATGGCTGTTACCCCCTCCCGAAATGCCCCCGAAGGAGAGCAGGCCCTTGGGTACGAAACCTGTGTAAACATCCCTCCGTTGTGCACAATCCGCCCCCTCCCACCCCCTCACATCCCTCCGTCGTGCCCCCTCCGCCCCCTCCCACCCCCTCACATCCCTCCGTTGTGCCCCATCCGCCCCCTCCCACCCCCTCACATCCCTCCGCCGTGCCCCATCCGCCCCCTCCCACCCCCTCACATCCCTCCGTCGTGCCCCATCCGCCCCCTCCCACCCCCTCACATCCCTCTGTTGTGCCCCATCCGCCCCCTCCCACCCCCTCACATCCCTCCGCCGTGCCCCATCCGCCCCCTCCCACCCCCTCACATCCCTCTGTCGTGCCCCATCCGCCCCCTCCCACCCCCTCACATCCCTCCGCCGTGCCCCATCCGCCCCCTCCCACCCCCTCACATCCCTCCGTCGTGCCCCATCCGCCCCCTCCCACCCCCTCAAATCCCTCCGTCGTGCCCCATCCGCCCCCTCCGACCCCCCTCACATCCCTCTGTCATGCCCCATCCGCCCCCTCCCACCCCCTCACATCCCTCCGTCGTGCCCCATCCGCCCCCTCCCACCCCCTCACATCCCTCCGCCGTGCCCCATCCGCCCCCTCCCACCCCCTCACATCCCTCCGTCGTGCCCCATCCGCCCCCTCCCACCCCCTCACATCCCTCCGCCGTGCCCCATCCGCCCCCTCCCACCCCCTCACATCCCTCCGTCGTGCCCCATCCGCCCCCTCCCACCCCCTCACATCCCTCCGTTGTGCCCCATCCGCCCCCTCCCACCCCCTCACATCCCTCCGCCGTGCCCCATCCGCCCCCTCCCACCCCCTCACATCCCTCCGTCGTGCCCCATCCGCCCCCTCCCGGCCCCTCACATCCCTCTGTCATGCCCCATCCGCCCCCTCCCACCCCCTCACATCCCTCTGTCATGCCCCATCCGCCCCGTCCCACCCCCTCACATCCCTCCGTCGTGCCCCATCCGCCCCCTCCCACCCCCTCACATCCCTCCGTTGTGCCCCATCCGCCCCCTCCCACCCCCTCACATCCCTCCGCCGTGCCCCATCCGCCCCCTCCCACCCCCTCACATCCCTCTGTCATGCCCCATCCGCCCCCTCCCACCCGCTCACATCCCTCCGCCGTGCCCCATCCGCCCCCTCCCAACCCCTCACATCCCTCCGTCATGCCCCATCCGCCCCCTCCCACCCCCTCACATCCCTCTGTCATGCCCCATCCGCCCCCTCCCACCACCTCACATCCCTCCGTCGTGCCCCATCCGCCCCCTCCCACCCCCTCACATCCCTCCGTCGTGCCCCATCCGCCCCCTCCCACCCCCTCACATCCCTCCGTCGTGCCCCATCCGCCCCCTCCCACCCCCTCACATCACTCCGTCGTGCCCCATCCGCCCCCTCCCACCCCCTCAAATCCCTCCGTCGTGCCCCATCCGCCCCCTCCCACCCCCTCACATCCCTCCGCCGTGCCCCATCCGCCCCCTCCCACCCCCTCACATCCCTCCGTCGTGCCCCATCCGCCCCCTCCCACCCCCTCACATCCCTCTGTCATGCCCCATCCGCTCCCTCCCACCCCCTCACATCCCTCCGTTGTGCCCCATCCGCCCCCTCCCACCCCCTCACATCCCTCTGTTGTGCCCCATCCGCCCCCTCCCACCCCCTCACATCCCTCCGTCGTGCCCCATCCGCCCCCTCCCACCCCCGCACATCCCTCCGCCGTGCCCCATCCGCCCCCTCCCACCCCCTCACATCCCTCCGTCATGCCCCATCCGCCCCCTCCCACCCCCTCACATCCCTCTATCATGCCCCATCCGCCCCCTCCCACCCCCTCACATCCCTCCGTCGTGCACCATCCGCCCCCTCCCACCCCCTCACATCCCTCCGTCATGCCCCATCCGCCCCCTCCCACCCCCCTCACATCCCTCTGTCATGCCCCATCCGCCCCCTCCCACCCCCTCACATCCCTCCGTCGTGCCCCATCCGCCCCCTCCCACCCCCTCACATCCCTCCGCCGTGCCCCATCCGCCCCCTCCCACCCCCTCACATCCCTCCGTTGTGCCCCATCCGCCCCCTCCCACCCCCTCACATCCCTCCGCCGTGCCCCATCCGCCCCCTCCCACCCCCTCACATCCCTCCGTCGTGCCCCATCCGCCCCCTCCCACCCCCTCACATCCCTCCGTCGTGCCCCATCCGCCCCCTCCCACCCCCTCACATCCCTCTGTCATGCCCCATCCGCCCCCTCCCACCCCCTCACATCCCTCCGTCGTGCCCCATCCGCCCCCTCCCACCCCCTCACATCCCTCCGTCGTGCCCCATCCGCCCCCTCCCACCCCCTCACATCCCTCTGTCATGCCCCATCCGCCCCCTCCCACCCCCTCACATCCCTCCGCCGTGCCCCATCCGCCCCCTCCCACCCCCTCACATCCCTCCGTCGTGCCCCATCCACCCCTCCCACCCCCTCACATCCCTCTGTCATGCCCCATCCGCCCCCTCCCACCCCCTCACATCCCTCTGTCATGCCCGATCCGCCCCCTCCCACCCCCTCACATCCCTCCGCTGTGCCCCATCCGCCCCCTCCCACCCCCTCACATCCCTCCGTCGTGCCCCATCCGCCCCCTCCCACCCCCTCACATCCCTCCGTCGTGCCCCATCCGCCCCCTCCCACCCCCTCACATCCCTCTGTCATGCCCCATCCGCCCCCTCCCACCCCCTCACATCCCTCCGCCGTGCCCCATCCGCCCCGTCCCACCCCCTCACATCCCTCCGCCGTGCCCCATCCGCCCCCTCCCACCCCCTCACATCCCTCCGTCGTGCCCCATCCGCCCCCTCCCACCCCCTCACATCCCTCCGTCGTGCCCCATCCGCCCCCTCCCACCCCCTCACATCCCTCTGTCATGCCCCATCCGCCCCCTCCCACCCCCTCACATCCCTCCGCCGTGCCCCATCCGCCCCGTCCCACCCCCTCACATCCCTCCGCCGTGCCCCATCCGCCCCCTCCCACCCCCTCACATCCCTCCGTCGTGCCCCATCCGCCCCCTCCCACCCCCTCACATCCCTCTGTCATGCCCCATCCGCCCCCTCCCAGCCCCTCACATCCCTCCGCTGTGCCCCATCCGCCCCCTCCCACCCCCTCACATCCCTCGGTCGTGCCCCAGCCGCTCCCTCCCACCCCCTCACATCCCTCCGCCGTGCCCCATCCGCCCCCTCCCACCCCCTCACATCCCTCCGTCGTGCCCCATCCGCCCCCTCCCACCCCCTCACATCCCTCTGTCATGCCCCATCCGCCCCCTCCCACCCCCTCACATCCCTCTGTCATGCCCCATCCGCCCCCTCCCACCCCCTCAGCGGAGGTTCCCCAGCGCGAAGAGGCCGCCTGGGTTTTGCCATGGGAGGTAGCTCGCCTCCCAAAACACACGAAACCGCATGCCCCCCCCCCCCCCAGGGACAGCCAGCAAGAACCTCCGGGGGCGAGAGTTGGGACCCTCCCCCATGCGCCCTGGGCCATGAACCGACATGAGCCCCGTAAGAAACAGCCTCTGCTGGCCTGTGGCCATGCACAACTGAGCCAGCCCCGGGGGGAACCAGCCTGAACGGCCCCCCGGCGCGCCCCCCCCCGACAGCGCGGGGCCAAAAACCTGTGGTGAGGCCCTCGCGCACACGCTGGCCCGGGCCCCAATAACCTCCTGGTGAGGAGCCCGGCGCCTGGGGGGGTCGCCAAAAGCCTGTGGTGAGGCGCCCCCCCCCCCCCTCCTGCGCCTCCCAAGTCTGTGCCCCTGCACAGCCCCAGTCTGCGCCCCTGCGCAGCCCCAGTCTGCGCGCATGCGCAGCCCCAGTCTGCGCCCCTGCGCAGCCCCAGTCTGCGCCCATGCGCAGCCCCAGTCTGCGCCCATGCGCAGCCCCAGTCTGCGCCCCTGCGCAGCCCCAGTCTGCACTCCTGCACAGCCCCAGTCTGCGTATTGGGGCCCTCGCGCACACGCTGGCCCGGGCCCCAATAACCTCCTGGTGAGGAGCCCGGCGCCTGGGGGGGTCGCCAAAAGCCTGTGGTGAGGCGCCCCCCCCCCCCCCTCCTGCGCAGCCCCAGTCTGCGCTCCTGCGCAGCCCCAGTCTGCGCCCATGCGCAGCCCCTGTCTGCGCCCATGCGCTGCCCCAGTCTGCGCCCCTGCGCAGCCCCAGTCTGCGCCCCTGCGCAGCCCCAGTCTGCGCCCATGCGCAGCCCCAGTCTGCGCCCCTGCGCAGCCCCAGTCTGCGCCCCTGCGCAGCCCCAGTCTGCGCCCATGCGCAGCCCCAGTCTGCGCCCATGCGCAGCCCCAGTCTGCGCCCCTGCGCAGCCCCAGTCTGCGCTCCTGCACAGCCCCAGTCTGCGTATTGGGGCCCTCGCGCACACGCTGGCCCGGGCCCCAATAACCTCCTGGTGAGGAGCCCGGCGCCTGGGGGGGTCGCCAAAAGCCTGTGGTGAGGCGCCCCCCCCCCCCCCTCCTGCGCAGCCCCAGTCTGCGCTCCTGCGCAGCCCCAGTCTGCGCCCATGCGCAGCCCCTGTCTGCGCCCATGCGCTGCCCCAGTCTGCGCCCCTGCGCAGCCCCAGTCTGCGCCCCTGCGCAGCCCCAGTCTGCGCCCCTGCACAGCCCCAGTCTGCGCCCCTGCGCAGCCCCAGTCTGCGCCCCTGCGCAGCCCCAGTCTGCGCCCATGCGCAGCCCCAGTCTGCGCCCATGCGCATGCCCAGTCTGCGCCCATGCGCATCCCCAGTCTGCGCCCCTGCGCTGCCCCAGTCTGCGCCCCTGCGCAGCCCCAGTCCGCGCCCCTGCGCAGCCCCAGTCTGCGCTCATGCGCAGCCCCAGTCTGCGCCCCTGCGCAGCCCCTGTCTGCGCTCATGCGCAGCCCCTGTCTGCGCCCATGCGCAGCCCCAGTCTGTGCCCCTGCGCAGCCCCAGTCTGCGCCCATGCGCAGCCCCAGTCTGCGCCCCTGCGCAGCCCCAGTCTGCGCCCCTGCGCGGCCCCAGTCTGCGCCCCTGCGCAGACCCAGTCTGCGCGCATGCGCAGCCCCAGTCTGCGCGCATGCGCAGCCCCAGTCTGCGCCCCTGCGCAGCCCCAGTCCGCGCCCCTGCGCAGCCCCAGTCTGCGCCCATGCGCAGCCCCAGTCTGCGCCCCGGCGCAGCCTCAGTCTGCGCCCCTGCGCAGCCCCAGTCTGCGCGCATGCGCAGCCCCAGTCTGCGCCCCTGCGCAGCCCCAGTCTGCGCCCCTGCGCAGCCTCAGTCTGCGCCCCTGCGCAGCCCCAGTCTGCGCGCATGCGCAGCCGCAGTCTGCGCCCCTGCGCAGCCCCAGTCTGCGCCCCTGCGCAGCCCCAGTCTGCGCCCCTGCGCAGCCCCAGTCCGCGCCCCTGCACAGCCCCAGTCCGCGCCCCTGCGCAGCCCCAGTCTGCGCTCCTGCGCAGCCCCAGTCGGCGCCCACGCGCAGCCCCAGTCTGCGCCCCTGCGCAGCCCCAGTCTGCGCCCCTGCGCAGCCCCAGTCCGCGCCCCTGCACAGCCCCAGTCCGCGCCCCTGCGCAGCCCCAGTCTGCGCTCCTGCGCAGCCCCAGTCGGCGCCCACGCGCAGCCCCAGTCTGCGCCCTTGCGCAGCCCCAGTCTGCGCCCCTGCGCAGCCCCAGTCTGCGCCCATGCGCAGCCCCAGTCTGCGCCCCTGCGCAGCCCCAGTCTGCGCGCCTGCGCAGCCCCGGTCTGCGCCCATGCGCAGCCCCAGTCTGCGCCCCTGCGCAGCCCCAGACTGCGCCCCTGCGCAGCCGCAGTCTGCGCTCCTGCACAGCCCCAGTCTGCGCCCCTGCGCAGCCCCGGTCTGCGCCCCTGCGCAGCCCCAGTCTGCGCCCCTGCGCAGCCCCAGTCTGCGCCCCTGCACAGCCCCAGTCTGGCCCATGCGCAGCCCCAGTCTGCGCTCCTGCGCGGCCCCAGTCTGCGCCCCTGCGCAGCCCCAGTCTGCGCTCCTGCGCAGCCCCAGTCTGCGCCCCTGCGCAGCCCCAGTCTGCGCCCATGCGCAGCCCCAGTCTGCGCGCATGCGCAGCCCCAGTCTGCGCTCCTGCGCAGCCCCAGTCTGCGCCCCTGCGCAGCCCCAGTCTGCGCTCATGCGCAGCCCCAGTCTGCGCCAATGCGCAGCGCCAGTCTGCGCCCCTGCGCAGCCCCAGTCTGCGCCCCTGCGCAGCCCCAGTCTGCGCCCCTGCACAGCCCCAGTCTGCGCCCATGCGCAGCCCCAGTCTGCGCCCCTGCGCAGCCCCAGTCCGCGCCCCTGCACAGCCCCAGTCCGCGCCCCTGCGCAGCCCCAGTCTGCGCCCCTGCGCAGCCCCAGTCTGCGCTCCTGCGCAGCCCCAGTCTGCACCCACGCGCAGCCCCAGTCTGCGCCCCCGCGCAGCCCCAGTCTGCGCCCCTGCGCAGCCCCAGTCTGCGCCCATGCGCAGCCCCAGTCTGCGCCCCTGCGCAGCCCCAGTCTGCGCCCCTGCGCAGCCCTGGTCCGCGCCCCTGCGCAGCCCCGGTCCGCGCCCCTGCGCAGCCCCAGTCTGCGCCCCTGCGCAGCCCCAGTCCGCGCCCCTGCGCAGCCCCAGTCTGCGCTCGTGCGCAGCCCGAGTCTGCGCCCCTGCGCAGCCCCTGTCTGCGCTCATGCGCAGCCCCAGTCTGCGCCCATGCGCAGCCCCAGTCTGCGCCCCTGCGCAGCCCCAGTCTGCGCCCATGCGCAGCCCCAGTCTGCGCCCCTGCGCAGCCCCAGTCTGCGCCCCTGCGCGGCCCCAGTCTGCGCCCCTGCGCAGCCCCAGTCTGCGCCCCTGCGCAGACCCAGTCTGCGCGCATGCGCAGCCCCAGTCTGCGCGCATGCGCAGCCCCAGTCTGCGCCCCTGCGCAGCCCCAGTCTGCGCCCCTGCGCAGCCCCAGTCTGCGCCCCGGCGCAGCCACCGTCTGCGCCCCTGCGCAGCCCCAGTCTGCGCCCATGCGCAGCCCCAGTCCGCGCCCCTGCGCAGCCCCAGTCTGCGCCCATGCGCAGCCCCAGTCTGCGCCCCGGCGCAGCCTCAGTCTGCGCCCCTGCGCAGCCCCAGTCTGCGCCCCTGCGCAGCCCCAGTCTGCGCCCCTGCGCAGCCCCAGTCTGCGCCCCTGCGCAGCCTCAGTCTGCGCCCCTGCGCAGCCCCAGTCTGCGCGCATGCGCAGCCGCAGTCTGCGCCCCTGCGCAGCCCCAGTCTGCGCCCCTGCGCAGCCCCAGTCTGCGCCCCTGCGCAGCCCCAGTCCGCGCCCCTGCACAGCCCCAGTCCGCGCCCCTGCGCAGCCCCAGTCTGCGCTCCTGCGCAGCCCCAGTCTGCGCCCATGCGCAGCCCCAGTCTGCGCCCCTGCGCAGCCCCTGTCTGCGCTCATGCGCAGCCCCAGTCTGCGCCCATGCGCAGCCCCAGTCTGCGCCCCTGCGCAGCCCCAGTCTGCGCCCATGCGCAGCCCCAGTCTGCGCCCCTGCGCAGCCCCAGTCTGCGCCCCTGCGCGGCCCCAGTCTGCGCCCCTGCGCAGCCCCAGTCTGCGCCCCTGCGCAGACCCAGTCTGCGCGCATGCGCAGCCCCAGTCTGCGCGCATGCGCAGCCCCAGTCTGCGCCCCTGCGCAGCCCCAGTCTGCGCCCCTGCGCAGCCCCAGTCTGCGCCCCGGCGCAGCCACCGTCTGCGCCCCTGCGCAGCCCCAGTCTGCGCCCATGCGCAGCCCCAGTCCGCGCCCCTGCGCAGCCCCAGTCTGCGCCCATGCGCAGCCCCAGTCTGCGCCCCGGCGCAGCCTCAGTCTGCGCCCCTGCGCAGCCCCAGTCTGCGCGCATGCGCAGCCCCAGTCTGCGCCCCTGCGCAGCCCCAGTCTGCGCCCCTGCGCAGCCTCAGTCTGCGCCCCTGCGCAGCCCCAGTCTGCGCTCATGCGCAGCCGCAGTCTGCGCCCCTGCGCAGCCCCAGTCTGCGCCCCTGCGCAGCCCCAGTCTGCGCCCCTGCGCAGCCCCAGTCCGCGCCCCTGCACAGCCCCAGTCCGCGCCCCTGCGCAGCCCCAGTCTGCGCCCCTGCGCAGCCCCAGTCCGCGCCCCTGCACAGCCCCAGTCTGCGCCCCTGCGCAGCCCCAGTCTGCGCCCCTGCGCAGCCCCAGTCCGCGCCCCTGCACAGCCCCAGTCCGCGCCCCTGCGCAGCCCCAGTCTGCGCTCCTGCGCAGCCCCAGTCGGCGCCCACGCGCAGCCCCAGTCTGCGCCCTTGCGCAGCCCCAGTCTGCGCCCCTGCGCAGCCCCAGTCTGCGCCCATGCGCAGCCCCAGTCTGCGCCCCTGCGCAGCCCCAGTCTGCGCGCCTGCGCAGCCCCGGTCTGCGCCCATGCGCAGCCCCAGTCTGCGCCCCTGCGCAGCCCCAGACTGCGCCCCTGCGCAGCCGCAGTCTGCGCTCCTGCGCAGCCCCAGTCTGCGCCCCTGCGCAGCCCCGGTCTGCGCCCCTGCGCAGCCCCAGTCTGCGCCCCTGCGCAGCCCCAGTCTGCGCCCCTGCACAGCCCCAGTCTGGCCCATGCGCAGCCCCAGTCTGCGCTCCTGCGCGGCCCCAGTCTGCGCCCATGCGCAGCCCCAGTCTGCGCCCCTGCGCAGCCCCAGTCTGCGCCCCTGCGCAGCCCCAGTCTGCGCGCATGCGCAGCCCCAGTCTGCGCCCCTGCGCGGCCCCAGTCTGCGCCCCTGCGCAGCCCCAGTCTGCGCCCATGCGCAGCCCCCGACTGCGCCCCTGCGCAGCCCCAGTCCGCGCCCCTGCGCAGCCCCTTGCCTTGACTGGCACCCCCGAGACGCGACCCACTCAACGCGCGGGGAACCCAACCTGACCCCCAATCCAGCGGAGCCCCCCCCCCCCCACACACCCAAAACCACGGCAGGTGTCAGCCCCTGGTGGCGCAGGGTGCGGGCATGGGCCGCCCGCTTCGACCCACCCTGGCGGGACCGAGTAAGCCGCCATGTGGCGGTTGGGTGTCCCACATTTTCAGGGAACCCCTCCGGCTGTGTCGGAGCCTCGGGCGGGTCAACCAGATACCAGATACCAGATACCCCTCACATCCCTCCGCCGTGCCCCATCCGCCCCCTCCCACCCCCTCACATCCCTCCGTCGTGCCCAATCCGCCCCCTCCCACCCCCTCACATCCCTCCGCCGTGCCCCATCCGCCCCCTCCCACCCCCTCACATCCCTCCGCCGTGCCCCATCCGCCCCCTCCCACCCCCTCACATCCCTCCGCCGTGCCCCATCCGCCCCCTCCCGGCCCCTCACATCCCTCCGTCGTGCCCCATCCGCCCCCTCCCACCCCCTCACATCCCACTGTCATGCCCCATCCGCCCCCTCCCACCCCCTCACATCCCTCCGCTGTGCCCCATCCGCCCCCTCCCACCCCCTCACATCCCTCCGTTGTGCCCCATCCGCCCCCTCCCACCCCCTCACATCCCTCCGCCGTGCCCCATCCGCCCCCTCCCACCCCCTCACATCCCTCCGCTGTGCCCCATCCGCCCCCTCCCACCCCCTCACATCCCTCCGTCGTGCCCCATCCGCCCCCTCCCACCCCCTCACATCCCTCCGTCGTGCCCCATCCGCCCCCTCCCACCCCCTCACATCCCACTGTCATGCCCCATCCGCCCCCTCCCACCCCCCTCACATCCCTCCGTCGTGCCCCATCCGCCCCCTCCCACCCCCTCCCACCCCCTCACATCCCTCCGTCGTGCCCCATCCGCCCCCTCCCACCCCCTCACATCCCTCCGTCGTGCCCCATCCGCCCCCTCCCACCCCCTCACATCCCTCTGTCATGCCCCATCCGCCCCCTCCCACCCCCTCACATCCCTCCGTCGTGCCCCATCCGCCCCCTCCCACCCCCTCACATCCCTCCGCCGTGCCCCATCCGCCCCCTCCCACCCCCTCACATCCCTCCGTCGTGCCCCATCCGCCCCCTCCCACCCCCTCACATCCCTCCGCCGTGCCCCATCCGCCCCCTCCCACCCCCTCACATCCCTCCGTCGTGCCCCATCCGCCCCCTCCCACCCCCTCACATCCCTCCGTCGTGCCCCATCCGCCCCCTCCCACCCCCTCACATCCCTCTGTCATGCCCCATCCGCCCCCTCCCACCCCCTCACAACCCTCCGTCGTGCCCCATCCGCCCCCTCCCACCCCCTCACATCCCTCCGTCGTGCCCCATCCGCCCCCTCACATCCCTCTGTCATGCCCCATCCGCCCCCTCCCACCCCCTCACATCCCTCCGCCGTGCCCCATCCGCCCCCTCCCACCCCCTCACATCCCTCCGTCGTGCCCCATCCAACCCTCCCACCCCCTCACATCCCTCCGTCGTGCCCCATCCGCCCCCTCCCACCCCCTCACATCCCTCTGTCATGCCCCATCCGCCCCCTCCCACCCCCTCACAACCCTCCGCCGTGCCCCATCCGCCCCGTCCCACCCCCTCACATCCCTCCGCCGTGCCCCATCCGCCCCCTCCCACCCCCTCACATCCCTCCGTCGTGCCCCATCCGCCCCCTCCCACCCCCTCACATCCCTCTGTCATGCCCCATCCGCCCCCTCCCACCCCCTCACATCCCTCCGCTGTGCCCCATCCGCCCCCTCCCACCCCCTCACATCCCTCCGTCGTGCCCCATCCGCTCCCTCCCACCCCCTCACATCCCTCCGCCGTGCCCCATCCGCCCCCTCCCACCCCCTCACATCCCTCCGTCGTGCCCCATCCGCCCCCTCCCAACCCCTCACATCCCTCCGTCGTGCCCCATCCGCCCCCTCCCACCCCCTCACATCCCTCTGTCATGCCCCATCCGCCCCCTCCCACCCCCTCACATCCCTCCGCCGTGCCCCATCCGCCCCCTCCCACCCCCTCACATCCCTCCGTCGTGCCCAATCCGCCCCCTCCCACCCCCTCACATCCCTCCGCCGTGCCCCATCCGCCCCCTCCCACCCCCTCACATCCCTCCGCCGTGCCCCATCCGCCCCCTCCCACCCCCTCACATCCCTCCGCCGTGCCCCATCCGCCCCCTCCCGGCCCCTCACATCCCTCCGTCGTGCCCCATCCGCCCCCTCCCACCCCCTCACATCCCACTGTCATGCCCCATCCGCCCCCTCCCACCCCCTCACATCCCTCCGCTGTGCCCCATCCGCCCCCTCCCACCCCCTCACATCCCTCCGTCGTGCCCCATCCGCCCCCTCCCACCCCCTCACATCCCTCCGCCGTGCCCCATCCGCCCCCTCCCACCCCCTCACATCCCTCCGCTGTGCCCCATCCGCCCCCTCCCACCCCCTCACATCCCTCCGTCGTGCCCCATCCGCCCCCTCCCACCCCCTCACATCCCTCCGTCGTGCCCCATCCGCCCCCTCCCACCCCCTCACATCCCTCTGTCATGCCCCATCCGCCCCCTCCCACCCCCTCACATCCCTCCGTCGTGCCCCATCCGCCCCCTCCCACCCCCTCCCACCCCCTCACATCCCTCCGTCGTGCCCCATCCGCCCCCTCCCACCACCTCACATCCCTCCGTCGTGCCCCATCCGCCCCCTCCCACCCCCTCACATCCCTCTGTCATGCCCCATCCGCCCCCTCCCACCCCCTCACATCCCTCCGCCGTGCCCCATCCGCCCCCTCCCACCCCCTCACATCCCTCCGTCGTGCCCCATCCGCCCCCTCCCACCCCCTCACATCCCTCTGTCATGCCCCATCCGCCCCCTCCCACCCCCTCACATCCCTCTGTCATGCCCCATCCGCCCCCTCCCACCCCCTCACATCCCTCCGCTGTGCCCCATCCGCCCCCTCCCACCCCCTCACATCCCTCCGTCGTGCCCCATCCGCCCCCTCCCACCCCCTCACATCCCTCTGTCATGCCCCATCCGCCCCCTCCCACCCCCTCACATCCCTCTGTCATGCCCCATCCGCCCCCTCCCACCCCCTCACATCCCTCCGCCGTGCCCCATCCGCCCCGTCCCACCCCCTCACATCCCTCCGCCGTGCCCCATCCGCCCCCTCCCACCCCCTCACATCCCTCCGTTGTGCCCCATCCGCCCCCTCCCACCCCCTCACATCCCTCTGTCATGCCCCATCCGCCCCCTCCCACCCCCTCACATCCCTCCGCTGGGCCCATCCGCCCCCTCCCAACCCCTCACATCCCTCCGTCGTGCCCCATCCGCTCCCTCCCACCCCCTCACATCCCTCCGCCGTGCCCCATCCGCCCCCTCCCACCCCCTCACATCCCTCCGTCGTGCCCCATCCGCCCCCTCCCACCCCCTCACATCCCTCCGTCGTGCCCCATCCGCCCCCTCCCCACCCCCTCACATCCCTCTATCATGCCCCATCCGCCCCCTCCCACCCCCTCACATCCCTCCGTCGTGCACCATCCGCCCCCTCCCACCCCCTCACATCCCTCCGTCGTGCCCCATCCGCCCCCTCCCACCCCCCTCACATCCCTCTGTCATGCCCCATCCGCCCCCTCCCACCCCCTCACATCCCTCCGTCGTGCCCCATCCGCCCCCTCCCACCCCCTCACATCCCTCCGCCGTGCCCCATCCGCCCCCTCCCACCCCCTCACATCCCTCCGTTGTGCCCCATCCGCCCCCTCCCACCCCCTCACATCCCTCCGCTGTGCCCCATCCGCCCCCTCCCACCCCCTCACATCCCTCCGTCGTGCCCCATCCGCCCCCTCCCACCCCCTCACATCCCTCCGTCGTGCCCCATCCGCCCCCTCCCACCCCCTCACATCCCTCTGTCATGCCCCATCCGCCCCCTCCCACCCCCTCACATCCCTCCGTCGTGCCCCATCCGCCCCCTCCCACCCCCTCACATCCCTCCGTCGTGCCCCATCCGCCCCCTCCCACCCCCTCACATCCCTCTGTCATGCCCCATCCGCCCCCTCCCACCCCCTCACATCCCTCCGCCGTGCCCCATCCGCCCCCTCCCACCCCCTCACATCCCTCCGTCGTGCCCCATCCACCCCTCCCATCCCCTCACATCCCTCTGTCATGCCCCATCCGCCCCCTCCCACCCCCTCACATCCCTCCGCCGTGCCCCATCCGCCCCCTCCCACCCCCTCACATCCCTCCGTCGTGCCCCATCCAACCCTCCCACCCCCTCACATCCCTCCGTCGTGCCCCATCCGCCCCCTCCCACCCCCTCACATCCCTCTGTCATGCCCCATCCGCCCCCTCCCACCCCCTCACATCCCTCCGCTGTGCCCCATCCGCCCCCTCCCACCCCCTCACATCCCTCCGTCGTGCCCCATCCGCCCCCTCCCACCCCCTCACATCCCTCCGTCGTGCCCCATCCGCCCCCTCCCACCCCCTCACATCCCTCCGTCGTGCCCCATCCGCCCCCTCCCCACCCCCTCACATCCCTCCGTTGTGCCCCATCCGCCCCCTCCCACCCCCTCACATCCCTCCGCCGTGCCCCATCCGCCCCCTCCCACCCCCTCACATCCCTCCGTCGTGCCCCATCCGCCCCCTCCCACCCCCTCACATCCCTCCGTCGTGCCCCATCCGCCCCCTCCCACCCCCTCACATCCCTCTGTCATGCCCCATCCGCCCCCTCCCACCCCCTCACATCCCTCCGTCGTGCCCCATCCGCCCCCTCCCACCCCCTCACATCCCTCCGTCGTGCCCCATCCGCCCCCTCCCACCCCCTCACATCCCTCCGCCGTGCCCCATCCGCCCCCTCCCACCCCCTCACATCCCTCCGTTGTGCCCCATCCACCCCTCCCACCCCCTCACATCCCTCTGTCATGCCCCATCCGCCCCCTCCCACCCCCTCACATCCCTCTGTCATGCCCCATCCGCCCCCTCCCACCCCCTCACATCCCTCCGCCGTGCCCCATCCGCCCCCTCCCACCCCCTCACATCCCTCCGTCGTGCCCCATCCGCCCCCTCCCACCCCCTCACATCCCTCCGTCGTGCCCCATCCGCCCCCTCCCACCCCCTCACATCCCTCTGTCATGCCCCATCCGCCCCCTCCCACCCCCTCACATCCCTCCGCCGTGCCCCATCCGCCCCGTCCCACCCCCTCACATCCCTCCGCCGTGCCCCATCCGCCCCCTCCCACCCCCTCACATCCCTCCGTCGTGCCCCATCCGCCCCCTCCCACCCCCTCACATCCCTCTGTCATGCCCCATCCGCCCCCTCCCACCCCCTCACATCCCTCCGCTGTGCCCCATCCGCCCCCTCCCACCCCCTCACATCCCTCCGTCGTGCCCCATCCGCTCCCTCCCACCCCCTCACATCCCTCCGCCGTGCCCCATCCGCCCCCTCCCACCCCCTCACATCCCTCCGTCGTGCCCCATCCGCCCCCTCCCAACCCCTCACATCCCTCCGTCGTGCCCCATCCGCCCCTCCCACCCCCTCACATCCCTCTGTCATGCCCCATCCGCCCCCTCCCACCCCCTCACATCCCTCCGCCGTGCCCCATCCGCCCCCTCCCACCCCCTCACATCCCTCCGCCGTGCCCCATCCGCCCCCTCCCACCCCCTCACATCCCTCCGCCGTGCCCCATCCGCCCCCTCCCACCCCCTCACATCCCTCTGTCATGCCCCATCCGCCCCCTCCCGGCCCCTCACATCCCTCCGTCGTGCCCCATCCGCCCCCTCCCACCCCCTCACATCCCACTGTCATGCCCCATCCGCCCCCTCCCACCCCCTCACATCCCTCCGCTGTGCCCCATCCGCCCCCTCCCACCCCCTCACATCCCTCCGTTGTGCCCCATCCGCCCCCTCCCACCCCCTCACATCCCTCCGCCGTGCCCCATCCGCCCCCTCCCACCCCCTCACATCCCTCCGCTGTGCCCCATCCGCCCCCTCCCACCCCCTCACATCCCTCCGTCGTGCCCCATCCGCCCCCTCCCACCCCCTCACATCCCTCCGTCGTGCCCCCATCCGCCCCCTCCCACCCCCTCACATCCCTCCGTCGTGCCCCATCCGCCCCCTCCCACCCCCTCACATCCCTCCGTCGTGCCCCATCCGCCCCCTCCCACCCCCTCCCACCCCCTCACATCCCTCCGTCGTGCCCCATCCGCCCCCTCCCACCCCCTCACATCCCTCCGTCGTGCCCCATCCGCCCCCTCCCCCTCACATCCTCTGTCATGCCCCACTCCGCCCCCCCCCCCCCCTCCCACCCCTCACATCCTCCGCCGTGCCCCCATCCGCCCCTCCCACCCCCTCACATCCCTCCGTCGTGCCCATCCGCCCCCTCCACCCCCTCACATCCCTCTGTCATGCCCCATCCGCCCCCTCCCACCCCCTCACATCCCTCCGTCGTGCCCCATCCGCCCCTCCCACCCCCTCACATCCCTCTGTCATGCCCCATCCCGCCCCCTCCCACCCCCTCACATCCCTCCGTCGTGTCCATCGCCCCCTCCCACCCCCTCCCACCCCCTCACATCCCTCCGTCGTGCCCCATCCGCCCCCTCCCACCCCCCTCACATCCTCGTCGTGCCCCATCCGCCCCCTCCCACCCCCTCAACATCCCTCTGTCATGCCCCATCCGCCCCCTCCCACCCCCTCACATCCTCCGCCGTGCCCCATCCGCCCCCTCCCACCCCCTCACATCCCTCCGTCGTGCCCCATCCGCCCCCTCCCACCCCCTCACATCCCTCTGTCATGCCCCATCCGCCCCCTCCCACCCCCTCACATCCCTCCGTCGTGCCCCATCCCGCCCCCTCCCGGCCCCTCACATCCCTCCGTCGTGCCCAATCCCGCCCCCTCCCACCCCCTCACATCCCTCCCCCGTGCCCCATCCGCCCCCTCCCACCCCCTCACATCCCTCCGTCGTGCCCCATCCGCCCCCTCCCACCCCCTCACATCCCTCCTGTCATGCCCCATCCGCCCCCTCCCACCCCCTCACATCCCTCCGCTGTGCCCCATCCGCCCCCTCCCACCCCCTCACATCCCTCCGTCATGCCCCATCCGCTCCCTCCCACCCCTCACATCCCTCCGCCGTGCCCCATCCGCCCCCTCCCACCCCCTCACATCCCTCCGTCGTGCCCCATCCGCCCCTCCCACCCCCTCACATCCCTCCGTCGTGCCCCATCCGCCCCCTCCCACCCCCTCACATCCCTCTGTCATGCCCCATCCGCCCCCTCCCACCCCTCACATCCCTCCGCCGTGCCCCATCCGCCCCCTCCCACCCCCTCACATCCTCCGTCGTGCCCAATCCGCCCCCTCCCACCCCCTCACATCCCTCCGCCGTGCCCCATCCGCCCCCTCCCACCCCCTCACATCCCTCCGCCGTGCCCCATCCCGCCCCCTCCCACCCCCTCACATCCCTCCGCCGTGCCCCATCCGCCCCCTCCCGGCCCCTCACATCCTCCGTCGTGCCCCATCCGCCCCCTCCCACCCCCTCACATCCCTCTGTCATGCCCCATCCGCCCCTCCCCACCCCCTCACATCCCTCCGCTGTGCCCCATCCGCCCCCTCCCACCCCCTCACAACCCTCCGTTGTGCCCCATCCCGCCCCCTCCCACCCCCTCACATCCCTCCGCCGTGCCCCATCCGCCCCCTCCCACCCCCTCACATCCCTCCGCTGTGCCCCATCCGCCCCTCACATCCCTCCGTCGTGCCCCATCCGCCCCCTCCCACCCCCTCACATCCCTCTGTCATGCCCCATCCGCCCCCTCCCACCCCCTCACATCCCTCCGTCGTGCCCCATCCGCCCCCTCCCACCCCCTCACATTCCTCCGTCGTGCCCCATCCGCCCCTCCCACCCCCTCACATCCCTCTGTCATGCCCCATCCGCCCCCTCCCACCCCCTCACATCCCTCCGCCGTGCCCCATCCGCCCCCTCCCACCCCCTCACATCCCTCCGCCGTGCCCCATCCGCCCCCTCCCACCCCCTCACATCCCTCCGCCGTGCCCCATCCGCCCCCTCCCACCCCCTCAGATCCCTCCGCCGTGCCCCATCCGCCCCCTCCCACCCCCTCACATCCCTCCGTCGTGCCCCATCCGCCCCCTCCCACCCCCTCACATCCCTCCGCCGTGCCCATCCGCCCCCTCCCACCCCCTCACATCCCTCCGTCGTGCCCCATCCGCCCCCTCCACCCCCCTCACATCCCTCCGTCGTGCCCCATCCGCCCCCTCCCCACCCCCTCACATCCCTCTGTCATGCCCCATCCGCCCCCTCCCACCCCCTCACATCCCTCCGCCGTGCCCATCCCGCCCCCTCCCACCCCCTCACATCCCTCCGCCGTGCCCCATCCGCCCCCTCCCACCCCCTCACATCCCTCCGCCGTGCCCCATCCGCCCCCTCCCACCCCCTCACATCCCTCTGTCGTGCCCCATCCGCCCCCTCCCACCCCCTCACATCCCTCCGTCGTGCCCCATCCGCCCCCTCCCACCCCCTCACATCCCTCTGTCATGCCCCATCCGCCCCCTCCCACCCCCTCACATCCCTCCGTCGTGCACCATCCGCCCCCTCCCACCCCCTCACATCCCTCCGTCGTGCCCCATCCGCCCCCTCCCACCCCCCTCACATCCCTCTGTCATGCCCCATCCGCCCCCTCCCACCCCCTCACATCCCTCCGTCGTGCCCCATCCGCCCCCTCCCACCCCCTCACATCCCTCCGTCGTGCACCATCCGCCCCCTCCCACCCCCTCACATCCCTCCGTCGTGCCCCATCCGCCCCCTCCCACCCCCCTCACATCCCTCTGTCATGCCCCATCCGCCCCCTCCCACCCCCTCACATCCCTCCGTCGTGCCCCATCCGCCCCCTCCCGGCCCCTCACATCCCTCCGTCGTGCCCAATCCGCCCCCTCCCACCCCCTCACATCCCTCCCCCGTGCCCCATCCGCCCCCTCCCACCCCCTCACATCCCTCCGCCGTGCCCCATCCGCCCCCTCCCACCCCCTCACATCCCTCCGCCGTGCCCCATCCGCCCCCTCCCACCCCCTCACATCCCTCCGTCGTGCCCCATCCGCCCCCTCCGACGGTGAAAACACATGAGATGGCCCCTTGGGAGCCACCCCCCCCCTCGTTTGGCAGGGCTCAGAAGTACCCGGCTCCGGTGGCGGGTACTGTACCCACAAACGTACCCACAATGTACCCATGGCCAGGAAAAATGGGGAAAAATGGGGAAAAAAGGGGGCAAATGGGGAAAAATGGGGGGGAAATGGGGAAAAATGGGGGAAAATGGGGGAAAACTAAGGAAACTTGGGTGGTGCAACCGGTCCCCTTTCCCCCCATTTCCTCCGCATTTCCTCCCCATTTTCCCCCATTTTCCCCCATTTTTCCTCATTTCCCCCCATTTCCCCCCATTTTTCCTCGGGAGCTTTCCCCATTTTCCCCCATTTTTCCTCGGGAGCTTTCACCAATGCGCCCCCCCCACAGCCTTGTTTCCAACCTAAACCTGGATTTTTGGCCCTTTCAGCCCCTAAATTTCCCATTTTTCCACCAAGCAATCTGAATTTCCCTCATTTACCCCCATTTTCCCCCATTTTTCCTACCTTGGCCCATTTCCCGGATAGTGTTCCGCTAAACGTACCCAAACTGGGTACTTCTGAGCCCTGGTTTGGGGTCTCCCGGCTGGATGGTCCAGTCTCCCCCCCCCCCGTCCTCATCGCGGATGGCCACCTGTCAATCCACAGCTGCTCAGTCGGGCCAGACGGCTACATCTCCGCACTGCGCGTGCGCCGCGTCCGGTGCTCCCCCCCCCAATGAAGGAGGCGTCGCACACGCATGAGCGTGATGCGGTCCCCCGGGCCTTGCCCCGGGGAGCACGGCGTGGCCCTGGGGCACACCTGGTTCTGCTGCGGCGGGGAGCCATGGACCAGCATCACCCGCTGCTTCAGGGAGTCCCAAAACGGGCCCTTGTTCATGGCCACGGCGGTCTGTTGGATGTCGTTGTTGAGGGTCTGCAGCTGCTGCCGAGCCGTCTGTGAGCATGAGAAGGAGACGGGGGGCTTCAATTGGTCGGTAGGCTGAGCTGGATGTCCCCGCCATAGACACTTCCAGCCATTGTTCTTCAGCAAGTTCACAGCAGTGCGTCCGGGTTTTTGCTAGGCGACTGTCCCGGTGCTTCCGCCAGTGTTCGCTTGTCCCTACCTTCCATATGTACACTGTCGTACCCAAGTTTGCGGGGCTTTGACTCTACAGGGTCAGTGGCGTGCATGGTGGTCAGGGTCAGTCCCTGGGATACCTGCTTGACGCTGGCCCCATTCGGCCGGTACTCCTGGGATCTTGGTTCGGGCTCACTGTGCCGAGACGGGGGGGGGGGGGGGGCGGGCAGTCCAGTTCAGTGCTGAAGCCCAACCCCCGTGGCATGAGCAGGGGTTCACGGGGGGGGGGGGGGGGGTTGCCATCAAGGCTGAGTCAGGGTGGCGGTTGGTACTTCCGAGTGTACGCCCTGATTTTGGGATTCTGGGGATACATTGCTTACATTGCCTTTCCGGGTCTGGGGGGGAGGAGGGTGCCACCTTTTCTGATTTTGTGGTTGTGTTTTGATTCCCCGTTTCATTCGGAGCATTTTGAACACACAAAGATCGGGGGGGGGGGGGGGGGTAGTCATCAGACGTCCGCGGGGACTTGAGTGCAAGAGCTGCCGCCGCCATCACCGGGCGCGGATGGTGACTGCCGCTGCACCGGCCCACGCCGCTGCTGCGGGGGCTGCGCAACGCCTTCTGCCATCACACGCTGAAGGGGGCTGCTGGGAGCGGGCCAAGGTGCCGGGAGGGAGCCAGCAGGTTTACGGAGGGGGCGGCGGGTCGGGTGGTCACCGGGGGCCAAGCGGGGGGTCTGGACCCCCCAACGGCCCCCACCCTCGAACCCCCCAAGGAAGCTCGCAGGTGAAACGGGACCCTGGGGGTCCGGCCAAGGATGTATTAGAGCGGCTGACAACCAGAGGAGGAGCCACCCCCTCCCCCTGGACCCCCGCTGTGGGATGCGGATGGCGAATGCTGACCGGTACCCCTCAACGCACAAAGGTCGCAGAGCAACAACAGTCAGAACAAAAAGCTCTCCAAGTGCCAGCTTCAGTGGCATTTGCAACCGACAGTAACCGCCCTCAACCGCTCCGCAACCTCCTCCAACCGACTATCTCACTGCTTCTGGGGCCGCGTCGTGCAAATCGCAGGAGGGGCTTTCGGTGGGTATGTCCTATTTTTTTTTAACACAAAAATATGCCTGCCAGAGGGTAAACCCTCTCCCCCAAATTTAGTAATCCCCCCAAATTTAGTACCCCCCTGGCCTTATTAAACAATCTGCCAGAATTAGTACCCCTCTTGGGCCTCCCAAGCAAAAGGAATGAACAAATCGAGGGTACACCTTTCAGATCTGCAAACGTCACTTGAAGAACGAACTCAATTTCATTTGCTGTTTTGTATTTGAAACAGCAGCACAGGCATGCGCAACAGCCGCAGAAGATGCTGCATTCACTCCATCAGCCCCTGTAACACACACACCTTCAAAATGTTCCTCCGGATCAAACTTATAAACGCACTTCCCAAAATTAGTACCCCCCAAAAATTAGTACCCCCCTGGCATTATTCAGAATGCAGCCGGCTTTAGTACCCCGCAGTACGAAAGTTGTGGGGGCCGCCACCATCGCAAGCCCCCAAGAACACCCCCTGTCGCCCGTGCTGGTGGCCTGGCGGACGGGACCCCCAGTACACAGACCTGCAGCCACTCCTTCCGCTTCGCCAGTTCGGTGGGGTCCACCTTGAAGGTGCCCTTCTTGCTCTCCATCATCTGCACGGCGCCCCCCAGCTGCTGCAGGTTCTCCGTCAGGTCCGCCACACATGGGGCGAGCTCCCGTAGGATCCACTGGATCTCGTCATTCACCGTGCTCTTGCTCGCCTCCTGCCCCCCTGCGGCGGTGGCGGACAGCAGCACACCATGCGTCCCCCCTCAACTTCATGTACCCCCCCGCCCAAGGACGGCCCTGAAGGGCAGGGCGGTCCCCGACCGCCAAAGAAAAGAGAAGGAAAATGCCGGCGTCCGTCAAACCCATTTCGACGGTTGGAGGGTAAGCGACGGCGGTTGGAGGGTAAGCGACGGCGGTTGGAGGGTAAGCGACGGCGGTTGGAGGGTAAGCGACGGCGGTTGGAGGGTAAGCGACGGCGGTTGGAGGGTAACCGACGGCGGTTGGAGGGTAACCGACGGCGGTTGGAGGGTAACCGACGGCGGTTGGAGGGTAAGCGACGGCGGTTAACAAGTTTCCAGCAGGCAACATGCGGTTGCAGCATGACTACATGCGCGTGCTGTGTGGGGTGCTTGCAGCTGGACAGTGAGGCATGCCGTGTACTGGGCTCGCAGCTAAGCCGTGGGGCATGCGGTGCAATGTGTGGGCACCACTATATGTAGCATGGGTGGGCTGTGTACAGGGCAATCAGGGGGGTATGCTGTGCAATGTGCCTGCCGCATGATTACAGGTGCATGCTGCGTATGTGCCCCCCGCCCCATGTCCATCCCCCCCCCCCCCCCCGGGACGACGGTTCCCCCCCGCCCCCGGGGGGGGACTGCCACCAAATGACGGTTCCCCTCACCCCCGGGAGGGGGGCGGACACCACACACCAGTTCACCTGAATTCTGGTATACCCAACTAAAACTGTTCTTCGGTGCCTTTGGCGCCTGTGATTTCCTGTTGATTTCTTATTGTTCATCGGCCAAGTGACGCCCCCCCCCCCCCCCCCCCCTGGGGGTTGGTGTCAGTGGCGTCCTCGGCGGTCTCGCGGGATGTGTGGCTGCGGTCAGGTCTGGAGGCTCAGTGGCGTGGAGTGGGGCAGGGTCTGGCTGCGTCTGGACTCGTTGGCTGTGGGGCGGCGGGCGGCGAGGGATGGCGTCTGGGGGGGGGATGGACAAGGGAGGGGGGGGGGTACCTGGCCAACCCCTTGACCATTCCCCCGCACTGCGTGACAATGTCCCCCTCCCCGGAGGAGGTCACAATTGCCTCTGGGGGGGGGGGGGGCTGGAGCCCGATGCCCTGAGGTAGGGAAACTGGCCACACACACACACATACACACACACAACAACAACAACTGTCCGATGCACCGTGGTAGGCACAGTGCGCACCACTCGGGACGGGGTAGCACACTTTGCCAAGCTTGATGCATAAGTCAGGGGGCGTCTTGTGAAGATGCTACGCACACAGACCCCATGGGCCGACGCGCCACGGTAGCCAAAGTGCGCGCACTGAGAACCCCCTGGCCGATGCGCTCAGGTAGGCAAAGCGGGGGCGGGGGGTGGGGTGCTGAGGGCGGTACAGTGTGGGTCCCAGTGATTCTGTCTGTTGCATCCCTGAAATAAGGTTCGGTGGCGCGGGGGAGGAAGGGGGAAGGAGGGTGACACAGAGGGCACGGGGGATCAAGATGAGGAGGGGGGTTGGGGGTGAGGGGTTGGGGGGGGGGATGGGGGGGAAAGAGGAGGCGGGGGGGGAAGGGAGGAAGGGGGGATCAGGGGAAGGGAAGGTGTGGCCTGCTGGAGAAGGGGGGATGGGGCAGGGGACCACATGATCACCCCCCCACACGCAATGAGGGTGCCTCAACGCACCGCGCGCCCGCACCGCGCACTTCAAGAGTCGGATTATTGCACCACTTTTTCAGGTACCCCGCCCCCCCCATGTCCAGCCCCCCCCAGGGTACACGGTTCCCCCCCACCCCGGGGGGAACCGTCACCAAGTGACGGTTCCCCCCCTGGGGGGGGGGAACCGTACACCACTCCCGACCAGCCAATTCTAGTATAACCCAACAAAAAATTTTCTTCGGCGCCTTCGGCGCCTGTGATTTCCTATTGATTTCTTATTGTTCATGGGCCAAGTGACGGTTCCCCCCCTGGGGGGGGGGATGGACACGGGGGGGGGATGGACATGGGGGGGGGGGTAACAACGCTGCTGTCATGATCACTCTCTGAGGCACTGTCCAACACAGTATACTGTGTATGCCGTGAGCGCTCATAGCTGATGGCGACACACTCTCGGAAGGACGAGAGGTCCACAACAGTGGCAGGCACACGTTCCCCTGTGGTGCCTCTCAGATAAAAGACACTACTACCGGACACCAACAGGTCAGCATCCACTCATCCACTGCCATGTGTCTTGTTGAAAGCAAAGGAGGTGAAAGCGAAAATTTCGAATCTACAAGGTGCCCTGCTGCCTAACCTAGGACCCCAACATGCTAGATCCCACGCAAACACAACAATTGGGCACCAAAATGCGATGCTGAGGCCCCTATGACCGCTTTGGGGCAACATTCCATGGTACCGCCATTCTACGCCAACCGGGCTAAAGTTGCACCGCGCGCGAGGCACCCTCAATGGCTCCCCCTCAGATCATGGCTCCCTCCCAAACAATTGCCCCCTCTTCAGGAATGTTGTGCACATGCGGCGCGTGGGGCAAAAGGTGTTGCATCGACGACTGCCCAAACCCAAACCCAAAGCTTGGGCCTTTTCCAAAAGCCACTGAGTTTTTTGGGTGGAAAATGCATTTATTTTTTTCCCCCTCCGGCTCAACAGGTTCAACAAGTTCGATGCGTACAGTATGAGCTCTCGGGCAACAGCCTGGGTCAAGAAGTAGGGCATCCTGTACAAACGAGGGTTCCACATGCATCATTCTTGGGTGGAACTTGCATTTCATCAAATCACCAACATGACCCTGACCTCATGCTAGACGGACTCCATTCAATTCCGATACTGTGAGGGAGACAAGGGGGGGGATACTCTGCTTGTGACACCCACACTGCGACACCCACCGGCCACTCCTGCAGCGTGTTTGCGGCATAATTGGCGCATATCACCCACAATCCCCTGGCTCTTGCGCAGGACATACCAAGTTCCCTCAGTCGCACCCAAAGGGCTTCGGCCTGAAAACAATGCGTCGGGTGGCCCAGGCACATGGATGGAAACAGATAGGGTGCGGAATAAGCATTGCCTAACCTGCCCAAATATGATCAAGACCACAAATGGAAAGGAAACACACCACAGGCAACCACACCATAAATGTGCCATAGGCCATCAAAACGGCACGACTATCACACACTCACAGGGTGGGATTATGGGGGTTTCCATGTGCAGCGGCACAACAGAACAAAAAGGTGCACAGACCGCGGTGTGCTATGTACTGATTCGAGCAGCGAGGGACAACGACGGCGGCAAAGCGTGCATGGTGGCACACCTCCTTAAAAAGGCGCTCGACGTCTTCTTTTGCATCGTCATATGGGTCGTTGATATATTCCATGCAACAAAAGTTGAGTCTATAGTGCAGTGTTTGTGGCAGATTCATGGGTTTCAGGGGCCAATGCTTTCCCAACAATTGCCAGATTAAACTACTGATTCAGGCAGTCTGAGAGCAGGCACATGGAGGCCGTTCGCTGAACACGATACACAATCAACAGAAGCCCGGAACCGCATGCGCAATACATATGCACCACAGAGAGCAGCCCAAGACATCTTCAAGACCATGAACCTACTGAGCAACCTCACCAGGGCTAAAATGCGTTATAGTGCATCATGCGAACAGACAACACCACCTCCTCCGTGGGCCAAAATGCCACACTACTAGCCTCAGCGCTGGCAGCACCCCAATCTTACTATTGGGCCAAAATGCCACACTACTAGCCTCAGCACTGGCAGCACCCCAATCTTACTATTGGGCCAAAATGCCACACTACTAGCCTCAGCACTGGCAGCACCCCAATCTTACTATTGGGCCAAAATGCCACACTACTAGCCTCGGCACTGGCAGCACCCCAATCTTACTATTGGGCCAAAATGCCACACTACTAGCCTCAGCACTGGCAGCACCCCAATCTTACTGTTGGGCCAAAATGCCACACTACTAGCCTCAGCACTGGCAGCACCCCGATCTTACTATTGGGCCAAAATGCCACACTACTAGCCTCAGCACTGGCAGCACCCCGATCTTACTATTGGGCCAAAATGCCACACTACTAGCCTCAGCACTGGCAGCACCCCAATCTTACTATTGGGCCAAAATGCCACACTACTAGCCTCAGCACTGGCAGCACCCGGATCTTACTATTGGGCCAAAATGCCACACTACTAGCCTCGGCACTGGCAGCACCCGGATCTTACTATTGGGCCAAAATGCCACACTACTAGCCTCAGCGCTGGCAGCACCCCAATCTTACTGTTGGGCCAAAATGCCACACTACTAGCCTCAGCACTGGCAGCACCCCGATCTTACTATTGGGCCAAAATGCCACACTACTAGCCTCAGCACTGGCAGCACCCCAATCTTACTATTGGGCCAAAATGCCACACTACTAGCCTCAGCACTGGCAGCACCCCGATCTTACTATTGGGCCAAAATGCCACACTACTAGCCTCAGCACTGGCAGCACCCCGATCTTACTATTGGCCGATCGCCATTCACTGCCCTTCCCTTGGACCCTTTCCCTCCATATGCGGTGGTGCCCATCGGCCTCTCACCACCCTGTGCCCTTCCTCTTCCTCGTTGCCCTATCTTTCCCTCTCTACTTCCCTTTGTTTTTTTTTTAAACAGGCTCATCAGTTCCACTGAGTACAGTATGAGCTCTCAGGCAACAGCCTCTCTACTTCCCTTTCTTCCCCCTTGGTCAGTTGTGCCGATGGAACCCCCGGACTTTCCCTGTTTCACTGCTCTGTGTCGGGTCCACATAGAGGAGGGCAAATGTCCTTGCCGTTGGCCACGTGCATCCAAGCAGTCATCCGAAATCGGCGGTGAGGGACCCCTCCCCAACGGCGGCTTTTGGGCCCTAGGATGTCCACTTGCAGGGTCTTTCCCCCGATGGGGGCACATAACAACCTTTTGCCTGTCCGATCCCGCGCTCAATCCTCCTTGTGGCAAGCGCATCATGTACCCCTGCCCCCCCCCCTCCTTTATGTCAATGGTGTGTGTTTTCAGTCTTTGTTCCCACACGTGCCACGCGCAAGGGGGTCCTTAAGAGGAAAAAAACAAAGGCATTCCTGAACAGTAGTTTTGCAAAAAGACTACATGTAGCTCATATGTTCAACCATGGTTGGTGGCGATTGGCGGTTGGTGGTTGGTGGCAATTGGAGGTTGGCGGTTGGCGACTGGCGGTTGGTGGCGGTTGGTGGTGGTAGGCGGCGGTTGGTGGTTGGTGATTGGTGGTTCATGGCGGTTGGCATTGGTTGGCAGTTGGTGGTTGGTCGCCGCTGGTGGTTGGCAGCGGTTGGCGGTTGGGGTGGCGGTTGGCGGTTGGTAGTGATTGGTGGTTGGCCGTTGGTGGTCCCTCGGGGCGGTCCCTAAGGGCGGTCCCGAACAAAAAAAAAATTTAGTTCCCTAAGGAGCCCCCTGGCCACGTGTGGGTGTGGTGGAGGGCGGGTGGCGACGGCACCGCACACGGCAAAAAATAAAACGAAGGAAAAGAAACCCTGTACCTTGATGGAGAAGTGAGTCTCACTCCATCACAAGGCTAAAGCTGGGAAGGAGAAGAACCTCCCACATTGGAGATTCACACTAGGGAGCCGCGGTGTCATAGTGATAAAGAAGCAAGGACAAATGATGGGGACGGAGGCCACGGCCACAGACAGGCCCTTGGACCCCCATCCCAATGCAAACGGCACCGTTGTCAACATTGGATGTGCTGTGACTATCACAACACGCAGTGAGCTTTCTCGCCGGCGGAGTAGGGGGCAAGGCCAAACTAAAGGCAAGGGGAACGCAACCCTCGTACCCTTTTACTGCCGAGACGACCCGAGAATGTTGTTATGGGCTAAGTTGTTGCACTGTGTGTGCACTGCGTGCACCTGCAAGGAAACTCACCCAAGATTGCCTGCCACCTGTTTGCTAGCACAGCAAATCGTCAAAGCCCACAAGATAACAACCAACACATGAGGGAGCACATGGGGCGGAGATTCAGCCTTCTTGCCCACCCAAGCACCCACGGTTCCTACCCCGGGGGCCCCTCGTCTAGGGATTTGGGCCTCATCCGTGATATGATAGGAAATGTCGTTTGTTACTGTCCATTGAACATCTGCGCTAGATTGGGCAAGACGAGGCACGCAAGAAATGTTGATTGTTGCCCTCTTTGAAGATCCCGCCCTGGAAGCTCACCCCCGGCACTCAGCCCTGGCACAAGGTAGCGGTTGGTGTGGGACGAAACTTGTCGTTGGGTTGCGATATTGTTGGACGCAGCGTTCGTTTCCGTGGTGTACATTACTGTTAAGATCCCGTGGGTACAACGGCTATCACAATATTTGGAGGGGTAATGAGACAACCCTTCACAAATTCGCATCTCGCTGTACCCCACCCGGTTTTGTATTCGGCGCCAGGTTCACTACCCCTCGTATGGCACCGCGCACGTGCCGCGCGCATGCCGCGTCAGGTGCCCCCCAAGGGGCCAAAACTAGGGTTCGAGTATTTGCCGACATACATAACTTTGCACTACATGCACATTGCGTGTGCATTGTGTGCGCACTGCGTGCACGGCATTCCCATAGAGTGCAAGACTTGAGTTGTGCATGTGTGGCAAGGAGAGACGCGGCAAGGGTGCGGCAGGAGTACACGCAGTGCAACGCCGTGACAACAGGGGGGAGGGGGGGCAGTAGGCAAGGTACACCCTAAAAAACTACACGTGCACCGAGTTCTTCTGGGGGTCCAATGGGACCCAGCGAGATGCCCGGTTTGGAAACGCAAGCCAACTGGGGGCCGTGCTCTCGAGGGAGTGACCACGGCAGTAAGTCCTAGCGTGCTAGCGCTGAGAAGCAAGCAGGGGAGAGAAATCAGACCTCGCGAAGTGACTCAACGAGGAAAGGGACACAACACAACAATACGAGCCCGGAACAAGCCGGGGTATGTGGGCCAGCTAGTGGCCCAACCCACCTCTGCCCATCGCGTGACACCAACCTCCACCCAGCAGCAACCTTCTCCTATGTGGATGTGCTCCACAAGGTGGCACGACGAGGAGGGGGACCAACCATGGCAAGTGGCCCAGCCCACAACTTCTACTACAACGTACACTCCCGCACACCGCCATACACCGTGCACCACCCACCATCCTACGTGGCACCAACCCATCCCCGCACTTCACCATACCCCACCCAGCACGCCACCCATCACCCACCATGCCACGCCACCCCACACCAAGCATACAGAGGAGGAAGCACCCATCCCCGCCCAACACCCTACCCCAAGCCTCCACAGCCGCCGGCGCTCGGTCTCAGTCCCTCTTGCCTCAAGGCCTAGGCCTAGGCCTTGCCTTGGTGCGTTCCTTTTTGCGCCTTTCTACTTGGCACTGCGCCGGGCTTGGTGCACCCCGTCACCTTGACGCCGTTGGGCCGTGAGACCTCACCGACTCGCTGACCTTTGTTGCCCGTGGGTTTGGCCGTCGCTTGTCTGTCTCCGGCTTCTGGTCTTTGTACTACCAAATGCCCACTTGCGCGGCAATGACCTTTGCCTTTGGAGGCTATACACCAACCTTGTCGAGTCATCCGCAGTGAAGTTGATCCCCTCCCTTATGATGAACACATCCGGCGCCCAACTCCTCTCCTGCGGCACCTATATGCTTGAGGCTACCACTCTTACTTGGTAGACCGCGCGGGGGGTAGCAAGTGGGAAAGCAGTGCGTGAGCATGGACCGCTTGTTGATGGTTGCGCAAGCAACTAGTGGCCATCGTGTGATGACCACCCCAACTCTCCCACTAAAATGGAGCGAACATGCCACACTACAAACATGTGTTCATTGTCTCTTCAATTGCCATGCCACCAACGGAAGCAAGGCTGCTTCGGGCTTTACCAATCAACGCCATGACCACGCGCGGCCTTAGATCATGCCCATCCCCCCTATTTGGCAAAACCTAATAGGCTAAATGAAGCACCCATTCGGCCCAAAGAATAGTGCCGCGCTAAGCACGCATAACAATTACCTTCAACACCTTTGGGCCCCGGATTAATTCCGAAATGGTGCATCAACATATCCCATTTTGCGGTAAACATCCAAAGGGGTGGCGGTTGATGTGGGGGCACAGCTTCTGTAGCCAACCACAAAGTAGTAAGGCAACGCGCTCCACACATGCACGTCTTGGAATGTATATGCAGCAGTGTCCGGTAGTTCACTTATGATGTAACACAATGATACAATTGCCAACCTTCACACTTCACACCTTATTGGCTTGATTTTGTCAACACATTGATCTCCATAGCACAACACAGGTTGGGCGTCATCATTCACCTACTCACCTTGCGTGTGCCGGCACTACTTGGCCAAGTGTTGAACTTGCTGGTTGAGCTATAGGGGAGCGTTTAGAGGATGAGATAGAGTTGGGAGGGTGGGGGAGGTTGTGTAGTGCATGTTTACTGCAGGGATATTCGGCAAGGCTTGGCATAAAAAGACACGATGATGTTTGTGTTATAAAGAGAAAGGCCTTGGGCGTTAGGAATCTGACTGCCCATCAAATCGGAGTGCATGATGGGCGTATGACAAGGACAAGTGATCACTTTTCCGCCTGTTGAGGGGAGCTGACCTCTATGGTGAGCGTGTTGGGCGTGCGCCTGCACCGTGGGGGTCCCGGCTTGGGCATGGCTGCAAGGCCAATTTCAGCCCAGATTTATTCCGGTTGATCCGAGATTTCGGAGCAATTGAAACTCACAGTAGATGCTGTGCAGTCTGTAGATGAGCTATTTTTTTTTTGAAACAGGCCTGCGCTGAGTAGCGGCAAGGCTCTCGGGTTCGCAACCCGGTCTCTGCATCAGTGCTGCAGGGCGCAGTACAGTCACCCGATGTAACGTGTGGCCAGAAGGCAAACCTGGATCTGTGCCTGCAGAGAGTACTAATGCATGGTAGTGCAGCGGGTACTGCCACGCCGAAGCAACCCAGAAATGTAAAGGTTCATAAATTCATCAGTTATTCATTGGTGTGTTGACTTTGCAGTTGTTCATTCATCGGCGGCACATACACATCGATGGTCCTCTAGCTGTGAATTCAAGCAAGCGGAAGGGCAGCCCAAGTGCTGGGTTAGGGTGGTCGGGGCCCGCAGGGGGGTTTCTGGCGGCGTACTGCAACGGCTGCGCAGCCGGCTGCAGCCCTAAAGACCCGAGTTCGATTCCTCTTCCGCAGGCAAGCGGAAGAGGAATACGAGGAGGAAATGCGCCGCCCGGCGGACGGCGGTACCAGTGACGGAGGGCGCTGCTACAGGTGTGCTGTGTCTGGCGCCTCGTTTTTGGGAGCCGGGGTTTCATGGACAGGGATAAAAAAACGAGGACGAGACACGCCACCCGGCCACCGGCGGTACCGATGGTGGAGAGGGATGCTAAAGGGGGCGGTGGCGGGGACCTCACCGGGGGGCCCCTGGACGGACAGACGAACCGGGGTTCGAACCCCCGACGACGACGAGCGCCAGCCATGGCGCATACCACTAGACCGCCCATGCCTCTTACCCTATTTGGCACAAAAATCGTTTAAAGAGACTGGACCTTTATGGGGTTCGAACCTGACCACTTCTGTCTGTAGGGCGGGGGGGTCCAAGGCAGGTGTATGACGTGAGAACAGATCAGGCATCCAGGGTCCGAGCCCTAGCTCGTGCGCCCCCCAGGATCCCGCACAGACAGTACCGTCACACGGCCTCGGGCCCAACCAGCTCCATTGGAGAGGGGGAGATACAGCAGTGAGCCTGCGGCCGCTCGCGTGAAAAGTCACTGGCATTCAGTACCAGTGTCAGCCTGCCGTGTAGGCGGCAGAGCCGCCAAGAAAAGCTGTGCAGTCTGTAGATGAGCTATCAGAAGCAGAAGAGGCAACACTAGAAAAGTCTAGGACCTGTGGAAGGACAGGGTCGGCATCAGCTATGTTGGAGCTACGTTGGACTGGCGTGGATCGGTGCAAAGTTGGTGTTTTGCAGGCAGGTGTAATGATGTCAAAGATGTCAAGTGATTGTGGCACTACCGGAGCACGTGGAGGCGTTGGGGTGGTTGGCAAGTGCAGATTTCAGATCGGCCTTCCAGGCAAAAATAAACATCATACCCTCCCCCCCCCCTTGTCATTCCCCACCCCAGGGAAGACGGTCCCCCACCACCCCCTGGGGGATGGTCACCAAGTGACGCCCCCCCCCCCCCCCCCTGGGGGACCACACCCCCAGGGCAGGGCGGGGCCGAGAGGGAGCACGTGGCAGTGAGAGGCGCCGAACAGACGCATGGTCGTGCAAGACGGTCTTGCCATCACGGTCATAAGTGATGCGGCGATATGCATCACCGTGCTCTGAATGTCCAACGACTTGCGCCAAAACAGGTTCCCCCGTGGAGCGGATGAACATCACACTTGTCCCAGGGGGAAACATGTTTGTGCTATCAAGTTCCATTTCAGCGAAAGTGAGCAAAATGTCCTGCCATGAGTGCAAGGGATGCAAGTGGTAGTGCCCCACAACACAGTCACCCAACAACAACACAAAGAGCCGCAACGAAAAATTTTGGGTTGACCAAGTGACAGCCCCCCCCCCCCCCCCGGGGAACGACAAGGGGTGGGGAACGACAAGGGGGGGGGGGTACAATGGTGAGCTTGACCTACCCTCCTCTGCCAATTCATCCGCCCTTTCATTTCCTTGTATTTTCGTGTGACTGCGCACACGCAACCAGCACATTGTGGTGGCTACACGGTCCACTAGGTCCAACAAAGTGATCCACAGATCAACATTACACAATGGGCCTTACTACCCAACCCAACCTGCTCGGCGGCAGCGGGCGGCTGCTCCATTCCCAAGGTCTTTGGGGGGGTTGGGGGTGCCCGGTGGGGGGGGGGGGTACCCCAACATACATCCCTCAAAATGATCCCCTCGCTGCGCTGATCAATTTGAACACTTATGTGTGGGGCTTTTGAAAAAAAATTTACCCAATGGGGGTCCAGTCCCAGAAGCCAGATTTAAGAGGGGGGGGGGCTGGGGGAGGGGAAGGTCAGGGTGAAAAAAAAAATTTCTCGTTTTGCATGCATATTTGAGTTCCCCATTCTCAGCATCTTAACCATACACACAGAGGGTGAAGTCAATTGTTACCCCCCACTTTATGCCAAAAAACGAAATCCGGTGCCTTGCCCCGAACCTCAAAATCAAAGAAATTGCCTCAGGTACGAGACGGTTCATACCCATCCCAAATTAAAACATCAGCAGATGACCTGGGGGCCAAGGTGCAGGTCCATACAATGTGACCCAACATATCAACGGCAGGAGGCACCCTGTAAACATGCGATGTGGATGTGGATTGATGATGCCATATCCCCAACTCACGGGGCTACACAACTTTTGTGGGTTTCGGGTCCATATCCCCAACTCAAGGGGCTACAGAAATTTGGTGGGTTTTGAGCCCATATCCCGAACTCAAGGGGCCCCTCAATTTGTGGACTGTTCGGTGAGGGGGGGGCAAAACAGTCACAGGGAATGGTCAAAGAAGTTTGCCTTGCATGTGCCCAGCACGGTAACCCTCCCCCCTGGTCTACAGATGGGCAAATGCTTGGCCACACCCAAGAAGCGCGGTGGGACAGGGTCCTGTATTTGGACAGACCGTTGCAGGGGAGCGGGTAAGACGCGGCAGTGAGAACGTGGACGGAGTGGAACGGATTGTTGCAACCGGGACGCGTTGTTTGGCGCTGACACCTCTGTGTTCTCAGGATTTACATGATCACCATGATGATGGAAGCCATGCCACAGATTGATCCAGTGCATCATCCTGTGGCAGCATCACCGTCTACATGGCATGGAACACGTGGCAAGGGGACTGTCTGCACAAGTTGTGTGGGATCCGGATGGGGTCCACACACTTCAGCATTTCGCGATCCAAATCTGCACATTGGCAAATGTTTGGGATAGACATCGTGCAATTGCTTGGGGTTTCATGGAAACAAGGGTCCGCCCAACCGACTTAGGGCCAGCTTTGTTTAGAACTCCCCCGTCACTGAGTGCCTTGTGCCAAGGGTCAAGTGCAGCACGACACGAAGCACGCCGAGTGAACAAGGCGTCATGTGGTTGTGGGAGCATCCAAGGGGACCTGGGCCCGGCCTTCGCTTTTTAGGGGGCGGTCCAGACCTTGGCAAGCTGGCGAAGCCCACTCACCACAAGGCACTCGAGGAAACTCTCAGAAGCAAGGATCAGCGCCGTCCAATGCTACGATTGCCCCACAAAGTAATGCGGTGGCGGACATAACACAAGGATAAGCCGAATTTGATACCAAGAACTGCAGCGGGAACTGCCGCGCCACTTTATGGTCTGAGCTTCTTAGGGTTCTGGCGTACATACCGTGTGCCACATTGGGTCTTGCCGCTGATGGCGCATGCGTGCTGCCGCTGGCCCCTTTCGGCCGCACGCCTCACGCTGATCCTTCACCGGGTCATGGGGAGAGCTGGGGTGTGTAGGTCAGAGGTCAGCCGAGGTGGTCGCTGTCACCGACCGTGGCTTTGCTTTGGGTCCTTCGGTTTAGAGTGTGGCTCTGCTGCGTACGCGCCTGCCCCAGCGCCTCGGGCATCCCTGCTTGCCCTGACCCTCCCTGCGTCACGTCAACTGCGCTATTGCATCGCCATTCCACATTCGGGTTGGCTTGGCTGGCATCCTGCAGGGAAGGAAATCATTTTAAGGAGCTATAGTCCATGGGGCCATCACCATATCTACACCTAACCTGACATCAACGACAGGCCAACATGGTGGTTAGACTGGCTCGACCCTGTATGACAAGAGGCTCCTTCCATAAGGCAATTGATGTTTGCTCAGTGGATGCTCGGCCATGAACCACCTGTCCTCCGGGGACCTGTCTACCTGCATCATAGTATACAGCATAGTCGAATGTGAAGGGGAAGGCAGGGGGATCCAGCCCCTAGCATAGCCTGGAAGCTCAACACAGCTGCGAACCCACCGTGCCGGCGGGTCTTCTACGCAGCACTTGGCTGGCATCCCGCACCTGGCATGCCGCGTAAAAGAAGAGCAAGACGAAGAGAGGAGGGGCGGGAGTTCTAAACTTTGGTTTCAAAGTGGTCAAACCTGTGATTGAAAACCCCCAGTGTGTTCAGGCTGTGTTGCGGTAAGTCAATCCAACGATACCCCAGAAGGAGGGGGGGCCTTCTCAAGGAGGCATCCTGCACCCCCTCTGGGCGTAGGTTGTCCCCTCCCCTGCCTGAGCGAGTGCCACCGCATGGGACCAGACGGCGGCCTTCCGTCCAACACAAGCAACTGAATGCCAATTCCGAAGGCTCCATGGCTCCGGGGGGTTCCACTTGCCAGTGACGCTGCGTCTTGGGCAGGGCGTTGCACTGCGCCGCAGCCGTCACTTTCGCAGGTGTACAGAGCCCCAAGCCGAGCCCTGAGACCGCGGCCTCCGATTGTGAAGGCCCAACGGCCCGAGCCCGAGAACCTTGCGAACCGCACACCAAAACGCTGTCACAACAAGGCCAACAAACCCCCACTTCGGGGGTCCACCATCGGACTCCCGCGCAAACCAGGTCTGCACCTCCGGCCCACGTGTGTAAGGGGGGAGAGGAGCACTGTTGGCCCCACCCAAAACGGGATGTGTCGGCCGCGGCACCGGACTTCCACTTTGGAAGCCCCTGTGCTGAGGGGCCCCACTCCAATGAAATCAGAGCCGGGGCAAAAACCAACATTCTCGGGCCCTGGGGGGGGGGAAGGTCCCGAGGGTTCCACCCTCCCGCCAAAATGGGGCCATGCCGCAAGTATTGACCTGAAGATGCCCGACTGTGCTGATGCTGCCCTTGTGGCCCAACACCCACCGCGACCCCCGAGACGGCGAACACAAAAAGGTGCCCTGTCGCCCATGATCTACATCGCATTGATCCAACGCCATTTTCGACGTGATTTGGAGCCGGACTGAGGACTTGGCTGCACAGTCCGGGACACGATGCACGAGGTCAGGGCCGAGCCACAAGACACGGGACCGGCTCTGCAGGTCTTGAGACTGGGGAGGATTGCCAGAGGACATCCCACCCACCGCAGCTCCTGGGGGGATATGGGGGTGGGGGGGAGGGGGTGCCCTGGCGCTGCCGCATTGTCCAGTACTTCGGAGACACTGTGCTGGGGCTGATATCAGGGGACACCAACATTCGCGCACTCGCTGAAGAAGGGGGGGCTGGACCGCATTGCGATGACAAATGAGAGAAGGGATATGACAGACTGAATTGCATTCAGCAAAGAACGCAAATAAGGCCTTGCACTGCTCCACCTGCAAAGAATGCCACCGTATTCTCCGGCTCAGTGGAGCGGTGGGACAAACATCACCGCACCCAGACCGCCACAGGCACACAACGACCAACACGGCCGGGAAGCCGCAGATCAGATCAATCGGGTCTGACATGTCGGGGGTGAAGGGGGTTCCCCGGGAGGGCACCGTGTCCAGACGCTGCGTGGTCGTGGGGACGACCTCCGCATCCTCTCAGAGGTCCCTGTCCCCTGTCCTGGGACGTGGGGCATGGTGGCCCCTGTGGGAACGGGGGGACCGGAGAAGGTGGGTGGGGGTCCAGAGGGGGTGGAGGTGAGGGTGGGACCATCCCCAGCCCACCCCCCTTGCGAAGGGGGGGGGGTGTTGAATCAGCAAAACAGGACACGGTTCTAAGACTGACGGTTTCACCGGGTGGTGGTGACCGCACAAGGGGCACGGAGGTGTTCAAGGAATGGAAATGGGGGTTCGACCAGACACGCCACTAGCGTCCGGCAGGGAATCTGGGTCTCGTTAGGCATGGCCCTGTGCTGTGTGCCACTCAGTAATACTCGCCCCACCCACATCCAGGACTCAGTAGGAACCTGTTGCATCCAGTGCATGGCTCAGTAGGAGCCAGACCCGCTTTGTTCTGGTTGGCTTGGCACACGCTAGTGGCAAGTTTGGGTTTGACGTCCTAGCAGCGGTGCTGAAATGGCTAGCGGTATTGCAGTGGCCCTACGTGCCTCCCTTGGGTGAGTGACGGCCGAGGGCGCATGAACAAACATCATCCATGGACCTCGCCCTAGACTTTGAGGCCTTCGCAGACCGCCCGCTACCACCGGCCCCTCAAGCCAAGTTTGTGGGAGGAGACCTGTTGCAGAAGAGGGGGGATGGGTCTGGAACCCAAAGGGTCGTGTACCAAAAATTGGCCCAAATCCATATTTCCTTTTGTACATTTCACTTCTTCCCACGATGAAATTGGTGTCCGGGGGCTGGGGAGGGGGTCCAAAGGGGGGGGAACCCCTCCTCCTCCTGCGGTTGTCAGCCGTTCTAATACATCCCTGCACAAGGCGGTGCTTGCGCAAGGGAGAGGGGGTGGGCACGTCCTCCAGTGGGGCCGAGGGGTGGCATGAGATTGTTGGCCTGTCACTCGATTCAGGTGACTGGACTTTCCCAACGACACCCACTTGTCACCAATGGACGTGCCACCTCGCCCCAGCATGCCTCATCCAGCAGCTGAAGCCCCACTGCACCCACCGGGGCGAAAGGGGCAAGGGGGCAAGATGCATCATCGAGGACGAGGATGGGCTGGGTGGGATTTCGTCCGGGGGAGGGGGGGGGGTCGACACACCCCTCTGGCTAGACCCACCCCCAAAAGGGGCTCAATTGACGGACCCTCCAAAATCCTACCGAGACTGACCCCCGGGCCTCGGAGGTGACCCGGACCCCAAATTCGGCAAAAAAAAAATGAAAATGGGATTTTTGGAATCAGTGCGTCGAGGGGGTTCAGAAAAGTTATCATTTGCCATGTATTTGGTGCAAAAAAAAAAGTTGACCATTTTCAGTGCTCAAAAATTTTCGATGCCTTCGGCGCCAGAGTTCATGATAACTTATTAATGGTCCTGTCAATTGAGCCCTTTTCCCGAACCCCCCCCCCCCCGGGGTGGGGGGGCTCTATCGAACCCGACTTCCCATGGGTCCAGGTCGCTCCCCCGCGGTACTGGTTGTCCTGGCTCTGTTTGAACAAAGCACAAAACATCCCTGAACCGGCATTGAAGTGGGAAACCGTGAAGTATGCCGGAAAAATGCCCGTCCCTCGCAGAGCGTCTGCCTGCCTCAACGAGCGGGCGACATGCCCCACACACCGGCGGCGTGCCGCCGGCCTGACTGTCCCTGCCTCCCTTCCGTCCGCCGTAACCGGGTCTGTGCGCGCGCGGCAGACCCCCACCGCCCTCCCTGCGAGGCATTGGTGGGCGACGCCGCGGCTCCTTCGCGAAACCCGGCATCCGTGGCCCCCCCAAGAACCGGCCGCACGGATTGCCGGGTCGGCCCCCGCCAGTGGTCACGCGTGATCCACAGCATTCATTCGCCTGTCCTCTATCATTCGCCTGCTTCTGCGGAGCCTGCGATGTCTGAGGGGACTCCGTGTGGCTTTGTGATGCGATGCGGTATTCTGCGGTGACAAAGCGGGCCGGGGCCCATCGTGTGCGGTACGACCCCCGGTCATGACCTTGACCACCCGGACGAGCCCGTACTGCCGATCAAACGCCTTGTGAGAGGGGGAGGGGAGCCCCCTGGGGTGCGTGGTCCAGGGTGGGTTGCTGACTGTCATCGGTCCGTCAGCACGTGGCTGCACACGTCCTCACCGCCGGTGACAGAACCGTGCGGCGTGACCAGTCGGGCGTGGCCGAAGGAGGTGCAGCCACGTTGTTGGAGAGCGCCGAGTAGGACGGTTTCGGGATAGAGTGAGGGACTGGCCTTTTGTGCTTCGAATGTCCCCAAGCGTTCCGCTGAGGTGCACAGGGGCGCACGCGACAGGGGGCGCACGCGACAGGGGGGCGCACGCGACAGGGGGCGGACGCAGGCACCTTCACGAATCCGCGCACACTTCCGCGTGGGTAGAGGCAGTGTGCGCTGCACGGGGGGGGGGGGGGTGGGGGCTGAGAAGGCTCCCACTTCACCTCAGATGGACGGCTTAGGCCAGCGCCATTTGATGCACAAGGACAGAAATGGGCCCGTGTTATCCGCATTTGGACGCGTGTGCGTGCGTGCGCGCGCGCGTGCGGGGCCTCACCACACTGGCGCTGATGCGACCCGTGCTGCTCCAGTGGCGCTGCAGCGGGGCGGTAGCGGTAGCGGGTGTCGGTGGTGGTGGTGGTGGTGGTGGTGGTGGTGGTGGTGGTGGTGGTGGTGGTGGTGGTGGTGGTGGTGGTGGTGGTGGTGGTGGTGGTGGTGGTGGTGGTGGTGGTGGTGGTGGTGGTGGTGGTGGTGGTGGTGGTGGTGGTGGTGGTGGTGGTGGTGGTGGTGGTGGTGGTGGTGGTGGTGGTGGTGGTGGTGGTGGTGGTGGTGGTGGTGGTGGTGGTGGTGGTGGTGGTGGTGGTGGTGGTGGTGGTGGTGGTGGTGGTGGTGGTGGTGGTGGTGGTGGTGGTGGTGGTGGTGGTGGTGGTGGTGGTGGTGGTGGTGGTGGTGGTGGTGGTGGTGGTGGTGGTGGTGGTGGTGGTGGTGGTGGTGGTGGTGGTGGTGGTGGTGGTGGTGGTGTCGGTGGTGCTGATGGTGGTGGTGGTGGTGGTGGTGGTGGTAGTGGTGGTGGTGTGGCAGCATTTGGGGAGGGGAGGCCATAGGGTGCGTGGTTCAGGGTGTGTTGCTGACTGTCATCGGTCCGTCAGCACGTGGCTGTACACGTCCTCACCGCCGGTGACAGAACCGTGCGGCGTGACCAGTCGGGCGTTGACGAAGGAGGTGCAGCCACGTCGTTAGAGAAGGGCCTGTGGGCCTGTGGGGATACGTTGGTGCGGCCAAAGGTGTGCCAAGGCATGGCCAAAAGGCTGCAAGTGGTTGATTTGGACTCCAACGACGCCAACAAATACTGGCATGAGCACTCCACGTGGCCAACGCTCACGTTGGGAAGATGCGTTTCTGGATCCTTTTGGGCCGTGTCCTGAAATGGCCCGTTTGGGGCATGGGAGGCCGCGAGCGTGCCGCACACAGTAGCGGATTGAGGTGCTGAGGGCCCACCGGAGCATCCCCAGCCGGTGACCCCTCATTGTGTTGGGATAGCGCGAGATACCGTCGCTTCCGTGGTCGCTGCAACACCTCTGAGGATGGTTCTTGAGAGTGCTGGGTTTGTTGGTGGCAACATCGCCTGATTGGGGCATTCGCCAGGAAGTGGGGCCAGTGATTCACTTGTGTCAAGAGGCGAAAAAGAAGTTTTGGGGGGCAGCAAGAATTAGCGTGTGTGCAGAGTACTTCCGTTTGCAAACCACTGAGGAGGGAGTGGCGCGGTCCAACACCAGGCACAAGCAGGAGAAGACACCTGCCTGGGGTGCACTACGCACACACGTACAGCCGTAAACACCCAAACCCAAGGCGCCGTAAAAAATGCACTCTTTTTGAAATTATGCGCACAACAGGGCTCTAACCCCCTGGATCGCAAATGTATGACCAATGAAAGTTTTACGGCGCCGGCACCGCAAACATTGATGAATCTCGGTCAAATTTTGCATTTTCTCTACACCAAGTGGTATCTGAAAAACATAGTTCCAGCAACGATCTAAACTAGTGGCGCAGGATCTGCACCTTGTTCAGATATGCTACGACGGGTCATTGGCAACCCAAGGGGAATGTGTCAAGCAGATCCACCAAAAGACAGATCGCTATAAGTTGTATTTTCCAGACAATTTAAAAGACATCTCCCTAATTGGACAACCGCAGGGAGGGAAATGTTGATCAAATGAGACCCGAACACTCTGTCAATGCTCCCATTTTTTGTAATATTTGGTGCAGAGATTAACCCTCAATGTCGCATCTCCCTGCAAAAACGGTTACGGTGCCAGCGCCATAAAAAAAGTCGTCTGCCTGGTGATGGGAAACCAATACTATGATCAAAAAATATGTTCTGTGTCTGAAGGAGAAGGGCAGGAATGGACAAAGAAGGGGGGGTCTGCATAGTCCATTGTTGCTTCCCATATGTGCTAAGTCAGAAGCTATGGCAGCTGGACACACCAGTGAAGACCAATGGGCAGGGGGGGCGGATCATTCTGTAGTGGGCACACATTTACGGTGCCACCACCGGAAATGTTTACGGCGCTGGTACCGGGAAATGAGAGGGGGTACATTCCGACGATTATCGTGACAACAGGGTTTTTGTGGCAGCGCCCTTCACCAGCACCAGCCAGAAAATGCATCTTAACACAGTGACATGTTAAAACTGCACAAACTGCCATATGCAGGGGTCATGAAAATATGGGGGTGATCTCAAAAGGTTCCCACACCAGCCTAATGGGATCCAACAGGTGAAGGGCACTGCCACAGAATGTACCCCCTCTCATTTTACGGCACCAGCGCCGTAAACATTTACGGCGCTGGCGCCGTAAATGTGTACCCACTACAGAATGATCCCCCGCTGCCCCTTGGGGGTCTTCACTGGTGTGTCCCGTTGGGCTTGTGTGGAAAAATTTTGAGTTCACCCCCATATCAGCATGATGCGACAAGTGGACTATGCATGTCCCTCCCAATTTGTCCATCTCTGCCCTTCTCCATCAGACAGGGATCCAAGGAGGGGTGCAGTCTCTATTCCTCTTAAGGGGGGGGGATTCGAATCTCCCTGCTGCCTGACTGCCTCCCCTCCAATACCCCTGCCAATTTACGGCGTCAGCGCCGTAAACGTTCTGCCTGCCCCACCCCTCCCCCTGGACAAAGCAATCAGGACAGATGCACTATTCCACGGACAGCAGCTACTGTAGTATCCATCGTCCTCCTCGTCTAAGTCCCCCTCCCCAACTTTTGTTAACACACTGCACAGCGTATCCAGACCCTCCTCCCCACACTCCAGCCTGAGCACCGCCTCACCCATCCCTGTAATGAGGTTACGCACCATCTCTTGCCTGTGCACCTTGACGCCCCGCATTTCGCTTATCACCCTCGCCGCATCTCGTAACCGCCCTAGAAGCACTCGCACTCGGGGACACTGTCCTACCTCGTTTGCGTGCACCCTCACCCCCCTCAGGCGATCCCCCAGCAAGTCGGGAAGCTTCCCCGGCCGCGAAGGCGATCTCCCGGCGTATCCATGACGGCCAGAAAGAGAGCGTAGAGCCCTGCTTCGTGCAGTAGCCCGGCTCTGCCCCCCCCCCCCCCCCCACACAGGCCATGGGATTTTTCCCGAGCGGGCAAACTTCCACCTGGGAGGGGCCTCGGTATACATCTGCGCGACTTTCGCTGACTTCCACCCCCCCCACAGCATAATTGTTGTGAGCGGTGCCCCCATTTTCCGGAGTTGCGCTGCCCCCATCCTATGGAAGCTATGCCACCGGACAGTCTTCTTTCCCTCCCCCCTCTCCAGCAGGCTGACCAACGTTTTCCCCAGCGCCTCCCTGGACTCGTGCCACGCCCCTCTGTCGGGGTGGAATCCTTTGAGCGCTCTGAGTTTTGCCAGGAATTGCAACCATGCTCGCACCCAGGGCCCCACTTCCTGTCTCTGGACCCCCCTCCTGGACTTCGTTCCAAAAAATCGCAACCCCTCATCTTCCTGTCCCACCCCACCCCCCGCCTCGGAGCCCCGCAGGCAGTGTCCCACCGATATGCACGCCAGCGCCACCGCCTCCCATTCTGCGAAGCTGGAGGCAGCCGCACACAGCCTGCACAAGTCCTCCAGTTGCGCCCACTCCTTCGCCTCTACCCGCTGTTCTTTGCACCGCCGCTGGTCGATAGACATAACCAAGTACCAATCAGACTTCCGCACCACCGGGGCAAGCCACGCCATCTTTTCGGCCAGCCTCGCCGCAGCCAGAACGAGCTTTGCGGCGCTCTCTGACAGGTCGCCCTGCACAATCTGCATGAGCCTGGCCTCCAGTACACCCCGTGCACCGTCGCCTGGTCGCATCCGCTCCAGCCTTGCCAGTCGCCTGAGCTGCCGCAGATACCCGTCGAGGGTACCATCTTGCAGGCCCCGCACCGTAGTGGCATCAAAATTCGTCCCGTACTCATCAGCCATCGCCGCCTCGAGTCTGTCGCGCGCTGCCGCCCACGGCCACTCGCGCTCGCTCTCCTCGTCGTCCTGCGTGTCCCCTGCAGCCCCGTCTCCAGCGTCATGGCTTCGCAGTCATTTCCTTCGGCCTTTACACCCGTGCTTCTCCCTGTCAAACCACCAATGGTGGCCACCACACTCCGGGCATGCCGTTTTTGGGGGGTTTTCGCAATTAACCCAGTCTCCTGTCTTCTTGCTGCGGAAGTGGCGCTTTCCATCTATCCATTTGAACTCCGGCTGACTTGTGCTCCCCTGCGTGCCACCTCTGCCTTTACGCTTGGAGTGGCGCCCTGATGAGCTGGAGCTTGCTTTAGATGAGGTATCAGACGCACTGTCGCTGCTACTGTCCGTGGACGACGATTCCGAGTCGGAGGACATGCGCCTCCCTTTTCCCCTTCGAGACGACCGGCGCTCCTTCATCTCCTTCTTTTTCTCCTTGCGCCTCTGTTTTTTGGCCTTCTTCTTGTTCTTCTTTTTGACCTCCTTTATTTTTGCCTTGACCGCGTCCTTACCGGATTTGTCGCAATCAAGGAGCAATTGCCAGACATCGTCAATGATCGTGGACACCTCCGTCGCAATCTCAGACTCCTCGGCCTCCATTAACCTTTCAACCAGGCGGCACAGTTTGACCGTCCACCGCGGGGCCCCGGGCCTCTTTCTCATCCACCTGGCATTTTTGAAGCTGGGCTCCTTATACGTCAGTTCATCCTCCTCGCCTTCCTCAGCGGCGGCCGGCCCCCCACCTCCTTCGCGATCATCGGCTCCGGCGCCCGCCTCCTCGTCCAGGGCCATGCCACTGTTGGTCTCGGGCTTTGCGCTCTTCCCCGGAGAGTGTCTCTCACCCTTGATCCCCACTCCTCCTCTCCTGTTCATCGATTTTCCAGGCGGCTTGGCGATCAAGTCGCAGACAGCGAACCCGACGGCCGCCTCTTCCGCAGACAGGCTGAACGCAGTCACCTCGACTCCCCAGGCAAGTGTCAACCCATACAGCAGCGCGTCGACGTACCGCTGCGGATCAGGGGATTGAAATGAGATCCCCAGCGTCTCATGGAAGGTCCTAGCCAGCTTCACCGCACTCCAGCTGACTCCATCCCGAGACCATCCTGCCACGCCCGCCACCAGCACCTCTGTGCGATGCTGATGCGGGATCATACGGGCCATCCAGGGCGTCTGAATCAGGTGGGCCCATGCTGTGGATTTTGCTGCGGGGTCTTCGTCTTTTAGACGCCTCCAGTCCCATGCCCCATCATTGTTGGCCGAGCCCATTGGATGACCCGATGTACCCCCGCCTTAAATTATAAAAAGGCTAAGGAGGGGAGGAGGTAGGATGGGAAGCAAGTCCAGAGACAGGGGGGGGGGGGGTGCTGGGGGCCCGGTGGCAGAACTTTCGTTACCCCGCTTCGCTATACTAACTGCAGTTTAGTGGTGGCGCCGGAAATGCTTATGTTAGAAGTGTGCCAAACCGCACGCCATCCCCCTTTTGGCAATCCCTAGAATTAATGGAAATCTCCGTGGTGTTTACAGCTCTTTTCGCACCTGCACGCCCCACGTTTATGGCGCTATGCGTGCGCACAATGCACCCCAAGACCTGGTGGTGGTGGTGGTGGTGGTGGTGGTGGTGGTGGTGGTGGTGGTGGTGGTGGTGGTGGTGGTGGTGGTGGTGGGCTGGTGCTGCTGGTATCAAGTGTTCCTTGAGCTGTGCTGGCCAACAGACACATCCACGCCGCCCGGCCTGGGCCCGATGTCATCAAGCCCTCGGCCGGTGGCTGTGGCACATTTGACTTCTTGCACCATTGCATCAGGTGTGAAATCCAGAGAAGAAAGGCGCAGCTGCAGTGCTGCTGGGCAACTGCCATTGCGGCCTCCGTCGGTGGACTGCCACACACCAACGGGCAGCTAATGCGACGTGACTCACCGACCAGAGGTCCTTTGCAAAAGAAGAAAGGTTCATATTTGGAACAAAAATCACCATTGCAATGCGGAAATGGCAGGCACAGAAAAGCATCGAGATTGTGTCCTGACCACAGATGGGCCACATTTGATAAGCGGGTCCATCAACAAGCACTGCAATCCCAAAAGACCCTCTTGCTGAGCTGAGCTGAGCCCTGTGGTCTTCAGCTGCTCCGCAACAGATCCATCGGGATTGGAATGCCTTTGCACCTCCTGCCCAGCCCCCAAAATGTCGTCGCGAATTGGGGGGGGTAATGGGAGGTAAGAGCAAAGCAGCAGCTTTAGCCTTGGGACTCATATGCTGCATCACTCTCATCAGACTGCACTAATGAGTATAGTGTGTAGCGCTGGGAAGTATTCCGTTGGCGACGGTTAGGCTCAAGACTTGGGGACTCGGAGGATGAATCCAGCGCTGGATCAGGACAGCCAAACCTGCGAAGCACACGATGGGGCAGTGCTAAGGGACTACCACATAAGCCTGGCCTGGCGGGAGGTGTAGGGCATACCGGTTGCCACACACAGGGCCTCCAGCCTCATATCTGTGCAGGATATCAGTGGCCCCTTCAACGCGGTGCCTAGCGGGGGATCACGCCATCTGAGGACTGTTTACTTAGAACAAGTGCACGTTTCCTCCTGACTTAAATGGGCCTTGGGACTGACTTCATTGCTGGCCCCCACGGGCCAACACGAAGAATGCACCGGAGCCAGTCTAGGGGCGTTTGGTTTGCAATCTCCACATTATGTCCGCATCCCGCACGCGTCCGCAGCCTCAGGATCCCAAAAAAAAATCGAACAGAGCAAAAACAACCACGCAGTTGGCATTACAACTGGGCAATGCTGTGATACGGAGAGGAGAGAAAACATGTGGAGAGGCAATATTGCAACATGGGTTCGGGGTCAACTTCTCCCAGCGATTCTTCCACCTTTCCGGGACTTTCACACGAGGTTCAAGCAAGGAGGATGGAGCGCCTTGGGTGGGCCTCCCCCAAAGGGGTTCAATTGACAGGTGACCCCCCCCCCCCCCCTCCAGGGGTACCTTGGGCTTAGACAGCAGCGGTGTTTGTGTTTATGGGCAATTTGGCTCACTCATTTCTGGGGAGGGTGGGGGGTGCGGAGGGTGGAAAGGAGGAAAGGAGCGCGGGGGGGCTAGAAGACAGGCCTGGAAGGATTAGGATTGGGATTGGGATTTCTGAGACACACGATTGACAAAGCCGTCTGCCTTGGGTATCTGTGTGAGGCTATTCCTCGGGTATACTGGGGGTAATGGCTCATGCCGTTACATTGTGTGCCTTCTGCTCAGGCGGGTGTTTTGGTTCCCTTTTTCAGCGGTTTGTGTCTCTCGGCACTACTGTGTGCATTGTGTTGAATCCCTGTCCAGTTCCACACCTCAACACACACAGGCAGCGATAGAAATATGTGAGTAATTGTCGCGATATGTGTCTGCTCGATGTTGCCAGTGGTTGGTCTGTGATCCCCTTGCGGTTGCCATTGGTACCTTCAAATCGGTGTGCATGATGATTGGTACGGGATAGGTTTCTAAAGGGGCTGATGGTGGGACTCCATCAACACTTGATTAGTCTGCATTTGCATGATGAGCATCCTTGAATATGACCAAGCTGCATTCTAGCCACCTCATCATACACAGCCTTGAAAGGGCACCACCTGCGAGCCCCAAGTTGGAAGATGAGCTCCACAAGGGATGGGCTAACAAGATTCGAGAGGTTCGTCCGCATCACAAGGTCAGACAGTGCACCCATGCGGTGCTGTGACAGAAAATGCAGTACTTGCTGGATTGGGCGACTGGAGCACTTGCCCTTTGTATATGATCTATGGCCCATATGAATACCCTACCTCTGGTGCTTTGGTGTATCACACACATGGGAGGTTCTGCAGTTCTAGACACCAACCCCCACGGCGTGGGCGGGGTGGGGGGGTCCGGTAGGGGGTTGGGGGGTTGGGGTTGGGGGTCGAAAATTTTTCTCCATTTTGGGGGCATTTTTGAATTCCCCATTTCATTCTGAGCATTTTGAATATACACAAGTGGCGTGAAATTTTGGTTTTACCACTCACAACAAATGAAAAACAGTACTGTATTCCAACAGATGTACCTCTGAATCAGCAAAGGCTTCCCGACCAGCAGAAGAAGACACGTGGCACGGCATTCCCTAACTCATTGTGAGCATTTTGAATGTAAACAAGTGGGGGAAAATCAAGTGTGTTGCAAAGTTTCCAGGCTCAAAAAAATTTCCGGGCGCCGCTGGCACCCAAGTGGCCAGTTCTAACCAGGTGCTAACTAGAGTGGGTTGGGGGGTCCAGAGGGGGTGGGGGGGGGGGGGGTTGGTGTCAGGCCTCACAGGTAGCCCCCCCCCCCCCGTGATCACACGTACCTATTGTCTTGCTGGTACGCCATGATAATTGAGAGGGTTGGCGACTTGAGAGGGGCCCCAAGGACCTAAGTGCTGCAGTTCAGCTACACATCCGGCACCACAGTGAGCCACAGTCCAGGAAAACCCACAGCTCACCCTAACCATGCGTGTTGCCATCTTTGGAGCGGTCACCCACTGTGAACAGGCGGCAAAGCCACTATCGCCATGGCGACCGGAGGGGAGGGGGGGGGGTTACCTCCACTTTCTTGCACACTTCGCTTTCGCACCTACGGCATACCTTTGCCCTACAGTGGCCACCGGGGCACCACTGCAGAGGAGGGAGGGGTGATTGGGGTGCAACGGGCCCGGTCAAACGGGGCCCGGGACCCCCACCTCCCCACAGGGGCTCTTAGGGCCCTGCCCTCCCCCGACTTCTAGGCCCAACTTCCCATGGCAAGCGCCGCCAAGCGCACCCACGGGCATCATAGGTTTGTTCAGGGCTTCGTTGCTGATATTTTGGATGATGAATGCGTGTCTCCCTCCACTCTATGGGGCTTTGTTGCTTCGATCTTACCTGACAAACATGTATGTGTCCACTCCACTGTGGATCGCTATTGCGTTCCCGCCAATGCGTTCCAGATGGGCGTGAACCCAGAGCCAAAGGTTGCCCAAAGTGCTGCTGTCGAGCATGCCTCTGGCAAACATGGGGAACAAGAACTTCAGTTGGGGAGGGGGGGGGGGCATGCGCCGCTCAACGCCAAATGAATGACGAGCAAAACTGCCACGTAGCACAATGCAAGCTACCCGGGGGGGGGGGGGGGGGAGTTGGTGCGGGCATATTTTGGTAAGGCAAAATTCGGTGAGGGGAAATTTTGGTGCAAAATCTTAGATACCGTGGGAAAATGTGGTACAATTTTTCCATAAAATGGGCACACCACGAATCGAACCCGGGATTTATAGGTTGGCAAAGGATTACTTGAACAACTCAGCTAACTGCTTCCATCATAAACTATTTGTGAAACGGGGTTCAAAGCAAAATCATTTTTCGCCAAAACAGGTTCCCAGTGCCCTGGATTGTAATGGAGAGAAAATGTGCATGGATTTGGTAAAGGGAAGAACGTGGCTTCAGTCCTTAAATACCACGGCAAAATGTGGTACAATTTTGCTGTGCCACATTTCGCAGTTCCGAATTTCGCACCTGCCAAATCCCCCCCCCCCCCCGCCCCCCCCCCCCCGGCACAACCCACAAAAGATCAAAGCACACCGGAAGGCATCAAGATTGATTTCATCCGCATAACACTGTGACGAACGGGATTTCACATGATCACGGAGAGGACTGCACAGCCGCCCAACGCCGTCTTGACCTGGACAGGAGCATGGCAAACGGTGCACGCTCGAGACAATGCACCGACGGTTCACAGACCTCAACTCCCCCGCCACCAAAAGCCCCATCGGCGACATGGAACGCTGCAAACGATGCCCATTTTGTGAAAGTCTGATGGCAAAGCGTGAGCTCTGTGATGGTGTCCAGCCTGCCCCGACGAACACAATCAGCATCTCGTGTTGTCTTGGGGTGCTCCGTTTGAGCACACCCACACACAACGTTGCAGCGCAGCGTCCTAACCTCATTACAGCCCCAACTAGCAGACAGCCGGGTTGTGTGCAGGTTTGGTCCGTCTGCTTCTGTATGAAGCAGGGCTTTGACAGCAGGGTCCCATGGTCAACAGGTTGAAAAAGCTCCCTCCATTCAGCATCTTCGAGGTATCCCTCAAACACTGGAATGCGTCAACCACCCATGCCACTGACCCCTTTCCGGGGAAGCAGGGGAAGGGGTTGGGGCTGGATTTTGCCTGCAACAGCTGCAGTAGATGATTATCAAGTTTGGTGGTTGTGCACCCATCCCACAGGCACCATGCACCAGTCAAAGCACAAACTGACTTCGGGGTCGGCGAGGGTCCCAAAAACTCAGAGAGTTCTAAGACAACCAAAGATCACACTTGGGCACTGAACTATTGTTTGTTGCATAAACAAAGGTTTCAGAATCTCAGGAGCTGCCCGAGGGCCCGAGAGCCCGAGGGCGCCAGGCATGCACACAAGTCCCCGTGGTGCTGCCACGAAACGCAAACGGGGCTGACCTGGTATCAGGTTTTGGATCGGACGCAGATGGGCCCCATCCACCAGATTTGACCTTCGGCTTTGCCAGCGGTTCCGATACTCCTTGGGCCCAGTGTACAGAGGACTGCACGCCTGCAGATGCGATGCGGAGCACACCCGAGGGGCAAGGCTCCATGGGTGTGGGAGGGCATGTCTAGGCTCTGGATGGAAGTAAGGGTGCATGTGGCTGTGGCTGTGTGGTAACACCTGAGCAGCCATAGACCTACCAAAACGATCCCTGGAAAATCGATTCCAAACATCACACCATAAACATTTGTAGAAACCCTCAATTCGCTGGATCGTTGTTAGTATTCCTTGATCCCAGAGTGCACAATGCAACCGGGGGGGGGGGGGGGGTTGCGATCTGCAACCTTCCCAAAAAATGCGGGATAAAATGCTAAATATGCAATCAAAATGTGATGAAAAATGTGATGTTGTGTGTGTGTGTGTGTGTATGTGTGTGACGCCCAATCTTTTCAGCAAACTTCGTAGCGTTCGCTAACATACATCACCTCTCTACAGCATTGTTCGCACCGCAGCAATGTTTGGACTTCGCTCCGCGCGGCCTGGTGTGTGTGTGTGTGTGTGATGCCCAATCTGTGAAACAAATCCAAAGCGTTCGCTATGATACACCACCTCTCTACAGCATTGTTTGCACTCCAGCAATGTTTGGTTTTCCGCCCCATGCGGCCTTTCCTCCCTTTCAGCACGACACGAAGACTATGTACAGTCCATCCATCATGCTCCTACCGCACCCTGCAGCCCCGCATGCCCATGCTCCGACCCCTATGCAAGGGCCCCGAGTGGGCAAGCTTGCGACCGCGCGCGGCGGTTGGATAACCGACTGGGCGCCCATGACTTTGACCTCTGACAATTGACCGGGGCTGCTGCCCTCAAAGGCGTAGCTGGCGCCGCACGCGCGCGCGTGTGTGTGGTGGCACAGCGTTCAAAGTGCACGGTGTACACAGAAAAAATTGCACATTGTGCAGCATGTAAATTGCGTTGTTGGTGGTGTGTGGGATGTGTATTGTACAATTGTACAGTGTACTCTTCCCCATCCGCTTAGTCTGCCATGAAAGTAATGGGGCCCTGACCTAGAGTAATGGAGCCAAGCTGGTGGGGAAGGGGGCATTGCGCACTGCACACCAGGCAGTACACACACTACACACTGCAAATTATGTACGCTGCACAATGTGCACTCTGCACAGTGCATGCAGCGCACTTCCAGCACTTGATGCTCAGCAGTGTGTAGAGTAAGCAGCCTATTGTGTACACAAGCCCGCAGTGTGAAGTGCACAGTGTGCAGTGTGCAGAGTGTGCGGTGTGCAAATGTTCACAGTGTGCAGTGCGCAATATATTGAGTGCGGTATAGTGTGCAGAGTGTGCAGTACATGCCCAGCACATTGCACACTCTGCACACAACACACAGCACATACTGCACACTGTACACTCATGCCTTGGCATATGTACAAGGAAAATGTTTTGGCACTGATGTGGGCAGAAAGAGGGTCCAAATCAGGTTTTTGTGCCCAAGAATACAGGTAACATCCTTGACGGGTTTGGAGTAGTCTGGAACAGGTCATTTTGCATCAATTTTTGACCATTTTTTCGTGTCCAAATGGCCCATTCTCAAGGCATTTTAGAGGTCAGCTAGATGCACACAAGTCAAAGATGCACACAGGTCAAGGGCGTTTACAGTGCAATCATCAATTTGGATGGTCCCAAAGAACTCAAGCACTGTTGGGAAAAACTCATTTTTGATTGTTGTTTCCCGTAACCCTTCCCGAGCATCTATCTGCACATGGCACTACAGCCGCTTGTTGAGGGTGTTGGTGAAGGGGGACCGTAAAAGGCTTTCTGCCATTGTGGTTTGTCGCCATTCATCACCATGAGTATTCGAGAGGGAATACATGGTGTGCAAGCAGTCAAAAGCAAATGGACCCTGAAAAGCCACTACTATTTTGGGTCATGTTTGAGCTGCTTGAGCTCAAAACACGATTACAAAAGGAGCTAAAAGGGGGAAAGCAGACAGAGAAACAGTGGCAAAAGTGTTGTTTCATCATTTGGGCTACCCCCCCCCCCCACAGGGCCCACATACCATTGACCATTTTTGGAGGCCGCCAATTTCCAATGTTGAGTTTTCTGCTCAAATTTGGCGGGTTTCGGCTTCCTATGTCAATTTATCATCCACCCAGATTCGGGCAGAATTTGAGCCACCACACCAGAGTTCTGGTTCCCGGCCTGTTGCATGCTTACCTGCTGCTTGCGGGTGGACTGAGCATTGGGACGGCTTTTATGCAGACCCTCAGGGAAACCGTATGGGATGGACATGCATGCCTCATGGACTGTTTGGCGCCGGGCCGCATTGACAGAATTCGCCTTCTGGCGGCTTTAGCACTAATGGTCATGTCAGGCCCGAGCCCGGCCAGACCCAGTGACCTACCCCCGACCAAGCCTGGGCTATTGTGTGCACAAGAGGCGATCAGCACAAAGCGCAGGAAGAAAATCGGCCTGTCAGTAGCCTACAATCCAGAGGTACCGTTTTGTCACAAACACTGAAGCACAAAGATCATCTGCGGGCAGGACAACAGCAAAGAGGCAGCCATCTCACAACGATAGGCAAAACGCCAGCGTCATGCGGAACTCCCGCGATCTGTTGTAGCGTACCTTTGAGTGCAGAAATGCATGCAAAGCACATCCGTGCCGAACGGACGGGAAAGCGCAGACCCCCTCCCGTCCCTTGTCCAAGCCACGTAACCCAGACAATGGGACATCATGCAACTCAATACCAAGATCACACAAAGAAAAGCACAAAGTAGTTGTGAAATACACCGCTGAGTGACAGATAGGCAGTGACGTGATCCCCTCTTTACAGGTATGAGTAGCAAGCGCAAAGAAGAGGTATCACGTGCAACAGTCAAAAAAACATACAGCTAAAATTCTATTGCCTTTGGCAGTGCACCTCGAAGAGAGGCTCACAGTCAACCAATCAGTCAGTTAGCCAGGCCAGCAGTCAGTCAGACAGAAACACACAGTTTGGATTTTTTGTCAGTGGCAGACTCGGCTCCAAGCAGTGGGGCGGACGGATGTCCTCGGGGCAAGCAGTGGCCGAATGGTAATGCTGCCGGCCGCAGACTTTTCGGTTGGCGGGTCGAATCCCGGTCGGGCGAACATGGCGGGGCGGCGCCCACGACAGTCGACCGACCAGGATTCGAACTGTCCGCTGCGTTACCATCCGACTGGGTTTGATGTGACACCGTTGTGCCTCCCCACTGCTTGGAGCCTTCTGAGCGAAAACTTTTGATCCCCCCCCCTCAAAAAAGTGATATCCAGTTTTAGGGGATAGAGGCCTCAGAATCAAAAAATCCATTGGGGGATGGTCTTATTGGGCAAAATAATGATTTTACAAGGGGTTGGACATCCAATATCATGCCTTGGGGTATGCTATGCGAACGACCCCCAAAAAGGGGGGGTATACGACGCCCACGCCTGCGCTTGATCGAACAACCTCTCTTCGAGGTGACTCCATGGTGCAAAAATTGACGGAAACAACACACCGTGTGCCAGGACATAAGCATTGCTTGGGGGAGAGGGAATGCAACTAAGTTGGGGGGGGGGGAGGGGATGACCCGCGGCCAGACCGAGGGGGTGCCCCCCCTGCGCCAAACCCAAACCAAAGTGAAGCAAACCTCGTTCCGACCTCAATCATAAAAGAAATCCCACAGGAACTGCGGAAATAAGTGAATAGCCTTCGGTGCGCCTGATCCGACCCAATGGATTTCGGGTGGCTCCAACCCGATCCCCTCCCCCCGCTATGGGAAACAGATGCGTGTGCACGACCCTCCCCCCCTCCCCACACACACACTTGTACCCCCCACCCCCCTGGTATAAGCTACGCCAATGTACACAATTATTACGGTCCTACTGTAGCTTGGACAAGGGCGTGGCTTGCGCGCAACACATACAACTGCCGACACACACATGCGCAGGCCACATGTACTGAAATTGGAAATTCAAGACTTGTGGGATGCATCAGACTAAAAAAAAAAACAAATTCCTGGTGCACCAGCACGGGGCCACATGTGTTGAAATTGGCAAATGTGACGACAAAACCATGTCTTGTGTGGCCGCACTACATTTCGTACGCAATTAAATTACGAAAAAAATTATTACGGTCACTACGCCTACTGTAGCTTGGACAAGGGCGTAGCTTATACAGGGGGGGGGGGGTAAATTTGTACGATGGTTTGTGGCTGAATTCACCGTCTGACTGATACCATGTGACTCCTGCAAAGGGCCACTTGGTACCCAGTCTCGACATTCCACCCAAACTTGGCAGTCGCAAAGAGAAACCTGAACAACTCTGGCCAAGGGCAAGCAAACACCTGGATTGGGGTTGGCGGGATGTCACTGTTTGCCTCGGTATTCGCCGTCGTTGTTGTGGTCGAGGAAATGGTCTCCACGGTCCAATCATTGATGCTGTGAGCAAGGCCTTTGCCAAGGGGCCTGAGGAAGTGTCCGTAGGCCACGGCGCTTCACGTCACGCAATCAATCTTTACGACGCCGCAGCAAACAGATGGCGATGGTCAGCCCGCACATGAGACTGGCACACTTTCCACCGCCACTTTTCACAAAAACATGATCGGCGCTGAGCCACGATCGATGGCATTCGGGGTTCGGGTTCCACAAACCACATCGCCAATGGCCGATGAATGCCCTGACAAGCATCCCCGTGCCCATCAATGGCAGCATCGACTGCAAGCATCCAGTGTGTTGTGCTCATCGATCCGATAAAGCAACGAAGGCGGATGGGGCGGGGGGGGGGGGGGGCATCAAGGCGCAAGAGAAGGGAGTTGCAAGGGGGGCCACAAAGCAACGGATGCAGAGCTCACATATACCCCCGTGTCACAGGCATATGGTCATCGCCACAAACCTCAGTTCATTGTTTGAGTTGCTGCACTGCAGCATACCTCAGACGAGGGCCGAACGTTGCCTTGAGTTCACCGCGGTTAGCGGCTATCGAATGTTTCTTGGCCCGTTTGGGTAAGAGATCGTACCCCCCATTGGGCCGGTTCGGCGTGTTTCCCAGAAGACAAAAGTGACGGCTCCACTGCAGGCCAACTGGGACCAGGGTTCGAACCCGTGTTCTGTGGCGCGTGTGTGTAGTGCATTTCTGGTATGGTTCTTGGCCATCACCAGTATAACCGTTTCCCCCACCACCCGCTTCCATTATCCATCTGACCTCTGTGGGGCTCGAACTATCCGTTGGTTCATATCACGTGCCGGAGTCCGAAGGCAGGGCTGGCCCCATCGGCTCCACGGGAGGCTCCCGCGGACCTGGCCTCCAACCCACGGGGGGGGGGGGGGCTGTGAAGCAACGGATACTTAGCTACCATATGACCCCTGTGTCGCAGGCCATAGGTCCATGGGGGGCGGGGGCACTCAAGTAAGGGACTAATGGTGCACAATGGGGGTACAGCAAAGGCGCGACGCTCCTCCTCTAAAGCACCGGCCTCACTTGAGAGCCTGAAAAGACTGAATCCGGTTGCACCGAGCAGCCGTTGAAGCACAGAGCACCCTCGGCGTCTCGACAAGCAACGCTCGGCGGTGCACTATATTGGGAATACCTTGGAGGGTGAGCGTGTGTACTTTGAGAGTCTTGGGATGCATGCATATCAGCCGATTGTGGTCTCGAGCTACACACGACCGTGGCCATGGCGGTGTCTCAATTCAATGGACTCATGAAGCGATCATGAAGAATCTACGAAGTAGATCGAAAAGCGCAGGACATCGCGGGAGAAGCAGTCTTCAACAATAAATCGGCGTGCACATTATGACACCGCAAGACGGTCCAAGCTCATAATGGGTTGGGGAGGGTATGTGTTGGGTTCCAAAAAGTGTGCGTGACACCACCGAAAGCTTGTGGGTGGTTGTTTGGAAGTAGACAGAACTGTCGCACGAATCTATCCACCCAGGGAAAAAAAGACCTGCCATCATAGCCACCCAATGCCCTTGTTGTGAGGAGCTAAGCAAGCCCAATCTCCAACGAAAACCAGCACGCATCAACAAAAGATGACGAAAATGACAAAAGATCACCCGCTGTAAAGCAAGCCAGTGTGAGGTCTCGTGGATACAGAAGGGCTAGGGCTCGTTGTTGTACAACCAATCACTTCCAACAAAACGCTTCTAAGCGAATCCTGTCACCCAAACACCACATACAAAGCCACAGACACTCATGCAGAAAAGGTAGTCAGGGGCGTTGCTCCAAATTGGACTGTGCCAACACAGTAACACAGGGCAGGGTGGTAATTGAAACTGCCCATGACACAGCGTGTGGACACGCCCAAGGTAGTACCTAGTCCATGCGACACCACACTTTTGCCATCTTGAGTGCCTTGCCTTGTGTTGTCGGTTTGAACTATAGAAGACATGTCATGCAATTCACAACATCTTTATGACGAACATTTGAATCCACATGGTCTATGAACTCTTTGGTTGTCATCTTATATTGTGTTGTGCTGCATTTCGGGTTGTCCTATGCTGTGCTGTGTTGTGTTGTGTTGTGTTGTGTTGTGTTGTGTTGTGTTGTGTTGTGTTGTGTTGTGTGGTGTGGTGTGGTGTGGTGTGGTGTGGTGTGGTGTTGCGTGTTGTGTTCCGCTTTGTGTTGCGTGTTGTGTTGCGTGTTGTGTTGCGCTGTGCTCTACTGTGCTGTGTTGTTTTCTGTTGTGTTGTGTTGTGTTGTGCTGTGTTGTGTTGTGTTGTGTTGGTGTGTCTGTTTGCACAAAGAATAGGACCATTGCAACATTGTTTTGAAATGTAGTCATGAGTTTGTTTGTCCCTGTCTCCCGCAACCAAAAAAATGGATTCGGTGAATGCCTCACTCTAACCCTGACCCTCTTCCATCATCCAACAATTCAACACAGAATTGGTGCAATGAATGAAAGGAGTCGGCGAAGGGTGCCTCGCTCTAACGCTGTTTCCCTTCCATCCTCCACCACTACAACATGGAATCGGAGAAAAAAATATTCAGATATACTAACAACTCCAATTAGAAACCCTGCCACCGGCTTGGGAAAAGAAGCCTCCACTGTACATAAACTGTACAGGATAGTTTTGAGTGAACACCATTATCCAATCATCCGGTAATCAGGTGCGCCTTTTGGCTTTATTTGTCTGTATGTGATGTGTCCCACGCCATGCCCTCTCTGCACCCCAGGGTGCTATGTGCCCTACTACCCTACTCTTTTAGTGCTTGTAATCACCCCGGAGGGGGGGGGTTAAGTTGGGCCTCGGCCAGGGCTCAGCCACCCAACCAACCACCCAACTACCCACCGAACCCTACCCTAACCTCCCCCACGGAGGGGGCGGGTCTGTGCCCTCCACCCACAGTCACATACAAGCACTTGATTGAGAAGCCCCCATTGGCCGTTTTGCTCGGGGATCATTGCTGATCTCCATCCCACAAGAACACGTGTGAGTGAGGGGCATGGTGCAAGAAAAGAAGGACGGAGGACAGCGTGTTCTGCACACAGTGGGAAACAAGCCTTGAACATGTTCAAACACAAGGAAAAACCAAATGGGTGTAGAATGGCACAACCAAAGCAACAAATCTCAGAACCCTTCACAAACCCAAGACCAACAAAAGCACACCCCCACCCCCCCACCCCCCCGGGGGGGGGGGGGCTGGTGGCCCAAAATGCTGGAATTTGGGGCCAACCCACCCTCCCATCTCTGCCCACCCATTTTGCCCACGAAGCAATAGCCTGATGGTGAGAGCGAGTCTGATGGAGATGCTGCGATATGGCTGACGTTGATGAAGCGGATGATGAATTGCTGATTGCCATCCCCGACAATTTAGATGCTGTTCTTGGGCAGTTGGATGCCTTGCAAGCTTCCGAGGAGGCTGATCCTGATGCTCTAGATGTGGCCACTCAGTTGTGTGCTCAGGCATGGCAGAAGACACTGCAGGCTGTGGATGTGGCAAGATCATTTCTCATCTGTGGCTCAACGACAACGGGTCTCACATCTCTCTTGGGGGTGTAACTAAGTAGAAGTAGTGTCCTGATGCTGATCTGATTGATTTTGCACCACAGCCTATTGGGGAGCCCAGCAATGAGCCTCTAGTGAAGTGCATGAAGCAGGCAACCATTGCTGCATTTTTCCAGCGCAGCGATGGTGCCAGCTCCAGCTCCAGCTCTTCCTCTCGCTAGAGGACTCATTTTTCAGCAATGTTGCAGACTGTGTGTCAGCAATTGGGAACTGGTGCATTGCATGTTTTCTGCCACGTATGTCCAAGGCCAAGTGGGGGGGGGTATATGATCTGGAATTTCCAGCATACTGAAGGGGGGGTTATTATTGGGGGAGGGGTTATGAGAGGGGGGGGGGGGTTGTAATAGGGGGGCTGGGGTTTAGATTCCTGAGGCGTCAGCTTGCGAACAAAGCGTGAAAATACTCCTTCGATTGAAAAAGCACATACAAAACAGGGGAACAAGTGTACAAAAGGTACAAGTGGTGTGCCTCCTTCCCTGCCGAGATACTCCCTTGCTTGTGCATCTTTGTCTTCGTCTATTCAAGCGCACCGCCTTCCGGGTCCATGTGCCCGGCGCCTCCATGATCAAAGGAACGTATCCCCATGCTTTCACTTGGTCCATGGCTTTGGCCTCACGGGCCCGCAGTCTCAGGCCTGGAGCTTGCTGCCTGATCCAATGCTGAAGCTCAGAACCCTGCCCATTCCTATTTTCGAAAAGCTGAGTGGTCTGAGTGCGACCACGGGCGCCTTCCGTCTCGTTCGACCGTTGCCCCTGATGCATGGAGAGGGGAGGTCGCTACCGCACTGGCATGAGTTTCGGAATCCCGAAATTCAATTCTTTACATTGGTTTGGGCCATAAAGGCCAAACCAGCAAAGCTGACGCACTCTCCACAAAAAGCAAGCAAACTTTCTCTGTGCAGGGGGTGCGTATGACTGAGAGACACAAAATCAGTGCAACGAAGCCTCCGGAAGTTTCACCCCCGATTTTACGGTGCTGTCCACCAGGAGCTTCTGGGAGCAGTTTAAGGCACAGAAGTTGGGTCAGTCGCCTTGCCAAGGCGGTCCTTGTTGTCTTTGTGCACGAGAAGGGGCAGATCATGAAGGGGCACCCGTGGAGTTCCGCGGCCGGACCCTCTGCTTCCTGCGGGCCATGCAGGGCCATGCATCAGGACAGTCATTTGAAGGGGTGCAGTCGTAAAGGGGGCAGTGTCTGTTTGGCACCCGGACCGACCAACCGACACACTGACTCAGGCTTTTGGTCTTCGCCCCGCCTCTTAACTCTGCCCAGCGCAGTGACCTGGACGGTGCAGGGGCGCTGTGTTTGATGGGCGGCATGGCGCAGCAGCACAGCTCGGATTTGAGCACGTGGATTGGTGTGCAGCCTTCCGGTTTCAGCAGCATTTGGGCTGATTCATCCCCCTGTGTGACATTCCGTCTGGTTGTTGCTCCTTTACGGGGCCCTGGACGGTCACCCGTTCTTCCCTTCGCATGTTGCGTCAGGTCGCTGCGTTCTGTCGGCCGCTGCGGCCGGTGCTCTTGCTGGTGTCGTTTCCGCGTTCGCGGAGCCCAGTAGTTGGTGTGTTGGGACTGTGCTGAATGTGGCATGGTGTGCCGTTTGCGTGTCAGCGGCGCCCAATAATTGGCGTATTGAGGATGTGCTGGTTGCTGCCGGGTTCCCCCCCCTCCGGCATACCGCATACCCGGCACTGATCAGGCCGTCAGGGGAGGACGCCATGGGCAGAAGTTGCATTTTGGATTCCCACCCAGGAAGGTGGATGCCCGCGGCAGTGCGGATGCCCGCAGTAGTACAGATGCCTGCTTGTCGTAGCAGAAGGTTCAAAGGAGAGAGGTCAATAGGCGCCGCCACAGGGTAACAGAGCCAACCACCAAGGCCTTGTGCCAACCCCCCCCCTCCCTCCCGGCTCTCAGTGGCCCTGGGTTACATGGGTCGCATCTTCCCGCGGTCAGTGGTAGCAAGCGGTCAGAGGTTCCTTGGAATCCTGGCGTGGGGCAGACCAACACAGCGAACCAGGCCAAACCCACCACATGGGCCCGTGCCTTGGTCCAAGCCTGGACCATGGATGACGATGGCCTGAATCCTCATCCGAATCCAGGCCCCGTCTGTTTGGCCATGCGCTGGCGTTTGCAGCCTGACCCGTGCTCTGCGCCCCTTGGGAAACCCCGAACTTCACGGTGAAGCAGTCGGTTGTGCGCATTCCAACATTTGCACCAGCAACAACAGCCGATTCTGCCGCGTCCAGTCGGTTGTGCGCATTCCAACATTTGCACCAGCAACAACAGCCGATTCTGCCGCGTCCAGACATGCCAGTAGGGTCTGGCAGGGCAACTGGTGCTCAGCAGTGATCGAAAGGCCAATCAGTAATAACCGCCCCCAGCACCACCGGAACTCAGGAGGAACGTGCCGCCCCCAGCGTGTGGCTCAGTAGGACCCTGCTCCATCTGATTATGTCTGAGGTGGCAGATGCTGGTGGCAAGTCAGGCCCCGTCCCCTCCAATCCACTCCAGGCCTGCTTCAGGCGGTGCCACACACATTTCCAGGGCACCTTCCGCCGCCACTTGCCTGGGGATTTAGGGTGCGACGCGCGCCGTCCCAGAAAACGGGGACGGACCATATGCAGTCTCATCGCCTTGGTCCCGCGCCGGGGGGCGCAGCTTGTGGGGCCACATGTAGTGCGCATCGTACGGCGCATCGCGCGAGTCCTTCTTCCGGAGGACGATGATGTTCTGAGCGAAGGAAACGCTCTGGATCCAGAAGTCCGCGGGACCTGTGACATTGTGCGTGTTGTCGTGGAACTTGCGGTTGACCACGTCAACCATCCGCTTGAACTTGTTGACCGTGGTCCGCGGGTAATGCACCCCGCCAACAATGTGCTGCCCATACAAACGCCCTGATTTCCAGTAGCTGGTCTCAATGTCCTCAATGACGTACAAGCCTCCAGGCTTGAGGGCTGCGGCGAACAACCCCTCATAGCTGGCCATCTGCGAGCGGAACGAGTGCCCCCCATCGTCAATGATGACGTCGAAGGCGCCGCCGGACGCTTCCACGACCGTCTGCAGGAACGTGCGGTTGCCCTGGTCCCCGACGTACACCTCCGCCAGCTTGGCACCGGCAGTCGTCGCCGTCTGGACCGCGTTGTCGATCGCGAACAGTTTGCCGTCGGGGAAATACTTCTTCCAGAGCTGCGTGCCTCGGCCACTGCGAAGCCCGATCTCCAAGAATCGGACATGGGTGCGCCGGAGCGGCTGCAGCAGCGCGTCGTAGAAGCGATGGTACCCCGTGTGCAGGTACGGGAAGAACTTGGTGGGCTGGTACCGCCGCGCAAGGTCCTCCAGCGACGGCTCGCCGGGCGGGCCGCACGTGCACGGGCGGGGCCCCGCGGGCGGCAGCGCCCCGCCCTTGCCCTTCGCCTTGCGGGGGCGCAGGAAAGGCCCGGGTCCGTAGCGCTGCTCGCTGCCCTGGCTGCGGGCGGGCGGGTGGAGGAACGACGCAAACATGTAGTGGGCGTCGTAGGGCTGGTCCCGCACATCCTTCTTGTGGAGGACGACGAGGTTCTGCGCGAAGCCCACGCTCTTGACCCACCAGTCGCCCGGCCCCGTGACGCGGTAGTTGTTGTCGTGAAACTTGCGGTTCACCACGTCCGCCAAGAGCGTGAAGGTGGCGACTGCAGGCTTTGGCCGGGGGGCGCTGTCAACAGGGTGCCAGTAATAGCTGGTCTCGATGCCTTCCATCAGGTAAAGGCCTCCAGGCCGGACGGCGTTCGCGAACAGGGCCTCGTAGTTGGCCACATGGTGGGTCGGCGACGGGCCGCCGCCGTCGATGATGATGTCGAAAGGGCCATTGAAGGCAGCGGCAGGTGCTTGTGCAGCAGCAACTGGGGGAACAGTCACGGGCATAACACTTGTGGGGGTGACAGGGTTGGTGCCGCTATTGGCCGAAAACAGGTCAATGGAGGGGAAGTAATCCAACCACAGCCTGCTGTTGTTGTCGCCAGCAGGGCGGATCTCAAGAAGTCGCACGTGCGTATGCCGAAGGGGCGCCAGCAAGGTATCGTACGTACGGTGGTGTCCAGTGTGCAAATGGCAAGCGGTGGAGCGGTGCCTCCGCACAATGGCCTCCAACGAGACATTGGGCAGGGGCGTGCAGTCGCATGCAGGGGTTGCAAATGCGAACGATCGTGATGCATAAGACCAGCTCAACAACACAACAATCAGCTGCAAGCGCATTCGTTCAACTCAGTGGCAACATGGGAAAAACGACTTAGTACACTGCAGAAGCCATCAACACGAACGATGCGGGGGTGGCGAGATGGTAGAAGCAGCAGTGCGTGTCCTATCATTTGGGCTATTACCGGGGTTATTTTTAGCAGCGCTTGGATCTCGTTCTCGTTCGGACAACGACAAGAAGTGATGTCTTGATGACTCACCAAGGCTGGCAAAAGTCTATGCGTTTGCGGAGAACGGTGTTCCGACATGGGTCACACGTATGCCTGCACACGTGGGGCCAGAACACACGGTATTCGTGAGCAAGAATAATACGCATGTGATCAGACATGGCAAAGACATGGCAGAAGGAGGAATACTCAGCATGTACAAAGCGTAAGTATACGGCACGTGAGGCTGCATGGTAAGCCCAACGCGTGAAAAAAAACTCGGTCAAGCATGCTTATGAGGCCAGTGCAGCAACATCAAACATGTAGGGTTAGTTAACGTGAGCCGCGTAGTAGTGAGCAACACTCGGCAGGTGGTGTTGCTCACTTCCATCGTGTACACCGGTTTCAACTATTACCAGTTGCGCAGTCGCATGTGCTACATGCTAAGACCAAAGTGGGTTGCTCACTTCTACCATCCACGTGCCCAATGTTCCTCCATCTACCATGCATGTATCTACCCCAACGAGGTTCGGGTCGCCGACTTCTACAACCACATCCTTGGCAGGCTCATCTCTACTACATGCTCAATATTGCTCCCATGTACAACAATAGCAACAAAGCAAAAGCAGAGTCTCAAACGGCCATAACCCTGTCGAATGTAGCAGTGGTAGAGCGTCGCGGGTCCACAAATGTGTGCTTGCACACAAATTGGTGGATCAGTTCTTTTTTGGAACTTACATCTTTGTATCATTTTTTGTTTCGCCAAGTTCCAAAAAAGAAATGATCCACCAATTTGTGTGGAAAAAATGTGAACCAAAAATATAAGTTCCAAAAAAGAAATGATCCACCAATTCATGTTCACAAAAATGATCCAACAACGTAACTTCCAAATATAAGTGTGACATAGTGCAAGTACAGAGCAACGTATTGAACCAACAATGTGTGTTATGAATGATCCAAAAATGTAAATTGACCTGTTCCAACAATTTGGCTTCCGAAAAATGATCCACAAGTCGACAAGACCATCGGCACAGAGTTGAAAGTAGAGTGAGCAAAATGGTCGAAAATGGTCTAGGAATGATCCAAAAGTGATCCACGGACCACCTACGCCATAACCCCCCCCCCCTTCAAGTGCCTAGTGTTTGGATCAAAATGATCTTGATCACCTACCCCATAACCCCCCCCCCCTCTGCCTGAGGCACATATTCCATGCTGCTCACTAAACCATTGTACTCTAATCCCCACACAAGTTGGGTTGCTCACTTCTACGATCAATACGCGTTTGCCTTTGTGGTCATTGATTCTTCCATGTTGGTGCGTACGGGTGCCATTATGGTTTGTGATTATGCATAGCGATGCGTGTCTGTGCTTCCGGTCGTTCATCCACATGGGTGTCCGTGAGTGAATTCAAGAATGCGCTAGTAGGCATTGTGTGTGTAGAAGGTGCATTGTAGGATTGACATGGTCCACCATGAGTGCAATGGATGGTGATGGTGATCTGGGCTTTAGAACGGCATCCGATTAGGTTGAATGCATTCGCTCAACGAATATTGATAATAATTGTCACACCGGGATACGAGGAGTTGCGTCTATAGAATGCAACGAGGCAGAAACGGCCGGGTACAAAAATTACTGTAGGCGAAAGCAGGAGAGTGAGAGTCCAGGTATGAGAAAAATCACCAATCCAACGGCTCATTTGCATGCAGGACCGAGTTTTCCAATTCGATTGGGACCTACCTGAGGGTTTTGAACCACTTGTGTGATGCCCGCCGTGCTTGCGACGCATCGAGCACATGCGAGGCACTGCCCAAAACCACCTCAGAGACCACCACCTGGACATAAAGTCGATTCGGGTTTCTGCACAATATGTGCATATATTTATGTAGAGAATTTCAATGCAAATCGATCGATGCTAGATTGCTAGCACTTTTGTGGCCGTTTTGATGGATTTCGGAATTTACAGGGTTGTCGAATCTCGAATTTTTTGTGTCGATTGTATTAATTAGATGACTGTTATTTGTTTGTGAGCGTTCCTGGCACCATTTGTCGTGTTTCGCAATGAGTGACTGTGTAGCGCAGCTTGTTTTCATGTTGCACCTTTGGTTGTGCTTGGCACATGGTTTCGTTGCTTTTCTAGCTTTGGCCGAGTTCACCAATATGTCTGAAGGTATGGGCTGTGCTTACCATAGTTTGAATTTAGCAAGGTTAAGTTGTGATTTCAACGTTACGTTGTGATTTTGGCATAAATGATGACATTATGCTCCTAGTTTGTGAGGGTTGTCTTTGTTGTTCAATCTGAATCACGATTGTCCAAGGCATTGCGAACAGTTTTGGTAGATCCTTCCTTGTGCATTTCCGATTTCGTCATTGCCACAATTTAGAGTTCCAATTTGTTATGTCCCTTTTGTTTGCAGGTGGTGAGAAGCCAACCTTCAAGACCACCGCGGGTTGGCGTGGCTCACCTCAAAGGGTTTGCTTGGAAGGAGTGCCGTGAGTTGACTCCTAGGGAAAGGAACATTGATTTTATGGAAGGTGTGGCCACAACCAAGAAAGTTACCAAGTTGCTTGTGATTTGTAGGCAGTGTGATCCGAACTTGCCACAAAGGGTGCCTACCACTCCTGAGGGTAAAAACTCCGAGGTTTGGGACACCCAATTGTCCTCCAAGCGCCCTTTGGAGCCTTCCCCTTCCCCAAATGAACCTTCTCAAAAAAAATTGCCACACCTTCTGATTCTTCTTTTTCCACCCCTCACAAGGCCATCGCCCCCAAGGCATTATTTTTTGCCACACCCTCTTCCAAATCGAAATCTAAGGAACCACCTATGGCACGCGAGTTAAAGGCCTTGCTATCTTGGAGACTTGGGTCCCCTTGAGCCCCCCTTTATGGAGACCTGAAAGTTGATTCACTATGTGTAGAAAGACGTGTCAAGCACAATGGCAGCGAGTCCACGAATGGCGGGTTGCGGTACACAACATTTGAGGAGTGCACCACACTTCACATTTACGTGTTTTCCTGCAGCCAATGGAATTCCTCCATTGTTGAGTTGGTGCTTCACTCGTGCTTGTTGGTCGTCATCCTTTGTCCCCATGATTACCAATGATTACATGATCACCACGTACCACCCCATGATTACCAATGATTACCCATGATTACCACATACCACCCCATGATTACCAATGGTTACCCATGATGACCACATGCCACCCCATGATTACCAATGGAGTGAAAGCGACCATGGGGGGGGGAGGGGGGGGGGTCTTCCTCCTATTCTCGGTCCTTCGGCCGGCCGGCTGGTGTAGACCTTGTCTTGCTTTGCGTTTGCATGCCACAGAGCCCCACATAGCATATGATATGCTAATGGAACAATTCTTTTTGAACAACATATGTTGGAAGTTGTTTGTCTCATTGACAGTTACTTGCAATGCTCCTGCTGCAATAGTTTTAGACAATGCATTGCCCACTTCTACTTTATAGTGATGTCTGCTGTGCCTACTACCAAGTGGGAAGCAAACTTGCATGGTGCTAATTTTTGGATACACGGTTGCGGTGGCCATTCAAAGGTGCTCCAAAACACAGGCTTGCGCATTTGGATGTTGGAACTTTTGTATGACAAGTATTGTGCGCCTTTTGACATTCCGAGGGTCACGTTGTTCTACACCTGTGTGTGGTTGAAACATTACCCACATGATGCTTTACTACCACGTTATCAACCGTTGCATTTGCCAAAGATTGGGGTTTTTGCAGCGAAGCGTCATGTGAAGCAAGGTTTGCGACATTTAAGCGCCGTCATGGCGGAAGTGTCTATGCAACACCTGCAGCATAAAAACAACAGTGTGCCTCACTGTCCGTTTAGCACTGGAGGAACAAGAGGCCCAAGACATCTTGAAGTCGGGCCGCTTCGTTATCACTCAGGAGCGGGAAGATTTGGTGGCGGACCTTGCTCGTGGGACGATGGGGCCTAAAGGACCAAATTTTGCTGCCTTGGCAAACTGGTTGATCAATCAACTTGAATGGCCTTTCCCTTATGGTTGACTTCGACACCAAGTGATGAACATTTATAACAAGCATGCACAAGTCAACCGAAGTCGCCACATCCGATACAAACAACAACAAGATGAAAATCCTCCAATATCTTCGCAACCACAACGAGTTTCCACGGAAGCAATCCGCGTTTCTACGGCCATGAAAGTCTGCTTGAAAACCTCCAAATAAAGAGTTTGGTCGCACAGCATCCACATAAACGACACACATGCATTCTTCCGCTCTCGTGTGGAGCAATTGTATGCTATTTTTTGGACCTTTGCCATTGTACGCGCTCCTTGGCGTGGATATGGTGAGGCGGGGATGGAGAAGTTGTTCCGGCGCATGAAGGTGCTTATCAATTTGGTAGCATTCTATTTGCGTCCAGAAGTATGAGCTTGTGGGTCCTTGGCGACACAACCCTGACATTAAGGAGGAAGCAAGGGCATCGAAGCCCGCTGCTTCTACCTCCAATGTAAGCTCTAGTTCAAGCTCAAGCTCTAGTTCAACCTCTAGCTCGAGTGCACCTTTGTACCCACCCATATGTGTGTCATTTTTCAAAACAGGAGGCAGAGGCACCTCGTGTCACACAGGAGGTGCCTCCTGTTTGGATGGGTGCCTGCCTCCTGTTTGATAGGAGGCTGCTTCCTGTTTGGACCCATCAAACAGGAAGTAGGTAGGAGGCATGCACCATGCAAAGCCGGAGGCAACATGTGTTTTGCATGGTATGTATGCAAGAATGCACACGTGGCACAGGATAGTGAGCGAAACATGAATCATACGCCATGGGTTTTGACATGTGCAATGAATGCATCAAACATTATCTTGTTTTTTTTGTTGACATGGCGAGTCTGTGTACTCAACTTCACACCTCTCTTTAAAAGAGCCACAAGCACAATGGAGTGCCGGATTACTGCTTCAAACCCAACCTTACCACCCTTCATTTGCCCTCGGGCACTTAATGCCACCTCTCTTTTCAACCACCTGTGCCTACCTTCCACACCATGGCACAAAAACGGGTACAAAGTGCCCCAAGTGGTTAGAAACTGACTAGCATGGGCCACCCAAACGTGGCTCCAAACTGTCCCCTTCCCGTCCATGGTGCTCAGGAGTGCCCCAAACTGTGACGCTGCTGTGCAGAACCGTTTTTGATCTTCCTTGGATACAGGTTTCCGGGTGTATGAAACTGAGTACATAGTGTCACAGTGAGATAGGAGTGCACGCACCAAATGATGGCACGTGTACCTGGTTCCCTAATGGTTGAAGTCCTTTCGTACTAGGTTGAAGGCATCAACCAACCTCAAATACTGTTTATTCCTAAAGAATAGACATGCTGCATCAATTGAGCGTTCCAAACTGACAAAAGGACAGCAAGGTGACCCCTGGGAGGGGTGTGGGGAACGTTGCCGCGAGGATTCGCAGCAGCCTACAACGCGTAATGGACGGACACGTCCACGAGAAGCCCTTTGGCGACAAGAAAGTGCAGTTCACCAAGAAAGCGGGGAGGAAATCCATTGATGCAGCCCCCTCCGTTGAGTTGAAGAAGGACAACGATGGGTACTTTGTTGTGGACGGGAAGGACTTCGTGATCGCGCCTGCGGAGAAAACTGGCCGGGTGATGCTGATGGAAGACGGTGCAGGAACGCTGGTCACTACTTTGCAGGTCCTGTTGTCCCTGTCATTGCCCCCTGTGTCCATTGCTGTGTCGTGCCTGTCCTGCCTCCGGCGCCCCCCCCCCCCTTTGCTGTGCACCTGTTGTTTGTAGCACCTGAATGTACAGACGTCTGCAGGACCTGTCTGCAGTGTACAGACGTTTGCAGGACTTGTCTGTGATGTATAGATGTCTGCAGGCCCTGTCTGCACTGTACAGACGTCTGCAGGACCTGTCTGCAATGTACAGACGTCTGCAGGACCTGTCTGCACTGTACAGACATCTGCAGGACCTGTCTGCACTGTACAGACGTCTGCAGGCCCTGTCTGCACTGTACAGACATCTGCAGGCCCTGTCTGCACTGTACAGACGTCTGCAGGCCCTGCCATGTCTGCACTGTACAGACATCTGCAGGACCTGTCTGCACTGTACAGACGTCTGCAGGCCCTGTCTGCACTGTACAGACATCTGCAGGACCTGTCTGCACTGTACAGACGTCTGCAGGCCCTGTCTGCACTGTACAGACATCTGCAGGCCCTGTCTGCACTGTACAGACGTCTGCAGGCCCTGCCATGTCTGCACTGTACAGACTTCCTGTTTTGCCAGGTGCCTCCTGTGTGTGATTCTTGTTTTGCAAGGTGCCTCCTGTGTGTGCCTCCTGTTTTGCCAGGTGCCTCCTGTGTGTGCCTCCTGTTTTGCCAGGTGCCTCCTGTGTGTGCCTCCTGTTTTGGCAGGTGCCTCCTGTGTGTGCCTCCTGTTTTGGCAGGTGCCTCCTGTGTGTGCCTCCCGTTTTTGTAGATGCCTCCTGTGTGTGCTTCCTGTTTTCACAGATTAAATCAGGGAAGGCGGTCCTCACCCAGCTGCAGCTGCCCTGTGATGCCGTCGTTGACTCGCAGGAGATGGTTGTGGTCGCAGTGTGGCGGCACCAAAAGTGGCACATCGTGGGCATGCAGGAGGAGGAAGGGGGGCGTAATCAATGGCGCCGCGTCAGCCCACTGCCGCACCTTGGGAAACTGACGCGCATCCGTCCGTCAGTGCAAAGGCCCGCAGCCGTTCAGGCAGCAGAGGCCTTTCGTCAGCGTTTCCAAAGTAAGGGTCTAGATTGTAACCCTGTTTGGGCACCCGGTGCCGAAGACAAAGCACCGCGTAACAATGTTCCCAAAAAGCCTGTAAAACGGACCACAACCCCAGGTGTAGCTAACACTGACCTGCGTAATAGTCAGAAAAAGCCAAGGCTCAATGATGAGGAGGTTGTTGGGCAGCCTGTCACTGCATCCTTTGACACAGATGCACTGGCGGCTGCGGTATATAAGACACTGTGTGCAAAACCGCCACCTGCTTGGTTCTCAGGAAACACAGGAGGTACATTACCTCCTGAGTATCACAATAAGATGATGGCATTGTCCCGCGAGTTACGGGAGCAAAAAGCTTACCAATTGCTGTATCTACAACACCTCGAACTCGAGGCATTGGTGAACAAAAAACTGCCTTCCACCTCCGTCCCAGACAGCACAGCAAAGCTGCTATATAAGTCAGTCGTTGGGGTAGAACCCCCAACGAATTGGGTGGCAGAATGGCGGGCCACTTTGCCAGGTTCCAACACACCCAAGAATGATGATGAGGACTGATCCAATCCATTTGTACTCCATTTGTAGGTGTACGTTCAATGTTTTCTCCTGCCTGTTTTCCATGTATGCACACCAGCAGCAAGCAGTAGCAGCATGCCGTGCAGTATGGTTCCCCCGTTCAAGATTTTTTGGTTTTTGCAATCAAAACAGAGCAGAGCCACCTCACCAATCAATATACTGTTTTGCAGGAGGTAACGACCTGTTTGGACAAACTGCCTCCTATCCAAACAGGAGGCACTTCCTGTTTAACAGGAGGCTGGCTGCCTCCTGTTCTGCCTCCTGTTTTGCCTCCTGTTAGACAGGAGGCAGCCTCTGGTCTGGACAGTTTGCCTCCTGTCCAAACAGGAGGCAAAACGGAAGGCAGAACAGGAGGCAGAGCAGGAGGTGGCCGTACAAAAATGACACACATCCTTAGTATATGGGTGGGTACATCAAAACAACAATGTGGAGGATGAGATTGTTGCATCAGATGGTGAGGTAAGTGTTGATAGTGACTACACCTCAGATCCAGTGGAAGCCAACAAGGTGCGTGTTGATCGTGCCGAGCGGCAAAAGGCCAAGGTTCCCTGCCTCCAACCACTTGTGTTGACAAGGAGACAACAAGCCATCGCCAATGCTACTATTTGGTGCAAGAGACAATTGTGACATGTCTTTCCTTTAATGGGTTAATGCATTGCACACTTGGAGGGACGGAGGGAGGGAGGCCGGGTGGGCTGGAGGGAGTGGGAGAGGGAGTGTATGGGTTATACCATCCGTAGACGTGTACGAAAATTTTCTTAAGCGGTCGCAGGCGGTCGCAGGCGGTCGCAGGGCACCCCCAAACCCCCCCATCCCAACCCCCCCCCCTTCCTCTTCTAATACATCCCTGCCTGCTTTTCTTTGTCCCTGCCAAAAAGAAGTTGTCGCAGGTGATGCAGGGGATTTGTGTGTGTGTGTGTGTGTGTGTGTGTGTCTGAATAGGGCAACCATGATCCTTCGTCTTCTTTTGACCGGTACATGTATGACACACGTATGATTTCCTGCAAGCTACTGTGTTGCACTTCTGACTTCACCTTGCACTAGTGTCAGTGACACATGTACTACATGTTCCCTCACTGAACGGAATGCTTGAATCAATGCATCTTTTGGAATTGAGACCGAAATCCATGAGTGAAATCGATATGACAAGTCATCAATACCCATTCCTACACTCCTCTATCACTGTTATCGGTTACACTGCAGTTACATGAATTCTTGTTGAGAAAGTCTTCTTCCCTTGCATTGTTGCATTGTGTGTGTGTGGTTAAGTGGTAGCACCTAGTGCGGTAATTTTCTTTTTCCTTTCCTTTTTGTTGACTGGTTTGAACACGAGCTCCTCCGTGGGTTTGTTGAGGTCTAAGGGAGGGTAGCAAGTCCAATTGCTTTTATTGCACTGCACCAAATTGTCCCCTGCACTGAACTGTCCCCGCTAACATTACTTCTTCAACAGATCAAAAGACGTCTAGGACTGCCCTGTAGTTCCTAAGGAGTTTTCTCCAACCATTTTTCTTGCTTTGTGCCTGTTTTGCAGTTCTCAACGTGAGAGAGAGAGAGAGAGAGAGAGAGAGAGATAGAGAGAGATAGAGAGAGAGAGAGAGAGAGAGAGAGAGAGAGAGAGAGAGCGGCTACACTAGTCTCCAAGACTTGATACATGAAACCATTCTCGGTGCAACAACAGTTAGTTGTGATGCTCGTTATCATACAGAGGCGTGCATGGCATCCTGCATACACTCCCCAGCCATGCAGTACGCAGTTGGGTAAGGGAGTTGCGTACTGCTGGGTGTGGCACAAGTGTGTCATGTCCAGGCCACTCCCGAGATTCGTTCATGTCATTATATAAGCAGGACAGGGTGTGATACACAAAATTCACTAGGTGCATTCCACAGGGACCCTAGCCAGTGGGGATTAATACATTTTGCCCGTCATACCGCCAGTCCATCACTCCTTAAAGCCCCCCGCGAGGGTGGGTTTTGTGCCAGCCTACCGCTATGCCTCCGGGGCGGTGGCGCGCGTTGAGGGTACAGCCCGCGACATGCTCGTTCATACAAACCATGCCCGTGGCACAGGCGAGGCATTAGTCGTGCATTAGCTGGGTCAGCCCTCTGTAGCCCCACCTCAGTCGGGCACGTCGGAAGGGTTGGTGCACCCAGACGCCTCGGTCGACGCGGGCACGAGATATGAAGGATAGGCTGCCGTGTATACACTGGTCATTTTTGTGTGGTCACACCCATGAACCATATATGCATGCAGAGCTCTAAAAGCACAAGTTTCTTGTGTGGGCCTGTGAGTGCTGCTGCACTTTGTTAGTAACAACAGTCTCCGAGTCTCCCCTCCCAGGTAGCACGTGTAGTCACAGCCAGGGCATCATTGCGTATGCCTCAATAATGTGATGATACTGCACTGTGCTGGCCCAATCACACCTCTGTAGAAAACCGCCTGGCCTTGACATCATGACAATATCAATGGTTTCTGCTATTGTCTTGTTTTGATTGCTCACTGGCCTGACGAGGTGTTCCTAGTGCCAATTCTTCCGCTGTGCCTGTGACGCCGTGTGACACCGCCGGTCAACCGGGTCGTTTCGTTGGATCCTACACGAGAGAGAGAGAGAGAGAGAGTGTGTGTGTATGTTTGGCATGCTTGTCACTCGCCGATGTGGCTGTTTGAACCAATGCATGTTTTGGAAATGACCCTTGGCATTTCTCAGTTTACTGAGTTCCCTTTTGCAGCTGGTTCTTTCTTATTGCATTGTCGCATGGCGTGTGTGTGTGCGCGCGCGCGTGTGCGTGCAGTTCTTTTTGTTCCGATCTGCACATGACGAGATCCAGTGCATCCAGGCTGTCCTGACTCCTCCCTGCGTGTCGACTGCATGCCCGTTTGGTATGTATATCGTGTGTGTGCAGTTTGCATTGTGTGCCTTGTGCAAGTGCATTGTGCAATGTGTTGCGGTAGCCAGGTGGCGTGCTTCAAGATTTCGACTGTTGTGCCTCCACAATGAGGGAACACCCCTTTCATGGAAACCTCCGTTCCAGCTTTTTGCGCCGCGTCTCACTGTTTGCCTGGGCCTCTGCCAATGGGATACACTAATGTGGACAACTTCTTGGAAGGCAGCCTCTCTGACCCCAGTAAGGCCTACTCCATCCGTGTTGAGGCGGACTTCGTTACGTGCGTGCAGTGACCTCACGGATACATCGGGAAAAAGCACATGGTCACCGCCCTCCGGCGGTTTCATGAGCAGTTTCCTGATGCAGCCCTGCAGATCAATGTCACACGCCACCCATACTCTTTTGTGGGAGACACTCAAGTGCCTGGGCGTGAGATGGAGGGCTCCTGGCACAAGGGGCTGATAGCGTACTCTGGGGGCAGTGAGGCCCGAGCCCTGCAGGCAGAGCAGGGGCTACAGATGATGGGGGCGCAGGCGGGCGTCAAGTTCGACTTCAGTGTTCCAGTGAATTGGCAGCCGGTGGATTCCCAGCGTCTGCTGCTGTGGACAGGGCGCCATGGCAAACAGGAGGTGTGCAGCGCAGGGACTCTGGCCGTATATCTGTGCATTTCGCAGGATCCGGGCCCCAAGATTTATTGGCAAGACCAGCCAAAGAGGGAGAAACAAATTTGGGCATTGGAGGCATTGAAAAGTGTTTCTGATACCCACACCGGCGGGACCTCCCTTTGAGTAGCCTACCAATTTGCATACCTCCCCTCCCCCCCTTGTCCGAACCCCCCCCCCCCCGCCCCCCTTGTCCACCCCGGACCGTCATTTGCTACTGAAGAAAAAAAAAGGCAGATCGGTGCCTTGTCCCTGTGAGGGAGTATCATACGTGGTGCGCGCGTGGTGCGTGTTTTGGGGCTCTTCCACAAACATACCCCACCCACTTTGCACCTTGTTTTCGGGGGCTATGCATCTGTGGCATGTGTTTTTGACCTTCTAAAGGTGGAACCAAGTCAAATATCTCATTCCATGTGTGTTGGGCATGCATTAGAGACTCTTGCACATCCTACACTGTCTCCCATAGTGAACAATGTCTCTTACATGGCTTCCGGTAGGCATCCTCCAGGGGCGCATCAAAGGGATCTCCAACGGTCCCTGGGATGTGCCATTGGGAGGGTCCACCAGTCGACAATTCTCGGGAGGGTTATCCAAAAATATTACGCGGTGTGCGCGCGGTACGGACATTCTCCTTCTGTCCCCCTTTGACCCTTGTCTTTCCTCTTCACTTTCTAGCCCATTCCGGGGCCCCCGATTCGGCAGGGGTGTCCATCCTGGGGGGGGAGGGGTTGGCTCGAGGCCTTGGTAGAAAATTGTTTTCCTTTGGCGGCGCCTACTGGCCTCTCGCCACTGAACAGTCCGACCCTCTGTGGGTCTGAACTGTGTCTGGTTGTGTCAACGGAGCCCCCGGATGACTTACCCTGTTTAACCACCCTGGGGTCGGCTGTCCCAGAGACGGGCTGCTGCCCGTGCCGTTGACCAGGTGCATCCAGATACTCACGCCGAGTCCATGCTGGGCTTGCCGACTCCAGTATGGACCTGTGCGCACCGGTGTGTGTATCTGCAGGATTTTCCTGACAGGGGCTTGTAACAACCACTCTGATCCATTCTCTGTTTTCCCATTCTTCATCTACTGCGCTCAGCACTGCTGTCGGTGAGCGCGGTCCTGCCTGCCCTGTTTCCTCCGGTACTACCCCTTCTCCTGATTTTTCTGGGGCCTCCACGCACTCCTGCCCAGCTGTGGGGCTGCTGTGGGGTGAGGGGGCAGCTTGCCCCCCTGGGGGCTGTCTGGGGGAGGGGGGGGGCGTGTGGATGATCCTGAGAGATATGCAGTACCCTGCAGGTGCCTGGCTTCATATGCAGTGGTTTTCAAGTCCATGAAGTTTGGAGCAATTGTGTGTAGGAAGTGTGAAACAAGGCAATTCTCCACCCATCGCTGTCGGTTGGCAAGTCCGCAGCTGTCAGACTGTCCGTTGATTGCCATCAAGTCCGGTATGGACAACACTGGCCTCATAACTCTCCATTGCCTTATTGGCTGCAGGAGTTCATGTCTCTTATGAACCGCAAGCACTTCGAGCAGGCGCGCTCTGCGATTGACAAAGAAGAACTCCTGGATTGTGTGGCTGCGGTTGGTCTGGACACCGAAGCAGCGCGGGCGTTCCTTAACACCGATGAGCTGCGTGACGTCGTCTGGCAATCATATGGGGCAACCATCCGGGACAAAAACATCCACTCCATCCCCTTATTCGTGTTCAATGTACCATCCATTGGAGCAGTTGGCGGGCCCTTTCGGGCTCGTGCTGCGCGGGAACCCCATATCCTCAATGTATGTGGCTCTGATGCCCCGCATGCAGACACTTGTGTCCATCTTGATCCAGTGCCCCGGTGCTGCCCGAGAATTGTCACTGGAATGTCGCATTACATCACAAGTTGACTTTGGGACACATGTCCACACCGTCTTCCACACCCACCAGAGGCATACTGTACTTCGTGTTCCAAAAAGGCAGAAGGGACAAGTAGGCCGTTTGGCAATCTGGCCTGCACAAGCCGTCAACGATGGTGGATCAACCAGAGGGTGGTTGCTTCAGTCACCGGTGATTGCCATTTAATCGAACAGGGTTGCCCCGCATTCGCTAGCTTCAGAAATTTGCCCGTTTTTACTGGTAGTCTGCCTCTAAACCAGCATTACAACAAGAGAAAAGGGAAAGAAGAAGGGAGGTTGTCCATAGATATGAGGTTGTCCGTTGCCAAACGCACCATCAAACCTTTTCATACTGGCCCATGAGACGCCCCCCCCATCCCACCACCCACCCCGGGACCTGTGAACCTTCCTTGCATAGCCAAGCGGAGCCAACGCCAACACTAGACAAGATGGGGTCTTCTTCTGGAACTGGGTGTACAGGGAACACCCAGGTGGATGCCCCTACAATGGCATCCCCTTGTAGCTAGGTCTCCTCAGAACCCAAGGGTGCAGGGCCAGAGGGTGGGGGCACTTGGGCCTTTACGTCTACAGACATCTACAGTGACACATTCCACATTCTCCGCAAATGCCCAAACAGCCTTTGGTTGCACAAATACAATGGGATATGGGATCCCATCACAAAAGCCACGTCAAAGCACATAGGCCCCTGCGGACAGCAAGGGCAGACCCCCTTCACGCTATGGCCTGACCACTAAGTGCTGTTGGTTTAGATCCCATGTGGCCTGGCCTACTTAATCAATGATGTGGACATCCTCCCCTGCCGTGTGTGCAACTGGACGATTGCTACTACCAGTGGGCTGCGTAATCCACCCCGCAACGAAGTTGGTTTCTCTGCAAAGGTCTTGGGAATCGATTTCGCACATGGCATGTCCAAATACGAGCAAGCCAGTGTCTTGAATCCCCAAAAAGTGAATCCCCTGGTCCGATGAAGGGAGTGAGTAAGTCTTTGGAAGCCAAAGTACCTCAACCCCTGGTTCGACGAAGGGAGTGAGTAAGTTTTTGGAAGCCAAAGCACCTCCACCCCCGCTCAATGGCTGGGGCAATAGGAATCTGTTCTAGACTAGGGCACCCCCAAGTACTTTCAACTTCCCCCTCAGTTATTTTCACAAATGTACATTGTATGACAAAACCGCAACAGATGCAGTACAACAAAAAGAGAGCATGGGTCCACAATTATAGAATTTGCTGAAGTAGGTCAAGTTGATATGGGAAACACAATTCACACAATTTGGCAGCATGCTGTGTTGCTAGGCCATTGCATCCATCTATTCATCTCAGGGAGTAAATACCAACCCCATTGAAATAAAGCAAAATAGATCCTCGGATGATGCTCAGGGGTCGCACCGTGTGCTGTGCGCACGCTTTGTGAAAAGTCGGCCATTTTCCACCACTATTTTCTTGAGTAGCCCAAAATGTATTTTCATGTGTTGTTTAACACATGGAACCCAAATATATTGGTTCCAATGCATGTTTTTGAACAAATGTGATGTTGAGAACACAAGACGTTTTAATGGCACAGTTTTGGACCTGAGCATGCACGCTTCCGTGGATGGGTGGTTTTCAGGGGAATTACCGGGATAAACACTGTGATAATTGGCGCTGTGCGTGCGCTGTGCGAAAACACCCCCTGAATCATTGTGTCCTCAACACATACGGCTAGCAGTGGTGGTTAGGGTGTCACTGCATTGCTTTCTTGGACCCTTAGTTTTATATTAGACCGTGATACTTTCCTGCCAATCAACTGACCAGATTGGGTCCTTACTCGCACAAGTATCACCCGTGCAATTTGGTGCAAAATTTTTTCTATTGTGCACCTTTCAACGGTGGAGTCCCTTGTCATACATTGAGTGGTGACAACCCATGTGGTCCAACCCCAAACTCATGAATGCAACATATTATACCACAGCTAGGTTGGCATTATCATTGTTCAATCATTGCCACCTGTGTGTTTGGTGTGTACACATGCAATCATGCGATAATGTCATCCTACATGTCTGCACGCAATATAATTTAGTCAAACTCGTTCCAAAGAGCTCAACAACATATGGAATTACATTAGCCTAACCATTTGCCTTCAATGGCAACTGGTAGACTGTTGAAGCGATGTTCACCTTTACAACAATGGCACTCCTTGCTCTTTGAGACATGGGACCAGGCCCGTCCTTAGTGCGCGTCCTACCCTTGGGGGGGGGGTCCGAGGCCATTTCTGGGTGGGTGGGTGTCTCACGACCCCCCCCCCCCCCATTGGGGGTAGGCCATTTCTGGGTGGCTGGGTTTTGGGATCCGGCGCCGAAGGCGCCGAAAAGTTTTTTTTGCTTTTGCCTATAGAGTGTTGGTTGAAATTTTTTTCCTGGGTGGGTGGGTCGGCGGGCTGGAGCCACCCCCCCCCCCCCCCCCGGGTGGGGGTAGGCCATTTCTGGGTGGGTGGGTGGGCCGGAAATTCTGGATGGGTGGGTCTCCCAATTAACCCCCCCCCCTCCCGTGGTTAAGCCCAGGCCTGCATGGGACATGTTCCTTTCATAGCACTAATGTTTGACTTTTTTGGCAAGATCACAAAATACGGAGGCTGTTGCGAGAGATCATTGACCTCATTTCTCATTATCATGTACCCCAAAGCCTTGAAAAGAACGGTCTAGCACAAGCACCTTGCAATGTGCTTGGCGAAGTCACTATAAGGGGACATTTTACATGTATTCTAGGCTTCAATACATTGTTGGGCACAACAAGGATACCTATTCGAGGCCACAACCAAATTCGTTGAAAAGCAAAGCATGAAGATGTGTCAATGGCTCTATTTGGGTCCTTTGCCCTATTGACACATTTGTAAACACGACTCCCACGAGTTAGAAAATTGTGGACATTTGGGACTAGCTACAGCTCAAGCTCGGCAATGATGAGATAAAGTGTACACTTGGCATACTTCTGCACATGATGGTACATGGTTACCTGACTGGAAAAGAAAAGGTCACGGGACACTGCAGTGCACATTTTGAGGCACGCGTGTATTGTTGCCCAGAGAGTCTTATGGAATAAACCGACCTTTGCTCAGGCCAAATCAGCTGCCGGACTGGAGTGTCTTCTGGGGCAGTCTCATGGACCCCTGCGTCCATGTCCCTAGAAACGGCTCATCTTCACCCCTGAATGGGACACCACATGGCGCCAGAGTGTGAAGCATGGCTCATTGCACACCTATTTGCCATCTTTTCGGTGTCCGATCACTGTCGAAAAAGAATACTACCCATTGAACGGACTTGCGGTGCCATGTCTTAGCTGATTTAGAGGCAAAAATGGGGTGATTACTAGTTACCACGGCGTTAGCACCACACAATGCAATGTGCCCCTGACTACTAGTGTTTTGCGAGGATTTTCCATCACAATAACAAAGGGGGACCGTGCAACCACCTCATGGGTTAGACATAGCTTAGACTGTCGTAAAATAAGTGAAATACTGAATCAAGAAGAATATTGGTCTTCCTCATTAAGACAACAAAACAAGCTCCTGCAACTTGAGGTCAGCCATTTCAAGCACATGGCAACCACCTTTATTGAGACACCACCATAACCACCGCAAAGGCATGGTGTGCATCACCCTACACACTACACGCCTCGAGTGGTATGGAGTGAATTGGAGGAACAGGAAACAGCCTTACCCATGGGTTCCGACGGGCTTCTATTAATGTTAGCAAGATGATGGAGACCGATATGAAATAGCTAGAGCAAAAACGCAACGGCTGACCCCTAACACACCGCACACACACACATGATAACCACCTACAAACCAAGAAAAGGAAGGAACGGAAAGAGAAGCAAGAAGAGAGAAAAGTAGAAGTAGTGTGCCATTGCAAAGCACCGGTTGAAATCTTGGACATCAATACCACAAAGGAAGCAATCTGCAAAAAGACATCATTCTCACCCACAAAGATGGTGATGCATCCCTCTTCATTAACAAACTAATGAGGGTATCCTAATGTTGTTTCCAGTACCAACCACCTCTAACTAGCAACACCCGTCACCTTCACAAAACCATTGGACATCTCCAAGTCCCCCACGCAGTTGGGCGACTCCAAAACCCAGTGGCCGCAGAATTTTGCTGGTGCGGTGGGCTTTAGGGGCATTAGATACAGCCGTGGGGGGGGGGGGGGGGGTAGGTCCTAGGACGCAAACCCCCCAACCCCCCACCCCTTTGGGCCTCACACCCGCCATATATCTCTGCAACTTTGGGGATATTCAGCTGTACACTTTCAGCTGTGTCTAGTGGGTTTTGAGCAAATGGGTGGTGTTGAGGTTGCTTTCATGTAAATTCGACCCATAAATGGCATCGTGGTTACGCGGTGTATACGCTGTGGCAAACTCCACCATGTCGTTTTTGTTGGACTGAGGAGCGATCCCCAGTGTTATGTGTTCTGCTGTCTGGCTCTGCTAAAGCTGGCAATCTGGTGTTTACGTTAGTAGACAGCCACAATGGATCCGGCACAAGTTGCACCAATGTCAACATTGTTTCAGGGCTCAATGGACCCCGACACATTCCTGGAGACATTTACGCAAATATATGAGGCCACCAAGAAGTACACCATCCGTGAGACAGATGTGCCCAAGTTGTCTGTGGCGCAGCTGAAGGAAGCGTTGCTTATCCGGGGTGTTGATTACCGTCACTGTGTGGAGAAGGAGGAGCTGATCAACCTTTTGCGCACCTCTTTGTAAAGCACACGGCAGGTGGTGGTGCATGGTCACTGTTGGAGAACAAAAGCCATTGAGGAAAACGGTAAATTGGGAAATGCGACGAGGAGTAAAATTAAGGTCACGATAGGAATGCCTGTACTTGCCCCAGGGGGGTTCTTGCTTGCACAGCCTTGTGCTCAATGAGAACAGTGGTTGTGGATGCACGACTGTTGTGGATTGCAGGAATGGGACTCCAAATCCTGAAGGACTATAAGAGATGCCGTGATGCTGTGTGCATGTGTGTCTGTAGGTGTACGCATAGAGAGGGGAAAGGGCGCGTTGGGGGGCTTGTATTTTGCATGCGCGCATGATTCCGAGGGGGTCAATGCTCAGGCTCCGGGCCTTCCATGGCAGAATATTCAGCGACGGCAGTCTGGGGGCAAGTGAACAACAACAGCAGCTGTATGGCAGCCGTGGTCTGGTTCGATTTCGTGCAGAGGGTTAAAAGACAACTGAAGCGCGCACACCCACTGTTATGTGCTTGGAGTCGGGCCTTCCAGTCATTGGATCAGAGGCTGACGCTCCGGCCAATAAGTGGCAATAGTTTGGTACTTCAGATAATGTGAATTCGTCTCGGGCCCGAGGGGCAGCTTCGCTCCTCTACTCCCGCCTGGAACAACCAAGAGAGCCTCTGACTTCGGATGACCTAAAACCGCAGGCTGTCCTTCGTGAAACAAAAGCCTCCGTCCTAAAGGACAGCCCAAGGGCGCATAGGCGGCGCACGGGGTGGGGGGGGGGGGCTGGGCAATAATGGCGAGACGACCCCAGTATCGACCTTTTGTGCACAGCCACTGCCACACCTGCGAAAGGCTGTGACACCGCAGCAGTGCGGGACCTCTGCCAGTCCTCCCCCACTGCCACATGAGCTACGGAATCCTGCGGAACCCGTGTCGGAAGCGCTTGACTGCACGAAAATGCAGGCTCAACCCCGAATTTGTGTGTCTGTTCTGCTTCCTATGCTGTCCTAACCCCTCCAATTGATCGTTGCTGCTGTAACACCCCCGCAAGCTGACCAATGTCTGCAGTGGGGCACGGCTTTTTGACCATTAACTACTGTTTGTTGCAGCTGACGGCCGTCAGTTAACAGCAGCCTTGTAGTCCATCAATGAGGGACGGCAGCCGTCACCACAGGATTGGGTTTGGATGCCCCAGGTCATGACCAAGACTCTGCTCCTTTGCTCTGCTGCTGCCGCTGGAACAGTTCGCTGGATCATGCACTCATCTTGTTGTGATGTTTGTTTTATCTAAAGCTCCACTGAAGCTGATAAGATGCGGAGACCCAGAAGGGTGCATGTCAGCGACACTACCCCAGCGGTGGTAGTCTGTAGAATAGGCCTTGCAGTTGATTTGTGTGCTTGGACTCAGACTTAGGCTGGAACTACATCGGATAGCCCAGCCGGGCGTTTGTTTCATGTCTTGCCTCCTTGCAAGTGGTGCCCCCAATACCCCCTGCAGATGTGTTGTAAGGGTCGGCAGAGATTAGACGGGGCGGGTGGGGGACAAAACCATCCGGCAAAGGGAGGCCACTTGGGGATTCAGTGCCAAGGTACGTTTTAGCGCCTGAAGGGGGCCACAAAAATGCTGTCAAAGACACCCCTGGGCAGGTCATTGGTGGCGTTTCAGTTGCTACAGTGACAACCCTGGGAAGTCTCCAATTTTCCGGAGACCTCCGGAGACCTTGCTTTTTTGCCATTTTTCCACTGGAGACCTGGAGACCAACTTTTTGTAAAGGGCTCCTGAGGAAAGTTGGTCAGCCCTTTGGAAAAACGGGACAAATGGGACCTGGAAAACTGAGGAAGTTGCCTGAACCTGTTCCATTTTTCACCCATTTTCCGCCCATTTCCTCCCATTTCCCTTCATTTTTCTTTCTTCTTGGAACATTTTCATACAACAATTCCCCCATTTTCCCCCATTTCGCCCCATTTCCCCCATTTCGCCCCATTTCCCCCCATTTCCCCCCATTTCCCCCATTTCCCCCCATTTCCCCCATTTCCCCCCATTTCCCCCATTTCCCCCCATTTCCCCCATTTTCCCCCATTTCCCCCCATTTCCCCCATTTTCCCGTGGCCTGCAGCAGGCTGCCGGAGACCCAGAGACCTCTGCTGCTGGAGACTGCACAGGCCTGCAGTGACCCTGGTGGATGAATGGTGGGCCTGGATGTACCCGGGCACAGTGAAGCTGCTAAACCTGGTACCATGGCAAGCTACCATGTAGCTTGGAGATGGAAGGGGAGTTTGTCAGCCTGATGGCAGCACCTCCTTGGAGCACCTGCTGGTGGTACACCCTGCAGCGTGGCGGCAGCGCTGCCTGCTATCTTCAGGGCCAAGATGTACCCAGATCGGGTACATCATCCGGTACATCATAGAGAAGTGGAAAAATGGGGGAAAATGGGGGAAAGTGGGGGAAAATGCGGGGAAATGGAGGAGGAAAAATGGGGCCGGGCTGGAAAAATGGGGGAAAATGTGGAAACATGGGGGGAAATGGGGAAGGAAAATGGGGCCAAACTGGAAAAATCGGGGAAAATGGGGAAAACGGGGGAGGAACAATGGGGCTAAACTGGAAAAATGGGGGAAAATGGGCGGAAATGGGGAAGGGAAAATGGGGCCAAATGGGAAAAATGAGTTTCCCCCTATTTCCCCCCATTTCCCCCCATTTCCCCCCATTTTTCTAGTTTCCCCAGTTTTCCTCCAGTACGCCACCGGGTACACCATCGAAAGTTCTGCCGGGTACATCTGTGGCCTGTATCTTTATGTGGTGGGTTCGGTGGTGTAGCGTAAGCACGGCCATGCACTGTGCGACCGCATTTCAGGTTGGGGAGGTCGTTGGGCCCCTCAGGGTGCTGATGGATACAGGGAAGCAGGGGAGGAGGTTCGAGTGCTTTCCCACCTGGAGGTGAGGGTCCCCAAGATGTTTCCAAAAGAGGCAGAAGCTCCCTCCCCCCCTTCAGCTTTCCAGCCCTTTGTATGGCCTACCCCTGCGTCAAAGGGCTCGAGAGCCTCAGGTGCCTAGGGGTCGTGGGGTGGTTGGGATACTGTGGTTCCCAAGAGGAAATTATTGCCTCCTCCAACCCTCCGTCTGTGCATCCCCCTGCTCTGAGGAGGGTGGATGGGTCACCAGTGATGCCTCCTCATCAGACAACGAGGGGGGATCTGCAGCAGGGATTGGAGAGTCCGCCTGCATTGTTGGGGCAGAGGGTAGGAAGTGAGTCAAGGAAGGAAGTCCAAGTTTAGGGCCCGGCCTAGGGAGGAGGGGTGCTAGAAGGCAAGGGTCCCTTGGACTGGTGGGTAGTGCCATGGGGGCCCCTCAAATGGAAAATCAGATCACCCCCCCGCCCTGGGAGCTCCAAGTTGTTGAGGAGGTCTGCCCCAATTTTTGCAAGAGAGCATGAAGTGTGGCCCCGAAGGGGCTGGAAAGAAAATTTTATTTGCTACCGGAGGGGGTAGAAACGGGTTTTTACCCCATGGGTCTACACTCAAAATACTCAGAATTTCAAGAAGAATTCAATCATGGATGAAAATCATGAAAAATTTTTTGACCCCTACCCAGCCTATAGCCCCACCCCGCCCGGCCACTAGGACCCCCATGTTTTGGTAAATTTTTTTTTCAAATTTTTTTTTACCCTAACATACATGGCTCAAAATGATCAGCCAGCGAGGTGATCATTTTGAGCCATATATGTTGGGGTCCGGGGATCCCCCCCTTCGGCCGGCCCCCAGACCCCCCCCCCCTGACCACGCCCCCCACCCCCCCCCCCCCCCCACGGCCCCCAAAAAGTTGGGTAGTGCCTTGTGTTTACCGTAGACGTTGGCCGGTGAGAAGGTGGCAGTCGGTGGTACAAAGGCAGGGCCCGGGTCTGATGCCGCTGGGCGTGGATTTGTTGGAGGTTGTGGGGGAACACTTGACACGCACGCGCAGCGTGGAGATTTGGCCACGCATCCCAAGCAAGCAACCGTGCTTGCCACCAAGGGATGTTTTCTCCGTATGGGCAGCATCACGAGAGGGGAAAGTGCGGGCTACTCCGGAAAAACATGCCGTAAAAGTAGCGCGCGGTGCATATACTCCCCCCGTGGAGTGGCCCAAAAGGCAAGGGTGTGTGGGGGGGGGGGGGGGGGGGCTTCGAAAATCGGGGAAAATCCAGTTCTTTTTTTGTGGCCCCTTGAGTTGGGGATATGGATTCACAACTTCCAATGAAATAATGCAAAATGTGGGTGCTCAGAATGGGTTTTTTTTGGGAAAAGAAAGTTTCCCTGGTTTTCACGTTCACGTTCACGTTCACTGCTGGCCTCTGAGGCCAATAGTGAACATTTTTGCCCGTCAACCCGCTATGTGAGGTTTGCACCCCTAGGTTTGTAGGGCCTTGGTGGAGCAGTCACTACAAACCTTTAACCATCTAGGTCCCAGTGCAAGGCCTTGGTGCAAGCACTGTGAGCCTGTAACCGCCTCGGTCGCATTGCAGGGCCCTAGTGGAGCAAACAGTGTAAGCATATAACCCAAGTCCCCTTGTAGGGCTTTGGAGAATGCCATGCATTGGAGAATGCCATGCACGCAGTGCGCACACAGTGCAAAGTTTTGGATGTCGGCGAATACAATCAGATATGGAAGTCAATATGGATATTCATCACTACCTTAGGTTGTTGTGGTCACTCATATTACGTCTTTTGCCCATTCCAGTGCCTCCCACTCTGCTGGGGTGAACCCCAAGGTTCCTACTCCTACCTACATGGTAGCAGAGTATCCCGGCATCTGTGTGCGCAATATGCACGCACGGTAAACGCCTACACGGCTTCCAACTGCCTGGGCGTGTGCCAACCCAGCCTGGCACTTGGTGAGTGTCAATGGCTCACCATCAAGGCTGTGTTTCCGGACATCGAGTGGCCAATTGGACGCGTGGTGCACGTGCCGGTGCAGTGTGACAAGGTGCGCATGCGGTGCAAACAGTGCGGCGGCGAGACAAACTGGATGTGCAGTGCGTGCGGCAACTCTCTCGATCCACGTGAAGTGCTTCAGGGTGTACCACAACGTGTAGCCGCGGACATGCAAGTTAGTGGTCATAGGCCGTCGGGGGAAGTACCCAGTCGAGAAGCTCCCACTAACGTTGGCCCCTGCAAGAGCTAACGACCCCTGTTGCTGCCACCCCTCGAAGGCTTTGGCTGGGCATGGAACCGCAACACCATGGTATGTCGACAGCAAATGGGTACATGGGAACATGTGTTACCGCTTTTTGTACCCGGGTACATGGTGTTGTTCCCCACATGTTCTGACAATGTTCTGCACGTTCCTTTATGTGGGTACATATGTACGCGCATATTGTATCTGGTAACAAATAGTGTTCCCACATATCTTCGTTTAGAACGTCCCAGATGTCGGGGACGTTCTAAACGCCCGGAAACACTATTTGCTACCGGGTACAATATGCGGGTACATGCCGCAAATTATTCCCCAACGTTCCCAACGTTTGACGCTCCCAACGAATCACAGCGTTTTTTTTTTGTTCCCACGTGCGTATATGCGGGTACGGGTGTACCCTACGTACCCGGTAGCCAAAGGAATATGTTATTGCATCATGCTCAAGAACCGAAACCACGCCTGAATTATGGAACACGAGGCGGACATGAACCATCTAGCACATGCCCCTTGCTCCTTCTTGAGCCCCGGGTGCCAGTGACCCTGGGTCTGCGGGATTAGCACGTGCGTATGGGTGTGCCTGATGTTGAGGTGCTGGTCAAGTATAAGTTTCGTGAGGACTTGAAGGACGCAAAAGTCAAGGTGCGAGAAATCTCGCGGCACAGTGGACATCCGTTCCGTTTAGCTAATTTGAAAATGGTGCGCTGCCTCTCTGTGCCGTGGAAGTTTGCTGAGTCTCGGCACGTGACAATGGAGGTTGTCTCGATGGAACGTCTCAAGGGGTTTGTCCACGGTGCACGTGCGATGCATCAGGGTGACCGGGTGTGGGGTGAGCTGGATGTTGAAGAGGTGTTTCCGCATATTCTGCGTGTGTTGTGGGCTTTGGAGCACCAGTGGGATATGCTGTGCGAAAAGCGGGGAGCGGGTTTGGGCGATCTCTTTTTCCATATCCATAAAGCGGGTATCCAGTCCTTGGATTTTGTGGGTCCTTCCTCGCGTGATCCATTGTTCCACCACCTTTCATTTAATGATTTGCTGTCCTTTGTGGTGTGGGACCTTGCGTGTAATGATTGTTTGTGGGTGGTCATTTCGCACTTCAAAAGAGGCCACACAACCTAGTTGCCCCAAATGCAGTAGCATACATAGCCACAAGTCAAAAGCGGGTTATTTGCACCCCTAGGGACCCCAAGTGTGGCCGTTTTTTCTTCATTTTCCTTGATTTTGGCCAAATTTCCCCCCCGGCCAAGTCTGGCCGGCCGTGGCCAGCCAAGGGGGGGGGGACGGGGGAGGGGGGGGTCAACCCACCTAGCCGCGGCTAGGAACACCCCCTATAGTAGCGTTTCTGCCAATGCAAGGGCGTGCCAATTGGTGGTTCTGCATCGGCACAATAAGCAAGTGTGGTCTTGATGTATCTAGAGCGTGTGGTGCCCTGGGACTTGTTTCCGACGTGCATGCGCTACCGGAATAGCTATTTGTTTCTGCTCAGAATGCAGGATAGTGTGGCTGCGGGTGGGCCCCAAGCTTACCTAGGTTAGGGTTAGCGGTTGCAGCAAGCTGTGGGCCTTCCGTTGCAGGTTGAAGGGTGGGGGGCTTCGCTCGATTTTCAGGAGTCAACGCTTTTCTTCAGCGGAGGCCTCCGTGATATTGGTCTCAAAGTGCGCCTTGCGGATGCACCGCGGGGATCTCCTACGCCTCCGCAACTTGTTAAAATGGTAGACGCGCACAACCCCAATGCACAGCGTGTTTTGCAATCTTTCGTCCCTAATGTGTTTAAAAAAGCGAACTGGTATTGGTTTGAGGACTTCCGGTTTGCTGTTAACATAGGTCACATGGTCGCCTGCTGATTGTTAAAGGTTATCCGCTGTCCAGGTGGAAACGAGTCATGTTCGCCAAGGCCGATGCCCTGGATATGGGGCATCTCATGCGCTTGGCCTGGCGGGTTGCTGCATGTCCTCAGTAGCTCGTGCCTATGTGGGTCCCAGCCATTGGTTTTGATCTGGAGTGCATGTCTTGTTGAGCTGCTAGCGTGTTGCGATGAGATCTTCGTCGGTTGCACTGGGTCTATTGACTATGACTGCACTTTTCCTTGCATGCAAAAATTGTCCAATCGCCTACCGCTTTCTTGCGTTGTCTTTTGCCTCCTGGGTGCCGCAATGGTCCAACGTCCGCCGACGCCACGGTTGTCCAATCGTACCAGGAAACAAGTTACAGGCACTATGGGAAATACCGAAATGCACATGTCTGGTGCACAAATAATGCAGTACATGCATGTTTGACCAGCCAATGCAGTAAGGGCGCAGGATGCGCCCAATCTGTATGGGCCCAATCTGTTACCTGCACACATGTTATTGCATCATGCTCAAGAACCGAAACCACGCCCGAATGGAACACGAGGCGGACATGAACCATCTGGCACATGTCCCTTTTTGTTCCTGTGCCGTGCCTTTGCATTGCTAAATGGGGTATTATGTGGTAATCATTGGTAATCATGGGATGGTATGTGGTAATCATGGGAAATCATTGGTAATCATGCGGTGGTATGTGATAATCAGGCGTAATCATGGGTAATCATGGGGTGTTACGTGATAATCAATGGTAATCATTGGTCATCATTGCGTGTGCCGTGGTAATCATGGGTAATCATTGGTAATCATGAGGTGTTTTGTGGTAATCATGGGTAATCATTGGTAATCATGTGCTGGTATGTGGTAATCATGAATGGTTAGTGGTTTCTCGCTACTCCGTGCCGGTGTTGTGGTGAGTGCTCTCGGTTGATGCATTTCTGGTGGTATGGTTGTGACTTGTGCTTGCACCGCGCGTTTAAGTGTGGTGACTTGACGGCCATCCCATACTGTACAGATCTTGGTGCTGGGGTGCAAGTGGGTTAGTGGGTATAAAAGTTGGGGGACATCAGGGCACAACACGCAGCTTTTAACTGGTACTAGTACCATCCATTCCTTCAGCCGCATGACCTCAGTCCATTCCCTTACTCTTGGCACTTGTCTGTATATTTGTCTGAGGTGTGTGTTCCACCACACCTTGGGGTACCCTTGGAGCGTGAATTCCCATGCAATATGGGAAAAGTTTGACTCTACGCGCTGCGGTGAGGTGGCAATGCTCACCGCCTTCTTGCCACTAGCAATGGCCAGTTCTCGGACCAACGCAGGGGCCATAGGGTCAAAGCGGAAAGGGAAACGTCGTAACTGCGGATTATCTATAAGTCTGCCATTCAGTACCTTGTTTTTTAGACCCCATTCGATCCGGTTTCCCTGGCACCATACTTCAGCTTCCAAAAATGTGAGGCTACGCCCCAACTGTTCGAAATCCAAACCCACCCCATAGAGATTGGTGAGGGAGTGTTTCAAGTCGTGGGCCCAAAACTGACAGTGCTCTCGTGGAGAGAGAAACATGATATTATCCCTAAAGCACGCGAGCTTCAAGGAAAGAGGAACCGTGGTCCCCCATGGCACTGTGCTCTCGTCTAATAAGAGACAGATATCTGCATCTTGCGCACTGGTGGGACCACCGATGGCAGTACCTTCACCTTGGCGCATCAGGGTGTCCCCCATTATGAACAAGTCATTGAGAAATAGATTTGCAAACGTCATTTCAAGGTATTCGTCCACAGCTCATGTGTTCCAGAGATTATGACCTTTGATACCCACACTATCCACTATCTTATTTGACGTTTTCCCGACAGATAGGTGCACATCTTTGCAGAGCCGCTGCAGATCAAGTTGCGGCTTCCATCGTTTGAGCAGTTGTTTGTGGGCGCTTACAATTTTGTCTCTGCTGAGCAAGGGGGACATCCTGACAACATCGGGCTCCCCCCCCACCCCCTACAGGGGTATCAAATTGCAAAAAAAAATAGGCATGGGCGGGTGTGAGGAAACCCTCCATCAGGTGCCGCCGTGATAACACGTTTAATGTGAAAAGCGAACAGGTATAGTGCTTTTCTAGCAAAGAGGACATTTGTGAGACTTGTTTCAGCGGGCGCTCCAGCGGATGCCGCGCATGTGAAAACATTTCTCTAGTCGCCATGTCTCCTCCACTAGGGATGGGGATGCTCTTGTTTTTTGCCGCGCATCCTGTGTTTGGTGTTGTCTGCCATTTTGTGACGTTGGGTGTATGCAAGGTGTATGGGCTGCCCAAACCTTGGGCCTCCGCCTTTTGCGTAGCATCGCGCACTGTGGTTTCTGCAAGATGCAGTAGTTGCTCCCGCACTGGAACAACCTTCTCCTGGAGTCGATTTGTTCTGAAACCATTTGGGGTTTGGGCAAAAATAAGTGATGTTTTTGGGAGCCTCCCCAAACATACAATGATCACCCATGATTACCACATACCACCCCATGATTACCAATTATTACCCATGATTCCCACATAATACCCCATGATTACCAATGATTACCCATGATTACCACGTACCACCCCATGATTACCAATAATTACCCATGATTACCACATAACACTCTATGATTACCAATAATTACCCATGATTACCACATAACACCCCAGGCTTACCAATGGTTACCCATGATTACCACATAACACCCCCTGAGTACCAATGATTACCCATGATTACCACATACCACCCCATGATTAACAATAATTACCCATGATTACCATGGAACACGCAATGGTTACCAATGATTACCCATGATTACCACATAACACCCCATGATTCCCCCCGCCCCACCGTACGCCCTAGTTTCCGACCTTTTGTGAGTCAAAAAGTTGGTGGCCCCCTACCTAGGTGTGAAAATGACACCTAGGTAGCGGACCACCCGAACTCACACCAAGGTCGGGAATTTTTCTCCGCCATGAGTACCCCTTTGGGCAAGGTTTTTCGAGAAGGCCCCACCGGACTACAAAGCATCCGGGCCACCCATTGTGACAGGCTCCGGCCCTCATGTGGTGCTAAATCGAGAGGCTAAAAGTAGGGGCACCATTTGGAGATGGGTGACACACCATGCCAACCGGCCTGGTTTAGGGTCCGGAAAGATGGGCTCGTTTTTCCGCCCTCTAGTTTTCATGGCCGGCCGGGATTAGCGCCATTGAAACCGGAGGGGGGGAGGCTTGCCTCCACGTTTAAGCCCCGCCTTAGGCTGCAGCTCGGCCTCCCCCTGGTGCTTGAGACGGTGCCACTGTTTGGTGGCCCACTACCTAGGTGTGAAAATGACACCTAGGTAGCGGACCACCCGAACTCGCACCAAGGTCCGCCATGAGTACCCCTTTGGGCAAGGTTTTTTGAGAAGGCACCCCACCAGACTAAAAAGCATCCGGGCCACCCATTGTGACAGGTTCCGGCCCTCATGTGGTGCTAAATCTCGAGGCTGTCTGAACCTCACCGCCGTGCGCCACTCCTGCCTCGACTCCAGTGCGCCATTTCGTGGGTAGCCTGCGCTTCACCATGCAGATCGCCTTCAATTTCATAGAGCAGGAGGAGGACAACGATGAGACCGAGGACCATGTAGCAGGAGCTGTTGGTGTGGTGGACGGGACCCGGGGTTTGTACGCTGTTGACTGCAACTCCCGGGGGACGCACGGTCTCACCCTGTCGCGGACCGATGGTCGGATGCCCGGACACCACCTTCATCAGCACACTACATCCTAGTAGGCCCACAATTTCAAGCTCCAGGGAGTAGGGGGTGCTCATGTGCTGGATGACAGAAAAGGGGACGGGGGGCAGGAAACAACTCTAGATTGCGAAGCTGGATCTTGTTTATGCTTTCTGGTGCATTGCTCTGCCTACAGAGCGGCGGAGGATTTTCGTGTTGGTAGGGACGCGGGGGCAAAATTTTTGTGCAAGAGGCTGTTGGGCATACACCGTACGGCGTACTGCGGTTGGGCACACAGCACAAGCACGTGTCAGCGAATTGATGAGATCCTAACCCAGGGTGTGTCGACATCGATGGCATACTGTCCAAGAAAAGGCTGAGGTGTGCCCTGGGCAGGCTTGGTTGTAGGGAGCAAGAGTGCACCCCCCATGCAAAGTAACTGACCTTTATTGGCCAGAGCCCCCATGGTACCGTGGCTGCCCCAGACAGCATCTCTTTGTACCCCCCCCTCCCATTTGTAATAGCTACGCCCTTGTCCAAGCTACACCGGGCGTAGGCACCTTATTAATTTGGTACCTAATTTGATTCGTTACCAAATGTAGTGCAGCCACGTAAGACATTGGTTTGGTGACAAATTTGCTAGTTACATAGGGTAATGGACACATTTGTTGTGAGTGTTTGCCCACTTGAACCCACATAACTCTGATTTTGGGGATTTTTGTGCATCATATTCCGCTTTCTTGCACCAGCTCGCCATGCAATCTTCTCTTTTTGAACCTGGGCGTCTATGGCCTTGTCCAAGCTACAGTAGGTGTAGGGACCGTAGGAATTTGGGACTTTTGCGTAGCTATTACAAGGGGGGGGGTGGTAGTATGTTGCACAGAGGATGATGCAACGCCTCTGTTTGAGGATGTATGCCGATCTGAGAATGTGCTATATGACCCTGGGTGAACCCAACACATGGACAATGGGTGAAGGGGGGGGGGTGGGGATGTGCACTGGCCCTCCCTCAAATATTGGCATCCACCAGTTTCAGTGCATGTGCACGGTGCTCCGGGCCAAGGGAAGGCAGAGATGGCGAGAAGAGAATTTAAGAACCGGGCCCAAATTAAGAACCACCCCAACAATAAGAACCCCCTGGGAGTTTCCACGGAGAAAGATAAGAACCATATTGGTCTCTCACAAGCAATTTGGGCTACCCCCAAACCACTCCAAACCACCCCAAACCACCTCCAAAAATAAGAACCCCACAGCCACCGCCAGCAACCGGGCTAAAGATAAGGACCCGTTCTTTTTTTTGGGGGGGGGTTAACAGCTAAACCAGCATGTGCATATGGACAGTCCTGGCCCATCATGTTTGAGCCTGTGTACTGGAAGAAAACAAGCCCTCTGCTGGTCTTTCTGGTCAACATCGGTTTGTCTTGTCTGTCCATTGCTTTGTGTGCTTCTCAGTCTGTAGATTGCAATGCAGGCCGATAATGGTCCTGGTGCTGCCCGAAGGTGCTGCCCAATCACGTTGGGTGCCACAGATCAGGGGGACGACGTGAAGACAAACTTCAACGTTTTGGTTGTCCTCCTGCTGGCCCTGATGGTGGGAAGCCCGTGCTGCCTGTTCCTGTTCCTCCTGGGATACGACCTGGCTGGTGTGGCTGGTGCCATTACGATTTGCATGTGGGTGGGGGCACTCGTACATCTGTTGGTGACCAAGAGGCCGTCGGTCGCCATTCACGTACCGCTGGTGTCTTTGCTGTTCATGACCTTTTCGATCCAGATATTGTTTGGGGGTGGTGTTGGAAGTGCAGGAGCCCTGAGTGTGTCCTTCGCAGCACCCACCGCTGCCGTGGTACTTGGATTGGGATACTCGAAAGCGATAGGCATGGTGCTACTGATCTTCACCGTCGGCCTGGTCACGGGCATGTTGGAGGCAACGATGGGCCCAGAGTACGTAACACCGAAGCTCTACGTCCTCCCCAAGTTCTGGCTCGCGGCCTTCTACTGGATCAATATCCACTGCGGCCAAGCAATCAACTTTTGTCTCGTGGCCCTGACGTACCATCAGCTGCAGACCGGCAAGCGCCGCCTGGAGGACCGCCAGAAGAAAGTGGATGCGCTGTACGCCGAGGTGACCAGGCAGCAGGAGCAGCTGGCGCAGGAGCAGCGGTTGGCACATGACTTGATCCGCAATATCTTCCCCCAAAACGTGTCCGACGCATTGATCAACTTGATCAGAGACCGTGCCACCGACAACATACGCCAACGGCACGGCACATCTTGCAGCGCGGCCAGACAGGCCTGGCGAATGTCGACGGAGCAAAAACAGACCATCGATGAGCTGCAGTCCCCCAGCCACCTCACCATTTGTCCCGCGGAGCAAAACCAGACCATCGATGAGCTGCAGTCCCCCAGCCACCTCACCATTTGTCCCGCGCCGGATACCCACCAGGTCATTTTTTAGTGAGCAAGATTGTTTATTTTAGTTAAAAGACGTGGTCTTGGCTTAGTAGCACTTTGTCTCCAACCGCCGTCGGTTACCCTCCAACCGCCGTCGGTTACCCTCCAACGGCCGTCGGTTACCCTCCCACCGCCGTCGGTTGCACTCCAACCGCCGTCGGTTACCCCTTAAGTGCCATCGGTTGGAGCTGTGCAGATGTGGCTGACCACCGGACACTCCAGCTTTTTTTTTCTCATTAAAAAACGTCCTGATACCCAGTCCCCAAGTCACCTCACCATTTATCCCGCGCAGGCGACCCAGAGCATGGCCAGCATCACATCCTCGTCCACGCTGTCCATCCCGGATCCCAGTTTCGCGGGAGTCCTCGCCCCCACGGCACACAGCTTCGCGGTGGTGTTGTTTGTCGACATCGTGGGCTTCACCACCTTGGCCTCGGAAATGGATCCGGCCGTCCTGGTCCACTTTCTTGATCAGTTCTTCGGGATGGTCGATGAGTACTGCCAACAACAAGCGGTGGAGAAGATCAAGACCATTGGGGACTGCTACATGTGCTGTGCGTGGGAGGAGCACCTGCCGGCCCAGGCGCACTGCGCGCAGCGCGTGCTGAACGTCGCGCACCAGATGCACCGGATGGCCCACCACAACCTTCTTGGGGGGCAGCGCCTGTCAGTGCGGGCGGGCATGCACGCCGGGCCGGTGATCAGCGGCATCATCGGTAAGACGAAGTTTTGTTTCGACATCTGGGGCGACACCGTCAACGTGGCGTCCCGCATGGAGACCACGGCGGTGCCCGGTACGACGCAGGTCACGACGGAGGTGTACGAGTTGTTGAAGGGGGACGAGACGTTTGTGCCGCGGGGCCCTGTGAATGTGAAGGGCAAGGGCGAGATGGTCACCTTTGTCACCCCGCTTTACCGCAATGTGTCGTTGTCCTCGGCCTCGGAGCTGACCTTTTCCAACGCAGATTCACTGAGCTTGAATGTTGTGGATGTGCTCATGAAGCTCAAGAGCAACAGCGACAGCGAGAGCAAGCCGGCCCCACTGACCTCCGGACCTGGCGCACCAATGGAGCAGGAATTGGACAGTGGCTTGCCCCTGACAACTGCATAGCGGTCTTCTAGTGATTATCTGAGGTTGCAGCGCCACTCCTGCTGATGCTCGATGTGAGTCATGAATCGTGTCTCATTCAACGAGGATGGCATCACCAAGATTGTGTCTACACCTGCGGTCAAAGCCTGCAGCACACACGCACACACACACACACACACACACATGGGCAGACGCGGATCTAGCACGATCAGTGGATGAAGACGATGGCAGGGATGAAGTGAGCACACGGAATATGTGTGGACCATAACGACCGGGCTTGGCCCACAGTACAACAATGTGCAGTATTGACCGCATGCAGATGCATCGCAATACCAAGTGTTGTTTAGTATCTCTACCTTCCCTCATGGACGCACTGGCAGCAATCCACCACATTGCAGCCCCTTTTAGCTGGCCCTGTCCCACCGGCGCGGCACACGCGGTGAACGAGCGCCAAGGAGCCATGGACACCGCACACGCAGCACACAAAGCACACACACCACCCACCGGCGCAGCACACGCGGTGAACGAGCGCCAAGGAGCCATGGACACAACACACACAACACACACAACACCCACTCCACCCACCACCACAACACACGCGGTGAACGAGCGCCAAGGAGCCATGGACACCGCACACGCAGCACACAAAGCACCCACTCCACCCACCGGCGCAGCACACGCGGTGAATGAGCGCCAAGGAGCCAAGGACACCGCACACACAACACACACAACACCCACTCCACCCACCACCACAACACACACGGTGACCGAGCGCCAAGGAGCCATGGACATCGCACACACAACACACACAACACCCACTCCACCCACCACCACAACACAACGGTGACCGAGCGCCAAGGGGCCATGGACACCGCACATGCAGCACACAAAGCACACACACCACCCACCGGCGCAGCACACGCGGTGAATGAGCGCCAAGGAGCCAAGGACATCCCTCTGCACGGCATTGCAGTGCAGCCAACCGCTCCATGTGCCTCTGCGTGTCCTTCTCCGGGTCTCTCTCATTTTCCCTCTCCCTGTGTGTCTCCTTGTCCCTCTCCAGGTCCCTCTCCTTGTCCTTCTCCCTATCCTTTCTTGTGTTGTTTTGTGCATCCCTGCCATTTTGGGCATCGTGCAGGCTCGTCCATTGGGGCCCCTGTGGCATTCTGACCTTTGGAGAAGTTGTCTGCTGGCAAATCAATGCCCGGCTCCCCCCACCACCACCCCCTACTGAGTAAAAATAGGGGCGTCGTGGTGAATTTTAGTAAAAAAAATTGTTTCTAAAATTTTTCCAAAGAATTTTTTTTCACTTTTAAGTCTCTCCCCGTTCTTACTCAGTTTTACCCCCGCCCCTCCCCTCCCCTAGCGGACCCCACTCCCGTAGGGCAGAACTTGATTGAAATCACTCCAAAACTAGGGGTCTAAAGGGGTTTGTATTTGTAGGGACACGGGGGAGGGGAGTGGAGGGGCATGGTATCTGAGATCTTTACCAGGGGAGGGGCCTTTACTGAGGGCGACCCCACTGTCTTGCACCACTGGGAGAGAGCGGGTTCTTGGAGCGAGGGGTTTTGGAGCTGGACAGGAATATCCAGATGGAGCTGGTGGAGGCCTTTCATCCGTAGAACAGTGCCCAGGTCCGCAGTGCTCCATTTGGGTTGCGAAGTGTTGATAGTAATGGCAATGCAATCGTTGTGTCAAATGTGTCAGATGTGTCAAATGTGATTTGCATGCTTTTTGCATTGGCCCTATCTGCTTTGCCTCATGGCCGGTAGCCCAGTGCTGATGCCCAACCCTTCATCTCAGGGTCGATAACAAGCTTGGAGAGGCTCTAGCCCTGGTCCTGCCCCCTTAATCCCTCCTCGGTGTCACACGGTGCGTCGGAGCCCTGCTCGATCACGTTGGGGACCCCCCCAGACCCCAGAGGTTATGTAGCCAATCCACCCGATGCAGGCTACCTCTGACTTTGTTCCCCGCTCCAAATCCCACCCCCCCTGGACGCCCCCCCCCCCCGCCTTGAAAGGAGCACACACAACACACACAACACCCACACCACCGGCGGCAGCAGACACCCTCCAGCGGAAGGGGGGGGAGGGGTCGGCGGGGCCATGACAACTCCAACCACCCCCCAAAGTGCATACCTCTCACCCTCACGGGAAACGTGCCAACGCCGCGCGTTTTTGAGGGTCTACGGCAACGTTGCTTCATTGGTGTCCACCAAGTGTCCTGAAGTGGGGGGCGGGGGTAGATTTGGAAAGCCCTTGAAAAGGGCTATTTGGAACACCCCAGGTCTGCATGCCAAACTGATGATATGATGAAGAATTTTGTCTGTTTTGGACATTGCATGACCTGCTTGTCGCCTTGTTTTGCTGCTTGGTGTTGGCGCCCAAGACCCTTGTCGGAGTTACATCTCTGACATATCGGCACTTCAACCTATTTTGCTACCAACCATTGACACCCTCATGCGGTATATCCATCTCCCGAGATCTCACTGTGACATTGACCTGTCATTTGGCGTACTGCACTGTCTGATGCCTGTGGGCCATGCCACAGGAGAGATGAGGCCATCAGGTGGCCAAAGGGAGGAAACAGAACATTGAACTTGCCCCAACAATGCGCAGCTGGGGGCACAATGTTGGTGTTCAATCTTGCGCACTTTGAGATTTTTGCAGTTGGATTTTGTTTGCTGTCATTGCCGAACACTTGGGCCAGGTCATTTTTTAGTAGACAAGAATTTTTTTTCAGTTAAAAAACGTGGTTTTGGCCTAGTAGCACTTTGTCACCAACCGCCGTCGGTTACCCCTTGAGTGCTGGTGCTGCGTCGCGCGACGACCAACGGTCATTCCGTGGTCAAAGGGCGCCTTTGCCCCAAGCATCCCCATTAGACACTCAATGTCTCCTGACTATCCGGTGGTCAGACAGGGAACCAGTACTGGTCGTTGCAAACGAGGAATTAGGGCTGCATGGGCGCATGTTTGAGTCTGATTTACGTGCCTCGTTTTGTATGCGTCCTTGGCAGAGGGCTATTGACGTGGGTCTGTGGGCAAAGCGCCAATAGACCCACGTCAATAGCCCCCTACCCAGGACGCGTGGATCTCATGGGATGGAGGGACGCAATTCACTGGATGCGCACCAGATCTGTGCACCACTGGGACCAGGAAAGGGGTGCACTCGGGGAGATTGTCAGGAATCGGTGATGGAGGTGGGATGGCAACACACGCAGGGGTTAGGTTGACTAACGTGCTGTTGAAGTCCTACCTGTCAACGCGCTTCCTTGTTGTGTGTGTGGACACATGGAAGCGAGTGAGCCCTGCAAACCCCAGCGTGATCGATTGAAATGCGATGTATGTAGCAATGTTTGATGATGAGTAATTGATGAACGAAGGAAGGTCTTGCATGCGAGGTCTGTCTGTGGAACCAAAGGCCGATACCCTTTTTTACCGCTTGCGCCGCTGGCTGCAGGTGCATGCAGTCTTGTCTCACTCTGCTTATGCGTCGTGGCACGGACCTCACGAGTGCCCTTGTGATCAGGAGTGCGCCGATTGGTGCCATGATTTCCCTGTACTATCTGCGTTTTCTCCGCCCTGAGGCCCATCACAACCCGGCCTCGCCGGGGGGAGGGGCTCTCGGCATATCCTCTGGTGTTATGAACTCATAAGGCAGTGTACCCCCCCCCCCCCCTTGCCAACTCCCACCCCTTGCACCCCCCCCCCCCTGGGAGACCGTCACTTCCATGTTTTTCAAGTTAGCATGTATTGTGCTGGTTTGTGGTGCCCATCTGCTTTACGCATCGCCTTGCATTGCTTTCCCATTACTTCAAATCAAGCACCTGTGTGTGTTCTGTGATATTCTCTCTCCAAAGGCGTTGCATGGGTGTGTTGTGTTGCCACTTCAGACCCAAGATGTTTTCTCCTGGTGACCATGTACGGTACCCGTCACGCACACTTGGCCACTGTCGTGGGTCCTTGAAATACCCTTGCAATCCCCCCCCCCCCCCGGCAGACCGTCGCGCGCTAACCCGGGAGTTTACAGGGGGGGGGGGAGGGTACGGCTGGTCCAGGAGTCCCTCCTTGGCGCGGGCTGACAGTGGTGTACCGCTGCAGGGCTGCTGCTTGCTTGTCGGGACAGGTTGTCTTCGCATTGCATTCTCTGTGACAGAAAGGTACCTACTGTCTTATAGGCCACTGACGAGCCATTTATTTCCTGGCCTTTTGTGCTGATCGCTTCTTGTGCATAACGTGCAATAGCACAGGCTTCCTTCGGGGATACCTTCGCACGCCGGCAAGCCAATCGCAAGGGGGGTGGGGCAGGTGGGTTGGGGGGGGATCGGCTATTCCCGGTGTGGTGCGGTGCATGGCGGTGCTCCAGTGAGCATTCTAAAGTGCGGTAGCGGTGGCTGTCTCGTTTGTTCGTTGCCATCGTGTACAGCATGCGCTCTACCCGACAGCAGCCCAGCGAACATGCTAGGCATGGCCAGGCTACCACTGAGCAACCATAGCTCATGACAGCCGCGGAGCCTCTTGTTCTGTCGGCGCCGATGGCACCCCCTGCCATGCGACTCCTTGTGAGAAGTAATGGTGGGACCCAGTGCTATCAAGCCCAAGCCCAATGCTCCTGAAGATGCACACTCTCTCTTGTTTGTTCGTTGCCAGCGTTTATGGCAGGCGAGATATTTTCTGTTCTTTTGCTTTACGTGTATGCAGCACTTGACACTGGTGATGACAAAGGTGATGTTGCCCTCTTCCTCCCGGAATCAGGTCCACGTCTGCACTATTCACACAGACCTGTTTGCGAAAGGCGCCCAGGGTCGTCCTTCGGCCCTTGATAAGCTTTGCCTTCTTTCTTGTGGTTCTGCTGCTTGTGCTGTCTGTTGTGCTGACAGTGTCTCCAACACCGCCACATGTGACAGACCACACGTCACCGTACGGGGCGGGGGGGCGGGGGGAGGCGGGCTTATGTAATCCGCCTCTGTCAAGTTTATACTGCTTTGCTATTAAGTTCCTTCCCGTGGATGACCCTGCGGGTGTTGCAACTTCCCAACTGCGCCTTACTGATGTTCTTTTTCACTAATGCTGCTTCCATCAACACCAACACTGGGTTTGGGCCACACTGCCCAGCCACACATCCAGCTGCAATTTTACAGCATGAAATGAGAGTGGTCGACCTCTAAGGCCAGAGGAGTGCCGAGGATGACCCCATGACTTCATGTTGACGCCAGGTTCACGCGACGTTGTCCTACATACGCATGAATAGTCCCTTGGTCTATAATATGTTGTGTATCCTCGAACATTGGCGACAGCCCACTGTACATAGGAGATGGTGGATCTATGCTCTTTGCAGAGGACACTCCTCATTCGACTAATGGCTGAAAGTGCCTATGGCGGGGGCATTCAGTCGATTGGAACCGACCATTGCTCTCTCTTACTAATGTCAGCCTTCCCTTGGAACGGCTGAAGGGTGCCATCATCCCGCTAGCCTCACAGGTTTTTCGACTACGTACGTCGTCGCAAAATTGGGGGCCTCAAAAATTGTGTTTGTGTGGGGGGGGGATCCCATCTCGGACCCTTGGAGGGGCGTCCAATGCGCTCTCCTCCCTCCCAACGAAGTGACAGCGCGGCAAAGAAAGCCAAGACACAGTCGGCAGTGGAGCTGGCCCGAACGCAGGTCCAACGGGCAGCGGACGAAGGGTGGCGACTAGTGTATGTGGATGAGTCGTCCAAACAACCGTGGAAGGGGAGCAAGCACAGGGCAGGGGGGATTGGCATATCTTCACAGGCGGATTCAGCCTCTCCAGTGATTCGAATCTCAGAGCTGCTGCCCATGAAAGTCAGACAGACAAATAGTGTAGCGGAACTGTGGAGGGGACTACAAGTGCTGCAACGAGTACCGGAACAGAAACTGGCCGTTATATCGGACTCCGAGTATCTGACCATGGGGGCGCAAGGGAAAGTGCAAGAGTGGCAAGGCATGGCATGGGTGGGCACAGGGCATGAGCAATATCCCTGTCTGAGAGGAGTGACTCGGGGAAATCGAGCGACCTGATAGAGAACTCCGGTGGATTTATGTTCTGGGACACACGGGAATGGAGGGCAACAAAACAGCTCACCGACTGTCTGTGGAAGGCATGTGCCTGAGTGGGATGTGGGCTCGGTCACGCACGTCTTTTGCAGCAGAGCGAGATGAGCAGCGTGCGCACACATCGCAACTCCCCCCGAACTGTCGGGGCAAAGCTCACAGATGGGGTGGCCGGGGATCCCAGAAACAAAGGAGGTACAAGAGCACGCGGAGACAGAATTGTAGTGTGAGGACCCGGGCTCCATCTGGGGGTGGGGGGCGTAAATGGTCTATGCTGTGCCGTGCCACAGTGTATGTACCAGTAATAAAGGCCAGTCATGGAAGTGAGTAAGGACTGAGTTGGTATGTTGCTTCTTTTTGTGTGCTTGCCTCATCCGCACTTGTTTGTTGGTTTTCGGTGATTTACTATGAGTGCACGCTATGCTTAGTTTAAATGAATTGGTTCTTTCAATTTCCACACCATGTCACGGTTGAATTGTGCTACCTTTGCATGCATGTCACACTATGCACTTCCTCCTCTTGTCACCTGTGAGACCTCTCGGGAGTATGCAGATCAGGTTGCTTGATATCTCCGAGCTAGTTTTCTCATGATATTCCAAGTAGGAAAATCCATCCTTGATGTCCAAATACATGAAGCGAACAGTGCCTCTGGTCAGTGTTAGAGGGGTCGAGCCTCCTTTGTCTCTGAAAACGTTAGGCCACATTCGACGAGGGCCCGCAGCAGCGCCCTGACAGCATGTTCTTTGCGCAACTGCCATCCTCCACGCTTGACACGCTTCGCCTCGCTCTCGAAGTCGACTGGCCTCTCGCTTGCATGTCCCAACGCCTGCACTTGGCGTTGTACCAGAGGGCTGCTTGGGGGGGAATTTCGCACACATTTGAAGGGGTGTTAGATTGCCGAGGGCGAGACCACGACCGCCCAAAGCATTCCATCAAAGAACACGAGGGTCACGAACAAAAGAGGCGCGTGCACGAAGTCTACGTGCGCCAGCAACACGACAGGCACACCGTGCGCCCCAAGCAGCCACACCGTGCACGCACAGTTTTGTAGGCCGCTGTGCAAAACACTCCGGTCGAAAATTATTCTTCAGTTGCCGATGCTAAGCATAGCATGGGGTGTGGTCGAGTTCTGTGGGTCCGAAGCTTCTCCTGGGTGATCTGCTCACTGAGAATGTTTACCACTGCACCCCAAATAAAGTGGAAATAGGCTGTCCGACACCTCAGGCAGCATATCTCTGATACCTTTCTCCGCAAGAGAGGAAGAGCACAACGTATCTTGGTGGTATCCTTCGACTCCAATATGGATCCTGCCATATGGGCTGACACAACCTGTGAAAGCGCCCAATCCAAACCTCTGGAAATTTTCAGCCTGTGCAGGTGCAAAAGCATGTTGTTGATGGCATAGGTACCCCTTAAAAAACACAAGAAGCACCACTCCCCAGCTTGGACCAAGAAGCTTTATCAGCAGCACGCCAGTGAAGGGGCCATACAACTCGAAAAACACAAAATCTATTCTTGCCTACATGTGTACAGGAATGATGCTAAGCAGCAAAGTATGCAGTTGCTCTGGTAATCCTGAATGGTGGAGCTTGGGAAGATGCTGTGCACCAGTACTTCAAGATTCAACTGTATTTTCTCAAATCGTTCCCATGCCTTGCTCAATGGTACAAGCAGTGTGCTGAATGTGCTGCAATACTAGCAACCAACCATGATGCGAGCAACCAATTCTGCCCCAGCCAAAGCCTTGCCGACATGTGTTGAGCATTCTGCCATCTTCCTCTTCTTCTTCCAGCACCCTCTTCTCCGTTGGGGGCACCTCTTTTCAACTTACCAGGCTTCTTTGGGATGCAACAGCTTTTCCATACAACAGTTGGTGGCCATTTGAATTTGGTCTTATGAGGGCTCATGAGGGCTGTGGAACACGCATCTGGGAATGGGGGAGGGCTCAAATATGATTAAGTGTGATGGGCAAGCGATAGGGCTTTATAGACCCAATAAAACACTAGTTCTCACAACTCTGTGGGTTTCAGCAGCACCCAATTCGAGAAACATTGCTTCTGTAAGAAGAAGTTAACACGAACGCAGTGAGTGACTTATTTACACTCAGTGAGCATTTTTGACCACTGTTCAAACAGCAATTTCCTTTGCCTATGCCTTCACACGCCAGCGACGTTGCAGCGACACGTAATGAGCTCAAGCCATGGCCAGTGGATGAAGATGTGGTGGAGGCAATGTCTGCAGTAGACTTGTATAAAATCCAGGCAACCCTTGCAAAGCACAGGCAGGTAGAACCAGCATGGAAAACATCATACGCAAAGTTTCTGGATGATTCACGTGTAGCGCACCTGGAGGCCGGGGGCTATGTCTTCGAGAATCTCAGCGTCTATATGACGCTCATACAGCTGCTGGCACCAGCAGTGCGCTCCACTACAGAACCGCCCATGGGGGGGACGACTCCGCGGGTCCTAGGACGCCAACTACCCCTGCCCCCCCCCCCCCCCCCCCCTAGGGGCCTTCGGCCAACAGTTAGTTGCCAAAGGCGTCGCCCTCAGGCGTCCATGGCCGCCTAAGGCGCCCGATGCTCCATGAACACCAAAGGTGCCCTAAGGAAAATTTTGTCCAATTTGCACCCCAACACTATCCTTAAACCCAACCTTGACTCTAACACCCACCCCCAACCCTCAGCCTACTCCTATCCCTACACCTAAGCCTAACCCTAACCCTAGCCCTAACCCTAACCTTGGCTCTCACCCTAGGCTAGGGTCAGAGTGAGTGTTGGGGTCCAAAATGGAGAGCAATGATGTGGCAAAAGCAGCCATGAACGAAATTGGGGGGACCTTGTTCAGCCCAATCAACATGGCTGGCATGGCCAAACCAATTGGCTGCAAAGGTTAGGGTTAGGTTTATGGTGATGCTATGGTTAGAGGGAGGGCAAGGGGAGGTAAGGGGAGCCTGTGCCCCCCCCCCCCCCAACACCTCAAATCGCCCCACCTGGACCCCCCCCCCCCCCAAACCGACCCTCCCGGAGCCCCCCCCCCCCATCGCCCCTCCTAGACCCCCCCCTCCAATGCCCCCCCCCCCCCCCCCACCCCCCCCCCCCCAAGGGGCCTCCGGCCAACAGTTAGTTGGGGGGGTAGTTGGCGTCCAGAACCGAGGGGTCGCCCCCCCCGGGGAACCGCCACGTGTGCTCGACGTTGGATGTGGAACTGGATTCCTCACAATGGTGATGGCACACCTGGTAGCACCAAACGCCGGACACGTTACCGCAATTGACGTCTTCGAGCGGCAGGTGCAGCATGCCGAGCGTGACATGCGTGCTGTCAGACCTGACCTTCTGCCGGTCTGCACTTTTGCAGTGGCGAACGCTTGGAGCTTTCAGAGTGAACAGAAGTTTGATGCAATCGCTGTCGCAGCACAGTGTGCCACCGTACCTCAAAACCTTGTTGCACTACTCAAGCCTGGTGGTCGTTTGGTCTTACCGCTGGGTCCTGTTGTTCCAATCAACTCCAAGCGTGCAGACAAGTACAATCCTTACTGGCTCGTTGAAGCAGGGGCGGAGGGCGAACCACCGGTCCGCGAGGAGCGGGCGGGACCAATTTCTGTCAATTTCCTTCCGCTGCTTCCGGTGGCGTGAGCTGCAGCATCCCCCCCCCCCCGCGTTTCAACTTTAGCAATTCAATGGCAGGCTAATGAATCAGAGATGTGCTCTCCAGCAGTAGGGTGGGAGGGGCAGGGGAAGGAGTTCTGTGACCATGCAACTGATGCTCCATATGGCACACTCCTTGCAAGCCAAGAACGTGCATCCCTGCAGTGGTGCAACATTGCCACGTTGCTCACCTACCAGGGGATCTGAGCAAGGCTGGGCCACGCTGCGGACCACCTGAAGTCTGAAGTCTGGGACTACATTTCATGACTCAGACGTGTGTGTCACAGTGCTTGCCATCGTGCAGGTGCCTTCAGCTCAGCACCAGCATTCCCCCCACTTTTTTGTGATTGTAAGAGCCATTACTTTTCTTCTGACAGCCAGGTTTGCAACTGCATATTTTTTCCAGAGTACAATTCTGCCAGAATGTCCACGAGATCCAGCCTCGGTCTTCTTCGAAGGACAGGTTGACAAGGATATATTTCTGGGATAGATCTGAGCTATTTTGCACTGACCATCTGATATTGCGCAGCTCATTTTGTAGTTTGCGTGACTCTGGTGGTAAAGGTTGCATTTTGTACAGAAATCAGCTTCCCGACTCTGTGTGATTGTAAGAGCCAGTGGAGAGTTGAAGGTTTTACTCGGTGTGATAGCCGTCTTGGCTGCCCACGTCAACAGGCCTCAGCTTATTTCTATTCTTAGATTTCTCTATACTGTACTGATTTCTATTCTTATCTCACTTCTTTTGGCATTCCACTGAGTATGATTGACTCTCGGATGCTTTCCGTACACAAGAACTCTCAGTTGCTTTTGTTAGGACCGTGAACTAAATTGAGGTGACCTGCTTTTTTGCAAAGCCAGTTTGATAACTAGCACCAAAAGTAGCAGCCATGCGTGCAGGAGAAAAACAATCACCTTATTCGACGCTATCTTATTTGACGCTATTGGATTGCACCATAATGAGAACAGCTTGTAGCATGAATGAAGCTGGTGGTTGTGCTGTGCCTGCATTTTTGTGTTGTTTTTTGCGGGTGATAACAGTGGTTGCAAGGCAGCCAGGAACAAACGACGGTAGGTCCCCACGGGGGATTTGTCCCTGGTTGATGATAGTTGTTGCTCGAACGTCGCGTCCGATGCAGTAAACGCCCAGCGGAAGTGTGGATGACAGCAGAATGGGAGGTCCCTTTGGAGCCACCTGAGAAATGCCAAAGAAGGCACAACACAGAGGAGTGGCAGCACCCCAAACTGAAACTAACTGGTGACAGCCACCACAAAAGGTCAACAGACAACGTGCGCAACTGTACCCGTGGCCTCGTGTTATGGAGCCACTTCCGATTCCCCTTTTCTGGGGTCCATTTGCCGTAGGGTGTGTGTATGTTGCAAGTCGTGTAACTTTACCGGACGGCGTAAGCCGAAGGTTCCATGCGACTAGAATTCTGGGAGGGGGGGTGGGGGGGTGGGGGTGTAGGGGGGGGGGGGGGGCGCTGGGACTGCTAGCTGCCGGATTTCAGAAGTTGGATTTCTTCAATGAAAATTTGATTTAACAGCATGATTGTAAAGCGATGTATATGCTCTTAAATGCTTGAGTCGATTTTTTGTGCAGATGCGTAAATCTGTCATCTGTTGAAAAAATCGTCGATTTCGGTTTCAAGCAACAAGACAGCATGGTTTTGTGGTGAAATTGGAACTTTGCATCAAAAACTATCTCATACTCCAACTTGAGCTGTCAAAATTCGACATGGTTGGCCCAAGTTATGAATTTTTGAGGTTTTTACAAGGGTTGTCCGATGTACCCTGTTTTGACTGCCTCATGCTCCTCACACAGGGGCTATGGAAACGAATGGGGGCGGGAGTCCTTGCCATGGATGTCCATGGCTACCCCTTCCTGTCCCTTTCCCATGTAGAAACGGGGAACTAGACGCAGCAAAAGGTGGCGCTCAGCTTGGTTTGCCTTCAGGTGAACCAAGCTGAATACCATGGAACGGGGAATAGACGCAGCAAACAATGGTAAAGGCGAACCAAGCTGAGTAACATGGCAAAGGTGCAAGTGGCATATGGGCATGTGAACCAACCTAAGTGTACACTAAGTAGCATTCAAACAATGAAAGTGGTCCTCATTACAATTTCATGGGCATCGGTGTGGGTGTGGGTGTGGGTGTGGGTGTGGACATGGGAGTTGGCATGCACATGGGCATGGGCATCGTCCATGTATCCTCATGTATGGCCCCATTTCACCTTGACGCAGCCGCCGTCCGGTTCAAGGCCGGCAGGCCCTTTATTTTTTGCAATAAACGTGAGTACAAAAAAAAAATCATGTTGGCGAGGACTGCAAAACCGGGTGTTCAATTTACCGCAAAACAGAAAAATGCACCATGTTCTTTGTTAGAGAGGAGAACCCACCTGATGTGGTGTGGTTACCTGGGGGCAACTGGTGCTGCATTGGGTCAAAAGGGGGCACCAACTTTCTTGTTTTCTGTCTATCACCTATTGTTTTTCTGGTTTTGGATGACGCCAACTTACCTTATGGTCCATGCTTCTGGCGCAGGTTCGCCATGTAGTCGAGCCACGCTGTATTTATGGAGCCTTCGGACACTGTGTTCGATAGAGAAAAAAACCAGGTCAGTGGCGCCTCCTTTTCATGTGGTGATGTGGGTTGCTTGTAGCTGCGGGTGAAGGGCTGGAGGGCTTTGGTGCGAGCATGCCCAGACCTGTACAAAATTAAACAAGGTATGCAAGTTTGCAGGTCACCTTTTGATGGCATGCCACAGTACTGTAAGGACTCGCGAAGTGCCACAGCCCGGTCGAGCACCCCAATTCCTTCTGTAATATTGCAATTCACCATGTACACTTTCTCCAGCAAGTGTAAAGTGGCTGCAGTGTCAGCAGAATCTGGATCTAATACACGCTCATGGTTGAGAACATGCTGCAGCAAGGAGATGGAAAGGTCGAAATGCCCAGCTTTGAGGAGGTCAGTGCCAAGCTGGCGCAGCTCTGCCATTGGATAATTCAACAATGTAGAGGACGAGCTGTTGAGCACAATAGCAGTCTGCACTGCAACTGCCAAATCCAAATCATTGACCATTGTACAAATATCCTTCAGACTCTTCATTAAAGGGAGGGTTTTCTGTGATATTACAGCTGCAACGATGTCACTGAATTCCCCTGAAACATCCAATTGACTGATGAACTCGTCCAGGAGCTTCATCCGTGCCACCACTCCTTCCATGTCTCCTGCAAAGAAAGCCCGGAAGTACTCATAAGTGTCATGGAAGCGGTTATCTTCAGTGTACTGTTTGATCTCCCTGAGGTTGAGCTGCATCTCCACCATATGCCACACCTGGGCGCAGCGAATCCTCACATTCATGTTGATGTTCATGAACCCACTGTGATTTGGTTTCTGAAAAAGATTTTTCAGTCGGACGATTTGGATGGCTCCCTGCTTCTCTTTAGCCCTCAACGCATTGACCAGCTGCAGGATATCCCTGGCCTCATCCACAAGGATAGACCCTCGCACTATGTCAAAAACCCAAGACAAAGCAGGCCCTGGCTTTCGGTCTGCATAGTCTTCAAAGGCTTTTTTGAGAGCTCGAATCTTGCTTTTCAAGATTGGGCTTGGGAAAGGGATGTGTTTCTCATTGCATCCCCAAAAGGCATAACCCTGGGGCATGGTAAGATCAGACAACAGGCCCTCAACCAGTTCCTTGAAGATTGTAAGAATGCCTGCATCTGCAACTGCCACAACCTCCTCCCAATGCTCAATTGGCTCACCCTGCATGTTCTGCTGCCTCATTTCTGGTTTGTACTGGCCTCCAAGTGTCATATTTTCGGTGTCAAGGGCATTAAAAGATGGGATTTCTTCCAACTCCTTGCATCCTTTCTCTGCCCAGAGCTTTTGCATCTGCTTTCGGTGATAGGCGACCTCTTTCACTTTCGTGAACAGCTCAGATGACACTTCTGTTGGCTTGATTCCTTCTAAGAATTCCACCTCACAATGGTACAAAATCTTCTGAATCGCATTCATAGACGATCGCCTTGTAACTTCTGCAGCACTTTCCCCTGGAGACTTGAGCATGAGACATTCAAAGTCATTGAAGGACAGATGATCATCACCTCCCTCCCAACAATCCTTCAGCCAGGCATCCAGTTCAGCTTCATCCACATCCACACCGGTGCTCATGTAGAAGGCCTTAAACTCACCTTTACTTATGAAGCCGGTACCATCAGCGTCAAAACTATCAAACAGGTCTCTCAATTCCTGTGCATTTTGGCATTTCTGTGGGAGCTCCTTTGAGTCAATAGCAGCACTGTCGTGAACCACACGAGAATTGGACATTGAAACCCCCATGGCAGCACTGTTGTGGACGACAAGAGATTTTAGAATCCTGGAAAATGCACAAGAAGAAATTGCATGGATCAAAGGTCTGCCATGCAAGAAGGAGCTTTTTGGAAGCCATCACCTGGAGACTTTCGAGAGCTTGTGTGTCTTGGGTTATTGCCACTACAAACGAAGGCAGCAAACTCGCAATTTTGAAACTGCTGAAAAGATCCTCAGTTCTATCGTCACTGATGCAACAGTGACCATCGGACGGCGACATGAAGTAGTGGCAGAGGCAATGACGAAACTCAGCATTGTTAAAAGTGTGATGGGCCAGTTTGAGGAAGCTATCCAGCTCTACAACGAGCAAATCCCTCTTCTCCAAAAGCTTCTCGGGCTCACCCATGCCAAAGTAGTGATGGCCATGGCCAACATGGGGGCTTGTTTGATCAATTCCGGGAAGAAAGATAGAGAAGACGAGGCTGCCACAGTCCTTGATCAAGCACGGACACTTGCTGAGGATGCCCTTCCCCAAAATCACCCTTTACTGGCATATACATATGAGTGGGCAGCATGTGCCAAAGGCGCTGATCCCATTTACAAAGAAAAGGCTGCTCATATTCGACAGGCCACAGGCACTCACAAATGGCAGACAGGGATGTAGCGACCGAATTGGCCTTTGTGTCCTTTGATGCGAGTGATTATTGACCTTTAGAGTCCACTGAAAAGATTGTAAGATGATGTTTGCAATCCATTCCCCACACCAGGGCATTAAAATGAATGCATAATGCATGAAGTGCATGTACCCAGCCCTTAGCCTAGCCCTATTTGACTCTAGAAGCAGTTCTATGTGCCTATTGTCGCCATGTGACTGATTTTGCTCCTACTCAAGGAAGAAGGGCACGTTTCGATATAATTTACCACACATTCGACAGGCTCAACTGGTATTGATTGATACTCATGCCTGAATAAAGCTGAACGCCCCCTGTTGATCTCTGGGTTTTGGGGGATTCGCAGCAGCAGAGCGAACCTGCCAGATGCACATTGTCCTCTAAACTAGTAGTTGCATGGAGCCTGATTGAGGGTCAGGGGATCTCAGCAAAAACTCTGAGTTTGGCCTGTTGATCCCTGTTGATCCCTGGTGATTTTTTTGAATAGATTCATGATTTGTGGCACCAGCAGGAATCAAGGCAGTAAAAGATCACTGTATTTTATTATTGTTTGCTTGCTAACAAAAACTGCAGCGCACCCTTGAAGCATCGAAATTTTTGTCCCATTGAGTGGTCAACACACTCAATATTTTGCACCGACCCATTCAGCCCCCATTAGTGGTTACCTGGCCAAGAAACATGCAGTAGCTTTTCCAGTGATCCAAAGCGACGTTGACACAGCAGCCTGCTTCAATATTAGTGCACCACAAGACATTGGTGTGTGCTGGACATCATGAAGATTGCACTGGTTGGGTTGGTAGGGAATCATGCATGTATTTTGGTCATGTGCTGATACTACACTCCCGCGGCCTGTAACCTACAATGAAACTGTTGAAATTCTGGTAGATGGTGTAGTGCAATGCGCATGGGTGGCCAGTACGTCACAATGTTGCAAGAATCCCCCCTCCGCATTGTGTATATTTGTAGCCCCAGTCAGGGTGCTGTTACACCCATTTATCAGCCATGACCAGCCCCTCAGCAGCCTTAGCCCCTAAGGTCATGTCCTCCGGGTAGGCCACTGCTGGACCCTCTCATTGTGATGAGTGCCCACATATGAGTTTCCGTGCCACTACTTCAAATGGACTGCATGTAGTATCCATCTGCTTGCCTGTAGTGGTTGGATATCCCAAAACGCGCCTCAGATGCACCTCAATACATCTTTTATGTGGCTGCTACTAATCTGATGGTGCCAACAAAGCACGTTTCCAAGCGTGCATGGTCCTGGGTTCAATTCCTGTTGATACTTTCTGAAGGACCAGCCTGCGAATGAATGTGAGACAGGCTACCTGACAGCAGGGAAAAAAGGCTAGTAGTACAACATGCGGCCCCTGTCACAATGCACAGAAGGTCTGACAGCTTTCTATTATGCTCCGTCCCAGTGTAGAAGTCACGGCTTTTTTGCAGCCCTTTGAGATCCACCACTACATTATGCCCACAACACCTCTCTGTCCCTGCCGTCCCCCCCCTCTGCCCAAAGAAGCATGATTAGCACGCAGCCCTGGTGCCTACAATCATGGCTCAGTTGACATCTGCAGGGTAGTTCCACGCATGAATGTATGTATGTTGGAGTGGGGCACAGAGGAGGTTCTGGAGCACACATCCCGCGCGGCAGTGGGAAATCTCAGGTTGCCCACCCCCAGATGAAGCCATGACTGACAAAAGGGAAGAGCTTCTGGCTGCGATTCACTGCTGCTCCAGATGCCCTGTATCATCTTGAAAATTGCCATTGCTACTGACTGGAAGTACCTTTTTGATGGAGGCCAGGGTGGTGCCTACAGATGCCATGACTTGCTCTGATGCAAGCAAAAAGTGCCTACAGCAGGCCTTTGGGACCGATTTCTTAAGGCCATTGAGCAGTTGCAGACTCAAATTTCTTGGATTTGGACCCCCTCACATGTCCATGTGCCTCCGAATCAGCGTGTGGTGTTCTCAGTAGGATGTCGTCCCTCCTCCAGGTGTCATCCCAGGGGTCCAGGGGTGCTGATACCACACTCCCGCAGCCTGTACCCTACAATGAAACTGTTGAAATTCTGATAGATGGTATGGTGCAATGTGCATGGGTGGCCAGTACGTCACGATGTTGCAAGAATCCCCCCTCCGCATTGTGTATATTTGTAGCCCCAGTCAGGGTGCTGTTACACCCATTTATGAGCCATGACCAGCCCCTCAGCAGCCTTAGCCCCTAAGGTCATGTCCTCCGGGTAGGCCACTGCTGGACCCTCTCATTGTGATGAGTGCCCACATATGAGTTTCCGTGCCACTACTTCAAATGGACTGCATGTAATATCCATCTGCTTGCCTGTAGTGGTTGGATATCCCAAAACGCGCCTCAGATGCACCTCAATACATCTTTTATGTGGCTGCTACTAATCTGATGGTGCCAACGAAGCACGTTTCCAAGCGTGCATGGTCCTGGGTTCAATTCCTGTTGATACTTTCTGAATGACCAGCCTGCGAATGAATGTGAGACAGGCTACCTGACAGCAGGGAAAAAAGGCTAGTAGTACAACATGTGGCCCCTGTCACAATGCACAGAAGGTCTGACAGCTTTCTATTATGCTCCGTCCCAGTGTAGAAGTCACGGCTTTTTTGCAGCCCTTTGAGATCCACCACTACATTATGCCCACAACACCTCTCTGTCCCTCCCGTCCCCCCCCTCTGCCCAAAGAAGCATGATTAGCACGCAGCCCTGGTGCCTACAATCATGGCTCAGTTGACATCTGCAGGGTAGTTCCACGCATGAATGTATGTATGTTGGAGTGGGGCACAGAGGAGGTTCTGGAGCACACATCCCGCGCGGCAGTGGGAAATCTCAGGTTGCCCACCCCCAGATGAAGCCATGACTGACAAAAGGGAAGAGCTTCTGGCTGCGATTCACTGCTGCTCCAGATGCCCTGTATCATCTTGAAAATTGCCATTGCTACTGACTGGAAGTACCTTTTTGATGGAGGCCAGGGTGGTGCCTACAGATGCCATGACTTGCTCTGGTGCACTCAGAAAGGAGCAGTGCCTACAGTGGGCTTTTGGGACCGATTTCTTACGGCCATTGAGCAGTTGCAGACTCAAATTTCTTGGATTTGGACCCCCTCACATGTCCATGTGCCTGCGAATCAGCGTGTGGTGTTCTCAATAGGATGTAGTCCCTTCTCCAGGGGTCATCCTCCAGGGGTCCAGGGGTGCTGATACCACACTCCCGCAGCCTGTACCCTACAATGAAACTGTTGAAATTCTGATAGATGGTATGGTGCAATGTGCATGGGTGGCCAGTACGTCACGATGTTGCAAGAATCCCCCCTCCGCATTGTGTATATTTATAGCCCCGGTCAGGGTGCTGTTACACCCATTTATCAGCCATGACCAGCCCCTCAGCAGCCTTAGCCCCTAAGGTCATGTTCTCCGGGTAGGCCACTACTGGGCCCTCTCATTGTGATGAGTGCCCACATATGAGTTTCCGTGCCACTACTTCAAATGGACTGCATGTAGTATCCATCTGCTTGCCTGTAGTGGTTGGATATCCCAAAACGCGCCTCAGATGCACCTCAATACATCTTTTATGTGGCTGCTACTAATCTGATGGTGCCAACAAAGCACGTTTCCAAGTGTGCATGGTCCTGGGTTCAATTCCTGTTGATACTTTCTGAAGGACCAGCCTGCGAATGAATGTGAGACAGGCTACCTGACAGCAGGGAAAAAAGGCTAGTAGTACAACATGCGGCCCCTGTCACAATGCACAGAAGGTCTGACAGCTTTCTATTATGCTCCGTCCCAGTGTAGAAGTCACGGCTTTTTTGCAGCCCTTTGAGATCCACCACTACATTATGCCCACAACACCTCTCTGTCCCTCCCGTCCCCCCCCTCTGCCCAAAGAAGCATGATTAGCACGCAGCCCTGGTGCCTACAATCATGGCTCAGTTGACATCTGCAGGGTAGTTCCACGCATGAATGTATGTATGTTGGAGTGGGGCACAGAGGAGGTTCTGGAGCACACATCCCGCGCGGCAGTGGGAAATCTCAGGTTGCCCACCCCCAGATGAAGCCATGACTGACAAAAGGGAAGAGCTTCTGGCTGCGATTCACTGCTGCTCCAGATGCCCTGTATCATCTTGAAAATTGCCATTGCTACTGACTGGAAGTACCTTTTTGATGGAGGCCAGGGTGGTGCCTACAGATGCCATGACTTGCTCTGGTGCACTCAGAAAGGAGCAGTGCCTACAGTGGGCTTTTGGGACCGATTTCTTACGGCCATTGAGCAGTTGCAGACTCAAATTTCTTGGATTTGGACCCCCTCACATGTCCATGTGCCTGCGAATCAGCGTGTGGTGTTCTCAATAGGATGTAGTCCCTTCTCCAGGGGTCATCCTCCAGGGGTCCAGGGGTGCTGATACCACACTCCCGCAGCCTGTACCCTACAATGAAACTGTTGAAATTCTGATAGATGGTGTAGTGCAATGCGCATGGGTGGCCAGTACGTCACGATGTTGCAAGAATCCCCCCTCCGCATTGTGTATATTTGTAGCCCTGGTCAGGGTGCTGTTACACCCATTTATCAGCCATGACCAGCCCCTCAGCAGCCTTAGCCCCTAAGGTCATGTCCTCCGGGTAGGCCACTACTGGGCCCTCTCATTGTGATGAGTGCCCACATATGAGTTTCCGTGCCACTACTTCAAATGGACTGCATGTAGTATCCATCTGCTTGCCTGTAGTGGTTGGATATCCCAAAACGCGCCTCAGATGCACCTCAATACATCTTTTATGTGGCTGCTACTAATCTGATGGTGCCAACAAAGCACGTTTCCAAGCGTGCATGGTCCTGGGTTCAATTCCTGTTGATACTTTCTGAAGGACCAGCCTGCGAATGAATGTGAGACAGGCTACCTGACAGCAGGGAAAAAAGGCTAGTAGTACAACATGCGGCCCCTGTCACAATGCACAGAAGGTCTGACAGCTTTCTATTATGCTCCGTCCCAGTGTAGAAGTCACAGCTTTTTTGCAGCCCTTTGAGATCCACCACTACATTATGCCCACAACACCTCTGTGTCCCTGCCGTCCCCCCCCTCTGCCAAAAGAAGCATGATTAGCACGCAGCCCTGGTGCCTACAATCATGGCTCAGTTGACATCTGCAGGGTAGTTCCACGCATGAATGTATGTATGTTGGAATGGGGCACAGAGGAGGTTCTGGAGCACACATCCCGCGCGGCAGTGGGAAATCTCAGGTTGCCCACCCCCAGATGAAGCCATGACTGACAAAAGGGAAGAGCTTCTGGCTGCGATTCACTGCTGCTCCAGATGCCCTGTATCATCTTGAAAATTGCCATTGCTACTGACTGGAAGTACCTTTTTGATGGAGGCCAGGGTGGTGCCTACAGATGCCATGACTTGCTCTGGTGCACTCAGAAAGGAGCAGTGCCTACAGTGGGCTTTTGGGACCGATTTCTTAAGGCCATTGAGCAGTTGCAGACTCAAATTTCTTGGATTTGGACCCCCTCACATGTCCATGTGCCTGCGAATCAGCGTGTGGTGTTCTCAGTAGGATGTAGTCCCTTCTCCAGGGGTCATCCTCCAGGGGTCCAGGGGTGCTGATACCACACTCCCGCAGCCTGTACCCTACAATGAAACTGTTGAAATTTCTGAGTGCTGCTCTTCAGTGTTTGTTACATGCTGTGGTTGAATCCACATGAGTGGCCATTATGTCATAATCTGGCGAGGATTCCCCCTCCGCATCGCGTTTGTATATTTGCAGTCCCTGTCAGGGTGCTGTTCCACTTATTTTTAAATACCTTTGCTTCTGGAGGCATTGGAAAGCCGTGTACGCCGTTGAAAGCACCCACACAAACTTTCATGTTGGCCATTTTTCCACAATTAGATTTTGGTGTGGGAAAAGATTTATTTCTGCCGATGACAGGCATCTTCACCCATTCAGGAAACGACGGCTGTACAACACTGAAATGCTCAACAATTGTGCTGGGACTTGCAGGCTGAGCACACGGACAGTTGACATTAGGGACAAGTGCTGTCGCTACGCTTATAAGAAAACTGGCAAGCAGCCTCCACCTCACCACCATCAGCCTCATGCTCAGGGACAGAGAGGATACTAGTGCCCCATCATCATAATCCAATATCCACCTACAAGGGAGAAAATGGAGTGAAAAATGCCGAAAATGGATGCAGAGGGGGGAACATGTATTTTTATTCTCCTGCTCCAGAGCAGCAATGCGAATGCAACTGTATTTTGGTGCAGCCTGCAAGACACAGCACAGTTGTTGAGTATTTGACGGTTCTACAGTCTCCCTACGTTGATTTTTTTATTTTGCAGTTCAAGTTGCAGTGATTTGCCACCAGCTGCAACATGCATACTCCCTCCACTGAATGTTTTGTTTTGCAGGGCCAGTTGCAGTTCTTTGCCCTATGTTGCAACACGCATGCAACGGTCCTTCGAAGTCCTTGCTTTGTGCAATTGTGTTGTCAGCTGGTCTCAAACTGCTGCACTATGGGAATGCCATGCACGCAGTGCGCACGCAGTGCAAAGTTTTGTACGCCGGTAACTACCCGAAACCTAGGTTTGGCCCGTTTGCGGAGGTTTCTTGTACCGTAGTAGGGTTTTTTTGGGTTCTTATGCATTAGGGATATGACATATTTGACGTTTTATCCATTTTCACCCATTTTCACCCTTTTGTGTAGCCATATTGATCTCTCGCGTTTTCACTTGCGGGGGGGCGCCAGATTCGCAGATCCTCGAAGCTTGGACAACCGAGGTGAGGAAGAGAAAGCCGTCCATGCTGTCCATCAAACCGTCCATGCTGTGAGCGCCTCATTCCGCAAGACGGGGGGCTATACAAATGTCGTTTGTTGCGCAGTGAAGATCCCACCTTGGTTACGGACCCCCGGTAACGAAGGTGGTGCCAGATGGTGCCACGTGGTGCCATTTCAAGGGGACGAGTGAAGATCCCACCTTCGATACACTTCCCTGGGTCAAAGGTGGCACCAATTTCAAGGGGGCACCACTTTTCTGCACAACCACGCTCTGCCCACCTCTTTGGTGGTCCGGCGTGGCCCCTCGAGTTGGGGATACGGACTCCCATGCTTTCGCGTGGCCCCTTGAGTTGGGGATATGGATTCCCACGCTTCTACCTCTTCTTCAAGCTCAAGTTCCAGCTCGAGCTCGTCGGCCCAACCGCAAGCACCACCCAAACCAAACCCCAAACCGGACCCCAAGCCGAAACCCAAACCGAAACCCGGTCCCAAGCCCAAGCCCAAACCGAAACCAGCCCCAGTTGAAACGGAAGAGGGAGAGGAAACAATGACGGACAAGGAGTTGCATACCGAATTGGATAATCAAATCTTAACATATCCGATGCGTGTCTACAATATAATGGCACATCCACATCACCCCGACCCCAAAGATGTCGATTGGTGGATTGATGGGTGCCGAGCAAAGCGCTCTAATGAGCCTCGGACGGTGTATACGCAATTGCGGAAACAAGTCAACCTCATTGGTGTGGATTGTGTTACGGCCGAGGAGTTTTACATGAACTGTGTTGCGGAAGGGCTGTTGTCTCGAGAGGACCTCTTCCAGCACCTCCTTTTTCTAAAGCAGAGTCCAAGTTGGGACAACTGTGCTTATATGTCGCGTTCAGATTGTGTTGACAATATGTTTATGCAAAACATTGCCCGTGTCTGCACTCTATTAAATTCAGTGATCGATGAGACTCGGTGGGATGATCGATTGTCTCCGTACAATTATAACCCCCACTTCCCTTACTTTGTCACGCACTTCACCTCAGTGTCACTCAGTTGTAGCGACCACCGATCACACTCTTCGATGTCGACAATTCCCAGCGATTCGAGGATGTTCGTCGGATTCGAACGCGTGCCGCTGGGAGGCGCGGGCGCTTCGACGACGAGAGACTGATAGGACCAAGTACTGCTCTCGAGAGGAGGAGATGACTCCACTAGCGACGGATTAGTCTTGGTGCCACTCTGCAACTGCACGGCGGCACGGATTAGCGAGACTGCCTGGCGCGCTGGGGCCAAAGGATCTCGGGGATCCGGAGTCGTAGGACTCACATACCACTGCTGGTTACCGGCGATGGGGCTAATAGGGCCCGCCAAAAACAAATTTCAGTTGATGTGGGGCTCCGGCGACCTCCTGAGAGAAGGCGGTTCGTCGGATTCGACCTCGATGGGCCCAGCTGGGGACCGCATCGTGCCCCGTTCGGACGGGCTTGGAGATACGACGATAGGACGCCCTTGATCTCCACGATCATCGGCCACTGCGGGCTGTTCACCAGCTCTCACAGGGGTCCCCTGTCGTTAGACGACGAAGATGGTCCTCGATGACCTTCCTGAAGGCGATGGCCTATTTCCCCCCCGGCCATTCCAGCATCACGGCTGGATTCTCAGACGGAGAGGCCACGATGGGGACAGACGCGGACTCCGGACGCCCTGGATCTGTGTCCATCTGGTTGACCCGTTTTTTGAGAACTTCTCCGGTCGATGGAGTCGACCGAGGAGGTTCTAAGGGTGGGGACCTGAACACCAGTAGATAGTCCTCCCGGGGATGACAATTTTTGTTGAAATTGGACCATTGTTTCAAGGACCGATCGCTTGCTGCGATTCCAGACACCCAACAGAGACGAAAAATTTTCGCCTCTGCTACCATGAAGCGGGGCCAGAGGGTCCCTAGCAAAGCTCGCAGTGGTAGTGGCAGCAACCTTGTCCAGAGAGGCAGACATAGCAAGATTGAGAGAATGGGCAGTATCCTGAGAGTCAATATGGTCCAAATAGCTAATAGCATGAAGATATGCACACAATATCTCCTAGCTTTATATCATCCAATAATTCATATAATCACACAATTCCATATTGCCTCCTTATATATATCTAGTATATATACGTATGTACATATACTAGATCCGTATACATGTACATACATATACATCGCATTACTCTTCACTTTGAACAACTCATTTGTCGTGCGATCTTGCAAGAACCTAGTTACATTGCTTATTAATTTCTTGTGCTATGTCGTGTTTTGTTGTGTTGTGTTTTGTTGTGTTGTGTTGTGTTGGGTTGTGTTGTTCGTTTTTTTTTGTATTGTATTTTGTATTGTGTCGGATCCATTCATTACCATCGCTCGTGTGAAGAGACATTGTGACATGTGTGCGGTGCATGGTGCATACAAATACCAGACAAGACAACATGCACTTTGTACTTCTTTTTGGACGCGATGCATTGCCTCATTAGTATTTATTGCCACATGCCTCACGGAACACCCAACAAAAAAAATTAAATTGGGCCCAGTGTGTGTGTACAACACTTCATTTTGCTCAATTTTAAGGGCCGATTTTCGGTAGGGGGGGTACAGCGGGGGGGGGGGGGGGGGGCGTAAACGGCCTGTGCCGTGCTGTGTTGTGCCGTGCTGTGCCGTGCCGCTAGGGGGGGGGAGGGGGCGTCCAAGGGGTTGTGCCACGGAGGCCGTAGTGCACATGACCACATGCATGGCGGCGCTATGTCATTAAGGGGGCGTTTTCGCACAGCGCGGGCACAGCGCCAATTATAATGTTGCTTATCCCGGGAACACCCCTGAAAACCACCTACAGAAGCATGCATGATCAATTCAAACCAGCATGGGGTACAAAATTCAGGACCCTGGAACCCGTGGCAAGCATCAGACGAAAAAAAATCCCTGGTGTACCAGCAGGGGGTGTCGGGTGCAGAATTCAGGACCCTGGGATCCGTGGCTACCGGTGGTGGAAAACAGCCGACTTTGCGCACAGCGCGGGCACAGCGCGGGCACAGCGCACGGTGCGCCCCCTAAAAGTCAGGGTACCGTTCAGTGCGCCGAGGTTTCTCCATGAGGAACACTCATCTCAGCGGCGGGGGCGTCGCGTGCCCCGAAAGCCCACGGCACCTCCAGTGCCAATGGGGGTGTGGTGGGGCGGGCGGGTTTGGGCCCTCGCGCATGTCATCTGGTGCCCGTTCCTCCCGGGGGCCGAGGGGGCTGTTGCGCGTTCTGGGGGGACTGTGCACAGGGGCTGGGGGGTTGGGGGGAATGCAGAGTGACAGGCGCACCATGAGCGCTTTCCTTGTGCATCTCCCCCCCTCCCCTTGTCTTTGAGTGGGGGCGCGTTGGTGTGATGGGTGGGCCATGTTGCCTCCTTTCCTCCGGTTCCAAGACCCAAGACTCCGGCACGGGCCGGCCCCGGTGCGGCGGAGACGTAGCCCATTCCCCTCCCTGGTTTATGGAATGGGGCTGACCCTGGGATGCCCCTGATGAGATGCACACATGCGTGCGTGTATGGGCGAGTGTCCGAAGCCAATCCCGAGTAAATAAATGGAATGAATGAAGAACCGATTCGCACGTTTGCTTCAGGTAAATGCATTTTTGACAAGTGTTGCTTGCTCTGCCCTTTGCTTTGCGTGAACAGAACTCACGGCATGCTCAAATGTTGGCCAAGGCTGATGGTGGCTAATTACTGGATCCTGGAAGGTTGAGATTGCTGACCCTGTAAGCCTTGGTCTTCTTTCGGCACGTTTGGCACAACATAAGTTCTGCCTGAAAACACAACGACAAAACCCTGACATTGTCGTCCACAGCACTCAATAAGAGCAATGGAATTTCTGTCTTGAAACGAGCTGTTTTCTTCCCTCAACATCTTTCCTCATCTTCTTCTTCCTTAGTTTCGTGCACTCTTTTGGCAGGATGAAACGGGTCTGACCACAGCTTGGTTGCGTGACAGCTGAGCACTCTCCTCTGTCGGCTCCGTAATCTGTCTGCACAATGCCGGGAAGGATGCGCCTTCGAACATTTGAATATGCGTTCACTGTGACCGAGGCCCTACTGCAAGGTCGTCCATACAGTGAAGTGTGGTGTCCGACGAACCAGGCTTGGACCAGGGTAGCAAGGGCTCACCGGGCTGCCAGCCGCTTGCTAGAGAGATATGGTGGTCAGCCCCGCGGTGGCTACATGCAGTATCAAGATGAGTTGCAAGCGTTGCAGCAGTTCTCCAGTGGCCTGGGACTCTCACATTCTCAGTTCCGCCGCTGTGTCCAATCCATTGGATTGCTTCCAAAGGTCAGTGAGGTCAAAGAGGTGCTGCACATGCTTGGGGTGTGCAGGATCGACGATAACCCGGTACTGTGCTCCAAAGCAGACAAGCTGAAGCATTGTGAGTGGGACACAGAAGAAAAAGAGAAGTTGCTGAATGCCACCCAAGACGCACATGAAAGCTTACGTACACTCTTCCAACACCGTGCTTTTGCAATAGACTCCGCAGACACCAGCGAGGTGGACGATGCGGTCTCTCTTACGAGCGATCCAGACGGAACGGAGTGGATCCATATCCACTCGGCCGATCTGACGCGCTACGTGCCTGAAACTTCGGCGATGCACCAAGTGGCCTCCAAACGTGCCCGTACTCACTATCTGCCTGAAGGGGTTTGGCCAATGCTACCCAGCGAGCTTGGAGCAGCAGCTAGCCTCCAGGAAGACAAGAGCTGTCCTGCACTCACCTGTTCTCTGGCTTTAGACAACGAGGGTGCGGTTTTGGATTACCGAGTGCACCTGACGGCCGTGAGTGATGTCAGGCGCATTACATATCAGCAGGCTGAGTCGGTGCTGGAGGCGGAAAACATTGGCTGGGCCAGCACTGCCTCGTGTGAGGACGTTGCTCTGCCTGACTGGTTTGAGTCGTCCGATGCGGCCACGTTGCGCAGGTTGGCCGAGATATCGCTAGTTCGACAGGAGCATCGGGCAAGGCATGGTGCACGCAAAATTGAGAAGCTTGGGCGCAAAGTGAAGCTGCTGAACAGCAGCATGGACTATGGAGCGGAGCCCGAGATATGTTTGGGAGGCAGCGACTCAGCTTACCCTGCATCCAGATGGTTGATTCAAGAGTTAATGTTGCTGGCCGGGTATGTTGCGGCAACATACGCAGTTCAGCATAACATTGTGGTGCCTTTCCGTTGTGACCAGTTGAACAATGTCGAGGGGCCACCAGACGTTGTGCTTGTGGGAGCTTCCAAAGCCCCCGAAGACGAGCTACGAGAGGATAACTTCGGAATACAGATCTTGAAGTCATATCAGCAACTAGAGGACACGAACAAGGCTGGTTATTCACTTACCCCCCTGCCCCACAGGAGTGTGGCATTTGACAGATATTTGCAGGTGACGTCACCCATCCGCAGGTACAACGACATGTTGGCGCACTATCAGTTGAAGGAACACCTCTTGAAAGGGGCATCGCAACCCCTAGAATGGGTGGAGAGTTTCACAACCAGGTTGAACGAGCTTTGTGATGAAACTGTCAGGATGCAAAATATGTCGCAAAGACATTGGTTGTTGCACGGGTTGAAGAACAGCGATGACGTGGTATACGATTGCATCATTCTGAGTAGCCAGGACACGTCGGGGAGCATTTACGACTGCCAAGACTTGTCAACTCCTGTGTGCTTGCGAGTGCTACTTTTGGACTTTGGACTGATTGTAGCACTGTGGCACGATGTTATGTTAAACCCTGGGACAGTCGCACAGTGCACGCTGGCTTTCATTGACCCGGCAGTTCCAAAGGTCAGCCTGACTTTGCTTCTACCCACTCTGGACTAGGCTGATCCGAAATGCCTCGACACCCAGCGACACAGGTATTCCACGACGTACAGCGTATTTCTGTTGGGGCCCAGGAGCAAGTATTTCCCGAACGGTTTTTCCAGTTGCTTTTACATCCCGACGCCTGCAGTACATGCTATGGGTAGAATGCCCAGCCAGCGCACTCCTCTCTTATGGCCAAAAAGTACATGTGGTCTGCCGAGGTCAGTGTTGAGCTTGTTGACTGTGTCATGTCGTGCTTTCCTCCTGCCATAAACAGAAAGGGGGGAGTGGGAGCGACGCCGCAGCCCCTTTTCCACACCATTCCGCCCAGAGGTTTCGTCATGGTTTTTTGTGTTTGGTCCTCTTGTAAATAAATGTGCAGAGCCTTTTGGGTTAAAATCATCCTGCGAGGATATATTGCTACACCCCTCTCCCCTTTTTTAACCCATTTTTGGTCCTAACATGGCTTTTTGTGTGGTTTTTTTACAGCGACTCTTGATGGGCAAAAAAGGGTCACAACGAGCTCAAAATGGGCTAATTTCACTTGTTTGTGCATCCCAAAAATTCCAAGATCAATTTGGAAAACCGCGTTTTCAAACCATTTTTGACCCATTTTTGAACCCCAAACGGCCCATTTTCAAGGCATTTTGGGTTTTTCGGAGGGCCAAAGCATGCCAACACGGGCTCAAAACGGGCTGACTTGTTTTGGCATCTTGCATGGTCTGGGATCATTTTTGAAAAAGTTTTTTTTACCACCCCCCCCCCTCGTGGTTGGGCCCTAAGGACCCATTTTGGCACCCACCTGCTTGGGCCCAAGCTTGCAGCTTGCTGCAGCCTCGTGAGCACTGGTGTGGGGGGGGGGGGGGGTAGGTGTCCGTTTGAGGGGTGAAGACCACAAAAAGTGGGGGGTTGCGGGTGATCTAGGTGTCCTACGTAGCCCAAGATATGGCCTCCTCTTGGTCTGGGGTTGTTTGCAATCTGTGCAGGTTCTGGGGCTTTTGGAGGCTTTTTTGGGGTGTGTGATAATATATGTATATCTCTCGGCATTGTTGACCATTGTGCCAATTCGGTGGGTCAGGGTTCGGTGCCATTGTTCCCTCATTTGTGCCCACTGAGTGTCCCGTAGGTCGGGGTATGTGTGGTCTGCAAAATGTTGATTATTGCTATGGTTTGACTGATGTGGCTGGCCTGACAATCCAGCATGTTGTACGAAACAAACAACGGTTCATACGGAAACTGCGCATCTTGAAGCGCAACGAATTTTGGGATGTGTCGAAATGGCTCGCGGGGCCTACAAGTCTTCACCAGCCATCAGGACCACCTGCAGAAACCTGTGTTGATCAGGGATGACAAAATAAAATGGTTGGATTTTGGTATGACGCCTGATGCTCAAAACCTGCAGCCCCACCCTGGCTTTGTCTAGGTGAAATCCGGGTACAGTGAGACAATTGCATGGCAAAAGGTCCGGCTGACCAAACACCTCACAACTGACGGCCTGTGGGCCATGCCTCTCAACGCAGGGTGGGTGCCTGTGAAGGCACACAGGCTGCAGGATTGGGAAAAATTGAAGAAATATGTTCCCATCCACAAGCAGGGTGATGTGTGCCCCAATGGGGTCCCAGCTCTTGTGGAGAGGGACGACAATGGTGACGATTCAATTTCAGAATAATCAGTGGGCCCCTGTTCATTGCTCCGTCCCGCGCATCGTTCAATTTCTGGCTCTGTGCTCAAAAATGTGAACACCCCCCCCTAACCCATATATTTCTGAAACGGCCTTTTCGCACAGAATTCGCATTGATCCAAAGGAACAGGGTCCAAAGGAACAATAGTTTGGCGCATTGAGCAAAAAATGCAGAAAAACCGGTGAAAATGCCAAAACCCACCAAGTTGGCACAAACTGAATGAGGCCGAGAGATTTGGCATAAATATAATAGCCGGCCCCGCCCCTGTATTTGCCACCAAGTGGGTTTGGGCAGGTAACTAAGCCCCCCCCCCATTTTTGAGGGGGGAAGAACCCAAAAAAAACATGTTTTAGAATGTGTTTAGATGGCCAAGAATTGGTATTGAGGCTTAGAAAGGGGTAGGAAGGGCTAAAAATAGGGTATGACATCACTGCTGACATGATCCTAACAACGACACCAAAAAAAGCTGAAATTTGTATCACATGCAACCACAAGAGCTCATTGCATCCCCAACACATGTCGCAAATCCCCTTGACATGAAACTTTTTGTACCTTGGCAATTTTTGAGAATTTTTTTCAGTGTTGGTTATAAATTGCAATTCTAAGCGAGGGTCGGAAAGTGGCATGGGCAAAAAAAAGCTTCTGAGACATTTGGTTCGGTGCAACGCTTGGAAACCTGGAGGCGTCCGCCTCTTGGAAAAAGTGCTTGGAAATCACCTCGAAGAGAGGTTGTTAGATCAAGCGCAGGCGCGAGCGTTGTATACCCCCCTTTTTTGGGGTCGTTCGCGTAGCATACCCCAATGTATGGTTTCTAACGTCTAACCCCTTGTAAAATCATCATTTTAGGACCAAAAATGATCCCCCAATGATTTTTTGGATTTTGACCCCCGTACCCCCCCGCACTGGGGTACCCTTTTCTGAGGGGGGGGGCGGGGGGGGCAAAACTTCTTTGTGTATTGTGGCCGCTGTGTGTGTATTTGGACCTGGGTCCTAAAGAACTTTTTTCTTGTACATGGACCCTCTAACTTATGGCGGGGGTCCCGGGTCCCAACTCCAGGTACCCCCAGTCACCCCCCAATATATGGCCCCTTGCCAATGAGGACTTAGCCGTTTTCACGCTGGATAGGCTGTTTAGTGGCACGTGAAGGTTTTTTGAAATTCGATTTTTCATGACTACCATCCGTTGCCCCCAGGATTGGTTTGGGTGATCATTTGGTGACAATACGGGTCCTTCGGCACCCCTGGGGACCCACATAGTGGCTGCTAGGCCTATGTAGCCCGTGCCATGGGCCCTCCGAAAGCCCCAAAATTGCTGTTGCGTAGGCTGTTTTTTAGTGACACTTGAAAGTTTTTCACATTTCCACTTTTTCCGAAACCCTGCTGTTGCCCCTAGGACGGGTTTGGGTGATCATTTGGTGACAATTCGGGTGCTTGAGCACCCATGGGGACTCATGTAGTGGCCACTGCGCCTATCTAGCCCGAGCCATGGGCCCCCCAAAAGCCCCAAAATTGCTGTTTGTAGGTGGTTCAATGGCATTTGGGGTGTGCACAAACTGCTCAAGCAGTTTTCCACCCTCTACAGGTCAAAAATGGAATTTTTTGCAAAAACAATTTTTGATATTGTGACCACTTACAATGATGAAATATGCTATACAAAGCATGTTTTAGACCCTCTTTGTGTGTTTCTCACCCTATTTGGGTGTTTGTGGGGGGGGGGGGGGGGCACCAAGGGGTCTAGGGCAAACAACCTGCTTGTGCAGTTTTCCGGCCTCGGCAGCTCAAAAATGGAAATTTCCGAAACTGATTTTTTTGATACTTTGACCATCCAAAATGATCAAATATCTTATGTAAAGCATGTTTTAGCCCCTCTTCATGTGTTTTTCAACCACAGGATGCTGCACACAGAGCACCACAGGATGCAGCACACAGTGCACCGCAGGGTGCAGCACACAGTGCACCACCGGATGTAGCACACAGTGCGCCACAGAATGCAGCACACAGCACGGCACGCAGTGCAAGCACAGCACACAGTGCAGCGCGCAGTGCAGCACACAGCATAGCACACAGTGCGGCACACAGTGCAGCACACAGCACAGCACACAGTGCAGCGCGCGCGGCACGCCGGGCGCAGGGCCCAGGACGACCGGGGCCCCTGCGCCAGGCCACGCTATTTTCCTCGGGGCTGCCAGTGCGGCAGCCCCCTCCGACGCATCGCCCCCCTGGGGCGCCCGACGCCGTAGCGCCGGCGTCCCCAGGGGGAATATCCATGCCTGACCTGGTGCACGGGAGGGCGAGCTCGGAAGAGACATAGTCTTGACCGACTCGTCCCTCTGTTCCGCCGTGCACCACAGGCGGGGGGCAATGCCCGGGGGGAGGGCGCAGAACTCCGAGATCGGCCCTTTCCCCCCAGCCCCTCGACCTCTGTACATAGGCTCATGGACACTAAAAGCGCAATACCCTCTTCATGTGTTTTTCACCCTATTTGGGTGTTGGGGGGGGGAGGGGGCACCAAGGGGTCTAGGGCACACAACCTGCTTGTGCAGTTTTCCACCCTCTACAGGTCAAAAATAGAAATTTCCGAAACTGATTTTCTTGATACTTTGACCATCCAAAATGATCAAATATCTCACGTAAAGCATGTTTTGGCCCCTCTTCATGTGTTTTTCACCCTATTTGGGTGTGTGGGGGGGGGGGGGACCAAGGGGTCTAGGGCACACAACCTGCTCATGCAGTTTTCCGGCCTCGGCAGCTCAAAAATGGAAATTTCCGAAACTGATTTTTTTGATACTTTGACCATCCAAAATGATCACAAAATGATCAAATATCTTATATAAAGCATGTTTTAGCCCCTCTTCATGTGTTTTTCACCCTATTTGGGTGTTGGGGGGGGGGGGCACCAAGGGGTGTAGGGCACACAACCAGCCAGTTTTCCGGCCTCGGCAGCTCAAAAATGGAAATTTCCGAAACTGATTTTTTTGATACTTTGACCATCCAAAATGATCACAAAATGATCAAATATCTTATATAAAGCATGTTTTAGCCCCTCTTCATGTGTTTTTCACCCTATTTGGGTGTTGGGGGGGGGGGGGGCACCAAGGGGTCTAGGGCACACAACCTGCTCATGCAGTTTTCCGGCCTCGGCAGCTCAAAAATGGAAATTTCCAAAACTGATTTTTTTGATACTTTGACCATCCAAAATGATCACAAAATGATCAAATATCTTATATAAAGCATGTTTTAGCCCCTCTTCATGTGTTTTTCACCCTATTTGGGTGTTGGGGGGGGGGGGGGGGGCACCAAGGGGTGTAGGGCACACAACCTGCTCATGCAGTTTTCCGGCCTCGGCAGCTCAAAAATGGAAATTTCCAAAACTGATTTTTTTGATACTTTGACCATCCAAAATGATCATAAAATGATCAAATATCTTACATAAAGCATGTTTTAGCCCCTCTTCATGTGTTTTTCACCCTATTTGGGTGTTGGGGGGGGGGGGGGGGCACCAAGGGGTGTAGGGCACACAACCTGCTCATGCAGTTTTCCAGCCTCGGCAGCTCAGAAATGGAAATTTCCGAAACTTATTTATTTCATACTTTGACCATCCAAAACGATCAAATATCCTATGTAAAGCATGTTTTAGCCCCTCTTCATGTGTTTTTCACCCTATTTGGGTGTGGGGGGGGGGGGGGGGGGCACCAAGGGGTCTAGGGCACACAACCTGCTTGTGCAGTTTTCCGGCCTCGGCAGCTCAAAAATGGAAATTTCCAAAACTGATTTTTTTGATACTTTGACCATCCAAAATGATCAAATATCCTATGTAAAGCATGTTTTAGCCCCTCTGCATGTGTTTTTCACACTATTTGGGTGTTGGGGGGGGGGGTTCCAAGGGGTTTGGGGCACAACCTGCTTATGAAGTTTTCGCGCCTCTCGCACCTCTCCCCTCTTCGAGGTGCCTTGCCGAAGGCAATAGAATTTTGATGGGTGGGTGTGCTTGGAAACAGTGTCTGCGAGGTTGCATGCCAGGTTGCCGGGTGGGCTAGGCTGGGATTGGTGCTTGGAAATTGCCTAGGGTCGATGCACGGAAAAAGTGTTCAGGGTGTTCCTACCAACAACCATCCGCACTAGCCACTGAGGCGGTGAGTATCAGTGAGTGGCAAAAATTCCCATTTTTCCGGCGGTGAGTGGTGGTGCGTGATCCGTTGTTCATTTTTCAATTGCTACAATGTACATGCCGTGTTGTGGTATTTTATTTTTGTGTTGTGCCATGTGAATGTTGCAAGATGCACCTCACCTTCCCCATTTTGCCATGGTTGGTTCCATTTTTCCGCACTTTTCCCCATTTTTCCGTGGTTGACCCCATTTTCCCCCTCTTGTAGCCAAGGAACCTCCCAATTTTCATCCACACAATGGCAATCTGTTTGTGCGTAACCTTTTGCCCACATCGTCACAGCCACTGTCACAGCCACTGTCATAGTCATCGTCACAGCCACAGTCACAGCCACTGTCACAGTAATCGTCACAGCCACAGTCACAGCCACTGTCACAGTCATCGTCATCGTCTGTCTGCCACTGTGCTCTCACTCCCCGGCCTGAATGAGTTTTTGACAGTTTTTTGGCAGTTTTTTTTTTCCGGAAATTTTTGTTACAAATCTTTCCTGACTGAGTCATCAGAATTGGGCAGTGTCCCAGTGGTTAACATGCTGGACTGTGGAAATAGGGGTCGTTGGTTCAAACCCTAGTGCATCCATACTCTTTTTGTGACCGCTTTTTACCCCTCATTTCTCCAATTTTCCCCAATCTTCTCCAAAGTTCAGAAATTTTCATGTGAATTTTTATTCAAATGTGTTCATGAATCCCCCATTTTTGCCCATTTTTCTCCATTTTGCTCCATTTTCCCTCCATTCCCCCCCATTTCCCCCCATTTTCACCCATTTTTCTCCATTTCCCCCCGGTTCCCTCATTTTTCTCATTTTTCCGAGCTCGGAAAACCCCATTCGGTGCATCGGTGAGTTCGGTGTCGGCTAGTGCGGATGCCTGTACCAAGAAGTGCTTGGGAAAAGTATTTCCAACAATACCCCGGCACACCATTACGTGGAAGCAATTGTCCATGGGCCAACTAAAAAAGTTGATATTGCCTCAGTCTGCAGTATGTGTGCTATTATACATTTTACTTGATCATGGGCTCTGTGTGTACATGGCTTCGTCATTCCGCTTAACAAGTTCATGTTGGCATACCGATTAGTGCCCATTCATCCTTCTCGTGACAACATAAAAGCAATGTTTGTGGGAGTTCGTTCCAACATACCTTATTGCTTCTATCTTACGCCATGCCATTATCGTATCCCTTGCAGTGTTATTCATCTATTAGATGTAAAGCACACTATGGGTAAACTAGGCCACCCGGGGGATGCATGCAACACAGGATATGCACGACAGTGGGTGCCAAGATGTCCTCAAGGCAAGACACTATGATGGTATGGGGGTATAGGAGGGTAGATAAGTAGCTCCAATCAATGGGATAGTCATACTAGGACTGTTTGCATGAGGTTTATTTTTCATATCATATGCTAGGTTTAAGGCACTACAAAGACGTGAGGACAACATTTGTAAAGACACCTGCTCTCCCCCCAAGCAAAGGGGGAGCCTTAAGCGCAGTGCGCGCGCAGTGCAACTATTTGGGTGTCTGGCCGTACTAGAGACCCATACTTTGAGATACTAGGGGCCCCTAGGGGCATCATGGTGACCCCTAGCGGAGGTTTTGCAAGGCGTAGCACGTTTGGGTCAAGGCATGGCAAGGCGTAGCATGGTTGTGCCAAGGCATGGCAAGGCGCAATGCTCGTGTGCACACATTGATCTATCGTGCTTGCACATATGCTACAGGACTTCATACCCCCCTCCTCCTTTCTTAGAAACACTTTCTTCATGGATTTGAGTCTTGCCGATTGGGTGTTCTACACCCGCTCCAACGGCGTGCAAGTTCGTGCCACGGTGGTTGGGATGGCGGGAAATGGGCTCATCCACTTGGAGTACTACCAAGATGCACTACGGGTGGTAAATCGCCAATGCAAGATGGAGTGCATGTGTACTTAGTTGACAATGGAACAGAAAGACAGTTGTGTGTTCTTGAGGGTGGTGACCAATGCGCTGTTCATGGCTTTTCTAGTTGTGCATGATGTGTGTTAGGTGAAGGGAAGGTAGTTTGCAACTTTCTTGAGCTGGGGCAGTTTGGGTCACCTAATTCTAAGGGCGTTTCCAAGGGGTTTGCTTGGGGGCTCTTCAAGGGGAACATAGTCTAAAAGTAGCGCGCAGTGCAGCGCGCAGTGCAAAGATTCCCCCAAAGCGTCAGTGTGCCACTAGGAAAACAACGGGATGTGTCAGAACATTGACCGACACACCCGTGAACGTGCCCCTCGCGAAAAGGATGTGCCAAAGGTGAGATGATGGGGCCCAAACGAAGGTGTGGCGATCAGAAGTTGCACTGCAGGTATACTCAAGGTAGGAATGTAAGTAGCTCCTTTGTCGATTACGACCCCTATCTTTACTAGGGGAAGATGCTATGGTATATTCTGAGAGGGTACTTAGATACCGAGACTGTCTCGTACAGAAAAAACAAAGCCATGTACATGCAAAGAAAGTCAAAGTCAAAGCGAAGGGGGCTGGGTGGGTGTTTTGGAAGTTTTCCTCCTCTTTCCCGCGGGCATGTGTGGAGAGTGCCTTACGAAACATGCATCCCATGATGGGTACAAAAGGTATTCCCTCATGGGAAACACGCGTCCATTCTGCTGTGTTCGATTCCCCCGACAGCCCTGCAGCCACGTGCATTCTGTCAAAGTTCTTCTTGCGCCTGGTTCCCAGTGCAATGGGTGTTTCTTGCAGTCCTTCCATCTTGACCAAGTCACTTGCCCGGTATGCGTTCATCAAACACCCTCTGGTGCCGGCCGGGCGACCGATAGCGTTCATCCACGTCATTTTCTGGGCGCTAGCAGCGATTGGAATGTGCGTGTCGGAGGCTTTTCTTGATTTCATGGCTGCTGGCTTCCGACTCCGCCATTCTGTACACCATTGGTCAAACTACACCATGATACTCATCTTACTGGTCATCATTGGTACCTTAACCTTTGTTAAGCAGGTGAGGGCGTATTCGGAAGGCATTTTATCATGTGGCACATGCCTGATGACGTGCTACATTGCTTTCCGCTTTGACTGTCTTACAAACGTGGTCTCCACTTTCTTGACCAAGTCATGGCCACCGGATTTGCCGCCCATCATGACATCAACGGCCGTCGACCAGATCTTTCAGACACCACACGAACTTGTCGGGACTTGTTTTTGGGCATGTGCCCTACTGTACAATACCGTACAATCCTCATCTGTGAGACGGGCTGCAATTGTCCCCGCTGCTGTGTGCAGTGTGGTCAATGTATTGGTGTTTTGTGTTGGACCGGTGGTGTCAACCAACACATATGGTTCGTTGTTCTATGTGGTGAGCTTGCCCATCTGTATGGAGCTGTTTCTGTTCCCCCATACCATCATAACGATGCTGCAGCTCAACAAAATCAAAGAAGACCAGGAGCTTCTATATCAAAGTCAACAGCGCGAACTTGCTCATCAATGAGCCTCGCAAAAGGCCGATGGGTTGCTGAATCACATATTGAAGAACAACATCATTGACGCCCAAAATTCCATTGACATGTTTCTTGACAGAGACGCTGATGAGGCCATCCTCATCCATTCAAGAGCCCTGCTCTTTAGAAGTAAATGGTGGTGCAAGCTACGGGAGGCAATGCTCCGCATCACCGAAGGCAGCTACGAAAAGAAAGTGCAAACCATGTCATTGTCTCGCTTCTGCAGTGACCTCCTTGTCGGACGCCCAGTAGTTACCCTAGACTGCCCGTCAAGTGCGGCATCGCTCGACCCCATCGCCTGTAGCATCGTGCTGGACAACGCAGTCACCAACGCCATCCGTCACGGCTGCGGTGAGGACCCAGAGCTCAAATTGACCGTCGAAATTTCAGACCACGGTTCAGCCCAGGCCCTTTCCTTTACGCTGATGAACAGAGCCAAGGCCGGATCCCCACAGCTGGCCGACTGGTCTGCTTCCAGTACCGAGGCTGTGCATGCATGCAACTCTGTTGACCCATATGATTCCGTTTCTACCGGTCTTGGGTTGCAGCACATTGCCATGGTCGTTAATCTTTGTGGGATGTCGGCGGAGCTTTGGCAAGAGGATGCCTACGTTTATTTCCGGCTCCGCACAGAGACTGAGACCTCATCCGACACTTCAGCGTCGTCTGACCCTACGAACGAATACAGGCCTCGGCATCTCCCATCTCCTGTGCACATTCTGTGCATCGATGACAGCCCCGTCGCCCGCAAGACGTTGGCCATCGTCTTGCCGAAGAAAATCCCGGGCGCTGTGGTTGACGTCTTTGCCGACGTGGAGCTGTTCAAACAAGCAGTTGCACGGGGGTGCGATATTGTGATCGTTGACCAGAATTTGAGCTTCCCAGGGGCTGAAGTCAAGGGCACCACCTTGATCCGCGCCATCTTTGCGGCAGGATATGCAGGCCTTGCATGTGTACGGTCAGCGAACTGCACCGATGCTGATCAGAGCGACTACTTTCGCAGTGGTGCCCATTGCGCCATTGACAAGGACAGTCGGTGGCCTGAAGTTGTCCAGCTGCTGGATACTGCGTATGCATCCAACATTGCCCATTGCCCCACCATCGACACCGTGAGTATGCAGTCAGAGCCTCACTTGCCAGGGTTTGTGCCATAGCAATTTTTCAACAACAATGAGTGGTTGGTTGACCTAGACGCAACCAGTGTAGGACTTTGACTGAGGAGCACCACTCAAGATGCCTTTGCCTGCACATACACCCTGGCAGCTCTTAGTGCCGGAGTGCGTGCATGTAACAACCCGCATCTGTACGTGGCTGTCCGCATACCCGCCCCCCCACTTGCGCAAGCACCGCATTGTCTAAGCACTGGCACCCCTCCCCAAAGCATGCCCCGTACCCTGCCTGCCACCATCCCCACACTTGCTTGCCTGATCCGTTGGTGTACAGAACCAACAGTGTCGAAGCACATGCTTGTGATCCTTCAGCTGGTTACACAAGGGGCACATCTTGCTGCCTCTTTATCGTCTTCATGCAAATGTGTGCGGCCGAAGAGCTGCGGCAGCCACCGGAAGTGCGGCGCCTGTTTGGACGCCTGTTTTTGCGAAAGTGGGAACTAGACTTTATGCGTCAAGTTTTGTGGAAGAACCTGCCCATTGGAGGCCGTATGGGCCATTCCCCCACACTGGTCCAGCGCCGGACCATGGTCGCCATCCCCTGTGGATATTGATCTCAGTTGTACGTCCTGCACTCCCATATCATAGGCCATTTTAAACGTGTAGGCTATGGCCTCTAAGTGTTCCAGCCGGACCACCCCCGCAATCACTAAATCTCTCTATCTCGGGACCCCTTTTCGCACCAGCCTGGGACACACATATGTCAGACCCGTACCCCCTCTGAAAAACACTCAGTGCCAGATACCCATGTCCAACCCGCCCCCCGTACGGGAATCCCGTATTCCCCGTACAGCCCCGAACAGTGGCCCATACAGTGGGTTCTCAGAACCATACCACAGAAATAGGCAATATTAGGCACCCATTTGTCTCTTTTTCCTGCCCTCCCCTATGCTCTTGACCAGACTATGCCTTGTCATGTATGCCACTCCAAGAATGCTGAAACTGTTGCTTTTTTGTCTTTGGCCCAGTTGGATCGTTGTACCCTTCGACTGAAGCATTCTGATTGTGCTGAAGATTGGGTTATTTGTGAACTGTGTGTCCGCCAAGCCCGGCCAAACCCTTTTTTTGGGTCAACGCCCAGTCGGTCTGCTACTTCAACCAGCACTACTACTGCTGCTACTACTGGTACTGGTACTGGTACTGCTACTGCAACAAGTTCAGCCACTACTACTGCCACGCGTGCTGTACCAGTCAACCACCACTGTTGCAGAGGGGTCATTCCGTATCATGAAGGGGCTCCTGACGGCTGACTGCCGGGGCATGTCTCATGACACGCAAATCGGATACCTTTTGGCCATGGTGAATGGGGATGTCAATCACCGCGTCCCACAATGGGCCTTTGTGTAGTGTTGCACTTTGTGCCTCTGGGTACACTACCCAGCTGGCAAGTGGCTGGATTCAAAGATTTGTGGTACGCAGCTTTTTTTTGTTGTTTGTGATTGTGTCCAATCTGCATTTGTAATGCTGAGAAAAAAACACTAGAAAAAGCGCCAGAAGCGCCAGAAAAGGGGCCAGAAGCAGGATTTGAACCCGCACCTTTTCAGTGAGAGGTGTATGCATGTACCAACTAGGGTATGCATGTTTTTGCTAAACCTCTGCTTATTGGTGGTATAGATTCTGAACGCATTTTGGGGTTTGGGGTCACTACGCAATGCCCTGCTGAGGGGTTGTTACCCAAAAATGGTCCGCCCCGCAGAGTGGCCCGTACAGTGGAAAAATTTTGCCCCGAACTGGGGGGGGGTTGCATGTCTGGAAGCAGCCGGGGGGTACATCTCCCCCACCGCCCCCCTGTGCCGTACTTGGGATTTGATTTGATTTGATTTGATTTGATTTAAGGGCCGATCTTAGGGCTCACAGGCCGCCCTCTTGAAAGAAGAAACATGGCCCCCCCTGAGTTTTTTTCACCAAATTGCACACACATTGCCTTTTTTTGCCTAGTCTCTTGAGTGTGCAATGGCATGTGATGGGCACCATCCTTGGTGTCATGTGTTTGTTTTTTCAATGTAGATTTTCATTTCTCGATGTTCCAACTCCCGTATGGAGCAGCCTGAGATTGTCTGGTCTTGCCTGCATTGCAACTCGGCCATGTTGGCCAGAGCCTATGTGCACAATTGCATGTTTCAGGGGAACCAAGGTCTTGGGTTTGAGGAAGGGACTGCATGATGGCAGCTGGAGCAAATGTCTCACTCCTACCCCCCAGCCCCGCTTTCTTTTGTTGCCTTTCACACCCATGCCTGACAGTGTGATGCACCAACTGCACCCCTTTCGAATTAATGGCTGAAAGTGTCTATGGCAGGGATATTCAGTCTATCAGAGCGGACCATTGATCCCCCAGTAAGTACATGTGTAGACAGGCAAGCAGTGTGTTCTGGTTGCTGAGTGGGGACCTCTTTTCAGACGCAGAGTGGTCCAGCCATGTTGTTACTGCTCATTTCTTTCTGCAGTGCATTCTGCCACCCAGCTGCCCCTGCTTTGCTGCAGTGTTTGACAGCCATAGTGATCAACTCCTGCGAGCTTTGCAACACAGAGTGATCCAGCCAGGTTCACAGTGCTGAAATTTTTTCAAGCAGGCCCGGGGCCACAGATTTCAGCATGTTTTGCTCAGGTCAAAGTGCCGTGATTCCTTCCGTCGGTCAGCCTATTGCAGCTGCATGGGATTCATGTCTTTTTCAAAACATCAGTGTTGCGCACATGAAGTATGTGGTGCTGTAACTTTTTGAAGCAGGCCTGGGGTCATCAGTTTCAACCATCATTTTTTCTGTAGTTGCAGTTGCGTGTTTTCTTCGTGTTTGCTATTGTGTGCTTGTATGTGTGAAGAAGGAAAGGCATGGGAAACAAATGTCGAGCACCACAACAAAAATGGTGTAAAAGCATTAAAAAAATTGCAAAAGGTGGCCAGCATGAGCTCCACAGCCACCTCAAAGATGCAAGAGGTACCAAGCATTGGTCCCCACCACGTTTACACCGATGGCGCAAGCTAGAAAATGCGTACACAAATTATTTTTTTTGGAGTTTTGATGAGAATTCGCGTCAATGGCCCCCCCGTGCGCGTGTCAATGCCCCCCCCCCCCCCCTTCGAAAGAAGAAACATGGCCCCCTTTGCAAATGGCCCCCACCTCTCGAAAGAAGAAACACGGCCCGGGCCATTGACATGGGGTGGGCGTGGTACTTGTTTTGTGGGGCAACTAGAGTTGCCAAGGCTCTTTCAACAGACCCTCTTTTGACAGCGGGATCCTGTCTTGGGTGATGCAGTCCGTTTGTTGTACATTTTATTGTGCACCCCGCCGAGTGAGAGGCGGTATGTGTAGATCGAGACCGGGTTGGCAAGGGCCGACCTATTACTTACGGGTGTGGGGGTTTTGGGGGTTGGGCCTTGTTTGGGCTCACCCCATCCTTGAGCTCAACCCGCCTGAGGGGTGAACAAATTGGTGCGGTGTCAAAACGTGCAAACAAATTGGACAGCTGTACTCTTGGACAATGAAAGAGCGATGACTGTTTGGCCTGTGTTACGGGGGCCTTTCGGTAGCTAAGTATCCGTTGCTCCATGGCCCTCCAAAAGGGTCCAGTAAGATGGCAGAGTTTGCTGGCTGATTTGGGGGCCCCTTTGGCGCTGCGTTTGATTTTATGAGGTATTCAGAAACATCATCAAACGGTGTGTCAACGAACAGTGTTGAGACACCATCTTGAGAGCACATTTGGACACATGGTGCGCCAGAATGCCAAAAAGGAAGAACTGTTTTGAGACACTTTGGCCTCCCTCCATAAGTAGCTCTTCAATTTGCCTGATGTGTTTCGGTGTCCTTCATCCAAGCAACCAACTTGAGGGCATTCCGGGTCCACGCATGTCTGCATGCTCCCGCCCATAGTGCTGCTTCATCCCAAGCCCTATTGACCTTCTCGTGCCAGTTAGCCAACAGCTGTACAATGTGCTGCAGCCTCGCATAACTCCGACGTGCATCGTCCGCTGCAGCTGAAAGTCTACCCGCGCTAAGGATGGCGTTTTATCCACTCCTGCAGCCATGGCTGTGTAGCCCTAAACACCCTCCGTGCTGCCTCATCATTGGTCACTGCGCCTTGCTGGAATCGCAGGCCCCACTGTCGGGACACCAATGATTTCGCCTCATCCAGTTGCGTCTCTTGTCCCACCTTCTGCGTCAGGCACTTCCACCACTCATCACTCAAGGGCACACATCCAACCCCCCACTTGGGCAACTTTCTTAGTACTTCCTTGGGCTCCCCTTTCTTCATCACTCTCCGGCAACCTACTTGCTACCACAGGCGCCACGTCGTGGGATTGGGCTGGAAGGGCCTGGGCCTGAATTTTCTGTACCATGGGGCTGTTTTCTGCGGCCCATTGTAGTCCTCAGAAGGGGGCATGGGGAGCTGGTAACCCTGGTACAGCTCATACTGAAAGAAGGCGATCTCTTTTCTCATTGCAAACCCCCGTAACCCAAGTGCTGTCACCAGCGTGTTGGGCACTCGCAGCAGGGCACACGTCAGCTGCTCTTCCTCCGAAGCTGACGTCCTCCATTGGACCGCCTCTTTTCAGGTGTGTTCCCATGCTTGGTTCCATGTCTTCCAAAATTCTCCTCTCCGCATGGGGCATGAGAAGAGCCTTTCTGGCAAGGACGGCCAAGTTGCAGAGGAGGAAGCGGTCCAGGGCAGGACAAGGATAAGGAACAGTCTGGCAGTTAACAGAGTGAGGGAGCAGACAGGTGAATGACAGGGTAGGCACTGGAATGTCAGGCAGACAGCAGGCACAAAGACAACTGAACTGAATGTGAGAGAGAATACGGATGAAGGATGCTAATTTGATTTGATTATTTTTGACTGAAGCAGAAGGTAGATACCGGCATCTGACAGCAGACGCCTAGCCGCAAGGCATACCCTGGTGGTTGTTTATACCACCACTGGGAATTCGAGGACTGTTTTGTACAACACCTTGAACAGACCAGCAAGTCAAACCATTACGCACCGTGGCATGGCCATGATTCCGCTCCGCTGTTGGGGCCACACTTGGGACTGGCGGATGCCCAGAAAAAAAACTGTGTATATAAATATATATATATTTATGTATAAAACACCGTATGTTGAACCTCGCAGTTTGAGCATGATTCGAATGGAAGCCTTGGTAAAAAACACCGTATATATGTCAATGGGTTGCAAAATATGAGTGTAAGACACACACATCTACATATGTAAATGAGAGCAGTTGCGGTCAGTATTACTGCAATCTGCTGGGTTGGTGGTGCGTTAGAAAGATGTCCTTGAATTATGCCCTAGGTCTTTTGATGTATTCCTGCAGGTTTTGTAGTTCAAAACCCCAAACCAAAGCAGCAAGTAGAGCAAGGACTGAATGTGGATCGAATCAATGATTGGTTTTGGAATCCAGTGTAACACAGAAGGGCTGCAGATAGACAAAGCAGGTTTATGCACATAGATTCAATCACAAATGGATAATACAAAAGGTTTTATATGAAAATTGGTCTGACTCTTGCCTCAGAGGTTGCAATAGGCACTTCATGTGCACTCTTTTGGGTGAAATGGTGCTGGTTAGGACTGAGGGGCATGGATGTCAGGACCACACAGAAAATGACTTGGCCAAGCAACTGAATTCAGAAACAGTTACAAAGTAGGACCACAATAAGTGGTAGAAACAATTGAGTATAGGGGTCTTGGGGTGGGAGACCACTTAGGCTTAACCTCCAAGGCCAACAAGCATGAAATGCCTGATTTATTTTGGTATGTCCTCCATGAAGGAAGGTACCTCCGCTCAGTTGAGTGGTAGGGGTGAACTTCATGGGGGGGGCTAGGGTCACAACCCTAGTTACTTTGAGAAAGTGTACTTTAGGCTACAAAAGAGAGATAAAAACACTTAAGTTTGTCTTAGCATCAACAAAAGGGTTAAAGGGGGGCTTGGCCTGGATCAAGCCCTCCAAGAAAGACATGGCAGTGACTTTTTCTTACTCCCCCCTGGAGTACTAGTTCATGAAGCTAGTAGGACCAAGGAAAAAGGCTCAAATATTCCCAAAATTACCTCATAAAATGCATTAAACTTACCAAAAACATCCTCATCACTTCATAGAAGCCTATCACACTGTAGGGACCCTTGAAAAACAGTGTAATGTACCGTGAATGATGTCCCTTCGAAGGGGCATTCCTCAAAAGTCGCCGGCGTGCGGCGAAAACTTTTGGAAAAAGTTTGGGGGCAGTGGGAATTGAACCCAGGACTCCCTCCCTAGAGCACATGTGCTTGCCCACTAGGGTACAGTCGAACGCTCTAATGCGGACGGCTATCGCTGCATAAACAGCGTTTTAGTAAACGTCCTGACCAAAGGCCAGGGCGGAGCAATACTCCCAATGGAGGACACAAACCTCCAGGAGCTGGAAAAAATAGAAAATGTAACCAGCAGGGAGTGATTCCTGCGGTTTAGCGGAAGGGGTTGCGATTTAGCAAGTGAAATCGTTAAAAATCGACGAAACCACGCGGGAAATCGTCATTTTTACACATAACTCAAAGTCGCAGACAAGCGCAAAGGAAGCGGACGCCAAGAAAAGGGTTGCGCAAGCGTAAACGGCTTTTGGAAAAGAAGGTATGAGCCGTAGTTTTTAAAGTTTTAAAGAAAATTTTTGCACAGTTGCATCAAAATTTTTATAAACTTCAGAGTCAAGTATTCAAATTCAGCCGACACCACAGAGCAGGTCAACAACCCATCTCTCAGGTATGTCAGTGTCACCTCACACTCACGCATTGCGTTCGTGTTGGTTGTTCCGTCAAAGCGTTAGGGTTGTCAACGTTGTGCTCGTTGGGGGGTCGGGTGTTCTTCTCTCGTGCTCTGCACAGGTAAAAGCAGGAATGAAAGGTATGTGATGCGAATGGAGCGCGCAGCGCGCACGTAGGGTTAGAATATGCGCTGTGCTCGCGATGCATGTGCCTAATCGAGGCATCCACACGCTGTGACGCTTTACCTGTATCCGAAATTTCACCCTTGTTTTCTTCCTCACAGGTTAGTACAGAAAGCGTTTGTTCGTGTGCGGCCGTGGCGTTAAAGTTGAGTTGCTTAAAACGCTTAGGTTTGTTTTGTGCTCGTTTCAATTCGGCATTCACACGATGCAAGGTGAGTAAGGTAGGTTGGCCCAGGAGGAGCTCACCTCCTGGTTGAGTCAGTGGTTCAGCCTCCCTTCCCTGCGTGCACATGATGCATTAAAGGGTAGGCCACGCGAATTGCGCACGGTAAACCTTGTTTAGGTTACCCAGAGGCTCCTCGGTACGTTCTTTAAGAGAACCTGAGGAGTCTCTTAGAGCTTGCTTGCTTGACAGGGGTAGCTGGTCCTCCAGCGCGTTTGCGGACAGTGTATTATAGGTCACACTGAGAAGGGTATAATACCTGGAGTGTGGCTTGGTTCCTCCGCCGCAAACACCCCTTCATTTGCCTCTGTTGTACAGGTGGGAGAGGTTAAGGGTGATTGGTGCACGCAGCAGCTGCCTTCGGCGGCTATACATTTTTCTGCCCCAGCAAAACAGGGGCGCTGATCACAAATCAAATCACTATGCCTCAGCCAGTACTGGCGAGGGCAGTCCGACTTCAACGACATCTGCGCTGTGCACGCAACGAGAGCACCCCTTCCCTCCAAGCCCTAGCAGGGGAAACGCGTTGTGGCGTCCTCTGTTAGGCCACAGCTGCTCAGGAGCATTGTGTTCTCTTGTCCTCTTCACAGGAGGGCCACTAGGGCCTGAGTGACGTTCTACAGCAGCACCCAGTAGCGTGTGTAGGGGTTAGGGTCAGCAGGCCTGGCAGGAGGTGAGTGCAAGTGATGAGTGCTCACCCTGCCTTCGAAGGCCGGTGCTGGTGTTAGTGAGTGTAGTGTAGTGGTGTCTCCTGTCCCGCGTGCTTTTCCTCGTGGGCAGGGGAGTGCGTTAGCTTTTGGCCTGTAGCAAAAATGGGCGTTTTGTATGCCCTTAGCACACTTGGCCACCCCTCCCCTCTTAGTAGGTAGGGCTTTTGCCGTCTTACCCCAAGGATAGGCGCCAGCACAGAAATTAGGCGCCATAGGAGTGGTAATAGTACCTGATTAGGACCTTCGGTCCGACGTCAGCGAAGCCCGGTCTCCGGGAGCCACGCTGGGGAGAGAAGTGAGACACATACAGACATACGTAGCACACTTAGGGGTATGGTAAACCCTGTAAGGAAGGGTAGAACCCCATGGGTCTGGACCAGTCAGGGGTCCTAACTGTGGGCTCGCTTGTCCCCAAGGAGGGAAGACACACCTTGCCTCATAACACCTTGCTTGTCATTCCCCCCTGGTGTAGTAAGCCACCGTTCTTCGTTGGCTCTCCAAGGTCATTACATTAGGGCAGTACCCATGCAACACATGGTCAACAAGGCACACACTCGCTGGGTGGCTGCAATCATGATAAGCGGCCACCTGGCTCACGCTGGAAACCATAGGCATGGGTCTGCAGGGCACAGACAGGGTCAGTGCAGTGCTCAGTAAGCAGTAGTCTGTGAGAAACCAATGGCCTTCGGCCAGGGAGTGGTTGTCACGGGGGGCTAACGGTCCTGTCCTGCGATGCAATGCGGGGCAACTGTGACAACTGCTCTTACACCCATACACAGGCACGTCTGCAGAAGAGTGCTCACTGCACCTGTCAGTAGACTGACACAGGGCAATTAGTTTCGCTTCTTACGCTGGGACATAGTCTCAGCACGGGTTAGGAGCTGCCCCTCGTTGTTCTCAACGAGGTAAGTGCGGAAGATGGGGTTGATACTCCCATCCGGTTGTATGAAGGCTGACATAGGTTCCCAGGTCGCCTCAGACAACCCATAGCCATCCCACAGGGTAAGGAATTTCCAGCCCTGTTTATACTCGTGGCGAGCAATACCTGCAACCACGTAGTAACCATCGACTGCCATCTCATCGGCAGTCATCTCTTCGAGTTCGTCTGCCTCCTCTGGACTGGCAGCGTTCTGTAGGTCTATACGTTCAATCTCACTGTCGCTGAGGCGCCACTCATCCCAAGACAAGTCGTCAGGGGAGTGATAGTGCCTTAACTGCTTAGGTGCACACAGCAGTTCACCACCTAGACGTGGACTGCACCTGACATGGATCCTGGATCCATCTATCCTGATGATACGATAGGGTCCAAAGTAGGGGTCCTGCAGGCAGTTACGTGGCCAGGAGGGTAGGCGGGAATGGTGTACCAAAACAAGGTCACCAACCTTGAAGCTGGCCGGTCGCCGTAGGCGGTTCCGTTGGCTCTGTTCACGGTCACGAATGTGCCTCAGGTTAGTACCAGCTTGGTTAGCCAGAGACTGCTTGTGTTCCAGCCAATCTCCCACAGGGCTCTTGAAGTCCTCAGGAAAGGGGGTTTTGAAGAACCAAGCAGGTCGTCCTCCATGGAACAGTTCGTGGGGGGTGAAACCCGTAGAAGAGCTCCGCTGTGAGTTCATGGACAGCACTGCCCAGGGCACTAGGCGTACCCAGTCCTTGGTGCGCTCCTGTTTCATCAGGATTCTTAAGTTTTGCTCCACCACACGGTTCTGTCTCTCACAGAGAGGGTTAGACGTGTGGGTATAGGGCACACCTGTGGTTACCTCCACGTTGAGGGCATTTAGCACTCGTTTGTACCAACCAGTGTCACTGCGGATGCGTACATCCTCATCAGAGTGCACCTGCTTAGGTGCTCCATAGGGTTCGAACCATTGTTCGACCAACATTTTCACAGTCTGCTCACCTGTGATTTTCTTATTGCAAGGGAACACACGGGTGAAGCGAGATAGACCACAGGTGACCACGAGGCAACTATCATAGCCGCCAAAGCGTGGTAGGCCGTGGATGTAATCCACGTAGAGTAGAGAGTTAGCACAATAGGGTATGGGTAAGCTGGAGATCAGGCCCCTATCCCTACTGTCGCTCTGCTTGCTGGCATGACAGCCACAAGCATCTACAATGGTCTGCATACGCGACCTCAGTTCAGTCAGGGTTAGACTAGAGTAGAAACACTCACGGAAGAAGTCCACTGAGCGATTAGCGCCAGTGTGACCAGAACTGAGATGGGACCACTGTAGGCACCCATCCAGTCGTGCCTCAGGCACCACAATTCGGTCCTCGTAGAAGAGGTACTGATTGTTTTTATACCACTGGTGCCCGTCAATGACACGGGGTTCGAGACCAGTGCTGAGGGTTTGGAGAATCTCTTCATACTCTGACTGATAGTCGGTTAGACTCCAACCCTCCAGGATTCCAGCAGTGCGCATGGACAGGTCAAGCTGGACATCCATACGCTGGAAAGCCTCTTTGGCGAGCGCCTCAGAGCTCTCACCAATAAGCGCATCGAAGTTGTTGCGCGATATATAGTCAGACAGTTCATTCTTAATCCCGGGGATATGATGCACTGTCAACCTGAACTGGCTCAGGTAAGTCCACCACCGTTTTAGCTTTGCTTTTTCTGGTGGTGGGCCCTTCTGAAAAGACTTCACAGGCTCTTGGTCACACAGCCAGACAATAGGGTTAGATCCCAGGAGTCGGGATCGTGACGATAGCACCAACATACCGGCCAGGAGTTCCTGGTCATAGGTGCTGTAGTTGGAACGCGCTTGGTTCCATTTCCAATTCCAGTGTCCCAGTGGCACCAGTCGCCACTCACTGGTAGGATAGTCATGTTTCAACGAACCATCACGGTTCAGTCCAGTAGTACGATAATGGCAGTGGGTTAGTTCAGCGGGGTTAAGCTCCTGCCATTGGTAGATCGTACCTCCCCCCCCTACATCACTGGCATCAGTGATCAGGACTATCTCGCCCTCAGGGCGGGGCACTCCCAGGCAGTTGGAGGAGGCAATCTTCTTCTTCAACTCCTGGAAACACTCTTCCTCTCTGGAGGTCCACCTCCAGGGAGTAGTTTTCTTGATCAGGTCAGTGAGGGGTGCAGAGGAGTAAGTAAAATTGTGGATGTGACGCCGATAGAAATTACAGGCGCCCACAAAACTCCTCACATCGTGTAGACCCTTCTTAGGGTCATCGCGAATCTGCATGTCCTGTAGGGGCTGCATCTTAGACGCGGCTGGTTTCCACCAGCCATACCCCACGTCGAAACCCAAATACTCCATCTCCTCTTTCATAAACTCACATTTTTCGAGTTTGATTCGGAGATGGTTTTCTTGACAGACAGTGAAAAATTCACGGAGGAGAAGGACGTGGTCCTCTTTGGTATTAGTACCTAAACTCACGTCGTCGATGTGAGCCTCCATTTCTGCACCCCTAGAAATCAACTCTTGTACTAGAGGCCTGCGCCTCAGTATGTACAAAATTTGTTCATAAGCTCCTGGAAGAGCGCTGGGGCATTTGCCACCCCGAAAGGCATAACCTTCCACTTGAAGACACGACCCTTAGGGGTTATAAAGGCCAGCAGCTCCTGAGCTGCGGCGGTTAGGTCAACCTGCCAGAAACCAGAGCGTTTGTCCATTTTGGTCTTATACCTGCATTTGGCAATACGCTCCAGGGTGTTTTCCATGTTAGGAATACTCCCTGAGTGGTTCTGGGTTTTCTTGTTGACCTCACCATAGTCTACAACAAGACGTAGGGCAGTCGACCCTGGTTTAGCAACAAGGAAACAGGGACTGCAGTGATGGGGATAGTCCCCATGTTTATACTCTTCAACGAGGCCAGCATCAATGCATTCTTGGATCTGGCGCTCGATTTCTTCGACCTGTTCCTGTGGAGCGGGATAGGGACGACGCCTCACTCGCGTCTTTTCAAATTCTGGTTTCAATTTCAGGTCCATCTGGACCAGTTTTTTACAAGAAAGGGGAGGCGGCAAGGCGCCGAACACCTCCTCATAGGTTATAAGCAGTTTCTTCAGGCGGGGGTCAAGGTTAAGACTCTCGACTTTCTGAAGGAAATCCTCCTCAGCATGGAGGTTGCTTTTTCCATGTTCTTTCTTTTTATGCCGATCAGCAGTTTCGGCAGGTACAGTACCATCGTCCCACTCAGGGGGACATTGCTGCCCATAGTGTAGAGAATACACTAGAGGTATCTCAGGATCAGGCAGCGTATAGGACTCATCGTCCTCCTCAGACCAGATGGAGTATTTCCAGGTCTGTCTGAGGTATTGCAGCCGCTCTTGGCGCTCAATACCTTCGGCCTTCAGGTATAACAGCCGTCGGAGTTCTTGAGTGTCATGCTCAGACAATGGCATGTTATTAGCAGCAGGCCGTGCCAGAGCATCAGCACTCCGGGCCACGGGTTCACCTGTGTGCACAGGCTGCATGTGTAGCACTGGTTTCCCAACAGAGGAAGCGGGTTCAGAGGTTGACTCTAGATCTACCTCCTCTAGCAACAGCTGGGCCAGGAAAGCACTATGTTTTAGGTCAACACAGCTGGGATCAACAGAGGGAATAGTGCTGGCGATCTCAGACAGTTGGTCGTCAGCATCCTCTTTTACAGCTGCAGGTTCCAGATAGTCATCAGGAGACTCACACCCTGTAAGTGTGGCAGATAGGTGCTCAGGAGATCGATTTTTGAGATCATAAAGGGTCAGGCCACGATTTTCGGCCATGACTTCTTTTAGTAGCACCTGGTCCAGGTCACACAGGGGTACAGGATTGAGAGATCCATCGATGATGGACAGGAAACTGGCCCACTCAGGGGCCTGCATAGCTGTGTCTGAGTCCTCAGGCACATAGATGGGGCCGTCGGGGAGTTGCACTCTTCCCACGGTCATTCGGTCAAGCATACGGCGCCAGTAAGCATGTTCACCAGAGCAACCCCAGTCAGGGGTGCACATAACAACCCTTCCTCCCTCATAAGCGATCTTGGTTAGAACCTTCGCGAGCAGGGAGAAGGGAGGGTTAGCATACGCTAGGCCCATTGCTTTCCAGAAGAAACGGAAAGCATTATTCATTTGTTTCGAGCAGTACAACTGCATGATGTGCTGTTGTTGGCTCGCAAACAATTCCACCTGGATCTCATCCAGGTTTACCTGAAGGGCCGCCAGTCCATTTTCGAGAACATGACGGGCCAGCTGGTAGTTTTCAGTACGATAGCTCGTCTTGGCTGCGTAGCGCAGCCCAGACTCTTTTCGTCCTGACAGCTCCAAAGGAACGGAGAATAGCCCACTGCCAAAGTCGCAGTGCAAAGAGTAAGGACGCTGTAGGGACAGCATTTTTACCTGGGGGTTCCTTCTTAGAAAGTCGGTGCCAATGACGATGTCAAAGGCGTCAGTGTCCAACACTCTGCAGTGTTGGGTCACGGTTTCGTCGCCCAGACATATGGTCACATCGACCCCCCCCAAGGAGTGGATGGTACGCCCATCCCCTACTCTTATGGCCACGGTCTTAGTCTTCCTGAAAGTTTTAAGCAGGCGCCGGGCCACTATGGAAAGTGTTGCACCGGTATCAAGCACCGCTCGAAAAACCTGATCCCCGATTTTCACGAGGATCCAGAAAACCAAGTCCTCCTCTTCGGAGCCGCCCCCCTATTCCTCATCAGGGAATTTCACATCCACCCCTGCAGCCATGAGGGACTTGGCCATCCAGGCCAAGCGCCTCTTCTTAGAATTATTCCCCTCAGGGGTAGCATTATCCCCTTGGGGGCGCTTCTGGGGGACACCTGCGGCAGGAGCGGGTGTAGCAGCAGGAGTGGGTGTAGCAACAGGCGCTGATGAGCGCCTCTGGGGGTTAGGGGGTCCAGTTTTGCCACCCCCCTTGCCACCTCCTTTACCTTTATCCCCATTCGGGGGATTTCTGGCGGGCGTCTAGGTCTTCTGGCGCTCCGCCTCCTGACGCTTGAGTTTGTCACTCTCGCGTTTCTTGATGTGGCATTCGTCCTCATAGTGACGACGTTTGCCACAGTAACCACAGGTGATGGTACACCTGAAGTGGTCCTGATGGGTCACAGTTTTCCCATCTTTAGTATGCTGCTGACGTTTCATCTGCAGCATACAGCCACTGCGGAGATCGCAGTCAGAGGCATGACAAGGTCCCCCCTTGTCATTGACAGGTCGGCAGTAAAACAGGGGGGGTGTGCCTGCATCAGTTGGAACCTCGTTCATGGCACGTAGGTTGCCCCTCCCTTTACCACCTCCCTGGTTGGTGTTAGTGGGATTTTTATGCCCCTTCCCTTCGCCACGTTCGGGGGTAGGGGTACCACCTCGTCCCAAATGCTTCTTGAGGAATTTCTCCATGTGGGAGTCATTCTCTCTCTCAGAGAGTGAGAGAAGAGGACTGTCAGCCCTGGCCCCTCTTGCCGGCGTGTCGCCTACAGGCCTAACTCCGGGGGGTGGGAAGACGGGCAGACCAATTGCCCAAGCGAACATCCAGCTGGAACTGCCGGAGTTCGACCCCAAAAATCTGCCTGAATGGGCAGAAGAATTTGCAGAGTTCCTTTTGTTGACTGGCCAATCCCATGTGGATGTGGCCACCAAATGTTCACTGCTAAAACGCTCATGCAAAAAGAAATTTTTGCAAAAACAGGTCAAACAGATTGTGAAAACCTGTTCTACTTGGGCAGAGGTACTCCTGAGGTTAGAGAAAACATTCCCAGTCTATGAGACTGACCTCAGCGTACGCACACAGATCGAGGAGCTACCTATGCTCCCGGAGTTTCCATCCGCTGCGCGAATTTCTGAGTATGTGTGCGACTTGGAGTACTTATTTTCGAGGATGAACGTGGGCTCCTACGGAGCCACTGAGCCCCACCTGTGGCTCATGAGTAAGATCCCCCAGCGTACGTGGGATGATTGCCGCTCCACCTCTGAGAGGAAGAGCAGGACCCACTCGTACGATACACTGGTGGATCTCTTGATTGAGCTAGCTCTTGTGACAGGCACGTCCTGTAGATCAGCCATAGGCACTGTCCTGGCACGGGGGTGAAAGGGGCTGGGGCAGGTGACCTTAGGCAACAGCCTTGAGACCCTTGATCTCTTGAGATCTTCGGCCAGGGTACTCAGCCCTGGAGAGAGAGAGGGCAACTCAGGCTTGGGTAAGGGTTCAGCAATACCCAGCTTTGCCTTAATGGCCTCTGATAGGGCCGTCACATCTGGATCTTCTGATCCAGACAGGAGTTTGGCCAACAGCTCGGCCGTGTGATCCAGGGCACCGTAGGTTGGCCTTGGATGATGTTGTTCTTCGACTCGTGTTGGGCCCACTTCGGGAGCCCTTGGGGTTGGATAGCATGGTCTTGGATACTCAGGTCTTGTTCGTCTTGGCAGGGATGCAGTGGACGGAGGACCCGAGTGCGCGTAGGACCCTAGGTCCGTACGTGGTATGGATCCATGTACAGCCAGTGGCTCCTCTCCATCTTCCCCACGGATGGATTTGTAGTACTCCTGATGTAGGATGTACTCATCCATCTTCTGCTTCAGCTCCTCATACTCCTCAGGTCCTTCAATGGCAGTTGAGGATGAAGCTGGACAATTTGATCTTGATACTGAAGCAGCCACACGTCTGTGGAGGTGACTGAAGCTGTCTCCACCGTGTGCTGCTAAGGCCTCGGTTGTAAGGCCTTTATTCTCTTCCGCCCTTCTGCGTTCTGGATCTCCTTGGGACCCAGATGCGCCACTGAGATGATGTGGAGCTCGGTGTGGTGGTTCACTCATTGGGTGGGCCATGCTGCCCATTTGTACTTGGACAGTTCGGATAGGCCAGGTCCTGACGCTTGGCGTGGACATGATGAACTTGTTGTTGAGCTTTTGTTCTGCACTTCTTCTCAGGGTCGGTTCAAAAGGTCACAAGGGACTGTCTCTGCTACCGGAAAGATGTCCTTGAATTATGCCCTAGGTCTTTTGATGTATTCCTGCAGGTTTTGTAGTTGAAAACCCCAAACCAAAGCAGCAAGTAGAGCAAGGACTGAATGTGGATCGAATCAATGATTGGTTTTGGAATCCAGTGTAACACAGAAGGGCTGCAGATAGACAAAGCAGGTTTATGCACATAGATTCAATCACAAATGGATAATACAAAAGGTTTTATATGAAAATTGGTCTGACTCTTGCCTCAGAGGTTGCAATAGGCACTTCATGTGCACTCTTTTGGGTGAAATGGTGCTGGTTAGGACTGAGGGGCATGGATGTCAGGACCACACAGAAAATGACTTGGCCAAGCAACTGAATTCAGAAACAGTTACAAAGTAGGACCACAATAAGTGGTAGAAACAATTGAGTATAGGGGTCTTGGGGTGGGAGACCACTTAGGCTTAACCTCCAAGGCCAACAAGCATGAAATGCCTGATTTATTTTGGTATGTCCTCCATGAAGGAAGGTACCTCCGCTCAGTTGAGTGGTAGGGGTGAACTTCATGGGGGGGGCTAGGGTCACAACCCTAGTTACTTTGAGAAAGTGTACTTTAGGCTACAAAAGAGAGATAAAAACACTTAAGTTTGTCTTAGCATCAACAAAAGGGTTAAAGGGGGGCTTGGCCTGGATCAAGCCCTCCAAGAAAGACATGGCAGTGACTTTTTCTTACTGCGTTCCCTCCTCAAGTAGTGGTAGGTGGCCGTTTTTCCATGGGCAATGGAGGCCAGAAAGGAAATCAGCATCTTCAGAACTTTGGGGGAGAGGGGTTGAGCATGCTTTGTACAACATGAGCCCCCTCCTCCTGTCCCTCCGCGCCTGGGGTGGGCTAAAACCCCAGGACAGCACTGGTCAACAGCCCAAACAGCCTTAAAAACTACCCAATCTGGGAATGGAATTGGGACAGGGAATTGGGACAGGAAACACGAGGGTTCAGGTAGCATACTGTCCCATTTGGGGTACGCCAGCTCACCTTGAACTGGACCAAAAAAAAAACTGTCCTGTTGGCTTGCATTTGGTGTGGAAACAACAGACAGCTGTTGTTGCCAATTTGCCTGCTTCTTGTAGGCTTCCCACGGGTGCAAACCTGACATGCTAAGCAACACAGTAGTAGCAGCTGCAAACCTGCTCTGTGATGTGATGATTACTGGGTATTCCATATTTTCCCCCTTCTTTCACATTTGTATGAGGCATGATTAGGCCTGAAGAAGACATACCAGTGGGTGTCTGACAAAACTTTCACCAGATCCAAATGAATTCAGGCATGCATGCTTCCCTCACTGTCCCATCCTTTTCCTTTAATTAGGCCATCCTGTCTCCCACCCCTCTCCAGCCAATAAAATGGCGCAGAGGACTTTTTGTGCTGCCCTTTCCACTTCGATTTTGGTCAGCTTCTGAGGCTGTGGTGTCAAATTTGTGGTTGATTTGACGTCAGTATCACCAGCCAGATTCATGGGTGCTCTTTACAATCCAGACCGGTGACAGAATCAATGCCTCCCACCCCCCGACCGCACACCCCACACCAGACGTCTCTGACTGGCACCAGTTAGTCAAACAACTCACGCGCCTCGCGAAGCGGCGCTCAAAAACCTTTTTTCGTCGAGTCAAACACACACTCCTCACTCCCCCGTCCCCATCCACCCTCCCTGTGCCCACACGTAAAATTCAGAGGATCCTCCAGAGAAACTCCCCCTGGTGCAGCTCAGCTGCCGAATACATACAACGGTCACCCACACTCCCCGATGTACCCCCACCCTCCCTCTCTGAATTACGCTCCCTCGCACGCTCTGCACGCAAGAAATCCCCTGGGCCTGATGGGGTACCACCCTACCTCCTGTCCATTCTACCGGACCCATGCTTTTCCCTTGTGCACCGGTGCCTAGTCCACTGTTATGAGGCGGGTGACATTCCACATGCATGGCTTACCTCCGAAACGTTTTGCATCTACAAAGGGAAGGGCTCCTGGCGCGACCCGGACAGGTGGCGCCCTATTGCTGTGAGCAATAGTGTGTACCGCCTGCTTATGCGCTGGACGTACATGCGCCTGTAACCCCCTCTTCTCCCCCCATATAAATGCTCGTCAGTTCGGTGGTCGGCGTGGTCCACGGCGCACGCTACCCAAGCCTTCCTCAACGACCTTGACACAGGCACCACGTGGGAGGCCATATACGCCTTTGACATGTACCACGCCTTTGACAGTCCGCCCAAAATATTAATTAGGGAAGTCCTGGAGCGCATGGGGACGCCATCCAAGCTACTGCGTCTAATCCAAACGGTGCTTGAGCATGGCTCCACATACATCCGGGGTACCCCTGATGAAATTTTTCGGACGACACACGGCGTAAAACAGGGGTGTCCCCTCTCCTGTTTCCTCTTTGTCCTGGTTTTTGAGATCCCACTCAGATACCTCCAATCCCAGGGACTCACCCTCTCAGCATTTGTTGACGATGTGTCCACGCCTATCTCGCCTGGCGAAGGGAGCTATACCGCATCTCTTGTGCAGCAAGGATTGAACCTGATTGGGTGCCAACTGAACGTTGCCAAAAGCGAATGTCTTCCCCTCCTACCCCCCCCGCCTCCGCCTCCCTCGCTTCCCAAGTACGCTCAACCCCCCCATCCTGTGCAGGCCGGCCCCGTCTACTGGTCCGTGGAACCCTGTGTGCCGTTGCCTGATTGGGCGGACACCACTGAGCATCCCATGTTACAGGTAGCCCACCTCATGCACGTTGGCCACCCACTGCCAGCCTATATGGCCCAAAAAGCCGGTTATAAGATAATTGCCGACGAACTTGTCAGTCAGCTGGCTGACCTCAATGCAATCCCCATACAAACGCTAGATAGGGTACTGCTTGTAAACCCAGTGGTCCTGCCCCGTCTCTTGTACCGATGCGAATGCTACCCGGTCACCAGTGCACAGCTACAGGAACTCTCCTCAGCGCTGGAGCGCTTTGTGTTCGCGGTCTCGGGTTTGCCGTCACTCGTGGCCAAGAAGACGCTATACACCCATCGTTCCAGGGGACTTGGCCTCGGATGCCTGTTGGTCCTGTACCCCACCCGCGTCCTCGACTCCCTGCACAGAAACCCCCTACTTGCTTCATTGCGCGTGTCCTCTGATGCAAGCATCTCCCCACGGGTTCTCTTCACCCGTGCCCTCTCCTTGCTAGGACCCCCCCCCTCCTCGAGCATGCTGCCCCTCACCATCTCCTAGAGATCCAAGCAGGCCCTACGTGGCGCCATTGAGATTTCCTCGGTTGCTGGCTTAGCAGCGTATGTGGTCTCAAACTCCGGCCCCTCACCTGACTACACCTATACCAATGGCAGCCGTATCGGGTCTCCCCCAGCGTCTGGCGCCTCAGCCGTCCTTCGAGACGGACGCATCGTCCTCTGCCGCATGCCAGGCAACCCCAACTCATATAAAGCTGAGGTCATTGGTATATTACTAGGTTCCCACTTTTCACCCCCCCATGCAAAACTGCGGGTTGACTGCAAAGGTGCTATTGCCTCCACCACGGGTACCAAACCCCCAGTACGCCAGTCCAAGTGGGTCCTTCAGGCCCGACATTCCCTACTATCCAAAAACCAGTCTTTGGAATGGATTGAGGGGCATACTGGACACGTCAGACGAATTTGCCAAGTATGGTTCCGCACTGCCACCCCCCCCCCCCCCCCGACACCGCACAGACACTGTGGGATGTGGTCTACCGAGGTGAACTCATGTTGCCCCCGCACAAAGTGTGGACCCACGATCTGGTTGCCCAGCACTCCCACGACCATTTTCACCACTCCTCCTGGTACCCCCTGAAGTTCCGCCGACTCGCGTGGCACAAGTGGCTTTTTGGTCTTCAATCACGCAAAAACTACTCCCACTATGCGAGTTTCTGGAAGGATGAGTCCCCCCCACGCCCATGCCCCCACTGTCACCTGCGACACAACCTCAGTGTGCACAGTGTCCTTGCTCACTGCTCCCCCTCCCACCCCCTAGTTCATGCCTGGTTATCCTCCTGGCCACAGCCCGCTCTGGTCGCCAGTTGGCGCAGCACTGCGCTCCACCGCGACCTGCGCATCACTGGGCGTCTTGCTGTGCCCTGTTCCCTCCACCGGCACCTGTCGCACTCTTTGGGAGGATCGCGAGCCGTCAGGAAGTTCATTGGCCACTTCCATAAACACGCACTGGACGCCATCATACCTGCCCTTGCCAATGATGTTCCAACCTCGTCTTCCAAACCCAATCCGTTTTATTCACGGGACTGGCTACACTCGTCCCGCCCGGTATAACAGCGTCGCCCTGCCCTGCTTTCGTCGACCATACCCACACCCCTCCACCCCATCTGTTCAGGCCTGAAGTGAACGCTGAACCAGCTCTCTGCCCTAAAATAAGTGGAAGATCGCCATCAGGGCCCTCTACATATCTCAGGCGATAGCACAGTGTTCACTGCAGCCCAACATTGTCACCACTGCTCCCCTCTTCCTGTGTGTGTCTTTGCTCTCCAAATATTACCTTTTTCTATTTTTGAACCGACTTACGCCGAGTCGGCCCATCCTTGGTTCACCAACACCCACACACTCACCCTGGATGTGGACATTCCCTGCTTCTGCCCCCTCCCACGTCCTGTATGCATGACTGGAGCCTGGCAATGGTAGCTGCCAGCCCCCTGGGCACCCCCACATGTGGCCATCACCCCCGGGGATGGAAACGGGGCGACTGCACACGGGGATACCACCTCTGTTTTCAACACCATACTTTGCACTGTCCTTCACCCTACAACGCCACGCCGGTTTGCCTTCCTGCCCACCGACTTGCTGACCCATGACCAAGGGATGTGGGTCACAAATCTGTATAATGGGCTGGCCTTCCTATTCAGCGGACCGTTGCACTGTGAACTGTGTATTTCAAAAAAAAAAAAAAAGAAGGGGGCATGGGGAGCTGGTTCCGTAGTTTGGTAACCCTGGTACAGCTGGTACTGAAAGAAGGCGATGTCTTTTCTCATTGCAAACCCCCGTAACCCAAGTGCTGTCACCAGCGTGTTGGGCACTCGCAGCAGGGCACACGTCAGCTTCTCTTCCTCCGAAGCTGACGTCCTCCATTGGACCGCCTCTTTTCAGGTGTGTTCCCATGCTTGGTTCCATGTCTTCCAAAATTCTCCTCTCCGCATGGGGCATGAGAAGAGCCTTTCTGGCAAGGACGGCCAAGTTGCAGAGGAGGAAGCGGTCCAGGGCAGGACAAGGATGAGGAACAGTCTGGCAGTTAACAGAGTGAGGGAGCAGACAGGTGAATGACAGGGTAGGCACTGGAATGTCAGGCAGACAGCAGGCACAAAGACAACTGAACTGAATGTGAGAGAGGATACGGATGAAGGATGCTAATTTGATTTGATTATTTTTGACTGAAGCAGAAGGTAGATACCGGCATCTGACAGCAGACGCCTAGCCGCAAGGCATACCCTGGTGGTTGTTTATACCACCACTGGGAATTCGAGGACTGTTTTGTACAACACCTTGAACAGACCAGCAAGTCAAACCATTACGCACCGTGGCATGGCCATGATTCCGCTCCGCTGTTGGGGCCACGCTTGGGACTGGCGGATGCCCAGAAAAAAAACTGTGTATATAAATATATATATATTTATGTATAAAACACCGTATGTTGAACCTCGCAGTTTGAGCATGATTCGAATGGAAGCCTTGGTAAAAAACACGGTATATATGTCAATGGGTTGCAAAATATGAGTGTAAGACACACACATCTACATATGTAAATGAGAGCAGTTGCGGTCAGTATTACTGCAATCTGCTGGGTTGGTGGTGCGTTCCCTCCTCAAGTAGTGGTAGGTGGCCGTTTTTCCATGGGCAATGGAGGCCAGAAAGGAAATCAGCATCTTCAGAACTTTGGGGGAGAGGGGTTGAGCATGCTTTGTACAACATGAGCCCCCTCCTCCTGTCCCTCCGCGCCTGGGGTGGGCTAAAACCCCAGGACAGCACTGGTCAACAGCCCAAACAGCCTTAAAAACTACCCAATCTGGGAATGGAATTGGGACAGGGAATTGGGACAGGAAACACGAGGGTTCAGGTAGCATACTGTCCCATTTGGGGTACGCCAGCTCACCTTGAACTGGACCAAAAAAAAAACTGTCCTGTTGGCTTGCATTTGGTGTGGAAACAACAGACAGCTGTTGTTGCCAATTTGCCTGCTTCTTGTAGGCTTCCCACGGGTGCAAACCTGACATGCTAAGCAACACAGTAGTAGCAGCTGCAAACCTGCTCTGTGATGTGATGATTACTGGGTATTCCATATTTTCCCCCTTCTTTCACATTTGTATGAGGCATGATTAGGCCTGAAGAAGACATACCAGTGGGTATCTGACAAAACTTTCACCAGATCCAAATGAATTCAGGCATGCATGCTTCCCTCACTGTCCTTTTCCTTTAATTAGGCCATCCTGTCTCCCACCCCTCTCCAGCCAATAAAATGGCGCAGAGGACTTTTTGTGCTGCCCTTTCCACTTCGATTTTGGTCAGCTTCTGAGGCTGTGGTGTCAAATTTGTGGTTGATTTGACGTCAGTATCACCAGCCAGATTCATGGGTGCTCTTTACAATCCAGACCGGCAGTCTAAAACAGCCATTTGTATGACTCAAGACTGCAGGAAGGCCGATCCTCCACTTTTTGCAGCACCCCTTCTGCCCTGGGTGTGCTCCAGTTTCTTTTGTGGGATGCTCAGTGCTCAACTGGTACAACTGTTGCAAGGCGGTCACTATGCAAGCAGGGTGCCCCCCTTGCTGGTGGCCCTCCGCTCTTGAAAGAAGAAACATGGACCCCCCCTGAGTTTTTTTCACCAGATTGCACACAAATTGCCCTTTTTTTGCCTAGTCTCTTGAGTGTGCAATGGCATGTGATGGGCACCATCCTTGGTGTCATGTGTTTGTTTTTTCAATGTAGATTTTCATTTCTCGATGTTCCAACTCCCGTATGGAGCAGCCTGAGATTGTCTGGTCTTGCCTGCATTGCAACTCGGCCATGTTGGCCAGAGCCTATGTGCACAATTGCATGTTTCAGGGGAACCAAGGTCTTGGGTTTGAGGAAGGGACTGCATGATGGCAGCTGGAGCAAATGTCTCACTCCTACCCCCCAGCCCCGCTTTCTTTTGTTGCCTTTCACACCCATGCCCGACGGTGTGATGCACCAACTGCACCCCTTTCGAATTAATGGCTGAAAGTGTCTATGGCAGGGATATTCAGTCTATCAGAGCGAACCATTGATCCCCCAGTAAGTACATGTGTAGACAGGCAAGCAGTGTGTTCTGGTTGCTGAGTGGGGACCTCTTTTCAGACGCAGAGTGGTCCAGCCATGTTGTTACTGCTCATTTCTTTCTGCAGTGCATTCTGCCACCCAGCTGCCCCTGCTTTGCTGCAGTGTTTGACAGCCATAGTGATCAACTCCTGCGAGCTTTGCAATGCAGAGTGATCCAGCCAGGTTCACAGTGCTGAAATTTTTTCAAGCAGGCCTGGGGCCACAGATTTCAGCATGTTTTGCTCAGGTCAAAGTGCCGTGATTCCTTCCGTCGGTCAGCCTATTGCAGTTGCATGGGATTCATGTCTATTTGAAAACATCAGTGTTGCTCACATGAAGTATATGGTGCTGAAACTTTTTGAAGCAGGCCTGGGGTCATCAGTTTCAACCATCATTTTTTCTGTAGTTGCAGTTGCGTGTTTTCTTCGTGTTTGCTATTGTGTGCTTGTATGTGTGAAGAAGGAAAGGCATGGGAAACAAATGTCGAGCACCACAACAAAAATGGTGTAAAAGCATTAAAAAAATTACAAAAGGTGGCCAGTATGAGCTCCACAGCCACCTCAAAGATGCAAGAGGTACCAAGCATTGGTCCCCACCACGTTTACACCGATGGCGCAAGCTAGAAAATGCCTACACAAATAATTTTTTTTGGAGTTTTGATGAGAATTCGCGTCAATGGCCCCCCGTGCGCGTGTCAATGGACCCCCCCCCCTTCAAAAGAAGAAACATGGCCCCCTTTGCAAATGCCCCCCCCCACCTCTCGAAAGAAGAAACACGGCCCGGGCCATTGACATGGTGGGGGGGGTGGTACCCAGAGTGCTAAAAACAGCTGACTTACCCCTACAATTAGCCCATGCCTATTCTACAATGACCCCATACCATAGAAGTTGAAAACTCTCCCCTTCGTTTTATTCATTTTCATCAATCCTTGTCACTTTTACGGGTGTATAATGCCTGGTATGAACAATTTTTTCCCTAAGTCGGCTTTTGTTAGCTGTTTGGGTAGGAGTGTGTCATCGGTGACATCATACCCTATTTTTAGCCCTTGAAACCCCTTGGTAGGCCCCAACAGCCACCCCTACCCATCCAAACACTTTCAAGACATGGGTTTTTTCTTCTCCACCCTCAAATCAGGGGGGGTGGGCGGATGCTTACTTTCCTTTCAACACCCACCCTCCAGTGGGCATGGGGGGGGGGCATCATTCGGTGCAAGGGGTCGTCCCCCCCCTCCCCATGGACCAGGGGCTACAGTTCACTCCGATTTTGGCGGCGTTGGCGGCCCAGCGCCGTGCCGACAGGCGACAGCCCAAAGAGGTGTGGCAGGCGTTTCGCCGCCTGGCCATCCCTCCGCAGGACCTAGATTTCATCCATACCTGCCTTTGGAAGAAACTGTCGGTGGGGGGCCGCCTCCGGGCGATCTAGCCCTTTGTTTCGGACAGGTGCCCTTTTGATTCCTCTCTGGAGGACATTTATCATTGCACGAAAGCGTGTTCCTGGCTAACCATACCAGTTCGGGCCCTGCAGTGCACCTTTCCGCCCGTCTAGAGTTCGAGGGGGAGGGTGCCGATTGGCCGTTTATGTTCTGATTATCCCCAGCTGTCCCTCACCAGGGCGCCAGGGATTCTGATGTGGAAAGCAGTGCGGGTATTGTGGTCCTGCCGCTGTGAAGTGGTTTTTCAGAAAGCCCGCCTGACTCTAAATGATTATCTGCGGGTGCTGCACTCTGAGGTTTCAAAGTGGCTGGCCATGCCAGACCTGTCCCTTGATCACGAGGCGGTGCGGATGTATGCAGGGGCCTTGCAGGGGTGGCTGACGGACAGGAACATCCCCGGGTGTGAGGGTTCCGATGTAGCGGGTCAAAAGCGGCCGTGTCCCTCCCCGCAGCAACCAGACCGCTATTTTCGGCGGCACGCGGTAGACCGAGTGAGCAGGAAGAGGGCACGGGCGGCGGCAGAGGGGCCGGAGGACCCAGACTTCCTGCACGCTCCAGAGGTGTATACAAACGGCTCTTTCGGGCTGGAAGCCCCGTGCACGGGGTTTGCAGGGTATGGGGTCTGGTTCGGGCCACTGGACCCCCGCAATATGGCGCAGCCCCTTGAAGGGGAGGTGCAGACGGTAAACAGGGCGGAGCTGTTCGCGTGCATTGCGGCGCTCAGGGTGGTTCCGAGGGGACAGGCACTGCGGGTCGTAACAGACAGTAAGTACGTGTATGATGGTATCCTGAAGCACCTCCGGCGTTGGAGGTTGCAGGGTCGTCCGTTTGTGAACTCGGACTTGTGGCTCCACCTCCAGGTAGAGGTGGATGCCAGAACAGCCCCCACCCTCTGGCGCCATGTGTATAGTCATATTGGGGTGGCGGGGAATGAGCGTGCAGATGAGCTGGCCAACCAGGGCCGGCTGGCACACCCCCGACGGCGCCAGTTCCTGCGGGGCCAGGCGGAGGCAGCGGGCCGGCCATCACTGGTGGTCCGCACGGCGTGTCGAGCTCCGTAGCCAATGTTTATTGGTGTTGCATCAGTACAATGGACGGGCAGTGTGTGAGAGTGGCACCGTGCCCAGCCGTTGTATCTTGTCGTAGTACAGTGGGCAGCATGCCCCTCTTCAGTCCCGCAGAGGAGGGTTCGAACCCCAAGGAGGGTAGAGTGGCACCGAACGTCCCGAATCCCCCCACTTTTTTGTTTGGCGGTGGCTTTGGTTATGGCGGTAGATAAGCATAGGGCGAGCATACCTGAAAGTGCACGGGGGCCCGGCCCCGCGTCGCGTTTCGACGCGCTGTCGTCCGTGGAGGCGACGGCGCCGGCGCGGCAAGCAGCAGCAATAGCTGCTGTTATTCGTTAGTGGTAGCGGCGGTGATGGGCACACTTCAGCCGGCCACGTGTACCGGGCGGGGTGTAGTGGTGGGTTTGGTGGCGGTTACATTGCATGTCGTCAGTGTAGCATACTGGAAGTGCACGGGTGCCTCGTCCCGGGGAGCGTAGGTTCGATGCCCGCCGCCGAGCGTGTAGACGACGGTGCCGGCGGCAGGCTTCTCTGCGCCCTCTTTTGGTACATCGTCATGGTGCTATAGTGGACAGCCACCCGGCCTGGAGTACCCAGAGGGTAGGTTCGAATCCTGGGCGCTCGTAGCTGGCGGGTATGGCGACGTAGTCCATAGAATCTCCCTCTCATCGACCACCTTGCGTTCTTCTGACCGCGGCACTTGCACGGCTTGGGGCTCCTCTGAGGCGTTTGTATGTTTGTTCGTTGCAGTGTTTCTGCTCTTCCTCTGGTTCAACCAGTTTTGGGGGGTCAGCCTCACTGACCCATTGACTCCGGCATAATCAGCCATATGAAGCCCATATGTCCATATGTCCATATGCAGGAGGGATGGTGTATTGTTCCTACGGTTAGGAAGCTGTGAATCAGTGTGCTAGGGGCTACTGCAAGGCCCACACATGAACTACGAACTCATGGTTATTGCAGCGATGTAGGAGTGTAGGAATGTTGAACCTCGCAGTTTGAGCATGATTCGAATGGAAGCCTTGGTATATATATATATATATTACTACACCCCTCTCCCCTTAAATTTAGCTAACAAGCAACAACAACAACAAGCGCGTCACCATTCCGTTTTGGCCACTGCACCTTGCCAACGCCTCGGGCTTGACTCTACTTTAGCCATCCTAGAGCCTAGGTGGTGGCCTTGGCAAATCCAAGTTTTGAGCCGGAAACTCACCGGTGGCGGCCCGGGGCGGGGGCGCCAAGTCGGGAGGTGCCCTCCCAAATCTGCGCAGCTTTGGGCCAAAAACAGCCATTTTTCGCCCAAAACAGCCATAGTAAGGGTTCAAAACAGCCAAACGAAGGCAAACGGCTGCTACCCCCACGTGCGGCTTGACTTTCTCGTGACCAAGGGACCTTTGGTGCCCCCTAACTCCACGATATGTCCGAGAAATGGCCCAAAAAGGCGCCAAAAAGCCCTAGAAACTGCGCAATGTGCACCAGCACCCCGAAACCAAGAACGGGCCGTATCTTGGGCTACGTGGCTCAAAAACGAATTCCGAGGGCACCTAGCCCACCCGCAACCCCCCACTTTTTATGGTTTCCACGCCTCAGAATCGCCCAACGAGACACGTAGACCCCCGTACCAGTGGTCACTTGCTGCAGCCGGAGGGCCGGCCAGCCCACGCACAGTGGGGGCCAACGGTGGGTCCACCAGGGTCCCCAGGGCGAAAAAAATCATTTTTTCCAAAGTTGTTCCTAGACCACTTGGGATGCTCAAAAAAGGGTTTTTAGGCCGTTTTGAGCCCGTGGTGGTGCGTTTTGGGCCATGGAAAATCCCAAAATGCCTTCAAAATGGGCCGTTTTGGGACCAACAATGCGTCAAAAATGGGTCAAAAACGCGTTTTTCCAAAAATGATTTTGGACCATTTATGATGCTCAAACAAGTGGTTTTAGCCCATTTTGAGCCCGTGGCGACGGGTTTTGGCACATGGAAAATCCCAAAATGCCTTGAAAATGGGCCATTTTGGGACTCAAAAATGAGTCAAAAGCGGGTCAAAAACGCGTTTTTCCAAAAGTGATCCCGGACCATTTGGGATGCTCAAACAAGTGGTTTTAGCCCGTTTTGAGCCCGTTTTGACCGAGTTTAGCCCCTTCCAGCACATGTATGCACCACTTTGTGCCCTTCGCACGTACCTTAGAGCCGTATGGTGGAGCCACCTAGAGTTGGGAGAGGGGTGTAGATTGGAGGATACATATATATATATATATATATATATATATATATATATATATATATATATATATATATCCTCCAATCTACACCCCTCTCCCAACTCTAGGTGGCTCCACCACACGGCTCTAAGGTACGTGCGAAGGGCACAAAGTGGTGCATACATGTGGTGGAAGGGGCTAAACTCGGTCAAAACGGGCTCAAAACGGGCTAAAACCACTTGTTTGAGCATCCCAAATGGTCCGGGATCACTTTTGGAAAAACGCGTTTTTGACTCATTTTTGACCCATTTTTGGTCCCAAAATGGCCCATTTTAAAGGCATTTTGGGAGTTTCCATGAGCCAAAACCCGTCGCCACGGGGTCAAAATGGGCTAAAACCACTTGTTTGAGCATCATAGATGGTCCGGGATCATTTTTGGAAAAACGCGTTTTTGACCCGTTTTTGACCCATTGTTGGTCCCAAAACGGCCCATTTTCAAGGCATTTTGGGACTTTCCATGAGCCAAAACCCGTCGCCACGGGGTCAAAATGGGCTAAAACCACTTGTTTGAGCATCATAGATGGTCCAGGATCATTTTTGGAAAAACGCGTTTTTGACCCATTTTTGACCCATTGTTGGTCCCAAAACGGCCCATTTTCAAGGCATTTTGGGACTTTCCATGGCCCAAAACGCGCCACGACGGGCTCAGAAATGGCCCAAAAAGACTTGTTTGAGCATCCCAAGTGGTCTAGGAACAACTTTGGAAAAAATGATTTTTTTCGCCCTGGGGACCCTGGTGGACCCACCGTTGGCCCCCACTGTGCGTGGGCTGGCCGGCCCTCCGGCTGCAGCAAGTGACCACTGGTACGGGGGTCTACGTGTCTCGTTGGGCGATTCTGAGGCTTGGAAACCATAAAAAGTGGGGGGTTGCGGGTAGACTAGGTGCCCTCGGAATTGGTTTTTGAGCCACGTAGCCCAAGATACGGCCCGTTCTTGGTTTTGGGGTGCTGGTGCACATTGCACAGTTTCTAGGGCTTTTTGGCGCCTTTTTGGGCCATTTCTCGGACATATCGTGGAGTTAGAGGGCACCAAAGGTCCCTTGGTCGCGAGAAAGTCAAGCCGCACGTGCAGTGTAGCAGCCGTTTGCCTTCATTTGGCTGTTTTGAACCCTTACTAGGGCTGTTTTGGGCGAAAAATGGCTGTTTTCGGCCCAAAACTGCGCAGATTCGGGAGGGCACCTCCCGACTTGGCGCCACCGCCCCGGGCCGCCACCGGTGAGTTTTTGGCTCAAAACTAGGATTTGGCAAGGCCACCACCTAGGCTCAAAGATGGCTACATGGGGAAAAGATCCGAAGCGTTGGGACGGAGCAATGGCCAAAACGGCACGGAGACGTGTTGTTGCTTGTTGCTTGTTGTTAGCTAAATTTAAGGGGAGAGGGGTGTAGTAATATATATATATATATATTACTACACCCCTCTCCCCTTAAATCTAGCTAACAAGCAACAAGCAACAACAAGCAACAAGCAACAAGCACTTCTCCTTTCCGTTTTGGCCATTGCTCCGCCTCATCGCTCCGGGCTCTACTCTACTCGAGCCATCCTAGAGCCTAGGTGGTGCCCTTGCCAAATCCAAGTTTTGAGCCAAAAATTCACCGGTGGCGCCCCGGGGCGGGGGCGCCAAGTCGGGAGGTGCCCTCCCAAAACTGCGCATTTTCTGCCCCAAAACAGCCTTTTTTGGCCAAAAAGAGCTCTAAAACCCACTCAAAACGGCCAAACGAAGGCAAACCATCGGTACATTCCACGTGCGCCTCAATCGCCCCTTGACAAAGAACCTTTTGTTGCCCTCTAGCTCCACGATATGTCGGAGAAACGGCCCAAAAATGGCCAAAAATGGCCTGAATGTGCGCTGTTTGTGTCCAACCGGCCTGAAACAAGAACGGGCCGTATCTTGGGCTACGTGGCTCAAAACCGAATTCCGGGGGCCACATAACCCACCCGCAACCCCCCACTTTTTGTGGTTTGCAAGCCTCAAAATTGCCCAACGAGACGCCTAGACCCCCGTACCAGTCGTCACTTGGTGGAGCCCGAGGGCAGCACAGCCCGCGCATGGTTGGCGCCAACAATGGGTCCACCGGGGTCCCCGGGACGAAAAAAATGATTCTTTCCAAAGTTGTTCCTAGACCACTTGCGATGCTCAAACAAGTGTTTTTAGGCCGTTTTGAGCCCGTGGTGGCGCGTTTTGGGCCATGGAAAATCCCAAAATGCCTTGAAAATGGGCTGTTTCAGCACCAAAAATGGCTCAAAAATGGGTCAAAAACGCATTTTTCTAAAAGTGATCTTGGACCATTTGGAATGCTCACACAAGTGGTTTTAGCCCATTTTGAGCATGTGGTGACGCGTTTTGGGCCATGGAAAATCCCAAAATGCCTTGAAAATGGGCCATTTTGGGACCAAAAGTGGGTCAAAAATGGGTCAAAACCGCGTTTTTCCAAAAGTGATCTTGGACCATTTGCGATGCTCAAAGAAGTGTTTTTAGCCCATTTTGAGCCCGTTTTGACCAAGTTTAGCCCCTTCCGCCGCATGTATGCACCAAGTTATACCCTTCGCACGTACCTTAAAGCATTTCTGTGGAGCCACCTAGAGTTGGGGAGAGGGGTGTAGATTAGAGGGTATATATATATATATATATATGTCCGAAAACCTGGGGGGGGGGGGTTCATTGGCCCTTTTCGGTGGTTTTGATGGTTTCGGGTCCGGGGCGGTTGGATTTTTCGAGAATTATGGGGTGTTGAGGGTGCCCCCCCCCCCCCCCCCATTTTGAGGGTGCCTGATTCATTTCTGAAGTTTCCAGCTCATGGTTTGACGATATGTTTGAGAAAATGTGGATTTTGTTGAAATTTTGGCCATTTTCGGCTGCTAGTGCCACGCTGGTGACAGGGGCCAAAATTGCAATATCCACGTCACCGGCACCGCTTTTTGTAGGTTTTCGGTGGGTTAGGCACCCCCCCCCCCTATTTTGGGGTTGGGGAATCCATTTTTGAAGGTGTTGGGGTGTGGTCTAATGGTATGATGCGGCTATTCCCGCCTTTTTTCTGTTTGTTGCATGTTCTTGGTGCCTAGAGATTGACAAATCCAAACGCGACACAACCCGTGACCATCCCGGCCCGATTTCTCAAACATATCGTCCCCTACCCCACCCCAACCCATACATCTCTGAAAAGCCCTTTCCAACATTGTTCCGAAAAGGTACAATACACCCCCCTTCCGAAACACCATGCTCCGTAAAATCAACCGACACTGTACGGCACGCCAAAACAGGGCAGCAGAATCGTGCGTAGACCTGCTGAAAACCCCCGAACCTCGGATAGTCCCGGCCGAATGTCTCAAAAATATGGTCACCTACCCCCCCCCAACCCATACATCTCCGAAAAGCCCTCTTCAAGGCCATTTCAAAAAGGTATAATGTACCCCCCCCCCCCCTACTAGACACGTAGCAACCGGGAAAAGGCCAACACCCGCAAAAATTCATCAAAACCATCAATGAACCCCCCCCCCCCAGGTTTTCGGACATATATATATATATATATATATATATATATATATATATATATATATATATATATATATATATATATATATATATATATATATATATATATATATATATATATATATATATATATATATATATATATATATATATATATATATATATATAGTCGTAGTACAGTGGGCTGCATGCCCTTCTTCCGTCCCGCAGAGGTGGGTTCAAACCCCAAGGAGGGTAGAGTGGCACTGAACGCCCCGAATCCCCCTGAGTCTTTTGCTTGGTGGTGGTTTTGGTTTTGGCGGTGGATAAGCATAGGGCGAGCATACCTGAAAGTGCACGGGGGCCCGGCCCCGCGTCGCGTTTCGACGCGCTGTCGTCCGTGGAGGCAACGGCGCCGGCGCGGCAGCAGCAGCAATAGCTGCTGTTCTTTGTTAGTGGTAGCGGCGGTGATGGGCACTTTTCAGCCGGCCAAGTGTGCCGGGCGGGGTGTAGTGGTTGGTTTAGTGGCGGTTACATGGCATATCGTCAGCGTAGCATACTGGAAGTGCACGGGTGCCTCGTCCTGGGGAGCGCAGGTTCGATGCCCGCCGCCGAGCGTGTAGGCGACGGTGCCGGCGGCAGGCTTCTATGCACCCTCTTTTTGGTACATCGTCTTCGTGCTGTAGTGGACAGCCACCCAGCCTGGAGTAACCTGGGGGTAGGTTCGAATCCTGGGTGCTCGTAGCTGGCGGGTATGGCGACGTAGTCCATAGAAATCTCCCTCTCGTCAACCACCTTGCGTTCTTCTCCATTTTTTCGACCTGGGTCACTCTGCACGGGACTGAGTGGTTTGTTCTTTGCGGCGTTTCCGCGAACACCCGCGTTGGCACTCGTTTTGGCACAGGGAATGACCGCGGCACTCGCACGGCCTGGGGCTCCTCTGAGGCGTTTGTATGTTTGTTCGTTGCAGTGTTTCTGCTCTTCCTCTGGTTCAACCAGTTTTGGGGGGTCAGCCTCACTGACCCACTGACTCCGGCATAACCAGCCATATGAAGCCCATATGTCCATATGCAGGAGGGATGGAGTATTGTTCCTACGGTTAGGAAGCTATGAATCAGTGTGCTAGGGGCTACTGCAAGGCCCACACATGAACTACGAACTCATGGTTATTGCAGCGATGTAGGAGTGTAGGAATGTTGAACCTCGCAGTTTGAGCATGATTCGAATGGAAGCCTTGGTATATATATATATATATATATATATATAGGTGGGCGCCATGTATTTCTATTCTTTGATGCTCTGCCAGGCCCCGTGCCTAGGCCCGCACTGATCAACTCCCTGCGCCCACGATGATCACTCAACATGGCTACACCAGCCACCGCAGCCCCGCAGGCTGACGCGGGGGCCCTCTGTGCCCACCCCGCCACAAGTATCGCCCAAACCACAGGCTCCCGCAGTGGAGGATGTGGTCTATGAGGGACTCTAGCCCGTTGCCCCAGCCCCTGAGGCTGCCGAGGCCTCCGATGACATGCACACTTCCGATGGCCGAGGGGAGTACACCCCTGAGAAGTGGGCAGCGTGGTATGCTGAGCTGGATCAATGTGCTCGGCTCTTGAAACAGCACCAGGAAGTTCTAGCACAGCAGCAGCTGGCTGCATATCATCGTATGGCGGGTGTTGACCCGCGACAACGGTCGCCGGAGGCTACCGCCCCCTCCGCCGCCAATTGTGCATCCTGGGAACAGTCTGTTGCCGCGGCCGCATGCAGCTGTTCCGCCTTTGCTGTCTGGGTCTCGTACAGGGCCAGCAGCCCCTGCTATCCAAGCTATTCCAGATCAGTTCCTGATTGACCATGCAGTGCCGGGAGAAGTGGCCCTAGTGGCCCATGAAGGTACTGTAGTTTTCACAGAACAAAAGTTCTGCTGTAGCCCTGTTCTCCCCAGCTTGTGTGTACTACAGGATATTTAAATTGCCTTCTGTCTTTTGTGCCATGAGTCAGTTCAAGCATGCGACGGCAGCGTCGACGGACGTAGACTGGTTTTGGGAACGGTTGATCTCAGAGCAACATGACGCTCTAGACGCGGCCTGGTCGGCAATCGTGGCCTAGCCAAAATTGGCAATGAAGATTCCAGCGGAGCATCGGGCGACAGTCTTACTGGCCGGGTGAGCCACGTGGACCTCCTCCAACAGGGTTAACACGACCTCTCTTGCCCGCATCTTTTTTGATCAGCTTGGAGTCACGATGGTGAACAGCTCCTTCTCATACTACCGAGACGCGCTGTTGTTTGGTATGATGCTGAACTGGGGACTTGAAGTTCAATCCTTTGACCTACCGAGCAGTCGGCTGCTGCTTTTGCTGTGGCCCAACATCTGACAGTGAGGCCGCCGCCATCAGCAACTCAGACGCCCATGGCGACGGACGGGGCCAGGAGTTCACAGAAGCAGGGGAACAAACCCCTGACAAGTCGCAGAAGGTGCGTTATGATGCCCTGACCATAAAAAATGCTAAGACCATTCACAAGCGCACACCGGCGACCAGATGGACCCAGAAGCTCGCAAAAGCCCTGGAACATTATCTGAAGGCACAGCGTGAACTGCCGGAGGAGGAGTACACTCCAGGACAACCGGCGTTGGAAATGCAAGTGCAAATCGGTGAGGAGCTTGCGGCTGATGTGTGGTCCTTTATTCTGGACTGTGATGACCCGGGGAAAAAGGCGCCGAAGTCAGCGGACAAACACAAAAAGAAGAAGGAGAAGCTCAAGAGAGAGCACCACAAGAAAGGCAAAGGCAAGAGCCGTGGGTCCCGAAGGCGCCTCTCCGACTCGTCCGGTTCTGAAGAGGAGTCAAGCACCAGCTCCAGCGACTCGTCATCCTCGTCGTCATCAGGGGAGACTCCACGCAAAGGAACCTCTCGCAGCGCCAGCGCATCGTCTTCCTGGTCGGCAGCAAAGCCCACGATGGCCATCATTGATGGTAAGGAGCACTTCCGTGGAAAAACGAGCAACAATCTGATAGACTGTTCACGTCCGCCCCAAACAAAGTGCCGGTTTTGCAAAGCCCATCACTGGTTCTGGGAAGGCCCGGCCTACGGATGCCCGGGGCCGAAGTCCAAATGACTACCTCGCACAAAGAGAGCTGGTCGGTGGGGGCGTGGTGCCCGGAAATTCCTCTGGGCAGTCGACCAGCTGGAGGCAGCAGTTGCAGGCGACTATGCAAGCTCCTATGCGGCAACAGCAGTGCGCGGACTCGGCATCGCATCGGTCAAGGGATACCTGCAACAGCTCCGCAGAGTGCGCTACAGGCTCGCCACACATCCAGGTGAATCGTTGCGGCTCCTTTGGGAGGTCGAGCAGGAGCACACAGAGTCAAATAGCAAAAGGCTGTTGTCACGGGTGCGACTACTCGCAAAGTTCAACTGGCTACAGCCCACCATCGTCCCAGCCGACTGGCTGTTCATCGACGCAATACAAAAGGTGCCAGAGCACAAGCAAGACGGGCGATCCAAGCAGCGGGCAACAATGCACTGTCTCCGACAGCTCTGCCAAGCAGCCAAGACCAAGCTGGAAAGGGAAGTGGTCGCACTATCGGCACTCTCCATCGCCTTCGGGCTTCGCATCTCGGAGGCAGCGACAGCAGCCCTCGACGAAGCAGAGCTCCGCTTCAAAGGCACAAAGGGCAGAGCCGGCTTGCACAGGCCAAAAATGGGTCCATGGGCCCGCAAATGGGTTGATTTCCTCGCACGATTGCGCACTCTTTTAGGGCATCATCCACACAGACCCGCATTTTTTACCTCCAAAGCACACTTGGCGGCAGCATTCCTCGAGCTTATGGAGTCGCCGGGATGCACATGTAAAACTATTCGCTGGCACGGCTGGCGCAGATTCGGAGCGGCCCAGCTTCAGGCGCTCGGGCTGCTACTCCACCTGGTGCAGATCTGGGGGGGGGGTGGAAGTCGCCAGCGGTGGCCACGATGTACACCACACCCCCCTCCAGCTGGACGTTTGTCAAAGGAGGGCCCATGCCGGGGCCAAAATGGCACAACAACCAGCCGGGGTGGTACGAAGTTCCCTGGCCTTCCACGGCCGTCTTCAGCGAGTGGGTCCGCACAGCATTGCCAGCGGGCCCCACCAATGGCAGATCTTCTTGGCTCGGCTCACGTTCACAGGCCCCAAAGAGGCCTCGCACGAACAGCATCACTACACAAGGGTCTGCCCCATGATTTCCCCCACCTCTTTCATGATATAGCCAGCTTCCTGGCATTCGCCCTCCTAGACGTCCCATGGTCGTTGCAGCACTGCATCACATGGCGCTCGCTCTTCTTGGGTTGCGTGGATCAGCCAGGGCGCTCGCCCTCCTGCGTGATGTGTTGAACACTATTTTGCAGTCTGGACTTTTCTGTGAGTGTGACGGCTACTGTGACTATCTGCGTCAGGGTCATGAACCCGGTCACCATGCCCGTGTCACTGAAGACATTGCCGGCAAAGGCCTCGGGGAGGCGGGCGCAGTGCGCATTGCACACAGCATCTGGCGCCGTCTTGTACCCTCCAACCTGCGCAAGCAGTACACCAAGTGCACACGGGAGGCGCAACAGCCCCGTTTTGCCCCTCATTCTCAGCACACGGTAGGGCGCATGCTGGAGTCCGTCCGTGTGGATACCAGAGGTATGAGACACACCAAAGCCAGAGTTTCATGCTCTGTTTTCTTGCGTTACAAAAATGCTGAAAAGTGTAGGTTGCTCCTGAATGCTGTCCATAAATGCTAGCGACCACAGGGCTCCTAAGGTGTTACGCCTGCCAACCCTTAGCCACCTGGCTCACACCATCAAAGGATCTAAATCTGGCAGATGGCTCTGCAAGATCGATCTGCAAAACTGCTATTGGAGCCTAAAGCTGCCACGCTCGTGGCATAGGGTTTTTGTTGTTCAGGCAGGACGACATCACTACAAGTATACTCGACTTCCTTTTGCATGGCGTTTTTACCCCTCAATTTGCCAAACCCTTGTCAAGCGTTTAGTTGCCTCAGCCATCTTTACCGCCAATGTCCCGGTGGGCAATAAAGTGTATCTGGATGATGTTCTTCTGGATGCCAAAAGCAGGCGCTCACTCAACACTGGCAGAAAGGCGGTTGTTCACAAGCTTAGACAAGCGGGTTTCATCATCAGTGTTAAAAGTGAAACTCGCCCCACCAAGCGCATCGGTTTTGCGGGGAAATGGTTTGACACCCTCAGCAAGTACATACAAAACCCTTAGGCGTCACAAGTTGCCCACCCTCTAGGACCCCGTATACGCGCGATTTGACAATATTCTACATTTCTACTTTGAGTATGTTATTTGACGTATGTGACCAAAGTTGTTGGCAGAGCTGTGTGACACCCGATGAAATAAGTGTTGATGTGTTAGCCTTGTGTATCCCCGTCTTCTAGTGTGTTGTATTTGACGTTTTTCTGAAATTTTCGAAATTTCGGCTAGGTTTTGGGTAACATTGCAAACAACTATGTGTATATGCAGTTTTTGACCCTTCTGGCCGAAATTTCCGCCAGCTTTTTGGTTTCCTAGTGAATAGGCATAGTTATTTTCATTTTTCTTAGGGCTGGCCGAAATTTCGGCCAGCTTTTTGGTCTGTTCACTATTCAAGCATTTATATTCTCGTTTTTGGGCGGTCTGGCCGAAATTTCGGCCAGCTTTTCCTTTTTTGAACATTTAAGCAATTATTTCCCCTTTGAACACACCTGGCCGAAATTTCGGCCAGCTTGCAATTGTCGTTGTTCATGAGTTTTACACCATACACTCCTACATAACGGTTTTCTTGTCTCAGCATTAATGTCTTCTGCTATTACTGTCAATGTTGTACATGCTGCAGTTACTGGTGCTTTTGCTACTACAGCCAAAGGGTTGTTGCGAAATGCATTACGTGGTGGGACTCTCCAAAAGCTTTTGCAATTCTGCCTCATGTTGCGGAAGAATCGCAGGAGCCGGCACTCCCTGACACAGTTGAAGGCTGCCGCCACTGAGAAGAAGCCCCCACGATGGTACATGACATTTTTGTCACGGTTCCATGCCCTGTACTGCCTGCTGCGTCGTATGGCCCTCCCATACTCTAACTGTGGGTCTGGTTACAACTGGGGTATTATGTCCTGCCGCCAACGCCGTAAGGTAGGAGTCCTTGGACAGTGTAACACTAAGCAGGAGTCCATTCACCATCGTGCTGGACTAGCAGCACACAACTTGTGGAACACCATGCACCGTAGGCAAGTTTGTATATGGTTTGATAACCTGAGGCGTTACAGGTCGGGAGCTGATCCCCATTCACCCGACTTAACCCTAAATTGTACAGCTGTTGCTGTTTTGCACACTACTGCCCTACCTGCATACCGGGGTCTGCCGGAGTTGGCCGAAATTGAGGCCAGGGTACCAAAGGTTGCAGATGACATCTTTCGCTCACATAGAGCATTGTTTGATCGTATTGATGTTGCCAACCAAGGATTTCAGAGAGTTTGGGTTCGTGCTCCTTTGGATATTGCCAGAAAAAATGTTCGTTCCCTCAACTGGAGACCCTTTTTCCTTTTCTGAGCTCCCCTCCGGCACACACAAAGAGCTTTTGCAACTCGTGGTTGATTTGTCATGTGTGGAACACCGCACCAGACACTGTTTTCCGCTGCTTGTGGACATGAAAATACACTTTGCCCTACTTAAGCTGTGTTATGGTGCTGCTTATGTTCCGTGGAATGTACCACAATTACTGTTGGGTTTTCCTTTGGTGTACGGAGTATGGCATAGCTATAAGTATTGCGTTGAATTGATCTACAGGGCGTTCCTGCTGTTCATTAAGTTTTTGGAGCAAGGGAACAACCTTTAGGTTGGGTCTATCCTCCCTCGCAAGGTCAAGGTCATCCATATGGAGAAGACGTTGCTTGGACTCATGCTAGCCACATCGTCCAATAGAGGCAGACTAGATGAGCGCGTCACTTCCCTGGTGAGCCTGCAACAGATAATGGGCAATCTCAAGTGCAATCCCAGTCTCAAGAGGACCAGGCGAGCACAGAGGGACTTCAAAAGAAGCCTAAGGCCGCACCAAAGAAAAATTCATCATCCTCCTTCAAGTTATCCGACTGGGTTACGTCAACGACGAAAATAAAGGTTCGGTGGGATCAGATTATTATCGACCACGACCGAAAATTTGGGCAGGTCCGTAGGATTTCGGATGATCGCGTGCAACGCCGCTACGACGATCTGAAGGCAGCCCCGATTGTGGATTACATCCAGGATCTTCTTTTTTATAAAGTCACTCGTATGTGTGTTGTGGTATTCTTCTCGATAGTACCGTTTTCGCGTCCGAATTTTCGACCCCGCTGTTACGAATATTCCTGTTCCACAGCCACTCGCTGGGTTCTGTTGGGGGGTCAGCATGTTTACACTGCTGCCCAAAATCACAAGACGGAATTTGAGATGAAAAATATGGAGACTCCGGATGGGACCCTGGTATTTGGTGGTTATGAAGTCAAACAGGACTGCCCCCTGCGGACTAGGCGCCGGCTTGCAGGCTTACATCAAATCCAGACCACTGCTGGCTCAGCATCCACCACATCGGAGCGAATGTCCCTACTCCTGGATAGGCTTGAGGATGAGGATGCCAACACATGTACCACCGGTGCCCAGCATAGAACATTGGAAGAGAGACCAATATTGTCCGGTTACCGGTGGCAATTTTAGGAAATCTGTACCGACGTGCATGCGATATGCTTCGGTCTGTCGCTTGGAAGTTTTCGAAAACCCTTGGAAAGATGCTCGGAAGTTTTGGCAGCCACATCGGGTCCCAAAACGCAACCAATATCGGTAGGAATGTTCCATGGGCTTCCCAGCCGACCGTGCCGGGGGAACTCGGAAGAAATTTTTCAGCCCAAACCCAGTGGAATTTTGGTTGGATGCTTGGTGCCTACCTTGCCTGCAAGATGCCATGGAGAACAGCACGTTGAAGCTAATGTTTGTCTACCCTTTGTCTGCTTTGCCTACAAAACTGCATGGAGAACACTGTGCTCAAGCTTATGATTGCTCCCCCTTTGTGCTCCTTTGTGAATTTGGACTTTTGCTTTTGACATGTGCAACGCCAGTTTGATCCTTGGTGGCTGCTTTGCCTACAAACTTGCATCGAGAACACTGTACTCAAGCTTATGAATGTTTGCCCTTTGTGCCTTGTGATGCTTTGTGCCTGCTTTTGTGGTTTTATTTTTGCATGTGTGTCGCTTTCTCACCTAGGCCCCTTTGAGTAGACTCACTAATGTATTCCCTTTTTGTGCTCAGAACACTTTTTGTCACCTGCAACAGACATGTCTGGTAGTCAAGGCAGTGCCGCTAGTGCCTCGTCTTCGTCCGCTCAGGTGGTTGCTCCCTATATATGCACCCAGACACCCGTTCGGTGAAATGCGCCTTTCCAGGTGCAAATCCCGAGAGTGATGTGGTATGTGTGTGTGGGACCTGTGGCTCAAAGCGTGGTGTCCGTCAATGGGTACCACTGGACAGGGAAGCTGTCTGCAACTGGCCCAAACTGGGTTTGAAGAGCCGTGCCACATTTAAGTCCTGTGCTGCACGCCGTAAGGCGCTAAAGGACAAGGGAAAGGGTAAGGGACGTGTGGGGCCCATCCCTCAAAGCCGAGTTTCTAACCCTGCGACAGTTGATATTGTACCCCCTTCGGAGGGCGAGGACAGTGCTGCTTCATTTCAAGGTCCTACGGGTTTGAACGAGCAGCAACGTGTTCAACCCATGAGACGTACGAAGTTGGCGCGTGTACCCATTGTTGATAGCGACATTGAGCAGCAACTTGTGGGCCCTCGTGGCAGTGGCAGTAGCAGCAGTAACAGCAGCAAGAGCAGCAGCAGCAGCAGCAGCAGCAGCAGCAGCAGCAGCAGCAGTGATGGTGGGAGCAGTAGCAATCCTCAGGATAATGATTCGGATGATGATGCTGTGCACCTATCTGGTGCCTCCACAGTAAGTGCCTCAAATTCTTCCTCATCATCCAGTGACAACCCTGAACCCCAACCTCAACCCAAGAAGTATCGCCGTGTGGTGGTGGATGTGGATGCCATGTCAAGCGATGGCTGTCCTGTGCAGATGCTCAGCGAAGGAGAGTACAGCATTCACAGTTCAAGCTGAAATGAACAGGCAAGCCACTGAGCATTCACATTTCAAGCGTAAGTGAACTGTCATGCTTGTCTTTTTGTGTGTTTCTTTGCTGAGGTGTGGGATTTGGGAACCAAGAACGGTGTAGGTCATTGTACAAAAAACCGAAAGAAAAACGCCTGGAAATTTTTCAAATCCCTCGGAAAGATGCTCGGAAGTTTTGGCAGCCACATCGGGTCCCAAAACGCAACCGATATCGGTAGGAATGTTCCATGGGCTTCCCAGCCGACCGTGCCGGGGAAGCTCGGAAGAAATTTTGGCTGGGACTTCCGAGATCAACCGTGCAATATGAGTCCCATCTGCTGAGCATGAATGCTGAGCATCCCCAAATATCCTGAGCAATATGCTCAGCATTTTCCTACCATTTTTTACCTTCTATGCTGTGCGTCCCAGCACCATGTGATGAGTACACCCTGTACCATCACATTACTGTTATGCTTGAAGAGTGTGGTGTTACTGCCGAGGAAGGCACTGTGGTGTGTTTCGTTTATGAATTCGGTTTTGTTGATCGACCTGGCCGAAATTTCGGCCAGCTTCTGTGTTCCACATGTTCTCCTGTGCAGAGTGCTGTAGCCAAACGGTGGGGTGGCGTTGGGCGTTTGGTGAAATTTGTGGGTCTTGCTTCAGTAGACGCCATGGCAGCCATGGAGAAGCGTGGACTACATCCCGCACTGGGTACGTTCAAGGAAGTGGAAGGCATCACACCTGACCGACTTCGCGACATCGTAGGTTACATGGATGGGACAAAAAGTACCCTACCTGGTCTCTGGAAATTATAAAAGATGTCAAAAAGGCCCAGATGTGGTCCTGGCACATTCTTCATCCCGAGGCGGTTACCAATGGGCTTGTGAACAACACCGGAGGTATGTTTTGGTCAAACAGGGGTTTGTATTCGAATAAATCGACCGACCTGGCCGAAATTTGGGCCAGCTTGTGTGTCGTTCAATTAATGCACAATAGGAGCCCACCCTGTGACTCCACCTGTCTGCAGCTACACTTGGTACTATCGAGATGGCCAAAAGGCAGTGCGCCATTGCATCACACCTGAAGGTAGCCTATGGCAGTTGGACCTGGACTGAAGAAAACCCCTGGCCCCCGTGGTCAGCAGTAATTAAGGCCCCTCTTTGGAAGGAACCCAAATATGAGGGGTTGCGGGGATTGTTGCAGAAGCCTATTGCTAAGCCTGTTTGTGAAAAATCTGATACTGGTCTGGTCAGTATCCAGTGTGCTAGGGAGTCCCTCGTTGAGTCAAGCACAGGCAAACTCATTGCAGAGTCAGGCCGTGTGGAACTGATGGCAATGCGTTGTGGAGTCCCTGTTCCCAGTATCATTAGTTCACTGCCCTTTGTTGCCTGTGTCATTGAGGTGCCCGCCTCTATACAGCTGGTTTGCATAACCTGGTTGCGCAGCTACTTTTGTCCGGTGTGCCTGTGTTCATTGCGGGTGAGTCTGCTGATTTGAAAGCCACTGTTGCTTCTTTGAAGGCCACTGTGGCTGAGGATATGTATCAGTGTGATGTTGCAATTTACAATTTGTCAAGCAAGACCCCGCTGTACACTTCTACGTCCCATCTGGTTTCCATTTGTTCTGCCACTGCCTTTGATAACAGGCTGCCCCGTTACGTGGCTTTTACTTATGGACCCATGTTGTCTGTGATGCCTGTTGAGATATTCTCATTTCTTTTGAGCCTTGTTCCGGTCCCAGAACGGGCAGGCAGCTGGTTTTTGCTGGGGACTCTGTCTGTGTATTTTGCAAGCATGATGTCTACCAGGTTTTCCAAGGACTGTAATGTTGTGTGTGCCCTTTTGGGTGAGGAGACTGTTGTGCCTGATGAGTTTGTTCAGTCCATCAGAGCAGCTATCACCAACGCCGACACGTGCCCCCCCAAGTCATGGGAGGATGTGTACCACGACTTGGGGGCAGGTTTTCCTATGGATTGTTCTGGGGTTAGGTATGTAGATGAGGATCCTGAGGAGCAAGATGGGGAGGCAGAGTCGCAACCAGAGACAGACACTCCAAAGAAGAAACCCAAAACTGCCCCTGCCCCCTCACCCAGTGGCACGCAGTGCGCTCAGGCCACTCCAGCTTCCTCCTCAGGCACTGTTGCCCCTACTGGCAAAGGTATGAATACTTTTGTGAATCATTTTTCACCATCCCAGGGTGGAAACACATAGTCACAGAACTCTGCCACTGCCAAGCCTGGTGCTGCAGCCCCTGCCAAGCCTCCTGCTAACACAGGTGCTAAGAAGCCCCGTGCATCTGGTCTGCGCAAGCGCTAATGCCAGTCCTGCTGCTTATATTGCCTGTCAGTATGAAGTCTGGCCGAAATTTCGGCCAGCATGCAGTCCTCAGCCTCTTCAGCCTTTTATTATTGTGTTTCCCCATAGGCACTGCAAAAGTCTGCTTTGATTCATCAGGTGGCAAGTATTTGCTTGTAATTGAGTATATTATGTTGCACACCCTGTTCAAATGTCACTGCTCCTGTGTTCCTTGCTCATGTCTACTGTCTTAGGTACCCATTTCATTGATCATATTCGGAGTTTCGATGGACCTGGCCGAAATTTCGGCCAGCTTAGGCCTGTCTGTCAAATAGGACCATGTGTTTGGACATTTTTCGAAGAGCTGGCCGAAATTTCGGCCAGGTTGGTTAAAATAGGAAATACAAGTACATGCTTTGGGACAGTTTTCTGTGTGCTTCAATGAAAGGTATGTTTGGGGTTCCCTCATCTGTGGTGTAAAGGGGGGTTCTGTGATCAACCTGGAACAAAGGGGAGAGAAAAATAGGCAGCCCCCCCCCCCCCGCGCACTGGAATGTACCAACACAGGCGCCTTTGCGCCCGTGGGGCACGACAACGACACGTCCTTACGTGCCAGGGAAAGAGTGCAAGGCAGGGGCACGACCTGCAGGGCAAGGGTTAGAGTCTAACCGGCACTGTGGGTGGGTGGTGGGTGCGAGCTGACCTCACTGTTCAGAGGAGCAGAGCCAATGCACAGTCAGAAACCACCTGGTGTGGTACAGAACTGGTCTACGCTGCAGTGCAGCAAGCATGACATTGAACAATGTGGTTATGACCATGCGCCTGTGACACGGGGGCGTATGCGAACCCAGTTTCCGTTGCCTCATGGCCGCACTGGAATGCAGTGGTCTAAATGTAAAACAACACTATATTTTGGTGATTGAATGTCTTTATTTTGAAAATCTGTGTGTTTCCGGAAATGCAAATAATGGCATATATTTGAAATACACACCTTGTTTTTGCATGTTGCCACCAGGGGGGTTTGGATACCCAAAAAATAACCCCCCTTTTCACATACTTTTCCCCTCATTACAACATGGACTTCCGTGGGCCATAGCGCCAGGTGGGGGGTGGGCAACTTGTGACGCCTAAGAAACCAACCGGCGGTTTTAGCTGGAGCTTTTCGCATGTGGATTCGGGCAGTAGGCACGGGAACAATCACTGCCTCTGATCTTATGCGCCCCCTTGGTCGCATGCAATGGCTCATACGCCCGGCCGCTCTGTCTCGTTTTCTGGCTAGTGCATACAGGTCCGCATATTCAGGAGAGAACAGGTTTACCAGAGGTCTCATCCGTTCCACGGGCACCGCCCTCGTTTTTTCCCTGGTTCCCCAGTCATGCAAGTCCAGGCCGCCACAGGACGGCCGTGTATATTTTGCTGACGCAGCCCCCCCTACCTCTAATTGTGCCAAGCACACCATTGGAGTGGTGGGCCCCAAAGGGTGCTACCGCTCGCGCCGCTGCCCTCCATGGGTCACCACGCTGGCTCAGGCTGAGCTTTATGGGCTTTACTCCGCAGCCAAAATGGCCGCCTATGAAGGCCATGGCACTGCCTGCATAGGGGTTGACAGTGATACAGCCAGGTATCAGGCGCTTCGTCAAAGGGCAACGACCCACTGCCATGTACAGAACAGACTCCTCCACCGGCTTTTCTGGCTGCGCCTCTGAAGTGGTTTGAAACTGGTCTTGTTCAGGGTGCATACTTCCCAGAATCCAGCTGACCCTCTTTCGCGTCAGTCCAGCTTCACATATGTGGCTGCATCCATCAAAGAGGCGCAAGCACGCCACGCACACTGGTGCGCTGCAGACCATCCGTATGAGCACATACAGTCCCTGCAGCCTCTGCCGTGGTCCCTGCATGTCTAGTCCCCTCCCCTTCGGCTTTTCTGGGTGTCTATTTTTTTTCGGTGTCTTTTTGTCCATGCTTGCCCGGGCCGCTGGGCCTTGACAACTTGCCACCGACGTCACCTCCTTGTCTCCTGACCGAATGAGTGTCCACCTAGGCCCGTCTGGTCACGCCAGGCGAGGAGGTCATCGTTCCTGCCGTTGCCATTCGGATGCGACAAGCTGCAAATGGCAGACGGGTCTCTCATGCACATACGCACACATGGTCGATTTGATGTCTGGATTGCCACTCTAGGAACCTGTCGCCGCCCCCAACGTACAAGCTTCTGCGACTTATGACACCTAGGACAGAGGTTGACAAAGTGGTGTTCCATGAACCAGACGTGCGGGACATTCAGTACGCCATCCACGTCCACAATGACCTCATCAATGGTCTGTTGGGGTCTATTGGCCTGAACTCTGATGAAGTCCATCTCTTTCCGGGAACAGACCCACGGAACTCAAAGGTGTTTTTCACAGAGTTGAATGAGGAACAAGTGAATGCCGTGGTTTCATAATTCGGATCCAAGCCCAGGTTCCAGATCCAGCCCGTGGAATGATACCCTGGGGCCAACTTGACAAACATGACTGCTGCTTATGAGGTCTAGATAAAGAAGACGCACAAGGAAACATGGTCGCCCATGCTGTATGCTTCAGTTCTCGCAATGTTGTGGACGATCCCGGGCGTCTTGTAGACGCAGTCACCATTGAAAATCCATGTGTTGGGCCCAAGTAAGCTACTGCTGGGTCTCACAGAAACTGGGCAATCGCTGCTGAAGACAAGGTATTGTGAACTGGTGGCGGCCATCGGGGCTGTCTTCAAGGACTTGAAGACGGGGCAGTTCCTCGACAGAGACATCATCTCCAAGCCCACTGTCCCCTCGACGTGGAAGAAGGAACTGGTGGGCACAGTGTACATCTTGGATGTGGCACCCTAGTGGTATCTCTCGGATCTGACTGAGGCCCTTGCTCCCTCGGTGCAGTGCTGGTACATCGCGGACCGTGTCAGGTGGAGTGTTGGGGAGATGCGCACGGCCACATGGCGACTGACCGGGGAAAGTGTGTCACAGCTAATTGGGAAAGTCTACTTGTCAGGTTCTGGAATGCCTCCAATGTTTGTGATCTCCGAGGCTGACTATGAGGCGCGCAAAAAGCGTATCACAGACCGGCCAAGGAACACAGATGACGCCAAGACACACAAGCAAGGCCTAATCACGGCAGGTGAAATGGCTAAGGCCATGGTCAAGTGGACAAGGTCATCAGCTCCCTTAAACGCAAGCGGGACTTAAAGGAGGATGAGGCTTCGTCGTCCAATGGAGTAGCAAGATGACGTCCGCATCAAGCATCCCTCTGAGCAGCAGGCTCAGAGTTCTGTCCCAAAATGTCAATGGATTTCAAACAAAAATAACCATGAGAAAGCGAAAGCAAACTCGAATAGTGGCCCTAGGGTCACTGCTTCGGTCCCTAGAGGTGGATTTCTTCGCCATCCAAGAGCCCCACTTCGTCACGGCGGAGGATCGCCAGGCGGGCACGCGGTGCCTATCAAAGTACGGGTATGACTTGGACGGACCACTCCATGAAGGAGGAAGGGGAGGAGTGGCACTGGCATGGAAAACATCCAAGTGGACATTACAATCGATGAAGTTCTTGTCTCCCAGGGCACCGAAAGCCTCACTGTCGAGTGGACCACTAGAGATCACTTTAGTGGTGGTCCATTTCCATCACAAGCACACACGACGACAGTCGCAATGGAAAGACATCGCCAAGGAGTTGCATGGACCGAACCTGATTTTATGTGCTGATCACAATAGTTTGGTAGTGAAACATAGGGACGCTTTTGCGCCCCCAGAGTTTGAGCATGACACGTCTTTACGTGCCCGAGAACAAGAGGTTGCAACTTTGGCGAAAGCGGGTTTGCAAGATGTTTGGGTGGATATCCACTGTCCAACTCTGACGGATATCAAGGACAAAGAGTCATCGTGTCCAACGGACGCTCTTCAGGCAGGCGGACCCGGTATCCGGAGACGCTGTTCCGTTTCTCTACACGCTGCTGAGCACACACCCATGCGAACGGCGATATGCCTGGCAGGGGATGACATGCGGGGGGGAGTAGGACAGGTCGGAACAACAATGTAGAACACACCTCGTCGTAGCTCAGTGGGTATACCGCACCTCTTCTGTCCTGTGGAGGAGGGTTCGAACCCCGGGGGGGATAGAGATCCACCGAACATCCCGAAAACCCCTTTATGCGAGAGAGAGAGAGAGAGAGAGAGAGAGAGAGAGAGAGAGAGAGAGAGAGAGAGAGAGAGAGAGAGAGAGAGAGAGAGTGGGACACAGTGGGAGGAGGGTCAGAGAGCAGGAGAGAGAGAGAGAGAGAGAGAGAGGGCAGGGTAGAGAGGGCAGGGTAGAGAGAGAGGGAGAGAGGGGGAGAGAGACCAGCACAGCAAGAGTCGAGGACGAACCGGCACTGTGGGAGGGTGGGTGGTTCGAGCTGACCAGGGTGTGTGGGCAGCCATTGCAGCAAAGAGCTGAAAAGCCTACTGATGAAACATCGGGACGCCTTTGCGCCCCCAGAGCACGGACATGACACGGGCATGGCACGTCATTACGTGTCAGAAAGCCGGAGCACGACAGGGGCAGCGAAAGTGCGGCCCATTGGAGGGTGGTGGGTGCGAGCTGACCTAGAAATGTAAGCGGCCAGCGCACACATTGAGTGGTACTGAATAGGTAAGCACAACGGTACAACAAAAGCACCTGTTGAAGCGTCAAGCAGAAAGGTCTGGTGGTGAAACGTCACGACGCGTTTGCGCCCTTGGAGCTCGAATAGGACATGTCTTCACGTGCCAGAGAGCAAGAGCAAGGACAAGACAGGTGCAGCAAGAGCAAGACCCGCAGAGCAAGGGTTAGAGACTAACCGGTACTGTGGGAGGGTGGTCGGTGCGAGCTGACCTCAATGTACATATGGCCAAGGCCAAAGCACAGTCAGCGGCCACATGGAGTGGTACAAAACTGGTCTGCGCTGCAATGCAGCAAGAAAAAAACACTGAACTATGTGGTGATGACCGTGCGCCTGTGACACGGGGGCGTATGCGAACCCAGTATCCGTTGCCTCATGGCCCTCGGCTTCATATGTATTCTCCCTCATCGCACACCTGAGATAATGTCTTGCTTGGTTGGCGCCCCATTCGACAGTGGCATCCAATCTCTCTCTCTCTGTTGCTTCTGCCCTGTTGGGTGCCGCGTTTAGTCAGTCAGCCCCCCCCCCCAAGCCAATTGGCTCTTGATTTAGCCTGCACAGTTGCCTCTTGTGCAGAGTTCATTTCGCCCTCCCCATGCACGCCCCCCCCTATGCGGACGACTCCTCAACAAAAAAAGTCCCGTCACAAGGGGGGTTTGATACTCCTGCAATCCACGCCCAAAACTGGACCAGGGCATGGCTGCTTCAGTTCTATGCCTCTCAGCCAGGGGTCCGCGACCCGCAAACACCGGAGGTATGGGAACAATAGGCAAAGGCACAACTACCGCCGAGGGCTCGGGACTTTGCGCAAAAGGTGCTGTGGCAAAAACTGACTGTGCATGCAAGAGTCTACAAGAGGTCGGGCACGGACAAGTGCCCGGTGTGCTCACAAAAGGAGACGGTCAAGCACGCGATGGTCGAATGCCCCATGTTTAAAGCGGCGGCGGCGGTTATACAGCACTACTATGGCCCGGTGGAAACTGATAACGGGAAGTCAGCCGTCCGAGACATGATGGAGTCCGACCACCAGGAGTGGTTACTGAACACGAACCAAGGCTGGGCAATGTGGTCGGCACGAAGTGCCCACTGGCGATGCCGATGCGAAGTCAAAGCAGGAGCGTCACCGGTGTTCACGTCATACCTGACAACCTGGCTAAGGGAGCTGTGTGAGTGGGTGGGATTTCACTCAGGAGAGCGCAGGGAACAGTGGAGAGGCTTTCAAAAGTCACTGAAGCAGCTTCCAGATACCGGAGTGCAGCCGCGACAAGGGGAAGTACAAGTTCATGGGGGATTGAATGCATGGTGGCAAACACACACGGAGTGCATCACTCAAGAGCGATCAGCCAACAACCACAGTTGGCATAGGGAAACGGAATCACGCCCGAAGCGCCTGAGGCAGGCCGGCCCGGGAGTGCTACAAGGAGTGCAAGATTTGATTGCAGAACTGGTAGCAAAGGGCTACAGGATTGTGTACACGGACGGGTCGTCAAAAAGACTGGGCCACAAGGACATGCGCAGGGCCGGGGGCTTTGGCGTGTTCGCAGCGGAAGATGAGCAAGGACCAGAGGTACGCTTCTGCGGCTACGTACCAACACGCCACAGGCAAACAAATAATGGAGCGGAGCTTTGGGCAGCCTTAGAAGCCTTACAGGGGTTCTGGGTGCCCAAACTGGCAATCCTCGCCGACTCGCAATACCTACAGCTGGGAGCGACTGGCAAGGCCCAGCACTGGAAGTCGAAGGGATGGACAACCACATCTGGAAAGCTGCAGGTCCACGTCCCTGTTTGGGAAATGCTGCTCCAGGAAATGGCAACGCCGGGAAGAGAAGTCAGGTGGGAGCATGTCCCAGCTCATGTCAACGTGCAGGGGAATGAGGTGGCGAATGGATTGGCAATGGAAGGCATGTGTTCGAGCTCGCTGTGGTCTCAGCATGTGGCACCACACTCATCATCAGGGTCGGAATCTACGGTAGGCTTGAGGGGAGGATCGGGATCAGATCAGAGGACACCAAGGCATTCTGGTCATCCTTGGGTATGGTACCCATGGATAGTGATGAGCTGACAAGGGAAGCATCCGGGGAGCCAGCGCCACGTGAAATGGGACCATACTCCTCAAGCAGTACAGAAAGTGAGGACATGGGGACAGGACACACACACCAAGGAGGTTTGTTGAATGAACCGTCTGCGGCGGACACACTGTCCTTCAGCACAGATGTGAGCGAAACCAGGCGGCAGCGCAAGAAGCGAAGGCTCACGAAAAGCAGGAACTCAGGACAGGGTCGATAATGACAGACCCTGTAGCCCTTGCATACTGGTGCGGACATTTCACAGGTTTCAAGCACAACAATGCATGCATGTCTGAAATCTGCGTTCTGACGCAGAGCTTATCGTCACAAGAGCCGCGTCTTGTCGCGGCGAGCAGTAGCACACAGAAGAGACCACCAAGCGGCTGAACTCCGCGTCCTGTCGCGGACAGGCACCCGGGCGTAATGCCGCCTGGAAGGACACTGCAGGAGAAGGGATCACGTCAGCAGCGGCATGGCCCATACACACACATCCAGCCAGCCCCAAAGAAGGTCAAGCCTCAGCAAGAACGCCAACGTTTCAAGGTGCAAGCACTGAGCCAGCTAGACGCCATTGCGAATGAAGGACTGCAAGCAGTTGAAGCAGAGCTGACCACAATGGCCTGGGCCCGCAATCAGCAGATCTGGCTCCGACTGGACCAACCACACGACACCAGGATGCACTGCGAGATTGTGGACAACCATGGGGAACCATTGTTGATGAGCAATCAGGAGCTCTACTCGGTGATGGTCCAGATCAACTGGATCCTGAAGACTCAGGCTCTGGCGAACATGCAGGTCCAGTGGCGACCCAAAAGTGCAAGCCAGTGGCACCCGTTCCAGTGGGAGGCGATCCTCCACTGTCCGACGGCAGAGGGACACAGAGCGGTGCCCTCCTCGGTGAGCAGAACTGGAGATTGCATGCATGTGTGGCTGGCAGGCCGAGCGGACCTCTTGCGGCTGTTCCAGAGAACGCTCTTCAGGCAGGCGGACCCGGTACCCGGGGACGCTGTGCGGTTCCTCTACACGCTGCTGAGCACACCCCCATGCGAAAGGAGATACGCATGACAGGGGATGAAACACAGGGGGGGTAGGAAAGAAAGATTGGAGCACGTGGTGCAAATACCCAATCATCGTAGCCCGGTGGATACACCACACCTCTTGTGTCCTGTAGAAGATGGTTCGAACCCCGGGGGGAATAGAGATACACCGAACAACCCGAACCCCCCTTTTTGTGCGAGAGGGAGAGAGAGAGAGAGAGAGAGAGAGAGAGAGAGAGAGAGAGAGAGAGAGAGAGAGAGAGAGAGAGAGAGAGAGAGAGAGAGAGAGTAGGACGCAGTGGGAAAGGAACAGAGAGGAGCAACAGAGAGGAGAGAGAGAGAGAGAGTGGGGCGCAGGAGAGAGAACAGGAGAGAATGGGAGGGAGAGAGTGGGAGAGAGACCCACAGAGCAAGAGTCGGGGGCTAACCGGCGCAAAGGGAGGGTGGTGGGTTTGAGCTGACCAGGGTGTATGGAACGCCAAGACAGCACATATCAGTTTAATGGTGAAATAACAGGGCGCCATTGCGCCCCTAATCCACAGGCTCGACACGTCGTTACGTGTTGAAAGGCCGAAGCATGACTGGGGCTGCGAGAGTGCGGCCCAAGTGAGGATGTTGGAAGCAAGTGGGCATGAAAATGTGGGCAGCATGCACACGCATGGTGTGGAGCTGAAAGGGTATGCGCCACACACAGAACAGCAACGATCTGTTGAGTTGCCTGGCATCCGGAGCTCTTGTTGAAATGTTGAGACGCCTTTGCGCCACTAAAGGCGCCTTTGCGCCCCCGAGGTTCGAGTACGACACGTCCTCACGTGCCAGAGAGCAAGTGCATGACAGGGGCACGACCTGCAGGGCAAGGGTTAGAGACTAACCGGCACTGTGGGTGGGTGGTGGGTGCGAGCTGACCTCAATGTCCAGAGGACCGAAGCCAAAGCACAGTCAGCAACCATCTGGTGTGGTACAGAAATGGTCTACGCTGCAGTGCAGCAAGCAAAACACTGAACAATGTGGTTATGACCATGCGCCCGTGACACGGGGGCGTATGCGAGCCCAGTTTCCGTTGCCTCATGGCCTATGCAAGTTGCGCTGTGAGACGAGCAAGAGACATAGACGGCCCAATAGTGAGAGCGCTAGTCTTCAGTCGTCCCGGCGGGGGTTCGATTCCTGGGAGCTGGTGCTCTTGGGACCCATGCACGTAGAGCTCTCTAGTGGGCATCGTTAGAACCACCCACCCCTTCAGTAGCCCGCACCACCGCCGATACCGGCGGATCGGGTGGAGGTCTCGTCCGTTTTGCCCCCAAGGCAAAAATGCACACGCAAGCACCACACACACCTGCAGCAGCGCGCGCCGCCACCTGTACTCGGACAGATCGACAGGAGGGCCCGTCCGGTATTCAAAGGGATTCGATGGGGGGGGGAGGCCTCCCACCGATCCAGCGCCGCCGGCGGGGTTAGAACCGCCGTCTTCAGGACGGGCGCCGAGTGCGCAGCCACTCGGGCAACGGCCGCCACGGTCCGAATGACCCCTCTTCCGGGGAGCAACCACACGCAGAGCATGCGCACACGCTGTAAATTCTTGCACTTTCGCCTCTGAATCCCCCCCCCCCCCGTACATCCTCCTATGACCATGCGCCTGTGACACGGGGGCGTATGCGAGCCCAGTTTCCGTTGCCTCATGGCCGTACATCCTCCTTGGTCCGCACTCCTTGCTAGCCACTTGGGCTGAGCTCAACTATTCTTCAGTGCACAGCAGACGTCCTCCAGACCTCGCTGCTTCTGCCTTCGCTTCGCGGTAGACCCTTCCGCCTGTTGTGCGTACACGCCGCCTATAGTTTGTGTACTCGCGATGTGGGGCATGCCAAACTAACCGGCCGCCAGCTGGCCCTTGTTTTTCTCTATCCTTTCGGGCTCTGCCCGGCTCTGATGACATTTTACAGGTCCCATTCCTAGTGCGGCCGTCTTCTTGTGGTACCAGGAGCAATGGGGACAAACGAAACCTTCCGTGGCGCTTTCGCACCGACCAGGGACTCAAAGTCCTTTATATGGGGAGACGGGTTGACCTATATGTTAGTGTGCCTGTGTTTGACCACAGGCTAGCCCGGGCGGTGTTTTAGATGACTTTTACAGGTTCTAGACAGCCCAGGCGCTCACATCCGTTCGCATGCTTTAGGGCGTGCATGTCCGGTGCAGTGCCTCAGGTGACAGGGAGAACGGGGTGTGAAGAACTGTAGTTTTCACAGAACAAAAGTTCTGCTGTAGCCGTGTTCTCCCTAGCTTGTGTGTATTACAGGATATTTAAATTGCCTTCTGTCTTTTGTGCCATGAGTCAGTCCCACCCGCCCGCCCGGACTATGTATCTATGTTCCCAGCCGCTAGGAGCTTGGACACCCTGCAGTGTACATAGCAGCATTGTGTGGACTGCGAGCAGTGTCGAATGAAATGAAATGAAATGAAATGCAGTGCCGGGAGAAGTGGCCCTAGTGGCCCATGAAGGTACTCAACTTGCCATTGCGTGCCGACTGGCAGCCGAGTACGTGAACTATGTGTTTTAGGACCGCCCATGGCTGCCCCCTGGTGATGTTGCGGCTACGACCCTGAGCTGGTCGTCTTTGCACGGAAATGGGGTCGCACCCCTACCTCAGGTGCTCTGGCACCATGAAGCTCTGACTGTGGCCTTCCTCGCGACTGAAGACTCCCTGCCGCAGGTTGTTCAGCAAATGCGCTAGGTCCAGAAACAGGTGTCGGTGGGAGAGCTTCACCTGGTGGTGCTCTAGTCAATGGATCGCCCGTTGTATGACGGTACAGCTTTCTTCAAGGAGAAGGCCCCATGGGCCTGGATCGAGATGGCGAAGCTAAGCCGCCCACTTCCCGGGGTTGGTGGGCGGTTTTTCTATGCGTGGCACATGCGGACCACGGCAGCTCACTTCAGCCAACAGTCCCCACCGAAGCCGCTATTAAAGACCAAGCCCCTCTTGGCCCCGGGTACGGAGCCAGCAGGCCTCTTCGTGCTAGTAAGGCCCCCAGCTGAGCTGTGGGCGGTGTCCCTTCCTACCCGACAAGTGCATGATCTGCTCAAAGCGGTAGATCTGCCTTATGACCAAGTTCAGCTGCTCCCAGGCCCGTCAGGGCGCTCTGACACGCAATCGGCATTGCTGCCGGGAGTGCTTGAGGAGCGCCGTGCGGAGGAACAACAGTGCTTCTACACGTAGCCATATGCGGCCTTCGTGCCGCATGGCCATGGTAGAAGCGTGGCTCAAAAAGAAAAAGCGTACGACAGGTTCGATGAGCGCGCTCTGGCGTACGGTGGATTTTCGGTGCAAGGCGCTTGCTGACAGCTTCTCAGTCCTACCCGATGTTCAGTGGGATGCCCCGGCCAAGCTCCGGGTGGCCCTCTGGACGCTTGCAGAGGCCGCCCTCTTAATCCTGAAAGTTGTACCGCAGTTGCTCTCTGCGGATTGTGACAGATAGCAAGTATGTGTAGGATGGTATTCGGAAGCACCTCCGGCGTTGGAGGTTGCAAGGGGGACCTTTCTTGAACTATGACCTTTGGCTACAGCTTCAGGCGGAGGTTGATGCACGGGTAGCCCCCACGTTGTGGCGCCATGTATATAGCCACATAGGGATTTGTGGGAATGAACGAGCAGATGACTGGCCAACCAGGGCCGGCTGGCACACCCCCTACCACGCCACTTCCTGTGTGACCAGGCGCAGGCTGCTGGTTGACCGCCGGTTGTAGTACGCACGGCGTGCCAAGCTCAGTAGCCAGTTTTTGTGCTTGGGGGGAGCCTCAAGCGCAGTGCGCGCGGAGTGCACGCGCAGTGCAACTATTTGGGCGTCTGGCCTTCTTAGAGACCCATTTTCAAGACACTTTCAGGCGTTTTCAGGGGATTTTCCATGGGCCAAAACGCGTCACCACGAGCTGAAAATAGGGCTAAAAACATTTGTTTGTGCACCCCCAATGGTCCAGGATCAATTTTGGAAAAAGGCATTTTTGACGCATTTTTGGTCCCAAAACGGCCCATTTTCAAGTCAGTTTGGGATTTTCCATGGGCCAAAATGCGTCACCACGGGCTCAAAACAGGCCAAAAACACTTGTGTGAGCATCCCAAGTGGTCTAGGAACAACCTTGGAAAAAATCTGTTTTTTCACCCCGGGCACCATGCGTGGGCTAGGCTGCCCTCCGGCTCCACCAAGTGACCACTGGTACGGGGCCTAGGCGTCTCGTTGGGCGAATCTGAGGCTTGGAAACCACAAAAAGTTGGGGGGTTGCGGGTGGACTAGATTCCCTCGGAATTCGGATTTGAGCCACGTAGCCCAAGATACGGCCCATTCTTGGTTTTGGGCCTGTTTGACACTAATAGCGCACATTTAGGCCATTGTTGGGCCGTTTCTCGGACATATCGTGGAGTTAGAGGGCAACAAAGAGCTCTTGGTCACAGGGCAATCAAGGCGCATGTGGAGTGTAGCAACCGTTTGCCTTCGTTTGGCTGTTTTGAGTGGGTTTCGGGGCCTTTTGGGGCCAAAAAAGGCTGTTTTGGGGCACAAAATGCGCAGTTTTGGGAGGGCACCCTCCCGACTTGGGGCGACCGCCCCGGGGCGCCACCGGTGAGTTTTTGGCTCAAAACTTGGGTTCCGCAAGGGCACCACCTAGGCTTTAGGATGGCTAGAGTAGAGTAGAGCCCAAAGCGGTGGAACGGAGTAATGGCCAAAACGGAAAGGAGAAGTGTTGCTTGCTTACTTGCTTGCTTGCTTGTTGCTTGCTTGTTGTTAGCTAGATTTAAGGGGACATTGGTGTAGTGATATATATGTGTATACATATGTATATAGGATATATTAGGATCCTGTGAGGATCCTTATCCTATGAGGATAATACCATGGTTGGGGATACAATTGTTGTTATTTTGGCTTCTGTTCCATGAGATTATAGTGCACACCAAGACTCATTGTGCAGCCAACATGTTCCTAGTTGTAAATGATACAGTGTACCAAACATACAGATATACTTGGAGGTGCCAACAACAGTTGCAGTGCCAGCCATCCACTAATATCACGTAGTCCAGGCTGGTGTCTGCAACTGGAAGTAATTGCAAAACATGATTCCAGTTGAACAAAAGGGATATCAATGGCAATGAAAGTACAGATGAAGATGCGAGAGATAGGCCCCCTTTGTGAGTATTGTTTGGATTTGGCTTCTATAGTCAGATTATTGCCAACAATCCCCCCCCCCCCGTGTCCAACAAATGCCTTGTCCAACGAACGATTCCTACCGTAGTTTTTTGGGACCTAAGTAATTAGGTACTGGGCTTCAGAACCGAGGTATCAGGCTAAACGATTGGGGAAATGAGGGGCTGTTGTGATGCATCTTGCAATGATTGTGGGCAAATTTGTAAAGCAGGATGGGAGGGAATGGTGTCCCTCAACTACAGGACCTCTATTGCCCACAATCACTCATTCTCTACTTGTACCTGGCCGGGAGGTGCTCTTCAATCGGCACTACACTGGTGAGCCCGTAGAGGCAACAAATCTTGGGCCTTCCATGGAAGATGATGACTTTGTACGCCTGAAGTATTTGACAAATTTGCAGGGGAGCATGTTCAACTTTTCAGGATGACGCAGGACTGCAACACAGCCTTCTACTCTGAAAAGTGATACTTGGAAGCCTCCATCACATTGTGCTTTGAATGGGCTGGCTATCTTGTGCTCAGGGATGTGTTACCGGAGTTTCACAACTCCCATCATCATATCACCATTGAGAACACGCTTTTGCTGGTGGTGATCATGGCACAGCCACACTTTTTCTGTTTCAGATTGCATGGAATGGTCTGAATGGAGCCTGCACGGAAGGTTTGCCTGGTTGATAGCTCCTTGCAAGCAACTACAAAGTGTACAGCAGACATGAAGCAACCTCCCCAGTTTCTGCTGGAGTGGATATTCTCGTACCTGTCTTTGACCAATGTTCTCAGTCTTTGCTTGGTTTCAAAGTACTGGCACTGTGCCACCATCCACATGCTGCACACAAGGAATTCTTTGGACCTTCAATTCAAGGCATTGACGCCAAACATTTTGGTGTTCCTTGTTGGGCTTGCACAGCATGTGACATGTCTGAGGAAGCTGTGCATCAGTGGGGAGCAATGGGAGGAGAAACATGCTGGGGTGCTGGGCCTACTCTTGCTCAAGAATCAACAGCTCCGAGAGATTGAGTTTACAGGTCCACTACACCACAGCATTCTTCGAGAGATAGTAAAGTATTGTGAGAACCTGGAGCGATTGTGGAAGACAGATACAACTGAGACAGAAAAGAGTGAGACAGACACAACCGAGAAGACAAAGGGAGGCGTACCTGTGGATGGCTGGTTGCTGGCCTCATTGCTCTCCGGATGCCCTCATCTGGCTCAGTTGCGTATTGGTGGTGTTCGCTATACCAGGGCACCACCCCCTACTCCTCCTGAGTCCTTTCAGCTGCTGCCGCATTCAGATATTCAGGTAGTTGTCCCATCCCAGTTTAGACCCATCTCCTGCTGGTTGTGCCATTTTTCATTTCAAAGTGGAAATTGCCGTGCTGAATGCCACCAAATGATGCCAAATGCCAGAAAATGGCACTGCTGTTTTGCGGGAGCAGACAAGTGGTCCATGGCTCTTGCCCCATCAGGGCTCCCAACGGCACGGAACAGTTTGCCAGCCCCTTGGATAGTGCTGGCTGGGGTTGTTCAGGCGTAAAAGGTTGCCTGGTGTGTTCCAGCACCAAGCTGTTGGGTTAAGCTCACATTTTGATTTCATGGTCTTGTCTGTTGAAGGGGATAGGCTTTGCAATATGGTGAGGGGGCCACAGAAACTTGCCTTGTGGACGAAATTCCAGCCCCATTGGAGGAGCCAAAGGCCCTCTTCCCATGCTGTGCTGAGGAGGACAAAGGTGCACAACCCATAACGTGGATCTGTTATGGGGGAAATGGGCTTGTGAAAAAGCTTCTTCTCCTCTTCCCAGAACCCGTTGTAGCAGGGAGGTGGTACAGGATTGAGCGAATATTTTGCATATTTGTGGTAGCGGATCCAGCAAATCGGCTTGCTTGAACTCGATACAGCAATACACAATTAATTCCAGGCCACTGGCTGAGGGCGAAGGGACAGAGAGCCAGACCTATCAGTTTCAACGCATCCCACTTCCGTCATCATCAAAGACAGCGATCTTCGACAGTCCGGGGGTTCTGTTATCAACAGAAGGCGCACAAAAGGGTTGCAGTGTGCTGAATGTGTTGACCCATAACCAAGCTGTGGGAGGCACAGTCGGGGTCAGGTTTTCATACCTTTTGCATTAGGAGATTTGCTGTTCAGATCTGTTTATGGCGGGAGGTGGGAAAATGAGCACATTGCACTTCACAGCGCAGCACCCACCCACCAGCCTGCTTCACCTGTTCTTGCTCCAGTGCCCGCAGAAAGGCGCCTCGCCTTCATGACTTGATACACGTTCCTCCCTATATTCACTTCATTATTGCTGTTGTGTCCTGTGTAGGGATTGATTTGCTTGGCAGGTTGGAAGGTTGGTTGGTAAATTTTTTTTAGTCTTCCTGACGGGGAGGGCAGATCAGGACAAGCGGCGTGCCTGTTCCCCCAAACCCCCGATTGATGCAACTCATCATAACCAAACGCTAATGCCTTAAATGTGCAAATACTTGCTCAATCCTGTACACATTGCACTTCACCATCCACCAGCCTGCTTCACCTGTCCTTGCCTCGCCTCCATGACTTGTTACACGTTCCTCCCGACGTTCACTTGTTGCTGTTGTGTCCTGTGTAGGGATTGATTTGCTTGGCAGGTTGGAAGGTTGGTTGGTAATTTTTTTAGTCTTCCTGACGGGGGGGGCAGATCAGGACACTTGCCAAAAAGCGGCGTGCCTGGCACGTTCCCCCAAAGCCCCCAATTGATGCAACTCATTATTATTTCCTAACCAAACTCCGTACGGCCAATGAATGCCAACCGCTTCTCAGTGCTGTGATTCAAGATCAAGGTCAGACTGGGCACGCTGCATTGGGCTGTCTCTTTGTTGAAATTGCAGCCGCCTGAACACATTGCAACATTCTGTGCACTGATTGCCCCCCCCTTTCCCACCCACCCAGATGTTTTCATTCGGCGATAGCGCGAGGAGAGAGGCGTGCAGAGACAGGGCAGCAGCATGTTAGAGCCTTGCACTTTTCAAGAAACACCTCAGGTGCATCTAGCACAGTTGAATCCCGTCAGAATGCACTGCTGAGGCAAGTTGGGAGTTGTTCAGGACAGTGCGACCGTTTTCTGTTGTAGGTGCTGGACATTGAGAACATCGGCCTTAGCGGAGTCAATGGAACAACATCGAGATTTACAAAATGCTCATTTCCTCGGCTGAAGGCTCTATGTGTGTCAGAGCATTGTGATGCAGAATCCGGTGGTTTCCTCCCCTTCTCTGATATTCTAAATATTATTGACCAGTCACACCAATTGGAGCGCCTGAAGATCTCTGCACAGTTTGCATTCACTCGAGCAGATTGTGAGCACATTGTGCGATGTGTGCCGAAGCTCCAGTGCTTCCAGCTCAAGCCATACACATCTTCGTTCGTGCACCACATGGAACCACGCCTGACTGACACTGCTCTGGACATCCTTTTGAAAGGCCTTGACTGCCTTGAGAGCCTGAGCATCGAAAGCATTGGCTGGGAGGAGCATTGGGACAATTACCATGAGTTGCAGGAGCCTTTCCTTCTGCTGCAGCATCCCTTTCCTTCCCTCAGTATCTTTGCATCAAACATCACCAGGTTCCCCTCCTTTGTGTCCAAAATGCTGACCGACCAAAGGGCCCATTTCAAAGTACAGTAGTCTATAAATACTGTTTGCTACTGTAGACATGATGTGCCAATTGTAGCCACTGCCTGCATGTTGTAGATGAGAGACCAAAAGACAATTACGGGGCTTGGCAGCCAAGCGCACTCACTGGGAGTTGGTTGGAGCCCCTAACAACAATTCTGGTGAAACGCTCCATTGACTAGGCCGTCCACCACAAGTAAATATGAACAGTGCATTTCTTTTGGTGAGGCACCAAATGTCATTGGATTGCAACTGCCACACCCGACAGGATACCGGGAGTTGTTGAGCAATGAAGCACGTGTTCAATCATCTAGCGCTCGCCTTGTGTCAAGTGGTCCTCAGATTCCATGAGTGACACTGACAAGTATATTGATAGGGGCAGTGGCACTTGAATGCACTGCGATCTCCAAGCATTAGAATTCTGTTGCCCCGGTCCCTTTTTGTTCTGAATCCATGAATCCATGCACCATATGTGTCCTGTTGTAAGCCTTTTCAAATGGGGTCATGTCTGTTAGCACTGCACACAATATCATGGACACACACCATAATTAGGAAGGGGAGTTTGTCAACGGACCAAACCCCTTTTCTCGTTTGCATTTTTTTTGATTTCATGGCACATCATTTGATTTGCTATTTGGTATTTGACATATTTTTGACCCCGAGAATCCAGGTGTCATTGAATGCAGGCCAAGTTATACAAATGTAAACCCCCCCCCCCCCACTTATAACCCCCCCCCCCACTTATAACCCACCCCCCGGGAGATCCGTGCCACCCAGGGACTTATAACCCCCCCTTTTCAGCACACAAGCATAGAACAAGAAGTGCCAGCGGATGGATTGCCAATAATCGGGAATCGGTTACTTCTTCCACAGCTGCATCAATGAGGCCTGTGCCTGTTTCTTGGCAGGGCGCTGCTCATTGGCATTTTCACACTCAAGAGCACGCTTCGGCCGGAACCAAATCAATGCATCATTGGCGTGAATGACGTCTGAAGGTGCAAATGTGTCTGGATCCATGCCACCAAGGGACTTATAACCCCCCCCCCCCAGTTATAACCCACCCCCCGGCACCCTCAACCAATCCGCAATGCTACTACCCCCGGGGGTGTTATAAGTGGGGGGTGGGGTTTATGTGGAGCATTGCATTTGACGAAAAATGGCCATCTTTGAAAAGTTGGTCATTGACCCTAATTTTCAACATCGAGTCTATGGTTTTTGCATGGTTTGAGGGTGCCAAATGCAGTGGTGATGTTAGTTTCACAGGTATCTGCACCATATTAGAGAAAAATGTATGTGGTTGCTTTTGCATCACGACTGAAGGTTGGGTTGGGTCTTGGCATGGATGGATAATGCGAGGTTCCAACCCGCAACACGTGGCTTGCTGTGTGTGAGTGTAATGCCCGAGCGTAGTGGGCACTTTTGGGGGGCTATGCCTCGCAATCCCATGAATATGAGTAGGCGTGCCATACATACACACCAGCATGTGCATTTAAATGAAGAGAGCCACATTATGTGCACTTGCCTTGCGACATGTACTGTCGCATTCATCTTTGCTAGTGCCTTTGGCATACAAAATTTTTACACGTGTATTATGATGCACACTCAGCTGCCACAACTGGCATTGCTACCTCAAGCTTAGGGTTTCATCCTTCAAATTGAAAAAAAACACCGAATTTTGAAGAAACATGTAGTACTAAAAATCACCATGCTAATTTTGGTTTCAAGGAACAATGCAAGCACCTTTTCTTTTTTTTTTAAGCATTGCTGCACACGGTGTATTGTACATTCAAGGTTTCAAAATGTGTAAAACTGACACCCCAAACGTTGCACTGTAGCAGCTGCAGTTGCACCCTTGCAGCAAACTGCAATGCTTTTTCCCCATCTTGCCACCCGCCGGGCTCAAACAAAAAGGTCTTGCTTGCATCTGTGAGTGAACTTTCTGCTATCCCCAATGGACACCTCCCATTACACGGCGAAGTTGGTGGTGATGGGTGTTTCATGGAAGTAGCCACATGTTCTGGCGGGCCTTGAGTTAGGACCTTGCAGAAGGGCTACGTATAGGAAGGGTCATAGGGAGGGGGTTTCTTGTACAGGAACGTCGGACATTCCTGTTCAAGGCACTGTCTAGGAAGGGTCTACGACGGGAGATTTCATTTGGGGATGGGCACTATCCAGCACACCACAAGGTTGTATACACTGAACCAGCATGCCTGTATACCTGCATGCCCACGGCCCCCGTCTCCCTTTTGGCAGTGCTTTGTTGCCAGGGTTGCACTTGTCGTACAGTTGCACTTGCTTGCTCTGGAATCCTCTGTGTGTTCAGGTTCCAGCACTTGAAATCCTGCGTCTTGTTTGGGGAAGTGACAAACACTTTTGTACATGCCCTGCTTGGGGTCTGCCCAAGCCTTGTCAGGCTGGAGCTCTATTTCCTGGGCAAGCGCACCGACGTGGATGACACTATGGGGGAGGTACGGCACGCGGTGCACGCGGTGCGACACGCGGTGCGCACGCGGTGCGCGGTCTTTTGGGTAGTGCGGCTGACTCTTTTCCCATAATTCCCCCTTGTGCTTTTTCTCAGCACCTCACCGGCCCTGTAGCACCCCCCCTCCGGTGAGCCCGTGTGCCGTGGCTGCGGGATAGGGCGCCAAGCCAGGTTGCGATGGCTGTCGCAATGGTGGACAATAGCCACGGGTGCCTCAACCCCTCCCCTGTAGGGAAAACCACAAGCCACAATCAGAGGCACAAATGTTTTCCGCGGAAGCGCAAGTAGGGCGAGGGGGCGGGGGTGTGTGCATTATTTGTAGTGTGTGCCAAGTAGTAATCGTTGCTTGTTGTTTCATTCCACTGTTTTCTATCCCAGAAAGTGAGGTGCTTGGCAAGCATTGCAAATTGGCTGCATGTTTGCCCCGCTCTTTGGTGTTGGGCCGTGCTAGAGAGCGGATCCTTCTCCTTTCATCTTCAACCAACGGCCCCCTCCGTCAGGGGGTGTGGGCGGCTACAACCACCATGCAATTGGTGAGGAGGATGGAGTGGAGGCCTCCGTTGTTGTATGCTTACCCCTTAGGCCACCGCGTCCTTGACAACCTGAAAAATCACTGAAAATTTTCGAGACTATGATGAAAAGAACGCACGCGGTGCGCACGCGGTGCGCACGCGGTGCGCGTACCTCCCCCTATGTTCTCAATTGTGGCCCCCAACAGTCCCTACACATCTCTGGAAATCCTCCATTTGCATGTTTGGAAGCATCCCACGCAAGCCCCAACCAATGTACTAACCAGTGGTGTCCTCCAGGATTTGGCCAAAAAGTTTCCAAATTTGCAGAAGTTGGCAGTCTTGGGTTTGAAGGAGACAGACTCAGAAGTGTGTAAGATGATTGCTGTGGAGGCGACACATGTCAAACATCTGGTGATTGGGCCCATCCTCAACACTACCAGTGAGCTGCTCAGTGTTGTTGGCTGCCTCCAAACGCTGCAGCGCCTGGACCTCTGCTGGGATAAAGGCTCACTCCCCTCCAGCGATGAAGAGTTTGACATCGCCCTTGGTACAAACACCCTTTGGAACATCATCAAGAAAATCAACGCCAACGTTCGTGTCCGGGATGTGGGGGGGGCAGGACATTTCTACCCGCTGTAAATGCATTGTGTTCTATGGAGCACAACAGTGCAGCGTGGAAGCCACAAATGGTGGTGTTGCAGGACGATCAGGTGAGGTCACCAAGGCCAGGGAGTTGCTGAGTCAACAACAAGTGATGTGAACCGCTTTGATTTTGTTCGTTTTTCAATTTGCATTGCACTCAACAACCTCGACTTTATACACCAGGTCAGATTGTTAGGACATCCCCATTGCATGGGAAAGAGATGAATAAATTGGTCACCCATCAGGGTTTCAAGCGCCTTTTCACCGCAGGTATCTGCGTGATACCATTGCTGCCTGCTTGTCGCGTCGAAACCAGGCAGCATTTCAAGGGTGTATTTCCATAATCATTTTTTCCCCTGCATTCTGGCACACTACTGTGCCATTCAAGTATCATCTGTGACCTGTGTCTCTTGTTTCCTCAGTATTTTGGAAGCAAGATCACATGCCTCTGCCTCACATGCCATGCTATGGGGCCCCCTATGCCTCTTCTGCTGCGCTTTATTGGACTCCCTTTTGTCACACTAAATCCACAAGTATGCGAAATGCAGTAGATCCCACACATTTGTTTCCATGGCATTCAGGATTTTCCATGCCTGCCCCTTCATCACAGTGGGTGGTTCAAACACCAACGTTGAAAAGGGTTCTGCTGGTGGCCCACAAATAACCCTTTTAAACAAACAACCAAGGCATCCCACAGATGGGGCCAGCAGGCAGTGGTTGCGGTATGCGGCAGTCGGCACAAAAGTCAAGTTAACCTCTGGATCCTTGGCGGCCACGTCGCCTGGGGTTGTCCTCTGTGACCCAGTAGGAAGTGGTCGTAGCGATATTGATTTCACTCCGGGGTGGGGGCCGCTCGCCCTAAGGACACTGGCATAGACCAACCTCAAGGAGTTGAACTCCCTTACCAGTTTGTGGGGATGAGACAAGCACTCAACCTTCAGGCATTCGGGTCCCAAAGAAGTAACCGCAAATTGCAGAACACTTGGGCTGCAAAAGTCCATGTTTCACCAATGCATCCAGACCCCCAGACGGCAGGGGTTTATGTAGCCACCTCAGACACAGCCACCTCAGACTCAGCTAATCCTCACTACGTGTCAGATCCGCTACCAGTCATTTGTGGGATCATCGCAGCACTGAACAGCTCTGAACCTTGATCCCGAGGGGTCACCTCGAGTACTGTGAAGTGAGCAGGCTACGCCAGCTCATCTTGGTCTGAGCCAAAAAAAAAAAAGGTCCATGTTTAACCAATGCATCCAGATTCCCAGGGACCCCACATCATCACGACAGGAAACCCTGGGCTGGAACAGATTGTCATGGGCGTTGCATTCTGCAGCAAGGGATTTTTTTTTGTGCCATGCAGACGTCTGTGCACCCATTCACACCACCCACACTATTTCCCCATCGAATATCTGCATTTAACCCATCTACACACATGCCTTACATTTCCCTGGCATTTCAACACATGGTCCCACGTGCTCCCTGCCGCTTGCCATGCCAGCAACTCTGTTCAGACAGCCTGCATCAGGATATGTAGCCCCTATGCCGCCAATGTCCCAGCCCGTTTTCCAACCCCAATCTCTGAACATGTCCCTTGACCCCTGCTGTCTCGGGGGCCCAGAAATGGGCAATGGCTATAATAACCCCTGCCTTCTCGGGGGTCCCCAGTGCGCAGCACGGGGATCAAAATTAGAAGTGGCCCAAATCTGGGCAAAATGGCCACATAACCCCTGCCTTCTCAGGGGTCCCCAATGCTCAGCGCAGAAATCAAAATCACCATTTGCCGTCAGTCATTTGCACTTTATGCAAGCCCAATCTACCCCTGTGCCCTACACTACTTGTCCTGCAGTCAGCCCCACTCTGCCCTCATGCCCGAGTGCAACTGCCCTGGTGTTTAAGCCCCAATTCATCCACATGCAATTGGCAGTTTGCCTGCATTTGACACCATTCCCAGTGCCCCTTAGCATTTTTGCCCAATTTGCCCGCTGCAATACACCCCAATCCACCCACATGCTTTCAGCTCTTTGTCCACCCATGTACCCTGCATTGGAGTTGGATTCTTTGCGAGGTTTCCCTAGAAAAAGGTTGGCTGATAAGTAGTTTATGGCATACAAATATCTTTCGGCAACAAGAAGAAGCATAGAAGACCAGCTCAGCAGGTCGGCTCGTCCTTTTAGTCCTTTTAAATTTTGAGATGTGCAGCTAACCTCCAATCAGCTATATTCCTCTTCATAATTGCATTTCTGCATAAACAGTGGCACTTCAACTCATTTCCTCAGCAATTTTGGTTTGTTCAAATAACCCATCAGTTTTCAAATGCGCCACAAGGTGTCGTTTGGATTGGTCGGACTCAGTGTTATTGCTGCACAATATCCATCCGTTTCTGGATGGTACTTCATTTACTTGTTGTGCTTCCTGGGGGGCGCGTTAAGCGCAGTGCGCGTGCAGTGCGCGCGCAATGCAACTATTTGGGTGTCTGGCCGTAGTAGAAACCCATACTTTGTGGTACTTTGGGCATCATTGTTGTTTGGTAGTAGGTTTTGATGCATCGGGGATCTGGCATTTTTGGATGTTCACCCTGCTTCACCCATTTCTACTTTTTTTGCACACATTTTTTGCCCATTTCCACCACATCTACTCTTTTTCTCGGTTGATTGATATGGTGATACACTTTGAGGGTGCCTGCTGCAGGACATCATACTTCCCTCCTCATTTCTCAGGCCCATTGTCTCCATGGATCTCAGTATTGGGGATAGGGTGTTCTACACCCGCTCCAATGGCCTGCGACCTCCTGCCCCGGTGGTCGGGACGGCTGAAGACGGACTCCTCCACTTGGAATACTACCAAGATGGGTTGAGAGTGGTGAATCGGCAATGCAAGATGGAGTCCATCTCCTTTGCCATCCCAAGTTCAGACTCGCCACCTGATTGCGCTCCATCTCCGCTGCCCAACACACAGTCAAGTTCCCCACCAAAGGCCCTTGGTCCTTCACCATCCCACAAGAACCAGGACGGTCCCCCTCAAGGTCCCCTCAGGTCTAGTTTGGGTCGCCTAATTCTAAGGGGTGTTTCCAAGGGGCGTGCCTCGGGGCTCTTCGGGGGGAACATAGTCTAAAAGTAGCGCGCATTCCAAGGATTCCCCTGTACTTTCAAGGGAGGCTGTTGCATGGTTCATGAAGGCAAGTCGGAGAGAGCCGTCCAAATAGACTGTGGTGTCTGAGATTGCATGTTAATGATCAGAGCTGATATCACAGGTACTCTCATTTGTTTTGTGGCCGAAAAAAGACAACAAAATGTTTCACTATTCATTGTGTGTCTACGGTAATTCTAAGGTATCTACCTCTCTACCTAGGCTAAGCTTTGTTAGAATGAATCAAAACTGATGCAAACAATCACAAACTGCAATATCATGCAATGATTCAAGGTTAGAAGACCAAAGATTCGCGAATGGTTTAGCAAAACAATGATGTAAAAAACCTGTTTTTCTTTGAAAATGCCCAACTTTTGCACCATTTTTCAGTACTATGTTGCTCTGATGTCAGAAAATGATTGTATGCACTGTGTAGGGCACGTTTTCAGGTTTTCGAAACATATTTGATGTTGACCCAACTCAGCATGGGGTCAGAGATATAGAAGTTGGGGGGAGACACATGAACTTATCTTGTCACCCATGCTGAAAAACTATCAAAAAAGCATCAGGAAATTGAACATTTTCACTGCCATCCCTTTTTCAATAAAATCCAAGGATCATATATCTGCAAACTAGACACCATTACTTTTCCGAAACAGCTTTGATGACTGTGCAACTCACCATAGGCTCGGAGAAAGGTCCTGATCTTGTAGCATCATGACCCAAAAATTGAAAACATGCTTTCATGAACCAAGTTGACCACCATGGCAAAAATCCATTCTTCTTCATAGAAATTCAAAGTAAATGTTTCTTGAAAACACTATACTCCAGTGTTTGTAAAACACCTTGGTTCAGGTTCCAACTCTCCATGGTCTCAGAGAAATAAACAAAACTCCAAAACCATTTTACGTGATTTTTCACCAAGTAGTTTGTGTGGTGACTTGTAGCATTTTTACCATAGCCATTCCTATTTTCTGAAAATGAAAGTGACTCAAGGTTGGAAACTTACTTCACATACTTCAAGGTTGTTTGGAAAAATAACATCGAACCTCAAACCTTTTTTCTCTTGGAGATATGAAACAAGCTCAAAAGGCACTTTAGAGGGGTTTTCAAAGTGTAGTTCATCGGTGAAGTTGTTGGGGATGCGAAAAATAGTAGAAAAATCGATTCCAAGAAAGCAAAGTATGGAATAGAAGCGTCTTACTGTCTACTTTCAAAATATGCTTGGTTCAGATATTTTCAGCATAGTGGCGCGAAGATATGTTTAAAACACCAAACGTCATTTTTGGGTGTTTTAGAGGGTTGGGGAAAAGGTGACTCATGGGTCAACTTGTAAAAATCACAAAAAAAAACTTCCTTGTTGAGTTAAAACAAAGTGAAAAACGTATTTTAAAGTCACCGCTCTCTACTTTACAATGGCGCTTTAGTTGACGCGATTCGACACAGTGGTGTCAAGATATGCGCGAAATTGTGTAGGCCATTTTCCACATTTTTGGCCTTTTGGTACATCAATGAGATGGAAGAAATCATAAAGATTACCACGCTTTTGGACTCCAAGGAGGGTCAACAGTGACTGGGTTGGGTGTTTAGAGTCACGGACCGTCGCTGTTGGTTGTCCCTTCCCTTGACATAGGGCCACTCATTAGGGCCGTAAGCAAGGAGAAGTAAAGGCATGGTAAGCAACTCAACAAGCATGTAAAATGTAGCAAACAAAAGCAACACAATCAATGGCCCTAGGCCTCAAAGTGCCTCAAGCGCGCCTCTAGAAGCTCGCTCGCAGCACTCTCGCAATACGTCGTTGTCGTAGAAGTTGTCGTCGTCGTCGCTGAAGCCCTGGCAAGGCGTCTTGTGTTGTCCAATTTCACCACAATCTTGAAACTTGTTTTTAACTTAAAATCCTTCAAACTCTTCGCCAAACTCATTGAAATAAACCCATGCGACGCCTTTTCGAACTCTTTTGCAGCCTCTGGCGTCGCTGGTATTTGCGTGAAGGTCGCTGAAAGCGCGTCGAGCTGCGAACTCCCAATTTTTTCCATGTTTTTGACCATAGGAGGAAGTATACCTTCAAGTCTTCAAAGTTTTTCTAAACTTTTTGTCAAATTCGAGCAAGGAACTCACTTCACAGGAACAGCGTTCGCTGGCCCACCTTCTGCATGTCGTCCTCGTCGTCGTCGTCTCGCTCGAACTCAGATTACTGGACTGTCATATGCATGTACTTTGGGTGCATATTAAAACCCTTTTTCCTTGTCTTGCACTTAAAAATCAAATTGTTTTCAATATATTCCTCCATTGCAATTGATTATCTTCGCAAGCACAAAGTATAGGCAACAGCGAGAAGACGACGAAGTGAACAAACATTGAGCTGGACCAACTGGCTGGTCCAGTAATACGGGTTCACATGCCTAAATAACAAGAAAGTTAATGTAACATAAAATTCTCATTAAAAAAGCAATAAAGCCTATATTTTATCAACTTTTTGAGTAGTCTATCTTGTTACAGGCACTGTCAATGTTACGTAAATCACTGTCGGCAACAAAAGACGGCGACGGTCGCGACAAGCCATCGGAAGCTTCTAAATAGCTTCAAAATAGCTTCTAATACATTAGAACCTTCCAAAATGTCATAAAACATGATTAAATCACATTATAAACATGTGGAATGGGGTTATTCATGTAAGGCTAATAATGTATCCTAGATATCAGTAAGAAAAAGTGCTTTTCCAATGCTTTGAGGCATACTCTAGTTGTATTAGAGATGCACTGAGCATCCAGGCATTTCTATCTTAGTATTGGTCCCACCAAAAGCGGTGATAACACATTTTGACCTATGGAACCAAACACCCAATCAGGATATAGAGTGGACCCCTTAATCCCCTTTCAATGTGAGGCAAATCATCTTTTCCTGAGTTGACTGAGAAATGACATATCCAAGGCAGAGCCTATGAATTTATCTATGTTTTTCCATGAATTCTTAGCTATCCTAGTGGTATGCACCCTAGGGGGCTGGGCACCTCTTTTTGAGAGGTCCTGGGTTCAATTCCTGGTCAGCCTAGCTAAGTAGGAAAATCCCATGTGACATGGCAGTGACCTCATCGCCACATGCCCTGCCACCTCAGCACATATGGGACCCAAAACAAAGAGTGCACATCTCCTGAGATGGCACTATGGAGATAGAGTGACCATGGGGCAGTTTTCCACTCTTTTCCAAAACATTTCAGCTATCTTTGTGAATATGCATTCCGATTTGACCTGAGTTGCAGTTTCTGTGAATATCCTATCATCTTTCACTGTTTACACTGCAGCCCTTCATGCTTTGATCCTGATTCTCTTCTCCTTGCATACTATTGGCTTGGGCTATCCTGGATTGACTGTATTTCATCAAACAAAAGCTTTTCATCTCCAAAAACAAGCAGCAGGAAACCCTACACCAACAGCAAGCAGCAGGAGAGGCAAAACACAGTGCTGAAACCACTATAAACTTTTCTGGTAGCAAGAGGCAGTCTGTCTCCGCGCACCGGCAGCAACCCCGCGCCGTACATCCAGATAAGCAGAAGGGCGATTGAAGATGGACACAAGGAAGGAGGACGCCGACGTGAAGACAGCGCCAGCGCCTGAGGCACCGGCAAGGCCAGCACCTGGCAGCGCTGTACCTTCGGAGCCCTTACATGGGCCAGTGGAAGCGGCTGAGGACTCCCTAGATGGACTCCAGACGGCCTTCGGGGCCCTGTCTGTCGAAGAGGGGGTCTCTCAGCCTGTGAAGAGGAAGAGAGAGAGCGAGAAGGATGCTGGAGACGAAGCAGACGAAGAAGAGGAACAAGGGCAAGACCTGACGAATGACCCTACCTTCGAAGGCGCACCAAGCGCTTCTGGCCTCCACGCATCACCCTCTCCTATAACCACCACACTCCCAATTCCAGACCCAGCCGCCGCAACATCCACTCCCACAACCAACCCGCCTATGGCAGAGGGCACAGGCTTTACTGGCATGCCTCCCTACCCCGCCTATGGTATGGGCCCACCTACCACTGCGCTCCTTGAGGCAACTACTGCCAGTGAGCCGGTGGCTTCCAGCTCTGCGCCGCGATGGTATGCGGCTGAATATCCCCATCCACTACCCGCTACTGGAACCTATGTGGAGGTTCCTGGGTATGCACCTGGGTATGCACCCTTGAGTGGGTTGAGGAGAGGACCTGAATCTCTTGCTGGCAGGAGTAGAGGATCGGGAAGATCCTCCAACAGGTCCCTGACGCGGTCGGAGATCAACGAGGTGCTCCGAGGAGCCACTTCAAAAATCGTGGGCGACCTCACTCAAGAAATCCGAGAGAAACTGGAGCCCCTGATGATCCCGCCCCAAGCGTCACCTACCACGGTGGGAATGTCACCCCACCGAGTACAGGCTAACCACCTGGCGGCAGGGTTGACAAACACCCTGGGGAGCCTGAGGAGGCGACCGATGCCGACCCCTGCAGCAATTCCGAGAAGTCCCTTCGTACCGAGAACGGCCCAGCCGCCCTACAGCCATGTGACGAACTCTACGAGGGCTGATCTGGACCGGCTGGGGCTGACAGCCTTGAGGGCTATGGTGGACGTGGAGCCTTATGGCTCTAGTGATCTAGGCGGCGACCCCTCCGATGACGAGCCGCCGTCGATGACTTCTACTTCGCCCTCGGAGGACGATGACCCGGAGGACCCCGAGGACCCAAAGGGGAAGAAGAAGAAGAAGAAGAAGAAGAAGACCCGACACCCTGAGGGACGCAGGTCTCAGGAGGCGAAGGCTATTGCCACCTCCAAGATCGTGGTGAAGCTGCCTGAGTTCACAGGCAAGGACCTCAGCGAGTTCGCTGAGAATTTTGGCCGGTTTCTACGACTGACCGGCCAAACCCACGCTAGTGGGCGAGTGAAGTGCGATCTGCTCCTGCAGTGCTGCAAGACCAAGTACCTGGAGAAGCAGGTCAGGCAGATCGTGACTAACTCCGCCACCTTTGCCGATGTGTTGGTTGCCCTGGAGAGGCAGTACCCGACCTACGAAACCGACCTCTCCATCAGGGCCGAGATCCAGAACCTGCCCGTGCTGCCCAACAACCCCAAACCTGGCAGGGTCTCCGAGCTGTTGGCTGATCTGGATCACTGGGCTGGACGACTGACGCCCGGTTCCTACAGCAGCGACGACCTGCTGTTCTGGTTGGTGGCCAAGCTCCCTCGAGAGCTATGGGACGAGTGCCGTTCGACGGCGGAGCGCAAGGCAAGATCCCTCCGCTACGAGGATCTATGCGTGCTACTCCTGGAGCTGGCGCTGGAGAAGGAGAGCGACCAGCACTTGAACAACTACCGTCCCGGAGGAGGAGGTTCTGGAGCTCATGGCAAAGGGTACCAAGGGTCCCGACCTGGGCAGGGGACTACCCCCAAACACGCCCACGCCCGTATCATGGAGAACGTGAAGGAGCTATTCTGGTGTGATGCCAGAGACGAGCAGGGCCACCTGCAGCACGCCCCTGACTGCGAGCAGCGAGACTGCTTCGTAGTCCAGGGGAAGCAGCAGGAGAAGAACACCGGCGCCAAAGCGAAGCTGCCGGATCATTACAGGTGCACCATCACGTGTGCATTCTGCGGGAAGCGGAAGCACTACGAGGATGAGTGCTACCATAAGCAACGCCTATCGGCGAAGCTTAAGGGTGAAGATCCTGGCAAAGGCTCAGGCAAAGGTGGAGGCAAAGGCAAAGGCAACGACTCCGGCAAGGGCAAGTCAAAAGGACGTGGTCAAGGGCAAGACAAGGGTCAAGGTGGACGAGGAGGAGGCGCTAACCGCCAGCCCGACAACAAGAACAAGGACAAGAACGGAGGCAACCCCAGCCCTAATCCAGGGGGGAACTCCGAGCCCTCTGGAGGGCAGTCTGGTCCTACCACACGCTCGCAAACGCAGGCCCAGCAAGAACAAGGAGCCAAGCGTGATCATGAAGGTGGTGATGACGGGAACGCTAAGAAGAGGAGCCGTTTCATGAGGATGGCCCGCAAATTGCGGAGCAAGGGGTTCGAGGTGACCTGTCCCGCGGAGTTCTGACGGGGACGCTCTGGTGGCACCCAAGACCTGGTGTTTTGGGTACGTATCCGACTTGGGGGACGCGAATACCTGGGGGTATTGGACACTGGCGCCACCATATCTATAGTGGCCAAGAAAATTTTACCTTGTGGGAGCCTGAAGAACACCATGACCACCGCTGCTATACGCATGGGGGATGGACATGTGGTGCACAGCTGCGGCGACTGTGAAGTGGAGGTACCTATGGGCTCCCGGACTACCGCCCATCGGTTCTATGTGATGGACACTGAGGCCTTCGACTTTGTACTGGGGACTGACTTCTTCGTACAGCACTCCCAGATACAATCCCTGACGCTGCAAGCGCCCTACCTCCTCTACGTGGACCACGGCAGTGGCAGAGAGTCTGTGCCACTGGAGCAGTCGGAACATACCTCGAGTTACCTGAGGCTATCGAAGGAGGAGCCCTCAAACATGATGGCGGCCTCCAAAACTGAGGACTATCAACTATTGGGGGAAGTCCTAGACCAAGGTCTGAAGGAGTTGGGTTACTCTCGAGAAGACCTGAGTGTGGAGTTGTTCGCCAGCGACAAGCAGCATGTACTGGACCTTTACTGCAGCAAGGGGAAGAACTGCAGCTACAAATTTTACTGGCCCTCTTTCGGGATGGCCTACGGGAACCCCAGGTTCAGTGAACTGGGGAAGGTGCTGACCAAGGTGGCCTTGGAACGTTCCCGTATGGTCCTGTGTTTCCCCGATTGGGGAGCCCATGGGGGCAACGAATACTGGCGAAACCTCCTGGACAGGCTGACTATCAGCTCTGTTCGGTTACCTGATGAGGCCATCTACGTGCCTCTTGGTCGTAAGACGCCTATTGGGAAACCCAGATGGAGGAGTATGCTGAGCGTGGTGGACGGAGGTCTTACCTCCATCCCCTGGGAGGATCTGGACCCGACTCTGGTCCAGGCTATACAACGAGAAAGCGACGGACTCGCCTTGGGTGACTTGAAGGATCGCCTACGACCTCAAGATGCTGTTGAGACTACACCCGGAGGAGATGAGTACGTCGTGACTGACACCAACGCCCCCAACTCTCCCTGCCATGTACCTGTTCCTGATGGAGTCTCTGAGTGTGGACTATCTGAGCTACCTAGCTCTATCCACTCAGATGACGAAACTGAGCACGGCGCCTTCTTCGTGCAGACCTGTGTGGAGGAAGTGGAGAACGCCGAGTACGTCGCCCCGCTAAAACCCCTACTCTCCATGAGGGTGGAAGACCCCGTGGATGAAGAGCTGGACCCTCGATCCAGGCTCAGGGAGTATGTGGATTCCAAGAGGAAGTTGGTGGCGAAAAAGCTATGCTACGCGAAGCCTACCCGCAGCTCATGGCCACTGAAGCAAGGACGTATGGGAGACCTATCCCAATTGAAGGAGGACCTCGAACAGAAGATCACCACCTGGCAAAGGGAGGTAGATCTTAAGCTCATGAAGAGCGTGTGGGGCGCCCATGTGAGGACCCCAGAGGAGGACGACCTCTCGGAGGAATGTGTATGTGAACCCCCTCGAGCGTGCCTATGTTGCCATCGTCCACCGGAGATGGTTGAACAAGACCTTCTATATGCCTACCAAGGGCTGAAGGACACTACCACGGGCGAAGAGTCGGTGGAGGACCACCTCCCGACGTCTATTACTCAGGGGGCAAGTAACTTACACTCTGACGAGGACATGGAGGACAAGATCAAGGTATTGGACCCGCGGGTACAGAAGCTTATAAGGACCTATCTGGAGGTGTTCGGAGAACTACCCCCTCCAGCCTCATGTGACAAGCTGGTACAGATGGACCTCAAGCTGAAACCCGAGTTCCTGGGTCACAAGATCCGGAGGAGACCCTATCCAGCTCCTAAAGAGCAGGCCGACGAGATTGAGCGACAGATACAAGAATGTATCGACGCTGGCCTAGTCCTGGAGTACAAGGACGGGGACTACCCCCTACACTGCAGCCCCTGTTTCCTGGTGGCTAAACCTGGGTCTACAGCCAAACGGCTGGTAGTGGACTATGGAGAGCTGAACAAGAAGACGCGGAACCACTCAGGGTCCATTCCCAATATGGAGTCTACCCTGGAGAAGATAGCCTCCTGCCGCTACAAGACCAAGATGGACAAGAGGAGCGGATTCTGGCAAGTGGACCTGACGCCCAACGCACAGGAACTACTGGCCTTCATCACCCCTCAGGGGAGGGTGTTCAAGTGGAAGGTCATGCCGTTTGGCGTGGCTAACGCACCCGCTCTATTCCAAGAGCTGATAAACAAGATCTTGTCCATCCTACGAAGGAGACCTAAGGTGCAGGAGCTCATATCCCCTGGTGCCCAGATGGAGGCTCACATCGACGATGTATGCCTCGGGACCAATACCCAGGAGGATCACCTAATCCTCTTGGGTGAGTTCTTTGCGGTCTGCCAGGAGAACCACACACGACTCAGGCTGGAGAAGTGTGAGTTCATGCAGGAGACCATGCAGTACCTGGGGTTTGATGTTGGTTATGGGTGGTGGACCCCAGCGTCCTCTAAGGCCAAACCCCTGATGGATGCCAAGGTGCGACACGACGACCCCAAGAAAGGACTTCATGATGTACGCAGTTTCATTGGGGCGTGCAACTTCTATCGCCGCCAAATCAAAAACTTCACCTACACCAGCGCCGTTCTGACGGACTTGATCAAGAAGAGTACTACTTGGCGCTGGGGCCCACAAGAGCAACAAGCGTTTGACGAGCTCAAAGACAAGGTAGCCAACGCTAAGTGCTTGGGCGTGCCTAGGGCACAAGGGGAGATTATCCTGGTGACCGACGCCAGCAATGTGGGCGGTGGCGGAACGTTGTTCCAATGGCAAGCACTAGAGAAGGAGGAGTTCGACTCGGCCATTTCCCAATGGGGGACGGAAGGTCTCAACCGAGATGGAACCCTCAAGCACAGCTACCCTGACGACAAGTGGGTCCTAGTACCTCTGGGCCACTGGAACTGGAAGTGGAACCAGGCCAGGGGGAACTACTCCACCTATGAGCAGGAATTGCTCGCGGGTATGCTGTTGCTATCCTCACAAGCACGACTGTTGGGGAGTAACCCTGTGGTCTGGCTGTGCGACCAAGAACCGGTCCCCAGTTTCCAGAAGGGTCCCCCAACTGGGAAGGCCAAGCTACGGCGCTGGTGGACCTACCTCAGTCAACTACGGCTGACGGTACACCATATCAAGGGAGTGAAGAACGAGTGTGCCGACTACATCAGCCGCAACAACTTCGACGCCCTGATTGGTGCACGGTCTGAAGCTTTGGCTAAGGAGGCGTTCAGCCGTATGGACGTCCACTTGGACCTCAACATGACGATGATACGCCCCCTGGATGGACTCCAACAATCGGAGTACCTGAAGGAGTTTGGGGATATCTACAAGCGCCTGGAGAAACGCCTTGAACCCCTCCTGGTCAGCCAAGACCAGTGGAAGAGGGACAAGAGCTACCTCTGGCACGAGGACCGCATCGTGGTGCCTAGTGACCGAGTCCCAGCGCTGCTGAAGTGGACCCATGAGTCCAGCGGTCATGTGGGTGCTGACCGTACCCTGAGGCTGTTCAAGCAGTGGTTCCACACTAGGGATGCAGATTCGCAGCGAATTCAATTTGAATTCGCCGAATTCGCTGCGAATTCGGCTTGAAATTCACAGTACTGCGAATTCGGGGCGAATTCGCGCTGCAAATTCGCAGGCGACGGCAAAATGATCACGCGTGCGCCGTCTTTTCCCCAGATGAAACCCTAACTTTGAACTGTGCTATGCAATAATTTTTTTGACTTTGTACAATGAAAACTATGATGATTCCACTTCGATTGAGCTATTCGGTTTCTTCTGCGGTGCCTGCCTACCCGTTTTCGAAAAAAAATTTGTTTTTGACTTTTGAACACACCGCTGTGTCCGCCTCGCTTCACTGAACACGGCGGTACCCTCCATTCTCCCCAGAACCCCACCAGTTTGGAGAAAAACCCGTCCCGAACTTTTCATTTTCGACTTTTTTTTTCCACTTTTGACAGTCAAAACGTGTTCTTCCTTGCCTACGCTTCACACTGGTACCCTCCTTACCCTTCACGGTGCCCTGCACGCAGAGAAATCCTGATGACGAGGTTTGAAAAAGTCCAGATTTGACTGTCCTGCACTGCCACAACGACTGGCAGTGGAATAGTGGAATGATGAACCGGAACAATCATAAATATGAAACAGGTGTGAAATTACACTCCAGAGGCGGCAGCGATCGCAGCTGCAGCGAAGGCGCTCACCGCCAGAGCGCTGGCAGCCACTTCCCGCCGCCTGTCCTCCTTTGTGACTTTCATGCGTGCCAGGATGCGAAGATTATGATAAATAAAGACAAGTTTGCGCAGGCGCTCAGGTTTCAACCTGTTTCTGTTCCTAGTGTACAGCTGTCCGAATTCATTCCAGTTTCGTTCCGTTGCACCCGCAGTGGCCGGAATAGCCCCCAGGGCAATAGCAACATTCTGCAGAGGGCCAGGGTCGGCGTATGCTTTCCACCAGCCATATGAGGACAGTGACTCAACGACCAGCAGGCAGAACAAATTTGAACCAACATCAAATGGTGCCTCCCGAGCACGGAACTTACCATACTCTTGCAGTGCTTGTGCACGCTGCTTCTCAGGAACCATTTCCCTGAGGGCATTAAGGGCTGCCTTTCTTTCGTACTCGTTGAGGTCCGGCACACCATTCTTGGGATTCAAGCAATAGGCCAGGACATGTGCGTCGTCATGCATGTAATCCCATCGGTCCGTGTGCAGTTTCTCCACCCGTTTCCTCACGCTTTCTTCATTCGCGCTCCATGGCTTCTCTCTTCCCGCTCGCGTCTTGCTCTTCAGATTTCCTGGAATTGCGCTGAGGACCTTTTCTCGCAACGACTTCATCCTGGGCCAAACTTCTTGGAGCAGCGGCTGATCTCCCTCAAAGTACGTAATTTCACTTGGTGAGATGTTTTTTCATGTCGGTGGCATTGTCACGGGTACTCCAACCACAATGTTTACAATCCCACTTGACCTTGGTACAAATGACTTGACCTTCATCGTTCAAAGTCTCCTCCTTCCTTGCATTGTAGTGTTCCGCTTTCACAAACATTTTCTAAAAAAATGAAAGAGTTTTGATGCATGGGATATTTTCCAACAAAATTTGTCGTTTTGCAAAGGTTGTAAATGTTTTCACTCTTAGTCATGAATATCATTGATGACGTCACAATTAAGAACAAACTCCGATGATGTCATACTGACGCGTTCCCGTGGGGGGCCGGCCACGGGACGCTGCGGTGACACGCACAGGTGAGCAGGCAGGCAAGGCACTACGCTCACAAGGGCATCAATACGCCTGTGTCATGTGACAAAGCGTTTCAGAATCCTTGCCACTCTGCAAACAGGGAACGAAAGTATGTACAACAACACATCAGGATATGTACACATGGGGTTAAGACTGGACTGGGGTAAGGGCATTACAGGACAATAGACACTCTATCCTAACTTGTATCCCAATCCCAGGTCCGACCCTCTCAGTGGCTGGTGGGGGCGGGGGCTCAAACACAACCCATGCCCTGCTCAGTCCGGACCCTGAAACCCTGCCAATGGGGGAGGTGTCCCGCCTAGCCACAGGCGAGTTCCTGGAAACCAAGGGGCTCCAAGGCCAACCCACAGTGGCTCCCTATGCTCCCTTAATGGCAGGTCCCAACTCCACTCTGAGCCAGAGATATGGCCCCGCCATTATCACCCAGGAGTTGATAGCTGAAAATGGGCTGTTTCAGCCCAAACTGAAATTAACTCAAAAATCCCCAAAATTGACCCCTCGTCCGGACCCGCCAGAGGTAGGGACGAGGCAACTGACCCTATGCCCTTCGAGCACGAACTCCCTGGAGCCCTCACCCAACCTGGTTCCCTCTGAGGTCTCGGCATCAGGGCACCACTGGTTCGTCAAGTGGGGTCATGATGCCAAAATCACCAAAATTGGCGTCATTCCCACGCGTGGCTCGCCCGGCCAAGGTAAGGCCAATGGCTCACAGGGTAGGAGGCAGGACCTAGGACTTCTATCTGAGTGTACAACTTGAAGTTAGGTCCGGGCTCCCTGTGGGCTTAGAGAAATGGGGCCGCCAATTGACCACACGGAAGGGAGAAATTGGGGTCCCAAAATGGGGTCATTTTGGCTGCTTGAAATGAGCCAAAATTCGGTGTGCTCCCAATAGTATATCTCCACGCCGGCTTGGAGATCGGATCCGCCATCCCATACGCAATCCACCGGGAGTCCAATGGAGACTCCCATGCACTTGGCTCTCAAAGATCTCCATGCCACTCGGCGTGGTGACGATCCCAAATGGGTCCACAAATGTCAAAATTGCAAAATTGCCCACACTCACTTTGGGCTAGCGCCTTAACGAAGGTGGCTCCGCTTCGCCCACGTGGTGTGTGGACCATGGGGACCATTACCCATAACACCCATGTCATATATGGTCCATTGGCCCATGCGTCCGGCGTGCACGAGGGTTAGAACATAGTGCACGGCGGGCAGCAAAAGTGGAAAATTGCTCAAAATGGCCTAAAATGCGCACACTCATGGTTGGGGCAAATGAGGCACATGCCCGACTTGGACCGGAGTGTGCCATAGGATTGGTATCAAGTCATATATGTCCAACATATCTTTTGGGCGTCGCCCAACTCCTCCGGTATTGGGAATGGCAGGGTTGCCAAGTGAGCCCATGATTTGGGATAGTCCCAAATCGCCAACATGGCGGCCACGGTATGCCAAGCCTAAGAGGAGTTATTCGCCGGGTCCAAGATATGTTGGGCACCGAAGTATGTACCCTCATATCATACTTGAGTCATGATGTCAATCGAGCGCAACGTTGAGATACACGGTCGCCACTTGACATCATGACGGGCCAAAAATGGCAAAATTGGCACAAGCACACACAAAAGTGCCTTGAAAGGTGCATAATTATATTATAATATCTTCGGCTTGGATCGTGCAATCACTTAATCCTTCTACACACAATGACTTGACACCAATGACCTTCGATCCCACATATGTGCTCCACTTGGGGCGCCTTGAAAGGTTACGAGCGCTACTTCCCAAGTGGGCACATGAAAATATGGAAAATTGCAAAATACACACCTTGCTCCCAACGCATCGCTTCGGGTTCACCACACAAGCTTCCCTTCACGAAGGTTAGGCTTGCAATTGACCGTAGGGAGTATAGAGAAGGGGCTTGCACAATATGAGGTCCATTGGCGGGCTTGGCTTGGAGTAATGGACCCGCCAAATGGGCACGCAACACAACACATGGCACATACCACATATTGCCCAAAAAGGTGGCTCCCACCACGATATGTCATGCCCCTCCAAGGGCACAGCTTTGTGTCAATCGCTCATAGGAACTCAAGGAGAGTTCCTATGCAACACCAACACTTGCGCGCTACACTCGAAAGTTATCTTAACGCACGCAATATCATGGCCATAGAGTTATAACGCAAACTCTACCCTTTTGACCATGTTCCATTACACTAGCGCGCACGTGTGGAAACGCAAGGCATATAATGCTTCCTAAATTACGTCGGGAGTATTGTGAATACATCCCACGTTTTCTTTTCGTCATTCCTCGCAAGCGGCACGAGATATGACCCTCACAAGTGGCCTCACGAATCAACTTTGTTTTGCCCATATCTTTAAGGCAAATGGAGGGCAGGATAAAAGGGAAGTTGATTCGTGCATAGGGAAGCACGTAGGTCCACTCGAAAGAGGTCAAATCAAGTGCGGGGATGTCGAAGTCGAAAATCCGATTTCGACATCTTGAAAAATTCGGATTAAGGTTGCGAGTATTAATTGTGAAAATTGCGGAAGCATCCATGCAGTTCCTGGCGACTTTGGAGCCTTCGTGACGGATTGCGTTAAAATTTCCATTATAAACAGTTAAACTGGCGGTTACGGTAAATTCGCGATCCAACCGCCAGCAGTCAAAATAGTGAATATCAGAACGGAAGCGTAAAAATTGACGGAAACAATATGAAAATAAAACCCTGTTGATTCCTGATATTCTGATACACAAATCTCCGCTGGCGGTGCATCGGTTGCCGATGCGGGGCTTCACGGCACGGAACGCGCCGTACATGGGGTTAGTGGACCGGAGACCGGTTGTATGCCGTAACCTGGCCATGGGGTTCTGGGTACCGCTTCACCCCCCTCCTTAGAGCAAACGCTGGGGGGGCTCGATAACACTCATGCATGGCAGCGGGTACCCAGGACCATCTCCTGAAGGGGGGGGGTGTCACATCCTCACTTCAGGCTGACTCAGTAAAACATAGTAAGATAGGTAGCACATGGTAGCACATGGTAACACATGTATAGTATCAAGTATCAAGTCCCGGGTCCTGGCGGCGATTGTTCGGCATCCAAAGGACCCGTTAACCCATACCAGGCGCACCGGGTGCCGGCTGCTACGGTCACCACCACAGTGGCAGTGGCATACACGGCCAACATAGGCGTCACACGACGGCCGAGGTGGCCCCACAAGTCGAGAGCGACCACAAAGATCCATCAGGCTACCCCAAGCTTCCCAAGGCCCGCCGACTGGGGAGAGTCCCCACGGGTCCTTCCTCGGGCGCACCATGTCCATATCCATACGACGCGAGTCCAGAGTGCCATAGTCGAACTCCTTACGAACCCCAAATCGTAAGGGAACTCCTCCTGAAGGGATCGGGCATCAAGGCCGTCTTTTCCCTCGCCCTACTGCCACGAAGGCCATACATGAGGGAGTCCTCATGCAGTGTGGGCGGAGGCGTCGACTCCTCAAACCACCAGTTTCCCAGGCAGACTGACCGAGGTCAGGAGCACCGGAGGCCGCCATCCGAATGCAAGTGCGTCTGCAAATCGGTAGGCTCACACTGGGACTGACAGTGGCGGACCGCTGGGAGTGTAGTCAGGCAACTGGGCTTCCCGCCTGGCGCCATCAGGATCTCCACACATCACAGCGAATAGGGCAACACGGTATCACGGGCACTCAAACAGTAGAATCTGTAATCAAGTACTGGTCCGGGCTGGACCAGGCTGTAAGAATATGTACACGGCGACTCAAGGCGCCTCTGTATCCCGATTCGTGGTGAAAAACAGTCCATCCCTCAGCGATGGGCTGATGACACTTAACATACAGATGCACATATCCTGGAGGGCAGAAAAACAAGCAACAATCTGGGTAAATAGGCGTGTAAACACACTCAGAACAGAGTGCCAAACCACGCCACGGTCAGGATAAGGCAAATGCAGGAGGATGGACAGGATAACGCCTGAGTTCAGGCATATATAGCCTCGAGACACACGTCGACTGGCCGGGATTCCGCAAATGCCATGGAACCAGACCACACACTCAAAAATCGCAATGCCGATGACAGCGGCATCCGTTGCGCAACGTCGTATGGGCTTCAAGGCCCCAAGAGCTCAAAAATATGAAGGTCAGTCGCCCTACCTGGTTTCCCAAGGATTCAGCAGGGGGGGTGAGTGACGAATAAAAGAAGAGAGGGGCCATCCCCCTCTGGATACAGCAGGGGGGGGTATATGGCCACTCTGTCACCAAAAGATGGAAGAGAGCAAGCAAGTAAGGGACGATTCGTCGGCCTCACAAGCGCTCAAAACGCATCAGGGGAGAGCTCAGGGCGCTGATCAGGCACCCCTGGCTGCAATCGCCCGGGTGAGTGCTGCCAAGTCCGAAACGTGGATCTTGGTCTTGTGCTTGCGGATGTACTCCATGAAGGGAGTATTGACCCGCGGCACGAACGAGGAGACGGGTTCCCAGGTGTCGTGGGACGGCCCATAGCCTCGCCAACGAACCTTGAATTCCAGACCTCCGGGTGCCGAGGCCTTCGGACGCTGAGCCAGGATCTTCTCGACAGTATAGTCGTCCTGCTCAGCATAGTCGTCGTCCGAATCGGCCTCATGTTTGGCGTAGTCCAGGGACACATGTCGGCCACGGAGGTCGGGTTACCGCACACGGAGTTGACTCTCGTGGCGCTCCCGGAACTGTCCGTGACCCACCTTGACGCGGTAGGTGTCCTCACCAATCCTGCGGACCACCTCGCCGGGTGTGAACCAGGTCTTGGTGCGGTGGGTGCCCATGGGGCGGGGTCTGATCACCCACACCGGGTCTCCCACCCTGAACTTCTGCGCTGTCGAGCTCGGGGCGGACTTCTGACGCTCAGCATGCTCCTTCTCAAGCTGCTGGCGGATGTCCCGCGCCGTTTGCTCTTGCCGCGCAAAGAACTCCTTGGCATCCATAGCCATGCCATCACCAGACAAGGGAAGTCCCCTACCCAGGGGGTCCCTGCCAAACAGAATCTGGTGAGGGGACAAACCGCCCGGAGTGGGGGTGTCATGATGGGCCTTCAGAGCAGGCCACATCTCCTCGAACCAGTTCCGCCGTGGATTGGTGATGTGGATCTTGCGCAGCTTCTCGAACAGCTGCCGTCCAGCCACTTCAGCACGGCCGTTAGACCGGCTGAGATAGGCGACGCTCTTGGCATGACGTATCCCCATGAGGGAACACATAGCCTTGAACCAGCCACCAGTAAACTGGGGCCCTCGATCACTGCAAATGGTGCGGGGGATGTCAAAGACGGTCAGCCAATGACGAATCATCATGACTGCCACTTCCTTGGCAAGCAAACCCTTTTTGCGTGCCGGAACGGCTACAACGTAGCCGCTGTGGCGGTCCACACAGAGAACCACACAGTCAAAGGTCTCCTTGCCAATGTGCACTTCGGGCATGGAGAAGACGTCCATGGCCACGCTCTCCATGGGCTGGTCAGGAACCGGGGTCCATTGGGGTTCCCCCTTGACGTTCCGGTTATCGGGATTGCAGGCCTGACAGACCGAGCAACCCTTCCTGACCTTCTTGATGGCGGTGTAGAGAACGATATGGTCGATCTCGAACCGACGCTGCATGTCAAGAGCCTGCTTCTTGACCCCTGGGTGCAGCATGTGGTGGTGCCAAGCTTCACACAGCTCGAGCACCCGGGACTCCGGGACTAGCAGCTTACCATTCCGGTAGAGCTTGCCATCTTCCTCGGTCAGCCCCTTTGGCCACTTCTGCCCGTCGTCAGGGTCGGTCACAGCCCTATACTCGGCCGCAAAGGCCTCAGACTTGGCGTAATCGTCGGTCCAGTCGTCCTGGAGGCAAGACTCCGGGAAGAGGTGCTTGTCGGACTCAGTTCCCACAGGGGGTGCCGGACCAGGCCTTCCGCCCGCGGCACCCACAGGGGCGAGTACACTGACCGTTCTGCTCACCCTCGAAGCGAGGGGGGCATCTGCGGCCATGACGACGAAGCATTTGGCACCCTCCTCCTCCATCAGGCGCTCCATTTCAATGATCTTCTTGGCTTCAGCGGTCTCAGCCTCATCGCCATGGGCAGAGATGTCCTGCATGCCCTTGCTGGCGGGATAGGCCCACCTACTGAGACAGTCCGCCACGGTGTTATCCTTTCCAGGAATATAAACAACCGTAAGGTCGAACTTGGCCAAGGTCTCGTGCCATCTTGCCCGTCGGGAGGCGGGACCTGAGGGGGTGTCCACGTGCTCCTTGTGCCACGACTGCAGACTCTGATGGTCGGTGCAGACGGTGACGGGATGGAGGGCTATGTACCCAGCCCATTTCCTGAGAGCCATGACAATGGCATACGCCTCCTTTTCACGGGGCGTCCACGTCCGTCTCTGGCCTTCCGCCAGGACTCGGCTCCAGAAGGCCACGGGCACGTGCCTCCCATCGTCGAGCACTTGCTCCAACACAGCGCCAATGGCGTAGTCGGAAGCGTCGGTGCGCAGGACGAACCCTCGGTCGGGATCCACGAGGTGCAGACCCACTGCGGATAGCAGCGCCTGCTTCATCCCCTCAAAGGCACGGTCAGACTCTTCAGTCCAGACCAAAGCCTTCTTGGACCCCTTCTTGGTCTCCTCTCGGTTGCCCTTGAGCATGGTCGTCATGGGGGCTGCATACTCGGCATACATTTTGATATACCCCGAGTAGTAGTTGCAGAACCCCAGATACGCCCGTAGCTCAGAGACCGTTTTGGGCTTTTCCCAGTGCTCGATCGCAGCCACCTTGCCAGGTATGGGCTTTCGCTGCCCGTTCCCGACTACGTGGCCAGCGAAGACCACCTCGCTTACCGCAATGGTGGCCTTGTCACTGCTGCCCGTGAGTTTGTGCCGAACCAGAAGGTCCAGCACTCGAGTGACGTCCCTCTCGTGTGCCTCCAGGAGCTCCTCGTAGCTCATGCTGGGGTCCCCGGACGCGATGATCACGTCGTCCACGAAGGGGTCCGCACAGTCGCGCACCGGCTCAAGCAGGTTCTCCAGCATCCGCTGAAAAGCCGCATTGCCGTTGGTGACGCCCATGGGCATCACCTTCCACTGGAGAGGTCCAAGTGGAGTGCTCATGGCTGTGCAGGCACGGGACTCTTCGGCGAGAGGCATCTGATGATAACCATGTTTCAGGTCAATCACCGTGAAGATCCTCCGCCGGTGTTGCTTTTGCAGCATGTCCTCAATGAGGGGCAGCGTATAGCTGTCGTGCTGCGTTTGGGCGTTCAGGCCGCGGTAGTCGACCACGAGCCGCCACTCACCGGCAACCTTCTTGGGGACGACGAAGCAAGGAGAGGCCCATTCGGAGTGGCACGGCTCGAGCCAGCCTCTCTGGATGAAGTCACGGAGGATCTTCTCCATGGCCTCTTTCCTCTCGCCCCTCAGGGCAAACTCCCGGTGCCGATACACACGGGGGTCCTGCTTCAGTCGTATCTTGGCCTCGCCATACGGTCCACGCACCGGTGGGGGGAACACAGGTTTTCCGCTGAAGAAGGTCTCGCCATACTTCTGCTTCAGCCTGGCCCTCAACGCCTGGATCTTGGGGCAGTCATCGGACTCCGCCTTGGCTTTTCCGGGCACTTGAACCACGGAGCTTACTTGAGGGGTAGCTACTCCGCTCGCTTTCGGCTCAGGTGGTCTTCCCAGGTGGCCCAAAGGGCCATCTCGGGTCTTGCCTCGGAACAGATCGCCGTAGGTGGGTGGGTTACCGCCAGGCGGCTCGTCTTGGCTGGACATGTGATCCAGCACCCTCCGTACGAAGGTATTCCCGTCATAGGAACCAGAGACGATTGAGTCCACTTCCCACCAGGCTTTGTCCTGGCCTTTGCCCTCACGCTGGTTTCCCCAGTCGTGAAAGGGCTGATCCATATACCCCTGAACCAGATCCCACTCCTCTTCAGTGAGGGGGTCTTCGGAGTCCGATTCTTCGATGTCAACAGGGGGAACCGCAAAGCATTGCCTCCAAGGCTCTGCTATGATACGGTTGACACACACGAAGTCCGTGGTGTCGGCCTGATCAAGGCCCCCATCCACATAGTGGAATTCCGTTGGCCATCTCTGGGGTGGCATGGGCTGTCCCTTAGCGTCCTGATAGACACTCTCTCCAGCCGGTAGGACGACCTTGTTTAAGGTCATGTTGGTCAATGAGGCTACCCAATGTCGGGTACTTTCCTCCTCGGTGCATCCCATAGGAACAACCAGCACTGCCTTGGAGCGGTCCTTGCGAATCTTCACTATCGCTCTTGGAATGTCCCAACGGGGGCAATGGATCCACATCAGTCCCTGATGCGGACCCCAGTGCTTCTTCCACGCGGAGTCCTGTGCGCTCCAGTACTTCTCACACACCCGCAGATGGGCGGAGGTTCCTGAAGAGAACGCATCCAGGGCCAGATCCGAAGCTCCCAAGTCCGCGACAACTCGGCTTGCCACTTCCGGCCTTACGCCGTACTCCTGGTTTGCAGGACCAGTTGGCTCAGTGTCCAGCGCGGCCACTTCGAGCTGATTGCGTTCGGGGTGGATCCATTGGCATTCCACATGGTGCTCAGGTGACGAAAGCCACGAGAGTTGGTCGTCCTGGTACAGGGTCATGGAAGCCTGGGCCGGGAGGACGCCGGAGTCCGTCTCCATCATGAAGTCGTACCCGACGATCATGTCCCAGTCCATCTCGGCCTCGTAGAAGCTACCGTGCAGGAGGATTTCCTTGCCGAGGTCTGGGCGGCTCAGCTCACGATGGTTCACGAACTGCAGCCTAATGGCCGCTTCCTTCGTGCCTCCCACCATGTACTGGCCGTTCGCCACCTTCAGCCTGACAGGTTTCCGACTGTCGGTCAGACACTCTGGTGGAAGTAGGCCAGCCTTGACCAAGCTGACTTGAGCTCCCGTGTCGACCAACACGTCGAAAACCTTTTCCACTTCCCCGCATAAGGCACGGACCTTAAGATGCAACTGCCGCTCGCGACCGACACGGCGCACGGCGTGCAAGCTCAGGATCTCCGGCCGTTCCAGAAGCTCAACAAGCGACTGGTGCAGGTCGTGGACAATGGGCTCAGGCTGCCCATCTGCAGCATCCAGCTGCGGTCCGGGTGATCCTCCGATACTCTCGGATAGATCCTGTAGTACATCAAACACATTCTTGGTCGCGAAGGACAGACGGGTGCAAGGGTTCGTGCCTTCACTTGCCCTCACCCCGCCTCCGCGACTGGGCGCCGGACCGGGCCTTCCGCCCGCGGCAGTCCCCTTGTGCTTATCGACTCCCGACTGGGATGGTTCGGCGCTTCCCACGTCACCATCCTGCGACCGCCCTAGCTGGGGCCCTTGGCTGCAGGGGCTCCGCTAGGGGGCGTCGGTTGTGGAAGAGGGGGTGTTCTCCTCGGCCTCAACGTCGTTGATGCCCTTCTTCCTTCCCCCTTTCTTACCCTTGTTCTTGTCCTTGTCCTTGTTCTGGTCATTCTGGTTGTTCTCCTTGTTCTTGTTGTCCGATCTGGGGACCCAGTTCCGCTTGATCTCCTGGATCTCCTTGGCCAATTCGGTCCCCACCGACGACATCAGCTTGGCCAGCTCGTCCTTGTCCACCTCCATCTTGGCTTCCCGGATACCCGCGGGCGCACGCTTCTTCAACCCGTGCGCCTTCTTGTAAGCCTCCGTGTCAGCCTTGTGGACGGGGCATGTTCGGTGGTCATGGTTGAAGCCTTTCTTCCTGCCATAACACACGAAACAGCCCTGCGGGTGAGCTCGTATGAACTCCCCAAAGGACAGCGGAGGGTCGCCAATGCGGCGAGGGTCCCTCTTCTCCTGCTTCCTCCAACCCTGCTGCAGGGGCTTCCAGTTCCCCGGCTTGCTCCCCGCGCTCAGGTTCCTGGCCACGAAGGCACAAACGGCCACCTCGGCGGGCTCATCGTCGTCGTCATCGTCGACGAGAGTCTCATCGCCGCCGGCTCCCGCTGGGTCCATGGCGTCTTCCCCGCCAGGTCCCTCGCCAACGTAGTTGACGTCGCGGTCGCCGGGCCTCAACCCGCGTGTGTGGTGGAGGTTTCGGTACTCCTTGAGTACCTCCTCACCAACCCACTCCAGGATCTCGTCGCAGCTCATCCACGCCGGGATGGGCTGCAGACGGATGGTCTGGCCGCTCAACTCACAGTCGTCAAGGCGCCACATCGCGGTCTTCTCGCGATCGCCCGAGACGGTGATGAGAAGGGCGTTCCGCAGGGAGTGCCGTTTGACATCCCGGGCCACGTTCTTCTTCGCCCAAGACACCACGTTCGTATGATACTCCTTGGGGAGCATCATCTTGACCGTGTGGTTGGACTTGGCCCTCTTGGATTCCTCCTTGGTGACCCTCTTGATCCATGCTTCCGGCAGCATGGAGAGCAGGCGAGCCTGCTCGTCACCCTCGTTCCAATCCTCCACATTGCGGCGGAAGAGGGTGTATTTCCCTCGGAAGTCACGCCAGTCCCGTAGGCGGATCTCCCGTCCATCATGCTCAAGCTTGATGGACTTCCAGCGCTTGGCAGCCACCTGCGGAGCGTCCACCCGCTCCTGCTCGTTGAGCCACTTCTTGGCGTCCTTGAGGGTCTTGATTTTCCCCTCCTTGGTCGCCACGAAGTATAGCTCGCCGAGCACTTCCGGCAGGCGGTACCTGAACCGTTTGAAGACATATCTCTCCGCATCCGCGGGAGGTAGGTCTTCAGTGACGGTCAGCCCCCAATCGTCCAGCTTCTCCAAGAAGCGGTCGAGGTTGAGGGGGTTGCCATCGTACATGGGGGGCTTGATGTCCTTCAAGTCTTCCCACACGGCGGCGTCCGCGGCCTTAGAGACCATGAACGCCGGGCGCGAGGTCGACCGAGGTTCCCATCGGCCTCGCCCAAGGACTCCCACAGCCGCCACGTCCATCTCCTCCATGGAATCCCTGTGGCTACGCCGCGGTTCCTCCACGTACGCTGAACCAAAATGTTCACGCCGTACTCTTTCCATGTACGCATCTTCATCACGGCGCCGGCGGCTGAGTTCAGCGGCCTCCCGTCGTACACCACGCGGCGGGCTGATGTCGAACTCCTCCAGGTCCAGGTCCAGGTCCAGGTCTTCACCTTCGCCGACATCCCACTCCACGTCTCCTCTGGGGACCTCATCCCTGAGTCCACCATAACGTCCTCCAGCTCTGGGGATTGGCGCCGGGGCTGGTGCCGGGCGTCGGGGGCGTACAGGCGTCCGTGGTGGGGCACGGCGGTTGTGGTAGTCCGCGCTGAGCCACTCATCGCGCCATTCCTCACTGCCACTGCCGGGCGGCCCGCGCTCGTTGCGGCGGCCCGCGCTGTGGTGAGAGGGGGCGGTGAGAGAGGGGGCACTGGCGCTGGGGCGACTCCTGGGGGCTCCGCCGGGGGCGTGGGGTCTGCCTGGACCTGGTCCGGGTCCCCAGCCGTCGTCCGACGAGCCAGACTCCAGGGGTGGGTGGTCGCTGCCGACGCTCCCACGGGCTTCCAGCGCATCCAGCCTCTCCTGCAGGCCGCTGACGACGTTGGTCAGCGACTTGGTCTCGGCCCTGGCGATGTCCAGGTCCTTCTGCGCGCGCGCGGCGACCCCGGAGATGCGAGCCATCTCGACCTTGCCCGTGTCTACCTCGCACTCGAGGGCAAAGACCCTCCTGCGGAGGTAGACAATCCACCGCCAGGTGGTGTCCGGGTTGCCGTTCCCTGGTGGGTCGTCGGGGTCCCCAGGGGGTCCTCCAGGAGGGCCTCCGCCGGGTCCGCCCGGTCCAGGGTGTCCTCCCCCGCCCGGTGGTCCGCCTCCAGGGGGTCCACTCGGTGGGCGTCCTCCAGGGGGTCCTGATGGTCCTCCGCCAGGGGGTCCCGGTGGGTCTCCGCCGGGTCGCCTCGGTGGGTCCGAGGATGGGCGCTTCCTCGTGATGCCGAACTCCATGTCGTCATCCTCGTCCATGTCGCCCCACCTGGGCGTCTCGGTCACGGAGGACTCCGAGCTCCGGTAGGGAGGAGGGGGATCCTCATCCTCACCTTCCGGTTCCATGGGGACGTCTCCGCCGCCTCCGCCCGTCCAAGCCACCACTTGGCGATGTCGACGGCCTCGTTCATCCCCGTCACTGGCGGTGAAGAAGGGGTCACTGTCGTGGGGGTGCCCACCCGCTGGCCTCCGCGGCCTCTCGGGGGTCTTCCCCTTGCCCTTCCTCCGTCGACGGGCGGTGGTGCCACCGCTCCCACTGCTGCCCGTGTCGGCCTCATCCAGCGCCATCCTGGAGGAGGCGTCCCCTTCGAAAAGCTTTCGAAGGGTCTCCACTCGTGATGCTCCCGGGGGAGTCTCGCGGCGGAGTTTGGCCTCTGCCTCCTCCATTGCGGCGGCGGTGGCTGCGGCAGCTCGCGCTTCGGCTTCCTCCCGAGCACGAGCCGCCTCGGCTTCCCGGGCCTGCAGCAGCCGCGCCTTCTGCGCTTCCAACGCTGCCAGCTCCGCCTCCGTCTTGGCCTTCTCCTCAGCGACCTTCCGTCGCGCGGCCTCGATGGCTTCCTTCTTGGCAGCGTCCTCCTGGGCTTTAGCCGTCGCTTCGGCGTGGGCCCTTTCCTCCGCCTCCTTCTTTGCCCTCTCTTGGGCAAGCGCCTCTTCCAGCGCCTTCACCTCGGCCTCCTTGCAGGCAATGGCCTCCTGCGTCAGGCGGGCTTCCTCGTCGGCTGCCGCCAACTCACCGTTGACCTGGGCAGTTGCTGCCCCATGGGCGGCTACGGCCGTGAGTCCGGCCGCAATGGCCGCCATGGACTGGGTGTGGATGGCCATGCCATGCGCCCACTCCGCAGCCTCCTCCTGGGCGATGCCGGCGGCGCTCTCCACGGCAGCGCTGTACTGCCTGGCCCGTTGCCGGGCAACCCGACGGTTGCAGGGCACCCCACAGGCGCGCTCACAGGCGCGCGCCACGTCCCTTTCGGGAGCGACGCTGCTGCTGGAGCTGGCCTGGTCGGCCGGCATCCTCCCGCGGTGGGCCGACTCCACGTCGCTGCTGGGGCCTGCTGGGGCCTGCCGGGCCCTCAGGAGCAGCGGACGGGGCTTGCCCTGGGTCTGCTTGGCGACTTGGATGTAGTCGCCAAGGGTGGTGGAGCCGGGGTGGTGACCACCATTGGCCCGTTGGGGACTGGGGGCAGGGGTTCCGCCCTTGGCGCCTTGGGCGGCTTCGGCGGCCAGGGACTCCTGGTACTCCCGCCACTTCCGGTCCCTCTTCCTGTCCCCGGCGGACCGCTTCTCCGTCCCCGGAGACGCGCTGCTGCTGCCCTGCAGCCTGCGCTCGCTCCCCGGTTCCGGGAAGTTCTTCTCGATCACGTCCCACAGGGAGACGTTGATCGAGGCGCCCGACGGGTAGGCGTTGGGGTCCTCGTCCTCCTCAATCCCGTCGGGACGCAGGCCTTCGCCGGGCCTGTCCGGCCGGGTCCACGTCCTCCACCGCCTCTGCTGGTGGCGGTACTCGTACCCTTCCGCCCGCAGCCAGTCCTCCACGGCCTGCAGGCGGTCGGGGGCGATGTCCGTGCGGAGCTCGAAGCTCCTGGGCATGCCGCCTTCGCACTGGGGGTGGCTGTGGCGGTAGTGCTGGTCCCAAACCAACCCACGCAGCAGGCGTGCTGCATGGGGGTGGGGCCGCGGCCACGTCCTGCCCGCTTCCTGCCAATTCACCATGGCAGCGGGGGCGTAGTTGGTCTTGAGGTCCTTGATGTGCACTCGTTCAACTCAACGAACTGGTTGTGGTTGTTGAGGAGGGTGCTGCAGCACTGGATTGGAAGTGCGGCTGGTGCTGGTCAGCCGGTGGTTGTGGAGGTGGTTGACGCGGCCTTGCTGGTCGGCCGATGGGACTCCGGGTCGGCCGATGGGGCTGATGCAGGAGTCCTGGTCTGTGCACCTCTTTCACGGCTGCTGCGCGGTCAGGGCGATGCTCTGGACGGCGCTGCTGGCTCCGTGACGAACTCGGCGCTGTCGCTGAGTGGCGCTGCGAGCCGCTGCGCTGCGCTGCGAGACGCTGCGCTGCGCTGCGAGCTGAGAGCCGCGCCGCGCTGCTGCGACGCGCTGCTCGGGGTTGGTGGCCCCGAGTGGCACGCGAGGGTTGGGTAACCCCGCGGCGGTGAAACGCTTTTGACGCGTTCCCGTGGGGGGCCGGCCACGGGACGCTGCGGTGACACGCACAGGTGAGCAGGCAGGCAAGGCACTACGCTCACAAGGGCATCAATACGCCTGTGTCATGTGACAAAGCGTTTCAGAATCCTTGCCACTCTGCAAAGAGGGAACGAAAGTATGTACAACAACACATCAGGATATGTACACATGGGGTTAAGACTGGACTGGGGTAAGGGCATTACAGGACAATAGACACTCTATCCTAACTTGTATCCCAATCCCAGGTCCGACCCTCTCAGTGGCTGGTGGGGGCGGGGGCTCAAACACAACCCATGCCCTGCCCAGTCCGGACCCTGAAACCCTGCCAATGGGGGAGGTGTCCCGCCTAGCCACAGGCGAGTTCCTGAGAACCAAGGGGCTCCAAGGCCAACCCACAGTGGCTCCCTATGCTCCCTTAATGGCAGGTCCCAACTCCACTCTGAGTCAGAGATATGGCCCCGCCATTATCACCCAGGAGTTGATAGCTGAAAATGGGCTGTTTCAGCCCAAACTGAAATTAACTCAAAAATCCCCAAAATTGACCCCTCGTCCGGACCCGCCAGAGGTAGGGACGAGGCAACTGACCCTATGCCCTCCGAGCACGAACTCCCTGGAGCCCTCACCCAACCTGGTTCCCTCTGAGGTCTCGGCATCAGGGCACCACTGGTTCGTCAAGTGGGGTCATGATGCCAAAATCACCAAAATTGGCGTCATTCCCACGCGTGGCTCGCCCGGCCAAGGTAAGGCCAATGGCTCACAGGGTAGGAGGCAGGACCTAGGACTTCTATCTGAGTGTACAACTTGAAGTTAGGTCCGGGCTCCCTGTGGGCTTAGAGAAATGGGGCCGCCAATTGACCACACGGAAGGGAGAAATTGGGGTCCCAAAATGGGGTCATTTTGGCTGCTTGAAATGAGCCAAAATTCGGTGTGCTCCCAATAGTATATCTCCACGCCGGCTTGGAGATCGGATCCGCCATCCCATACGCAATCCACCGGGAGTCCAATGGAGACTCCCATGCCCTTGGCTCTCAAAGATCTCCATGCCACTCGGCGTGGTGACGATCCCAAATGGGTCCACAAATGTCAAAATTGCAAAATTGCCCACACTCACTTTGGGCTAGCGCCTTAACGAAGGTGGCTCCGCTTCGCCCACGTGGTGTGTGGACCATGGGGACCATTACCCATAACACCCATGTCATATATGGTCCATTGGCCCATGCGTCCGGCGTGCACGAGGGTTAGAACATAGTGCACGGCGGGCAGCAAAAGTGGAAAATTGCTCAAAATGGCCTAAAATGCGCACACTCATGGTTGGGGCAAATGAGGCACATGCCCGACTTGGACCGGAGTGTGCCATAGGATTGGTATCAAGTCATATATGTCCAACATATCTTTTGGGCGTCGCCCAACTCCTCCGGTATTGGGAATGGCAGGGTTGCCAAGTGAGCCCATGATTTGGGATAGTCCCAAATCGCCAACATGGCGGCCACGGTATGCCAAGCCTAAGAGGAGTTATTCGCCGGGTCCAAGATATGTTGGGCACCGAAGTATGTACCCTCATATCATACTTGAGTCATGATGTCAATCGAGCGCAACGTTGAGATACACGGTCGCCACTTGACATCATGACGGGCCAAAAATGGCAAAATTGGCACAAGCACACACAAAAGTGCCTTGAAAGGTGCATAATTATATTATAATATCTTCGGCTTGGATCGTGCAATCACTTAATCCTTCTACACACAATGACTTGACACCAATGACCTTCGATCCCACATATGTGCTCCACTTGGGGCGCCTTGAAAGGTTACGAGCGCTACTTCCCAAGTGGGCACATGAAAATATGGAAAATTGCAAAATACACACCTTGCTCCCAACGCATCGCTTCGGGTTCACCACACAAGCTTCCCTTCACGAAGGTTAGGCTTGCAATTGACAGTAGGGAGTATAGAGAAGGGGCTTGCACAATATGAGGTCCATTGGCGGGCTTGGCTTGGAGTAATGGACCCGCCAAATGGGCACGCAACACAACACATGGCACATACCACATATTGCCCAAAAAGGTGGCTCCCACCACGATATGTCATGCCCCTCCAAGGGCACAGCTTTGTGTCAATCGCTCATAGGAACTCAAGGAGAGTTCCTATGCAACACCAACACTTGCGCGCTACACTCGAAAGTTATCTTAACGCACGCAATATCCTGGCCATAGAGTTATAACGCAAACTCTACCCTTTTGACCATGTTCCATTACACTAGCGCGCACGTGTGGAAACGCAAGGCATATAATGCTTCCTAAATTACGTCGGGAGTATTGTGAATACATCCCACGTTTTCTTTTCGTCATTCCTCGCAAGCGGCACGAGATATGACCCTCACAAGTGGCCTCACGAATCAACTTTGTTTTGCCCATATCTTTAAGGCAAATGGAGGGCAGGATAAAAGGGAAGTTGATTCGTGCATAGGGAAGCACGTAGGTCCACTCGAAAGAGGTCAAATCAAGTGCGGGGATGTCGAAGTCGAAAATCGGATTTCGACATCTTGAAAAATTCGGATTAAGGTTGCGAGTATTAATTGTGAAAATTGCGGAAGCATCCATGCAGTTCCTGGCGACTTTGGAGCCTTCGTGACGGATTGCGTTAAAATTTCCATTATAAACAGTTAAACTGGCGGTTACGGTAAATTCGCGATCCAACCGCCAGCAGTCAAAATAGTGAATATCAGAACGGAAGCGTAAAAATTGACGGAAACAATATGAAAATAAAACCCTGTTGATTCCTGATATTCTGATACACAAATCTCCGCTGGCGGTGCATCGGTTGCCGATGCGGGGCTTCACGGCACGGAACACGCCGTACATGGGGTTAGTGGACCGGAGACCGGTTGTATGCCGTAACCTGGCCATGGGGTTCTGGGTACCGCTTCAATACCCTTGTCACAATTAAGAACAAACTCCGATGATGTTATGCCAATGTGGCCACCACGAAGGATGATACCTCCGCCTACCGGACCACCGGGGTGGAAGGGGTGAACTTCTTGGTGGTTTCACAAGAGTTTCTACTTCTCAGAATTTCTTCGGCCCTTTGTGGCCACCACGAAGGATGATACCTCCGCCTACCGGACCACCGGGGTGGAAGGGGTGAACTTCTAGGTGGTTTCAGTTAATTTCCAAAAATTCAGGTTCGAATTCGAATTCGAGGGGGTCCACCGATTCGTGCGAATTCGGGGCGAATTCGAATTCGACCGAATTCGTGCGAATTCGAACCTGCATCCCTACCCTATCCACACTACGTGGACTGACGACCAACTGCGGAAAACCCTCCAGCCTATCGTGGACAAGTGCCCGTGCAGGTCCTGTAAACCAGGGGATATCAGAGACAGAGGTCTCTACTGGACCCTGCCCATCCCTCACTGTGCTAACAGTGTTCTATACGTGGACTACACGGAGATGCCGAAGTTCGGGGGCTATGACTTCGCCCTCGTGGTAACCTGTTGGTTGACCAGGTTTACCAGGGTGTTCCCATGTACCAAGCACATTACCGGGGAGGAGACTATCAAGATACTCCTGGAGGAGTGGTTTTGTGTCTATGGGGCGCCCAAGGAGATCAACTCCGATGAGGACGTACGAGTACGCTCAGACACTGGCTGGTACAAGAGGGTCCTGAGATCCCTCAATGTCCAGGTGTCTACGGGGATTCCCTACTCTCACACGAGCAACCCCCTATGTGAGCGACAGATCCGTGTCCTCAAGGAGAATGTAAGGATATGGTGCAAAACTGAAAGCACCAGAGACTGGGTGAGACTACTCCCTGTCATATCCTTGATGATGAACTCCCAAGAGAGTTCAGCTACTGGCTACTCGCCCCATGAGCTATTCCTAGGGCGCCCGGCATGGTTCCTACATGCCCCCTATCCAGAGGACACCCATTCCTCTGTGGGTGAATGGGTCCAAGAGCAACAAGCGAAGGTGGACAAGGCCAAGGCTATGCTCCAGAGAGTGAGGGAGCGTCAGTGGAACAAGAAGAACAAGCACCGAGTACCGGCCACCTACCAAGAGGGGGACTGGGTGCTGGTGCACCACAGTCGACTACCCGCCTCGCCACGCTCTACCAGCGATGACCCATACTTCGGGCCGTACAAGATTCTATCTGTGGATGGACACCGTATCACCGTGCGGTGTTCTCCCCGTCTAGGGGGGACCCTGGTGTGCGCTGCTCAACACCTGAAGCGCTACTATGATCCTGAAGACCTCTGTGGGGAGGAGTGGGAGCTGAACGACGAGGAAATCGCCGCTCTGGACCTACAAGGGGCGGCCAGCCCTATGGAAGTTGAAGGTGAACTCCCCGACATGAACGCCGAGGAGATGGCTAAGGAGGGCTTCTACCTGGTGAAGTCTGTCCTACGCCACCGCTATCGCCAGGGTTGGCGCTTCCTCACCCTCTGGGAAGGGTTTGGAGTCGAAGAGGCCACCTGGGAGCCCTTCTCTGCATTTGTTCTGCCTGAGGGACGCCTAAACTCAGTTCTGGTGGACTACTTGTCCCAGAACAACCTTGGTGAGTTGCTGAGGCTCGCTGAGACGCTTGCCTCCAAGACTAAAGCTAGGGACTGAACCTTACCCTTACCTGCCAAAGCGTATGTGTGAGTGTGCTATTCCTAAGGTCCTGAGAGCAAGCCGCAGAAGTGGTGTCCTAATTATACCCAAGTCTGCACGCTTGCTAAACCTGGAGGGTTGGCTTATTGATGCCACGGGGTACGCCCCGGGTCTCCCCTCCCCTAAGCGCCCAATTTCTGTGCTGGCGCAAAACCTTTGGGGAATACCCAGCGTACTAATCCAGGTACCTATCTGTCTACTACAGGGAGGGGTGGCCAAAAGCTATGAAGGCATGAAAACGCCGTTTTGCTAATTGGCCAAAACACTGACCTAACCACTGCCACAGCCCACCAACCCTGCTAAAATTGCAGGAAACGGGTGGGACAGTGACACACGCACTACAGGTCCTACACACCCTACAGTGGCACCATCCTGGTGGGCGAGCACTGTGCAACTGGCTCAAGCCCCCACTCAGGACTACCACTCCTACACGCACACTCTACTGGGTGTTGTTGAAGAACATGTCGTGGGTCCTAGCGACCCTCCTGTGAAGAAGACAAGGAACACAGCGCTGCTAAGCAACTGTGGCCTAACAGGGGACGCCACAACGCGTTTCCCCTGCTAGGGCTTGGAGGGAAGAGGTGCTCTTTGCGTGCACGGCGCAGATGTCGAAGGAGTCGGACTCCCTGCTCTGCCACAGGCAGAGGAGAGTTATTTGTTTGTGTGATCTGCGCCCTTGTTTAGCAGGGCATGAAAAAAATGGTATGCTGCTGCACCAATCACCCTACCTGCCCACCTGTAAAACAAAGGCAAATGAAGGGGCGTTTGCGGCGGAGGAACCAAGCCACACTCCCCGTATTATACGGTTCTCAGTGTGACCTATAATACACTGTCCGCAAACACGCTGAAGGATCAGCTACCCCTGTCAAGCAAGCAAGCGTTAAGGGACTCCTCGGGTTCTCTTAAAGAACGTACCAAGGAGCCCCTGGGTAGCCTAAACAAGGTTTACCGTGCGCACTTCGCGTGGCCTACCCTTAATGCGTGTGTGAAGGCGCGAGCATGCACGAGTATTTTGGGCAAACCTGCCCATCTCAACCTCAATCACGAACTCCACCAGGCGGTGGCCCCGCCTGGGCTTACTCACCTTACCTACCGCTGGAGAGAGAGAGCAAGTGAGGGGCGCACGCGAAGAACGTTACTATGCACTTGTGTGTATGTCTAATCACCCTGATCTGACCTCTAATCATGTGCAATCTTTCTAATCAATCCCTCTATCGCGTCCTATCGTTGTTAGCACTGCTACAAGACTCGTTCACGGAGACACGAGACGAGCAATGTGTATGCGGCATACGAGACGAGCATACCTGTAGTTTACACCTGATTCATTGAAGTCTTTTTCGTTGATTTTCGAATTCTTGAATTATCGATACTTCTATTAGTGTGGGTGGAATCTGTATGTTTATTTATTAATGTGTGTCTCGTCATTTTCAAGACTACGTGAGACATACGTTTATAATTCCATTATTTCTTCATTTTCCGGCGCTTCGCTAGGAGCCGCTCTTGCGCGCCGCCTTTTTATGCGTATGAATTTCTGGATTTAAAAAATCTAGGGATGACTATAATTTTTATAAAAATGTGCTTCTGATGCACAATTGGATTCTGCTCAGTTGTGTTGTCTTAGAAAAATTCTAGGCCGTCATTTGACGGATTTTGATGTCGTCGCTTCGTTTTTGCGTGGATTCGTCCATAATTCTCCCATTCCTGCCTCTGCAGATACGCACACGCCCAGCCTCGCTGAGTAGGCCGTGTTCTGGCCGAAACGCAGCAGCCTGGAGAGACTGAGCAGAACCCAAGACCCCACCAAGGGGCAATTTAATTTTTTTACGACTCCCTTCGCCCTAAGACAGGTCACAGGTCGCCAGCAGGTTTACGAGAACCCATGCGAGTGTGTATATTGTCTCTTGCGTTGGGTTTGTGTCGCGCTGCGTCTTGGAGGGAGGGATGCACATGCACATGTTTTGGCATGCTCCCAAACTAACCCAACCAAGCCACAGGAGCCCCGGCAGCGCCATGAGCGCTGAGTCTTCTGTAGGAAATGTTACAAACAGAGCAGCAAAAGAGCGCCAGCCATGGTGAGCGCCCATTTTTCTGTGTGAGGGAAACTATAGGTATTTTAAAGTAGATGTGGAAACAGAGGAAAGGCCAAGAAAAAAATCCCTTTTTCCTAAAATGCGACAGTGGTGGCCACCACAGCACAAGGGGGGAGTAAGAAAAAGTGCTTTTCCAATGCTTTGAGGCATACTCTAGTTGTATTAGAGATGCACTGAGCATCCAGGCATTTCTATCTTAGTATTGGTCCCACCAAAAGCGGTGATAACACATTTTGACCTATGGAACCAAACACCCAATCAGGATATGGAGTGGACCCCTTAATCCCCTTTCAATGTGAGGCAAATCATCTTTTCCTGAGTTGACTGAGAACTGACATATCCAAGGCAGAGCCTATGAATTTATCTATGTTTTTCCATGAATTCTTAGCTATCCTAGTGGTATGCACCCTAGGGGGCTGGGCACCTCTTTTTGAGAGGTCCTGGGTTCAATTCCTGGTCAGCCTAGCTAAGTAGGAAGATCCCATGTGACATGGCAGTGACCTCATCGCCACATGCCCTGCCACCTCAGCACATATGGGACCCAAAACAAAGGGTGCACATCTCCTGAGATGGCACTATGGAGATAGAGTGACCATGGGGCAGTTTTCCACTCTTTTCCAAAACATTTCAGCTATCTTTGTGAATATGCATTCCGATTTGACCTGAGTTGCAGTTTCTGTGAATATCCTATCAACTTTCACTGTTTACACTGCAGCCCTTCATGCTTTGATCCTGATTCTCTTCTCCTTGCATATTATTGGCTTGGGCTATCCTGGATTGACTGTATTTCATCAAACAAAAGCTTTTCATCTCCAAAAACAAGCAGCAGGAAACCCTACACCAACAGCAAGCAGCAGGAGAGGCAAAACACAGTGCTGAAACCACTATAAACTTTTCTATATCTTCTCTCTGTGGTGTACCTAAGAGTAGTAGACTCTAGCAGTAAGCTGTAGGCTTGAAAGATGAGCCGAATATGAGCCCATATCCCAGTGTTCTAGGATCTTGAAGCTCTGAGAGGTCTAGTAGAGATCTTCCATAAAGCTTCTCAGAGGCCCAAACGCCCTAACTTATTACAAAACCCCCTCTTCGACAGCACTGTGGCATCTAAATGATGCAGATGGGGAAATTGGCCAAGACGCCACCGGCCCCTTTTCAACATCCAAGGTTGCATTGGGGTTCTAAAAGTTATAAATCATGCTGGGCAGCCTCTGCTTGCCCTTGCTTTGCGACTGAATGGATGATTTCGAATTGTATGGCCTCACTCAGTCAGAAGCCAATCACATGGTGCCACAGCACACACACAACACTGTAAAAAACTAACACACAATCACATACAGTCATACACACGCGAAACAGGCACACTCACACAAACACACACACGCACACACGACACCCACACACAAGAGAACATACACACTGCACACACACACACACACACACACACATAACAACACTGAACACAGCATACCAGGTGCCAACCCCGCACACACGAACAGGAATAATCACGCCTCTTGTCGCTATTTATTGTCCCCTTTTGGTCTCGCGTGCCCTGGTTTCAATACCACCACTGCTACCAGAATCACCTAAGTGGATATAAATACCCCATAAGCCAGATCTATGCCTGCTCTGCCAGTTTTTCTTTACATACCTGTCCTTGCCTTCTTGCACTGCTACATACTATATATGCCTGCAGGTGCACTGCAGAACTTGTAATGATCTTGCAGATCTTCTATTTTGAGTGTTATTTTCCCCGTGATCTCCTTAGTGATTTCGAAATCCAAATGCGAATCCGGCAACGGCGCAGCACGTGATTGACCTCATAATTCACTACATAATTTCATCCCAGTGTTCTGCACAGTACACAAAATGAATTTGATTCAATAGTTTAATAATTGAATTGCATTGCACTGTGCTTTACATATACACGCACGCGCGTTTACTCAATGATCGCGATCTGCGCGCACGTGCTGAGTTCCATTACAAGATCTTCTATTTTGAGTGTTATTTTCCCCGTGATCTCCTTAGTGATTTCGAAATCCAAATGCGAATCCGGCAACGGCGCACCACGTGATTGATCTCATAAATCACTACATAATTTCATCCCAGAGTTCTGCACAGTACACAAAATGAATTTGATTCAATAGTTTAATAATTGAATTGCATTGCACTGTGCTTTACATATACACGCACGCGCATTTACTCAATGATCGCGATCTGCGCGCACGTGCTGAGTTCCATTACAAACTCTTCAGTGACAGCCCTTTTCACTGTTCTTTGCTTTGCTTCGTTGTTTACACTCACACACACTCTCTCTCACTCACTCACACTTGACACAGGACCACACACAGTACACACCCAACACACACGCTTCCACCACACAACTAATGAGCAGCAATTTTCCAACCTTTGTGCCAATACACATCAACCAGAAGCCTCCATTTTACCTTAAATCTTTTTGTCTACACTTTCTGGTGCACTCCTGTGCACTGAACCTGCAGTAGGTTTTCTTGAAAACTACTGTGGCAGCTGGCAGCAAATTTTCTGCTTTCTTTTTGCTGAAAATATTCACGCTCCAACCAGCATCTCAGTGGCAACCGCCCTGAGGGGAGTGACAGCTTTGCTGTACAGGCTGTGGGCAACCCATATATGATGTAGGGTATGTTACAAGTGCAAGCGCTGTGGATGGTCCCCACATGGGCCAGCTTAGTCCATGCCCAGCCACGGAGGGGGAGGGTGCGTTAAGCCACAATCACCCTCATGAGGCCGCATGCACACACAGCAACCCATGATGAGCCACCACCCTGTACATAACATTGTATCCATACTTGAACCATAAATGGACCACATGAATGTTGACATAGTTTAAAAAACATCCGGCTGCCATGGCAGCCATCAGGTCACCATTATATACACCCAATGTGGCGAAGCCCCATACAGTGTTGGCAATCTCCGGTGAATTGAATGTTGTCAAGAATTCTTCTTGCAACATCCGGCACGCCATGGCAGCCATCAGGTCACCATTATGTACACCCAATGTGGCGAGGCCCCATACAGTGTTGGCAATCTCCGGTGAATTGAATGTTGTCAAGAATTCTTCTTGCAACATCCGGCACGCCATGGCAGCCATCAGGTCACCATTATATACACCCAATGTGGCGAAGCCCCATACAGTGTTGGCAATCTCCTGTGCATTGAATGTTGTGAAGAAGTCTTCTTGCAACATCCGGCGTGCCATGGCAGCCAGTCACCAATATATACACCCAATGTGGTGAAGCCTGAGACAGCCCGGCCAAAACAAAGAGAACCACATGAATTGCACGTGCAGTCATATGCAGTACCGCAAAGAGTGGGTGAAAGGGCTTGGCGACTGATGGGGAGAAGGGGACAAGCGGGCATACTATGGCTGCTGGTGCCCTGACAACAACTTACTCCGCGGCCAGGAGCGCACAGGATACCACAAATGCATGACTGCAGTTTCCCTGTTTGTCATAGATAACCCAACAGCAGTGGATTGCCTTTGCAGGCTCACATATCATACTATCCAGCTGAAGAACGCATTGCAATGGTCTCCTCATTCCAAGCATCAGTAGAGCGTGCATGGAACCTCTGGTGTACTGATTTCTGGACCTCAGGTTGGATAGGCGTGAGGAGCAGTTCAAATTGGTGGAGCAGTTGGTGTTAAAGGGGTGTGGCTGCGATGCGCACCTCAGCAGTGCTAACTTGCACCATACACCCATTCACATGGCAGCCTTGGAGGGTGATGTGGCGCTGGTACACTACCCGGGTGAGGCCAGGGCCCAGTTCATGAACAACGATCAAGGGGGTACACCTTTAGGCTGTATTAAGGCGTCTAAGGCGCCAGACAGTGCAAACGACTCTCGCTTGCTTGGAAAATGGCCAGCCAATCCTGAATTTTTTAGGCCTCTCTGCTTGCAGCAGATGTCATCTTTACAAAGATACAGATGTCGCAGTCGAAGCCTTAACAGCCAGTGCAAGCTCACAGCTTGGAATGGTGTTGAGTTGGCCTGCATGTTAAGGTCATGCAAAAATATTTGCCGGCTGCAAGGCAGCTCTTGGGCTGTAAGCTTTGGAGGCCCATTGGTGATTGAGTGTATGGCTGGGACAGTGTGTTGTCCTATCCATTGTATTACCTATCCCTGGCGTCCACTTGGGGTGTTTCCTGCTCAATGTTCTTGTCGTCGGCCTCGGCTGGCTGGTGCCACACCACACCAGCCGTTGCCCCTGTCCATCCGTGTGTTTGTGTGGCATATGGATGGAGGACATTGTACCCCAAACTGGACCATTTTGGGGTTTGGTGCAGTGCACCACAGACCTTCAGACAGCCCAAATTTACAACAAAGCAACAAATTCCACCCCCAGCCCCAAATCACATCAAATCCACCCACTTCTACTCCAACCAAAAAGTGGAACCACAAAATCCATGCTTCCACAAACTGGGGATAACGCGTTGTGTTCTTTGGACAAGGCGTTGTTTGCCTGAGGGGGGGGGGGATGGGCTTAGACAAGGGGCGGGACCCCAAGTCTTGACCGAGACAACGTCACCGGATCCGAAAGTCGAAATAGTATTTTTGGAATCAGTGCGACGAGGGCTACCATGCCCTTTACCTGTCAATGGGCTGTTCCCGCCGGGCGTACACACAGAGCCATGTCCATGCCCAAGCACCTCGAGGGACCATATGAATTTGGTGCTTGGCTTGGGGTGAGGCAAGGAAAGAGCGGGTTTGATTTGGGTGCCCAAATCGGCACCCATGGTGTCCTCTCAAGGGCTGTCCTTAAGGGGAAAAAGGAAAAAAAACTGCAGGCCTCCGGTCAGGAGGTGCCGTAATGGAAAAAAAAACAAACTCGGAGTGTCCAATACGCCCTACGATGGCGGCCGGTGGGTAACCGATGGCGGTTGGTGGGTAACCTATGGCCATTGGTGTGTAACCGATGGCGGTTGGTGTGTAACCGATGGCGGTTGGTGGGTAACCGATGGCGGTTGGTGTGTAACCGATGGCGGTTGGTGGGTAACCGATGGCGGTTGGTGTGTAACTGGGTAACCGATGACGGTTGGTGGATAACCGATGGCAGTTGGTGGGTAACCGATGGCGGTTGGTGTGTAACCGATGGCGGTTGGTGGGTAGCCACCAAACATCAGAGAGTGGATGCCATAGTAAAAATAAAAAAAAAAGGGTGAGCGTCCTTATGGCACCCCCTACCTCCGGTACGCTCGGACCTCCGCAGACCGCCAGGGGGCGAGGAACTGCGGTTGGTTGGCCATTAACTGCCATTGGTGAAGCCCCAACATCGCGTTGGTTGAGTGTCAACCGCCGTCGATGAAGTGAAGCCTGGCACCGAAAATCTGGGGCCGTGCGTAGTGGGGAAAAAAAAAAAAGAAGAAGTACTGCGCTGTTAAAAGACACGCCTGGTCCTCTAAACCCCTATCCATGCGAACTGAAATTGAGGCACCAAGTGGATGCGTGTGGATGTGTGGTGGTTGATCAGGGCACAAGCGTCTGTTTTGCCATACGGTGTCAAGCCACATGCCCCGGTGGTGATCATCTCTTCAATGGTACGACCATGGCTTCATAGACGTAGCTGTCTACGGCCGTCCTCAAGGACAGAAATGCTTTTATACCAATGGGGGTTCCCAAACGGTGGATACCCAATTTGTCAATCGCGACGCAACAGGATCCACAGCAGCCATCAGAAATGCGTCCTTCTCTTGTCGATTCCACTTGGTACTTCCAAACGATCCAAAAACCAACCAAAGACCCTTTTGATCCAAAAACACCGTTGCCCACCCAGGGCCTGGTTGATAGGTCTTGTAGACAAAGGACTTCCGAAGGACCATCTTCAATACAGTACCCCAATCCGTTGAGGACCAACCTGTCATGCTCTCCATTATGCCCCCAAGCAATGCTACAGCATAAGATTGATCCTCCACATCGTCCAAAATCCCAAGACCGCTGCAACGTCTCCTTTCCTTGCACAACATGGTCAGGAGTGTCGCCATGGACTCTGTGTCAAACGACTGCATGACCACGCTCTGCCCAAGCACGGCACCAAGCTGCCTCATGTCCACGGAATCTTCACCTCGATGGCTCCAAAGTACTTCCACTCCTTCATACACCACTTCTACGGAATTGTCGTCTGACACTTTGGCATCAACCAGAAGAGCCCACATGGTCAGAATCGACATTATATTGGGCTGACATGGCTCTCCTTGAGGAGTCTTCGGATCCCACCACGCTGCAGGGAGGCATTCCGTCATGCTCTCCATTATGCCCCCAAGCAATGCTACAGCATAAGATTGATCCTCCACATCGTCCAAAATCCCAAGACCGCTGCCGTATCTCCTTTCCTTGCACATGATGGTCAGGAGTCTCGCCATGGACTCTGTGTCAAACGACTGCATGACCACGCTCTGCCCAAGCACAGTGCCAAGCAGTCCCATATCCACGGAATCTTCACCTCGATGGCTCCAAAGTACTTCCACTCCTTCATACACCACTTGAACGGAATTGTTGTCTGACACTTTGGCATCAACCAGAAGAGGCGTCATGGTCAGAATCGACATTATATTGGGCTGACATGGCTGTCCTTGAGGAGTCATCGGATCCCACCACTCTGCAGGGACCTGTTTCCAAACGGTGGATACCCAATTTGTCAATCGCGACGCAACAGGATCCACAGCAGCCATCAGAAATGCGTCCTTCTCTTGTCGATTCCACTTGGTACTTCCAAACGATCCAAAAACCAACCAAAGACCCTTTTGATCCAAAAACACCGCTGCCCAGCTAGGGCCTGGTTGATAGGTCTTGTAGACAAAGGACTTCCGAAGGACCATACCCCAATCCGTTGAGGACCAACCCGTCATGCTCTCCATTATGCCCCCAAGCAATGCTACAGCATAAGATTGATCCTCCACATCGTCCAAAATCCCAAGACCGCTGCAACGTCTCCTTTCCTTGCACAACATGGTCAGGAGTGTCGCCATGGACTCTGTGTCAAACGACTGCATGACCACGCTCTGCCCAAGCACGGCACCAAGCTGCCTCATGTCCACGGAATCTTCACCTCGATGGCTCCAAAGTACTTCCACTCCTTCATACACCACTTCTACGGAATTGTCGTCTGACACTTTGGCATCAACCAGAAGAGCCCACATGGTCAGAATCGACATTATATTGGGCTGACATGGCTCTCCTTGAGGAGTCTTCGGATCCCACCACGCTGCAGGGAGGCATTCCGTCATGCTCTCCATTATGCCCCCAAGCAATGCTACAGCATAAGATTGATCCTCCACATCGTCCAAAATCCCAAGACCGCTGCCGTATCTCCTTTCCTTGCACATGATGGTCAGGAGTCTCGCCATGGACTCTGTGTCAAACGACTGCATGACCACGCTCTGCCCAAGCACAGTGCCAAGCAGTCCCATATCCACGGAATCTTCACCTCGATGGCTCCAAAGTACTTCCACTCCTTCATACACCACTTGAACGGAATTGTTGTCTGACACTTTGGCATCAACCAGAAGAGGCGTCATGGTCAGAATCGACATTATATTGGGCTGACATGGCTGTCCTTGAGGAGTCATCGGATCCCACCACTCTGCAGGGACCTGTTTCCAAACGGTGGATACCCAATTTGTCAATCGCGACGCAACAGGATCCACAGCAGCCATCAGAAATGCGTCCTTCTCTTGTCGATTCCACTTGGTACTTCCAAACGATCCAAAAACCAACCAAAGACCCTTTTGATCCAAAAACACCGCTGCCCAGCTAGGGCCTGGTTGATAGGTCTTGTAGACAAAGGACTTCCGAAGGACCATACCCCAATCCGTTGAGGACCAACCCGTCATGCTCTCCATTATGCCCCCAAGCAATGCTACAGCATAAGATTGATCCTCCACATCGTCCAAAATCCCAAGACCGCTGCAACGTCTCCTTTCCTTGCACAACATGGTCAGGAGTGTCGCCATGGACTCTGTGTCAAACGACTGCATGACCACGCTCTGCCCAAGCACGGCACCAAGCTGCCTCATGTCCACGGAATCTTCACCTCGATGGCTCCAAAGTACTTCCACTCCTTCATACACCACTTCTACGGAATTGTCGTCTGACACTTTGGCATCAACCAGAAGAGCCCACATGGTCAGAATCGACATTATATTGGGCTGACATGGCTCTCCTTGAGGAGTCTTCGGATCCCACCACGCTGCAGGGAGGCATTCCGTCATGCTCTCCATTATGCCCCCAAGCAATGCTACAGCATAAGATTGATCCTCCACATCGTCCAAAATCCCAAGACCGCTGCCGTATCTCCTTTCCTTGCACATGATGGTCAGGAGTCTCGCCATGGACTCTGTGTCAAACGACTGCATGACCACGCTCTGCCCAAGCACAGTGCCAAGCAGTCCCATATCCACGGAATCTTCACCTCGATGGCTCCAAAGTACTTCCACTCCTTCATACACCACTTGAACGGAATTGTTGTCTGACACTTTGGCATCAACCAGAAGAGGCGTCATGGTCAGAATCGACATTATATTGGGCTGACATGGCTGTCCTTGAGGAGTCATCGGATCCCACCACTCTGCAGGGACCTGTTTCCAAACGGTGGATACCCAATTTGTCAATCGCGACGCAACAGGATCCACAGCAGCCATCAGAAATGCGTCCTTCTCTTGTCGATTCCACTTGGTACTTCCAAACGATCCAAAAACCAACCAAAGACCCTTTTGATCCAAAAACACCGCTGCCCAGCTAGGGCCTGGTTGATAGGTCTTGTAGACAAAGGACTTCCGAAGGACCATACCCCAATCCGTTGAGGACCAACCCGTCATGTTCTCCATTATGCCCCCAAGCAATGCTACAGCATAAGATTGATCCTCCACATCGTCCAAAATCCCAAGACCGCTGCAACGTCTCCTTTCCTTGCACAACATGGTCAGGAGTGTCGCCATGGACTCTGTGTCAAACGACTGCATGACCACGCTCTGCCCAAGCACGGCACCAAGCTGCCTCATGTCCACGGAATCTTCACCTCGATGGCTCCAAAGTACTTCCACTCCTTCATACACCACTTCTACGGAATTGTCGTCTGACACTTTGGCATCAACCAGAAGAGCCCACATGGTCAGAATCGACATTATATTGGGCTGACATGGCTCTCCTTGAGGAGTCTTCGGATCCCACCACGCTGCAGGGAGGCATTCCGTCATGCTCTCCATTATGCCCCCAAGCAATGCTACAGCATAAGATTGATCCTCCACATCGTCCAAAATCCCAAGACCGCTGCCGTATCTCCTTTCCTTGCACATGATGGTCAGGAGTCTCGCCATGGACTCTGTGTCAAACGACTGCATGACCACGCTCTGCCCAAGCACAGTGCCAAGCAGTCCCATATCCACGGAATCTTCACCTCGATGGCTCCAAAGTACTTCCACTCCTTCATACACCACTTGAACGGAATTGTTGTCTGACACTTTGGCATCAACCAGAAGAGGCGTCATGGTCAGAATCGACATTATATTGGGCTGACATGGCTGTCCTTGAGGAGTCATCGGATCCCACCACTCTGCAGGGACCTGTTTCCAAACGGTGGATACCCAATTTGTCAATCGCGACGCAACAGGATCCACAGCAGCCATCAGAAATGCGTCCTTCTCTTGTCGATTCCACTTGGTACTTCCAAACGATCCAAAAACCAACCAAAGACCCTTTTGATCCAAAAACACCGCTGCCCAGCTAGGGCCTGGTTGATAGGTCTTGTAGACAAAGGACTTCCGAAGGACCATACCCCAATCCGTTGAGGACCAACCCGTCATGCTCTCCATTATGCCCCCAAGCAATGCTACAGCATAAGATTGATCCTCCACATCGTCCAAAATCCCAAGACCGCTGCAACGTCTCCTTTCCTTGCACAACATGGTCAGGAGTGTCGCCATGGACTCTGTGTCAAACGACTGCATGACCACGCTCTGCCCAAGCACGGCACCAAGCTGCCTCATGTCCACGGAATCTTCACCTCGATGGCTCCAAAGTACTTCCACTCCTTCATACACCACTTCTACGGAATTGTCGTCTGACACTTTGGCATCAACCAGAAGAGCCCACATGGTCAGAATCGACATTATATTGGGCTGACATGGCTCTCCTTGAGGAGTCTTCGGATCCCACCACGCTGCAGGGAGGCATTCCGTCATGCTCTCCATTATGCCCCCAAGCAATGCTACAGCATAAGATTGATCCTCCACATCGTCCAAAATCCCAAGACCGCTGCCGTATCTCCTTTCCTTGCACATGATGGTCAGGAGTCTCGCCATGGACTCTGTGTCAAACGACTGCATGACCACGCTCTGCCCAAGCACAGTGCCAAGCAGTCCCATATCCACGGAATCTTCACCTCGATGGCTCCAAAGTACTTCCACTCCTTCATACACCACTTGAACGGAATTGTTGTCTGACACTTTGGCATCAACCAGAAGAGGCGTCATGGTCAGAATCGACATTATATTGGGCTGACATGGCTGTCCTTGAGGAGTCATCGGATCCCACCACTCTGCAGGGACCTGTTTCCAAACGGTGGATACCCAATTTGTCAATCGCGACGCAACAGGATCCACAGCAGCCATCAGAAATGCGTCCTTCTCTTGTCGATTCCACTTGGTACTTCCAAACGATCCAAAAACCAACCAAAGACCCTTTTGATCCAAAAACACCGCTGCCCAGCTAGGGCCTGGTTGATAGGTCTTGTAGACAAAGGACTTCCGAAGGACCATACCCCAATCCGTTGAGGACCAACCCGTCATGTTCTCCATTATGCCCCCAAGCAATGCTACAGCATAAGATTGATCCTCCACATCGTCCAAAATCCCAAGACCGCTGCAACGTCTCCTTTCCTTGCACAACATGGTCAGGAGTGTCGCCATGGACTCTGTGTCAAACGACTGCATGACCACGCTCTGCCCAAGCACGGCACCAAGCTGCCTCATGTCCACGGAATCTTCACCTCGATGGCTCCAAAGTACTTCCACTCCTTCATACACCACTTCTACGGAATTGTCGTCTGACACTTTGGCATCAACCAGAAGAGCCCACATGGTCAGAATCGACATTATATTGGGCTGACATGGCTCTCCTTGAGGAGTCTTCGGATCCCACCACGCTGCAGGGAGGCATTCCGTCATGCTCTCCATTATGCCCCCAAGCAATGCTACAGCATAAGATTGATCCTCCACATCGTCCAAAATCCCAAGACCGCTGCCGTATCTCCTTTCCTTGCACATGATGGTCAGGAGTCTCGCCATGGACTCTGTGTCAAACGACTGCATGACCACGCTCTGCCCAAGCACAGTGCCAAGCAGTCCCATATCCACGGAATCTTCACCTCGATGGCTCCAAAGTACTTCCACTCCTTCATACACCACTTGAACGGAATTGTTGTCTGACACTTTGGCATCAACCAGAAGAGGCGTCATGGTCAGAATCGACATTATATTGGGCTGACATGGCTGTCCTTGAGGAGTCATCGGATCCCACCACTCTGCAGGGACCTGTTTCCAAACGGTGGATACCCAATTTGTCAATCGCGACGCAACAGGATCCACAGCAGCCATCAGAAATGCGTCCTTCTCTTGTCGATTCCACTTGGTACTTCCAAACGATCCAAAAACCAACCAAAGACCCTTTTGATCCAAAAACACCGCTGCCCAGCTAGGGCCTGGTTGATAGGTCTTGTAGACAAAGGACTTCCGAAGGACCATACCCCAATCCGTTGAGGACCAACCCGTCATGCTCTCCATTATGCCCCCAAGCAATGCTACAGCATAAGATTGATCCTCCACATCGTCCAAAATCCCAAGACCGCTGCAACGTCTCCTTTCCTTGCACAACATGGTCAGGAGTGTCGCCATGGACTCTGTGTCAAACGACTGCATGACCACGCTCTGCCCAAGCACGGCACCAAGCTGCCTCATGTCCACGGAATCTTCACCTCGATGGCTCCAAAGTACTTCCACTCCTTCATACACCACTTCTACGGAATTGTCGTCTGACACTTTGGCATCAACCAGAAGAGCCCACATGGTCAGAATCGACATTATATTGGGCTGACATGGCTCTCCTTGAGGAGTCTTCGGATCCCACCACGCTGCAGGGAGGCATTCCGTCATGCTCTCCATTATGCCCCCAAGCAATGCTACAGCATAAGATTGATCCTCCACATCGTCCAAAATCCCAAGACCGCTGCCGTATCTCCTTTCCTTGCACATGATGGTCAGGAGTCTCGCCATGGACTCTGTGTCAAACGACTGCATGACCACGCTCTGCCCAAGCACAGTGCCAAGCAGTCCCATATCCACGGAATCTTCACCTCGATGGCTCCAAAGTACTTCCACTCCTTCATACACCACTTGAACGGAATTGTTGTCTGACACTTTGGCATCAACCAGAAGAGGCGTCATGGTCAGAATCGACATTATATTGGGCTGACATGGCTGTCCTTGAGGAGTCATCGGATCCCACCACTCTGCAGGGACCTGTTTCCAAACGGTGGATACCCAATTTGTCAATCGCGACGCAACAGGATCCACAGCAGCCATCAGAAATGCGTCCTTCTCTTGTCGATTCCACTTGGTACTTCCAAACGATCCAAAAACCAACCAAAGACCCTTTTGATCCATGCCCACCGTTGCCCACCCAGGGCCTGGTTGATAGGTCTTGTAGACAAAGGACTTCCGAAGGACCATCTTAAATACAGTACCCCAATCCGTTGAGGACCAACCTGTCATGCTCTCCATTATGCCCCCAAGCAATGCTACAGCATAAGATTGATCCTCCACATCGTCCAAAATCCCAAGACCGCTGCAACGTCTCCTTTCCTTGCACAACATGGTCAGGAGTGTCGCCATGGACTCTGTGTCAAAGGACTGCAGGAGCATCCCACCGACTTCGAATCCACGTTGTCCCATCTCGCACTCATCTTGGCCGCTGTCCCACGCTTCCTGGAGCATGGATTTCGCACTTTCCTGTGCTGTAGACACGTCCCAATCCGCTGAATCTGCATCAGGTTCCCCCCTTTCCCCAGACAGCGGCAGCAGAGAAGTAGCAGAACGGGGCTTACCGGCCCGGCGGCCTAAGGATCTCGCGGCAAAGAATAGTCCAGTCCCCAAAATGGTTGCAATCAAGATGATTGGGGATGGCAGACAATCCGAGTTCCGGACGGCTTGCAGCTCCAATTGTGGGTTGTAGTGCTGTCTGGCTGATACACCTCCGACAGATGAGACAGAAGGGATCTGGTCCGGCTTCCTCCAGGCTGTGGCCAACACTAATTTTGCTGGCATCTGTTGCTGCTCTGCGCTGACAGAGCGACGCAGAACTGGCTGAGAGGTATCCACGTATAGCTGTAGCTGCAGATGCCGGTGTGCCAGGGCGCAACAGGTGACTACGAGGCAAAGGCTGGCAGCCAAAACTAATGGTCCCGGATGTGGTGTGCCGGTGGTTTGGGCTGGTGCTGGTTTGTCACATGGGACTGCGTGATATGAAGGCCGTGCGTCACACAGCATCCGCATCACAAAAAGGAAGGCCTGCAGAAGCCGTGCAAACACGCCATGTTGAGGTGTGACCGGGGCGGAACAGTAAATCCCAACCCATGCGCAAGCTGTAAATCTGGCAGGTATTGGCGGAAGCACAATTCCCGCCTGCTGTAGGCATGACGCACCAGTGCCAGGGGCTGTAGACCCCGCACCATGGAGGGGGATAAAATGATGCTCCGCTTTTTGACTGGTTGTACCCTGCTGCTTCCCCTCCAACAGAATGTCTGAAACTCTGCCACAGATGTATACCCTTGCACAGCGATTGGGTGTCCCTTCCACCTCTTGTGATGTTGAATGTTGCTTATCATTGTGGAAGTGGGTCCATGGTGGACGGCAGCAAGATATGAAGGAACACACCGCACTGCGCATCCCGCACCCCTCCCCCCTGCAACCCCCCCCCCTCCGACCCCTCGCACCTCCTCTGCCCCTGTGTACCTCCTTGCTCACTTCGCTTGCTCGAAACCCACCCCAAAGCAACTCCCTTGCTTGCTTCGCTTGCTCGAAACCTGCACCTATGCACCTTCCGAGTTCACTTTGCTCACTTGAGACCCACCCCCGTGCCGCATCCTCACTCACTTCACTCGCTGACGACCTGCTATGCACCTTCCTCGCTCGCTTCGTTCGCTCGAGAGGAATGCACGTGTGCACGAGTAAATGATTTTAGCAGAACTTTTTGGGGCGGGGAATGGGGCCTCTGGCCCCCTTCCTAAATATTCGCACTTCGCATCTACAACATGCTGACGGTGTCTACAATTCACAGACCACGTCTACATGTGGCAGACCGTGTCTACAAACTACAGGCTGCCTTCTCATGTGCACAGACACCCTCCCTCCCTGTGCACCTCCTGCACCCCCCCCCCCCTCAGACACAAACCCACCCGCACCCCCCACAACCCACCCAAGTCAGGCCAGAAAGACACCACCACCCATCCCGGGTGCCCTCAGGATCAGAGGTGCAGCCTGTCAGGGGCAAGCACACTGCTGCCTCACCAAGTGCCCCTGCCACCTACGTACAATGGAGCGATTCTAACCGCGGCTGGCCGCGGCTGGAGGTTCTGAGGTGACCGGTGACCCCCCCGCGCCCCCCCCCCCCTCTAGCCGCGGCTAGCCGCGGCTAGTAGAAATTTTCAGGAACCCACAAGAAGGCACCATTTCTGCAACCCGTGGGCACACCCAAAGGGCAAGCACAACCCAATTCATCACCACTTCATGCAGGGGACATACAACAGATGCATGCACAGGCAATGGGTGAGCACAACGCAATACTCTTCACCTTATTTGCATGGAAACCGTACCCAAAGACAGCGGGATCAGCGTCCAGCTTTTGGCTGCAGTACTTGGTTGAGATTGTTTATACCGTTCAGTGCCGGGTGCTTGCTTTGGCAGGCCCCTGCTGTGGGCAGGGCGCCCGTTGCGTAATGGGGGGGGGGGACCTCTTTTCAAACTGATGCTTAGGGTTGAAGGTCGAGGATGGACCATTGGATACACTGTTCCAACCAGTTTACACCACAGTGGCTCGACACACCCTGGTCTTGTTCTGGAGCTACAGTGCTACAACCAGGTTAAACCACAGTGGCTCTGGCTGGCCCGTGGTTAGGTGGACTAACCCTGGTCTTGCTGGTTACCCCCCGGGGCCCTTTGGGAGCGGGTTTCCGGGAGCTGGAGCTGGAGCTGGAGGCAGGAGGCTCAGGGTCACACTCTGGCTCCTGGTCCTCGTGGGTAACCCCCTCCCCATCCGAATCGCTAGGGTCATCGAATTGCTCCGCGTACTGCATCAACTCGTTGCGGATGTCCATGGGCACGTAGTAGTACCCATCTTCCCTGATCTCGTGCGACACCCCCTCAGCAAAAACACGAGAATACTGAATTGTAACAGGCCCCCCATCCCACTCCATGCAAATAAAATTTGCAGGCTGAAATTCAGGCGCTCGCGGCCGCAGGTTTCTCACCGTCAAACTCATTTTACCCGCAATTGCACGGGTGGCCTCCGCAAAGCGCGTTTCACTACCTTCGAGGTGGCACAAAAAAGTGCCCACCACAAACTTCTTCGGCACTCGCTGCACCAGCTCTTTTTTCCTCTTCACCATTGCCAAATAGGCAAGGTCTTCATCAAAATCAGCATCTTGCGCCGTAGTGCTTCGTTTTCTCTTATTATTTTTGTACCGCTCTTTGTCGCTCTTGCCAGCCCCAAAAATCGGGGTGTTGAAAGCATGCAAACATGCAATATTCCTTTGGCTACCATACGCGAATATTTTCACAACCGGTCCACCGGTCTTCGTTAACTCACCGTTTCGACTAGGCAAAATCACCAACTGTTCAGTTGAGACCGTTTCGCGCCACTTTAGCTTTCTGTAGCGAACCGGTTAGTTCGGGGAGACCGGTCGGACCGGTCCGACCGGTCTTTGCAAACTGAACGGACCGGACCATTTTAGCACACTTTAGCACACTTTGGAGCACTTGGTGATGCGTGTGTAGTGTGTGTGTCCGCATGTGTGTGTTGTGTGTGTGCGTGTGCTGTGTTGTGCGTGTTCACACCTTTGCACAGGCATTGCAATGCATGGGAGTCAATCCTCACAAGACATCTATTCATGGTTCATTCATGATGGTCCGCAAAGCATTCAACGTGTAGATAGCACCCACATGCTTTGCACTTGTATCGGGTGGTGCCCATCCCACAATGTACACAAAAGCCCCGCTTCCCAACCACTATTGGTACATGCTTGTCCACCACCTGAATTTGCCTTGCCGGAAACATGTATCTCATCAACCTCCATTGCCAGTCAAACATTGTTTCACCCCCCGGACTAAGGCGCAACGCTTGGCATGACGTAAATGCATTTGTTGCCGCTATCCTTAACACCATCCCCCCAAGTGCCTTCCACCATGATTGAAACCGGTGCTCTTCCCGGTGTTGTAAGCACATTTGGTTAAACGTATCCACCCCCGGGGCAAACCTACGGTAGTTGGCAATTATCCCCGGGTGCGCTGCGGGCGCGGCGGGCAGGGCGGGCATGTCCATGTCGGGCTCATCCTTGATCCCCAAGCACTTCGGACACGTTGCAGCCCCCTGCAAGACCTTCTCTGTGGAGAAATGGAATAAAGTGTGCTAAAGTGTGCTAAAGTGAAGCGGTCCGAACGGTTTACGACAGTTTGCAAGGACCGGTCCGACCGGTCTTCGTATGAAGTGTGCTAAAGTGGACCGGTCCGAACGGTTTACGACAGTTTGTACAGACCGGTCCGACCGGTCGTCGTGTGAAGTGTGCTAAAGTGAAGCGGTCCTAACGGTTTACGACAGTATGCACAAACCTGCGTATTCCTCGTATTGGGGACCACCGGATTGACGAAGGGGCTCGACACACTTGCGCTGCGCCACGATGTAATCCGACCGAATGCACAGAGGACCACGAAGAATGCTGTTCGGGCACTCGAACAGCAACTGCAGCGCTGCCGCCAAAAGTGTCTTGGTGCCGGGTTGGCCACGGAGACATTGCCGGACGTGTTGCCCAAGCCTTGGCAAGGTGGTGCCATACATCTCCAACGCGTTGCCCATTCGCACCTCTTCCGCCGACCTCTCTTCGTCCTCGGTGGAGGCCTTCCTGCCTTTCTTGCTTGTGCGGGGCGCCGAGGCGGACTCACTGCCCTCGGCTTTGATTTCCTTGAAAAATGGGACCGGCAACCGTCTTTTGGTGGTGTGCTTCTCCTTCGCCGGCTTCTTCTTCTTCCTCTCTTGCTCTTCCTCCTTTGCCTCTTCTTCCGGGATCTCCATCACGCTTTCTCGCTCCTCCTCCTCCTCGTCTTCTTCGTCCTCTTCTTCCTCGTCCTCGTCTTCGTCTTCGGACTCCTCGTTCACTTTCCTTTTGCGGGACTGCGCTGCTCGGGCCGCAATCCTCTGGCCCGGAGTAGATGTCTTCGCCTCCGCGATCACCCAACATCCGAGCACGTCCTCGGTGACGAAGTCAAGCTCGCCCTTGCTGATGCTGCGCTTCAAGCCCCCGGTCTTCTGGTCCTCCGTGAAGTAGATTGTCCCGGATAGGGACATTTTACCGGTCGCCTGCGACTCGCACGTGCCGGTGTAGCGGCCGCCGTGCGAGCCCTTCAGCAGCAGCACCACCCGGTCGCCGGCCCGGACCTTCTTGAAGGCCGTGGGCACGGGCGTCTCGGCGTCCTTCACGCCGGGAATCTTCGTGCCGGGGCCTGAAATCGGCATTAAAAGAGACTAAGCAACAAAGCGGGGAAGAGCGGTCTGACCGGTCCTGTGAAAAGGCAGCAGGAAGTAGGGGACCAGGAGCGAGGTTCGGAAGACCGGTCTGACCGGTCTGCATGAAACTGTTTGAACCGATCTCTTTTCATGCTAATGGTGCATCCCACCCATCATGCATCGTTGAAACACCCAAGAGGACATGGGAAGCAAAGTCTGTGTATGTGTGTGTGGTTTGTGCATGGTGTGTGGTGGCGTGCATGCTGCAACGAGCGCGCAAAGGTACGTTTGGGAGGCAAGTGTAACAAAGTGCTCCAAAGTGTACCGAAGTGGTCCGGTCCGTTCGGTTTGCAAAGACCGGTCCCACCGGTCTCTGAAACTGGTCTTACTGTTTTTCTCTAAAATACTATTGAGTCTAAGAAAACCACCAAAACCATCATTTCCGCCACATTCAAAAACCCTTGACCCAATCCTTTGCCAGAAAGTGATAATTTTCCCCACAAGACCAGACCGGTCCTCCGTCCGGTCTGGTAGCCAAAGGAATATGGCAATGGATACTAATGGGTACCGTGGACTTGTTGCAAAAAAATTGTTCGACAGCGAACCCACTAAATATGCAACAAAACGGAAATGAACTACTCATGCAAGATCTTGGAAAAAATTTTTGTTCGATTTGTTCAAAAATGTGTACAGTGTGATGTCCCATGTTGCAACATGCATGATGCAACTCAAAGGCACATAGCGATGAAACTTCTTGAAAAATTTGTTTCGATTGTGCTGGAACAAGCAAGCAAAAGCATACCAATTGCCATGCAAAAAAGTCCGCTCAATCACATTGTGTCCCATAGACAATACGAAATGTTTTTCCACACTTCTTCATGACACCTTGTGACAAATATTTGGTCCGGCCGTGGCTAGAAGCCGCAAAACTCAATGTTTTTCCTCATGACACCTTGTGACAAATATTTGGCCAGCCGTGGCTGGAAGCCACCGCAGTGAGGTGGTGACCCCCCCCCACCCCCCCCCCCCCTTGGTTAGAATCGGTCCAATGCAATGCCAAAGGCAACAAGCAAAGGCTCAACAGATGTCACACAGACATTACCCTGACAAATCAAGTTGATTCATGCAGTAGTTTTCACACATCACTCTTCTCAACCAACGGCAAATTGTTTTTTTGACTCCTGTGTGTGTGTGCACCCTCCTCCCCTCCCTAGATTCAGGGCAATGGCCTTTCCGTTGGCCACCCAGGCCTTTAGGGCTCCATATTCACACAGGCTGTGAAGCCCCAGTGCTTGTGTGCATGCACATACGGGCGGTGAGGGTGCGGGGAGGGTAGAGGGTAGGGGAAGCGGGTAGTGTGGGGGGCCAGAGACGGAGGGTAGAGTGTGGCTGTGCTGGGCAGAGGCTGGGCTGGCGGTGAACAATTTATGTGGAGGCGCATGGGAATCAATTAACTCCCCAGTTAATTGATATGGCAGACTTGTAGGGTTCACATTCTGGTGGTAAGGGCCCACAGATGGGGCACTACAAGCCTGACAGTTTGTCAATTAAACTACAAATGCTCAGCCGTGAAGCCTCTTCAATAAGTGTACCGCATGCGGAACTTCTGCACATGCTTCGGGGTAGGCTTTGTGGCAGCCTTGGGTGCAGCTGTAGGGGACATTTGGGGGCAGGCTAAGATATAAGCATTGAGAGAGGGCGGTACTACCATAACACCTTGCCCAATTGGGAGTATTTGCGCCACACAGCCACTTTTACGGTGGGTTTACCTGCAATGGGTTGGCTTTTACCCCCTCACCAAATGCCCCCTTAAGAGAGCAAACCCTTGGGTACGGCACGGGCGCTTGGCGCTCCCAAGGTGAAAATACATAAGATGGTCGCTTGGGAGAAACTACCACCCTAGTTTGGGCTCTCCTTGCTGGATTGTCAACTTTTGCACCCTTGTCCAAATCGCAGAAACAAAGTATAGCTCTTTCGGCCTAACCACTCGCTCATCTACGGCTGCTTGGTTCGGCCGTCCATATTGGACCCAGCACCCTCTATCCCCTTGCCGCATTTGACAGTGGACCAAACAACCGCTTTGTGGCTCACCATCTCTTGTGGCGGCTTCTATACAAAAATTGGGCCTATGACCCGGATATCTGCGCTGTATCCCGGGGCATATGCCCGGATATCGACCGTAGGGAGATATCCGGGGCATATGCCCCGGGATACAGCGCAGATATCCGGGTCATTAGGCCCAATTCTTATATCCAGGGCATTAGGGCCCGAGGATATCCGCAGATATCCGGGGCATATGACCCGGGATCCTTGCGCGCAACCCTTCCCTCGCCCTTGATGCCTCAACACTTCAAGTGGAACAAATCCGAGACACACTTTCTCTCATGGTGCTTCAAGTAAGCTCTCTACAAACATGGAATATAGGCAGATATAGATGGTCTCTGACACAAGATTCGCAGGCCCAGGAACCAAACTTCGGAGGAAACCTGAGCTTGGCACAAGACATATGGTACACAATATGGCAAATGTCACACGTGACCGATCGTTGGCCACCAACTGCATTCTTCTTAATGGCATAATCACAACGGTAACATTGCATTTCCTTTTTCACTTGCACTTCCTTTTTCACCTTTTTTTTGGGTTGCTCTTCAAATGCAGCCTGGGCAAAAGGAGATGGAATACTGGACAAATCTTGAATTACTGGGGGCCTTGGCAGGTGTTGCTAGGGCAGCCCATGCATGAGAACGGTACATCTCACGTTCATATACAATGCTCTCTTTCTCATTGAGCACATATATAGAAGGTTCTTTCTCACTCGATTGTGTCAACGGGAAGGTGGCATACTCCTCCTCCGCTGTTAGATCAGTGACGATCTTCGGAGAGGATGGAGAAGGTGTCCTATCCTTCCGTTTCTTCTCCACTTTGACTGGACTGAGGCTAATACACACGACCTCACGCTAGTGGCATTTGTTTGTGTTGATTTCTACATGTGCTGAAATTGCTACGTGCCATTTGCCCTGCCACCTGACGAGAGAGAGTGTGGTAGGCGGTCCGCGGATCACTGATCCGCGGGGGTCCAAAAACCCCCCCCTCCCCGCCCACCAAATGATCCGCGGATCACGGATGACCCACCCCATAAACCCCCCCCCCTCCCCCCTGCCTAGCAAAATGATCCGCAATTTTCCGGACCACATAGTGCAAGTACAAAGCACCATATTGATCCACCAATTTGTGTAAAAAAATGATCCAAAGATGTGAGTTCCAAAAAAGAAATGACACAAATTGGTGGATCATTTCTTTTTTGAAACTTGCATTTTTGGATCATATTTTTTCCACACAAATTGGTGGCTCATTTCTTTTTTGGAACTTGCATTTTTGGATCATTTTTGTCTACGTTCCAAAACAGAAATGATCCACCCATTTGTGTGGAAAAAATGTGATCCAAAAATGTAAGTTCCAAAAAAGAAATGAGCCACCGATTCATGTTCATAAAAATGATCCAAAAACGTAACTTCCAAACATAAGTGTGACATAGTGCAAGTGCAAAGCAACATATTGAACCAACAATATGTGTTATAAATGATCCAAAAATGTAAATTCACTTGTTCCAACAATTTGGCTTCCAAAAAATGATGCACAAGTCCACAAGACCATTGGCACAGAGTTGAAAGTACAGTGAGCAAAATGGTCGAAAATGGTCCAAGAATGATCCAAAAGTGATCCACGGATCACCTACCCCATAAACCCCCCCCCCTCCCCACTGCCTAGTGTTTGGATCAAAAATGATCCAGATCACCCACCCCATAAACCCCCCCCCCTTTCCCTGCCTGCCGCACAGAGACCCATTGTTAGATAAATTGAAAAGATATTAGAGGCCTTCTCTTCCTTAGCTCATTGGAACCGCCTCGGAAAGGCAGTTTCATTGATTGGTCACAACCCTAGGTGATTCTGTTGTTCGCGGTGATTAATGTACAAATTTGATGATTTGCTACATGCCCCAGGGATATCAGCAGATATCCGGGGCATATGACCCAGGATATCACCGCTGCTGTATCCCGGGTCATATGCCCCGGATATCTGCGGATATCCTCGGGCCCATGCCCCGGATATAAACGTGCGACTGCTATTTTGTTTTTGAAGCAACATGCCAACATACTGCCCATCTTCTTGCCCATTCGGTTCATCCGCGATTATGCCTAGTGCCCACACTGCGCACCTCACACACCATATTGGTTGATGGTTGGTGGTGCTGCTGGTTGCATTGATCCACTGCTTGCTAATTGGCTTGCGTATCAATCATTTTCACTTTTCTTGGGCCTCTAGTAACTTCATGTCCTGCGGACGAGGAGAGATTTCCATGTCTTCTGTGACTTCCAAGCCTCTGGTCCGGTTTTAGGAAGAGGAGAAAGAAGAGAGAGAAAATTCTTGTGACTGAAGTCCAACAAGAGAAACAGTGCCAAACACTGTCTATGGACCAATGATGGCTGCTGCTGACGTTCAAGCACACGGTGTGTGGCAGCGCATGCTGACATTCAGGCATACAATGTGTAGCAGTGCCCTGCGGACATTCAGGCACACGATGTGTAACAGCGCTCTGTTGACATTCAAGCACACGATGTGTGGCAATGCCCTGCTGACGTTCAAGCGCATGATGTGTGAGGGCGCCATGGTGACATTTAGGAACGAGATGTGTGACAGCACCCTGCTGGCATTTAGGCACACGATGTGTAACAGCACCCTACTGTCATTCAGGCACACGATGTGTTACAGCGCCCTGCTTACATTCAGGCAGAAGTAGGACACAATAGTGGTAAAAATACATGGTGATACCGTGCCTTTTAGCCATTTGGGTTGATAACAAATTTCGAATAAGTTGAAATGCAGGTTAAGAGACAAATTACGTTTCAAAAATATGGTTCGTCATTTTAGTGAAAACGGCGGAGCAGTGGATGAGAAACAACTCTCCAAAAAGGAGACCTGACTAGACCAGACTTTTGCACGAATACCGTGTCACACTTGTGGTAGGAATACATGGAAGGCGGCTGTTGGTGTGGCAAAGCTAATTGACAGCCACATTAAATATCCACATGATTTTCAAATTGTATTTTGAATGCGTTTTGAGAAAACGCTACTTCAAAAACTCCTACGCGACACCGCCCCTCTCCAACACCGCCCCGCCCCGTTTCGCCCAACATGGCCCCGCCCCGTCCCACCCCACACCACCCCGCCTGATCTCGCACCACATGGCCCTGCCCCATCCCGCCCTACACCGCCCCGCCCCGTCCCATCCTATACCGCCCCGCCCTATTCCAAGCCACACCGCCCCACCCCATTCAGCCCCACACCGCGCTGCCCCGTCCCGCGCCAAACCGCCCCGTCCCATCTCGCCCAGTGCTGTAGGCGTTCTGTGGCACAAGGCCTCTTTGCCCCCCCCCCCCCCATGGCGGCACAGCACGGCACGGCACAAAACAGGGCGGCAAACGGAGATTCCGACCCCCCCCCCCTATTCCTACCCCGCCCGACCCTACCCGGAACGGGCCCTTAGAGACGACCACTATGGAGTGCCAGTCACATACATATGGGCCCAATGCATTTGTTTTCTTGTCTCGGGCCCAATGCTAGCATTTCCTGGTGGTCCCTGGGTGGATATTGTTGCTTCTTGGTGGTCTCTGGACATGGAGAGACATGCAAGGAAAAGCAACCAATGAATGATCCATGCAAACTTCTTGAAAAAAAATTTTGCGTCCCACTATGACAATTCCGAATTTAGCAACATGAACCATCGCACACTTCAAACAACAACGTATCATGTTGACAATCGATTCACATTAATAATTGCATTGAACTCCAAACCATAATGCATGAAAAATTATTCCAAAATATTCGTCAAATGGCACAAAGTGAGAGGAGAGACATGCAAGCAAAAGCAACGCAACAATCCATGCAAACTTCTTAAAAAAACTTGCGTCGCATGATGACAAGTCGAAATTTAGCAACATAAACCATCTCACATCTTCAACAACAACATGCAATGATCACAATTGATTCACATTAATAATTGAATTAAAGTCATGAATGAGTTGGAAAACACATGGTGCAACACCAAGAGACAACACACAAAAAGTTGCAAATGCAAAAGTCACGAAAAAGAGCAACATGCCGTCCAAATCTGAACCACTGATACATGTGTGCTTCTACAAAGGATCTTGTTGGGTAGGAACAGTTGGCACGGCACGGCACAAGGCCTCTTTGCCCCCCCCCCCCATAGGCGGCACGGCACGGCACGGCACAAAACACGGCGGCACACGGAGATTCCGAACCCCCCCCCCCCCTATGCCTACTGCACCCAAAATTGCCCCGCCTCTTCCCGCCCCACACCGCCCCGCCCCATCAAGCCCTAGACCGACCTGCCCCATCCCGCTCCACAACGCCCCGCCCCGTATCGCTACGCACCGCCGCGCCCCATGTCGCTATACACCGCCGCGCCCTATCCTGCTCCACACCGCTCCGCTGCGATGGGGTTGGCTTTCCCCCTTTGGGATGCCGCCCATCGCATGGGTTCCCAAGACCGATCCAATCTCTCATTACTAACAACATACCCTCGAAGCGGGATGCAGTAGATCCTATGGGTGTTGAATTACCCTTTTTTGGCCTGGTGCGCGCGGGACATGAATCGCGATCGGGTGTAGGCCTACTGAGTTTTAATTTCCTAATTCTGATCTTTGTAGGTGTCGTTTTACCACATCGTAAATTTCTGTGGTCTTAGACTCATAGAATTCTATTGGTGCTTTTGGTTTGCCGTGAAGTGCTGATTTTTAGGTTCATACGGGGTTAGAGGTCCAACAAACACGAATCTTTGTTGCCGTAGCGTTGCCCGTATAGTATAGTAGGTATTTGTGTTGTTTTGTGATTTCAATGGATTGATTCCATTGAAATCACAAAACAACACAAATTCACAAATTCACACACTCAGAGTGTCATGTATGTTTTTGGCATGCTTTCTTTGCTATTTGCATAGGCATGCTAAATGAACACTATGTGAATCCATTCAAGAAGTCTTCGCTTGGTTCATGGTAACCAATGATTGAAGTGTATGTATTTTACTTGGTGCTTTGCGTTGGATAGATACTTGGAAGTGCCCTTCTGTTTTTCGGATTTCTTTTTGGATTATGAAGGTGGTTATCAGGTTGGATTTATAGCCTATGCAAAATTACGCAACGAAAGTAGACTAAGATGGTGACATCTAATAAGGGTCTATTTGCACCCGCCCCGTTCCGCGGCCACACCGCCCCACCCCGTGCCGCCCCACACAGCCTACCACTGTCGCACCCCACACCGCGCCACACCGAGCCCGCTCCATCCCACCCCACACCGCCTTGCCCTCTTTCGTCCCGTGCCATTTCACCCTACACCGCCCCGACCCGTCCCAACTCATACCGCCCCGCTGTATCCCGCCCCACACTGCCAAGCCCCGTCTCGCCCCACGCCGCCCCGGCCCGTCTCGCACCACACCGCCACTCCCAGTCCCGCTCCGGAACGCCCCACCCCATCCCAGCCCACACTGCCCTGCCCCGTACCGCTCCATACCACTGTTCCGCCCCACACCAGCCCGCCCCATCCTCTACACCGCCACGCCCCGTCCCGCTCCACATCGCCCCGCCCTGTCCGTCTCCATACCGCCCCGCCCCATCCCGCCCCACACCGCCCCGTGCCGTCCACCCAAATAGCGCCCTGCCCCATCCCACCCCACACCGCCCCGCTACGGCCTGCCCCACACCGCCCCGCCCCACCCCGGCCCACGCCGCCCTGCCCCGTCCCGCCCCGTCCCACCCCACACCGCTCCGCCTCAATTTAGTTTACGGCACTATGTGCACTCTACTTTCAACCAAGAGTATAGCGAGAGGTTGGGAGCCCGTTCGTGATGCCACCGTGACAAAGCCCAACCCGCTAACATCACGACTTTGGGGGTCGCATGCAGCGGCAAAAAATCCGCACCCCACGGGCACATATCTCATTCGCCTGCCCTTTATGGGTCCTCCCATGGTCACCCATGCGGGACGAGGCCATAACATATGTCAGGAATCGCGAAACACAAGCAAGCTCCCCCTTACGCTCAGCAGAGTGTGGCACATTGGTGTTGCCAACCCAAGGCGCCGGGTACCATAGCTTCACCCGACCACTCCACTTAAAAAACAAAAGACAAAAGACAAAAGAAACTTGCACCGTCCGAGTGAGGGCCGGCGTTCGCACCTGTGCGAGCCGGTCCGAATGAGGGCTGTGCAAGACCCCCACCACAAGGGCGGGGGTCGGAAAATTCATGAAATTCAAGAAATGAACAAAATTAGTTTGCCACTAGGACTTTCCCAGGAAACAGCATGAACACACGGTGTTTGTCCTGTAGGGAACATGTTCTTAGCGTACAAATAACATCATTCCAAACCAAGCAAGAAACCTCACAACCGGCTCTCAGAGAGAGCTTACGGGTATCTTGGAGCTCCTGAAGTGGGGTTCTTCTTGTCGGAACCCAAATATAATACACCACGTCGGAAACACACCACACATCGGAGCTACTGGGCCACTGACTGTGCGTCCAGATCTCGCAATTTAGTTTACGGCACTATGCGCACTCTACTTTCAACCAAGAGTATAGCGAGAGGTTGGGAGCCCACAGCTGGGCACAACTTTATGCCACTTTTTTTTCTGGCTTTTTATCTTAGAAACAAAGGCTAAGAGAGGCAATCATGGGATAAATCCACCTCGATACATGACCCACAATTCCTGGGTGCAAACAGGTGCATCGGGCGAAATTGGCCTACAGTACTCTAGTGTACCCAATACAAGACCGGTGACTAATAAGAGACCGGGGTGGGTTTTCGGAGGCCTTGCACGCGCACCTCATGTTGGCAACCGGGTTCCTAATAAGATCGAAATTTCAAAAGTTCACCACCAAAAATCGAGCACGACAGCAGGCATAATACACATCGATTGACAGAGAATAATTCACTTACTCTAGTGTACCCAATACAAGACCGGTGACTAATAAGAGACCGGGGTGGATTTTCGGAGGCCTTGCATGCGCACCTCATGTTGGCAACCGGGTTCCTAATAAGAGACCGGGTTGCCGCCGGGCACCTCATGTTGGCAACCGGGTTCGTAATAAGAGACCGGGTTGTCACCGAAGGAGAGACGAGCAACCAAGCATGCAATGCATGAGCAACAACGAGACAAGAAATAACGTTCAAAATCCTCAACCTCTCTTTCTGAATCTCAGAACCGACCCAATTTTTTTGCAAACGTTGTGTAACGGTGCCGCTTCCCTTCCCCCACCGATTCATCGGTCTCAATCAACTCATCTTCTTGGACTTGATGATTGTAAATGCCACTAAATGGATATGCCAGTGATGCAGACTGTGGGTGAACAGGCGACAGCCTCCGTGGGGCCTGTCCAAGACAGAGCTGGTGAAATCGGCATCAAATTCGATTGTGAGAGCATTTTCGTAGACGTATCATTTTGGGACCCAGTCGCTGCGGACATGTTTTCTTGCCGTAAAAATGTTTTGGCCTTTTTTAGTGCCGCTTTTTGGTTTGGCTATACCAAGCGATCGACGCCGACATATGGCACTTGCAAAAAGAAAGTTCGCTAAAAATGCCGCTAAAATGGCTTTTTGTTTATCAAAATTCGAGCCGGTGGGCACAAATTATGATTTTTTTGAGTTTTCATCCCCCCCCCCGTCTGCTGACCGTCACGGCCAAATTTCCTCCCTGGCCGCGGCTTTCCCAAAGCTCAATGGGAGGTCGAGAGGTAGGGTAGGAGGTAGCGACCGTTATGAGCAGGAATGATGCATCATTGCTTATCTGCACGTTTATTCCTGCAGTCATCCATGTGTTCGGTCTGTTTTCAGTCTATTTCCCAGCATTCCATCCGGTTTCCTTCCACCTGAAACACTGGCCCAAGGTAATTTCTGTATTCCGGTTGGGATCTCAAGTGAAACAGCTGATTGTGCCTATTCCTCTGCATGTTTTGGGTCTCCAGAACCTGGATGTTAAGTGGAGACGAGTGTTCCCGCTTGCACTGCATCGTCACTCCCTCTGTGCGAAGGTTTTACGACAGACGAATGTGGTGCAACACTCTACCAGTGACGTTTATTCAACTTAAAGCGGTAGTGGAAGGTTCGAAGGGTGGGGCAAGGAGCCAAATCGTGTTCCCCCTTCTGCCCCCTCAAAGGACAGACTCCAAAACGGCACGATTTAGCTTCAGTCCGGGGGTGCCAATAACATTTATCCCTACTGATAAAGGAACGTCCTCAAATGAAAAATTTATCAAGGGAGCAAGCACAGGACTAACCAGAACTAGTGGATTGCAAGAAAATAGCGGGTGGCGAACAAGGAAAACTAGAGGCGCTTCATGCACCTATGAAGTTTTGAATCCTCAAACCCTCTCCCCACTTCGATCAACCCCTACACTTCGATTATGAATAGGGGTTGATTCTTAATTGTGAGGCGCGCCTCACGATGAGGCAGTCCGACTAGTTTTGTGGCAAAGACATGCATGGGCTTGTGGCTGCAAGGGGCGAGCACAAGTACAAAAACTCCTCAGACAAACACGGCCATGCCCATGAGGCTAGTGCAAACAAACAATGCAACAGTAGACAGGATGTTCTGGTGGCCCAAAGTCGGGCTGATTGCCCTCGGCACGCAAATACATAATGACAACAACGACATTTCATCATCGGTAGGCATCTGTGGTCCCGGGCACACACCATATTCGACCCCTGGCGCCCATGGATCCTGTCCACTCTCGTTTTGTGTGGCACCAGACCCGCCTTTCGTTTCCATACCAAACTCAACCTGATTTATGTCAAAAATACACTGACTATGCGTTCACACAGGGCCTTACGTCCAGTATATGTGTCGCTCGCCACAGAGCACTCACACTGGCACCACAAATCAATGGTACTGCACAGCATGCGCAGAAACATCCTGAGATGAAACCACTCCCGAGCCGCTGGTCGCTGCCGCCCGTTTGCCCTCCCGAACCCACGTGGTAACAGATCCCAGGGAAAACACCTCTAAAAGGTTATACTTCCGCAGAAAGCGTGTGAGACAGGGCAACCACCAATGTTTGGGGTAAGAGTGCCAGCCTACGCCCCAGAGGAGGGAGCGAAAATTAGCCTGCACATCTGCAGTGGAACCCGCATACCACAGTGATTTGAGAAACAGGGACGGCAGCATAGACGCCAGCGTAAAGCTCGCGTTGGCTGAGCGGGCTGGGACCCACCTGAGCCACTCACCCAGCTCAGCACCCTCAGCGATGTCCCAGATGACCCCTTTCCTGGTCAAAGAGAAGCCCAGGGGGAGGGGTTTCCATGAACACTCTCCCCAGGACACCCGTAAATCTGTAGGTTCCCATTTCAGGGGAACTCCATACAAACAGTCCAGGAAATGCTTCGCCGCATGGCGAACGCGAGGGAACAGGGCAGGATGGATGTTCATAAAAATTATGTAGATGTTATCACGAAAACGTGAGAAAAGAATGCCTGGGCTGGTGGATATGGGGACAGCCGGGTCGGATGGGCGCGTCGCCCACCCCCACCACCCTCGACGGGCCTCGCTCACCACAAAGTCCATGGGATCCAGTTCCCGAAAGAACTCTCGAAGCCGCGCCCTGTCTCGGGGGGGTGCACTCGCAATAACAGTACCCATGCGCCCATCCGGCGCTCCGTCCCAGAGGGAGGTCACCAGCAGGTCAACCTGCACCCCGTCCACGTCGAGGTACCCGAAGGAGGCATCAGTAGGCCCCCACCACCCTCCGAACCCATCAGTACGCAAAGTACTGCTGTGCAAAAAGGGTCGGTCTGTGCTCCCGAGTACCCTGCCCAGTTTCTGTGACCCCCTGCAGGACGGGTGACAAACTTCGATAGGTTCCCGGACACACAGACGGATATCGGCCAGGGACGCTGGTGCACCCTCCTCACCTTTACGTACTGTCTGATCCCACGTCTTGACAAGACCAGACCGGTGCTTACCAAAAATATATTTAAGCTCACGGGCAAGTGCCCAGAGTTCAGCAAGTTGCGCTGACAAATGTCCACCAATCGGGACACCCCGATCGCCTTGTTTCAGCAATAGCGGGCCCAGCACCAGCCCTGTGTTGTGGTGCAGGTCCCAGGAAACAAAGTCCAGCAATTCCTGCCGGGAGATAACCCTGAAGTCAGCACTACTCGCTGTACCCAGGCGATCAAGGGCCTTCTCCCCAGACTTATGCAGTGCAAAAAACTCCGCACATCCGCGCCTCTCGCCCTCCAAAAGCTCAAACAGTTCATGCAGGGCCGGCACAACATCGCCCTTGGGGATATTCCAGAACATATCCGTCATGTCCGCCTCATCAGGGCGGACACTGGCCCAGACCGGGTTGAACCTGCCCAAGGACCCCAGTAAATCACGTACTCCTACCATACTCGGCATGCCCAATGTCTGGAACTGCCGGTACACTTCGCTGACAATGAGCTGTAGTGATCTGCTCATGAGGCGTGCATACGAGCGCAGGATGTGGAGCTTAAAGGACACAATATCGCGCCATTTAACAATGGCCTGTGCCCCACGTTCAACCGTCTTCCATTTCAAAATGGAAAAAATCGAGGGCGCACCAAAAAGTGGCCGCTGATGCTGGCGTTGGGGGCCTGGGTCTAAATCTACAGTGTCTCCAGGGGAAGGTGGAGGTTCCGGGTCGGTATAGACCGAATTAATGTGAGTTGCAGCCCAAGAAAGATCTGCATACCCTTTACGCAGGAGATTGTGATGAATCGCACAGTCCACAATCCCATGTGCTTGGGCAGAGGTCAGTGTATCATACACATTCGCTGCTTGGGCAGCAGCTTTGGACTCTGCCACGCCCCACAAAATAAAGCGGTCCCCTCCCAAGTAGGATCCCACCACATGGTCCTCTTCCAACACCCTGCATGCACCGGACATCCTGTGGAGCTGTTTGTCCCAAATCCCTGCGCGAAAGCGAAGGTCCCAGATGCGTTTAGAGAGCCCGGAAACATGCTCGCTGCCCAATGTGGGGCACTCCAGTGTATACGCAGAGATGTCCGCAAGACAAAAATTATGCACCCATTCAACAATAGGTGCTATATCGTCTCCGGAAAGCAAGGAACTCGCTGACACAGGCGGGTATAGCGCAGAGGAAGAGGACGCAGGGGTCGTGGGGAGCGACCGAGGTGGCTGGGGGCTTGCGACCGAGCTGAGTATTTTTGCCGGGTTCAAAGGGCTTCTCGTCACCTTCTGCAAATCTTTTATCTGCGCAGAGAAAATTTTTCAATCTGATCATTACTATGGTTACAAAGTGATTTACAGTATAATAACGTCAACGAAAAACGAAAATGTAAAATGTAAATGTTAAAAAAGAATAATGTGGCCAAAAAATGGATAATGTAAAATGTTATTTTTTAATGGACGGGGGTCTCGGATAATGTAATTGAATGTTTTTCTCAATTTTTGCTTCGGCGCCTTCGGCGCCCCATGTGGACTCCCTCTCACCCTCTGGAAGGCACATAAGACAAGCAGTACACCAAAGCAACACTGATCTGAAGTGTGACTAAAGTATTGTCACCGTGCTAGTCCCTCTTGGGTCGCTTGACGCGCCTCCCTGACCGAGTGAAGCACTCGACCAAAGGATCCGGCAAAACAGTGTCCCTTTCATCATCCGTTACCTCTACCCCGTCACCCTCCCCATCTCCCATGGTAGCCATGGTAGCCATGGTAGCCATGGTAGGAGATTTATTTTCATTATGAACCCAAACTCATCATTGTGAAATTCTTTAAAAAACGAAACAAGAAATACCATTACCCATGTAATAATAGTCCAAAACACGAAAGTCGCAAATTGAAGTCTGTTGCTGCGCAGAACTGTGCTCTGCGATCGCTCCGATCCCTGCAGGCCGCTGCGCCGATCGCTGCTGAAAATGGGCGCCGATCGGCGATCGCTGCTGAAAATTTTAAAAAAAAGTGCACAACAACCCTACCTACCGTGCAAATACCAGGAATCGAACCAATGTCTGCCAAGTTGTAGCCGAGCGCGCTGGCCGCTAGGGTACTCCCTCTGAGCAGAGCACGCACATCATCTGTATAATGTTAATGTAAATGTAAAGTAAATAATAATGCTCAGCACTGCATAATGTAAATGTAAATTTAAAAAATAATAATGCAGCCGGAATCGGGCGCCGTTAATGTAAATCACTTTGTAACCACAGTATGTTTTTTTAAATGAAAAACCTCTTAAGGTACATTTTTCATTTAAAAAATTTTTATTGATTTTCTCGAAATATTATAAGGGAAAACCTCGCCCGTGAGACTACCTCACTAGTGAGACTGGCGCGCGCAAAAAATGCGGCGGCGCGTGCTGCGATTTGGCTGCGCCAGCTCCCCCCAAGTGCAAAATCAGGTGCACGGGGCATCGAACCAACGATGTGACGACCGCACATGCCCTGGGGGGAGATGCGTTACCCAACTGTACTGGTGGCGCCTGCTTTCGCCAGCGGAATCATGCAATATAGATTTGTCCCACCGGAACGAAAATTTAAAAAAAAAAGGGGTGCCGGCCGAAGCCAGCACCACTACAAACATTACGAACACACAGCCGACATGTCGGCGACCAATGGATGGCTCGGAAACCGGTCGAACAACCAAACATGTCCCATTGGTTGGCTCATTGTAACAAATGAGCACCATTGGGACATGACATTCAGGGGAGGGCCGTGAAGTGTAGGAGCCATAACTAAGTCTTAGTGGTGAGTTTTTGGAGAAGTTTGTTTCTGTTTGAAAGCCCTTTTTATGACCAACACAACAACCAATATCCGTTATGGGCCAAAACACGGCCACATAAGTGTTTTGTCTTGGAGGGGTAGAAAAAAGACACTTTTGGGAACAGTGTTTACAAATGCACCACCAAAGTACCACCAAGGTAGAAGAGTCATATCTTGGGTGTAAGGGTGAGTTTCAGGTTGGTTCCTTTTGTATTTGAAAGCCCTTTCCTTCCTCAACAAAGTGTGAAACCTAAAGCTGTGTCAGGGCAGCTAGACATTACCTTCTAGTGGTTGGGGGTTGTGTGGGTGGCTGTTTTTGAGGTAGTGTATGGCAGCGGAAAAGTGCGCCTAAAGTGGGCAAAAGTGTCACCAAAGTGTGGTGTCAACTCTCCACTGCCTTCAAGGCACGTCTGTTCTTTTATGGTCAAGGTCAAGGGCCTACAAACGTCACAAAAAGTACTCTTGAAGCTCAATCCCAGGCCCAAAACGGCAAGGGTGGCCACGATGATGGCACAAAATGACCTCACTAAGGCAACCCAAAACCACTCAAAAAGAAGGGAAACCGGACACTACAACACTCAAAATGACCAACTTCGACCCCAAAGTTGGTTCCCTTCACAAGAAAAGTGGTGTGGGAACTTCCTTTGGCAAGCATTCCGCAATTTGACTTGGGAATGCCATGTCCCATCAACGTGGAATGGCTGCAAGAATGCTCAAATGCTACAAGCAAACACAAACAACAAAGACAACGAACTGCTGTTGAACAAGTTTAAACTGGAGATGAAGACCAAAAAACCACTGCACCTGGTGATCATACACCTAAGAACACCATCGTAACACCCCATTACTCTCCTCGTCACTAGAAAATGGCCGGAGAGCCTAAATGAGCAATGCTAACACACCTAACTTGCATGACAAAGATTGTTTTCGGCGTAAACTCCCCCCACCCAAACAAACAAGGAACAAAGGCTAAGAACAGTGCTAGGACCCTTTACCACTTGCTAGACCTACCTCATAGGCCTCTAAAGCAACAAACTTCACTGAAAAACAAAACAGTGGTACAAAGTTGTTGAACAGGAGGTTTTGACACTCAGTCTCATTTGCTGAGGTAAGCACCAAAAACAGCACTCTGGAACACCCAAAAGTTTGACCAAAAATCAACTACCTGGAATCGATTTGACGTAAATCTAAACAGTGCACCGGGTGGACCAACAGTTGAAAAACACGTTCCCAGCTCCTCGCCTTTCAATCCGCCAAAAATTTCGAGAAATTTGCAAAACTCCAGAGCCCGCGCGCGAGTCTCATTTGCCGAGGTTTTCCCTTAGGCCTGGTTCCGTTTCTGATAGAAATAAGAAAAGTTTGTTTTTTTTGGCTAAGAATCACCTCTTATCCTTGTTCCGCGATAATAAAAAAATAAATTTTTGTCTTTTAGGTTTGGATTATTTAAAATTGGAGAAATTTTCTGAAGATTTTTTAAAAAGCGAAAATTTTACCAAAGAAGACAATTTCATAACTTTTTATTTTCTAATTTCTAAAAAATTAAATAGAAGTAATTTTCATTTTTTCTCCTGTTCTTTTGACCTTTTTTTATTCGAGTCTAGCAAATCAAAAAATAATATCAAATTTTTCTCAAGGCAAGCAAATCGGTTTTGGACGAGAAGGGGGATGGCTGGTGGCATATGGAGGGATAGAGTTGTTGGGTAGCACACACACACACACGGACACACTTTATTAGTGGTAGTCGTGGAGTCATGGTATTGGTCGTGTTTGTCCTGTTTACCATCATGGTGGTGGTCGAGGGAGGTGCAACAATGGTCGTCGCGTAAAGTTGTAGTGATCGTGGTCGTGATAGGTGTGATAGAAGTGTAGTGGAAGTAGTGATAGAAGGGAGGAGGAGGGGTATCAGGTTGCGGAAGTTGTCGTCGTCGTGGTGATGTTGTTCCAATATTGTTCCACAAAAGGGTAGTTGTCATGTCGTGATGTTGCAAGAACGGTGGGGGTGAAGTCCGCTTTGCGATCGTGGCGGGGGTTTGGAAAGACGAACCACGATCCGTGGATCAAAAGCGCCACTTTTTCATGGCATTGAGGCAAGTCTTCTTCAAGTCAAGGTAGGTTAGGAGCATTAGATCGATGAATGGAACAAGATTTTGAATACCTTCAATGTCTGCCATTCTTTTGTTTTGAGAAACAACGGTTGTTTGCTTTTAATAGAGAAGATGCAAGATCTGGTGCCCTCACATTTCACACCACATCCGGGTGCGTTTTGGGAAGAACGCCTATTAGATCGTTTTACGTGTTGCTCATACCTCCACACCACATCAAATGGTGCGTTTTCAACTCTTCGCATTCCCACTCTTCGCATTCGGCGAATGCATTCATCGGCAAAATCGGAATCGGGAAACAAATCAGCCTAGAACTTGCGACAATGTTACTTGTGAATGAGTGGTGGTGAAACCGAGAGCCTCCGTTGAAGCAAAGACGGATTAGTGAATACCCAACACTCGGCACTACGTGTACAATCAATGAAAACCGGCACCTTAATTCTATCACCCTTGTCAATCATGTCTTCCATGAACGCTTGTCTGCCCGTGGGCGCTTTGGTGCAAACGCGCCATGCCCCCCCAAAAGAATACGGGGGGAAACAGTTGTCCCGTATCGCCCGTCTACGTCGCGGATCGGAGGTTGCAAACACCCCTCCCCCCTTGTGCTTAGGCGATGCAAAAGGGCGGGATCTAACTTTGGGGGGAAAAGCACCAAATTCACGTGCAAATGGCAAAAACACACAATCCCAATGACATGACAGTGCAGTAGACAAATTGCATGCATTGGAAATTGCCGTGCACCAAGAATGTGCTTCCGTGCCAAATGAAAATAGGCTCCCCCAATTTTTGCGGAGTTCTTACGCAAGACACCCCGAGGGCCAATGGTACCCACCGACCAATCACTGTCCACCGTCCACGTGACGGTGCCACACCGCCCATCCACACCAGGATGGCACGCGTGTGTGCTAGATTTGCAGGCCATGTACTCATCGTCACGACTAATGAGAACTTCCCCGTGATAAATTATCGTCGTGCACGTCGTCGATCACACGAGTGTCCCTCAAAACCTCACCCCTTGTTTATGGACCGGAACGAAAAAGGTCAGCCAACCAACCAACCATCAAAGTTGCAAATGTAGAATCTCATCCCCCACTTAAGATCCGGTTACCCATTTCATGCAAAATAGTTGGATTGCCTTCGTTGCGCGGCATCTAGCTCAGCCCTTCAATAACTCTCTTGTCCTGTAGCCTTTTTTCCCGCTTGTGGTAAGCCCTACATCGTGGCTTGGTCAAATCGTGTTTTGGCTGCCACGGGACACCCTGTGAGGTCCTTGTGGCGGAAGGCATGACATTGAAAGCCGTAGGCATTGCTTTGGGAGCGTTGTTTCTCAATGTGGAGTTTGGTGCCACTTCGACGGTTTCTGTCACCTGTTCTGTAACACCAACTTTGACCACAACCGACATTGCTTCTTCTACCCCAACCACGACAAGCCATGCAACCCAACCACGCACACCGCAGCCCATTGCAACCTCGAGAACATCCCTACCTGAGCGCCCACGCCACGTGAGCGCCATATATCGCGTCTTCTTGAATACCTCCGGGATGGCCCACGAGCAAATTGCACCCCGGTTTACTGGCCTTTATGTTGCCGCCGTGCACCTGCATGAAGCCTATCGTGAAGATTTCACGGAGCGCACGGTGCGCGTTCTTCAAATTGAACCCGCCGGCGTTGCAAGGGATGTGCAGTTGCAAGGATTAGACAAGGTAGTCCACCTGGATTATTGGTTGGACTCCATCGACGTTGCGCATGAGCCAACCTATAGAGACATTCTCCAAGGTCTTGGTGCAGACAAGTACCAGCCGTTCGTCCTTCCTCACCGTGTGCGGGCGATTCCTAGTCCTCGCAGCACTTTGCAATGCCCGCAACCTGTGCTCTACCCTGGTTGGAACATGCCATGCACCATATATCCGATCGGGAGTACCGGGAGGCCTACGTTGGCGAGTCCGAAGGACTTTTCTTTGGTCGTTGGACCTGGGGACTGGAGCCAGTACCCGATGCGGGGTCAGCATTATGGCCCTCAGGAGCAACTGCCACAACTGCCAGAGCCGCGGAACATCCAAAGCACCGGCGATGGCAGCGCGGTCACCTTTCATTTGTTTGCAGGAGACCGACTGGGGACCACTGTCCTGAATGTCTCGGTGTCGTACAGTTACGAAGATTTTGATCCTCTGACGGGTGCAACGCAAACGTCTCGCCCTTCCCTTGTGAACGTTCCTGCCCGGGACGTGGCCATAGTCAGCACACCGTACACCGTGACTGTGTTGCCTGCCGCGCCCCCTGAAACCGTGTATAAACCCAGCATCGGTTTCCACTCCGGACAGACGGTCACAGTTGCACATGTTGTGCAGTGCCGCGAAGCAGGGACAGACGCCGGCCACATCTTCTGTCCGGAGAGACAACTCGATGGCACGCCGCTGTTTGAGTGGGTTACACAGGGCTCGGTGTGGGTGACGCGCGGGGAGAGCTGCACCGAGGCCGTGCGGTGGCGGCCCAGCACCAGCTGGCAGTACGAGTACTCCCCGTTCCGGACGCTGACGCAGTGCCAGCAGGTCTGGTACATGATGCAAAACGGCAGGTTCCGGGTGGCGGCCACGTTCACAGTGCCGATGTGGGCGGATCATAGCCATTTGGAGCTGTGTTACGCCACCAGTGGCAAAGCGGACGCGCACTTGCTGGCCACGTACCAGATCAACCGTTTCCATGGACACTCCAATGTATTCCTCTCCAACCTCATTTGTGCCTCTGTTGTAATGCTCGCCTTCATTCCATTCCTGTTGAATTTGACATGGTTTGGTTCCTGCTGTTCAATCTGTGCCCTTTTAAATTCCTGTCGTGCACCGTTGCAATCACGCTCCACGAGCTGGCATTTTGGAAGTTGCATCAGCCCAACAAGGGAAAATCGAGCTACTTGCAGTTTGCCCGGCCATAAATACTGTGCGATACGCCACCTTGTTTTCAGTGGGCAGCTGTGGTTTCCCGTAAAGTGGTCAAAGTAAAATTTGTAGTTACATTCCCAATGAAAAGAAGAACACTTTTTGAACAGCTCTTCATCAAAAAGAGTGACGCACTTTTGCACAGCATCAACATTTTTCAATTCTTTGTGGCCCCTGCCCGATGATAAACTGCGTCGTTCATCAGTGCTCCTTCCCATTGATACCGGGGAACTATCACAACGCCCCACCGCTCCGCACCGCCGTTCCCAGAGAGCGGCAGCAACGCCACTGAAAGCCTGATTTTTTTTCCCTTCCTGCAATCCGTGGCGGAGTGGGCGGTTGGCACAGGACCAAACCCTTCTCCGGTTTCAGCCGCCTGAGGATGCCCGCCCCGTTTTCAGGGACGCCCCCTCACAGGCTGCGCACTGCTGATGCGGTCACAGGTGGCAGTAAGAGCAGCCCCACCGGGTCATGGATCTCCCCCGGGAGTGACGGGTGGGGGCTGAGGCCGGAGGGGGCTCTGGACCGGAGTTTTTCTCCGGAATACAGACAAAAATTGTCCACGAAGATTGCAACGTCGACCGCCGTCTTTGAGTGAAATGGGATGACTAAGTGTTCCGTCCCTGTGCCCTGGCATCGACATCAGCATCAGCACCCGTTGCAGGTTGTGTTAGCAAGGCCTGGGATCCGCAAGATCAGTCACTGCATCAATGCCCCGGAGACAGAACACAGCCACGCTCTTGGCCGCGCTCTGCACTTTGGGTCGTTTTCCGCGGCGCTTCCCCAAGACAGAACGTGCAAAAGCTCCGTTTGTCAGAGCAGTCCGCGGATGGATTTTTGCATTTTCAGCTTTTCGCTCCAGGACACATGACGGGCTGTTTTGTCCCAGGAAGGGATAGGTACCTTTTAGAAGGGTAAGTATAGCCCCCTCCCCCCCCAAAAAAAACCATTCGCCAGGCTCCGGGTTCGTCGACTCAGGTGGGGGGGGGATTGCACACTCAATTGCATTGTTCCCTGTGAGTATCCTGTTGTGGTCAGTCCCATCCGCCCCCACTCCCTGCACACCCCAAGTGTGGTGGTGATTGTGGTGTTGGTGGTGCCCCTGCTGCTCTGCAGATGATGTGTGGTCATTGTCGCTGTAGAGGGCCAAGCCTACCCAGCTGTGTATGCGGAAGGTGCAACATGTGCAAACTTCGGGGTGTAGATCATGCCAATGTTTGAGGCTTTGGTTTCGGTGTCCTGTCTCCTTTCTCTCATCCCAGGTCATCATTAGCTTCATCATCGCCGTCTGCTTCGTCGTGCTCCTGCTGACAGTTTTTGCGGTGCACTTTTATTTCGTACGACGAAACAAGGACCAAGTGACCAGAATGGTCTCGCCAGTGTCCAGCAGCGCCAGAGGTGCGAGCGCATGTTGTACCCGTGGGACACATGACTTTGCGCAGTGGACACACATGCGCATGTTTTTCTTGTGGCTCTCTTGTGTACCCCACCCCCCCCTGTCCTCACATGGGCTTCCCCAATCACGGCGACCCCGTATTTCCGCACTTTTGGGTTTCTTTTGGAACCATTGTTTTTGCGGTTCCTCCAATAGAGGATTTGGTTTGTTGCTTTCTGCAGGCCACAGGAGGGGTGTGTATGGGTGTCAAAGTGTTGGTGTAGGCGTGATTCCATGTGCTCTGGTGTTCTGGGGTGTATGCCAGCCTGTTGGACACCGGAACCTGGCCCATGTTAGGACAAGGGGGTGGGGACTATGTGCAATCTTGGTTGTCACAAGGTGACACGGAGCATGGCTGTGTGTACGGGACTGTATGTTTTTTTGCTGAGGACAGCCTTAGAGAGACACGAACACGCGGTGCAATGTGCGGTGCGCGCGCGGTGCGCACAGTTTGTTGCGCGTTGTATTATGAACACACCATTTTTTCATTTAGTCACAGCGGGTTGTCAACAATACTCTCCCACAAGCATAAGTAGAGCTTGTGGGAGGGCTGCGGGATCGAAAATTTGCGATCACCCACCTCCTCGTGCAAGGGGAGGCACACCTGGAGACCATCACCCCTGACAATGATGGGTGTGGAGTTGTGAGCCCAACACCGCAGAATTCAAGGTGCTGAATCTTTTTTTTTCCCATTGGTTACCTTCACCTCTTTGCTCCGTTGCACTACAACTCACATCATCATCGGACTTGTCATCCACACCAGGCACATGCCTTACTTCTGCTGAGGAGGAGGGTGAAGAGCTTTTGTTCTGAAGGATCAAGGGTTCGGGGGGGGGGGTGCACGACGAGAATAGCTCTTCATATATCCCTGTACATATCAACAGATTGAAATTATTTGTGAGCCCCCTGTGTGCTGACAGTATGCCAGCATAGGACCCCATCCGCCCGCCCTCTACAGCCGGCTGTTGCCGGGAAGCACTTCCAGCGTGTCGTGCACGTCCTCGAAGAGGACCTGATGAAAACGTTGTGAGCAGTGCAATGCACGGTGCGCGCGGTGCGTTTGTTTTTCTCTTAGCAAAGGCTCCCTGGGCCGTGGTTATGGCCAACTGTCGGTGCTTAACGCCAACCGCCGGTGGTGGACTGCGAGCCACCTGTGGTTATTTGCCAAAGCTTGTTGGGTACTGACAGCTGCCGTCTTATGTCTAAAATGCAAAACAACACACACATGTGCCAACTCTAATCTATCCAAATTCATGCATCAATGGGTTCAAACAATTCATTACATGCCATGTGCAAAGGGGTGGCAAACACCAACTGCTTTCGGTCTCCCATAGCTCAGGAAGAACGTCCTGGGTTCGAACCTGGCAAGCCCTGCTCAACAACACGTGGAGTCTATAGTAGTAGGTTCGGTTGCGGCTGCACCTGGAGTTGAGGTGTGGGGACACCTGACGTTCCTGAGCAACAAGTCTTGGTACTATCGAGATCCGGGTTTTCCTAGGGGGGCAGTGGAAACACTTGGAGTATGCCCCAAAGTGTAGCTACAGAAGAGCCTTTGCCGCCCACGGACAACAGTACACAGCTCAAAATGGGTTTTCAAATGAAAGCTGCTGTATTGGCTCTCTCTGCTAAAACAAGCGGAGCAACTCCTCTACGGATTCCAGCGTTGCAAAATGGTAGCACGCACAGCAGGGCATGCAGACATAAGCAAACTCCATCATTGAACTTCAATCCGATTTAGCAAATACCCTTCATAGTGCTGCAGATGAGCAGTAAAAGGAATGAAATCAGAATGCAGTCCTTCGTTTGATGCACAAAAAACTTTAGCACATCCATGCTTTGGCACACAGGCCTTTGTGCACATCCAGGATCGAGGTAGGTCAGCAAAGTAGCAGCAGTGATGTCCACATTCTCGTCCTCTCATCCTTCTGCTTCTTGACCTTCACTCACCTCGTCTTGCCTTGCGTCTACTTTTTGCTTTTTACTAATGGCGTGATGCAGACATTGGCATGTGTACTGTACCTGCATGTCTAATTGCACCAACAGCGTTGCCCCCCCACCACTCTTGCCCTGTTCCTCAAGTTCATTGTGGGGTCGCTTGCTCTGGTCCTTTGTGAGGCAAGACACGTGGTGGGTTGTCCAGTCCACACAACTTGGCAGTGACATGCGCACTCTTGCTGAAAAGATTTGGATTCTTTTGCTTCTTGTGGAGAGTTGCCAGGTATGGAGCAGTGTATGTATAGTGGTGTATGCGGAACAGCGTAAACAAGCTGGGTTGCAGACAAAATGCGAGGCCTTGCATCACAAGACTCGTTGCCAATGCAATATGATTATGGCACGCCAAGGGGTAGACATAGTGTCGCGCAGTAGCCTGAAGCAGCTCTGCATAAAATCCTGAGGTACAAGCAGTAAGGCGTTGGGGACAATGCAATGTGGACTAAAAGTGATGTGGAGATAACAAAACAATCCGTTTTGGAATGGAAGGTGGAGGATGCTAGAATTGGGGCCATCCTCCCCATGAGCCACCCCCCTCCTGCCCTGCTCGTGATGGGATGTGGTGTGGGTTCCGAGATTGTGTCATGGAGTTGTGGGTGGCAACGAGGTTCTCCCTGTCCCGGGCACCTGAAGGAAGGACTTTCCATGGGGGGAGAGGGGGTCGTTCGAGCCCCTGGATAGGGGGTTGGGGCGTCTAGATAAGGGGCTCAGCTGTTGGAACCCTTGATAGACCGATTCCCCTCGCCGAGGTTGTTCGGTCAAAATCACACAGGCCTGCGTGTATTGGAAAACACCACAAAACCCCCTTTTTGGACCATTTTTGAGCCCCACCCTGTCCATGGTGGTAGAGATTGGGCAGAGCTCAGAATTGCAAGAACTCTTCACGACAGCCACAGCGATGAGTCCAGTACGATGTTGGAGATGTATTCCAAGTGGTGGCGTGGTGGCGCGCATCGTCCAAGAAGCAAAAAGCTCTCTCGGCAACATTGCAAAGTAGTGAAGCTGATGATGCTGAAAAATGCGCCGTTTTTGGCTTGTCTGGCGTGTCCCTGGGAGATATGTTGTTTGTGAGCTCAGTGTGTTTCCCTCATCAAGGGTTGCATGGGAAGAAACTCCATTCCGGCCTCCCAACCCTCTCCCGACCCCCAATGCCGGGCTCACGGGAACCGACGGTATCCGCTCCCAACCTTGTTGCCCCCCTGCTCGGCGCTCCCTCCCCCTCCCCCTCTCGTTTCCTTTCCCTGCATCCCGACCCTCAATCGCTAAGACCTCCTCACCCGACCCCCTCACCCCCTCACCCGCCCCCGCATCTGCAGAAGCCGCCGGCAGCATGTGGCGGCGGTCCGCCTCCCTGTCCGAAAGCGGAGAGGCACCCAACGTCTCCGCCGGGGGCCCAGGCGTCCCCGCCCCCCCCACCACATCCACCCAGGGCAGGCCCGGGCCCTTCTCCCCCAAGGCCGGCTTCTCGTTCCCCCGAGTGTCGTCCGCCTCCGCTGCCACGACCCCCACCAGCCCGGTGCCCAGCGAGCCCGTCGCGCTGCCCGGCGCCGCCTGCAGCGCCGACCCCGTCCCCCTCCCGGGCGCCGCAGCGGGGGCGGAGGCCCCGCTGGCCCGAACGGCGAGCGCCGACGGGGCGGCGTCCGGGTCCCTGCCGACACCCGCGACCCCAGGCCCGGCGGAGCCCCGCGCCGCTTCCTTCAAACCGCCCGCCCCGACCCCCCCGAGCATGCCCCAGCTCTTGGAGTGGCTGGACCTGCTGGAGCAGGGCCGGGCCCCCAAGCTGCGGCCCGAGCTGCTGGACGAGCTGAAGGCCCATTTGTTGCAGATGCACGCGGACCCCGCGCCGGCGCCCCCCGCCCCCCGGATGGAGGATTCGGCGAGGTGGCGTCCCCTCCGGCCAGGGGGGCTTTGGAAGGATTCAAACCCAAGGGGGGGGGCGGGGGCGGGGCTCCCGAAACAAACTGCACCCCGACGGAATGTCACACAGGGGACCCCCTCCCCCCCCCCCCCCGATCAGTGCCGAATGTTGCCTTGAGTTCGCCGCACAAGGCGGCTATCGAATGTTTGCGCTGCAGTGCAGCAAGTCAAAACAATGTACTGTGAGTGGTGGCTATGACCATATGCTTGTGTCGCGGGGGTATATGCGAGCCCCCCCCCCCCCCAGACCAAAGGACCATATCTGCACTGACTCTTCCCTTGTCCACCTCAGTGCCACTGGGAAGGCAAGAAAGTGGGCATTGGACAACTGGGTTGGCCCCAGGGGCCCACTGAGCAACGTCAGTCTCTGGAAAGACATATTACACGAACTGGACTCTTTACATAGAACTGTCAAATGGATTAAAGTACCCTTTCATGAGGGTATCCAAGGAAATGAAGAGGCCGATTCCCTGGCGGAAGACGGTCAACTCAGCAGCCCCTTGCTCAGGCAGTCGGTTGCCCCACAGACACGAAACTTACGCTGCTCTTTAGCCCCACAACGGGGTGCCGGGCTTCCGCCCCTCCCGGAGCCTACCTCAATTTCTGACTCTAACTCGGAGTCAGCAACAAGTGAACCCCCCCCCCATCATCACCACACGCCGGCGATGTCCAGGACTTCATCCAGCAAAACTCATTGGCCACGCCAGTGGCTACCGGTCCCATGACACCACGATCACCAGCCCATCAAAATGCCACCACACACACACCATCCCCACGGTTCGGCAGTCTAGCCGATAGCCCAGCAGCTAGACTACTATCGGCCCTGGATCTACAAGTACTGTCTTCTCCTGCCACTATATTATCCGCGGGGGGGGGTTCCCCCTATCATCGCACCATGAGTCCTGCTCTTCAGACAGTGCCTCTAATCAGAGTATTGTATCTATTGCATCTACAGCCAGCACTGAAGTTTCGGTCCCTAAGAAACGACGGAAACGTATTCCGTAGCACCACATATCCATATTCTAAGCAAATAAACACACGTAGAACACACTAGGACGCCCGAAGTCACCAAGAGCCAAAGGAGTGCTTGAAGACAGTGACTGTTCACTGCAGGACAGACAGTATGTTGTATGCAGGCAAGACATCTGCCAACCAGAACATCTTTACACATGCTCTTTTGTCTCCCCCCCCCCCCACCCACCCACCCACCCAAGGCATAGCGCTGAAAGGAGACTTGGTGCTTGCATCTGGCCAAGTTTTCTGTGGCATTTGGTGGCAGCCGGCGGGGCTGCTATCCCGCAAGGAGGTGGGCCTGCATCGGACGCAGTCAGTTCCGGTCCTTTGTGTTCCTCTTCTGCATAGGCCAGCGCACTCCCCGTCCCACGCTCATATGCGTGATTGTCATGTTGTCATCATCGTATGGCACGGAGAAGCAGGACCGGGGGGTAGCGGCACCGCCCGCCAGCCGTACCTTTCTACCTCCCAATCAAACTGGCCTCAGAGGTACAGTTTTCTGCGGCGTGATCCGGAGATTGGGACGAGGTGCGGTGTTGGCCACGGCCTTCAGCCTCCGGTGGATGTGGCGTGTGTGGTCAGGGTACTGCCCGCAATGCGTTGGCAACCCCCCCCCCTTCTCAAGGTCTGAAGCCCATTGCAGAAGGGTCACCGGCCCATTTTTTCCGATGTCATTTTTGACTCTTTTCAGTTCAGCTTTCGTGATTTTACTTGTTGAATCGCTATCGGTCACGCTACTCTGTGGGAGTCGCACCCCACCGACCAGTTTCTCTATTTTTTTTTCAGCCCTTGAAGTTTTGTGAGCTTCTTAAGGGGTACTGCTTCGCCCTGATCCCTTTTGTGTCCCCCATCGGTGTTCCGAGTCCAGATGGGAGCTTTTCTCAGGACCCCGACGGAAAATTCCCCAGGATCGCCGCCCACACCTCCCCTCCCCTCCCCTCCACCCCCTGCCTCCTCTCTTCCAAGTGAGCCTGCGCTGGGCCTCAGCCCCTCGCAGGGATTTGCTTGGACGGGAGGGGGGCCTTGGGCACGATTCCAAGGCAGCTACGGAGCGGTTACCGGGGGCCGTGAAAGCGGTTGGGGGTCAGTTACTGGCGGTTGGAAACGCCGTCGGGGCTGGGGTCCGGGTGCAGGAATGCCTGTGGAGTAGAGTCAGGGCCGGCGGCTTGGTGTGGGTTACCCCCCCCCCCCTCTTCAAGTGACTCCGTGCCTCGCCCTGCGCTCTTTCTCAACCCCGGCCACGCCCAACACGTCAGGTCATCATTGAGCCTCTCCCAAGGCGCCAGCCCGCCCTCCGCGCACGCCCCAGCGCCCCAAGCCGAGCCAGAGGGACCCCCGCCGCCCCAGGCCCCCGCCCGCCCCCAGCTCGCGCAGTGCCCCATGTACATCGTGCACTCGGCCCCCGGCCTCGCCGGCCCCCCCGCGGGGGTGATGTACGCGGCCGTCCCCCAGCTGCACGGCCAGTGGCGGGCCGGCCCGCCCGTGCTCGCCCCGCAGCCCATGGGCCTGCCGGTCGAGGCGACCGTCGCGCGCTCGGGCCCCCGGCGGCGGATCCTGCTGAGCCCCGCGCGCCCCAGCCCGGCCCCCGGGTCCAGGGGCCTGGCGCAGGTGCCCCCCCCTCCCGCGATCCTGTGCCCCAGTGGCCCTCTTCGGGTCTGGACTGGAGCCCGGCAGTTTGTTTGTTCGTGTTTGTGTTCTTCGGGACTGCCTTGCGGCGCCCCCCTTTTGTTTTCGGTCACGTTTCAGTTACAGCGCATCGCTGCCAAATGCCTCCGGGAGGTCAAGTCGGCCGCAAACGATGAAGAACCCCCCCCCCCCACCCGCACAACCAAAACACGTTCGGGCCCACAGAGGGTCAGAATGAGCAGTGGCGAGAGGCCAACAGGCGCCGCCAACGGCAAACAATCAGATACCGAGGCCTTGTGCCAACCCCCCCCCCCCTCCACCCTCCGCTCTCTCCCTGCACACATAAGTGCCCCCTCCATACACGTAGTGGCGAGGCCAGTCTTCATTGAAGACCACGGTGCAGCACCTGCACACGCTCGGAGAGGTGCAGGAAGGCAGCACGCCACGCACTGCCGCGGGTGACGACAAGACCTAAGCGTTCCCAAAGACAAACCCCACGATGCAGCACTGCGTGGCACTCGGAGCGCGTCGATGGTCCGAGCACACCAGGGCGGTCCTTTGGGACCAAGATTTTTTTTTTCTAGGACCCCCCTTAAGGACCGCCCCAAGCGACCATCAACCGCCAACCACCAACCGCCACCAACCGCCAAGCGCCACCAAGCGCCAACCGCCACCAACCGCCAACCGCCAACTGCCGCCAACCGCCAGCGGCGACCAACCGCCAACCGCCAACCACTGCTAACCCCCATCAACCACAAATCCCCAACCACCAACTGCCGCCAACCACCATCAACCGCCACCAACCGCCATCAACCGCCAACCGCCAATCGCCCACCGCCAACCGCCAACCGCCAACACATGCGGGCATTTTTTGGGAAACAGGTACAGGGACACTTCTTTTTTTTTTCTTCGTTAAGGACCGCCCTGGAGCACACTACAGCGGTACGCAACAGAGTGTGAGCATCCTTCAGCGAGGATGCGAAAAAAGACAGCGGCAGCAACTCCAGGGGAAGATGGCAGACCACACGCTGGAACCGCACCACAAGAAGGATGATAAAACATGCACTGGACGCACCCTGCGCCCCGGGGAGGGCCTTGGAGGAGGGGTGAGGCGGGCGGGGGTGGGGGTACAAACGTGTGACCACAGGGCTTGAGGGGTCGGGCACCTGCAAGACGAGGGTCAGGGACGCCATGGCATCTGCGTTGCAGGGACGGGGGTGCAGCACACATGCGTGGCACTCTCCAGTGAACAAAAGCCGCTGCGTTTTGTGGCACCAGTACCAAGGGGGCGTACCGTGCGCTGTGCACGCGCTGTGCGAAAAGTTGACTGTTCTCCACCACCGGGAGTTCGGTAAGTTCAGAAGATTGAAAGGACGTCATTGAATGGCTGCTGCAGTGGACGGGGCTATAGAGGGCAGAATTTAGGTCCCTGGGACCCATGGCAAGCATCAGACGTTTGAATTTTTGAGTTTTGAATTGATTGTGCATGATTCCGCAGGTGGGTGGTTTTCAGGGTTGTTACCTGGATAATCACCGTAATAATGGGCGCTGTGCGCACACTGTGCGCGCGCTGTGCGAAAACGCCCCCCAAGCGTACTACACATGCGTGCCATGCTGACCCAGCACCCGTTGCGGTGCTCAGCGGTGGGCGCGTCACTCAGCCACGGGCGGGTGGGACAATCAACTCCTGTCGTGCATTCATCACAAAGCATCGCGCCGTACCGCAGCCGCTGCGCACAGTACAAATGCAAAACGTGTCGTGTTGGATATGCAAGCCGACCACCGAAAGGACGGGGGGCAGACGTCCCCCGCCCCCCCACCCCCACACAAAAAAACTGTCGAACACGAGGAAATGAGCCTGGGCCGTTATGAACCGCACATGAGTGCTTGGGCCAGCAGGGCAACACTCCACAGCAACAAGGTGCCTCATCATATTGGGATTGCGGGCCAGGCGCAATAACACTACGGCGCACGCGGAACACTGAAATGGAATGAAGTTGGATCAGCCGGTAATGTTTCCCGCCGGAGAAGCACCCCACTGCATACCGCTGGATTCTTGAGGGTTTTGATTCAGTTTCTTGCTTTGATGTGGTGCAGGTGCAGGTGGGAACAAGGTCTGAAGACTAGGGTGCAATGAGCCTCAGTGGTGGGTCCAACAATGGGCTGCACAACCCAATCCCCGGACAAACGCTGTGTGTGGGAGTTGGCTGTGTTGAACAGGGGAAGTCTACCAAAGGTCCCATCTGCACCTTCGCTTAGCCCATTTTAATGGGCCTCACCCCCCCCGCTTTCCCCTGCGCCTGTGGGTGACCCCATGTGCCAAGCACCCTGGTCAGCCGTCAGATGGCACCCAAGACAGCGCTTTGGTCACCATTCGTACTACACAGTCACTGACCTTTAATCGACCACCCCCGTCTGCCTGGTAACGGATGCTGCAGCACCTGCACACGCTCGGAGAGGTGCAGGAAGGCAGCATTCCATGGACTGCCGCGGGTGACGACAAGACCTAAGCGTCCCCAAAGACAAGCCCCATGATGCAGCACCGGGTGGCACTGGGAGTGCGTTGGTGGTCCGAGCGCACTACAGCGTGAACAGTACGCAATAGAGTGGAGCGAGGATGCGAAACAAGACAGTGGTGGCAATTACGGGGGAAGATAGTAGGAGAGGGATGATACAACACGCACTGGAGGCACCTGCCGCCCCGGGGAGGGCCTTGGAAGCGGGATGAGGTGGGCTGGGGTGGGGGCGTTTCGTTCTCGTTTGCGGCCGGCCTGACATCCCGGAGCTGCGGGAAAGGCGCCCCCTCCCAAGGACTGGGACGCGCTGAATCCGGAAGGATTTGCCTGCCTTTGGCCCTGCGCCACCACCGCCTTCTCTACGCTGTGTACCATCCAATGCCCTTGGGCTGTGTGCTGACCTGCCCCGCTTGCTTGTCCCACCCTCTGACTGCGTCGGGCCCAGGCTGCGGCAGATGCAGCACCCGCCAAATGATGAAGTGCCTGTCCGCCGCCCTGCCTCCCCCGCTCTCCTCCTCCGCTCTCCAGCCCTGCCACCCCCCCTCCTATAGGCCTCCCTCATCCCCCCCCCCCCCCTCCGCCACACAGGACTGCTTTGGCGACACCTCTGTCCTGGACATTTCAACGCGGGGCCAGACCACCAGCCCCGGGGCACACACCAACGACGGCCCCCGCCCGATGCCGCGGCGACGGTCCCTGCAGTGTCCCCAGGCCGCGCGTCTGCCGGGGGCGGCTGATCGGGTGCCGTCCGCTCTCGCTCTGCAGTACAGTCTCCAGGGCGAGGGCTACGAGAGTCTGATGCAGCTGCTGGACCAGGACAGCCTGCTGCTGCAGCACATCCGAGAGACGTTTGCCGGCGGGAGGGCGGATGCCGAGGCCACGGTCAAGTCCGGCACCCGCGGCGTGCCTGGGGTGGAGGTTGCTGGTGAGGCGGCCGAAGCGGGACCCAAGGCCGAGGAGACGGCGGGGGGGACCGATGGGGGGTCGGAGGCTTCCACATCCGCTTGACCTGAGTGGCTGTGCATGTTCGTGCGACAGCGATTCCCGTGAGACCGAGTCCTTGATCCGTCAGGGCGGAGGTTCGGCAGGACAAGGCTCGGACGCGGCTGCAGATGTACAGCGATGCAGGGGCCCCCGGGCGCTCGTTACGACAAGGTCCGTCGCAATTCACACCGAAATTTGAGTGACTAGAGGCCTGTGTGGATTGTTTCTTTAAGAACAGACACTGCCCACCGCCAGTAAGTGCCGCGATCCTGTGCAATTTGAATGAAGCACGCTCTGTCTAGAGCTATTTGTGTCGTTTTCTTTTTGGGTTTCAATTTTTGGGTTTAAAGTATGGAACTGGGTACGTAAAGGGGTAGTCCTCGCGGGGCTTTATCAGGGCTAGTTTTGGGGAACTTTGTTTTTGTTCATTCAAAGAGGGGAGGCGCTCCATTTGGGTAATTGTCTCAGAACAGAGGAAATATAGCGGTTCATACGTACCTGCGCTTGTTACGTCACATGTACCCCAATGTCCCATTTCCCCGATTTGTTGACTACCCCCCCCCCCTTGTATAAGCTACGCCCTTGTCCAAGCTACAGTAGGCGTAGGGACCGTATTAATTTGGGACCTAATTTCAATTCGGTACCAAACGTAGTGTAGCCACATAAGACATAGCTTTGGTGACGGATTTGCTAGTTGCATAGAGTCATCGACACATTGGTTGTGAGTGTTTGCCCACTTGAACCCACATAGCTCTGATTTTGGGAATGTTTGTGCATGATATGCCCCTTTCTTGCACCAGCTCACCATGCAATCCTCTCTTTTTGAACCTGGGCGCCCAGTGTTGGTTGTTGTATGTGTCGCGTGCAAGCTACGCCCGTGTCCAAGCTACTGTAGGCGTAGGGACCGTATTAATTTGGGACATTGGTGTAGCTTATACAAAGGGGGGGGGGGACATTGCCCCTTTGGGGCCTCTTCCAGGGCCCAACGTTACCGGGAGGCGGCGGTTGATCGAGAGGGCACAGTCAGACAAGAGCGGATTGTGTTGTATCGTGATGTTCATGTTCTTGTACCGATTCTTGTGCATGTTTTGTGGGGGTTGCCATGAAGCCGGAGGCAGGGTGCCCATTGGCATTCCCGGGTGCACCGGTCGGAGGCGAGTGCTTCGACCGGCCCATTTGGCCGGCCGAACCGCCGAACGGCCCATTTTGCCACCAACCCCCAGTTTGGCCTCGGTCTCTGCCGGCGGAGACCACCGACCAGGATGGTGGTTTGGGCCGACACCGCCGCCGAGGTCCCCCGCCGCACAATCCCCTTTGAGCACGGTGCTCACACCTGCTGCCTCGGCCCCTTGGCGTCCCTCCCCGGCCGGCGCTCCCCGGCCGGCGCTGGCACGCCTCCCATTCGGCCGTGGCAGCCCATGACGTTTGGGCGGTGCTGATGTGACGGCGATGTGGGGACTGTCACACGGGACCGGGGGGTACCAGATCCCCAAGCGCCACCCGTCGGTGGTGCGCAGCGTTTCCAGGCATTCCGCAATTGTGCCCCCCGTAGTCAAACACACGGGGAATGCCCTTTGGGGACCCTTGTTTTTTTTTTTTTAAAGGGAAGGACCGGGACCGGCACCGGCGGTTACCCGCCAACCGCCCGCGGTTCAGTGCCAACTGCTGGCGATTGATCCCGAACCGCCGACGCCCAACCGGCGACAGTCGATGGTAAACCGACCACCAGTCGACCATCGTCACCCGCTGTCGGCAGTTGCCTCCAGATATTCTATGATGAAACCGGCACTACGTCCGCTGCTTTGCACTGTAATTTCTCGTTCGGGCTCTTCACGACCCCCCCCCCCCCGCGCGCCTCTTTCTTCTGTTGGGCGGGGGGGGGGGGCTAGGGAGAGTCCTGGTCCTGCACGACGGTTCCCCAAAAGGGTCTTTGTGTCTTGCCATCGTCCTTCTGTCGATTGACCCACTGGGCCTTGTTTCCCCCCCACCCCCTCCCTGACGCATCCCACGATGTTATTCCCTCTGAATGGGACGGGCGACGGCCCGACTGCTGCACGCAGACCAGATGCTCTGCGACTTGCTTGAAGTGGGCCGGAAGAGCCCGAACGAGAAATTACAGTGCAAAGCAGCGGACGTACCGCCGGTTTCATCATAGAATATTGGTGTTCTGAGTGTCTATTTTTTTTTCCGAAAGGACCTTGCCACACTTTTTGTTTCATGGCCCAATGAATTTGTTTCGGTGACCAGGGCTTTTGCCATCGCGCCTGTTTTGCCTTCATTGACGTTGTGCGACCGCGTTGGGTGTTCCCTGGTTTCCCGCACGGAGTGTGTGTGTGTGTGTGTGTGTGGGTGGGTGTGTGTGTGGGTGTTTGCGCATGTGTGTGATCGGTGCTTGCTTTCGCTGTGCGCTTGACCTCTCCTCACGCAGTGTGTGTGTGTGTGTGTGTGTGTGTGTATGTGTGTGTGTGTGTGTGTGTGTGTGTGTGTGTGTGTGTGTGTGTATGGCAATGGTAGTGCACGAGCTCCTCCGTGGGCGGTTTTTGTGGTCTGTTGCGCGGTGCAGAACTGAACGCGGGTGAAGGGGAGGTTCGCTGTCCAGAACTGCATTTGCCCATTCTCTACCATCAGCCCGAAAGACGTCTAGGACAGCTCTGGCGTTCCTGAGGAGTTTTCTTTCAACCGCTTTTCTTGCTTTGTTCTTGTCTCGCGGTTCTCAACGTGTGTGTGTGTGTGTGTGTGTGTGTGTATGTGCGTTTCTGAGTGTCTATTTTTTTTTGAAAGGCGCCTATTGGCGTTGAACATGCCTTTTGTTTGACTCCAACTGACGAGGGCTCACACTCAGCCACTATTGTTGTGCTGTGTTTCGCAATTGTGTGTGTGTATGTGTGTGTGTGTTCCCTCCCCGTGTGATTTGGTTGCATACCTTAGGACAAATAAAGGACACGAACTCCTCCAAGGATGAACTTCTGGTCACTGTAACTGGCAGGGGTTGAGGGGGCCACTGACCTCATGATTGCCCTGTGCTGCACATTGCCGCCCTGTCCACAGACCGAAAGACGTCTAGGGCTGCCCTGCAGCTCCTGAGGAGTTTTCTTTCACCGCTTTTCTTGCTCTGTTCTTGTTTGCGGTTCTCGTCGTGTGTGTGTGTGTGTGTGTGTGTGTGTGTGTGTGTGTGCATTGTGACCGTCGCTTCCTGCTGTACTGTGTCATCTCCCCCGGGGGATGGGGGGAATGGAGGTCCGCAGTTTTCCGCAGTTGTTTTGCCCCCCCCCCCCCCCGTGCCTGCGATTCCCGCTCCCCCCCTGATCTCCCGCTCTCCGATGCTGTGTGATGGGGGCGGGGCACGTCGGTGGGGGTCGGCGGGGGACGACCTTGTCCTCAGCACTGGGGGAACGTTAGCGCGCCGGGCGCGCGCCGTGCATCTTTTGTGACCCGTGCCCTACCGGTGGACTGTTGCCGTTGATATGTTGGGCAACATTATATGGATTCGCCCCTTGGCCCCCGGGACATCAGCAGATGTTTTGATTTGGGATGGGTATGGACCTTGTCGTACCCGAGGTGATTTCTTTGATTTCGAAGTTGGGGGCCATGATGGTGCTTATAAGGGCCGGATTCATGTCATTGTGCCATTCATTGGAAGAAAGAATGGCGCTTTGACAGCCCGCCAACGATGTTACAATGACGTGCACGGGTGGTATAGGGCACACATTGAGCAGCTGTTTGCTCGGTTGTGGCACGCAAGATGAGGCAGAGGATGAGGCAGAAGTGTGTGTGTTGTGTTGCCATAACGCTCCACCGTTGTAGTTTGTGATGAGTGTAAGGAGCACTATTGTACTGAATGTATTGACACCCACACTTGTGGGACCAATGTTATGATGCAGCTCTACTGTTCGCGATACCTCAATAACGCCTATCGCTTCTACTGGAGATCGATGCGGTTGTGCTATCCTAACCCCCCATTCTCCCAACTTGCTAAGGTGTTGACCAAGATCGCCCTTAAAGGAGCGAGAGTGGTCTCGTGTACCCCAGTTTGCAACTTTCTTGAGCTGGGGCAGTTTGGGTCACCTAATTCTAAGGGCGTTTCCAAGGGGTGTGCTTGGGGGCTCTTAGGGGGGAACATAGTCTAAAAGTAGCGCGCCGGGCGCGCGCCGGGCAAACATTCCCCCACTGTGACTGAAGTTCCCCTTGTGGATTTTGGTTTCAGACTCAGCTCATCCTCACTACATGTCAGATCCGCTACCACAGTCATTTGTGGGATCATCGTAGCACTGGACAGCTCTGAACCTTGATCCCGAGGGGTCACCTCGAGTGCTGTGAAGTGAGCAGGCTACGCCAGCTCATCTTGGTCTGAGCAAAAAAAAAACGAAGTTCCCCTTGTGGATTTTGGCGCGAATGAGACGCTGTTTGAGGGCCGGACGTTTCCGATGCCGTTGATGCGGCCCTCCCCGCCCTGTGCCGCAGTGGGACGGCTGACCCTGTCTGATAGGGCTTTGAGCCTGCAGCGATTGCTGCGCTCTCGTCCATTGGAAAGCACGGCCTTCTCACATGCGCAATGAAGGCAGTGCAGAGGGGCATGAGAAAAGGCATGAGGACGATTCTGATCTGCAATGCCCGGCACGAACACGAGACGGTTTTGGGCTTTGGATCGACAGACGGACAGACGTTGTGGAGGGATGGGACATCTCCTTGGTCATGGCCCCCCTTTGTGGTTTCCCTCTTGCAGCTTCATTGCATTGAAGACTTCTTCCTTCCCTTCTGCTAAGACTGGTGGGGCCCCTTTTGGGGGGGGGGGGGGGCTTGGCACAAGGCCTCGGTATCTGATTGTTTGCCTTTGGCGGCGCCTATTGGCCTCTCGCCACTGCTCATTCTGACCCTCTGTGGGCCCGAACGTGTTTTGGTTGTGTCAACGGAGCCCGCGGATGACTTGTCCTGTTTGACTACTCCGGGGGTCGGCTGTCCCGGAGACGGGCTGTTGCCCGTGCCGGGGGGTCGAGGGGGGTAATGACGCTTTCTGCAGAAATTTACGCCCTCCAAATCAACTCGTCATCTGATGTACGTCACCGAGTTTCCCCTGGAATCTGGTGTTGGATTCGTATTGTCATGTTTGTACAGCCTCTCCTTGTCCACCAGCTCTTCTACCCCTGCCCTCCTAACCCCGCATCCCACCCATGCTCCCCTGCACGCCAGCAGGGTCAAGGGCCCACAATGACCTAGACGGTGCACCAAGATCCTGCTGGTTTCAGGCAAACGTCTTTGCGGCGACGGGTTCTAAAGTCCGTGCCAGGAGCATGAATGAGGAGCTCCGTGCAAGGCCATCGCAGGACCGCCCGGGCTTTGCATCCAAGGTCTCAACTCTGCACCAAAATTGAACAGCACGTGCTATTTCTGTGGGCAAGAGAACATGTCCATTGTTTTCCAGCCTCAGTTACTCTGACCTAGAGACTGACCACTCCTCTGCCTGACCCGCAGGGACCCGCGACCTAATTTGACCCATTTTCAATCGTGCCTTTCATCTCCTTAACCCGTGAGGACCTGCGTGCAGGTCTCCATTTTGTTGTGCGCCCTCTGTGTTCTTCAGCTGTCAGGCTCTGCTTTTGTCATGCATCGTGCCGCTGCTACAGTATGTGAGGCACACCCGCAAAGATGAGGTGCAGGACAGGAAATTCGGACGGTCCCATTTTGCAGATTCATATTCAGACACAGCCACATATTCTGAAGGCATGTTGCAGGTCGAGGGACTGGCTGAGTGCGTAGAACTGCGAATCTCTTGGATACAGTTTCATCCTTGAAAACGTGCCAATGAACCGTAGCATGCGCAACCCAAACTCCGGATTACCTGAGCAGCCTCAGCTAATAAGTAAAGTGCGCGTGTGACATCTGCAATTTTATTTCAATTTCGTTTCATTGTACCTCACAGACGGATTTTTGCAAGAGAAAAGAAGCGCAGCCTGAAGGGGTCCCCTGTGCTTGGGAAAGCCGACACTTCGCCATGAGAGCACATCTCGTCTCTCTCGGAATCGGCACAGCGCATCAGCCCGAAAACTCCCCGATTATGTGCAGTGCAAGTACGGCGGATTGTCATAGACCGATCCTGTCCTGGGCGTCCATCCATCTGAGAGTATCTCAGGCCCAACCCCAACACTGCGAAAAACAATGATCGTAAGCGCCCCCAGGAAGTTCGGATGCGATTCACAAGACTGGCAGAGATTTTCCTTCTGAGCTTCTTGTCACACGACAAGGCTCTATGCGCACGGCAGATGAATGTCTCACTGTGTTACGTGCATGTGGTGCCATATGGTTCACAGGGTGTGTTCTTGGTCCCATTTCAGCAGTGTCTCAGGATGCACCGCTTTGTCTGAGTGTCTCATTTTTTCCTTCAAAAGGCGCATAGTCGCACACTTTTTATTGTTGGCACCCAAACTCAGACACCCGGACGACCACCCGTTGCGCTGTTTGTAAGGGGAGGGGCGGGAGATTAGGGTGTGGGGAGGCAGGGGTGCTGCTGTCCCTGTATGGGGCTGTGGCATGGCATGGGGTGCACAGGGCGGCACAGGAGGTAGGATTGGCCCTGCACAAGGAGACAGGGTTGGCCCTGTGCAGGGTACACAGGGTTGTGAAGAGACATATGCATTCTGCGCAGGGCCCTGAGAGGATACGATTGACCCCATGCACAGTGCCCGCAGGAAATGTGAACAGCCCTGGTTATACTATCGGGCTTATGCAGAGTGCACAGGGCCAGGAGGAGACACCATCGGCGCTGTGCAGGGGACACAAGGCTATGAGCATACTGCAAGGCTGTCTTTGGGGTGGCTTTTTGGGCCCAAAGTGCAGACTTACTTTTTTGGGGCTGTGCACAAACAGAAATTTCTACTGTTCAACTCGGCACAATACACCCGTTACATCCTCTGGGGGAAATCTTGTGTAAAGGTGTAGTAAAAACTCGGTTGTGCTACTTTTGGGATATCATTCTGGACACCAGGCACAACATGAAGGAAAGTGCAACAACCAATCACAGAGCCGCTCTAGGCTGAGCCTTTGGTATGACGTTTGAAGAGATAGATGCTAAACCCAGAGGGCTACAGTGTCATGGTGGAGTTAGGGGCAAGTGTTTATTTCAAAATTGTGAAAGTTGCTGTCGGTGTCAGTGGCTGATTTGAGGGAAGGGGTGGATCAACACAAGGTGGGAAATGAATAGAATTAAGAAGCCCAAGCTGCAGTTCACACCAGAGAGTATACATGTCGCTGGACCTCGCGGACTTCTGGTAGGCACATACACAGTATTGGAAGGTGCACCTCAAGCCATACTTCTAACTCACGGAAGCGGGGATCGCCATACAAGTGGCAGCCGGCGGTCAGAGCCTGGCTCTGAAAGTTGGAAAGAGAGTGCACTTGCGAGGAATGGGCAACCAACCCACAAGGAGTGGGAGGATAGTGTGATTGTGAGCAACCATTTGTAGTGGGCTGGGGTGCACGCACGATACCAGGTCATTGCCCAACACACATGAAGACACGGCAGACAAAATAAGAGCAAGCAAGTGGACGAGTACAAAGGGAGACATTACAATTAAGCAGCAAGCGGAGGCAATGTCACGGAGGAAGGCAAAGAGAGGGCACCAGTCCGGTGAGGGTGGAGGCACCGCAAGCAACCCACTACAACTAAACGGCATCACAACAAAGCCAAACGACCACACATTTTGCGCCAAGGGGTAGCGTAAGCGCGCCAGGCATCTTTTTGGGCCACTTTTGATACGGAGCCCTAATCCACGCTTTTTGTATGGCCCCTTTCTAGTTGGGGATATGGACTGGCCCCTTTCGTGTTGGGGATATGGACCGCCCCCTTTCCAGTTGGGGTTATGGAATGGCCCCTTCTCAGTTGAGGATAGCCACCCGCAGAAACCGGTACTTTCATGTCGGGCACCAAAGGGCGTTCGGAGGCGGCTTGGCGTCGAAGCGTTGCTTGTGTTCGCGAATATCTTAACCATGTTGTACAAGAAATTCGCTGGGCTGACAGCTTTAATCCTTTCAAGAGCACGCCACCTGACTCGCCGCACCCCACTAAAAAGGGTTTGTCAACGGTAACCGCGTGTCCAGAGGAAACACGACACCGAGCGTGCGGACGACTGCGACTCGCATGCCAAACACCGCGCTATCATCACCTTCATGTGCTTTATTTGGGAAAGCGCCACTAGATGAGCTTCTATGTTTTTGATTTCTCGAATTCGTCACTTGCTAAACATCATGCCCTCATCACCTTCATGCGCCTTATTATGGAAAGCGCCATTAGCTGAGCTTTCGTGTTTGTGATTTCTTGAATTTGTACTTACTGAATAGGCAACCTCAGGCATGGCGGTTGCCTATGTGCTATGGGTCTATGCCTCGTGCTAGACCCGGGTGTCAGTGTCATATGAGTCCGATGACCGCTTTCCAAGAACTGTCTTGAGTACTCTACTTTGAACAAGTTTGAGTCAGTCCAAAAAACAAAAACTAAGAGGTCCATTGTCACACCTCTGCACTCAGTGTACAGTAGCAACATGGTTGCCCCGGCGTCTCCTTTTGGGGACATGCGTGGCACGCATGAAGCTATTGGGTTTATAATTTTTGCTGTACATAGTACCTGGGCCATGATGCCCACACACACTATTGGCCTGACGGCCTGAATTGTCTCCGGTGTCAGAACAAAAAAAATTCAGAGATCCATTGTATCTGTGAAACATCGCACAACACTAGCCAATGGGCAATATGAGTACTAGATTTGGAAGCTTGGTGGTTGGGTTTGTGGACCATGCCTCACACGAGCAACAATAGCATACTGATGCGCATAGTCATTGTAGACCTGGCAAGGTGCAATTATTTGGCACATTGTGACAGTGAGTCTAGACCTCATACTCTTTGAAATGACCTTTGGGCATCACAAGGATCTCGCGCATTGTGCACAGGCCCGGGGCTCATTGAGAACACAGTTTACCACAACAATCGTGTCAATACATGGATTTCACAAACTAAGACAAAGCCTCAAGATGACAGTGAGTGCTTTGTGCCCAATGAATGGCACCACACTGTGCATGCCACCATGATGAGCCCACACACAATATTTGGAGCGGAAAATGCCCATCCCCTCCACAGGTGACCATAGATGGTATGAATTAGCTGGGAGCAGTGTACAGTTGCTTGTAGTCATCTCGGTGGCACTTGGCAGTAGCGGCTTGCATAGGTTTGCTGTTTTGCATGATGTTTGTTCTGGACCTGTTGGGCTTGCCTGCACAGAGTTTTACCAATTGCGTCAAAGAGGGTTGTTAGATCACGCACAATCACAAGCGCCATGTCCCCCCCCCCCCCTCTCACTCTCCCAGTTAACCTATTGACCTATGGCTGATTGGGTGCCAGCCTCAGAGCAGGGTCCTCAGGTGAAACTGAAGCAGCCTCAGTATTGTGGAATGTAGGCTAGAGGTTTTGGCCGACAAAACGCGGCCAAACAGGGATCCAGGCAGAGAAGGTTGGTCAGCCTGTACATACACCAAGCCCGTCAATGGACAGTATGTGAATGGAACTGCCGAACATTGCTGCATATGCATACCAGGATGTGCATGTGTGGAGTGCTTTGATGACCTGTTGTGGCCCCCTGTTTTGCATAGTATACCCCCCCTTGCGGAAGCACCACATTGTCTAAGCACCGGGACCTGGTCTGACCGTTGTTTTTCTGACCACAGGTTTTATGGTCAGAACCTTAGCAGAACGTGATTGTGTGCCGATTGTAGGGAAACAGGGGCTGTGTCATGTTTGGGATGAGTCCTCCTGCTCATAACAAGATTATGCTTGGTACTGATGTGATTTTCAGCCATGACTAATGTCGTTATTCCTAGCTTGGCTGTCACGTACATCCAGGTTACATTTACTTCACCAAAGATATTGTTGATGACAGTTTTGTCCCCAGGAATAGGAAGCCCAAACCCATTCCAAAACCTGAAGCCGAGCCTTCTCCGAAGCCTGCCCCAATGGGCAAGCATGTGCAATTGTTTAAGATGAGGCGCAAGGTTGGAAAGGGCTTCTATTCCACAGCTCCTGATGCCTCTGATGGGCAGTGAGGACCTCCAGAATTTGCTGAAATTTGCCTGCACATTGTGTTCTAGGGCCCTGTTACGACAGTTGTGCTTAGGGTGAGGTATGGGCAAATCTTGCCCCCACACTGTTCAACGTGTGGGTTTTGGCTTTGGTAGTGGGGGCTGAGCACTCACGCAGTTTTCAGTTTCGTCAGTGGCGCTTGAAAACTTTCGAAAATTTCAACTTTTTGGGAAACCTTCCAATGGCTTTGGGATGGGTTTGGGTCATCATTTGGTGATGCTGCGGCAACTCTAGCACCCATGGGGGTCGTAGTGTCAGCGGTTCAAGCAGCTGCCAGGCCCCTGTAGCCGGAGCCTTGGGCCCCCCAAGAGCGCAGAACAAAGCTGCTCCCCGCCCCTCTTTGAGGTGCCTTGCTGAAGGCAATAGAATTTGCTGTGCCAATGTGGGATGGGAAGGACAAACTTTGCAATGAATGAGCAGGTTCCCCAGGTGAGGCTGGGACACATGGTGCATGTGGAACCCTCTCTTGTACTATCTGCCCTACTTCTTGACCCAGGCTGTTGCCTGAGAGCTCATACCGTACTCATCGGAACTGTTGAACCTGTTGAGCCGGAGGGGGAAAAGTGGAACGGCGTAGTGCATATGCAAGGGGTATACCAAGCAGGTAGTGAACAGAGACAATTCCCCAGGTAAAGCTGGAACACATGATAAATGTGGAACCCTCGTTCGTACTATATGCCCTACTTCTTGACCCAGGCTGTTGCCTGAGAGCTCACATTATACTCATCGAACTTGTTGAGCCTGAGAAAAAAAAAAAGAACCTGTTGAGCCGCAGGGGGAAAAAAAGTACCCCCCTGGGGAGGGGGGTATTTGCTATCCCAATGGGATGGGATGGACAGATTTTGCAATGCAGGCAAGTCCAACATGTGTTGGGGTGTGTAGTGAGCGCCGCACTTGCCCTTCATCCCCCCTGGCACTCTTTGATGTTTGTTGATTCAGCGTTCAGGCGCCGTGGTCTCGCTGCCTCAAGCATGTGAGGCCCTGGGGCACTCAGGAGCTGCCCGTGGCACAATGAGCAAGAGCTACATGGAGACGTTTGTGCAGCGGAAGGCGCACAGCTCCTCTCCATCCCCCAGCACCAGCACCAGCCCTGAGACGGTCCGGGGCACGACGGACCGGCAGTCGTATGTCACGTACCTTGAAATGCAGCTGGAGCGCATTACACAGTCCTGCTTGAGGTCCACCCAAGCCCCAGCCTGTGCCCAAGGCCCGGCCTGTGCCTCAGTTCCAGCCCAAGCCTTTCCCCTCAAGTACGGAGATGAGGGTCCGGGGGGAGGGTCCCGAGTGCCGTACATACCAGCCCTTGGGGTTGTACACAGGCCAGGGAAAACAAGGATTACAATCTCAAATATGGAGAGCTACCCCAACATGAAAGATCAATTATTTTAGATTTACTTGAGGGGGTGGCAGTCTCCCACTGCATCACCTGGTTTCAGACTCAGCTAATCCTCACAACGTGTCAGATCGGCTACCACGCCACTGTGGGGTCATCGTAGCACTGGACAGCTCTGAACCTTGATTCCGAGAGGTTATCTCGAGTACTGTGAAGTGAGCCGGCTACGCCCGCTCATCTTAGTCTGACCCCCCCCCCCAAAAAAAAAACAATTAATTTAGATTTACTTGGGTCACAAAGGGGTAGGCCGGACCTTCTGTGCTCTCGCCTTGTCTAACAAAGCCAAAGCACCTGGATTGCATCCACTCAAAGGCACGTTTCTCGAAAGGAGTCGGAGCACGGGAGAATGCAGATGAGGGTATGCGGGAGAATGCAGCGCAAGAGCAAGCTGCACGATTGCACAAACCGCAGATGCTCATGCAGACATGCTCTGCCCGGTTGCACGACAACGAGGCCTTGTTGCCATTGCAGGCATAGAAGATAATTGTTTGCCTCAGGGTACATGAGCCACAGACAGGGGCTGAAGAGTGTTGGAGCAGATGCAGACCGCAGGGCAAGTGTACCCGGTACACTCGGTGAAGGAGTTACAGTTACAGTGGAGGAGTTGCAGAGTTGGGGCCAGGTTTGGGCCGGCAGACGATGCAGTTGGCGAGGGCTGAGGGGAGGACTGTGGCTAAGCTGAGGTGCGGCGGGCACTGGGCTGAGGCTTGGCACAAGGGAACTGCTACCAAGCGCATTGCCCTGATCCTTCGCAGACACTCGCCAGATAAGGAGGTGCTTGGGGTTGTGGGTGTGCCGCTGCCTGGACTCAGGTGTGCCGTGATCATTGAAGCAAAGATCACGCTGAATGTCGGGTGGCTGATGCAGTCGCCGCATCCATCCGTCCAGACCACTGCACCACTGGAGGCTTTGGATCGCCCCATGTGCTGACCCACCTTTCATGGTTTTGGGTCAGACCATGCAATCTGGCCTTAGGCAGGCACCACCGCACCTCAGCGTACGGGGCGCAGAGCCAAAACTCTGCCCCTCACATCCCGGTCTGAACGGAAATCTGCAACTCTTGCCCAAAGGTCAGTGCAATTCGCCCTTCCAAATGCATAATTTTTTCCAAAATTTTTTCCAAAATTTTTTCAAATTTTTTTTTCCAATTGGACCAATTGAGCTGCACGGTAATGGCGCCTCAGCACCGTCGAAAAAGATGAAAGTGGCCTCGGGGCACATGGGAGGGGGCTGCCCCTCTGGGCTAAACAGCAGACGATGATGTCAAGTGGGAGGCATAGGACAACTGCCGAACGGTCACACTATGTGCCAACGGCAGAACATACGCCAATCGATGTACCAAGGCACATCAATGGGCGTTCTTGTGGAAGTCCTGCAGACGGGCCAGCAACGCAGGACATGACCCTACGGGTAGGAGGGAGGCAGAGACAGGGACAGAACAGCGTGCACGGAGCCATGCAGAGCATACCAGAGGTAGCATGCCTTACGTAGCACGGTTAGCCATAGCCAGACACGTGGTTATAGCCGTTGGGTTGGGCCTCGCCGTGCGCAACCGTGCGCCATCTTCACAGCCAGCTGTACGCAACCGTGCGCCATTTGCACAGCCGACCGTGCGCAACCGTGCGCTACCCCTGCATCTAGCCATGCGCAACCGCGCGGCCATTTTTTTTTGATTGACCGGAAGCCCCTTAAGTGCCGGCCGTGTCCGATGATGGTGTTTATTGCATGGGGGGGGGGGTCTGGGCCCGGGTCCTTGACGTCGACCCCCCCCCCCCCCGCCTCCCCCCACCCCCCTCCCTGGAAATTGGCTTGGAAAGTGCCGGACCATGGGCGCTGAAGGCGCCCTAAGGAAAATTTGTCTGATCTAGTCAAGGGTGAAAAAATGGGTTTTCACCCCATGTGTCTATACTCAAAATACTCAGATTTTTCAGGAGAACCCAATAATGGATGAAAACCAAATTGGACCAAGTATCAATACTACCCCTAGACAAAGGTCCCCCCCCCCCCCCTTGCAATAGCTACGCCCTTGTAATAGCTACAGTAGGCGTAGGGACCGTATTAATTTGGTACCTAATTTTAATTCGGTACAAATGTAGTGCAGCCGCATAACACATGGGTTTGGTGACAATTTTGCCAGCTACATAGGGTCATGGACACATTTGTTGTGAGTGTTTGCCCACTTGAACCCACATAGCTCTGATTTGGGGGATATTTGTGTACTATACGTGGGCGGAGGTTAAGGTGCACTCATACCATGCATTCTCTCACGTGTATGTCGGTAGTTGTATGTGTCGTGCGCAAGCCACGCCCTTGTAATAGCTACAGTAGGCGTAGGGACCGTATTAATTCCGTACTTTGGCGTAGCTATTACAAAGGGGGGGGGGTATGTCAAAGATGGCACATACCCTAGTGGGTAAAGTAGTGTGTCCGCAGCTCAAAGGTTGTGGGTGCAATCCCCGGTGGGGTCAGTCTGTAGGACCCTTGGCAGGAACAGGGACATATTGAAAAGAAAATTTTTTGGTTTTTCTGGTTTTTTTGTGCTTTGGTTTTGTGCCCTTTGTTGGGGACCCTGAGAATGCAGGGGTTATGTAGCATTTCCGCCCATTTGTGGGCCCTCGAGAAGGCAGGGGTGAGGCAGCCAAAAGCTGCTGCACAAAACGAACCTAGAAGCAGACCGAAGCTCCATCAAGGGCCCCACTGCGGAGAGGCAACCATGCGGCACCATGTGGATATATTTCAACAGCAATTACGGTATGAGACATTAGCAGCAGTAGCAACACCTCTGCAAATGAATAATCTGCTAGGACATGGGCGCTTGATGGTGGAGACACTGAAGGAATTGAAGTTACTGGTGCCTGGCCTGGTGGGGTGCTAACCTTTTTTTTTGGTTGGCCCAGAATTGACTAGGCGGTCTTTTGCAACACATTGTGCCCTTAAACATAAATTCCACCAGCACCACCTTTCCTAAAAGAGCTCTGGTATACATTGGTGGTCAGCTGTGCGCAACCGTGCATCACCTTCACATCCAGCCACCGTGCGCAACCGTGCGTAGCCAAAGAAAGTAGCTGTGCGCAACCGTACATGCACGGCTATAACCACGTCTCTGGCCATAGCACAGCCTGTGTACCGTATGCTACGCGTGATAGGCCATGTACCCAAGTAATTTTTGTCACCTGAACCAGGTGCCTCATTAATGAGGTCCCCCCCAAACAAACTATTGCAGTGTTCGTTGGACAAGGCATTCGTTGGACGCGCCGGGCTGGGGGTACAATTGTGCAGGATTTACCCAGACAGCCCCCGGTTGCCGACGTCGAGGCGGTGATACGAGCGGAAGACACCTCAAGAGGAAAACCAACATCCACATCACGCGTATCCAACCGTCCAGCGAACACTCCTGTTCGGACCGTGTGTTTTGAGGATTTTTGTTCTTCGCTGGGCACGGGGGGGGGGGGGTACCGCGACGGCCTGAGGACGGAGGCACGTGGACAACAAAAACAGTCAAACGACCCCCACAACAACCAACACAACCTCAATATGCCAACTACCGGGCGCTGCTGACGCGCAAACGGCCCATCCCGCCACATCCAGCACAGCCCCAACACACCAACCACTGGGCTCTGCGAACGCGGAAACAACACCAGCGGGAGCACCGGCCGCAGCGGCCGACAGAACGCAGCGACCCGACGCAACATGCGAAGGGAAGAACGGGTGACTGTCCAGGGCCCCGTAAAGAAATAACAACCCGACGGAATGTGACATAGGGCGGGTTACCGCGATCCCTATCGCCGGATCGCCGGCCGGACCCAACGTCCCCCTCCGCCCGCAGGTCGGAGCAGTACGCCAGCCGCGTGGACCAGCTACAAAGCCAGGTCAACACCTGCGAGGACAAGGTCCTGAACCTCACGAAGCTGGTGAAGCTGACGCAGACCCTGGGGGACGAGCGCGAGGCCGAGGCCCAGAACGACCTCCGGGCGGTCAAGCAGCGCTGCAAGCGCCTGGAGGCCAGCCACGCCCAGGCCACCGCGGACATCGACCTGCTGAAGGGCCAGCAGGCCGAGGCCCAGGACGAGCTCAGCGCGGCGCTGGCGTCCACGGTGGAGCTGCGGGTGGCGCTGGACTGCGAGGGCAAGCGCACGGGGGTCGCGGAGGCCGCGCTGGAGGCGCTGCGCGGCGACGCCGACCGCGCGCTCGGGCAGTGCCGGGAGCTCCGCGGCGATGCGGACCGGGCCCTGACGGAGTGTCGCGAGCTCCGCGGGGACACCGACAGGGCGCTGGCGGAGTGCCAGGAGCTCCGCGGCGACACCGACCGGGCGCTGTCCGGGCTCGAGCGCGCGCTGGGGGGCGTGGAGCGCGCGTTCGGGCAGTGCCAGGCGCTGCGGGGCGACACAGACCGCCTGGTGGCAGAGTGCCAGGAGCTGCGTGCCGCTGCTGCGGCCGCACGGACGGAGTTCGAGCGGCGGCTGCAAGAGGGCCTGGAGATGCACGAGCGCCGAGTGTCGGAGCGGCTGCGGGAGCACTCCGAGCAGCTGTTGGCCGGGATGAAGACCCTAACGGAGACGCTTTCGTCGTCGGAGGCGGAGGCGGAGCGGCAGGCGGGCGCCGCGCGCGCAGAGCTCACGGCAGCGCGGAAGGAGCTCGGGTGCAAGCTCGACGCCGGCCTCAACGCCGTCCGTGAGCAGGTGGACGCTCTCACTGCGCGTGTCGCTGCGCAGGGGGACGCTTGCTCGCGGGCGCAAGAGGACGCCCGGGCTGCCGGCGAGCGCGCACGGGACGCAGCGGCGCGGGCGCGGGAGGACGCATGCGCAGCGGCTGAACGTGCATGCGAAACTGCCGCGCGCGCAACACTGGAGCGCGCACGCGCTGTCACGCAGGAGGCTGTGGACACCTCGGTGCGGGTCACGCTGGAGCGTGCGCGGGCCGCGGCACAGGAGTGCGTGGACACGGCAGCAAACACGACGCTGGAACGCGCACGGGCCGTTGCGCAGGACTGCGCGGATGCAGCCACGCGCACGACCCTGGAACGCGCGCGCGGGGCAGCGCAGGACTCCGTTGACGCTGCTGTGCGCACCACTCTCGAGCAAAGCCGCGCGGCCACTCAGGAGTGTGTCGACAGAGCCGCACGTGCGACCCTTGAAAGTGCGCGCGCGGCTGCGCAGGAGTCCGTTGACGCCGCTGCGCGCACCACTCTCGAGCAGAGCCGCGCGGCCACTCAGGAGTGTGTCGACAGAGCCGCACGTGCGACTCTTGAAAGTGCGCGCGCGGCGGCCCAGGACTGTGTGGATGCCGCCGCACGGGGGTTGTTGGAGCGCTCTCGGGCGGCTGCGCAAGAATGTGTGGACACGGCTGCGCGGGCGACCCTCGAGCAGGCCTCCGCGGCGGCTCAGCAGGTTGTCGCTAAGACCACCCGCGTCACGCTGGACAGCGCGCGCAGCGCCACGCACGAGTTCGTAGAGGAGGCCGGGGTGGTGCAGCTCCGCGCGGACCTGCGGGCGCTGCAGGCGAGCGTCGAGGCCCGCCTGCAGACGCTGCAGGCGCAGCCGGCGGAGGTCGCGGCGGCGCTGGCGGCCGGCCGGCGCGAGGTGCAGGAGATCGCCGCGGCGGCCCGGGAGGAGGGGACCCGGCAGCGGCGCATGCTGACCGAGGCCGCGGAGCTCGAGGCGGACCGCGCGGCCCAGAGCGAGTCGCGGGTGGAGGCCATGACGGGGGCCCTCGGGGTGCGTGTCGGGCGGCTGGAGGACACCTGCAAGGTGCGGTGCCATCCCGTCCCCTCCGCTCCGCTGCACTCCCCCACAGACCTCCCCTAACCCGGACCTCTCTCCACCGGCCCTCGTGGCGGGGCTGGGGGACGGTTCTCTGTGGAATCCCCCTTCTCCCCTGCGTCACCGCCCAGACAGCCCAGGAACCATTCGATGGCCGCTCCGTGCGGTGGACTCAAGGCAACACTCGGCACTGGTCTGGTTTGCGCTGCGGTGCAGCAAGGCAAAACAATGCACAGAGGAAAAACAGTTGCGGGGATGACCGGTTTGTGCCGGGTTGTGGGGGGGGATTTAGAGAGGGACAAAATGGATGTGGACAAGTTCGGAAGCCCTACCTCGTACCAACTATTTCCTTCAATTTTAGGGATGCGATGTGCCATCCAGAGCCCACCAGGAAATAACAGCATCCATCCAGAGGCCACCAGGCCATAACAGTGACCTACTACACCCCTGGCCATGGCTGTCAATCACAAACAGCGTTGGGTTGCAATGTCAAGCAAAATGCTGTTAGGAGTAGAAACAACCGTCACAGCCATGCCCCCTCTCTTGCCTTCTACAATCGGTGCATGACCACGTGACCGTGCGTTCTCGACCCCAAAACTTGTGGTGGGACCCACCAGTGGGAACATGGGGTCGCTGTGCTCTGACACGGCCGTGCTGGCGCAAGGGACGTGGGGGACCAGCGCTTTCCTATTGTTCTCAATGCAAACCCACGGTAGGGCACTGCTCAGCTTGGCGCCAGCGTTGTGTGCACATCGCTGCCAAACAGTGCCTCTCATCGGTGACCTGCTACTGCAGGGGACCGCCTCCTGCCCTCATGTTGGCAGAAAGGGACCCAGGGTCCTTTGTTGGCCTCTGACGAGCATCTGTCTTATGCGGGCACACCGTGCGCTGTGTGGAGAGTAGGCCATTTCGGACCCGTTTCCCCCGATGGCCAAGGTGACCGCAGTAACTGGGGGGGGGGGGGTCGGCGGGAGGGGTGGGGGGGGGGATTGGCAGCTCGGCCGGGGTGGGGGCTGCGCGCAACCTACTACTACCTCATGCATACCTCAAGGGGGTGTGTGTGTCTGGGGGCATGGGGCTATAGAGGTATGTATGCGATAATAGCGATTTCTCGTCTTTGCCCGGAAGACAGTCTTAAGGGTCTTAAGGACGAAAGGCATAGTACCCCCTTCAACTCAGCATGGGACAAAAAAATTGGCGCCATTGGCGCCACGGCCCCTGCACCGCAATCTTTCAAAACTCGGGGGGAGGGGGGGGGGGGGCTGGGGGGTGTCGCATACAAGGACCGGGTCCAGCTGCCCCCCCGGGGTCTGACAACAACCCACCGACCTGCTTCCAACCATCAGTGTCGAACCTTGGGTTCGAATCCACGACCTCTGGGTAGGCTTTCGGCTTTACTCCCGGCGCCGGTGGAGGACCTGTGCCCTATCCAGACCGGTCTAACACATCCCTGGGGCCATGGCGTGTGCTGAAAGTCAATCATACCGTCCGTCTAAGCTGCTGATACGGACATTCACAAGGAATGGCCAACAGGGACGGAGTGGGCGAGCTGCTGGGGGGGAAAGCCACAGGGCTCCAGGGCGCCGGGAGCCCGGTGTTCAGTGGGCGGAATGCCATGCTCTGGTACTGGGCCTATGGCCTGGGGACCTTCAGGTCCAGCCCAGACCCCTTTGGAGGGGCAAGAGGGGGGTCAGTACGTAACCCCGAGTGGAAAGCTGTGGTATGGCAGTGCCAGGGCAGGCACACAGCAGCACATCGGGGGGCGTTTCTGCACAGTGCCCGTGAGTCAAATGGCTGTCCCGTGACCACCCCGAAAACCACTCACCACCGGGGGGGCTACGTCCACGGGGCACAAACAGCAGATTTAGGCAGCAATCTTTTTTTTTGTACTCCGCCAATCCATAGAAGGCCCCAGTGGGGAGCGGAAACATGGCAACGCCACGGTCCATAATGGTAGTACATGCTGGTCTGTCCGGGGCGTTTTACAAAACAGTCCCTCAGATTCCCAGTAGATTTAGGCAGCAACCTGGCATTTCTAGTGGGAAACACAGTTTGTTTTGACTCGTTTTCTGAGTTTTTGGGCTGAGTCAGAATCTGAGGGGTCCTTGGTATGGGATCCTCTCCCCCCCCGCAAGTTTTGGTAGATAGCTGGGGAGGGTGCCGCATCAGGACCGGTTGTAGTCGCCCCCCCCCCCCCCCCCGGGCGTCCGACATTAGGCACATGCCCTGAGGCCACTCAATTGACGACGGGCGCCCTTCAACCTCCGAAAGACTCCGGTCAGTCCAGAGGTAAGACCACATAACTCCTGCACCCATAGTTCCAGGTTCGAATCCCACGATTTGAAGGGTCCACCCAATTGGCACCGGGAGTAAAGACCCGTGGTCGAGAGTCTGCGGGGATCGACACTGCTGTTCGGACACACGCCCAGCCGTGCGCCAGCATGTTGGTGAGCGGCCCTCAGAAATAGGGACTCATGCCCCCGAAATACCCTGCACTCCGTCACCCCCCCAAGGGTTGCAAATCGGTCACAATAGGGGGATCCCCGAAACCACAACACACAAAAAGGGCACCTGACATCCGGTACACGCATCCAGGCAGTTGGAGGGTAACGGACTTGAATTGGAGGGTAACCGACGGCGGTTGGAGTGTATCCGACGGCTGTTGCATTGTATCCGACGGCAGTGGGCGGGTGCCCTCAGCGTCCCCTTTCACACCCACCGCAACCCTTTCTGCTGCCACTTCTCCAGGGCGTAGACGGGCGGCTGGAGGCGCACGCCGGGCGGCTGTGCGAGGGCGTGCGGCTGGAGCTGCAGGGGAAGCTCGAGCAGGCCCTGTCGGATCAGACACAGAGGTTTGCCTCGAGGCTCGAGGAGCACTCGGAGGTCCTGGTCAGTACCCTCCAGAGCTCCGTGACGAAGGTGCGGGAGGAGGTGCAGGGGATGGTGGCCGGGGCCGTGGCCAAGGAGGTGGCGGCGGGGGCGGCCCCGGGGGAGAAGTCTCCGGGACGCCCCTTGGCGGCGCTGGAAACCGAGTTGCTGGCCGCCCTGGAGGACCGCATCGCGGACACGCTGACGGCGCAGCAGAGGGCGGTGCAGCAGGTGCCCCCCCCCTCCGCTTCGATGCCCCACGCGTCGTCCGGGCAGCCCCGTTTGGGAGGCGTTGTTGTGTGCGGTGTCCCCAGTGCCCCCCCCCCCCCCCCCCTTGCCCTCGGCCGAATTCTGCTGCAGCCGATGTCCCGATGGCGGCGTGTGTGTGTCGCCGAGGTATCCCGGTTTGCCAGTGGCGTAGGTTTGGAGGCTGGCAGTGGCTACGCTAGCCCTACGCCCGGGGCATGCGTGGAGCCGCCAGCCTGGTAACTGCATCCCCATCCGTGCGGTGGAGACACGGGGAGTGGGTACCCTTACCTGGCTAACCGCTGGCACGGGACCTGCGCCGATCGCCGGCAGCTTCTCCTCCTCCCCCCCCCCTTGCCCTCAGCCGAATTCTGCTGCAGCTGATGTCCCGTGGCGGCGTGTGTGTGTGGTCAATCAACACAGCAAAGCAGGCAATCATTGAAGAGAACTTGTCAAGTACGATTCTCAGGAACAATCAAGTGCGAGTGCAGATGAAATATCACATAGAGTCACGATCTTTGTTCTCACTTTCTGCCTGAGCCATCAATGCAACCGATGCGAATCTTTGATACAGGAGCACAGTGAAATGAGCCAAAATTTTCAGCAAAGCGACAGAAGTACATAGCCAAAGGCGCCAAAGGCCATGCCCCGTTGCACGGAGAAGGTGGGGAATGCAGACGGCAGCGGGAAGGAGGAGCTCTGGCTTCCGAACAGATGAGCTCCCATTGCCAGGGGCGTGTTGGGGCATCGCCCCACGTGTTGTGGTCGGAATCACCAGAGCGGCCTTTAAGGACGCCCACAGCATTGTTTTTTTTTGGGGTGTAAAGGGCCACCCAAGGGACCACTCTACCTACCGTCAGACTGACTCCCCTTCAACCGCCGTCAGTTACCCTTCAACCGCCGTCGGTTACCCTTCAACCGCCGTCGCTTACCCTCCAACCGCCGTTGCTTACCCTCCAACCGCCGTCGGTTACTCTTCAACCGCCGTCTGTGATCCTCCAACCTCCGTCGGTTCTCCCACCATCGAGCTGAGTCTGGCAGACGTTGTTGCTTTTTCCCAGTAAGGACCGCCCTGGGATAACCCATAAAGATATTTGAATGCTCCAGGGATTTGGATGAATTGGGGCATCTGTCCGAGAGTGAGTAACTCGAGTCGAACTCAGACTGCGTACAGACGGCACGCACTCGAGTCCTGCGGGGGTGATGAACCCCGTCACTTATCTGTATTCGCTGGCTCACAAGATCAGTGCAAGGGTTTGGGTAGACAGCGGTCATGCCCGGCACCACTGAAGCCTGGCCCACTTTCCGGCCCTCCCCTCCTGCCCAGGGCTCCTTTTCACAACTCAGCACTACTGGGGTAGGGGGGGGGGTCCCACACCACCCACCCACCCCCCCTGGACCCCGCCCCCCTTTAAAAGATTGGGCCAAATTTTCTTCCGGGCCTTCTCCCGTTCAAATTTTTCTCTGGCGCCTTCGGTGGTGCAGACCAAAAATGATTTTCTTTGGCGCCTTCGGTGCCTCTAAAAACTGAGCACCACCGGGGGAGGGGGGTGGGGGGGGGGCGGACCCCCTCCCCTGGACCCCCACGCTCACGCCCAGGGAGACCCGGGGCCGGTGACCTCGTTGTGGTGTGGGGGCCCGAATGGCTCTGGCTATCGTGAACAGACCGGATAAGAGGGTTCCGGTCAGGTGGCTGGGAAGGGGGGGGGGGGGGGGGGCTCTGGCTGCTTAAAGTTGCCCAGCCGACGGCGCTCAGGGGGGGGCTGATCGCCACAAGTTGCCCGACGATGCCGGCCTGAGTGCCCGTGGGCCGGCGAGGCCTGTGGTGCTGCCCAGCCGGGCTTCCGAGCGCAGGGGCTGCCTGTACGTGCCTCCTCCTCTCCTCCACCACCACCTCCCCTCTTCTCTGCACCCGGTTGTCCTGTTGTCCTGCGGCACCGAGTTGAGTTGCCCCCAGGGGACTAGCCTGGGGGAGTAGCCTGGGGTGCTGCAGGGCAAGAGAGGCCCCCAGACAGGGTGCATGTGCATGAGTAGACCCCTCCCCCCCCCGCCGCCCTCATCCCTCAGGGAGACAGGGAGAGGGTGAGGGAAGGAGGAAGGGGGAGGAGTCTTTCTCAATGAGTTTGCCTGTGAATCCAAAGAGTAGGAGCGGACACCACCAGACATCAGAGCAATCCAATGCCATATCCATCGTGTTCCTGGTCCTTTCCACACCCACTCCCACGGCGCGAAGGCCTCCAGAAGGCTGCATAATATGCGGGCGAGGCCTGCTTCGGCGCACTGGGGGGGGGGGGACAAGGCCTCGGTATCTGATTGTTTGCCTTTGGCGGCGCCTATTGGCCTCTCGCTGCTGCTCATTCTGACCCTCTGTGGGTCCGGGCGTGTTTTGGTTGTGTCAACGGAGCCCCCGGATGACTTTTTGACTACTCCGGGGGTCGGCCGTCCCGGAGACGGGCTGTTGCCCCGTGCCGTTGACCAGGGGCATCCAGACGCACACTGGGGGGGGGGGGGGGGGGGGCAGTGCACTGTCGCTGCCCACACGGGTGCTCTGGGGGGCCCCCAGAGCACCGTCGCTGCCCGCAGTATGCCTCTTGGCGGGGTCAGGGACTGGCAGCGGTCGGCGCCTAAGAGCCTGTGTCCGCGGGGTGTGACCCCCTCCCTCCCCCCACCCACCATCTCCCCCCCCTCTAAAAGGAGAGGAGGGAGTGGCCCTGGACCAGGATGTACGCCTAACCCTCTAGAGCCCGGATCGCTGGTATGGCCCGCAGCAGCAGGGTCAAGGGATGACCATTGATCAACTGTCGCACTGTGGGCGCCCCACACTTTGGCATGATGGACAGAAGGCGATGACAGCCGTGCGGCAGGCGCGGCCAAAGCCTAATGCGGGCACTGCAACCGGACCATATTAAGGGGGCGTACCGTGCGCTGTGCGAAAAGTTGGCTGTTCTCCACCACCGGGAGTTCGATAAGTTCAGAAGATTGAAAAGACATCATTGAATGGCTGCTGCAGTGGACGGGGCTGTAGGGGGCAGAATTTAGGTCCCTGGGACCCATGGCAAGCATCAGATGTATGAATGTTTGGATTTTGAATTGATTGTGCATGATTCCGCAGGTGGGTGGTTTTCAGGGTTGTTACCTGGATGATCACCGTAATAATGGGCGCTGTGCGCGCGCTGTGCAAAAACGCCCCCTAAAGCCCCCCTTAAAAGGAGCCCGGCCCCTGCCTCTCCACCGTCCAACTGCCCACAATCGCAGGTGCGGCAGCAGTGCGACGGCGTCATGGAGCAGGTGCGGCAGCAGCTCTCTGGGGTGCGCGATGAGGCCAAGAAGGACTGGCAGCTCGTGACGGAGGAGAGCGCGCTGCTGTCGGAGAAGTTGGGCGAGAAGGCGAAGGTCAACGCGGACAACATCGTGAAGGCGCACGAGCAGCTGCAGGCGATCAGCACGAGCACCAGCGCGCGCATTGAAAAACTGACGGTGTGCGGCAGCGCGGCGCGCGCCGACGGTTTGGGGGGAGGTCTGGCGATCACGGGGGGGGGGGGGGGGGGCGGCCGGGCCCGGTCCTTGTATGCGACACCCCCCCCCCCCCCCCCGGGTTTTGACAGATAGCTGGGGGGGTGTCGCATCAGGACCGGTTGTAGTCGCCCCCCCCCCCCCGTGCTGGCGATGCCGATTGGCGTTTCTGTATCCGCTGCAGCCCTGTGCAAATCCGAAGCACCTTTCAAAGGATGGGTGGCTTTATATTCGCATGTTTTTGCAATTCTTTGCGGTCAGTCCTGTGGTGTGCTGTGGGCCGCGGTTTTGTTTCAACGACGTTCATTTGTGTCAGCCCCCCCCCCCCCCCCCGCCGCTTGTTTCAGTGGCCAAATAGCCGTGAGCCCTGGGGCTTGGGGCTGGGGGCGGGGAGCTGCTGCGCGCCCCCCGAGGACAGCCGTGAGGCGGATGAGGAGTCCCCGCCGCCCCAGTGGTGTGCGCACACCCGTTGGTGAGGGGGAGGGGGAGTGCAAGGGATGGATCTTGATGCAGGAGGGCCCGTTGGTGCAGGTCCCTCCTCTCCTTTTAGAGGGGGGGGGGAGGGAGGGAGGGAGGGATGGGAAGCCTTCCGGGGGTCACACCCCGCGGACACAGGCTCTTAGGCTCCGACCGCTGCCAGTCCCTGACCCCGCCAAGAGGTATACTGCGGGCAGCGACGGTGCTCTGGGTGCCCCCCAGAGCACCCGTGTGGGCAGCGACAGCGCACTGCCCCCCCTCCGTTGGTGCAGGAAGCCTACGACCGGCAGCGGTAAAGCCTCCGCGGCCGCACCGGAACGCGCGGCGGGCGGGGGGGCGGCTGCACGCTGCCGAGGGCCGACCACGATCGAGGGGCCGATGCGGCACCGCACACCATGTGGGCCTGCACTGCCCCCAGAGGGTTCCCTGGGCCAGAGGGTGGCGGGGCCCTGGGATGCGCAGTGCTGGCGCTTCGTGTTGAGCACCGTGCGGGGGATGTGTTGGAATTCGAACGGCGGAGGATCGAAGGAGAAGGGGGGGGGTCCACCGGGGGAGGGGGGTGCACTAAAGTTGGTCTGGTGTAATTCGAACTTTGTGTCCGGCATTTCAGTAGGAATAGCTTTGTGCGTGTTACCTGAATGAGCCCCCATATGCACTGTACCTCGAGGTATTTCCTGTTTCACAGTGAAAGGCGCCTATGGCAATGTCACTGAAGAGCTTTTTGTTCTGACTTTGTTGTATTGCAATTGTCTGCTTGCTTTAGCAGTGTAGCATTCAACTCTCGTATCCCGCAGCGGGGGGGCACCCCCTCCTGGACCCCCCCCCCACCGGACCCAGATTTCATGGTGGGAAACAATGACATTTACGCAAGGAAACGTTGATTTGGGCCTTTTTGTAATCCGCAAACTTTTTGGGTCCCAGACCCCCCTCCCCCGCCTCCTCTCTTCCAGTACACGCTTGGCACCGTGGGTCAGTCCAGACTGCCAGCCGGGCTCGGGGGGGGGGGGGGGGGTTCATCAGAGGGGGAATTGGCTTTCGTGTACTTAGCACCGCATCAATTTCCCTGAATCTTGGGCGAAGGAAGGAAGGCCAAACGGGCACAAGGGCGCGGCACAAGACTCAAGACGGACACAAAATGCTGCGATGACCCCCCCCCCCCCAATTCAAAAGTACGGTTCCCAAAGGGCACCATCCCCCCCTGTTCCACGACCATTACCCGAATCGTGCGCCGCAGGATGAGCACCCCCCCCCCCCCCTCTTTGGTCTTCCAGGCCTCCCACTCCGCCTTCAAGGAGGACTTCTCTCGGATGGTGGGCGATCAGCTGCAGAAGATCATCGAGCGCATGTCGGCCCTGGAGCAGCGGCAGAGCCAACACGTCGCCGAGCAGGCCACCACCTCCGAGCTGCACGTGTCCAGCCTCAAGTCCTCCTACCGGCGCCTGGAGGAGCACTTCCAGTCCCTTGAGAAGACCGTGGCGTCGGGCGGGCCCCGCTCCGATACCCAGGCCCTGGCGGCCCAGGTCTGGGAGGGGGGGTCTGTGCAGAGAAGGGCCGGGGTGGGGCGGTCGGGGCACCGGCCGGGCATGCGGCAGAGGGGCCCCGGTTGTAACACGGTGTCTGCCCCAGAGTTCCTTTTCACGACTCAGCACCCCCAGGCGTGCGCAGGTGGGGGGGGGTAAAGGGGGGGGGGCACGCAGGGCTTTGCTTGAAGGGGAGGGGTGCGATCGGGGAAATTCCAGAGCTGTCGCATAGCGGTCACAGGGGACGTAAAGCGGTTGGGGGGCGGTTACTGGCGGTTGGAAATGCGGTTGGGGCGGGTGTCGGGGTATGGGAATGCCTTTGGGGTAGAGTCAGGGCCGAAGCGTTGGGGGGGAGGGGGGTACCCCCCTCCCCTTGAAGCAATTCCCTGGGGGGACACCAACAATTGTTGTTTGCTGGTGATCGTTTTTTTTTTTCATGTTGGCTCTGACGATTGCACCAAAAGTTTTTTTTCGGCACCTCTAAAAACTCGGCACCCCAAGGGGTGGGGTCTGGGCAGGGATGCATTCGGGCGGCGGTGGCGAGGTGGTGGTGCGCGTTGACGGCAGTCCGTCTGTCGGGCACGTCCGTTCATCTTCCGCGCTTGGGAGTGAGAAGGTGGTCGTCATTGAGCGTGTCTGTGCGCTTTGGGTCGGGTGCAAAACAAGGCCGCATTTTTTTCCAAGTCGGAGGCGTTTTCCGCGCTTCATGCCTTTCCCGCGGCTGATGGCCCCGCACCAAATTTGGAGGTGTACCGAAAATTTCCCCCTCACGAAATTGTCCCCAGACGACATCCCCCCCCCCCGCCCACCAGGGGGTGCCATAAGGACGCTCACCCTTTTTTATTATTATTTTTTTTTACTATGGCATCCACTCTCTGATGTTTGGTGGCTACCCACCAACCGCCATCGGTTACACACCAACCGCCATCGGTTACACACCAACCGCCATCGGTTACACCCCAACCGCCATCGGTTACTCACCAACCGCCATCGGTTACCCACCGGCTGCCATCGTAGGGCGTATTGGACACTCCGAGTGTTTTTTTTTTCCATTACGGCACCCCCTGCCCCCCCCCCCCCCCTGTAGAAGTGGGCCAAGTTCTGAATTCCTCCGTGATTTGGGGACCCCCGAGATGGCAGGGGTGATGTAGCCATTTTGCCCCCATGCGGGCCCCCCGAGATGGCAGGGGTGATCTAGCCATCTTGCCCCCATGCGGGCCCCCCGAGATGGCAATAGAAACATCAACACAAACACCAACGTGTCACCCCACCACATGCACGCCGGAGGGGGCACACATGGTGCTCATCGTCTGGATGCGCAACGGAAACCGGCTAGGTAGGTCCTCGACTTGTGCTGTGCGTTCTTCTCTAGGTACGATTAGGGTTCGGGTCAGGGCGGCCCCTCACGGGGGGTCTAGGCGGGTGGTACTTTCTAGGGGTTGTGCAGCCGTTTCTGATTTCCTCCCCGCGCTAGGCATTGGGGGGCACCCCTGAGATGGCAGGGGTTATGGAGCCCTTTTGCCCACACCCCATGCGCAATAATGATCCCCACGTCCAGGCCCTCCGAATGGGCGTAGGTCAGACGGGACCCCTTCCCCACAGGCACCCCAACCCCCCAGCCCCCGAACCCCTGCCTGAACCCCCCACATGCCCTGAGCGCGCGCGACATACACACAGGCACGGCGGTATCTCCCTCCCATCAGCGCCTTGGTGGGGTTCGGGGATCGTCAACAGTCTGGGGGGCTGTGAGACCAGACAGCCGGGGTAGGGCCCAGTCGTGCTGGTGAGGGAAGGGCACACCGGCCGTGGAAGCCCGCCTCCGGTGCGAGCCACGACCCAACCCCCCCCCCCCCCCCCAGCCCCCGGCTCCACGGCCCCCCTCCCCCGTCCCGTCAGATCGAGCAGCTCTCCACCCGCGTGGTGGCCTTCGAGGAGGAGTACCACAAGTCCCACGTCAGCGTCTCCGAGTACCTGCAGACGTGCCGCCACCACATGGCGGCCCAGACCCAAAAGGGGGAGGAGACCTGCGTGGCCATGAAGCAGCTCATGGACGTGCAGGAGACCGCGAAGATGGTCATGCTGACCGAACTGGAGGGCGTCAAGACCTGGGCCGCCCGGAATCTCGCGCGCCTCAAGAAGCGCCTGGAGGTTTGGTGCCCGCCTCCTGCCCGCCCCCCCCTGCCTGCCTCGGCCCTCCTGCCCGCCCCCCCCTGCCTGCCTCGGCCCTCCTGCCCGCCCCCCCTGCCTGCCTCGGCCCTCCTGCCCGCCCCCCCTGCCTGCCTCGGCCGTCCTGCCCGCCCCCCCTTCTTGCACCCCCCACCCCCCCCCTGAGTTGGCGAGGGGCCCCACAAGTCAGCGAAATTCGGCGAAGTCGCCACAAACCAAAATTTTGGGTGCAGCACTGATGGAGGAGTGCCATGCGAAATGGAAGGATACCTCCACGGCCAACACCGGATCATGGGCCTTATTTTGTGCCAAACCTCCACAAGTTTGATCCCGCCCTCCAAGTCGGGTAAAACGCACCGCCGACTTGCTCACCAACTTGTTGGCTGCCAGGTTTGCCGACTCGGGGGGGGAGGGGGGGTTGTTCTTGCGAGATTGTCTGACTAACTGTAGTCAGATATGACGTTCTGTTTTCTGTTTCAGACATCGTGTGTGTCTTGAGGGTTAACCGGGTTTGGCACAGGGAATACAGATGCACTTGTGCGTTACTGTGGAGTGCATTGCCTCTGGTTTGCGTTGGGCTGTCGTTTAATTTGGTCGCACCGCCCCCCCCCTCTTGCGAGAGCAACGCCCTCGTCAGAACGACACTTCCGTACCTTTGGGACCTATCGAACGTGGCGGTCCCATTGATCTGGTGGTCCATGGGACATCACGTTCCCTCAGCGAGTTCGGGGCTGGGGACGGCATTTCGGGGATACCGATGCCTGTCCTGCCACTTGATGCCACGCGTCCGGTGCGCCGGGACGAGGCCCATGCCCCCAGACCCACAGGGGCGCGCCCCCAATCGACCAGCCCTGGTCCCTTGTTGTCCAAAAGGGCGTCGGATAGGGCCAGTCCCTCGAGTGCACAGGCCCTGCGCCCAGAGTCGAACAGGACCGTGGCCTGCATTCGCAACGGCGTCCGATCGGGCCCCGGCCTCGTTCAGTGGAGGCGTGCAGGTCATCATCCATTGGACTGGGCACTGCCGCTGCCCGTGTCCTCTCGCGGTGCGGCGCGAGCAACGCCCTCCTCAGAGCAGAAGGAGGCGGTCTTCCCGTCATTTTCGGGGCCTCTACGGGTGTTCCTGCGAAAGGGGGGGAAGGGGGTACCCTCCTGTGCCCGCCCGCCCGCCTGCTTTGGGGTGCCGAAGGCCGTGGCAGCCCCACCCACACCGCCCCAGGGACTCCCGTCGGTGGAGGAGGAGGACCGCCGCCCGAAGCGAGTCCCCCCCCTCCCCCCCCGTCGACACCCCGTCCCCCCCCCACAAATTCTGCGGCTGCCAAACATCGCGTCAGATCAGAGGCGTGTGGCCGACCCTCCGCCGCGACGGCCCAATCCCCCGACCGCCCCCGGGAGCTTTACGCATCCGGGTTTCCCAACGAAGGTCATCTCCGCCTTTCTCCCCCCCCCCCCCCGAAGGACCCGCACGGGGGGGGGGTCGTATGGGGACACATTCGTGGCGACGATTTCGTTTCTCAATTCGGTGCCAAATTTTCCCCACGAATTATTTGGCGCAGTGTGGGGCCCCTCCTGCTCAGCGATGTATTAGTACGGCCGTGCACCGCAGGAGGAGGGGGGGTACCTTCCCTGAACCCCCCCCCCTCCTCCTCTTCCAATGTTTGAGGCTGACAGGCACAATTTTGCTGCGGCGCCTTCGGTGCCAAGAGGATTTACGCTTCAAAATTTTTGGCCTGCCTTCGGCGGGGACCATACGGGGACCCTGGGAGGAGGGGGGGGTCCCAGCCAACCCCCCCTCCCCCCCCCAGAGCCCCCCTCTCCCCCCCCTTCTAACACATCCCGGCTCCTGCCCCCTTGTGCACCCCCTCGGGCGGCGGTGGCGAGGTGGGGGGGTGCGCTGTTGTGGGCGGTCCAGTCCGTCTGTCCGTCACGTCCGTTCATCTTCCGCGCTTGGGAGTGAGAAGGTGGTGGTCGTCCAGCGTGTCTGTGCGCTTTGGGTCGACCGCAAACCAAGGCCGCGTTTGTTGACAGTCGGGGGCGTGGACGTTTCCCGCGTCTGATGGCCCCGCACCAACAATTTGGAGGTGTGCCGGGACTTGAACTCTCGTCCGCCCCCGTGCCTGAGGCCCCCGTGCGCCCTCCGCCCCCCCCCCCCCGCAGGTGCAGGAGGAGGAGATGAAGGCGGTGCAGGCGGGGCAGCACAAGCTGAAGAAGCACGTGCACATCAACAACAAGAACGGCCAGAAGCAGACGCAGGTGCTCTCGGACCTGCTGATCCAGAAAGCGGAGGTGTGCCTGGGGGCGGGCCGGGGTTTGGGTTGGGGGCGACGGCCGGTGGGGAGCGGGCGACGGCCGTTGGGGCTGGGGCGACGGCCGGTGGGGAGCGGGCGACGGCCGTTGGGGCTGGGGCGACGGCCGTTGCAGAGCGGGCGACGGCCGTTGGGGCTGGGGCGACGGCCGTTGCAGAGCGGGCGACGGCCGTTGGGGCTGGGGCGACGGCCGTTGCAGAGCGGGCGACGGCCGTTGGGGCTGGGGCGACGGCCGTTGCAGAGCGGGCGACGGCCGTTGGGGGGCGGGCGACGGCCGTTGGGGCTGGGGCACCGATGGCATTCCCTTGGACGGTCTGGGCGGGGCTGTCACGGCATTCAGCAGACCGGCAGGCACAGCGGGGGGGGGGGCTACCCCTGCCCCCCCCCCCCCCCCCGCCCTTCCCTCCCCCCAGGGATCCATTGGAAGGGGGCACCCCCCCCCCCCTTTCCAGGGCGCCCAGCCTATGCCCAGCCACTGTCCCCCTGACGCCAAGTTCCAGCTTCAACGGCATTTGTAACCGACAGTAACCGCCCCCAACCGCTTCGGCAACCTCCTCCAACCGCCTGCCTAACCGCCTCCGGGGCCGCCTCCAAGGTCCCTTCCCGTCGAATGCATCCCTGCCTGCCCCACGCTTCCCCCGCCCTTTGCCTCTCATCAGGAGGCCGACCTCCTCAACACCATCGTGGACCAGGAGATCCAGGAGATCACCGCCCAGAACGCCGCGGCCCAGCAGCTGTACATCGCGGGGCTCCGCGACAACCCCCTGCTCTCGCGCCCCGCCCCCCTCCGCGGCGCCCGCCCCTCGGCCTTGCAGCCCCCGCCGGCCGCCCGGGGCCCCGAGCCCCGAGGCCCCGGGCCCGCCCCGGCGCCGCCCGGGGGCGACCCGCCCGGCGCGACCGCCGTCCCGGAGCTGCACGCCGCCGCAGGCCCCGCCTCCCGGGACCCGGTCCCAGCGGCCGCAGGCCCGCCCGGCAGCAGCGGCGGCAGCGTGTCCGGCACCGCCGCCAGCGACAGCCCGAGCAGCGGCAGCGCGGCGGCGGCGGCCCTGCAGTCCACGCTGCTGCTGCAGCCCCGCGCCGGCCCCCACCCGCTGGACCAGGAGCTCGCGGTGCTGCGGTGGCGCCAGTCCGCGTCGCCGCAACCGACGGGGACCGCCGCGCCCCGCGAGCGGCGCCGCACCCGCTCGAACCCGCCGCGGCAGGCGCGGCCGCCGCGGGACGACCCGGCGGCGGCCGGCAGCCCGCGGCGCGGCGCCGCGTCGGAGGAGGGGGCGCCCAGCGCCGCGTCCTCGTCGCCGTCGCTGACCCCCCCCGCGCCCGCGGCGGCGGCGCTGCAGGCGGTCGCGCAGGCGACGCAGGCCTGCCTGGCGGCCGCGGGGGCGGGGGCGGGCCCGGCGGTGTTCAACGCCAGCTACCAGCGCCGGAAGGAGCGCATCGAGACGCTGTACCGGGACCTGGCGACGCTGCAGGAGGACCAGGGGGGCAGCTTTGTGGATGCGGGACCCGGTACCCCCGGCCCCAGGGCTGCTTTAGAATAATTAAAAACCAAGCGGGGGGGGGGGGCTCCACCAAAACCCCCTCCCCCCCTCCCCCCAGACCAAAGTGACCATCGTGGGAAAAAACGAAATTTACGATGGGGAAAATCTGGTCAGGCCATTTTTGGTACACCAAGTTTTGGGTCCAAAACCCCCTCCCCCCTCCCCCCCCCCCCCTGCTCAAAAGAAGCCCTGCCCGGCCCGTGACTGGCGGTCTGCCGGATCCTCTGCCCCTTCAGACCCCCCCCTCCCCCCCCAAACCTCCGGTCTCGCGCTGCGGAGTCTCAGCACCAACACGAAGAACCCTCTGGTGTATCAAGACGTGCTGTGCCAGGGATGCATGGGAAAGGGGGGGAGGTACCCCCCCCCGCCTCCATTCAGGGCGCCCAGCCTACACGCAGCTACGTCCCCCCGACGGCAAGTGCCGGCTTCCATGGCGTTTGTAACCGGAATTAACCGCCCCCAACCGCTTTGACCCCCTCCTCCAACCGCCGATCTAACCGCTTTTGGGGCCACCTCTGGGGTGCCTTCCCTTCTGAAAGCATCCCTGTGCCGTGCTGTGCGGCTGCTTCCCGTTGCATTTGGTTGCAAGGTGCCTCGATTCCCGTCCATGTCCCCCCCCCCCCACCCCCCAGCCCACTGCCCCCGTCGACGGGCAGTGCCGAGGGCGTGCGAGGGGCGTTGCTTTGCCCCCGAGATGAAGCGGTGGTGCGGAGGCCGAGGGCAGTGCTCGGGGTCATGCAGAGGTGCGCGGGGCTGCCGCCTGCGTCAAGGCACGTGGGCGTCACGGTCGTACGCTGCCCTCCCCCACAGCCCATTGATGTCCATAGATCTGACCACAGACCCCCTGCGGACGTGCTGCGCGTGTTCGCGGGGGAGGGGGGGGACGTCCGGGAAGCGCCTCGGAAGTGGGAGGGGGGAGGGGTCCCGCCGAGGGCCGCTCCACCAGGGCTCCATGTTGGGGTGCAGCAAAGGGGAGAGGCATGGACAGGGGAGTGCCATGGCGTATAGGAGGGGCAGGGCGAGAAAAGGGGTGATCTCAACGCCCCCCCCCCCCCCTCCCGTTCTGCCATCGGAGCCCCGTTGCGGGCAGGGGGCAGGACGTTCCTGAAGGACACCAACAGTTTCTGTTTTCTCTTTGCTAAGGGACGCATACGCCCCCGGGCGGGCGGTTGCAGGCCAACTGCCGGCAGTTACTGGCCAACCGTTGTCGGTTAGCCGCCAACCGCTATCGGTTGACCACGCAACCGCCGTCATTTGGCGGTCGGCTCAGCCTTTTTTTCGCGCCCAGGGAATTCGGGCGTCCTGAGATTTTCTTTTTTTTTTCCTGTTAAGGAACGTCTGGGGGGGGGCAGGAAGGGGCGAGGCCCTGAAGTGACACGGACAGCGACCGGGAGGCTCTTGACGAACCAACGCCGGGGGACCAGCGGGCCTCCTCCTGCGTCCCCTTCCCCGCCCCCCGGCACCTTCTCTAATCGCTTAGAAATGCAGCCTGTCCCCATCGTCAGTGGACATGCAGAGTGTTTGTTTTGTTGTTGTAAGCAACGCCGAGTCCCATCGCCGTTGGCTGGACCCTGACCGCCATTGGGCAGCCTCGCAGCAGACTGCTCTGAGAGCCGACAATGGTGTCCCCAGGTCATTGAATGCAGACAGGACAGCCCCTGTTTTGTTGTGCACATTCAGAGATGTCCGGTGCACCCCCTGTGTCTGCTGGACGGCACTGCCTGTCCTGTTGGTAGTATTCATGCATAGAACTAGACTGAGGTCTTTGTCAGACATGCCACTAGCGTCCGCCACCGAAACTGGTTCTCAGTAGCTGTCCGCCCCGTATCATGGGCCACTCAGTAATACCCGCCCCCTGCACCACCAGAACTCAGTAGGAACGTGCTGCGTCCAGCGTGTGGCTCAGTGGGACCCTGCTCCATCTGATCATGTCTGAGTATGCAGATGCTAGTGGCAAGTCTGGTCTTTGTTTAGACAGCCATGTTTTCGTCGCCCCGTTGGATCCGGGCACGTCTGTGTTTGTCCTGTTTCGGATGGGACCCCCTTGTTTTTTTTTTGAATGCTTCCCTTCATTCCTGGACCATCATGGCCTTCTTCCCTTGAGAATAAGCAGCAAATGCAGTCATTGCATCCTCAGCCCTGAAGGGTGTGTGCATCATGACCCCAGCTTACCTCTCATCACCTCTCTGCTAGAGTCGCATAAGTCCCGTCCAGATTATTGAGTCAAGGCTATGTACTTTTGGATCGAAGGCAGAAGACTGTCTTCCACATCATATCCGTCAATTTCGTAGTGTGCCCCTTTTTTGCCCCAGATGAGCCAAGGACGCGGTGCGTGCGCCATGCACAGTGCTTTGGGTGGGTCTGAAAAGGGTTTCGGTGGATTTCGGTAAATTGTCTATGCCCCCCCTGGGGGGGGGGGGGTGTAGGCTGTTAGGGTGGGTTGGTGGGTGGGGCAGGCTAATCCCACTATGTTTGTCCTGTTGAAGTAAGGCTGTTTTGTGGCGATGCCCATATGTCTTATGGGAGGCTGTTTCAGACAATCCAAATTTGTGGCGGAAGCACATCCAATCTCTGTTTCACCATGCCCACCCGAACAGGCTGCATGCTCCCAAATTTGCCAAGGTTGGTTTTGCCAAGTTGTTTGAGAAAAACACGCAGGACTTGGCACCTTCTTCTTATTCCGTCACCTCTCAACAGCAAACCCCCCCCCCCCCCAAGGGTGGGTGGGTCCCAAGAACGCCCCCCCCCCCCTGGTAAGCAAAAGCCTGGCCATGCACAAATGAGGCAATGGCGATACACTGTCAACCTGTAACCCCTCCATAAGGCATGCCAGGATGATGGTGCCGGAAGTCGGAAAGTCTTGTCGTGTAGTGGAGCGTATTATAGCCAGTGTGGTGTGGTGTGATGTGGTGTGCTGCAGCAGTGCTGCAGCAGAGCGTGGTGTGGTGTGGTGTGGTGTGGTGTGGTGTGGTGTGGTGCGGTGCGGTGCGGTGCGGTGCGGTGCGGTGCGGTGCGGTCGGTGCGTGGCGTGGCGTGGTGTGGCGTGGTGTGGTGTGGCGCGGCGCGGTGCGGTGCGGTGCGGTGCGGTGCGGTGTGGTGTGGTGTGGTGTGGTGTGGTGTGGTGTGGTGTGGTGTGGTGTGGTGTGGTGTGGTGTGGTGTGGTGTGGTGTGGTGTGGTGTGGTGTGGTGTGGTGTGGTGTGGCGTGGCCTGGGGTGGTGTGGCGTGGTTTGGGGTCAAGTGGTATGGGTTTGTCGTGTGCCGAATGTTTGCCTCAAAAGGCATGCGACGGGCGCACGCAGTGCCGCTGTGCACTTTGCCCCCCCCTCCCCCCCCCCTGCCCACGCGGCACGCCCTCCTCGTGTCCCCGCGGCACCACCCACACACACCCTTTGCCCCCCGTTGCGCAGCACCCGCACCGCCCGTTGCGCCGCCCGTGTGTCGCTGCGGCGGCATGCCCCCCCCCATTACCTGTGGTGCCCCTCGGCCCACCCTTGCTTTGCCCCACAGCGGGTCCCCCTCTGTGCCCTGCAGCAAGCAACCCCAGTGCTCCACAGGTGTGCACCAGCCTACCCCAGGAGACCTCTGTGGGTCCGAACGTGTTTTGGTCGTGTCAACGGAGCCCCCGGATGACTTGTCCTGTTTGACTACTCCGGGGGTCGGCCGTCCCGGAGACGGGGCTGTTGGAGGGGGAGTTGGCATGTGCCGTGCACTCCAACGCTCCATCAAATCCCAAACCGCACCCCTCCGCAGGTCCGCAGGGCCACCACGCAAGCCAGCGCCTTGCACATGGCACACGCACCTTCATCCGATGAAAATAGAGAAACGATGTGTAGATGCAGTAAGTATGGAAGAAGTGTAGAAACTATAGAAAGAATGTTTTTGTGAGTGATTATTCAGCACACCTTGCCGAAAACCACCTTAATGTATTCAACTCTCGACAGCCTGCTATAGGCTACTTAGATTTGGCCAATGTTATTGTCACATCAAAAAAGGTTTTACCTTGAAAACCCCTGATGTGCAACCCTGACAGCTTTCCATTGGTATGCGCCCACACGCCATCATATTCATGCGTCTTTGTTTATGAATGAAGGGAGTTCCCCCCATTACTCGGGCTGGCAGTGGTTTGCACTGACCACGGTGAGTGCAAGCAACGGCAAACAGGAGCAGTCGTGCACCATCAATGTCTAAGTGTGGTTCATGGGGACTGCAGCAGGGGGGGGGTCCTCAGCATTGGACCCGGCTCCAATACCAGTGCAAGCACGTTTCTTCTGCCTAATGCTGAGGGCGGGGTTCTCCGCTCTGCACTGAGTGATGTCAATATATTCTTTGAGATGGCAGCTGTCAGTGCCTGGTATGTCCCAGCAGCACAGGTGCCTGATTTTGTTCGATGTTGTACATATATGGGCGTTTTCATGGGGGGGGGGGGTCATTCCGACGCAAAGTGGGAGATTTTTCAGTTCTCGCCGTTTCTCTCAAAAATGTCGTTCCGTAGGAGGGGGTTTGTTATACCTTTTCGAAATCTCCAAGAAATGGCCGTTTCGGAAAGGTATGGGTTTGGGGGGGGGGGGGTAGGTGGCCATATTTTTTCGTACCGGACCCGAACTTTTTGGCGTTTTGGTGTCTGCTCCAATAATCTGGTCTGGTCTGGTGTGCTTTGTATACAGGGTTTTACGGTGCTTGGCCCGGTGCTCCAACATGTCGTTACTATGGCAAATTTCAGTGCCATAGTAAATGATGCAGATTTCTATGCCGAATCTACTGGTGAAGGTCCCACCATCAATGCGTCGCACATTTTTTTCCAGTTGCTTCCAAAAGGGTGGGCTGGGCACCAAAGGAAAGGGAAGGGGAGCTCCCAGGCTACTGTCAACGGATTGCCAAAACTGTGTACATTGTTGTGTCCAACAACGTATGTTGGTGGGCATATGATACAGCGTGCACTTGTCTGCTTTGTGCAGGCGGTGCAAATTTGTTGAAGAACTTACACACCAAGCGATAGATGAGTCATTATCCACAACGCTGGGTCGCTACCCACATGCATTAATCCCCCCATCCCCAGCTCTCGGTAGGTGGTTGTGTTAAGCAAGATAAGTCTACCTAAGGTTCCACCTGCACCTTCACCTAGCTCACCTGAACTAGGTAAGACCACCCCCCTTGCATTTCATGGAATTCCGTGCCTGAGTTTGCGCCTCCGCAAGGGGAAGGGAGAATGCAGACCGAACTTCCTTGACCTCAATGTGGAGTTGCACAGGGTGCCGGGCTTCAGTCCATGAACCCACCTCACCTCAGTCCAGCTGTCCACTCGCAAAGGGAGTCAGAGATGGATAGAATAGAAGCATGGTGCCAACCGCTTGGCTGTTAAAAGAAAAATCTAACAGTCAATTCTGATGAATGTTTATGTCAAAAAAGCATTGGACTCGACGTGGTCGTTCATGAGGTTTTGCACCGCTGCCATTTCTGAGAGTGGCGAGTACGAAGTTTGGAATATTGCAACTGTAGATGAAGGCCTCCTGGTTTCTCAATCAGGGTCGCACTCATGCTGTGTAACGAATATTGTGTACCCCCCCCCCCTTGCGCATGCACGGCCTTGTCTAAGCACGGGGTGGGCGTTGAACCGCCGTTTTGAGGAAATTTTGGGACCGCCGTTTTTGTGGTCCAGAATGGAGGATTGGGTGTTTGTAGAGGGTTTGTACAGGGAAAGAGGGGCTCATTCATGTCTGTGATGGTGCATTGTGTTCGTAACAACATTGTACTAAACATTGGAACCCCATGCTGCTTGTTCTGATGTGATTTTCAGCTATGGCTAACAATGTTATTCCCGGTCCGGCTGTCACATGTGTCACGCGCATGCACGGCCTTGTCTAAGCATGGGGTGGGCGTTGAACCGCCGTTTTGGCCTGACTTCTGGGACCGCGGCCGTGCTTGCGCAAGGGGGGGGGGGTACATTTCTACCCGTGGATGAGTCTCTAGAGCATGCAATGGACACAAGGTGCACCTGAACACAAAACAAAGATGATTTGGGATGACCATCTGTATACACTCATTGTTTCTTTTTCACATCACCTGTCCAATAGCATCATTGATGAAAATGTCATGCCACAATTCAGGAGAGTGTACTGGAGGATGCAGCAGCATGCATGTGGTTGCACGCACTGTGTGCACACTGTGCATGTAGCGGCCTTCACCTCTTTTTTATTTTATTTTTCATTCATTTCATTCAAGATGAACAGTTTTAGTTCCCGTGTCACATCATTGCGAGTTGTATCACATCATATGCCATTGCTTGTGCTCAGCTCTAAAACATGATGCCTGTGTCTTTGGCCCCTGTTTCATTCTTGTTCTACACCCATTTTTCAATGGGAAAGAGGTTGGAAGCCACTGTTTCCTCACAGGTGTGGGCATCAATAGATTCATCACAAGTTTGGCCCGGTTTCCTCAATAGCACCGGGAGGTTGAATCGAAGACAAAGGACGGTTAGTTTCCCCATAGGAATTGAAATACCGAAGCATAAGTCAAGACAGCGTTGGGTTCCCCGAAGGTACTTCCTTAACACTTGTCACTAGAAGCGCACGGTGTACGTACTTTGGCTTCCTTTGTCACTCGGGAGTGGCTGCTTAACCCCTGCCGTCTCGGCTCATGGCAGGGATAAAATCAGAAGTGGCCGCCTTACCCTTGCCTTCCCGGGGGCCCAAATGTGGCGACATCACCTCTGCTAACTCGGGGAGCCCCAACGCTCATGGCAGGAACAAAATCAGAAGTGGCTACCTTAGGGGGCGCCTCAAGCGCAGTGCGCGCGCAGTGCAACTATTTGGGCGTGTGGCCGTACTAGAGACCCATACTTTGAGATACTAGGGGCCCCTAGGGGCATCATGGTGACCCGTAGCGGAGGTTTTGAGTTCTGATTTTGTCCCCCTTTGTTGGGGACCCCCAAGAATGCAGGGGTGATGTAGCATTTCCGCCCTCTTTTGGGTCCCAACCTTCCATAGGAGGCATCCTTTGCGATTTCTTGTTTAATCCTAAATACGCCGGGTGCGTATACAAAGTTACGGTTGCCATTGACAGCTTGGGCAACATCGTTTGGATTTGTCCGTTGGCCCCGGGGACATCGGCGGATGTTCTCATTTGGGATCGCGAGGGGCCCAAAAGGGTGAAGGGACATTATATGGATTATGAGATTGGCTCCATGGATGGTGCATACAAGGGGCGCCTCCATGTAGCATGGCCATTTATCGGGGGCATCTGGGGCATCGTAAGGAACATAGGGGGCGCCTCAAGCGTAGTGCGCGCGCAGTGCAACTATTTGGGCGTCTGGCCGTACTAGAGACCCATACTTTGAGATACTAGGGGCCCCTAGGGGCATCATGGTGACGCCTAGCGGAGGTTTTGAGTTCTGATTTTGTCCCCCTTTGTTTGGGGATCCCCGAGAATGCAGGGGTGGCGTAGCATTTCCGCCCTCTTTACTACACGCAATGCCGTTTGCGACTCTCTTGCCTTGATTGTGTTTATGCTTTCCATTATATCTCTGCAGAGTGGCGAAGAGCCATTTCCACTCAAGGGGACAAGCACGCATGGGACGGCCAAAGATTCCATTGGGAAGTGGAAGTATTGAAGCAAGTCCGATTATCCGATACAAGGACGCGATTAAGGCTCGTGTGAGTACCATGTACGTAAGGGAAAGGGCATTCATGGATCAAGTTACATGCAAGTTTGCCCCAACCCAACCTCCATCGCTAAAAATGGTGCAACTCACGCCTGTTCATGGCTTTTTCAGATGTGCATGATGTGTGTTATGTGAAGGGAAGGTAGTTTGCAACTTTTCTTGAGCTGGGGCAGTTTGGGTCACCTAATTTTAAGGGCGTTTCCAAGGGGTGTGCTTGGGGGCTCTTCGGGGGGAACATAGTCTAAAAGTAGCGCGCAGTGCACGCGCAGTGCAAAGACTCCCCCATATGGAGGGGATCCGGTACGGAGTTGCATGAGTACGTGCGTGTACTCTTGCATTTGCAGCAATTTTTGATTCGAAGACAGGTACGGTACCCTCCATATGGTCCGTGGGAACACGTACCTACACATGTATGGACTGCACCTACACAGGAGGACAATGAGGACAAGGTCACCTAATTCTAAGGGCGTTTCCAAGGGGTGTGCTTGGGGGCTCTTCGGGGGGTACATAGTCTAAAAGTAGCGCGCAGCGCGCGCGCAGTGCAAAGACTCCCCCTTAACCCCAACGGAGCTGGGGGCCATCACACAGCATGCGCCTTCCTGCGGATATTTCAACTGCATCATTGCTTATTGGAGGACGGTTCCAAAACCATAGAAAGCCATGCGCATGTCCAATCATGCCATCTTGCCTCCTCCAACCATTCATGGCTTTTTTTTCATTTTGCATGAAGGTAGCTTGCAACTGTCTTGAGCTAGGGTAGTCGGGGTGGCCTACCTTTGAGTGCATTTGGAAGGGGCGCGTCTAGGGCTCTTTCGGGGGGGGGGGGGGGGGCCAAAAGTACCGCGCCTTGTGCGTGTAGTGCAAGGGCTGCCCCGTGCACAAACAACGCTTTTTTGAGAACAACAGGAGGCATTGTTTCCGTCATTTTCAGGGCGTTTGCCATCGTTCTTGCAAAGGGTGGAGGGGGTAACTGAAGGAACGAAAAAACCAGTAGTGCATCGAAGCCAATCAAGCTTCGTTTTGGCTTTGTTGGGTATCACATGTTGCTGCCAATCTAATGGATGTGCAAGATTGTCGTCTGGAAACTCTGCCTGTGATGCCCCACAACCTTTGCATCTATTGCGCGTGCATGTGTGCGTGCCACTCGTAAGCACACACGGCACGCCCAATGACAGACAATTCACAGTCTTCCTTGTGGGAGGGGTTGGGGTTTGATGGGGATGGCTATAGCACAGAGATCAGTGAAACCCAGGTGCTGAGGGTGAAGAGTTGGATTCACACGGGGCAGGGGAGGAGCGTTAGCGCGCCGGGCATCTTTTTTGACCCGTGCCCACTAGTGACCTTTTAGGGGGTGCACTAAGCGCAGCGCGCGCGCAGTGCAACTATTTGGACGTCTAGCCGTCCTAAAACCCCATACTTGGTGATACCATGGGCATTATTCTTGTTTGAAAACGGGTATTTTGATGCTTCTTTCACATTTTCACAGACTCCATGTCCATTAGTTCCATTGGCGGGATATGGAGTGCCAACCTGTGGAATTCTAAGTATGCGTCGCATGTTTATGAGGTGACTGTTGCCGTTGATATGTTGGCAACACTATATGGATTTGCCCCTTGGCCCCTGGGACATCGGCTGATGTTTTAATTTGGGATGGGTATGGACCTTCTCGTACCCGAGGTGATTTCTTTGATTTCGAAGTTGGGGGCCATGATGGTGCCTAAAAAGGCCGGATTCATGTCATTGTGCCATTTATTGGAAGAAAGAATGGCACTTTGACAGCCCGCCAACAATCTTACAATGACGTGCAGGCACGCACTGAGCAGCTGTTTGCTTGCTTGTGGTATTGGGCCCTGAGGCAACCCCCAAGCTTGCTACCTGCTTTTATCCACAACCCTAATGTGCTTATCGCCACCCTCCCATCAGGCAGCACTCAGAACAGAATGTCCACATCCACGCAGAATCTCTGCCACAATCATCAAGCAGAGTACCCAGTCATTTGGCCATGATATCGTGACCAGTGCAATGCATTCTGTCTTTTGGGGTTCATCGGACCATCACTAGCCCCTCCCCCTTTCCTACAACCAACTCATCATCCCTAGCCCGCCCTGTGCATAGCTGGAACTGGTTACGACTGTTGTTGTTGTTGCTGTGACCAACCTGTCATCCCAACATGGCGGCCACTTTCATGGCAGGCATCAATCCGGCCTCTCTGAGTATGATTGCCTCCAGGGGTGGCCCTCCTGCAATGAAACCATGCCCGGATTCTACAAAGGCTACGGATTGTTATGGGTTTCCAAGGTTTAGCGAGGGCAGGGGGACGCCGTGAAGGAGCACCTGCGGACTTGAGTTGGTAGGGGCCTTGGGAAGGGGGTTTGTTTTCTAACATGAGCAATAAACGAGGGTGAAGGGGATCAGAAAGTCCCCGTCATGTGGTGGCATGTTGGGGAGACAGTAGTTACAGTGCACTGACATGGTGGTAAACAGCACCCCCAAGGCGGTCACATGATAGTGATGCAGGGCGGCCGGATCCCTGATCCCCTTCCCCTTCCACCCAGCCCCTCCCCGAGGGATGCATGAGATGGAAAGCGTCCTCTGATGGGGTCCCAGAAGCGGTTGGGGAGGCGGTTGGAGGAGGTGACCAAGGCGGGTGGGGGACTATCTCAAGTGCCGTTCGCTGGCACTTGCGGTCAGGGAGACCGCGGCCATAGGCTTCACGGCATGAGTTTTTGGCCACATGTATCGATGTTGATCTGGAGAAAAACGTCAAACATGCACAGTGGCACAAGTACACCAGAAAGCGGGGGCATCAGACAGCGAGGACGATTCGGACTCATAATAATCAGTAGTCGCTTGAGCATTGCTCCGTCTTGTGCATCATCCAATTTGCGGCTCCGTTTGCTCAAAAATGTGACCTGGTAACCGGGAGGGGGGTGGTGAGTACCCCCCCCCCCCCCTCTTTCCAATGCATTGGTGCGCTCCCCATCTCAAAGACAGATCTCATACAATGCAACGCACCGCACATCAACAGAACTCTACTTTAGAGGACGGGAGGGGGCGTGGGATGAGAGGGACAGGGCCTGGGCCATGCACTCGGACAGCGGTGGCTTTGCTCTGAGCAGAGGTCCATGTGCCCCTGCCATCCGCCGCCCCCTCTGGCGAGTGCCCCCCCATTCGAAACAGACCACATGGCTGCAAAGCTGATAGTCCTGGCGCTGTTGGTGTGCCTGTGCTGTGGGGCGGAGGCGGGGCCGCAGGGCGCGGAGGAGGCGTGGCCGTGGGACGGAGCGCCGCCGCCGCGTGTCGATGAGCGTGTCGCCCTCATACGCGCCCCCAACGCCGCGCGCAGCCGCGCCTGCACCGACGGGACGGAGTTCGTGGTGACCTTTGCCGATGACTTTGAGGACGAGAGCCTCGTGGAACGGATGGACACGGCGCTGGGCCGTGACGCCCACCACTTCCACCGGGACCTGCGCTCGGCGGGGGGAGGGGCCGGGCAATTGAAGGCCGTTACCGTCTGCATCGCGGCGCTGGAGGACGTCGAGCCGCGGCTGCAGGCGCTCCGGGACATGCCCGGCGTCGAGGCCATCGAGGAGAACTTCGAGATCGAACTGTTCTCAGGCGAGGGGCCCGCGGACGAGGGGATGGGGGCGGAGGACGTGCCCCCGGACGCCGAGGAGGGGGAGGCCGACGCGGAGGTGGAGCCGCAGGCGGAAGACATGGGGGGGCTGCCCTCTGGCGTCCAGGGGCCGGGGCCGGACGCGGACGTGGAGCTGCAGGCGGTGCCGTGGCATTTGGACCGGGTGGATCAGATCCGGTTGCCGCTGGACGGGCGATACAACCCGCCTCGAACGGGACGGAACGTGCTGGTGTACGTCGCGGACACGGGGGTCGACGCGTGGCATCCGCAGCTGAGGGGACGGGTTGCCCGGTGTGTGTGTGTGTGCGCGCGCGTGCGCCACCCGAACCTCAGAATCCAAATCTGAAGCGAACCGAATTGCATCCGGAATGCGGGGGTACAGCCATGGCCCTTGATGGCACGGCCGGCGGTCAGAGCAGTGGGCGGCGATTGCGGAGAAGTAGAAGGCCCGACGGCTCGTGCCCGCGCCCCGTCGGCTTGTGCCAGGGGCCCGTCAGCTTGTGCCCCGGGCTGATGTCTCATGCCCAGGGCCTGATGTCTCGTGCCCGGGGCCTGACGGCTCGTGCCCGGGGCCGGGACTGATTTTTTCAACACGCGCGCGTGGCGCAACGCGCAAAACAGTTTACGTTTTCGCCAGGAGCGAATTTGGGTGGTTGGCCAGCGCTGGATGGCGGCGGGAGGCTGTAGGACAGCGGGTGGGCAATGATCGGTGGTGCTGAGCGTTGTGTTGCTGACTTCTGATTTTTGGCATTTCTGGTTTTTGTGACGCCTGGATTGCTGGATTTCTGTTGCTCTGGACTCTTGGAGTCCTGAAATCTGTGATTGCTGGCTAAATTTTTGTATTTATGTCTGCTTCAAGTGCAGTGGGCGGCGGTTGTAGAACGAAACCGCCGCCCCGAACGACGAGGACAGGGCGGCGAAGCGTCCCCGACACGTTTCGCGAAAGGGTGTGGGCCCTTATCCAGGCCCCACAGCAGTCAACAGCATATGATCTGTGCAGTGAGGGCCGCGGGGCACCGACGCCCCCACGGACCTTCACCCGCCATGAGACGCGTCAGGCATGGCGCCCACGCGAGCGCGTCAGATACTTCGGGGGGGGGGGGGGGGGCACTGGCCTTTCTCGAGAGGGGGCACAAGTCCGCCGTGGGGCGGACCTCTGGTACCGTCTGCACTGACCCCCCGATCCGCAACACGTGCCTTGGGCACATGGGCCAACCGGATGGCGGTTTTGGGGGGGGGGTCGTCAACTAACGTTGGAGAGCAGCCCACTCCCGACAGCAGACCACTGGACACCGTTTGGCATCGGCAGGGGGCAGCGGGGGATGGCCGTTCTGCAACCGCCAACGCCGTGCGTAGGGCAACCGATGGCGGTTGGGGATGGTCCACGGCCATGAAAGAGGAATCGACGGCGGTTGGGGAGCAGCCGCCTCCCCAGTGCTCAACAGCGATGGGGGGCTGCAGCCGTGCCGGTGGGCGAGGGCCTCCATCCCCGTCCTCCGCGCCGCCACGCCCACAGCCGGATCTCAATCCTCCACATCCGGTCCATTGTGACACTGTGGGCCACAGCTGAGTGGCCAATTTCACCTTTACAGAGGGGGGGGGGTCAGAGGCACCCCCAAAAAGTGTCATTTCCCTGAAATCAACCTCCAATTCCGGGCCCCTTTGATAAATCACCTCGAAGAGAGGTGGTTACTTCACGCGCTGGCGCGGGCGCCATATACAACCCTATTTTGGGGGGGTCATTCACGTTGCATACCCCAAGGTATGATATCGGATGTCCAACGCCCTGTACATCACCATTTCCGGAGAGAAAATGATCCTCCAATGAATCACCTCGAAGAGAGGTTGTTAGATCAAGCGCAGGCGCGGGCGTCGTATACCCCCCCTTTTTGGGGTCATTCGCGTAGCATACCCCAAGGCATAATATTTGATGTCCAACCCCTTGTAAAATCATTATTTTGCCTATTAAGACAATTCAGACAATCCCCCAATTGATTTTTGGATTCTGAGGCCTCTATCCCCTAAAACTGGATATCACTTTTTTGAGGGGGGGGGGCTGGGGGGGGGGTCAAAAGTTTGTGCTCAGAAGGCTCCAAGCAGTGGGGAGGCAAGGTGCTGGCAGAACAAAGCTGGTCGAATGGTAAAGCAGTTGAATGCAAGATTTTAGGTCGGCGGTTTGCATCCTTCGTCGGCCAACCTCTGCGGGCGGCGCCGTGGTCGGCCGACTGGGGTTCGAACCGCCGATCGAAAAGACCGTGACCTGGTGCATTACCATTCGACCAGCGGTTCCGGCAGTGTACCTTGAAGAGAGGCTGACAGTCAGCCAATCAGCCAGTTAGCCAGGCCAGCAGTCAGTCAGACAGTCATTCGGGCAAGCAGACAGGCAGACAAAAACACACAGTTTGGATTTTTTGTCAGTTGCAGACTCGGCTCCAAGCAGTGGGGAGGAGACGTACTGTCAGGGTAAGGCAATAGAATTTTTTGATTTTGACCCCCCCCCCCCTCTCCCCAGGTGCCACTTTTTTTGGGAGGTTGGGGGGGTCGAAAATTTTGTGCGGATTGTGGCCACTGTGCGTCGGTTTAGAGCCAGGCCTTGACCACCTTTTTTCTTGCACATGGACCCCTGGGATGGGGATTGGGTGGTCATTTGGCGGCAATACGGGTCCTGGAGCGCGCACGGGGGCCCGCTAGACCCATGTAGCCTGGCCCATGGGAATGCCATGCACGCAGTGCCCACGCAGTGCGCACGCAGTGCAAAGTTTTGTATGTCGGTAACTACCCGAACCCTAGTTTTGGCCCTTTTGCGGAGGTTTGTTGTTCCATAGTAGGGTTTTTTAAGCTTCTTATGCATCCAGGATATGACAAATTTGAATTGTCATTCATTATCACCTATTTTCACCCATTTGTATCCATTTTCACCCCCCCTTTTTTCCCTGCATGTTCCTCGTTGTAGATGGATGGTGGATTATGTGGACTCCCACACGCTAACCTTGACCCCAAAGATGTGGCTTGGTGGATTGATCGGTGCTCCGCTGGGCGCTCCAAGGAGCCTTGGGAAGTATATTCACAACTCCATAAACAAATCAATCTCATTGGTGTTGATTGTGTTACAGCGGAGGAATTCTACATGAAGTATGGCGCGGAAGGTTTGTGGTCCTAGGAGGACCTTCCAACACCTCTGTTTTCTTCGGCAAATTCCAAGTTGGGACAACTGTGCCCATATGTCTCGATCAGATTGTTCGGATGATGTGTATATGCGATGTACTCTTAAATCCCAAGTACACAGGCCATGTTTATAAGGTAACGGTGGCCGTGCACAACCTTGGGAATATAGTATGGATATGTGATCTTATGCCGGGAACGTCGGCGGATGTTACGATTTGGGATCAACGTGGTCCTTCGCGAATGCACGGACAGTTCTTTGATTATGAAGTAGGTAATCACGATGGCGCTTACAAGGGTTACAGTGATTGCAACTGCATAGTGGTACTCTACAACAATAAATGAGATGTTCACAGGTACATCAAAGTACCGGGTTGGTGGTGGTTCAATGTGTGTCCTGTTGGCTTTGTTGCTTTGCAGTGTTATACAGAGGTGGCATGGGGTGGGTTTCACTGCAATGTGCACGCAGTGCGCACGCAGTGCCCACGCAGTGCGCACGCAGTGCACACGCAGTGCGCACGCAGTGCAAACACTTTGCCCATGGGCTGCCCGAAAGCCCGAAGGCCCCCCCGCCCCCCTTTCCGGCACCGAAGGATGCCTCCGGCTGTCTACGAGGGGCCTCGCCGAAGGCAATAGAATTTCATTTGTTTTCCTGCCGAAATATTTTCTGATGTGGGTGTGGGTTTGGGCGGAGGAGCCCCCCCCCCCCCCCTCCCCGGGAACATCCCAGGAACCAAGTCCCTGATCTGCCCCGACTGTCAGCTTGTGGTAGATGGAGTGCTTGGCCTGGCACAAAGGTGGCGGCGGCATAACTGGCGCAATACCTCAGGGGACGTGGCCCATGCGGACCTGTGGGCGCAGATCCTGGAACTCACTGAGCACCATGGCACAGAAGTCAAGTGGATGCACGTCCCATCACACATAGGAATCCGGGGTAATGAAAAAGCGGACCAACTGGCGGACCTGGGCAGGAGAAAATCACCGTTGCTTTTCGGGAGAATATCGGTGACCCCCAGACAAGACGATGAGGAAGAGGAGCGGGAGCTGTTGGATGGGGAGATATCGGTATGGGGCGATGAGGAAGAACCCCCCCCCCCCCCCGGAGGAAGAGAGCCCCCCCACCCCCTGCCGGATGCCACGAACACCGCAGGCCACGCCACGGCGGCCGGTTGGAGTTCTTAGTCCGGAAGTCATTGCCTCGCCACTATGGGATGTGGAAGTGTGCACACCAGCCATGATACGCAAGATGCCGCAGATTTGACACGCCACAACCACAAAGCCAAATCAAGTACACGCCAAGGCCAACTACCGCGGTAGTCACAGCCGACGCCCATGTCAGGAGTGCATCACACACCCCGGGTAATTGGACCCAACAGGTGCACGTTCCAGACGCCAGAACCGCCGTCGCCGCTCACCCCCAGTGCCAGGACCAACCTGCTGAGGTCGTTGAACCTGGTGGAGATGGAGGGGGGGGGGACACCCCCCGAAAGGGCACTGTCGGACAGTTGGATGACGGACAACTCTGATACAGAGTCGGCAGCAGACACCGACTCCACAATGTCCTGTAGCACAGCGTGCTCCATGTGTTTCACCCCCTAATGCAAAACGCCACCGCCTCGGTGATGCGTGAGCATGCCCTGTATTTTGAGTGGCTGGTATAAGGTATCTTCGGTATAGCACAACGGTATCATCAGGTGCCCTGACGCCGGATGGCGGGGGTTCGATGCCCGGAGCGTGGCTTGTGGCGGCTCGCAACGGGTAGTTCTAGTGTTGTGGTAATAAATACTTGGGTTCCATCTAGGAGGATTATTTGCTGTAGGGAGGAGCATACTTGAAAGTGCACGGGGGCCCAGCCCCGCAGTGCGCTGCGTCACCGCGGCTCGTGGAGGCGACGGCGCAGGCCGCCCGATGAGCGCGTTGATGTTGGTGTAGCGGGCCTCTGTGGCGGGGGGGGGGAGAACCGAGTGCCCCCCCAGAGGTAGCCAGATACCGACAGCTGGTGGTATGGGTGGGGTTTCCCACCACATCGACAGCATAGCATACTGGAAGTGCACGGGGGTCTCGTCACGCGGGCGTAGGTTCGATGCCCACCGTGCAGGCGACGGAGGAGGCGGCCCGTTCATCGTTGGGCTGGCCATTTTTCCGCCAGGCCACACTTGACGTATACACCAGCACGCACACAGACCGCACATGCAGGCGCCCAGGCGCTGCCCGCACCCCTCCCCTGTATGGCTGTATGTTGACCTCCGCAAAAGCCAGTACCCACTGGGGTTTTTCAATCCTAAGGACCTAAATACCCCGGGGCCGGTGGCAGTGGCCTGCACGGGTGACCTCTGACCGCCCCACCCCCCATGATCTGGCACACCCGAACTGCGGGTATGTGGCCGAGAGGGGCCAGCACACGCAAGCATACCAGTGACAACAGGGCGCCAAAGTGGGACACAATCAACGCTACGCCCCGAACTCAGTCCGACGGCGATAATGCCCTGAACCCAGTAGATGCAGCCCGACTCTTGCCCCATTCAGGGAGGAGGGAAAGGAAAGAACTGCAAGACACTGTCCGCGTGACACGAACATTCATGGAACTGAGTTGGCAATGAAGGCCGTGAGGCAGGCGCGGCTGGAGCTGAGTGGCGGGTCCACACCTGACCAATTGAAGCCCTCCCCGGGAACGCTAAGCCGTGACCTGGTGTCCCCCCCCCCCCCCTATTCCCCGCCCCAGCTCCTCGCACACCGTGGGCCCGAGTCCCATGCATCCCCCCCTACCCCCTCATGGTCTGGGGTGTGTTGTGCCACAGGGGCTACAGTGCGGTCCCCCGGGAGAAGGCCACGAAGGACTACAAGTCTCACGGAACGCACTGCGCGGGCATCGTGGCGGCTCCCGGCTACGGCGTGGCCAAGTCGGTGCTGGTCGTCCCCGTGAAGGTCTTCGGCCGCTCCCGGGCCCGGTCCACCAGTGCGGACATCATCGAGGCCATCAACTTTGTGATCGCCCGCAAGACGCGCCACCGCAGGCCCACCGTCCTCAGCATGTCCTTCGGCTCCCGCTCCAGTGGCTTCTACGCCGGCGAAAGGGCGTTGGCCAAGGCCCGGCAGGTGAGCCTCGTGGGGCGTGTGGGGGGCGGCGGTGGATGTACCGACTGGTGCGTCCGGACGCGACACACATGCGACAGCAGTGGCGCTGTCTGCAGTGCATGTGTGTGGGAGGGGGGCAGACTTGCCACTAGTGTCTGCCGGCTCAGACATGATCGGATGGAGCAGGGTCCTACTCAGCCACACGCTGGACGCAGCACGTTCCTACTGAGTTCCGGTGGTGCGGGGGGCGGGTATTACTGAGTGGCCTTTGGTACGGGGCCCAGTGCTACCAAGCACCAGTTTCCCTGCCGGACGCTAGTGGCACGTTCGGGGGGTTCGGTGCTCATGGGGCGTGCAGACCAGCGGACCCTCTGGCTCATGGAACACACTCCGCCGCCATCACGGGCCTAATGCGTGGCACCGCCTGGGGTACCGCTTGGGGACCCGGGGGGATGTTGTTGTATTGACGGCCGCGGCCTCTGCCTTCCACAGCGCACAATCGAAGGTGCAGTGCACTGCAATGCCAAACGCACAAGACCGTCCTCCGGTCACGGACCTCCGCCTCAAAAAGAGTGCATTCCAGGCCCCCAAAGCGACCGCTGCCGTGCGCTGTGGGGACCGCGGCTGCACAGTACAGCCCCTGGGCCTGTGGTACGACCTCCCACATCAGATGTGGCGAGGCCTGGGAGGGACGGAGGGTGTGATGCTGTGAGACGAGTGATGCGGCGGTCGCCCGGGATGCAATTCGTGGTGTGCCCCCCTCATACCGTCGGTCCGGGCCCTGCGGATTCCTGGGGCGCGCCTTCCCCGGGCCTTGCATGGCAGCCTCTGCCACTGCCACACACCAACACGACCATTTCCGTCTGCAGTCGTCAGTGAAGACCGACCAACAGTCACATACAACAAGACCCATGTGGGGGTGTTGTCCCCCCAGGGCCTTCCCCGGCCAGTCCCCGCCCCCAGCCCCCCCCCCCCCCCCGCAGCAACCAGCAGTTTGCTCTGCCGGGGGGGGGGGGGGGGGGCTGTTGAGCCCAGGATTGTGGGGGGGGGGAATGGGGGGCTTCAGAAAATGGGCATGTACGCTTAACCCAGTAGAGCCCGGACAGCCAATGCGGCCAGCGGAGGTAGGGTCGAGGGATGAACACTAGTTCACCGGACACTCAACGGACGCGCCACGAGTTGGCAAGATGGACAGAAGGCGATGACAGTCGCGGGGCAGGCGCGGCCAGAGCCTAATGCGGACACTGCAACCCGACCGTATTGAGGTCCAGCGACCAGAAGTTTGCTCTGCGGGCGTGGGGGGGGGGGGGGGGGGGCTGTTGAGCCCAGGATTGTGGGGGGGAAATGGGGGGTTCAGAAAATGGGCTCCCGTGGGCAAGAGCCAATTTTGTTTGCTTTTATCTCCCCTTTGCTGACGGATGGAAAATTCTTTTTGAAAAACAAATGTCCCTCCACTTGTGTATGTTCAAAATGATCAGCGCGTCATGGGGATCACTTTGAGGTACGTATGGTGGGATACCCACTGACCAGCACCCTCTCAGACCCCCCCCCCCCCCCGCAGGCATAGTATGCAGGCAGACTCGGGAGCCCGTGGTTGGGGGGGGGTTGGGAAAGCCATCCCCCCCCCCCCCCCCCCCGCGGTCTTTGCAGGTCGGGATCATTTCCGTCGTCGCCGCCGGCAACGCCCGCCAAGATGCCTGCGGGTTCTGGCCGGCCCACTCCCGGTCCGTGATCACGGTGGGCGCCACGGACCGGTACGACCGTCTGTCGTCCTTCTCGAACTTCGGGGGCTGTGTCGATCTCTACGCCCCGGGCACCCGCGTCCTGAGCACGCTCCCGCGGGGGAGAGTGGGCCACATCTCGGGCACGTCCATGGCCTGTCCGGTGGTGAGCGGGGCGGTGGCGGTGTACCTGGAGGCCCGCCCCACCGCCGACGCCGTGGAGGTCCGGGCCGCGCTGCTGCGGAACGCCGTGGGGCAGAAGAACGTGGTGGCCGCCCGGCGGGTGCTGCTGGTGCACGTGCACGACCGCCGGGCCCCGCTGCCCCACGGCCCTGCCTCCAAATTCCCGGTCCAAAGCGCCCGGGCGCTGCGCGGCGCTGCCCCACGCGGGCGGTCATGGGACGGGCCCCGCGCGTTTGCGCAGGCGGCGGGGGTCGTGGTGGCGGTGGCGGTGGCGCTGGGGCTGTGGCGAGCCCGGGCCCCCCGGCCCCCGGTGTCCGCATCCGAGGGCTTGGCGCCGCAGTTCGGTGCTCTTGGGGATTCGGAGGCCCCTGTGGCGCAGGGCCCGGGCGGCCCTTGTGGCAACCCCCGGGGCCTCTCTATATGAGCCAGGCTGTAGCTTCCCTTTGCGAGCACATGCGACGTGCTTCCCTACAAGACCTTGCCCTTGCCCGAGGGCCGCTGTCGTTTCTGGTATTTCCTGGGATGCTTCATCCCTTTTGTCTTTCTGCGCCTTCTTTAGGCCTGAGACCGCCTGTCGAGCGGTGAGAGACGGTTAGCGACCTCTCGGATTGGCCGTTGCCGGGACGCAGTTGCGTTCAGCCGGCGGGTCATTGGCTGCGTTCTTGCAGTGCGCAGCAGAACGCGCAACGGATTTGGTCGCTTTTTCCCTGACGAAGACCGCCTCGTCTGCCCCCTCCATTGCAGTGTTGTAGTGGAGTGGTCCCTCTCTTGTATGGTCTTCTGCACATCCGGGCATAGCTTCCTCCTTTCGCCTCCCTGAGGAAGGCCACTTGCTGTGGGGCGACCCAACGCCTACAACAGCGTATACATCCCCTGCCCACACACATATGCAGATTGTGTCAGGGAGTTCCCCCAACGGATTCAGCACAGTGCACATCCCATGTGCAGGAGCACTTCAAGCCGCTGCGAATCACATTGCCCCTGTAGCCGCTCCTCTGAGCAAAATGTCAGCTGCTGGTCAGCCTGGTGGTCCTGGATATCTGTTCCAGGGGTTGGATATTTAACACCGTCCTCCTCATTGCATCACCTCTTTTCAATTGCTGGCGGTCACCCTGCCCATGCGCAGCGGTTGTGCTGCGCATCAGTCATCGGAGCGTCGTCATTGGCGCCCAGGTCTGACATCGGCTGGCCATGTGCACTGGCAAAAGGCACCTCCCATTGCAGTTGCAGAACTGATGGCAAATGCAGTCCTCTCAGCCTCAAGTGTTGGACCGTCTTCATAGATATTGTTCGCTTCATTTGCAATCATTGCGTTGCTTGTGGTGCTCCACACGTTACTCGGATTGACTGTTGCCGGGACGCAGTTGCATTCAGCCGGCGTCACTGGTTTCTTTTTCCCTGACGAAGACCGCCTCGTCTGCCCCCTCCATTGCAGTGTGGTAGTGGAGTGGTCCCTCTCTTGTATGGTCTTCTGCACATCCGGGCATAGCTTCCTCCTTTCGCCTCCCTGAGGAAGGCCACTTGCTGTGGGGCGACCCAACGCCTGCAACAGCGTATACATCCCCTGCCCACACACATATGCAGATTGTGTCAGGGAGTTCCCCCAACGGATTCAGCACAGTGCACATCCCATGTGCAGGAGCACTTCAAGCCGCTGCGAATCACATTGCCCCTGTAGCCGCTCCTCTGAGCAAAATGTCAGCTGCTGGTCAGCCTGGTGGTCCTGGATATCTGTTCCAGGGGTTGGATATTTAACACCGTCCTCCTCATTGCATCACCTCTTTTCAATTGCTGGCGGTCACCCTGCCCATGCGCAGTGGTTGTGCTGTGCCTTAGGGTGCACCGTGCGCTGTGTGCACGCTGTGCAAAAGGTCGGCTGTTTGCCACCACCGGTAGCCAGTTTTCGGGGTATATGATTGGCACGGGCACCCACCCAGCATTGTTGCATTGTGCCATTGCCATGGTGCATAATTGTAGCAACATCCCCCCACCTGTGCTGGTATGTACCCTTGCAAACGGGCGCCCTGAGCTGGGTTTGTGGGGGAACGTTAGTGCGCCGGGCGCGCGCCGGGCATCTTTTGGGACCCGTGCCCCTCCAGTGGCCTTTTAGGGGGTGCACTAACGGGGCGCACTTAGCGCAGTGCGGCTATTTGGGCGTGTGGCTGTACTAGAGACCCATACTTTGAGATACTAGGAGCATCATGGTGACCCCTAGCGTAGGTTTTGACTTCTGATTTTGTCCCCTTTGTTGGGGACCCCCGAGAATGCAGGGCCGACGTAGCATTTCCGCCCTCTTTTGGGCCCCAACCTTCCGGTGCTATTGAGGAAACCGGGACAATCTTTGAATCCACGCTTTGTTGCGTGTCCCCTGGAGTTGGGGTTAGGGACCCATACTTTGAGATACTAGGAGCATCATGGTGACCACTAGCGTAGGTCTTGACTTCTGATTTTGTCCCCTTTGTGCATGGGTGGTACAGGGCACGCTTTAAACAGCTGTTTGCTCGGTTGTGGCATTGGGGTTTGGTTAGGAACATCTGGCGTGGCAGCCCCAAGGAGTTGCACCAGTCAGTCCGCATTTTGTTGCATTTTACACAGTTTTGCATCCGGAGGCAAGTCTGTCACCCCCCCTACGGACCATGGGAGCATGTCCCGCCTCATGTTTGGACTGACCAAAGCAACTCGGCCGCCACGCAAGATGAGGCAGAGGATGAGGCAGAAGTGTGTGTGTTGTGTTGCCAACGGCGCTCCACCGTTGCAGTTTGTGATGAGTGTAAGGAGCACTATTGTAATGAATGTATTGGCACCCACACTTGTGGGACCAATGTTGTTTGTTAAGTAAACTACAAATGACAGTTGGAGTGTTTAAATTCACAGATATTGCTTTATTATGCAACGCTTTGTAGGGAAGGTGTGCAGTGCAATGTGGTGTACTTGGGGGGCTTCTCCATGAGAGGGTGAATCTGGGGCTGAAGTCAGGATAGTTAACAGAAAAGTAGCGCGCCGGGCGCGCGCCGGGCAAACATTCCCCCTGTGGTGATACATTCTCGGGGTGTCTGCTGCGGGACATCATATTTTGCCCCTCATGTCCTCAGACTTTCTATTGCATTCACCAGGGATAGCAGTGTTGGGATAAACACCGTAACAACTGGCGCTGTGCGTGCACTGTGTGACAATACCCCCTCAGTCATCGGAGCGTCGTCATTGGCGCCCAGGTCTGACATCGGCTGGCCATGTGCACTGGCAAAAGGCACCTCCCATTGCAGTTGCAGAACTGATGGCAAGCGCAGTCCTCTCAGACTGAAGTGTTGGACCGTCTTCATAGATATTGTTCGCTTCATTTGCAATCATCGCGTTGCTTGTGGTGCTCCACACGTTACTCGGATTGACTGTTGCCGGGACGCAGTTGCGTTCGGCCGGCATCACTGGTTTCTTTTTCCCTGACAAAGACCGCCTCGTCTGCCCCCTCCATTGCAGTGTTGTAGTGGAGTGGTCCCTCTCTTGTATGGTCTTCTGCACATCCGGGCATAGCTTCCTCCTTTCGCCTCCCTGAGGAAGGCCACTTGCTGTGGGGCGACCCAACGCCTACAACAGCGTATACATCCCCTGCCCACACACATATGCAGATTGTGCCAGGGAGTTCCCCCAACGGATTCAGCACAGTGCACATCCCATGTGCAGGAGCAATTCAAGCCGCTGCGAATCACATTGCCCCTGTAGCCGCTCCTCTGAGCAAAATGTCAGCTGCTGGTCAGCCTGGTGGTCCTGGATATCTGTTCCAGGGGTTGGATATTTAACACCGTCCTCCTCATTGCATCACCTCTTTTCCATTGCTGGCGGTCACCCTGCCCATGCGCAGCGGTTGTGCTGCGCATCAGTCATCGGAGCGTCGTCATTGGCGCCCAGGTCTGACATCGGCTGGCCATGTGCACTGGCAAAAGGCACCTCCCATTGCAGTTGCAGAACTGATGGCAAATGCAGTCCTCTCAGCCTCAAGTGTTGGACCGTCTTCATAGATATTGTTCGCTTCATTTGCAATCATCGCGTTGCTTGTGGTGCTCCACACGTTACTCGGATTGACTGTTGCCGGGACGCAGTTGCGTTCAGCCGGCGTCACTGGTTTCTTTTTCCCTGACGAAGACCGCCTCGTCTGCCCCCTCCATTGCAGTGTTGTAGTGGAGTGGTCCCTCTCTTGTATGGTCTTCTGCACATCCGGGCATAGCTTCCTCCTTTCGCCTCCCTGAGGAAGGCCACTTGCTGTGGGGCGACCCAACGCCTGCAACAGCGTATACATCCCCTGCCCACACACATATGCAGATTGTGTCAGGGAGTTCCCCCAACGGATTCAGCACAGTGCACATCCCATGTGCAGGAGCACTTCAAGCCGCTGCGAATCACATTGCCCCTGTAGCTGCTCCTCTGAGCAAAATGTCAGCTGCTGGTCAGCCTGGTGGTCCTGGATATCTGTTCCAGGGGTTGGATATTTAACACCGTCCTCCTCATTGCATCACCTCTTTTCAATTGCTGGCGGTCACCCTGCCCATGCGCAGCGGTTGCGCTGCGCATCAGTCCTCGGAGCGTCGTCATTGGCGCCCAGGTCTGACATCGGCTGGCCACGTGCACTGGCAAAAGGCACCTCCCATTGCAGTTGCAGAACTGATGGCAAATGCAGTCCTCTCAGCCTCAAGTGTTGGACCGTCTTCATATATATTGTTCGCTTCATTTGCAATCATCGCGTTGCTTGTGGTGCTCCACACGTTACTCGGATTGACTGTTGCCGGGACGCAGTTGCGTTCAGCCGGCGTCACTGGTCTCTTTTTCCCTGACGAAGACCGCCTCGTCTGCCCCCTCCATTGCAGTGTGGTAGTGGAGTGGTCCCTCTCTTGTATGGTCTTCTGCACATCCGGGCATAGCTTCCTCCTTTCGCCTCCCTGAGGAAGGCCACTTGCTGTGGGGCGACCCAACGCCTGCAACAGCGTATACATCCCCTGCCCACACACATATGCAGATTGTGTCAGGGAGTTCCCCCAACGGATTCAGCACAGTGCACATCCCATGTGCAGGAGCACTTCAAGCCGCTGCGAATCACATTGCCCCTGTAGCTGCTGCTCTGAGCAAAATGTCAGCTGCTGGTCAGCCTGGTGGTCCTGGATATCTGTTCCAGGGGTTGGATATTTAACACCGTCCTCCTCATTGCATCACCTCTTTTCAATTGCTGGCGGTCACCCTGCCCATGCGCAGCGGTTGTGCTGCGCATCAGTCATCGGAGCGTCGTCATTGGCGCCCAGGTCTGACATCGGCTGGCCATGTGCACTGGCAAAAGGCACCTCCCATTGCAGTTGCAGAACTGATGGCAAATGCAGTCCTCTCAGCCTCAAGTGTTGGACCGTCTTCACAGATATTGTTCGCTTCATTTGCAATCATCGCGTTGCTTGTGGTGCTCCACACGTTACTCGGATTGACTGTTGCCGGGACGCAGTTGCGTTCAGCCGGCGTCACTGGTCTCTTTTTCCCTGACGAAGACCGCCTCGTCTGCCCCCTCCATTGCAGTGTTGTAGTGGAGTGGTCCCTCTCTTGTATGGTCTTCTGCACATCCGGGCATAGCTTCCTCCTTTCGCCTCCCTGAGGAAGGCCACTTGCTGTGGGGCGACCCAACGCCTGCAACAGCGTATACATCCCCTGCCCACACACATATGCAGATTGTGTCAGGGAGTTCCCCCAACGGATTCAGCACAGTGCACATCCCATGTGCAGGAGCACTTCAAGCCGCTGCGAATCACATTGCCCCTGTAGCCGCTCCTCTGAGCAAAATGTCAGCTGCTGGTCAGCCTGGTGGTCCTGGATATCTGTTCCAGGGGTTGGATATTTAACACCGTCCTCCTCATTGCATCACCTCTTTTCGATTGTTGGCGGTCACCCTGCCCATGCGCAGCGGTTGTGCTGCGCATCAGTCCTCGGAGCGTCGTCATTGGCGCCCAGGTCTGACATCGGCTGGCCATGTGCACTGGCAAAAGGCACCTCCCATTGCAGTTGCAGAACTGATGGCAAGCACAGTCCTCTCAGACTGAAGTGTTGGACCGTTTTCACAGATATTGTTCGCTTCATTTGCAATCATCGCGTTGCTTGTGGTGCTCCACACTTTACTGGCATTGCATTACACCATTACACCGAAGCACACCACCGGGCACCACACCACACTGCACAGCACCACACCACACCACAGCACACCACAGCACACCACATCACTCCACACCACACCACCGCGGCCCCACCACGGCGGCGTGCCCGCAATTCTGCCCCACACAAGGGCGGGTGGATTTCGGCAGGGGAGCCTTTTGTAGGGAGAATTTCCCCGTTCCGAAGTGTGGTGAAATCACCCTGAAGAGAGGTTTTGAGATCAAGCGCAGGCACAGGCGTCCCGTACCCCCCATTTTTTGAGGTCGCTTGCGTAGGGGGCACCTTCACCGTAGTGCGCGCGCAGTGCAACTATTTGGGCGTTTGGCCATAGTAGAAACCCATACTTTGTGGTACTTTGGGCATCATTGTTGTTTGATAGTAGGTTTCGATGCTCTGGGAATCTGGCATTTTTGGATGTTCCCCCTGTTTCACCCATTTCTACTTTTTTGCACACATTATTTTCCCATTTCCACCACATCTACTCTTTTTCTCGGTTGATTGATATGGTGATACACTTTGTGGGTGCCTGCTACGGGACCACATACTTCCCTCCTCATTTCTCAGGCCCACTTTCTCCATGGATCTCAGTATTGGGGATAGGGTGTTCTACACCCGCTCCAACGGCCTGCGACCTCCTGCCACGGTGGTTGGGACGGCTGAAGACGGACTCCTCCACTTGGAATACTACCAGGATGGGTTGAGAGTGGTGAATCGGCGATGCAAGATGGAGTCCATCTCTTTTGCCATCTCAAGTTCAGACTCGCCACCTGACTGCCCTCCATCTCCGCTGCCCAACACACAGTCAAGTTCCCCCCCCAAGGCCCCTGGTCCCTCACCACTGCCACAAGAACCGGGAAGGTCCCCCTCAAGGTCCCCTCCAGTCCAGTTTGGGTTGCCTAATTCTCAGGGTGTTTCCAAGGGGCGTGCCTAGGGGCTCTTCGGGGGGAACATAGCCTAAAAGTAGCGCGCAGTGCAAGGATTCCCCCGTAGCATACCCCAACGTATGGTTTCCAACGTCTCTCCCCTTTAAAAATCATCATTTTAGGACCCAAAATGATCCCCCCACGATTTTTGGTTTTTGGCCCTGCACCCCCCCCCCCCCCGTACCTAGGTACCCTTTTTTTGGGTGTGGGGGTCAAAATTTCTTTGCGTATTGTGGCCGCCGTGTGTGTATTTGGACTTGGGTCCTGATGACCTTTTTTCTTGTATATGGATCCCTTCACCCATGGCCGGGGTCCCGTCCCAACTCCGGGTAGCTCCAGCCCCCCCCCCCCCCCTATGGCCCCTTGCCAGTGAGGACTTAGCCGGCACCCAAAAACCTTTCAGAATCACCTCGAAGAAAGGTTGTTAGATCAAGCGCAGGCACGTGCGTTGTATAACCTACCTTTTAGGGGGTCATTCGCGTAGCATACCCCAAGGCATGATATTGGATGTCCAACCCCTGGTAAAGCCATTATTTTGCCCAATAAAATGACCCCCCAATGGATTTTTTGATTCTGAGGCCTCTATCCCCTGAAACTGGATATCACTAGTTGAGCCCCGCCTCAACTTTTGTTTGCACTTGCATACTTAGGTAGTCCTTCTGTCTTCTTTTCATAATGAGTGCCATGGACAAGCATGAAATGCAACCAACCTTAGACTCACATCAACCTCACGCTTCCGTCGAGGAGCGACTCATAGAATAAGCCAGAGAAAGGCAGCAACTACAAGAACAACTTGCCCGAGCGTCCTTGAAGGAAGGTCCGACGCTCCCTCCCAGCATTGGGCTTGGTTAGGAACATCTGGCGTGGCAACCCCAATGAGTTGCATCAATGGGGGAACGTTAGCGCGCCGGGCGCGCGCCGGGCATCTTTTTTGACCCGTGCCCTACCGGTGGACTGTTGCCGTTGATATGTTGGGCAACATTATATGGATTTGCCCCTTGGCCCCCGGGACATCAGCAGATTTGGGATGGGTATGGACCTTGTCGTACCCGAGGTGATTTCTTTGATTTCGAAGTTGGGGGCCATGATGGTGCTTATAAGGGCCGGATTCATGTCATTGTGCCATTAATTGGAAGAAAGAATGGCACTTTGACAGCCCGCCAACAATGTTACAATGACATGCACGGGTGGTATAGGGCACGCATTGAGCAGCTGTTTGCTCGGTTGTGGCACGCAAGATGAGGCAGAGGATGAGGCAGAAGTGTGTGTGTTTTGTTGCCATAACGCTCCACCGTTGTAGTTTGGGATGAGTGTAAGGAGCACGATTGTACTGAATGTATTGACACCCACACTTGTGGGACCAATGTTATGATGCAGCTCTACTGTTCGCGATACCTCAATAACGCCTATCACTTCTACCGGAGATCGATGCGGTTGTGCTATCCTAACCCCCCATTCTCCCAACTTGCTAAGGTGTTGACCAAGACCCTTAAAGGAGCGAGAGTGGTACTGTGTACCCCAGTTTGCAACTTTCTTGAGTTGGGGCAGTTTGGGTCACCTAATTCTAAGGGCGTTTCCAAGGGGTGTGTTTGGGGGCTCTTCGGGGGGAACATAGTCTAAAAGTAGCGCGCCGGGCGCGCGCCGGGCAAACATTCCCCCAATCAGTCCGTGTTTTGTTGCATTTTACGCAGTTTTGCATTCGCTTGCAGGTGCGTCACCCCCCCTATGGACCATGGGAGCATGTCCCGCCTCATGTTTGGACTGACACAAGCAACTCGGCCACCACGCAAGATGAGGTAGAGGATGACGCAGAATTGTGTGTGTTGTGTTGTCAGAAGCGTTCCACCATCACAGTTTGTGGTGAGTGTGAAGAGTAGTATTGTGCTGAATGCATTGACACCCACACTTGTGGGACCAATGTTGTTTGTTAAGTACAATACAAATGGCATTTGGAGTTGTTGAATTCACAGCTATTGCCTTATTATACAACGTGCTTTGTAGGGAAGGTGTGCAGTCCAACGTGGGTAAATCTGGGGCTGAAGTCGGGATAGTTAATAGAAAAGTAGCGCACCAGGCAAATGTTCCCCCAGGGAAGGCGGAATCAGACTCAGTTCAGTGCAGACGTGGGTGACACGTGCTCCACAAAACGTGTCGGTTTTCTTGGGGAGACAATTCAGACCCGTCGCTGTAAACGTGTGTGCGCGCCTGACGCGCATTGCCGGACGCAGAATGGAGCCGTGGAGCCTTCGGTGCCTGACCAGAGCAAAACGTTGCTGCAAGGAACCAAGGGACATTGAGCCTGCACCCAAAGTCGTGCTTATCTTGACCGGTTGTGGAGGCGCTGTACGGCGCTGCATGGGCAGCGCTGCAGACATGGAGGGAGGTGTATGACAACCGTGGGCAATTCGTAGGTGCAGCTGCGCTGCGTGTCTGATGATGCGCCGTGACAAGGTCCCGGCGTGACGCCGGAGGGTGAAGACCGTCGCCTAATGGCTCATGGCAGACACCCTGTCTGCCCGCGCTTTTCCTGCCTTTTGCCTGTCGTTGGCCCCGGCGGGCGGAAGGGGGTGGGGTGGGGTGGGGGTGGCACTGATACTTTCACACCCACTCCTAGCCCTTCAACCACACCCACACCAACCCCGTCAATAACTCTCACGCGCATACCCACGTACACACCCACTCTGACTGTTAGCCCTTCAACCACACCCACTCGAAGCCCGTCAATAACTCTCACGCACATACCCACGTACACACCCACTCTGACTGTTGGCCCTTCAACCACACCCACTCGAAGCCCGTCAATAACTCTCACGCACGTACCCACGTACACACCCACTCTGACTGTTAGCCCTTCAACCACACCCACTCGAAGCCCGTCAATAACTCTCACGCACATACCCACGTACACACCCACTCTGACTGTTGGCCCTTCAACCACACCCACACCAAGCCCGTCAATAACTCTCACGCACATACCCACGTACACACCCACTCTGACTGTTAGCCCTTCAACCACACCCACTCCAACCCCGTCAATAACTCTCACGCACATACCCACGTACACACCCACTCTGACTGTTAGCCCTTCAACCACACCCACTCTAAGCCCGTCAATAACTCTCACGCACATACCCACGTACACACCCACTCTGACTGTTAGCCCTTCAACCACACCCACACCAACCCCGTCAATAACTCTCACGCACATACCCACGTACACACCCACTCTGACTGTTAGCCCTTCAACCACACCCACACCAACCCCGTCAATAACTCTCACGCACGTACCCACGTACACACCCACTCTGACTGTTAGCCCTTCAACCACACCCACACCAACCCCGTCAATAACTGTCACGCACATACCCACGTACACACCCACTCTGACTGTTAGCCCTTCAACCACACCCACACCAACCCCGTCAATAACTCTCACGCACATACCCACGTACACACCCACTCTGACTGTTAGCCCTTCAACCACACACACTCCAACCCCGTCAATAACTCTCACGCACATACCCACGTACACACCCACTCTGACTGTTAGCCCTTCAACCACACACACTCCAACCCCGTCAATAACTCTCATGCACATACCCACGTACACACCCACTCTGACTGTTAGCCCTTCAACCACACCCACTCTAAGCCCGTCAATAACTCTCACGCACATACCCACGTACACACCCACTCTGACTGTTAGCTTTTCAACCACACCCACACCAACCCCGTCAATAACTCTCACGCACATACCCACGTACACACCCACTCTGACTGTTAGCCCTTCAACCACACCCACACCAACCCCGTCAATAACTCTCACGCACGTACCCACGTACACACCCACTCTGACTGTTAGCCCTTCAACCACACCCACACCAACCCCGTCAATAACTGTCACGCACATACCCACGTACACACCCACTCTGACTGTTAGCCCTTCAACCACACCCACACCAACCCCGTCAATAACTCTCACGCACATACCCACGTACACGGCCACTCTGACTGTTAGCCCTTCAACCACACACACTCCAACCCCGTCAATAACTCTCACGCACATACCCACGTACACACCCACTCTGACTGTTAGCCCTTCAACCACACACACTCCAACCCCGTCAATAACTCTCACGCACGTACCCACGTACACACCCACTCTGACTGTTAGCCCTTCAACCACATCCACTCGAAGCCCGTCAATAACTCTCACGCACATACCCACGTACACACCCACTCTGACTGTTAGCCCTTCAACCACACCCACACCAACCCCGTCAATAACTCTCACGCACATACCCACGTACACACCCACTCTGACTGTTAGCCCTTCAACCACACCCACTCCAACCCCGTCAATAACTCTCACGCACATACCCACGTACACACCCACTCTGACTGTTAGCCCTTCAACCACACCCACACCAACCCCGTCAATAACTCTCACGCACATACCCACGTACACACCCACTCTGACTGTTAGCCCTTCAACCACACCCACACCAACCCCGTCAATAACTCTCACGCACATACCCACGTACACACCCACTCTGACTGTTAGCCCTTCAACCACACACACTCCAACCCCGTCAATAACTCTCACGCACATACCCACGTACACACCCACTCTGACTGTTAGCCCTTCAACCACACACACTCCAACCCCGTCAATAACTCTCACGCACATACCCACGTACACACCCACTCTGACTGTTAGCCCTTCAACCACACACACTCCAACCCCGTCAATAACTCTCACGCACATACCCACGTACACACCCACTCTGACTGTTAGCCCTTCAACCACACACACTCCAACCCCGTCAATAACTCTCACGCACATACCCACGTACACACCCACTCTGACTGTTAGCCCTTCAACCACACACACTCCAACCCCGTCAATAACTCTCACGCACATACCCACGTACACACCCACTCTGACTGTTAGCCCTTCAACCACACCCACACCAACCCCGTCAATAACTCTCACGCACATACCCACGTACACACCCACTCTGACTGTTAGCCCTTCAACCACACACACTCCAACCCCGTCAATAACTCTCACGCACATACCCACGTACACACCCACTCTGACTGTTAGCCCTTCAACCACACCCACACCAACCCCGTCAATAACTCTCACGCACATACCCACGTACACACCCACTCTGACTGTTAGCCCTTCAACCACACCCACACCAACCCCGTCAATAACTCTCACGCACATACCCACGTACACACCCACTCTGACTGTTAGCCCTTCAACCACACACACTCCAACCCCGTCAATAACTCTCACGCACATACCCACGTACACACCCACTCTGACTGTTAGCCCTTCAACCACACACACTCCAACCCCGTCAATAACTCTCACGCACATACCCACGTACACACCCACTCTGACTGTTAGCCCTTCAACCACACCCACTCCAACCCCGTCAATAATTCTCACGCCCACACCCACTCTCACTTTTAGCGCTTCGGCCACACCCACTCCAACCCCGTCAATAACTCTCACGCCCACACCCACGTACACATCTACGTGCACACCCAGTCCCACTGTTAGCCCCTCGACCACGCCGACTCCAACCCCATCAATAACTCTCACGCCCACACCCACTCTCACTGTTAGCGCTCTGGGGGGGCAACACACGGCGGAACGATTGCTTTGGCTGACAAGCCCCTCCCTCCCCTTTCCTCTGAGTGCCATTCTTCATGACCGCTCCTGCCCGCCTCAATGGAACTTGAGGTGGATGGATACCTGCAGTACCACATCAAGATCACCATCCTGGGGGCCGGGGTCGACGGGTACCTCTGCTCGGGCGGCACCGGAACCACCCCCACCACCCTGGAGGTCGAGGAGGCCGTGGATGACGCCCCCCCCCGCAACTTCGAGCGCTGCGTGTGGGCCGTGGTGCCCGTGGACGTCTGGGACACGCCCACGCGGGGCGTGTCCATGCGCCGGGGCAGCAAGTACAAGAAGCTCTCCGATGTCACGAAGACGTCCCCCGCCGGGCCCCCGCCCAGCGCCGCCGCCGATGACAAGCGCTGCGTGAAGTACGGGGACCTGGTGCAGCTGCAGCACGTGGCCACGGGCAGCCACGTGGTCGTGCGCCCGAACGTGGCCGCGGAGACCGCCCCGAACTGCTTTGCGGTGGACTTCGTCAAGGGGCCCCAGATGGCGGCGTCGGACCGCTGCTTCCGCATCTTGCCCAAGTACAAGATCCGGCAGGAGGGCGACTACATCCGTCTGAAAGATCAGGTGTGAATGTGTCTTGGGCCCTCAGGGGGGGGGGGATTGGCACAAGGCCTTGGTGGTTGGCTCTGTTGGCCTGTGGCAGCGCCTATTGGCCTCTCGCCCCTGAACCTTCTGCTATGACAAGCAGGCATCCGCACTACTGCGGGCATCCGTACTGCCTGGGGGGGGGGGGGAATACAGAATGCAACTTCTGCCCATGGCGTCCTCCCCTGACGGCCTGATCAGTGCCCGGTATGGGGGGGGGGGGGTATCAGACGCGGTGCCCGCGCGGTGTATACACTGGGGTTGTTCCGTCGACCCTTTCAGCCAATTTAGCGGCTCCTGCGTCCAGTTGGTAACGATCCAGAGCCCACCAAGAAAAAAGAAGCGACTGTGCAGACCCATCCAGAAATAACAGTAACGATGCAGAGCCCAACCGGGAATAACAGGAAACCAACAGTAACGCTCCAGAGCCCACCAGGAACCATCCAGAACTCCTCCTTGGGTACACCTCCTTGGGCAGGAGGCAGCATCCCTCTGCACATCATATCGCTGCTCCCACAAGCAGTTCGCCCTCCACACACCCCGACCCCTCGCTCCATTGGGGGCAAACGCTCCTCGGCCTTCGAATGCCCACCGCCGAGTGGTGCCGTTCTGTCCTTTGTGCCGCTGCCGCACGCCCGCGGGGCTGTCACACCGCGGCTCTCAATTGTGTGTGTGTGGGTGGGTTTTGGGGGGGGGGGGGGGGCAGGGGCGATCCCGGGGGCCGGCATGCCCCCCCTCAAATCGAGTGGCATGCCCCTTGCGGACCATCGCGGCGGGGTCCCCATCATCCGCCGCGGTTCTGAGCCCGCCCTCTCCGCCGTCTCTGATCTCAGGTCATCTTCAGTTTCCACCGGACGGACGTCCGGTACCTCAACGTGACGCAACGGCCGTTGGACGACGGCATCCGATCGCACGAGGTCAACTGCGCGCTGCAGCAGTTTTCGTGGCGGTTACAGGTCCCCCCCCCCGCCCTCTCCCTGGGCCATGGCTCCCTCTGCTCGCCTGCCTACGCCTCCGGCCCCGCATCGCGTGTCTCGCCGGGGGTGTGCTGGTCCTCGTTGGTGCCGTTGCGAATGACGGGCCCCGGCGCACACAAGTCAGTGCTGGAGTCGGCAAACCCCCACATGGACTCGGAGTGTGCATCTGGATGCCCCTGGTCAACGGCACAGGGCAACAGCCCCGTCTCTGGGACGGCCGACCCCCGGAGTAGTCAAACAGGACAAGTCATCCGGGGTCGTTTAAAGTCTGCAGAGGGGGGGGGGAGGTCTGTGAAATATCGAGTGAGTGGCAGCAAGATAGGCCCTGATATGTGTATATTGTCAACCCTGGGTCTGTGTGGGGAGGGTGGGGGGCGGGCCTTTCGTGGGGGGGGGGCGGGGGGGGGGGCGTAGGCAGAGGAATTCCTGCACCAACAGGCACTCTGCCCCCGCATTCCAGCCCATGCGTATGGCATGCCCCAATCCCTTCTAGAACGTGTGCGTGTGTATCGGTGTGGCACGGCAGTGCTGTCGAAACTACCATCGGTGTTGCACTAGGAGGCTCTGCAAGCACAAGAGAAGAAAGCGAGGAAAATCGAGATTGCCCGCACGGTGAGACACGAGAGGACACAACACAACACAACACAACACAACACAACACAACACAACACAACACAACACAACACAACACAACACAACACAACACAACACAACACAACACAACACAACACAACACAACACAACACAACACAACACAACACAACGCAACGCAACGCAACGCAACACAACACAACACAACACAACACAACACAACACAACACAACACAACACAACACAACACAACACAACACAACACAACACAACACAACACAACACAACACAACACAACACAACACAGCACAGCACAACACACCACAACACACCACAACACACCACGCCACGCCACACCACACCACACCACACCACACCACACCACACCACACCACACCACACCACACCACACCACACCACACCACACCACACCTAGCCCCCGATCCCCCAAAGGCAGCCCCAAAGGTGAGCGCACCACTGGAAGGGGCATGTCTGCGGGGTAAACAAATGCGCTGAGTAATTCCCTAACGTAATGAATAGTGCCTACTGCCATAACTAATGCTTAACAGGGTAAATGGCCCCCCCCCGGGGCCAGTTTAGTGCGCAACCCCCAGAGCCGGACTCGACCGGCCGTACTGAGGCGAGCCCAGAAATGGGTATGGCGGGCCAGACTTTAAGTGCTGGTAGCCACGCCTCAGTACACTCCGTGGGCTCATAAGGCCCACGGGGGCCCCAAACACCATTACGTTCGGGAGTTAAGCCCCGGCGGTGTTTGGGGTTGTTCCTGGTTAAGAGGACTCACGTTGAGTCCCAGATACTGTTACCCCGGGGTTATGACCCCCGGTACTGCCTGCTTACTTGCCTGCTGCTGCTAAGAGGTAGGAGGGAGTACCCACAGGCCTGGCAGGAGACTCCGAACACCCCCTGGGCTGGGCTCCCCGTCCCCCCCAGAGCGGTGCGCCCGGTTCTCTGAAGAAGATGGCCCCCCCTTGGCTTGGCAGGAGACTCCGAACACCCCCTGGGCAGGACTCCCTGTCCCCCCCGGGCCGGTGCGCCCGGTTCTCTGAAGAAGATGGCCCCCCATTGGCCTGGCAGGAGACTCCGAACACCCCCTGGGCAGGACTCCCCGTCCCCCCCGGGCCGGTGCGCCCGGTTCTCTGAAGAAGATGGCCCCCCATTGGCCTGGCAGGAGACTCCGAACACCCCCTGGGCAGGACTCCCTGTCCCCCCCGGGCCGGTGCGCCCGGTTCTCTGAAGAAGATGGCCCCCCATTGGCCTGGCAGGAGACTCCGAACACCCCCTGGGCAGGACTCCCCGTCCCCCCCGGGCCGGTGCGCCCGGTTCTCTGAAGAAGATGGCCCCCCATTGGCCTGGCAGGAGACTCCGAACACCCCCTGGGCAGGACTCCCCGTCCCCCCCGGGCCGGTGCGCCCGGGTCTCTGAAGAAGACGGCCCCCCCTTGGCCTGGCAGGAGACTCCGAACACCCCCTGGGCTGGGCTCCCCGTCCCCCCCAGAGCGGTGCGCCCGGTTCTCTGAAGAAGATGGCCCCCCCTTGGCTTGGCAGGAGACTCCGAACACCCCCTGGGCTGGGCTCCCCGTCCCCCCCAGAGCGGTGCGCCCGGTTCTCTGAAGAAGATGGCCCCCCCTTGGCTTGGCAGGAGACTCCGAACACCCCCTGGGCAGGACTCCCTGTCCCCCCCGGGCCGGTGCGCCCGGTTCTCTGAAGAAGATGGCCCCCCATTGGCCTGGCAGGAGACTCCGAACACCCCCTGGGCAGGACTCCCCGTCCCCCCCGGGCCGGTGCGCCCGGTTCTCTGAAGAAGATGGCCCCCCATTGGCCTGGCAGGAGACTCCGAACACCCCCTGGGCAGGACTCCCCGTCCCCCCCGGGCCGGTGCGCCCGGGTCTCTGAAGAAGACGGCCCCCCCTTGGCCTGGCAGGAGACTCCGAACACCCCCTGGGCTGGGCTCCCCGTCCCCCCCAGAGCGGTGCGCCCGGTTCTCTGAAGAAGATGGCCCCCCCTTGGCTTGGCAGGAGACTCCGAACACCCCCTGGGCTGGGCTCCCCGTCCCCCCCAGAGCGGTGCGCCCGGTTCTCTGAAGAAGATGGCCCCCCCTTGGCTTGGCAGGAGACTCCGAACACCCCCTGGGCAGGACTCCCTGTCCCCCCCGGGCCGGTGCGCCCGGTTCTCTGAAGAAGATGGCCCCCCATTGGCCTGGCAGGAGACTCCGAACACCCCCTGGGCAGGACTCCCCGTCCCCCCCGGGCCGGTGCGCCCGGGTCTCTGAAGAAGACGGCCCCCCCTTGGCCTGGCAGGAGACTCCGAACACCCCCTGGGCAGGACTCCCCGTCCCCCCCGGGCCGATGCGCCCGGTTCTCTGAAGAAGATGGCCCCCCCCTTTGGCCTGACAGGAGACTCCGAGCGCCCCCTGGGCAGGACTCCCCGTCCCCCCCGGGCCGGTGCGCCCGGTCCTCTGAGGAAGATGGCCCCCCATTGGCCTGGCAGGAGACTCCGAACACCCCCTGGGCAGGACTCCCTGTCCCCCCCGGGCCGGTGCGCCCGGTTCTCTGAAGGAGATGGCCCCCCCTTGGCTTGGCAGGAGACTCCGAACACCCCCTGGGCAGGACTCCCCGTCCCCCCCGGGCCGGTGCGCCCGGTTCTCTGAGGAAGATGGCCCCCCCTTGGCCTGGCAGGAGACTCCGACCACCCCCTGGGCAGGACTCCCCGTCCCCCCCGGGCCAGTGCGCCCGGTTCTTTGAAGAAGATGGCCCCCCATTGGCCTGGCAGGAGACTCCGAACACCCCCTGGGCAGGACTTGCCGTCCCCCCCGGGCCGGTGCGCCCGGTTCTCTGAAGAAGATGGCCCCCCATTGGCCTGGCAGGAGACTCCGAACACCCCCTGGGCAGGACTCCCCGTCCCCCCCGGGCCGGTGCGCCCGGTTCTCTGAAGAAGATGGCCCCCCACTGGCCTTGCAGGAGACTCCGAACACCCCCTGGGCAGGACTCCCCGTCCCCCCCGGGCCGGTGCGCCCGGTTCTCTGAAGAAGATGGCCCCCCATTGGCCTGGCAGGAGACTCCGAACACCCCCTGGGCAGAACTCCCCGTCCCCCCCGGGCCGGTGCGCCCGGTTCTCTGAAGAAGATGGCCCCCCCTTGGCCTAGCAGGAGACTCCGAACACCCCCTGGGCAGGACTCCCCGTCCCCCCCGGGCCGGTGCGCCCGGTTCTCTGAAGGAGATGGCCCCCCATTGGCCCTGGCAGGAGGCTCCGACCACCCCCCGGGCTGGACTCCCCGTCCCCCCCAGGCCGGTGCGCCCGGTTATTGGAAGATGATGGCTCCCCATGGGCCTTGCAGGAGGTTCCGACCATCCCCTGGGCTGAGCTCCCCGTCCCCCCCAGGCCGGTGCGCCCGGTTATTAGCAGATGACGCCTCCCCATGGGCCCTGCAGGAGGCTCCGACCACCCCCTGGCCTGGACTCCCCGTCCCCCCCAGGCCGGTGCGCCCGGTTCTCCGAAGATGATGGCCCCCCATAGGCCCTGAAGGATGCCCCGACCACCCCCTGGGTTGGACTCCCCGTCCCCCCAGGCCGGTGCGCCCAGTAGTACATCCCCACAGGCCCGGCACTACACTCCGACCACCCATTGCAGGAGTTGCACTGCCCACTGCCCCCAGGCAGTGAGGCAGTGCATTGCAGGAGTTGCACTGCCCACTGCTCCCAGGCAGTGAGGCAGTGCGTTGCAGGAGTTCCGCTGCCCACTGCCCCAGGGCAGTGAGGCAGTGCATTGCAAGAGTTGCGCTGCCCACTGCCCCCAGGCAGTGAGGCAGTGTATTGCAGAAGTTGCACTGCCCAATACCCCCAGGCAGTGGGGCAGTGCATTGCAGGAGTTCCACTGCCCACTGCCCCCAGGCAGTGAGGCAGTGCATTGCAGGAGTTGCACTGCCCACTGCTCCCAGGCAGTGAGGCAGTGCGTTGCAGGAGTTCCGCTGCCCACCGCCCCAGGGCAGTGAGGCAGTGCATTGCAAGAGTTGCGCTGCCCACTGCCCCCAGGCAGTGAGGCAGTGTATTGCAGAAGTTGCACTGCCCAATACCCCCAGGCAGTGGGGCAGTGCATTGCAGGAGTTCCACTGTCCACTGCCCCCAGGCAGTGAGGCAGTGCATTGCAGGAGTTCCGCTGCCCACTGCCCCCAGACAGCGAGGCAGTGCATTGCAGGAGTTGCACTGTCCACTGCCCCCAGGCAGTGGGGCAGAGTAATGCAGGAGCTGCACTGCTCACTGCCCCCAGGCAGTGCGGCAGTGTATTGCCGGAGGTCCACTGCCCACTGCCCCCAAGCCAGTGCGGCAGTGCGTTGCAGGAGTTGCGCTGCCCACTACCCCCCAGCAGTGCGGCAGTGTATTGCAGGAGTTGCACTGCCCACTGCCCCCAGGCAGTGAGGCAGTGCATTGCAGGAGTTGCACTGCCCACTGCCCCCAGGGCAGTGAGGCGGTGCATTGCAGGAGTTCCGCTGCCCACTGCCCCCAGGCAGTGGGGCAGTGCATTGCAGGAGTTCCACTGCCCACTGCCCCCAGGCAGTGAGGTAGTGCATTGCGGGAGTTTCACTGCCCACTGCCCCAGGGCAGTGAGGCGGTGCATTGCAGGAGTTGCACTGCCCACTGCCCCGAGGCAGTGAGGCAGTGCATTGCAGGAGTTCCACTGCCCACTGCCCCCAGGCAGTGAGGCAGTGCATTGCAGGAGTTCCGCTGCCCACTGCCCCAGGGCAGTGAGGCAGTGCATTGCAGGAGTTGCACTGTCCACTGCCCCCAGGCAGTGGGGCGGTGCATTGCAGGAGTTCCACTGCCCACTGCCCCCAGGCAGTGAGGTAGTGCATTGCGGGAGTTTCACTGCCCACTGCCCCAGGGCAGTGAGGCGGTGCATTGCAGGAGTTGCACTGCCCACCGCCCCCAGGCAGTGAGGCAGTGCATAGCAGGAGTTGCACTGTCCACTGCCCCCAGGCAGTGAGGCAGTGCATTGCAGAAGTTCCGCAGTCCACTGCCCCCAGGGCAGTGAGGCAGTGCATTGCAGGAGTTGCACTGCCCACTGCCCCCAGGCGTTGAGGCGGTGCATTGCAGGATTTCCACTGCCCACTGCCCCCAGGCAGTGAAGCAGTGCATTGCAGGAGTTGCACTGCCCACTGCCCCCAGGCAGTGAGGCAGTGCATTGCAGGAGTTCCACTTCCCACTGCCCCCAGGGCACTGAGGCAGTGCATTGCAGGAGTTGCACTGCCCATTGCCCCCAGGCAGTGAGGCCGTGCATTGTAGAAGTTGCACCGCCCACTGCCCCCAGGCAGTGAGGCAGTGCGTGGCAGGAGTTGGAGTTGCACTGCCCACTGCCCCCAGGCAGTGAGGCATTGCATTGCAGGAGTTGCACTGCCCACTGCCCCCAGGCAGTGCGGCAGTGTATTGCAGGAGTTGCACTGCCCACTGACCCAGGGCAGTGAGGCAGTGCATTGCAGAGGTTGCACTGTCCGCTGCCCCCAGGCAGTGAGGCAGTGCATTGCAAGAGTTCCACTGCCCACTGCCCCAGGGCAGTGAGGTAGTGCATTGCAGGAGTTCCACTGCCCACTGCTCTGGGACAGTGAGGCAGTGCATTGCAGGAGTTGCACTGTCCACTGCCCCCAAGCAGTGGGGCAGTGCATTGCAGGAGTTCCACTGCCCACTGAAGAAGATGGCCCCCCACTGGCCTTGCAGAAGACTCCGAACACCCCCTGGGCAGGACTCCCCGTCCCCCCCGGGCCGGTGCGCCCGGTTCTCTGAAGAAGATGGCCCCCCATTGGCCTGGCAGGAGACTCCGAACACCCCCTGGGCAGGACTCCCCGTCCCCCCCGGGCCGGTGCGCCCGGTTCTCTGAAGAAGATGGCCCCCCACTGGCCTTGCAGGAGACTCCGAACACCCCCTGGGCAGGACTCCCCGTCCCCCCCGGGCCGGTGCGCCCGGTTCTCTGAAGAAGATGGCCCCCCATTGCCCTGGCAGGAGGATCCGAACACCCCCTGGGCAGGACTCCCCGTCCCCCCCGGGCCGGTGCGCCCGGTTCTCTGAAGAAGATGGCCCCCCATTGGCCTGGCAGGAGACTCCGAACACCCCCTGGGCAGGACTCCCCGTCCCCCCCGGGCCGGTGCGCCCGGTTCTCTGAAGAAGATGGCCCCCCATTGGCCTGGCAGGAGACTCCGAACACCCCCTGGGCAGGACTCCCCGTCCCCCCCGGGCCGGTGCGCCCGGTTCTCTGAAGGAGATGGCCCCCCATTGGCCCTGGCAGGAGGCTCCGACCACCCCTTGGGCAGGACTCCCCGTCCCCCCCAGGCCGGTGCGCCCGGTTATTGGAAGATGATGGCTCCCCATGGGCCTTGCAGGAGGTTCCGACCACCCCCTGGGCTGGGCTCCCCGTCCCCCCCAGGCCGGTGCGCCCGGCTATTAGCAGATGACGCCTCCCCATGGGCCCTGCAGGAGGCTCCGACCACCCCCTGGCCTGGACTCCCCGTCCCCCCCAGGCCAGTGCGCCCGGTTCTCCGAAGATGATGGCCCCCCATAGGCCCTGAAGGATGCCCCGACCGCCCCCTGGGTTGGACTCCCCATCCCCCCAGGCCGGTGCGCCCAGTAGTACATCCCCACAGGCCCGGCACTACACTCCGACCACCCATTGCAGGAGTTGCACTGCCCACTGCCCCCAGGCAGTGAGGCAGTGCATTGCAGGAGTTGCACTGCCCACTGCTCCCAGGCAGTGAGGCAGTGCGTTGCAGGAGTTCCGCTGCCCACTGCCCCAGGGCAGTGAGGCAGTGCATTGCAGGAGTTGCGCTGCCCACTGCCCCCAGGCAGTGAGGCAGTGCATTGCAGGAGTTCCGCTGCCCACTGCCCCCAGACAGTGAGGCAGTGCATTGCAGGAGTTGCACTGTCCACTGCCCACAGGCAGTGGGGCAGAGCAATGCAGGAGCTGCACTGCTCACTGCCCCCAGGCAGTGCGGCAGTGTATTGCCGCAGGTCCACTGCCCACTGCCCCCAAGCCAGTGCGGCAGTGCGTTGCAGGAGTTGCGCTGCCCACTGCCCCCAAGCAGTGCGGCAGTGTATTGCAGGAGTTGCACTGCCCACTACCCCCAGGCAGTGAGGCAGTGCGTTGCAGGAGTTGCACTGCCCACTGCCCCCAGGGCAGTGAGGCGGTGCATTGCAGGAGTTCCGCTGCCCGCTGCCCCCAGGCAGTGGGGCAGTGCATTGCAGGAGTTCCACTGCCCGCTGCCCCCAGGCAGTGAGGTAGTGCATTGCGGGAGTTTCACTGCCCACTGCCCCAGGGCAGTGAGGCGGTGCATTGCAGGAGTTGCACTGCCCACTGCCCCCAGGCAGTGAGGCAGTGCATTGCATAAGTTCCACTGCCCACTGCCCCCAGGCAGTGAGGCAGTGCATTGCAGGAGTTCCGCTGTCCACTGCCCCCAGGGCAGTGAGGCAGTGCATTGCAGGAGTTGCACTGCCCACTGCCCCCAGGCGTTGAGGCGGTGCATTGCAGGAGTTCCACTGCCCACTGCCCCCAGGCAGTGAGGCAGTGCATTGCAGGAGTTGCACTGCCCACTGCCCCCAGGCAGTGAGGCAGTGCATTGCAGGACTTCCACTTCCCACTGCCCCCAGGGCACTGAGGCAGTGCATTGCAGGAGTTGCACTGCCCACTGCCCCCAGGCGGTGAGGCCGTGACTTGTAGAAGTTGCACCGCCCGCTGCCCCCAGGCAGTGAGGCAGTGCGTGGCAGGAGTTTGGAGTTGCACTGCCCACTGCCCCCAGGCAGTGAGGCGTTGCATTGCAGGAGTTGCACTGCCCACTGCCCCCAGGCAGTGCGGCGGTGTATTGCAGGAGTTGCACTGCCCACTGACCCAGGGCAGAGAGGCAGTGCATTGCAGAGGTTGCACTGTCCGCTGCCCCTAGGCAGTGAGGCAGTGCATTGCGAGAGTTCCACTGCCCACTGCCCCAGGGCAGTGAGGTAGTGCATTGCAGGAGTTCCACTGCTCACTGCTCTGGGACAGTGAGGCAGCGCATTGCAGGAGTTGCACTGTCCACTGCCCCCAAGCAGTGGGGCAGTGCATTGCAGGTGTTCCACTGCCCACTAAAGAAGATGGCCCCCCACTGTCCTTGCAGGAGACTCCGAACACCCCCTGGGCAGGACTCCCCGTCCCCCCCGGGCCGGTGCGCCCGGTTCTCTGAAGAAGATGGCCCCCCATTGGCCTGGCAGGAGACTCCGAACACCCCCTGGGCAGGACTCCCTGTCCCCCCCGGGCCGGTGCGCCCGGTTCTCTGAAGAAGATGGCCCCCCACTGGCCTTGCAGGAGACTCCGAACACCCCCTGGGCGGGACTCCCCGTCCCCCCCAGGCCGGTGCGCCCGGTTCTCTGAAGAAGATGGCCCCCCATTGCCCTGGCAGGAGGATCCGAACACCCCCTGGGCAGGACTCCCCGTCCCCCCCGGGCCGGTGCGCCCGGTTCTCTGAAGAAGATGGCCCCCCATTGGCCCTGGCAGGAGGCTCCGACCACCCCCTGGGTTGGACTCCCCGTCACCCCCAGGCCGGTGCGCCCGGTTTTTGGAAGATGATGGCTCCCCATGGGCCTTGCAGGAGGTTCCGACCACCCCCTGGGCTGGGCTCCCCGTCCCCCCCAGGCCGGTGCGCCCGGTTATTAGCAGATGACGCCTCCCCATGGGCCCTGCAGGAGGCTCCGACCACCCCCTGGCCTGGACTCCCCGTCCCCCCCAGGCCGGTGCGCCCGGTTCTCTGAAGATGATGGCCCCCCATAGGCCCTGAAGGATGCCCCGACCGCCCCCTGGGTTGGACTCCCCATCCCCCCAGGCCGGTGCGCCCAGTAGTACATCCCCACAGGCCCGGCACTACACTCCGACCACCCATTGCAGGAGTTGCACTGCCCACTGCCCCCAGGCAGTGAGGTAGTGCATTGCAGGAGTTGCACTGCCCACTGCTCCCAGGCAGTGAGGCAGTGCGTTGCAGGAGTTCCGCTGCCCACTGCCCCAGGGCAGTGAGGCAGTGCATTGCAGGAGTTGCGCTGCCCACTGCCCCCAGGCAGTCAGGCAGTGCATTGCAGGAGTTCCGCTGCCCACTGCCCCCAGACAGTGAGGCAGTGCATTGCAGGAGTTGCACTGTCCACTGCCCCCAGGCAGTGGGGCAGAGTAATGCAGGAGCTGCACTGCTCACTGCCCCCAGGCAGTGCGGCAGTGTATTGCCGGAGGTCCACTGCCCACTGCCCCCAAGCCAGTGCGGCAGTGCGTTGCAGGAGTTGCGCTGCCCACTGCCCCCAAGCAATTCCGCAGTGTATTGCAGGAGTTGCACTGCCCACTGCCCCCAGGCAGTGAGGCAGTGCGTTGCAGGAGTTGCACCGCCCACTGCCCCCAGGGCAGTGAGGCGGTGCATTGCAGGAGTTCCGCTGCCCGCTGCCCCCAGGCAGTGGGGCAGTGCATTGCAGGAGTTCCACTGCCCGCTGCCCCCAGGCAGTGAGGTAGTGCATTGCGGGAGTTTCACTGCCCACTGCCCCAGGGCAGTGAGGCGGTGCATTGCAGGAGTTGCACTGCCCACTGCCCCCAGGCAGTGAGGCAGTGCATTGCAGGAGGTCCACTGCCCACTGCCCCCAGGCAGTGAGGCGCATTGCAGGAGTTCCGCTGTCCACTGCCCCCAGGGCAGTGAGGCAGTGCATTGCAGGAGTTGCACTGCCCACTGCCCCGAGGCGTTGAGGCGGTGCATTGCAGGAGTTCCACTGCCCACTGCCCCCAGGCAGTGAGGCAGTGCATTGCAGGAGTTGCACTGCCCACTGCCCCCAGGCAGTGAGGCAGTGCATTGCAGGACTTCCACTTCCCACTGCCCCCAGGGCACTGAGGCAGTGCATTGCAGGAGTTGCACTGCCCACTGCCCCCAGGCAGTGAGGCAGTGCGTGGCAGGAGTTTGGAGTTGCACTGCCCACTGCTTTGGGACAGTGAGGCAGTGCATCGCAGGAGTTGCACTGTCCACTGCCCCCAAGCAGTGGGGCAGTGCATTGCAGGAGTTCCACTGCCCACTGAAGAAGATGGCCCCCCACTGGCCTTTCAGAAGACTCCGAACACCCCCTGGGCAGGACTCCCCGTCCCCCCCGGGCCGGTGCGCCCGGTTCTCTGAAGAAGATGGCCCCCCATTGGCCTGGCAGGAGACTCCGAACACCCCCTGGGCAGGACTCCCCGTCCCCCCCGGGCCGGTGCGCCCGGTTCTCTGAAGAAGATGGCCCCCCACTGGCCTTGCAGGAGACTCCGAACACCCCCTGGGCAGGACTCCCCGTCCCCCCCGGGCCGGTGCGCCCGGTTCTCTGAAGAAGATGGCCCCCCATTGGCCTGGCAGGAGACTCCGAACACCCCCTGGGCAGGACTCCCCGTCCCCCCCGGGCCGGTGCGCCCGGTTCTCTGAAGAAGATGGCCCCCCATTGGCCTGGCAGGAGACTCCGAACACCCCCTGGGCAGGACTCCCCGTCCCCCCCGGGCCGGTGCGCCCGGTTCTCTGAAGAAGATGCCCCCCCATTGGCCCTGGCAGGAGGCTCCGACCACCCCCTGGGCAGGACTCCCCGTCCCCCCCCAGGCCGGTGCGCCCGGTTATTGGAAGATGGTGGCTCCCCATGGGCCTTGCAGGAGGTTCCGACCACCCCCTGGGCTGGGCTCCTCGTCCCCCCCAGGCCGGTGCGCCCGGTTATTGCAGGAGTCCCACTGCCCACTGCCCCCAGGCAGTGAGGCAGTGCATTGCAGGAGGTCCACTGCCCACTGCCCTAGGGCAGTGAGGCAGTGCATTGCAAGAGTTGCACTGCCCGCTGCCCCCAGGTAGTGGGGCAGTGCATTGCAGGAGTTCCACTGCCCACTGCTTCCAGGCAGTGAGGCAGTGCGTTGCAGGCGTCCCACTGCCCACGGCCCCCTGCCCACAACAACAGTGCAGCAGGGCACACACAGTGCAGTCTGGTGCAGAGCACCAAGCAGTGCGGCACCACGTAGACAGGCACTGGTGGTGCAGCGCGGCACGCAGGGTGCAGTGGGCAAATGCGACCCTGTGTGACTGCGCGCAGGCGTCGGCAAGGCAGCGTCGGCCAAGTGCGAGAGTGCACTGGTCCGGCTATGCCACAACACACTTACACACAGCGCGCACACAACACACACAGCCCAGCCCGTTTACCTGTACCCGTGGGTAGACATCCCGGCCTTTGCCTTTTGGTAACAGCGCCTTCGGCACACCACACCACACCACACCACACCACACCACACCACACCACACCACACCACACCACACCACACCACACCACACCACACCACACCACACCACACCACACCACACCACACCACACCACACTGGTGACCTGGCACCAGTCTAAAAACCCTCAGGATGGTAGCCGTGGGACGGATTGCCCACACGCACTGCCACGCTCGAAGCCAGTCGTGAAACGTCGTGATTCCTCGTGCGTCTTCCCTGTGTCAAGCCGGGCCCACCCCGCCCGCCAACCGTCCAGGACCCCTCCGTGGGCCAGACATGCAGTCCTGTGGGGGACAGATGCACCTACGTGGCCTCCCCCGACCGCCAGACGCCGACGTATCGCCGGCTCAGTGGCAGGGTACCACCGTGGTGCCGCCGACGAATACGTGCGTCACCGTGACGCGACCGCAAGAGTGGAGCGTCACCGTGGCGCTGCCCCAACAGCTCTGCGCCGACATGGCGCGGGCTTAGTGGCAGGGCACCATCGTGGTGCCACGAACGTACCCGTGCGCCGTCGTGGCGCGGCCTTCTAGGCAGAGCGCCGTCGTGGCGCGGCCTTCTCGGCAGAGCGCCGCCGTGGCGCCGCCCAAACAATCCAGCGCCAACGTGGCGCCACTTCAGTGGCAGCACACCATCGTGGTGCAGTCAACGTGCCGCCGTGGCGCAATCTTCGGGGCGCAGCGCCGTCGTGGCACTGCCCAGACAGCCCTATGCCTCCGTGGCGCCAGTTCAGTGGTAGAGCGCCATCGTGGTGCCGCCAACGTACACGTGCGCTATCGTGGCGCAATCTTCAGAGCAAAGTGCCACCAAGGCGCTGCCCAAACGGCCCTGCGCTGACGTGGCGCCAGTTCAGTGACATGGCACCACCGTGGTGCAGTCAACGTACACGTACACCGTCGTGGCGCAACCTTCAGGGCAGAGCGCCGCCGTGGCGCTGCCCAGACGGTTTTCGTGCGCTAGCATGGCCATGGTGTATCCTCCAGGCCAATACTCGAGGCACCATGGCGGGGTCTGCACCTGGCGCTCCGACAACCTCCGTGACACCCCATGCAGAGGTGACGTGTCATCGGCGGTACTCACCGCCTCACGTGCCCTCGGCGAACGTCGCGGTCTCGCTCGGGCACCATCGTGGTGCCACTTTCTCGGCCACGTGCCGTCTCAGTGCACGTATCGTAGGGCTCGTCGTTTGGGCTCGGCCTTTGCGGCCGGGCGTCGTCGGTGACCTCCATGGCGGTGCACCACCGTGGTGCTATGGTTGTGACGCACGTCCCGCACTCACAGAACCCGGGGGTACCCAGGCCACCGGCGGTGCGCGTGATCGTGTGGCGTGACCGTACTCGCGACACCGGCGGTACTCAGCCCGCCGGTAGTGCGCATAGTCGTGCTGGGCCGCGTTCTATTTAGCCCGGCGACGTTTTTAAGTCGGGGGTGATGCCCCGGGAGACCCACACCTTCCGTGCCCGTTGATCTTGGGACGCTGCCTCGGGTGGATCCAGGACAGTTCGGAGCGGTCGGTGGCCGGGACCGGAGAGCAGATCGGACCGTAGCGTTGTCGTACACCGACGCTGTGACCCAGACGGCCTGCTGGGAGGAGCGTTCTCAGGTGTGCGACGAGATTCGTCTTGCTCTAGCGGAGGTAAGACGGAGGACTCCCTCGGCTGGTCTGCGTGGGACCCCCGTGGGACGACGCCATGGCCCATCGTCCGTGGGACCGCGGCAGGCGCTCCTCCTCCTCCTCCTCCTCACCGCACCACACCACACCACACCACACCACACCACACCACACCACACCACACCACACCACACCACACCACACCACACCACACCACACCACACCACACCACACCACACCACACCACACCACACCACACCACACCACACCACACCACACCACACCACACCACACCACACCACACCACACCACACCACACCACACCACACCACACCACACCACACCACACCACACCACACCACACCACACCACACCAAGCAAGAGTTGCACTGCCCGCTGCCCCCAGGCAGTGGGGCAGTGCATTGCAGGAGTTCCACTGCCCACTGCCCCCAGGCAGTGAGGCAGTGCGTTGCAGGCGTTCCACTGCCCACTGCCCCCAGGCGGCGAGGCAGTGCATTGCAGGAGTTGCACTGCCCACTGCCCCCAGGCAGTGAGGCAGTGCGTTGCAGGAGTTCCACTGCCCACTGCCCCCAGGCAGTGAGGCAGTGCATTGCAGGAGTTGCACTGCCCACTGCCCCAGGGCAGTGAGGCAGTGCGTTGCAAGAGTTGCACCGCCCACTGCCCCCAGGCAGTGACGCACTGCATTGCAGAAGTTGCAATGCCCACTGCCCCCAGGCAGCGAGGCAGTGCATTGCAGGAGTTGCACTGCCCACCGACCCCCGGGCAGTGCGGCAGTGTATTGCAGGAGTTGCACTGCCCACTGCCCCAGACAGTGAGGCAGTGCATTGCAGGAGGTCCACTGCCCACTGCCCCCAGGCAGTGAGGCAGTGCATTGCAGGAGTTCCACTGCCCGCTGCCCCCAGGCGGTGCGGCAGTGTGTTGCAGGAGTTCCACTGCCCACTGCCCCGGGGCAGTGAGGTAGTGCATTGCAGGAGTTGCACTACCCACTGCCCCCAGGCAGTGAGGCAGTGCATTGCAGGAGTTCCACTGCCTACTGCCCGAGGGCAGTGAGGCAATGCATTGCAGGAGTTGCACTGCCCACTGCCCCCAGGCAATGCGGCCGTGTATTGCAGGAGTTGCACTGCCCACTGCCCCCAGGCAGTGGGGCAGTGCATTGAAGGTAGTCCACTGCCCACTGCCCCCAGGCAGTGAGGCAGTGTGTTGCGGGAGGTCCACTGCCCACTGCCCCCAGGCAGTGGAGCAGTGCATGGAAGGAGGTCCACTGCCCACTGCCCCCAGGCAGTGCGGCAGTGTATTGCAGGAGGTCCACTGCCCACTGCCCCCAGGCAGTGAGGCGGTGTATTGAAGGAGGTCCACTGCCCACTGCCCCAAGGCAGTGGGGCAGTGTATTGCAGGAGTTGCACTGCCCACTGCCCCCGGGCAGTGAGGCAGTGCATTGCAGGAATTGCACTGCCCACTGCCCCCAGGCAGTGGGGCAGTGTATTGCAGGAGGTCCACTGCCCACTGCCCCCAGGCAGTGCGGCAGTGCATTGCAGGAGTTCCACTGCCCACTGCCCCCTGCCCACGACAACAGTGCAGCAGGGCACACACAGTGCAGTGTGGTGCAGAGCACCAAGCAGAGTGCACCACACAGAAGGCACTGGTGGTGCAGCGCGGCACGCAGGGTGCAGTGGGCAAATGAGACCCTGTGTGACTGCGCGCAGGCGTCGGCAAGGCAGTGTCGGCCAAGTGCGAGAGTGCACTGGTCCGGCTATGCCACAACACACTTACACACAGCGCGCACACAACACACACAGCCCAGCCCGTTTACCTGTACCCGTGGGTAGACATCCCGGCCTTTGCCTTTTGGTAACAGCGCCTTCGGCACACCACACCACACCACACCACACCACACCACACCACACCACACCACACCACACCACACCACACCACACCACACCACACCACACCACACCACACCACACCACACCACACCACACCACACCACACTGTTGTAGGTATATGACGACACCACTGTTGACCCCTCTAATTTGCGGGTCGGCAGCGCCATTCTGTTGTACCATCGCGAGATCGATGGGTACGTGACGACGGAGTTTCAGAGCACCGACACAATTTACATGACCCCCACCGAGGCCTTGGATGAGCTTTCAGCCAGCGACAGCGACGAGTCGTCCGATGATGGCGACATGGGCGGTCGCCAAGTCACGGCCTTCGGGCAGATGTTCGAGTCCGGCCGCATCGCGTCGACCGCTAACAAGGGTCCCTTGCTGGCCCCGACGCCGACGCATCAGGCCGGACGCCCGCCTTTCCCAAGGGGAAATTCCGTGTCAGAGGTACGCACCCTCCCCCCATTTGGGGCGACGACCTCCTTGTCCAAGGCCACCCCCCTGTCAAGCGTCGCCTTCCCCACCCACACTACTCTACTTCGTTGGCACTTGGACGAAAAAAGCTATTTTTTTTGGCGATTTGCTTTGCAGCACACATAAACGACCTCCTATCCCTTCCCCCAGTGTCGCAGCCAACACCTGCAGTGTCACAGCCAACACCTGCAGTGTCACAGCCAACACCTGCAGTGTCACAGCCAACACCCCCAGTGTCACAGCCAACGACCCCAGTGTCACAGCCAACACCCCCAGTGTCACAGCCAACACCCCCAGTGTCACAGCCAACACCCCCAGTATTACAGCCAACACCTCCAGTATTACAGCCAACACCCTCAGTGTCACAGCCAACACCCTCAGTGTCACAGCCAACACCCCCAGTGTCACAGCCAACACGCCCATTATTGCAGCCAACCAGGGAGCACCAAGAGAATGGCAAGGTGTGCAGACCTTGAGGTTGTGCCATTTGCGAAGGGGCACAACCCGAAACTGATTGTATTCTTTGTTTCCCTTCGCCACCTTGTGCTGAGGATTCGGTCGCTCTGCACAAGGCAAGCCTGTGTACGCCGGGGCGATGTCCCACGCCGGGTGGTCCTGGCCTACACGGATGGCCCGGCCAGGAGAGTGGGGGGATGGAGACCTTGTTCCCAGCTGCTGGCGCCCCCTTGCGTGCATACAGAGCACACGACATCCGATGACAGCCCCATCATCCCAGATAAGTGTGCGGAAACCCGGCATCCAGACCGCAAGATACATGCCCCAGAAAATCCAAAACGTGCCCAAAAATTGGCCCGGAAATCGGCCAGGGAACCCCAACTTGCCTGCCAGCAGGGCATGGGGCCTGGTTTGGGTTGGACCCCCGGCGAACCTTCGCGGCACATGTGCCGGAGCACGAACGATGGAGCATCGGCGTGGGGGAGGTGCGTGGGGCACTGCATGCACTCTTGAGTCGGTCGCCGGGGGAACGGGTGGTTGGGGTGTTGGACTCGGAGTATGTTGTTCAGGGGAGTGCGATATGGTCGGATGCGTGGCGACATCATGGAAGGAGGACGTCTTCAGGGGGAGGTGGGGCACAGGGATCTACAGGAGGGGGGGGGGGGTTTGTGGCACTTTACTTTCGTGTGGGCAATTTCGCGTTTCAAATTGACCACGAAATTTCCCACCCGAAATTCCGGGTTCTCCGCGAATTTCTGGCACACCAGCGGTACACTCTGGTGGGTGGTGATACACTCAACCAGGGAGCTCTGCGAAATTTCCCACACCGAAATTTACCACCGCGAATGTGACTTGGCGCAAACTTTTCCCCCCTCCTGTCGGGATCTGTTGGAACACATCCCGTGGTTGCGAGAGGACGCCGGGGAGCTGTTGCAACTCAGGTGGGTGCCGTCCCACCTCAATGTGAAGGGGAATGAGGCGGCGGACGAATTTGGATGGAAGGGCAGGGGGTAGCACCCGAATAATTCCTTGCCCTTATCCAAGCGCCGAAGAGTAACAGCGTGGGATGCCCTGGGTTTGGAGCCCATGGTGGAGACCGACGACTTGTGGGTGGGTTCAAACGTGAACTCAGGAGGGGGGGGCTCAAGCAGTGTTGCGAGCAGTGAGTCAGAGATGACAGACGTGGAGTTGCAGTTCAGCCTAGACGGTGAGGAGCTGTTCAGCACGCACATAAGTGACGCCCAATTGGCAGGGGCCTTCTCTAGTGACAGTACCACCGGCGGAACATTTTAGAAAGGGACAAATTTGATGTCGACAAATTTGGCAGCCCTACCTCGTACCAAGTATTTCCTTCAATTTTAAGGATGCGATGTGTCAAAGGACAGCAACCATCCAGAGGCCATCAGGAAATAACAGCAGCCATCCACTATGAAGCAACGGCAAGGGACCTTATACCAAATTTTTTCTTCATGTCTAAGGACCAGTTCCAACCCCCCCCCCTAATTTTAGCCCTCCCAAAAAAAAACCCCCTCAAATTATTCCCCGGGTGGTAAGGGTTTTGGTTCGGATGTCAGCGACATTCGGAGGAAGCGGCAAAGGGCAGGGTATGGGGAGCTCCATCGTGACCTGAAACCTGATTTGGGGGGGCGCCAGAGGCGCCCTCAGGACATTGTGGGCAATGTGTGACGGCGCCCTGCTGGACGCATGGGACAGTCTGTGCCGCGGCTGTGCCGCGGTGATACATGTGTTGCCGTTGAGAACGCCGCAGTGATGCCCGAGGGTGAGGACCACCGTCGTGCTATGGCCCAGCAACACCGCTTCGGACAATGCGTTTGGAGGGTGAGCGGTTTGCAATCGGTCGTACTGCGTGCCATGTGTGCTGTGTGATGTCTGTGGGTGTTGAGGTGCGTGATGTTCATGTTTTGTGTGTCAAGGCGTCAAGGAGGCTGATTGGGGCATGATGGCCTTTGTGGCACAGTTTGCCCTTTGGCTTTCAGAGTCGTACACCATGTGTTTCCGCGTGTACCATGCGCAGTGTCCTGCGTAAGCAACACCCTTGTCCAAGTTGGTTCCGTCAATTTCTGGTCATTTACTGTTGCCTGGACAGGGGGGGGGGGGATGGCACAAGGCCTCGGTATCTGATTGTTTGCCTTTGGCGGCGCCTATTGGCCTCTCGCCACTGCTCATTCTGACCCTCTGTGGGTCCGAACGTGTTTTGGTCATGTCAAGGGGGGGGTACATACATGTGTACCATACCTAACGTATGTGGGTAACGCATGTGCATTGTAACCATGTTACACATGTAATACACCGGTAATGTGATCCGTAGGTTGTAGGCATCATTTTCCGCCATCTATGTTGGGGTACCCAGGGTACCAACCCCCCCTTCCCCCCCATGCCCCCCCCAGACCCCCTTGGTGGCCCGGTTTCAGCTCCCGTCCCCGGAGCCCGGAAGGGGGGGAGGGGTCTCCAAATGGGCCTCTCGCACGCCCCCCCGCCCCCCCCCCCCCCACCTCCTCTCAAGCCCCCACGCCCCGTCCGTTCCGCAGGAGGGGCAGCACGGGCCCACCGGCCCCGACCACCCCCCACAACCCATGCGCCGCATCCAGTCGCTGGCCGTGGTCAACTCGGCCCTGAAGTCCCCGTTCCGCGGCTCCGCCACGGGCCTGCGCGACCTGCCGGTCCGCACGTCGGCGCGCTCGTCGAAGTGCGCGTCGGCGCGGGGGTCGAAGTGCGGGTCGGATCTGGGCTGCTCGCTCCTGATCGACCACAAAGAGTCCCGGGGCAGCCACAAGAACGTCTCCTTCCGGTCGGTCGCGGACCTCTGCGACTTCAACTTCCAGCGCTGCATCTCCGTCGGGGACGAGGACATCGCCCGCGAGAGCACGACGGAGACGGTGCTGTACGGGCCCGCGCCCGCGACCGACCCCCTGGACGACTCGTTCCCCCCGCGATTCCCGGAAATACCGAAAATCGCGGAAATCACCATCGGCCCCGTCACCGGCGGCCGCACGCGCTCCAACTCGGACGCCAACTCCGACACCGCCAGCGACGAGTCGGCGCCGTCGGACGCGCAGGTGATCACCCTCGACGCGCTTCACGGTCAGCAGAAGCGCCGCTCCACCGCCACCCCCATGTTCGCCGTCAGCGACGGCACCAGCTCCAACAACTCCCTCAACGCGATGACGAACTCGGCGGACCAGCTTCTGGGCAGGATTCCGCTGAAGCTGCCGGAGGTGGTGCCGCTGACGGTCGCGGAGGTGCAGGTGACTGTCAGCGCCGACGGCACCCCCGACAGCAGCGTCGACGGGAACAGCGGCCGGGGGGGCAGCGGCCGGGCCCACGTGGGGTTCCGCGAGGGTCGGCAGGAGACGTCGGACATGCCCCTGCAGCGGGCCAACACCGACATGCTCGTCAGCACGATGGAGCGGTACGTGACGCAGCTGGCGGAGAAGGGGCCGCCGGAGGGCAGCCGCCACAGCAGCCACAACCAGGTGGGCGTGCGTGTGCGCGTGCCCGAGGCAATGGGCAACCCATCCCGAGGCAATGGGCAACCCATCAACACAGGGCGGTCCTTAAGGGACCAGATTTTTTTTTTTGCTTAGGACCGCCCTTAAGGACCACCAACCGCCAACCGCCAACCGCCACCAACCGCCAACCGCCACCAACCACCAATCACCAACCACCAACCGCCGCCAACCACCACCAACCGCCACCAACCGCCAGTTGCCAACTGCCAACCGCCAACCGCCACCAACCGCCAACCGCCACCAACCACCAATCACCAACCACCAACCGCCGCCAACCACCACCAACCGCCACCAACCGCCAGTTGCCAACTGCCAACCGCCAACCGCCACCAACCGCCAACCGCCACCAACCACCAATCACCAACCACCAACCGCCGCCAACCACCACCAACCGCCACCAACCGCCAGTTGCCAACTGCCAACCGCCAACCGCCGCCAACCGCCAACCGCCACCAACCATGGTTGAGCACATGGAGTGCCCGCGGCTTTTTTGGGAAAACTGGTTCCGGAACACTTTTTTTTTTCCGTTAAGGACTGCCCTGCATCAACACGGAGGGGGTGTGCCACGAGGGCGGCGTAGAGGATCTCACCACTACCACCGGAGGAAAAATTTAGATGGGGACAAAATTGATGTGGACAAATTTTGGAAGCCCTCCCTCGTACCAAATATTTCCTTCAAGTTTAGGGATGCGACCTGCCTCGCGCCCAGAGCCCATCCAGAACTGGCAATGACCATCCAGGACCCACCAGGAAACAACAGCAATCATCCACTGGAAAACAACAGCAAGGGGCCTTATGGCAAAAAATTTCCTGCATTTCTCCGTGAATGCAATACTATCAGTCTACCTCGTTTGACCTACGGGGGTTTTACGTGCAGTTTAACAATGCGAATTTAAGCAAAACGAAGATCGCGCTTTCCGTTTGGTCGGTTATGGTGGATTGTGTAAACGGTCAGATCGGCGGCAGCTGCTGTACCATACGACTACTCAAGTGGTAGTACCAAAAGTTTCCTCCCTTAATTTTGGGCCTCCCAAAAAAAACACCCCCTCAAATCACTCCCCCGGTGGTAGCGCTCCCGAGGGAGCGTGCCATTAGAGGGGGTGCGCCACAACGGCAGTCGTGGGATTGTGCCGCGAGGATGTCGGGGCGGTGGCACCGGGGCAGGGGAGGGTGGGGCGGTAGAGGGTGTGTGCCCCGGGGTAGCGGACGTGTCACTGGGCCCAGCGATGGCTGAGTCCCTGTGGCTGAGGGCCACTCGCCTGCACGGCTCCAGCGCGCGGGGCCATCAGGGCCGAACCTCGCGTTCGAACCCACGCCCTCTGCCGTGTCAGGGACTGTCGGCGGTACTGTCGGCGTGGGTGCGGCGCTTCAGCCTGCCGAGAGGTCGGTCCCACGGCCTTTGACTACAGGAGCCGCGCACCGGCACCACTCCACCGGTGGTGCACCGACGGCAGGGACTCACGTGAAATCCCTGCCACTCCTGCACAACCACACTCTACATTCAGGGGCAGTCGGCTGAGCCCCGGCTCGCCGCATTGGTAACCGCCAGAAACTGCCTCCCGGCGCGTAACTGCTCAACAGTAACCTCTTGTGTAATGTAGTGCCTGGAAAGAGCCGGACGAAGACACGCCATGAGCACAGCACAACACACACACTCACGGAATCACGCACACCCACCCACACACACAGAGAGAGAGACACACGAAACACGCACGCACGCCTGCACACCGTACAACTCTGTGGAATTTGTGTGTGTGTGTGTGTGTTTGCGTGCACACATGTGTTGTACAACACAAACCGGGTTGTGTGCAGGCTTGAGAAAGCAGAAATCGAAGACTTAGTTTGAGGTGAGGGCAACTTTCTGGACTCACTTTCACCAAACAGCACAGCACAGCACAGCACAGCACAGCACAGCACAGCACAACACAACACAACACAACACATCACAACACAACACATCACAACACATCACAACACAGCACAGCACAACACAACACATCACAACACATCACAACACAACACAACACACCACAACACACCACAACACAACACAACACAACACCCATTGCCATTGCAGGATGCCCTGCTTGCTGCAGGATGCCCTGCCTGGTGAGGGAGGACCTGCCTAGTGCAGGATGCCCTGCCTAGTGCAGGATGCACTGCCTGGTGAGGGAGGACCACAAACTGTGCGCACGCACACAACACACACAGCCCAGCCCGTTTACCTGTACCCGTGGGTAGACATCCCGGCCTTTTGCCCTTTGGTAACAGCGCCTTCGGCACAACACATCACAACACAACACAACACAACACAACACAACACAACACAACACAACACAACACAACACAACACAACACAACACAACACAACACAACACAACACAACACAACACAACACAACACAACACAACACGACATGACACAACACAACACAATGCAGCGCGTAACGTTCTACCATACACACGCAATGCAAACTCTCACACCGTACAACAAACCACAACACTACGCATAGTGTACGGCACGCGACACACCACCATACGGCGCATGACACACAACCCGCACCACTCAAGGCCCAACACCCTCCCCCGCTCCGCACCGCGCCTCGCACCGCCGCGCACCGCCCCGTGTCACAGATGCCCGTGTACATGACCGCCCGGATGGAGGACAGCCTGTGCTCGAACTCCATCTGGATCCTGGAGAACTCCAAGGCCAACCGGGGCGGCAGTATGAAGTTCGGGGCCCCCTACCGCCTGCGGCACCTCGCCTCCGGCGCCTACCTGACCGTGGTGCCCTCCACCTTCTTCCACAACACCCTGCGCCTGACCGTGTCCGCGTCCCCCGCCTGCCCCAAGCGGCGGGAGTCCCTGTTCCTGCTCAACCCCCTGGACTGGGACACCATGACCCTGACCTCCACGACCCCCGTCCAGCTCAAGCACGAGCTGTCCGGCCTCTACATCAAGCGCCCGGACACCAGCCACGGCATCGACACCGCGCCGCTGGAGCTCAGCAACAAGGCGGATGCCGATGACGTCTTCACCATCCACGTCCCCAAAGTGGAGGTGCATGGATTGCGTGTCGCTGGTGCCGTGCTGTACCCCCCCCCCCCCCCCACCGGCAAGTCACACATTGGTGAGCCAGCACCCATGGCCTTGTGCGACATTCACGTTCCTGGTTGTGGTGAGCACCTCCCAGCCTGGGGTCGTCGTGATGACCGCATACCGGGCACTGGTCAGGCCGTCAGGGGAGGACGCCATGGGCAGAAGTTGCATTCTGGATTCCCACCCCCCCCCAGGCAGGGGGATGCCCGCAGTAGTGCGGATGCCCGCAGCAGTGCGGATGCCCGCAGTAGTACGGATGCCTGCTTGTCATAGCAGAAGGTTCAAAGGCGAGGGGCCAATAGGCACCGCCACAGGGTAACAGAGCCAACCACCAAGGCCTTGTGCCAACCCCCCCCCCCCCCCCCCACCCCGTGTCCCATGAACGCCTGGTCCAACGAAGACTTCCGTTTGGACCGTTTTTTTTGGGGGGGGGGGGGGGACGTAGTCAATGAGGCACCGGGTGTAGGGGCCGAGTTACTTGGGTACCGAACGGCGTGTCCAACGAACTCTTCCGTTCGGACCGTGTGTGTTGAGGACTTGATTGTTCGCGGGACACGGGGGGGGGGGTACAATTGTCCACATATTGTGCGCACACACTTGGGCAGTGTTGTACATGCCATGCTTCTGTTTTTGGCTCCCAAGCCCAAAGCTGATGCCCACGAGAACTCGATTTCTGCAACAGTTCAGCACCTCAAAGCTGCTGCTGGAGTGTGCCATGAGGCTGCACGGCGGGCTCTATATTCATCGGACGCATGGGCTGATTGGGATGATGATCAACAGCGAGAGGCTTCAATATTGTCTGTGACAGGCAGTTACAGGAAATGTGTCCTCGTGTGTGAGCAAAAAAGGTCGCCCGTCTGTCAGTAGTTTGCGGAATTGGGGCAAAACGTTGGCTACCCAGGGACGCACCAACCCCATCCGGTGGCCTGCAAGATGGACCAACAACGTGTTGAAGACTTATTTTGATGATGAATATGCTGAAGGTGCAGCTGTCGATCGAGACATTGTTGCTTTGTTGACCGGAAAGTAGCAGTGTAACCCTGGACCCTCCCCTTGGAAGTCACCAGTGCAGCCCTGGAACCTCCTGGAAACGAGTGGAACCTCCGAGGGCATATTTCCACTGTCATCATACCCCCCCCCCCCCCACTGTCTAAGCTACGGCCTTGACCGCGTGACACACGCTGTACCGTTGGAATGTCAGAGTGATTCTGGAGGGTGACGAGGATAGTCGATTTATGGCTACCCTACGGCCTTGTCGAAGCTGCAGCGGGCCTAGGGACCGTATTGATTCCGTACCTCATTTACTTTGGTACGAAATGTAGTGCAGCCACATAAGACACGGGTTTAGTGACGAATTCGCCAGTCACTTAGGGCCATGGACACATTTGTTGTGAGTGTTTGCCCACTTGAACCCACAGAGCTCTGATTTTGGGGATATTCGTGCATCATCTTCCCCTTTCTTGGTGGTGGCGTGTGTGTTGGTAGTTGTATGTGTCACGCCCAAGCTACCGCATTGTCTCAGCTACAGCAGGCGCAGGGACCGTCTGAATTCCGTACTTTTGCGTAGCTTAGACAAGGGGGGGGTGGGGGACTGCTTTTCCACTGCTTGCATCAGTCTGTGGCCCTGCCACGGGAATCTTCGCGTCCATTCTTTGTGACATAAAGGTACCTATGGTCTTCTAGGCCACTGACGAGCCTATCTTTTCTGAGCTTTGTGCTGCCTGCCGCCTGTGCACACGTGACTTAGCCCAGAGTTCCTACGGCGGGGGAGGAACCAGCCATAAGCCAAACTGCGCTGCACCTCAGGACTTGTCGGACGTGCACTTCGTGATCAATCACATCGAGGCCCTCACCGCCTTCAAGAACTCCTTCAAGAACGGCGGTCGAGGCTCCCCGAAGCACACGGCCGCCGCCACCGCCTCCCTCTCGACGCTCATCCTCTTCTGCTCCGAGTCCCAGGACTCGGACCCCCTGACGCGCAGCGGCGTGCCCATCACGAAGCACCAGCGGCTGCTGCTGGACACCAACGTGCACTCCCTCGTCATCCACCTGCTCGCGGCCCCCTTCCGCGAGTCCCAGGGCCCCATTGCCTCCTACAGCCTCGCAGACCTGGAGGTATGGGGGTGGTCCCTGCCCCCCCCCCCCCCGCACACCCCCAGCGCACACAAGTCAGTGCTGGAGTCGGCAAACCCCCGCATGGACTCGGGGTGTGCGTCTGGATGCCCCTGGTCAATGGCACGGGCAACAGCCCGTCTCCGGGACGGCCGACCCCCGGAGTAGTCAAACAGGACAAGTCATCCGGGGGCTCCGTTGACACAACCAAAACACGTTCGGGCCCACAGAGGGTCCGAATGAGCAGTGGCGAGAGGCCAATAGGCGCCGCCAAAGGCAAACAATCAGATATTCAGGCCTTGTGCCAACCCCCCCCCCCCCCGTCCGCGGGCAGGCGCGGGTTGCCACTCCCCTTGGGCGCTGTCAAAACAAACCCTGCGGTCCCAGTCCCCAGTCCAGGGGGTGAGCGACGGCATGCAGGGCTCCTTTTTGACACCTCGGCACCGGGCCCCCCCCCGCCCCTGAAACGATTGTGCCAAATTGTGTTCCGGGCCTTCGGCCAATCAAAAATTTTGTCTGGCGCCTTCGTTCGGACCAAAGGTTTTCTTCCGCGCCTGTCACATAGTAGCACCACCGGAGGGGGGGGGTGGGTGGGACCCCCCCCCCCTTCCTGGGCGCCGCTGACGCACAAACGGCACATCCCGCCACATTCAGCACAGCCCCGGCACACCAACGACTGGGCTCCGCGAACGCGGAAACGACACCAGCGGGAGCACCGGCCGCAGCGGCCGACAGAACGCAGCAACCCGACGCAACATGCGAAGGGAAGAACGGGTGACTGTCCAGGGCCCCGTAAAGAAACAACAACCGGACGGAATGTCACACGGGGGGGGGGGGGGGTCCTTGTATGTGAACCCCCGCCCCCCTCCCCAGGGCCATGAAAGATGGCGGTCCCGGCGGTGTGACGGGCCAGACCATAGTGGGCCCACACAGTAGTGGGTCCTGCGCAGCCTTCCCCCCCCCTGCCCTCAGCCCACCCCCCAATAACCCCCGCCCCCCCGCCGAGTTTTTGACAGATCGCTGGGGGGTGGTCCGCAGTGGGACTGGGTCCTCCCCCCTCCTTAGCCCGCCTCCGAGACGGCCGACCCCCGGAGTAGTCAAACAGGACAAGTCATCCGGGGGCTCTGTTGACACAACCAAAACACGTTCGGGCCCACAGAGGGTCAGAATGAGCAGTGGAGAGAGGCCAATGGGCACCGCCAAAGGCAAACAATCAGATACCGAGGCCTTGTGCCAAAGCCCCCCCCCTCCGTGGTGGGCACAGTTCGGGTGGTTGCCGATCTCCATGACCCAGGACCCACCCATCCCATTCCACCGAGGGCACATCGATCGCGTTGGCGCATCCGCTCGTCTCGCCTCATGGCTGCCTCGTGCTCCACCCCTTGGCCTGCCTCACATGTCGCCGTCGTTATTGCCCTCCTGCACGTGCCACCCTCACGTGCCTGCGCCGTCTGCTGCACCGCCCACTCCGGCCTGCCTCGCGTGCTGCGCCATCCTCGCGCCCCCCCTCTTTTTCCAGTAAAATACAATTTTTCCAATAAAATTTTTTCCAATGAAAATTTTTTTCCAATAAAAACTTTTTTCCAATAAATTTTTTTCCAATAAAAGATTATTGGAAAAAATATTTATTGGAAAAGTTGTTTTTATTGGAAAACGCCATCCCCGCGCCCCCTCCCTGAGTCTCCGACCGCGATCCCCCAGAGCGCCAGCAACGCCGAGCTGCTGATGGTCTGCGCGCTCGGGTACCGGCTGCTGCAGCGGATGGTCAGCGGCAGCCCCGCCTTCGCCTTCCGGCTCGCGGAGTACATCCCCTTCATCCAGTCGCAGCTCGGGGCCGTGAGCCAGGCCACGGACACCCTCTCGGAGATGTTCCACAACAACCGCCAGCTGCTGGACCAGCTCCCGGAGCGGCTCGTGACGTGCTTCGTGCGGCAGTGCATCGACCGCGGGCACGAGGCGGGGTACCTCAACTTCCTGTCGGAGCTGTGCGTGTGCGACGAGCAGGGCATCCTGAAGAACCAGACCATCATCTGCAAGCGGCTCCTGGAGGAGAACACCAGCATGGTGCTGCCCATGAAGGTGCGCGCCCCGCCTTGCCACCGGCGTCTGCCGGCTCCGACATGATCAGATGGGGCAGGGTCCTACTGAGCCACACGCCGGACGCGGCACGTTCCTACTGAGTTCTGGTGGTGCGGGGGGGCGGGTATTACTGAGTGGCCTTTGATACGGTGCTGAAGGGTGCGCGGCCTCATCGGAGTATAATCGAACGCGACTGATCGGCTCAAGGGACTGCAATGTGCACTGCATCGTGGAGCGTACATGCCTTCACCTCTACACAGAGCAGTCCCAGTCTTCTTTGGAATCCGGTCACCCAAGGGCTACCCCTAAGGCAACCTGAAAATTGCTCTGCAGGGGGGGGGGGGGGGCTGACATGGACGCCCGCCGAAGGAAGGGGGGGGGGTTGGAGAAATGGGGTTCCGTGTCGGGCCCTTTGTTTTGTGTAAGAACGGATGTTGGCGCCAAAGGCACAGGAACACAAATTTTGGCCCGAAAAAGTTTTTTCCACAAATAATCCCCCCCCCCCACATTTGAGTAGTCAAAATGATCAGCCCCCCCCCTCCCGTCACGGTGGCCAAGGAGGGAGGGGGGGTTGGGAAAATGGGCCTCCGTGTCACCCCCCCCCCCCCCGCCCCGCACAGCAATTTTCTTCCCGCCTAATTTGCAACGTACGCACCGCATTCCGTCCGCAGAGTTGGACTGGGCAACTCCCGGGGGCCCTCTTGTGACCTGCCGAAGGGACGCCAAATTGCTGGGGGTTTGCCCCTCATCGGCACCCCCGCAGTCCGTGAAGGCCCGCGTGCCGACCACAGGGGACCAGAGAAGGCGCGGCCGGTTCAATCTTAGACTTCACTCTTCAAGGCCGAGAGAGAGAGAGAGAGAGAGAGACAGAAAACCACCTTTCATCTCTGTGTGCCCTGCCCTGCCATGCCCTGCCACTGCCCTGCCCTGCCACTGCCCTGCCCTGCCACTGCCCTGCCCTGCCCTGCCCCTGCCCCTGCCCCTGCCCTGCCCTGCCCTGCCACTGTCCTGCCCTGCCCTGCCCTGCCCTGCCCTGCCACTGCCCTGCCCTGCCCTGCCCTGCCCTGCCCTGCCCTGCCATGCCATGCCCTGCCCTGCCCTGCCCTGCCATGCCACAGGGGGGGGGGATTATGCACGTGCATAATTGTGCACAATTTTGCAAAATTCACAATTGGGCCAAATTGCATAATTGTGCATAATTGTGCATAATTGTGCATAATTGTGCATAATTGTGCATAATGGTCTGCTCCACTCTTGTCCAATGCAGTTTGTTGTTGTGTTTATCATGGACAATTTTGTCCAGCAAAATGCACATGCACATGCTTCCACTGCTGAAGATGTTTTGCCGGACGATGAAATTCTTCCACCATCTGAAAAGGAGGGAGAGCAAGGTGATTTTCTGACCAAAATAGGCATGAATGGCTGCTGCAGATTTCACTGTGTTGTCTGTTTGTGGGGGATCACAATCCCAGGTTCCCTCTTGTTTGCAATCCCTGTGTGTCTTCGTTGCAATGCAGCCCGCATAGTTGTGCATAATTGTGCATAATTGTGCATAATTGTGCATTGCATAATCCAAGGCCCCTGCGTGCATAAAATCCCCCCCCCCCTGCATGCCATGCCATGCCATGCCATGCCATTCACCAAAAGCGGTGGCACGCAAAGATCTGACGAGAGTCACTGGGTCACGCCTCATGGGCTGCCAGATGGTTGAGACCGGGTGACCGAAAGGAGTTGCGGGGGTCGCGTGTGCGATGCGCCGCAGGGCCCATGGACCGGGACGGAGGGACGCTCTGGCAGCTGTGGGCCACCGCAAGGGGACCTGCACCCGAAGGACGTCCTCTGGCCTCCTCCGCACACCCGGAGGACGTCCTCTGGCCTCCTCCGCACACCCGGAGGACGTCCTCTGGCCTCCTCCGCACACCCGGAGGACGTCCTCTGGCCTCCTCCGCACACCCAGAGGACCTCCTCTGGCCCAGTCCGGATGCCACTGGGCTCGCTCATTGGCAGAGCGCAGCGTCACAGACAGACAAGTGCGTGTGCAGGGGATCTTCATTGGGCCCGGAATTGTATCGGTTGCCCCTCCCCTGCGCCCCCGTCTCTGCTTCTCTCTGCCCCCCCCCCCCCCCGTCCCTCGCAGGTCGAAGGCAAGGTGGTGAAGGTGGAGGTGCCGGATGGATCTCTGAGCGCGAGCTTCACCGGCTCCTTCAAGAACCTTCGAAGGAGCTTTGAGCAGGAGCTCTGGCTGTCCCTGTCCGACTTCTTCAAGAAGGCGCACGCGAGCATCAAGCGGCACTTCGAGCACACCCTCAACCTGTTTGCCAAGCTCTGCGTCGGGGGCAACATGTGGACCCGTGAGGTCGTCATCACATCTACTACCCCCCCCCCCCCCCTCTCTTGAGATCGGGATGGGTATTGGTTCGGACGGATATGGGGGCATGCATGGGTGCTTCTCACCCCTGGAAAAGGGTTTGATTCGTTTACCGGGACGCCTTCCGCTGCACTGCCGTGCCGTTCCCAATGGGTGGGACAGTGAGCTGAGCGTCTGGAGCCGGTTGTTCGAAAACTGGGCGCTGGGACGGCTGCAGCGGCTGCTTGGCGTCTTGTGCGCGGGGCGATCGTACGCGGGCATGGGGCATGGGAATGAGCGTACGTGATGGGAGGAATGGGGATATGTTGTCTCGTGTTGTCTGCATCACTGCAGCCCAAACAACGCAGCACAGTGTGGATGGCCAACCATACACATACCCGGGGGGCAGGGGGGCACATGGAATGTTGTCGTGGGAAAAAAATGGGGCGGAACGATTTCTTGTGAAACGTTTTCCCCTCTTTCCACAGCATCCGTGCGATTCTTTGCCCAATGTCCAAGGGTTTTTACTGCGTTCTACCGGGCAGTACAACGTTGCATCCACACCCAAGCAGCATCCCAAAGTGTTGTTCAGTATCAACCGCAGCCTTCACACACTTCCACACACTTCTCTGTTGTTGTCATTACCATCGTGGATTCAGGCGTTTTATCAATGTTTGGCGTTGTTACACCCCCCCCCCCCCACAACCACCACCGCCGGGTGGGCTTTCAAGGGCAAGAGGGTGACCCCAGCCCCCCCATTTTAGGGTTGGGGAGTTAAAAAAAAAACATGTTTTGGAACGATTTTGGAGGGTTGCGCGTGGGTATCAGGCCCCACCAAGGCCAGGGGACGGCTGAAAACAGGAATGATATCACTGCTGTTAGGATCTGAACCAGAGTGCTGGCCATTTTTGCCTTAAGAACAGTACACACTGCCCCTATATGCCGCCATAAGTTTGCAATGGGGAATGTTTGCCTCATTCATCAGTTCTATGGTGTACCCACCCATCTTAGGGTAGGGGACAGTATTTTGGGGGCTTTTCAGCCTCATTTCCACTGTTTTTGGTGCTGTGGTTAGGATCCTGCGCGTGGTGATGTCATACCCTATTTCTAGCCCTTCCTACCCCTTCATCGGCTTCAATACCCAGCCCCATCCACTCAAACACCCTCCAAAAAATATTTTTTTGGAGTTCCCCACCCGCAAAACAGGGGTTGGTCCCTACTTGCCCCACAAAGCCCACCCAATCCCAGGGGGAAGGGGGCGGCGGGGCGGAAAGTGTGATTTTGCTAAAAGTGCAACCGCATCATTTTGCAGAACTACATCACAGCCATCATGCATATGGACCTTGAGAAGCAGCGAGGGAGTTGTTCCCCTGTTTTTCTTTTGCGAGCGATGCTGTGTCGCTTTTTCTGTCCCTTGTTCTGCCCCACCTCGTTGGCCCCAGACAGCCCCCCCCGACAGCCAGGGAGGTGGCCACCGAGGTGAGGGCCCGGGCCTAGGGATCCGGGCCTCTTAGCAGCCTGGCTGCTGCCCTTACCGGGTGGTTTGCGCAAGCCACTGCCAGCGAGGAAGAAGACGGTGACAGTTTAGAGGTTTTCAATGCGTGGCGGTTATCGAGTTGGTTTTGCCTGCGACCTACTTTGGGACGCCACGCCGTTGGATAGGACAGGCAATTCAACGACTTTCATTGAGGGTTGGCATGCACTTCAGTGAGAACTGCTGGGATGGCGTTTCAGTTTTTCAAAGCGTATTCCACCACATGTGTCATGTGGGAGCGGGGGTTTCGATGTTGGAGCATCGGCTTTTCAAAAGATCTTGCCATTTGAGTTTAGCACTTGTATTGTTTCCCTTGGGCTCAGCAAGGCCGCTGCCACTGCCCCCGCTGCCCCATATTGCGTACCTCCGTAATGGGGTAAGCCCCCCCCCCCCCCCGCCCAACATCCCATCAAGGGAAAGGAAGGGGGTGTAGGGAGGCAAGGGTAGGCCTGGCAGGGAGAGGGGGGGCACGAGGGGGTGGGAGGCCGATGGGCACCGCCGCCTACGGAGGGAAAGGGTTCAAGGGAAGGACAGGGGTAAGTGGCGAGAGGCCAATAGGCGCCGCCCAGTGCAGACAGCAATCCATCCAGGCGTCATGCCAACCGCCACCCCCCTCCCCCCCAGACATACCCAGACATACATACGTACTCCCACCCCGGTGGTTGGTGGGTGCGCGTACTTGGTTCAGTGCTGATGTCCTCCAAACGCCCCCTGTCCCAACAGGCAGGGACAGGGATGTATTGGAACAGCTGACAGCCGTCGGAGGGGGGGGGGGGGGGGGGGCTGAACCCCATCCCCCGTTCTGGACCCAGATTTCATAGCGGGAAAGAATGGAATTTACAGGAGGAAATATTGATTTGGGCCAGTCTTGGTGCACAAACTTCGGTTCCAGACCCCCTCCCCCCGCTCCCCCTGTCTTTGAACACATCCCTGGGGCTGGCAGGGGGTGCAGGGGTGTATCGGAGCGGCCAAACACCCTCCCCGTAGTCCCCCTCGTAGCGTCCTCACGTACGCATGCACAGCCTCTGGACGGCCATACGAGGAAGGGGGGGTACCCCCCCCCCCCTGGGCCCTGAAAGAATGAACTCCACAAAAAGAAATATTGATTTGGGCCATGTTTGGTGCACAAACTCTTTGGGGTTCCAATCCCCCCTCCCCTCCCCTCTTCCACCACATCCCCGGCACCAGGTCGTCTCCCGATTCATCACGAAAGAGATCCTCGTGGCCGTGCTCGGGATCGACACCCTCCACGTGTCCATCCCCGACCGCGTGCGCTCCCTCTTCTGGTCCATCGCCTCCGTCGTGTACCTGCACCGGCCGATGCACATCTCCACCGTCCTCGGGGTCCAGTCCGCCGTGAAGGACGGCACACGCCTGAGCGCCGCGGCGGCCGCGGGCGCGGCGGGCCGCCGCATCAGCCGCACCCGGTCCGGCTCCGGCTCCTCGGGCCCGCCGTCGCCGACGCTCGTGATGTCCGCGTCCCCGACGTTCGACGCCGTCGACGACACGGACCGGGACTTCCTGGCGGCGATGAAGGCGGCGGCCACGGAGTACCTCCGGCGCCACACGGTTCAGCACATCAGCGACCCCGACGGCAATCTCTTGACCAAGCAGGTGCCCTGTGCGCGCGGCACCCAGGCCACACGCCAAACGGATGGTGGTTCCACAAATCGTCTCAAAAGTCAGCGAAGAGGTCCAATCGATCAACATCATCAAAGCTAACCTTCAGAATCTGAGAGGTGTAACGGAATTGAAATTTATCAATCTTGTCTCCAATCCACTGCGCTTGACCACGAGAATCAATAGGCAATATCATTCTTCAGATGTTTCGCGCTCGCTCCTCGCCGATGGAGACAGTCTCTACGCCCCCTCGTACGTCCACAGGAGGCGTATTGAGTTCTGGTGATGAATCTACCGGATCATGTAATTCATCGGTGCTTTGCAGACTGGCTCCAACAACTTCCTGTCCTGAACAACTCCCTGCTATGCACGAACCCCATAGCCCCGCTTGTGTGGCCACCGTGAGAATCGCACAGGACGGTCGGAGACAAAGAGCCGGTGAGACAAAAACTACCCCAGCACAGCCCCATGCAACGCAAAACCCCGGGGCGCGGGGGGGGGGGGGGGGGCTCGTCTGTCCGGGACCGTGATTCTGGCCGTTTTTTTTTGCAAAATATTTGGCAATATTTTTTCCCGCAAAACGGGAGGCCAATGACCTTTTCTCTGACCCCCCCACCCTCCGGCTCGCCGGATTTAACCGGGCTTGGATTCGGCAGACTTATCGGCTCGGCGGACCTTCGGCCGGCAGGACTTTCGGCCAGCCGAAAGTCCAGTCTAATCCGTCAGCCCCCCCTTTTGGCATACTAACAATTCCCCCGCCCCCCCGTTCCCCTCAATCCCCCCCCCCCTGCCCCTAAAGCCTACATCCAATAATTTTCTTCGTTTATTAAATTTTGATCCCCCCCCCCCCTCACCAGCCAAGTCGCATAAACATGCCGCTTTAACCTAGACATAATTCCGTATTCGAGTGCAATGTTCGTCGCCAGCTACGTCCTGTAAACGTCCTGCGCTAAAACCGCCGCTCGGTTGCCATGGTGATCCTCTACACTTCCTCCACGTTGAAACCCACCCTTCCCTCCCTCCACAGGCAAGGCGGTGCACACACAAGGCGGAACACACAAAAGGCGGTCGGTGGCCACTGCAGGAGTCTTGTTATTAGTATACGGGGGGGGGGGGGGTTGTTAGTATATGGGGGTATTAGTACAAGGGGGTGACGGATTAAACCGGACTTTCGGCCGACCGAGGGTCCGGCCGGCCGAAAGTCCACCAAGCCGATAAGTCCGCCGAGCTGATAAGTCCGCCAAACCCCAAGTCCGGTTTAATCCGGTGAGCTCCCCCCTCCGACGCGCTGATTCCAAAAATGCCATTTGCATTTTCTTTCTTGGTGTTCGGTCCCCACGTCGGTCCCATGCACAACGTCTGCCCCCAGGCTGGCCTGACAGCCCCCCCCCCCCTCCACTTATGCCTGACTGTGGAGTGCATTACCTCTGGTTTGCATTTGTCTGTTTTTTAATTAGGTCACCCCCCCCCCCCTCCAGGGATGCATGGGAAGGGGGGGGGGCGTACCCCCCCCCCCTTTAGGGCGCCCAGCCTATGGCCCAGCCACTGTCCCCGTGACAGCAAGTGCCAGCCTCAATGGCATTTGTAACCGACAGTAACCGCCCCCAACTGCTTTGGCAACCTCCTCCAACCGCCTGCCTAACCGCCTCTGAGGTCCCTTCCCTTCTGATGCACCCCTGCCCCCCCCCCCCCAGCTATCGAAGAAGGGGCTCCTATGGACCCCCCCCCCCACTTTCCCAGATACCGAGGCCTTGTGCCAAACCCCCCCCACTTTGCCCCCGCCCCGGGCCCGCCCTCACCGCCGCCCCTACGCCGCCCCCCCCCCCCCAACCCCCCCCCCGTTCCGGTCACCGGAATTGCCGGAACGTGCCGGAACGTTTTGCCGGAACGTTGTGATTCTGTGAGGCTCAATGTTTTTCAGTGAAAACGCTTGCTGCTACTGTCAACCGTTGTCGTCCACTTTGCCAGTTACACTTTTGTTCGTCCATCCACTGGCAGAGATGTTGAAATGTTGTTTTTGTGGCTCCGAGGGGGCATCCATGACTGATTTCCATGATCTGCAACTGAAGGAGCAGCTGTTATTGCAACAGAAATGGGAAGATGATGTTGACGTTGATGAGGGAAATGTCTGTGATTTCTGTGTCCGTTCTGTCAAACCGAACAAGTTCTTTGACCAGACCCCTGTTGGTACCCACCGAGATGAACCTGGACAACGCGACGACTCATCATCTGCGCAGGTTCAACAAGTCAAACCAGGCAAACCAGGCAAACCAGTCAAACCAGTCAAACCAGAACCAAAGGACAAGGCCCACAGAACCGTCAAAACCGTCACAGTAGATAATCGCGTTGCAAAATTCGGAAAATACGGCTTGTACAATGGGAACGGTCAGAGCTAAGTGACAAAAAGTGCAAAAAACTTCGGTGGGTGGCAGAGCCAAGTGACAAAAAGTGCAAAAACACTTCGGTTGCCCATTAGAGGGGACTGAACCCACGCTTGCAGATCTGTAGACCAGTGTATATCCACTGGACCAGTGGCGGGTTCTGACATACTGCCGACCAGGAACCACATACAGACCGAGAGATGAAAAAAATTTTTGGCAAATTGAGGGATGCTTTGGGTTTCCACATTACTCCAACTACCAAACAACCAAAAGGAAGGTGTGTTTGCGCCCTGGGACTGAGATCCTGGGCACCGGGAACCTCTTTTGCTGAAAAAACGGCTCGCCGGAACGTTGCGCCGGAACACTGGATTTTTCTCGAATGGGGGGGGGGGTTGCCCCCCGGCCCCGCGCTGCTGCCGTGCAGGTGGTGCAGGTGTGGGAGCAGCTCCTCCACTACGCCGAGTACAACACCGCGGAGCTGCAGTCCGTTGTGGTCATCCTCATCGACCTCCTGGCCGGCCGCTCGGACGACATGTGCACCTCCAAGAAGGTGCCCCCCCCCTCCCTCCCTCCCCGGGGGTCTCCACAAACGGTTGCGCTGGTGTTGGTTGCACACGTCCGCCTCCCCCGTATGGCGGTCATGATCGATGAGAAGATGAAGAGATGATCCAACGACGAGCGGAGCCACGTCAGGGGGGGGGGGGGGGGGCAGGTTTGTGTGGAGGCGATACCCGGTGCGCCGCGGAGACTTGGCCCTTTCTCTCGCCCAGACTTGCCACTAGCGTCTGCCGGCTCAGACATGATCGGATGGAGCAGGGTCCTACTGAGCCACACGCTGGACGCAGCATATTCCTACTGAGTTCTGGTGGTGCGGGGGGGCGGGTATTACTGAGTGGCCTTTGGTACACGGCGGATCACTACTGAGAACCAGTTTCCCTGGCAGACGCTAGTGGCATGTCTGGTGCAGCCCAAGCCACTGTGCTTACCCCCCAACGGGGGTTTTCTCTCCGAAGGGGCCGCTTCAGGAGGGGGGAAAGCCCAGGCCGTTCCGGGAAAACGCGCCGGAGAACTCGCGCGCGGCGCAGGTCCCCCCCCCCCCCACAACAAAGCCACCGTTCCCTCTGGTCACCGGCCCCGCACGCTTTTGAACGTCGTTCCCCCGGCAACTGGGGGGGTCTGTAGTTAAACATACTAAAAAAAAGTTTTTTCAAAAAAATTTTTTTTCCTAGGTAACAGTTTACTAGGTTCACTAGTTTTTTACTAGGTATCGGGAACCTAGTAAAAAAAAAGTTTTTTTTCTAACTAGGTTTCAAAACCTCCAAAAACAAAAGAACTAGGCTTTAGAACTTTCGGGCCACTTGTTGGCCACTTCTGATCTTGTCCCCCGCTCTGAGGGGCGTTTTTCCACTGGCCTGGTGAGGCAGGGTGGTCCTTTAGGACCAATTTTTTTTTGTTAAGGACCGCCATTAAGGACCCCCACTATGGGATTTTTTTCCAGGAGCCCGGCGCGGGCCACTTTTGTTTCCCTCCCCTTTTGTAGTGGACCCCGAGAACGCAGGGCCCCATCCGAATACACGGCCCGTGCTCTGTGCCAGAGACGTCCCGTTCGGCAGCAAATAGCACATGCCTCAACACCGCCAACAGCCCCCCCCCCCCCCCCAAAGACAATGAGCGGTTGATGCCCTGACAAATGGGGGCTGCAGGTTCGACCGGTTTGGCGAGTCCACCGGAGGTCATGTGGAAGGTCGACAACCCGCAAGTCAGAGCTGCCCCCCCCCCCCCCCCCCGTGCGTGTTCCGCACTTCGATGCTCCTCCTCCGGGCCGTCGTCCCGATGGGTGTGCCCGTGCCCCCCCCCCCCCCTTCTCTCAAGGCACTGCCGCGCTGGGGGTCGGTGCGAGCCTTCGCCCTCAAGTCCAAGCCCCCGACGGCGGACCGGTACGAGTTCACGGAGCACAACCTGCACATCATGGAGTGCAAGCTGGCGGTCTGCAGCCTCCTGAGCGTGATCGTCGACGCCCTCGCCGAGAGCAAGCTGGACCAGATCCTGGGGCACTTCTGCGACAGCGACCCCGCGGACTACGACGGCCTGACGGCGAAGATGATGCGGTCCATCAAATCCCCGCCGACCCACCCGGTCTGGGTGTCGCTGCAGGAGCGGCTGATGCCGATCCTCCGGGTGTGCGCGCGCGCGCGTGCCTGTGCGCGCGCGCGCGTGTGTGCGCGGGCGGCCGGTTGCATCCGATATGCCCCGGGGCAAGTGAACAAACGCAGGGGCGGGGGCGTTCAAGGGCACCCCCAAAGCGCGGGGGTGGGGGGCGGGTTCTGGGAAAGGGGCTTCCGTGCCCAACGGCGTGTTCGGCGGAGGAGCCCCGCTTGGAATTGGGCCGCAAAGGGCGCCGGACGGCGTTTTTGTCAACGGAGGTCGCCCGGCGGTGCCCCCCTCAAAGGGATCGGCGGGTCGTGGGGTGGCATTTGGGCTCATTTTTGTCCCCCCCCCCCCTCCCGCTCTGCCCCTCCCCCGGGCGACTGGTAGATCCCGGGCACTTCGGGGGTGAGGGGGTCATGGGCAATGGGCCCCCGCAGCCGGCGGAGGGAAAGGGGTCAAGGGCAAGTGGCGAGAGGCCGGTAGGCACCGCCCGCGGCGGACAGCAACGCAACCCGGCGTCATGCTACACCCCCCCACCCCCACCCTCGGGGGGGGGGGGTGGGGCTTAGCCTGTCTGCCCCCCCCCCCCCCCAACTGGACGGGGTCGGCGAGGGTTAAGGTCACGGGAGCCCTTTGGAGGGGGGGGGGAGGCGCAGCGGCTGCCTGTCTTCGTTTGCACATTTGCCGGCGCATCCGGCCATGGCTCTGATTCGCTGTGCCTCTGCCACGTGTCCCAGTATTGCGTGTATGACACCGATGATGTTGCCCCCCCTTCCCACGCAAAAAGGTTCGTTCACATTGCATGTCACTGACCTTTTTGCGAAAGGCACCCGGGGCCAGTTTTCGGCTCTTGACAAGCGTTTCTCTCCCTCTCGTGAACTGCATGCGCTGCCCGTTGTGCTGACGTCTCGCCAACCAACACCACCACACGTGACGGCTCACATGTCACCATCCGGGGGGAAGGGAGTCCGGGGCATGGGCTCCAAACAGCCCCCCCCCACCCCCACACAAAGTGAATGCTTCCCACGCCAACACAACCAAAGGGGGGGGCTCCAACGCCAATTCCTGCGCCGTGGGCAGGGATGCATTAGAAGGCGAGGGGCCTCAGAGGTGGCCCTAGAGGCGGTTAGACAGGCGGTTGGAGGAAGTGCCAAAGCGGTTGCGGGCGGTTACTGTCGGTTACACATGCCGTTGAAGCTGGCACTTGCCGTCAGGGGGACAGTGGCTGAGCATAGGCTGGGCGCGCTCGAATGGGGGGGGGGGGTATCCGCCCCCCCTTCCAATGCATCTCTGGCCGTGGGCCATGGGTGTGCGGCACGACGGCCCCCGGCACCAGCCCGGCCCTCCCCTCGTGTGCAGGACATCCTCATGTACCAGCACAACGGCCTATTCGCCAGCGCCCTCTCGCTCATCTTCCGCCTGGGGATGAAGCGGTCCGAGCTCACGGCGCTGCTCCAGGAGGTCCAGCTCGTGACGTCCCCCGTCGTCCTGACCTTCTACCGCCAGGCCTGCGACCACGCCGTGCGGCTGCAGAACTTCTTCCGGAACAAGAGCAACCTCCGGGGCACGTGGCACGAGAAGCTGCAGAAGGAGGTGACGTCGGCGTGCGTTCATGGGTGGGGAAGGGTTTGCCTGAGATCCTGGAGGTTGCCTAAAGGGGGTTGGGAGGTTGGCTGGAGGTTGGCTGGCGGTTACTTGGAGGTTGGCTGGTAACCTCCAGCTACCCTCCAGCCAGCCTCCGAGTAACCTCCAGCCAACGTCCGAGTAACCTCCAGCCCACGTCCGAGTAACCTCCAGCCAACGTCCGAGTAACCTCCAGCCAACGTCCGAGTAATCTCCAGCCAACGTCCGAGTAACCTCCAGCCAGCCTCCGAGTAACCTCCAGCCAACGTCCGAGTAACCTCCAGCCAGCCTCCGAGTAACCTCCAGCCCACGTCCGAGTAACCTCCAGCCAGCCTCCGAGTAACCTCCAGCCAACGTCCGAGTAACCTCCAGCCAGCCTCCGAGTAACCTCCAGCCAACGTCCGAGTAACCTCCAGCCAACGTCCGAGTAACCTCCAGCCAACGTCCGAGTAACCTCCAGCCAACGTCCGAGTAACCTCCAGCCAACGTCCGAGTAACCTCCAGCCAACGTCCGAGTAACCTCCAGCCAACGTCCGACTAACCTCCAGCCAACGTCCGAGTAACCTCCAGCCAACGTCCGAGTAACCTCCAGCCCACGTCCGAGTAACCTCCAGCCCACGTCCGAGTAACCTCCAGCCAACGTCCGAGTAACCTCCAGCCAACGTCCGAGTAACCTCCAGCCAACGTCCGAGTAACCTCCAGCCCACGTCCGAGTAACCTCCAGCCCACGTCCGAGTAACCTCCAGCCAACGTCCGAGTAACCTCCAGCCAACCTCCGAGTAACCTCCAGCCCACGTCCGAGTAACCTCCAGCCAACGTCCGAGTAACCTCCAGCCAACCTCCGAGTAACCTCCAGCCAACGTCCGAGCAACGTCCGAGTAACCTCCAGCCAACGTCCGAGTAACCTCCAGCCCACGTCCGAGTAACCTTCAGCCAGCGTCCGAGTAACCTCCAGCCAGCCTCCGAGTAACCTCCAGCCAACGTCCGAGTAACCTGCAGCCAACGTCCGAGTAACCTCCAGCCAGCCTCCGAGTAACCTCCAGCCCACGTCCGAGTAACCTCCAGCCAACGTCCGAGTAACCTCCAGCCCACGTCCGAGTAACCTCCAGCCAACGTCCGAGTAACCTCCAGCCAACGTCCGAGTAACCTCCAGCCAACGTCCGAGTAACCTCCAGCCAACGTCCGAGTAACCTCCAGCCAACGTCCGAGTAACCTCCAGCCAACCTCCCAGTAACCTCCAGCCAACGTCCGAGCAACGTCCGAGTAACCTCCAGCCAACGTCCGAGTAACCTCCAGCCCACGTCCCAGTAACCTCCAGCCCACGTCCGAGTAACCTCCAGCCAACGTCCGAGTAACCTCCAGCCAGCCTCCGAGTAACCTCCAGCCCACGTCCGAGTAACCTCCAGCCAACGTCCGAGTAACCTCCAGCCAGCCTCCGAGTAACCTCCAGCCAACGTCCGAGTAACCTGCAGTCAACGTCCGAGTAACCTCCAGCCAGCCTCCGAGTAACCTCCAGCCCACGTCCGAGTAACCTCCAGCCAACGTCCGAGTAACCTCCAGCCCACGTCCGAGTAACCTCCAGCCAACGTCCGAGTAACCTCCAGCCAACGTCCGAGTAACCTCCAGCCAACCTCCGAGTAACCTCCAGCCAACGTCCGAGCAACGTCCGAGTAACCTCCAGCCAACGTCCGAGTAACCTCCAGCCCACGTCCGAGTAACCTCCAGCCAACGTCCGAGTAACCTCCAGCCAGCCTCCGAGTAACCTCCAGCCCACGTCCGAGTAACCTCCAGCCAACGTCCGAGTAACCTCCAGCCAGCCTCCGAGTAACCTCCAGCCCACGTCCGAGTAACCTGCAGTCAACGTCCGAGTAACCTCCAGCCAGCCTCCGAGTAACCTCCAGCCAACGTCCGAGTAACCTCCAGCCAACGTCCGAGTAACCTCCAGCCCACGTCCGAGTAACCTCCAGCCCACGTCCGAGTAACCTCCAGCCAACGTCCGAGTAACCTCCAGCCAACGTCCGAGTAACCTCCAGCCAACGTCCGAGTAACCTCCAGCCAACGTCCGAGTAACCTCCAGCCAACGTCCGAGTAACCTCCAGCCAACGTCCGAGTAACCTCCAGCCAGCCTCCGAGTAACCTCCAGCCAACGTCCGAGCAACGTCCGAGTAACCTCCAGCCAACCTCCGAGTAACCTCCAGCCCACACCCGAGTAACCTCCAACCAACGTCCGAGTAACCTCCAGCCAGCCTCCGAGTAACCTCCAGCCAACGTCTGAGTAACCTCCAGCCCACGTCCGAGTAACCTCCAGCCCACGTCCGAGTAACCTCCAGCCAACGTCCGAGTAACCTCCAGCCAACGTCTAGGAAAGAACAAATACTGCCCACAAGCCTTTGAGGATTATTGGCACCCATTCAAAAAGCCCCGGAAGACAGGTCTTGTGCTTGCAACCAAACCTTTCTCAGGGTCTATGGGGGTGTTTGGGGGGGGGGTGTCTTGGGATGGTGCCCCGGTGTTTGACCGCTGTTACCAAAATCTTTTACCAAAATCACAGGGGCTGCGCGCTTGCCCTCCGTACAACCCCCAAACATGGCGAAGTCCTTTTGTATGGTCCTCAGTGCGAGAGCGGGGCACGGGCACAACACACAGGGACTCTCCGTGTCAATGAAAAATTTTGATTTTGGGAACAGGGTTGCTGCGGTGCGGGCGCGGTGCACCAACACCCTCATTGAACCCTCACTCAGGAGTGTGTGTGGGGGGGGGGAGAGCTCTTCGCCTGAGCGGGCCTTGCGTTCACAGTGCTCTGAAGTGCAGCGAAGTGCCGCGTGCACCCCAGGAGCCCCCCTGGGCCTGCCATGTGCCGTGCCGCATGTGCCTCAGCGTTTTGCGGTCCCAAGTCTTGAACATGGCCCACCAGGACGCACAATGCCCCCAAACCACCTTCGCAAACCCCTTCTGCAAGGACACACTCACGGAGAGCCGGATCCTACTGAGTTGTGCGTCGGATGCAGTCGTTTCTTACTGAGCCCTGGGGGGAGCATTAGCGCGCCCGGCACGCGCCGGGCATTTTTCTTGACCACTCCCCACCCGTGCCTGTTTTTTTTGGCGCCGCTTTCCCCCGCCCCCATTGCCGCCGGACGCCGACCCCCCCCCTTCTCCACGCCTCTCCTTCGGTCCGTCGCATCGCGCAGGTCGAGTGGTTCACGAACAAGCTCAAGCCCCCGACCGAGAACGGCACCGGGGGCAGCGTCCAGGGCAGCCTCAGGCGGCGCTTCACCCACGGCTTCAGCCTCAACCTCACGGCGCACCACTTCGAGCGGCAGTGCGAGTCCATCGTGACGTCGTCCGCGGACGTGCTCTCGATGCAGGACATCCTCCGCATCCTCAAGCTCGACCGCATCGGCGTCGGGATCCTCGCGGCGGTCGCCGGCGCCCCGGCGGCGCACCGGCTCAAGACCGCGCTGTACTCGTTCCTCAAGCGCTTTTGCCACAACAACCCCAAGAACCAGGCGGCCCTGTACGCCCCTGAGAGCCTCCGCTTGTTCGTGTCGCACCTGCCGGACAACGTGGGCGCCGAGGCGGTGCTGCTGGCGGTGTTCGAGGGCAACTACGAGTTGTGCACGCGGCCCAATCAGCAGGTGTGCGCTTATGGCCGTGGCGAGGGGGACCCCCGCAGTGCTCTGGCAAAGGGGGGGGGGGGGGGGCGCAGCCCAGATGGGCTGTTTGCGCAACAGGAGCGGGGGCCCATCAGGGGCAGACCAGCCGTGAGGGGGAAAAGGACATATGGTGGACGGCTGGGACAGCGCGTGGAGGAACAGGGCACCTGGGCCTCACACACACAGAAACACAGCGAGGCAGGCTATGGACGGCCTGTGGACAGAGGCGCGTGGGCAGCAAAAACAGTCAAACGACCCCGGCAACAACCAGCACAACCCCCAATACGCCAACTACTGGGCGCCGCTGACGTGCAAACGGCACATCCCGCCACATTCAGCACAGCCCCGGCACACCAACGACGGGTCTCCGCGAACGCGGAAACGACACCAGCAAGAGCACCGGCCGCAGCGGCCGACAGAACGCAGCGACCCGACGCAACATGCGAAGGGGAGAACGGGTGACTGTCCAGGGCCCTGTAAAGGAGCAGCAACCCGACGGACTGTCACACAGGGGGCAGGGGGGGGGCAGGGAGGGCACGTGAGCGCGCCGCGCGTGCGCTGGGCAAAGTGTTCCCCTATTGCCCCCCGGGTGTCCCCCCCTTTCCCCATTTTTGGTCCCCGGGACCCCCCGAGACGGCGGGGGTTCGGTAGCCTGGGCTGGAGGAGTGGTGTTTGGGGGGGGAAGCGTTGGGATGTGGATGGCCGTGGCATTGACTCGGGAGGCGCTGCCGGGCACACGTCCCCTGCGGGAAGCGGCCCGCCGGAGCTGCTGATCCCCCCACTGCCTTCGCGCCAACAAAGCGGCGGACAAACCGGAGGTCGTGGTCCGTTTTGGCGGCACGTGAGACTGCGCCGGGGGTGGCAGGGCCATGGACAGCGGCCAAGGGGAGGCGGCCCCTGGGGCAGCCCGACGTGTACCGCCCGGTGGCTGGGGTGCGGGGGTGGGGGGGGGGGGGGGGGCGATGGGCGTGTGCACCGGACCGGACCGAGTCCCGTGGCTTCGGTCGTAGACTCCGGGGGTGCGCATGTGCCGACGTATCGGAGGACGGCGTGTTTTGGAATTGGGGGCTGAGGGCTGGGGCATGCCTTTCCTGGCCCTCACTCCCCCCCCCCCCCGTTTGTCGTGGGGTCGCCCGGGGTCTGCGGTGGCCCTACAGCCCCGAGTCCATCGCGGGGGCAGCCTGAGACGACGTCACAGGGCTGCCCTAGTGCCTCTGGGGAAGGCGTTGGAGGAACGTCCCATCCCCCCGTATTCGGAGGTGCCCGACCCCCCGCCCCCCCCGGGGAACCGCCCTCCCCGGCGGCGCCCCCCCTCCCCCCCATCGCCCCTCCCAGAACCCCCCCTCCAAGCCCCCCCCCCCCCCCAAAGGGGGCCTCCAGCCAACAGTTAGTGGGGGGGGGGGGGTAGTTGGCGTCCAAAACCGAGGGGTTGCCCCCCCCCCCCCCCGTGGGGGAGCCTGAGACTCCGAGTCCAGCGCAGGGCAGCCTGCGACACGACCAGCCGACGCGAGTTGTCGGCCTGGCCATGTGCCTGGCAGGTGTTGGACACACTCCCATCCCATCCCCCCCCCCCCCGTGGGGGAGCCTGAGACGACGGCACAGGGCTGCCCTAGTGCCTCTGGGGAAGGCGCTGCAGGACCCATCCAGACGGGGGTGGGGCACCCCCCCACCCCCTTTCCCCTTGGGTTTGGCGGACATGCACAGGCCAGGCCACGGCGTACGGGCGAATTGTACCAAAACCGAAACCGGGGCACGGGGGGGGGGGGGGTCAGAGGCCAAAAAAAAAAAAGGTTTGTGTACCCACGCCTCCCACTCCAGTTCGCAAACATGGCCTGGCCGCTTGCGTGGGTATTTGGCATCTCATGACCGATCCCCCAACGCCGGATGGGGCCCCCTTCCGGCCATGGGCCCGTGTGTTGGATGTTCGTGGTGTGCGTTTTGTGCGGTCACCGCTGCCTGTGCCAAGCCCAGTCAGACTTGCCACCAGCGTCTGCCACCTCAGCTCACACATAGTCACAGAGGGCCGGATCCTACTGAGTTGTGCGTCGGATGCAGTCAGTTCTTACTGAGCTCTGGGTGTGCCAGGGGCGCGTATTACTGAGTGGCAAGTGGCGCAGGGCCCCGTCGCAACGAGACCCGTCGCAACGAGACTCGGTGGCCCCACCGGACGCCGATGGCAAGTCCGGGCCCCATCCACCTCCCGGGCCTTCGCGCGCATTGCTTCTGGGCATTGCTGTTCCATGCCTGCCCCCCAGGGACGCATTAGAAGGGGAGGGGCCTCAGAGGCGGCTCCAGTAGCGGTTAGAGGGGTGGTTGGAGGAGGTTGCCGAAGCGGTTGGGGGCGGTTACTGTCGGTTACAAATGCCATTGAAGCTGACACTTGGCGTCAGGGAGACAGTGGCTGGGCATAGGCTGGGCGCCCTGAAGGGGGGGGGGGGCTACCCCCCCCCCCCCCCCCGGCACACCATGCCACATTCAGCACAGTCCCAACACGCCAACTACTGGGCTCCGCGAACGCGGAAACGACACCAGCAAGAGCACCGGCCGCAGCGGCCGACAGAAAGTAGCGACCCGACGCAACATGCGAAGGGACGAACGGGTGACCGTCCAGGGCCCTGTAAAGGAGCAACAACCAGACGGAATGTCACACAGGGGGGCTACCCCCCCCCCCCTTCTGATGCATTCCTGCTGCCTCCCCCCCCCCCGACCTCCCGGCACCGCCCGCGCCGCAGGTGATCCAGGACATCATCCAGGTCATCTGCCGGCGGTCCAGCGTCACGAAGGTCTGCATCGAGTGCCTGCAGGGGCTGGCGGTGGTGGACCAGATCCCCGTGCACCGCAACCAGCAGGCGATCCTGAGCAGCCTCGTCTCGCACCGCGGGGACCTCCTGAACGGCCTCCCGCACCTGCCCTCGCTGCCGCAGCCCGAGCGGCACCGCATCCTCACGATCCTGGACCTGGTCTGCACGTGCTACATCGGGCACCACGCGGACGCCCTGGCCCTCGTGCAGGGCCTGATTCCCCTTTTGATGGTGCTCCGGGTGCTGCGGCAGCTGAAGGGCCTCACGCTGCTGATCGAGCAGGACGCCCTCCTGCGCTGCCTGCGGGAGATCTGGTGGGCGCGGCACTTGGTGGACCCGCAGGTGTCGGGGCGTGGGGGGGGCGTGCGGTGCGGGCGCTCGGGTCTGAGGCCAGCGGGTCGGGTGCTCCGAGGCCGGGGTATTGCTTCGGGTGGATCCGCCCCCCCCCCCGCCCCGCCCCGGGGCTGGGGTGGGGCTGGGGGAGGAAAGGCCCCGTATGCGACAGGCCCAAACCAAGTAATGCCCCCCCCCCCCTTTGTCCGAACATGCGCTTGTCCAAGCACGGCGACCCCGTGTTCCCGCACTTTTTGGGCCTTTTTTGGAACCATCGGTTTTGCGGGTCCAATGCAACGGAGAATGCGGTGTGTAGCCGTTGTGGAGGCCGCAGGAGGGGTCTGTATTTGGTGTCCCAGTGGTGGTGCCGGTGTGATTCGATGTGCTCTGGGGTGTGTGCTGGGCTGTCGGGCATCCTTTTGTGGTCGTGAAGGGGGAGGGTTGGGTTATTGTTGTTGTTGTTGTCGTTGTTGTTCTTGTCGTTGTCATTGCCGATGTCGATGGCGTTGTGGTTGTCGGTGTCGTAGCTGCCATCGTTGTCGTTGTTGTTGTCGTAGCCGCCGTTGTTGTTGTTGTTGTTGTTGTTGTTGTTGTTGTTGTTGTTGTTGTTGTTGCTGTTGTTGTCGTTGTCGTCGTCGTCGCTGTCGTCGACGTCATTGACGGCTACCGCGTCGCCGTTGTCAGGGGGACCACGACATCGACTGGTGGCACGCCACCGACATCTGGTGGAGCTGCTGGTGGGACTTCATGCGGAATGTGCGGGACCAGATCCAGACGTTCCTCGGGCTGCAGCTGTACGAGAAGCTGCACGAGCACCTGCGGCACTTCCTCGACGGCGTGGCCTCATGCCTGACGGAGTTCTTCCACACGGTCTCGGAGCCCGGGCTGGACGTCACGCTCGACGACGCGTGCCTCCGCGTCGCCAAGGACGTCGCCGTGGGCCTCGTGGAGATCGCGAACAGCAGCGACTACCCGACGGTGGCGCAGGTGGACCGCACCCTCCCCGGCCCCGCTCTCTTCACTCCGGATCGTTGCCGGACTCGCGGTGCGCTCAGGGCTGTCCTGAAGAATTCTTTTTTTCAATTAAGGACAGCCTTTGAGGACAACCCTTAGGAACCGCCAACCACCAACCGCCAACCACCAACCGCCAACTGCCAACCACCAACCGCCAACCACCAACCGCCAACAGCCCACCACCAACCGCCCACCACCAACCGCCAACCGCCAACCGCCAACCGCCAACCGCCAACAGCCAACCACCAACCGCCAACCACCAACCACCAGCCGCCCACCACCAACCGCCGCCAACCATTGTTCAACACTGTTTCTGTGTTCTCTTTTCTTGTTCATGTCTTGACCATGAAGCAGAGTGCGTCCCCGTGAACGATCGTTTTTCTTGGCGTTACGAACCCATTTCTCTTCCCCCCCCCCCCTTAATGACAGCCCTCCGCGCCGCCATGGGCCCTGTCGTGGCCTCGTCCTCTCGAGTCTCCCATTCCCATGACTGTGAGATTGGGGAGGGGGGCAGGCCATTGGCGGGCGGGAGGGGTGTGGTGTCCGGGCCCCCCCTTTCTGGAGCACCCCCCGGGGGACTGCTAATCCACCGGCGCCGGCGGCGCGTCCTGCGGTGCACCGTTTGGGTAATTGTCATGGGACCAGGGGAAATGGTAAACCCCCCCCCAAAAAAATAGGAACCGGTTCTTATTTTGGTCCAGTTGCTGGCGGTAGCAGGGGGGGTTCTTAGTTTTGGGGGCGGTTCCTATTGCGTTTGACACCTCCTCTTGCCTTCAGAAATCAAGCTGCGGGTTCTGCCCTCTTACACTTTTGTTCCAATGTCTCAGGTGGAGCAGGGTGTTCAGCAAATGATCTTGTCTGCACCCTGCCAGCAGCAAAGCGCCAAGCTACCATCACTTCCTATTTCCACAACTAACTAATGCACAAAAAAAATCTTCAGTGTTCCCCGCTTTTGATTTGCTTGTGTCCAAGGTGGTTCTTATTTTTGGGGTGGTTCTTAGTTTGGGGCCAGTTCTTATTTTTTTGGGGGGGTTTTACCCTTTGGGAACCGCCCTTTTGAATGGGGAGGGGGCATCGCCACATTGTTGTCCGTTTTGAGTACTGTGCCGCGCCCTTGTGCCCGTTTGACCTCCTTCCTTCACCCAAAACCCATGACAATGGATGCGGTGCTTATCGCCCCCGCAGCTGATGACCTTTACCCTGCGGCCCCTGCGGCGCACCGGAAGCGACCCCCCCCCCCCCCCCCGCCTTCCAAAGGCGCTCTCATGACAGAAGGCCCAAGTCAGGCTGGGGAGGGCCCGGGGAGGGGGGAGGGGTGCGGTCGAGCGGCGCCGGCCCACGGGGGCTCAGACGGACAGAGGCCACAGAGTACGACCTGATGAGGCCTTCCCTGCCATCCCCCCGACAACCACCCTCCCGTTTCACTCTCTGCGCCCGGATGCTGCGCCCGGGCCAACCCCCACCTCCTTGGCCCTCCCGGAGGCCTGGGCTCGAAGGGGTCCCCTCCCGGTCAGATCCGCCCCGACAGCCCACAACCGCCCTGCAACCGTTTTGTGCATGTGGTCTGGGAACCGGATTAGGAGCACTCCGCCCTGCCCTCTCCGCTGCGCGCCTCGACGCCCGCGCCGGCCCGGCCGACGCACGCGCAACCCGCCCAACGCGCGCCCGGTCCGTCCGGCGCGCGCCCGGCCTGTTCCGACGCGCGCCCCACGCGCGCCCAGTCCCCCCCGGACGCGTGCGCAACCCCCCGCACACGCGTCCGCACCCTCTGTGATTCTTGCCCCCGTCCCTGATGACGCAGGTGGAGATCATGGAGGCGTTCCGCGAGGCCATGACGCCGGTGCTGGCGCAGATCAACGTCAAGCTGGACCCAGTGCAGATGCTGCCGCTGGAGGAGTATGAGATCACGGGGCAGAGCGTGGCGGAGATGCGGCAGCAGGTGCAGCAGGAGACCGTGAAGAACCGCGTGCTGCTGGTGCTGTCGTCGGTGCAGGAGGTACACCTGCCACGCAAGGAGAGGGTGAGGCACGGTGGAGCGGGTCAAGGAGGCGGCGAAGGTTGGAGGGGACTGGAGGCTGTCGGCGAGAATGGGAGAGGGCCGAAGGGGGAATTGAGGGGGCGGAAGGGGTGTGGCTACGGTGGCACCGGGTTGGAGGGTAGATCCCCCTGTTTTTCCAACGGGATGCAACGCACGCACGCACGCACGCACACAAAGTTATGCAGACGCATGGACACATGGAGGCAGGAGCAAAAGGTGATGTTGGCCACAGATTTGAGGGTGAGGAAGAAAACGTGGATTGGCTTGCACTAGACGTACCCTGAGAAACTGAGAAAACCATCACTGCACACCACACAATCACTGCACCGCTGGCACAGGGACTCTATGAAGCGAAAAAAAAAAACAGTCGGTTTGTGTGTGTGTGTGTGTGTGTGTGATACATTACGAGCACAGTGCTTCACGTGCTACAGGAGCTACGACAGGCAAAACAGGAAAGGGACACACCACGCGTAAAAGCGCTACAGGTGTTCCTGCGGGACACAGCCCAACAACTCGCCCTGCCCTTCCACTTGTGCGGAACCATTGTGGTCCCCAACCTCACAAAACTACAAAAAACAGTCATCACAAACATTGTACGGAAGATCCTACACGCGTCCCCACTGAAAGCGTACGAACGCCAGGCCCTGAAACACAGTGTCAGGATTGTGCGTTCCAACCCCCATACAGTGAGATCATTGTTCCAAACACACGCCATGCGCCAAACACGCCAGATGGAAAGACCCCCCTGCAGGTGCCACGAGTTTTCCGCCAGGGCTCCTGAATTTGGCAAGGTCCTGCACATCGATGGACATGCAGCGCTGCTGCCTGCAGTTTTCGCGGTGGGGGGCCACGAGAATTTACGTCCCAACGACCCTGTGCCTGTCCCAGGCAGACGGGCACGGGCATAGGCCATTTCAGGAATCACAGATTTCTGCAAGCACCTACAGACTGCGGTGCCCTCTCTTGACACCCTGCTCCCCATGTCCCTATTCCCCGAATCTAGTAACCTTCTGGCCCAGCCGGGTCGGCTGTCCAAATTCTTATCGCGGTCACAGCATGTGCACATCGTGGACAAGGGGGCGGGTGAAATGTGGGGGTTCTGCGCGGCCTGGCTCTGGGACCAAGTGGAAGAGTTCATGCGTAAGGAGAATTTCACCCCCGCAGGCTGCACTGTGGACCAGTGGAACACCAAAATAGCCAGAGTGGTGAAGGATATGAGCCTGCAGCGCAACCCAAAAGGCAGGCTGTGTATCCTGTACGTCCTTGCCAAAGCAAAATCACTCCGCACCGGGAAATGGGTTTTCAGGGGTATTTCTGCTTCCCCGGCGCCCGTTCTCAACGGACAGCAGCTCCGGTTGGCAGCCCGCTCATTCACCTGCATGCTACGGTTGCTAAAGACGGAAATCACGCACAATTTTCAGTGTGCCGACATAAAACAGGTGGCGGGGTGGTTCCGGTTCATTTCTCAGAAAGGTGCCCTGTCCCTCACTGAAATGGACTGTAAAAAACAGTTCGATAACATACACCCGCGTGCCGTCCTGAGATCATTCAAGGAAGCGTCCAACTGGATATGCAAAAAACGTCGCTGGCGGCAGGTCAACCTACAGTGGTCCGTCAGTAAAGAGAGTGCAAAATTGGACCGCGCCGGGCAAGCTACGAACACACGGTTTTGGTGTATCACCCATGACCTGCTGTCACGCCTCCTGAAATTTGAGCTCACTGAAAATAACATGTTACAGGCTGTAGGCACCCTCTGGAAAAGGGAGGGCTGTATCCCGATGGGCGGCCCCTTCTCAGCCCAGAGCGCTGACCTCCAAACGCTGTGGCAAGTAAAGAGGGCAGGGAAGAAACTGCGCAATTGGGGGGAGCTCAATGTTTCCGACGAGGGATACATTTACTGGCAGCGTGGCCCCCTGTGGTTCAGCCTCTGTCAGTTTCGTGACAATATTTTGTTCGCTTCGAACCACAGGCCTGGGGCCCACACTAGTATCATCCAGACGGTCACGGAAACCGTGTCCAGTGTCTGGGACCTTGAAGTCCTATGCCCATGCACCGACGGGGGGGATGACTGCTGCGTTGGTAACTGCCTGACCCAGACAGCTCAGGCCCTGGGTATCAGCATGGCCGTTGGGGCGGGGGTAGGACTGAGCACAACCCACCCCTCAACGCTGAAACCAGACTGGGATCTGAGGTTTGGAAAACCGCTGATGACGCCCAGCCGGGCGGCCCCGGAATATCTCAGCTGCATTTTCACCAGCAGCCTCACGAGTGCACAGCCCTGGCTTGAGAGTTGGAGTGCGCAGATACTGTCAGCGTTGTCCTGGGTCCAGGTAGCACGCGCCTGCGATTACAAAAGCATGGCTGTGATGCGCGCGATGCACAAGACAGTGCGCCGTGTGTACTCGGCATCGCCATGGCAGGCGGAGAACACTGTGCGCGCGGTGTACGCGATAGGCCACCAGCAGCCCTGCCCCCAGACAACCACAGTTGACAAACTGCTGCACTGGCTTTTTCAAAACGCAGTATGGGACGGCCGCAACTACACCGACCAGGTGATCCCAGCAGAATTGCAACCGGAAGGATATACCCCAACCTGGTGCTCCGACATACACCTGCTCCAGGCACGCAGTGCCACATTTTCAGACCGCCCTCCCCTTTGCCCTACCTTCTCTGTGTGTGTGCGGTTAGGTGGAAGCACCTAGCACAGGTTGCATTTAGTTTTGACGGGACATCACGACCTCCTCCGTAGGTGAATATTGTGGTCTGTCATGAACGCTGCACAATTGTCAGGGCAGGTGAGGGAGTGAACTGACGATATACAGTGCAGCACATTGCCGCGTTTTTTGACAGACCGAAAGACGTCTAGGACAGCTCTGCTGTCCCTGAGGAGTTTTCTTTCACCGCTTTTCTTGCTCTGTTCTTGTTTTTGCGGTTCTCATTGTGTGTGTGTGTGTGTGTGTGTGTGTGTGTGTGTGCGTGCGTGCGTGCGTGCGTGCGTGCGTGCGTGCGTGCGTGCGTGCGTGCGTGCGTGCGTGCGTGTGTGTGTCTGTGGGTGTGTGTGTGTGTGTGTGTGGGTGCGTGCGTGCGTGCACGGGTGTGTGTGTGTGTGTGTGTGTGTGTGTGTGTGTGTGTATCTGTGTGTGGGTGCGTGCGTGCGTGCGTGCATGGGTGTGTGTGTGTGTGTGTGTGTGTGTGTGTGTGTGTGGTGGGTGGGTGTGTGTGTGTGTGTGTGTGTGTGTGTAATCCGAAGCAAACGCTGTTGGTCTATCGTCCGGGTTCCTGGTGAGGAGGGGCAGTGGGCAGGGATAGGGGTGAACCCACTCTGAGGTACTTTTGCAGAGCCTTACGCTCCGCATGCTGTGCAGGCGTGACCGCGGGTTTGCCCAAGGCTGCCGTTGAGCTGCTGGCCCTGCTTCTCTTCACACAGAAAGGCGCCTAGTGCAGGCGGGACATGCTACTGTTTTTGTTCTGCTTTGCACCTGACGAGATCTAGTACATCCAGACCAGTCTTTTCTGTGCTCTGTTTATCGCCGAAGTGTGTGTGTGTGTGTGGGTGGGTGGGTGTGTGTGTGGGTGGGTGGGTGGGTGTGTGGGTGCGTGCGTGCGTTGATGTAGACTGGTTACTGTGGACTGGGGTCGTCGGGGGTCACAGTAGGTCCAATGAATTGTGATGCGCTGGTGGCAGTAAAACCGGGCTGGCCTGATCCTTTGTGGACTGGGCTGGGCTGGGCTGGGACGGGGTGTAGTGCCTGATCCTGCAACCCGTGGCACTGCTCAACAAAGCGGTGCTGCACGCCCCTTTCTTCACAGTTGACGCTGCGGCGAGCTGCTCCTGGACATCGCTTTCCTCATGTACCTCCAGTAAGGCGCCTAGCGCGGTCTCTGCACTGCCTTTCTGGCTTGCCATGACACGCGCCTGACGAGAATCTTTGCACTCAGCGCCTTTGTAGTGCCTGTTTGTCACATTCATCGCGCGTGTGTGTATGTCCCTGCTCACTACAGAAAGGCGCCTAGTCGCTGATGGTCATGACTTTTCTTTGACTGTTTGTGGGCTGACGAGAATCTACTCACGACCAGTGCCTGTGCCTGTCCTGTTCTTGCTGGTTCTGGGCTTTGGTCGCTTGGCGTCATCCGCGTGTGTATGTCTGTCTGTCTGCACAGGAGAGTCTGGAGGCGTACCCCCCAGGGACGATGGATGACGTGGATGAGTTCGACCTGAAGCTGCTTGGGACAACGGAGGATGGCGCGCCAGACATCCGGCTGCTCAAGAAACTGGTCGCGCAGATCACCGACGGGGTCCTGAGCCCGCGCGTCAAGCTCGGGCTCCTGCGGTCCTTCACGGCGTTCATCGACCGGCACAAGTGTGTACAACCCGTCCGGCTTTGCTTAGTTGGGGGGGGGGTCCAGGGCGGTTTCTTCGTGAGGAGCCTTGTGGATGGCGCTGGGTCCTACTCAGTTGCCCATAGGGCGGGGCTCCTTCCTACTGAGCTGACTGGCATGTGGGGCTGGATCCTACTGAGATACCCTCACCAGGGCAGGGGGGGGTCACCCCCAGCCCCCGCCCCCACTAAGCAAAGGCCTGCTGTGCCCCCGCCCCCTCTGCACCCCGTCCCTGTGTGCCATTGCCTGCCCTGCACACTGCACCTCGACTGTCTCTCTCCTCGTGAAGCGGTGTGCAGAGAGGGTGGGGGAGGGCGAGGCGTGGGGAGGGCAGAGGTGCGGGGGGTAGGCGTGCAGTGGTGGTGCGCGTGCCTGAAAGGAGTGGGCGGTGCTGGCGCGCCAGTTGTGTCCGTGAGGCGCTGACAGAATGCGCATTGGCAGCGTGCACCTTCTGCCTGTGAGGGGTCACCGGATTGGGCGTTGAGGGCGTGTGCGAGGGGTCTGCAAAACATCAGGGGAGACGGTTAGGGATGGAGAGGGCAGGGGTGCAGAGCGTTGAAGCGGGAGGCAGGGGTGGAAAGGATAGTGCTGGGGAGGGCTGGATGGAGAGGGCAGGGGTGGAGAGGATAGTGCTGGGGAGGGCTGGATGGAGAGGGCAGGGGTGGAGAGGATAGTGCTGGGGAGGGCTGGATGGAGAGGGCAGGGGTGGAGAGGATAGTGCTGGGGAGGGCTGGATGGAGAGGGCAGGGGTGGAGAGGATAGTGCTGGGGAGGGCTGGATGGAGAGGGCAGGGGTGGAGAGGATAGTGCTGGGGAGGGCTGGATGGAGAGGGCAGGGGTGGAGAGAGAAGGGAAGAGGAGGAGGGGGGCGACTGGAGGCATGGCGCCATCAGGTCGAGCACCGATTCCCCTGGTCCTCCCTGGACCCGCAGCGCGTCGTGGTCCCCCCCGCAGCGCCTCCGCTCCGGACCTGGGGCAGCAGCGCCCGGCAGAGCCCCCGAGTACTTGCCCTGGGGGGGGGGGGGTATATGGGGGTCATGGGGGTCGGGCTCCTGGTGGGGCCTCCTCCCGGGCACGTGGCTTCTCCCGGGCTTTAGATGTGTCCCCTGGCCCACAATGACGCCCGAGCCTCGCCCACTGGTCTGGACGTGAGGGTGCCCCGCCCACGTGGGTGTCAGGCAAGGAGGGCAGTGACCAGGCGCAGCCCATCTCACGGCGACGGGGGGGGGGGGGGGGGACGGGATACCGAGGGATGGCTGGCGATGTGCGACGCAGGGGGGGAGGCCCTCGGAAGGCGTGCAACTCGTCCGGCGACGTGAAGCGCGCGTCGCGGACGTACCCAACGAGGGAACGCAGGGCACTGCCGCGGGTCAACACCCGGGCGTCGCTGAGCTGCGGCACATCGGGATATTGGTCGTGCGGGGCATCCACCAAAAGAAATAGCAGAGCCATGGGGAAGGCGGGGGGGGGTCCCCAAAATTTTCAACCCTCCCCATCCTACGGCTGGTTACCCCAGCCTTGGTCTGCCAGGCCACCCCAGGGCCGGAGAGAATCATCCCCCCCCCCCCCCCTTCCCGCCCCCCCTGCCCTCAGTACTGAACGTAAAACTGTGTGACTGAAACGTGTGTCCAGGCGGTAAAGCCCGGAACCCGGAGCCCACAGCCCTGACCCCAGCCAGGGAGGTAGGGGCTTGGACCTGTTTGGAACACAAACAAGGCCATTGGCTGGAAGCGCACATAATGAACTGAGAGTGCAACGAAGGCTGTGGGGCAGGCGCGGCTGGAACGACAGCGGCGGGTCCACACCTGACCTTTGAGCCCCCCTTGCCCCTCGAAGCATGTTGGACGGCGGATGGCACACGGCAGCTCAGATCTCTATCTCTGAAGGGGCCGCGGATGTCAAGGGCGGTGCTCCAAGCAAGGCCCACGAGAATATCCCAAAGGGGCCAACATTGTGCTTCGCCGAGACGAACCAGCCTCACCCCCCCACCGTGTGCCACTCAGTAATACCCGCCGCTGTCACACCGCAGGCTCAGTAGGAATCAGCTGCGCCCTGTGTCCGACCCACGATCCCGCTCCCTTTGATCACCTTCGACGTGGCGGGCCGTAATGGCACGTCTGCCTGGGCTGCCATGCCGTCCGAAACCCACCATCCGTTCCCCTAACGACCGGCCTCTTTGCTCGTTCCCCAGCCCTCAACCCAACCCCCTCTCGCCCGACCCGCCGCAATCTGCTTTCATGCGGCAGGGACACCCACCTGCTGCACCCGGACTCCAAGGCCATGCTGCGGGACGCGCAGAATCAGATGATGTTCGCCGGCGCGACGAAGATGGTCGCGATCACGACGCAGGACCCGGACCCGGAGGTCTTCTCGGCGGTGGTGGCCTTCGCGACGAGCCTCTTCTGGGGCGGCAACGCCGTGGTCCAGAACTCGCTGCTGAAGCACCTCGAGACGGACCGGTCGCAGGCGTTCATGCGCACGTTCGCGGACAAGGTCCGGACGTCGCTGGCGGCCCTGCGCGACTGGAAGTCGGAGCTGGCCTTCGTCACGGCCGCGGTCCCGGAGCTGAGTGGGCAGGTCTGGTCCGCCTCCGTCAGGGGGGGTCCCTTGGGAACTAGAGTTTTTTTTTTTGTTAAGGACCGCCCTCAAGGACCGCCCTGGCCCAGGGCGGTCCTTAAGGGACCAGATTTTTTTTTTTTGCTAAGGACCGCCCCAAGGGACCACCAACCGCCAACCGCCAACCGCCACCAACCGCCAACCGCCACCAACCGCCAACCACCAACCGCCACCAACCGCCAGCCACCAACCGCCGCCAACCGCCAGCGGCGACCAACCGCCAACTGCCAACCGCCACCAACCACCAATCACCAACCACCAACCGCCACCAACCGCCAGTTGCCAACTGCCAACCGCCAACCGCCACCAACTGCCAACCGCCAACCGCCACCAACCGCCAACCGCCAACCGCCACCAACCATGGTTGAGCACATGGAGTGCCCGCGGGCTTTTTTGGGAAAACTGGTTCCGGAACAACATTTTTTTTCTTTTCCGCTAAGGACCGCCCTGCCCTGGCCTCCGTGCCGCCCCTAGCCCCTCCTCATGGGCTGGCATCCTCCATGCCCCAGCCCCCACACCTGTCCTGGACGGTCCCGTCCTCGTGCTGCTCATCTGCACCCTCCAGGCTCGTCATGCCCCCCCCGTCGCATTGGGCTCCCTGTCCCATGGGCCCGGCATGCTCTGCGCCTCCGATCCTCCACGTCCCCCAACGCTCAGGGATGCAGTGGAGGGGGGGGAGACGGAATGTCACACAGGGGGAGTTTACCGCCCCCCTCCCCTCTCCGGGACGCCCAGCCTATGTCCCCCTGACGCCAAGTGCCAGCTTCAATGGCATTTGTAACCGACAGTGACCGCCCCCAACCGCTTTGGCAACCTCCTCCAACCGCCTGCCTAACCGCCTCTGGGGTCCCTTCCCTTCTAATGCAGCCCTGCCCACGCCCCCCATCCTCTACGTCCCCCACTTCGTCCACGCTGCCCTGCGCCATGTGCCTCTTCCGCCCCCCTTCTGCTGTCCCCCCCCCTCCCCCCCTCCACGGTCCCCCAACCCCCCAAACCCCCTGCGGCAGGTGCACCAGGACATGCTGCAGGCCAAGACGGACGTGGTGGGGATCACGGGCGTGCTGCGCTTCCTGCAGCTGCTGTGCGAGGGGCACCACTTCGAGCTGCAGAACTACCTCCGGGAGCAGCCCGGGGGCGTCCTCTCCGTCAACATCGTGAGCGAGATCATGCGGTTCCTGCGGGAGGTCATCTCCGGCGAGATGGACGAGGCCATCCTCAGCATCTGCGTCCAGACCTTCCACACGCTGACGGAGCTGTGCCAGGGGCCCTGCCCCGAAAACCAGGTCCGCGCCGCCGTAGTGCCCCTCGCACCCCCCCCCCCCCGGGGCGTGCCCAAGTCAGTGCTGGAGTCGGCAAACCCCCGCACGGACTTGGAGTGTGCATCTGGATGCACCTGGTCAACGGCACGGGCAACAGCCCCGTCTCCGGGACGGCCGACCCCCGGAGGAGTCAAACAGGACAAGTCATCCGGGGGCTCCGTTGACACAACCAAAACACGTTCGGGCCCACAGAGGGTCAGAATGAGCGGTGGCGAGAGGCCAATAGGCGCCGCCAAAGGCAAACAATCAGATACCGAGGCCTTGTGCCCACCCCCCCCCCCCCACCCATTGCACTGTGCAGAACGGGACCAAAGGGCGCGGCACCGGGACAGAGTCTTCGGGGGCCTGTCCTCGCGGTCGCCCGGACGCTCTGCCGACTGCCCTGCGTAGGGCCCTAGTGCCCCCGGTCAGGCCCATGAAAGGACGTGTGGTGGTGTGTGGGCGTGTGTGCGTGGGCATGGGCATGTGTTGGGCTTCACTGCGCCCGGGTCGCCCGGGGTCTGCGGGGGCCTTGCAGCCCCGAGTCCATCGCAGGGGGAGCCTGAGATGACGTCACAGGGCTGCCCTAACTATCGGCTGATAACCGCCGCCAACCGCCACGCAAGGGGGGGGCGCAAAAAAAATTCGCGGTATCACCCTTTTTTCGTACCCCTCCCCCCTAGGGGGGGTACGGCCCGAAAAAAAATATCCCACCCCTATGTGTAAAAAAGTTTCGCAACCCCAATTTTTTTCTAAAGAACACCACTAGTTGCTTTTTCATATTGTGTAAGCGTAGCCTACGTGATGCTTTGAGGACCCCAAACATTCCCTATTTTGCCGGCACAAATTTGGTACCCCTACATATCCCTGTTGGCCCAAATTTCAGCCACCACAAAGCGAGGGTGTTGGCCGTGGGGCCCCAAGAGTTTTGGCTTGGGGTAAAATTGGTCAAAATGACCTTCCAATTTTTCTAGGAATAATAGCAATAGCACAGGTAGCAAACTAGGTGTGGCATAGGTGAGGGTTCGGCCCTGCGCAGGGGAACGCATCGCCCCGCACAATGAACATGAGGGGATGTGACCAGTCAATGCAATCGCGCAGAGCGTTGCGCGATTGCACGTAATTGAACCAAGAAGCGATGGGCCACGAGCGGCCCGACGAAGGCGGGCTACCGGCGGCTCTGCGTATTCCCGTATGGCGGCGTCCTCCGCGGCACGCACCACTTTGTGGCCACCCTCCACGGTGGCTTGCTCCCACGGTGCCTTGCAATGAGGGGAGGATACCGACCATTGGGCCAATAGGTGGCCCACTCGCGCATCCCATAGGTTGGCCGCCCCGCTCAAGTGAACCAATGTCGCCGAGAGCTCCGCAATCACATCCCGCCCATAGAGCGGTGCCGTGCGCGCGCTCATACTGGTGGCCCCAAAGAAGAAACAACAAAGTGAAGGGCTATACAAACAGCGGTATGCCCGGGGCACAAATACCAAAGGGTCATCAAACAAACCTCCCCCATGGCAAATGAAGCACACTAGGGTGTACCGTCAGGGGTGCACAACATGCCGTATGTTGTACCATTAGCTCAGAAACAAACGTTCCAAAAAGAAAATTTTGTTCAAAAAACTGAAATTGAATGTACAAAAATGAAAGTTTCAAAATTGAATGTTTCTTTTTTTAACGTCATTATGTTTCAGACAGGTACCCGGGGATGTTGTTTGCTGGTTCGTGCCATTGTGCTGCGAAGCATGCCATGGAGAAGGGGCCACCGACGGCTTCATGTTGCAAATGGCATGTTGCACATGGGCTAGTACCCGAAATAGCCACACAGAGGAATGCCAACGAGTAGCAGAGGCATGTTATGTGGTGGGAACACCGTGATTATGTGTAGTAGTGCGACATGGGAAGAAAACGTTTTTTCTGTAGGACCCACTTTTTTTCGTACCCCCTCCCCCTAGGGGGGGTCACCCCCGAAAAAAAATATCCTACCCAGTATCAAAAAATTTTTTCTTCCCCCCCCCCCTGCCGCCACGCCACCAATCGCCAACCGCCGCCAACCGCCGCCGACGGCCACACCACCAACCACCAACCACCAACCGCAGCCGACCGCCGCCAACCGCCAATCGCCAACCGCCAATCGCCAACTGCCAACCGCCAACCGCCAACCATGTGGGGAGTCCAGCAGCATTTGCCATCGGTATCAATCAACCAGCGTGTTGCAGTGGGATGGGGCTCTCCGTTTGGTTTGGACGGCGCGCTCTGTGACTTCTCCGCAGGCCGCCCTCGTGTCGTGCAACGTCACCAGCGACGTCAACGAGGTCCTGCAGTTCGACTTCCCCTCCGCGGACCCGATCCTGCTGTTCGAGCTGCGCTGCGCCGCGACGCTGACGCTGCTCTCGCTGCTGGAGGGCTGCAACGACGCGTCGCGGCCCAAGCACATGGTCAACACCATCTGCTTCGCCTCCGTCAAGCGCATCCTGGACTCGCTGTGGGACATGCTGCGGGACGCCGTCCAGTCCGGGTACAAGCTGCCCGACGACCAGCAGGCGCTGCTGGACCTGGCGTTCAACCTCTTCATCCTCATGTACCAGCTCTCCACCTTCAGCGACGACCAGGTCATGCCTGACGCTCGTGCCTATGCCTCCCTCGCTCCGTTTCCGCGGCCTTGCCGAGGGTTGGTCCGAGGGTGTGGGGGCAGGGCTGTCCTTAAGAACTCTTTTTTTTCCCCTTGTTAAGGACCGCCCTTGGGGACCGCCCCAAGGGACCACCAACCGCCAACCGCCAACCGCCACCAACCGCCAACCGCCACCAACCGCCAACCGCCACCAACCGCCAACCATTGTTCAGGAATGTCTTGTCCATGTCTTCACCATGAAGCAGAGGGCGTCCCCGTGAACGTTGGTTTCTGTTGGCGTTACGAACCCTTTTCTCTCCTCCCCTTTAAGGACAGCCCTATGTGGGGGTTTGGACCTTTTCCTAGGAGCCAACTGGCCATCAACAGCGGCGAGTGGCCAGCCATGAAGTCCATTGCCTGATAACAAAGAAGCATTCGACTGACAGCAGCTGGTCCGCGGTCGGTGCTTGGCGAACACAATTTGGACCATAGCTGCTACTTGCAGCTGCCGGCAGTTGGCGATTTGTTGCGACCTACGGTACAAATATTAAAGATTTGTGGAAATGTTCAATTCTGTGGGCACGGTGAGCAAAAGAATTCAAAAAATAGATTGATTCTTCAGGGTCAGGCCTTGGAAACGGTAGAAAGGCGTGACCATCCAGCGTCCACCAGGAAATAACAGCAACCATCCAGCGTCCACTAGGATTCAACAGTAGTCATCCCGAAGCATCCAGGATTTACCAGCAGGAATCCAGAAGCATCCATTCACGAAGAGCAACGTCAGATGTACTAAAGAAATTGGTTGCACAAGATGCGCAAGAAAAAGCGATGCGCAAGAAAAAAAAAGAAAATGATTGTTGGGTCAAATTGCTGCGCAAAAATTGGAAGTTTCCAAAAAAAAAAAACCGCGGAAATAAATTCTTTTTTCCAAAATTTGGCTGCCTGTGCAACATTTCTGTCTAGAAAAAATTCAAGTTGGCCTGCGCAAAAACTAGTGCTCTTCGAACTTCAAGTATTTGTACGGTAAGTAATTTGGTACCGGGTTTCGGTAACGAATTCATGAGGTAATAGCGTGTCCAACAAACGCTCCTTTCTCGACGGTATTTTTTGAGGACTTTATTGTTCGCTGGACACGGGGGGGGGGGGGTAGGCAAATCATTACGGACGGACCTGGACCCCTTCCTCCCCCGTGCTCTGCCTCCCCTGACCATCCGGTTTGCCCCCACTCTCGCAGGCCCTGAAGACTGCCATGGAGAGCTGCTCGGGGTACACCTACTTCCGGAAGCTGCTGGGCGTTGTGGAGATTGCCCGGGGGGACCGCCTGGAGAAGGTCTACTTCCACATCCCAAACGTCTGCATGTACCTGACGGAGGACCTGAAGACGGAGATCCTGTACGTCATCGACCGCAGCTCGCCGATCGCGAAGGTCACCTCCTTCAACGCGAAGGCGGCGGAGATCGTCTCTGACATCGACTACCACCGCCGCCTGACGGAGCGACTGGAGGAGACGTTCTCGGTGCTGCCCGCTTTCTTTGAGCGCTGGCCGTGGTGCCAGGTGTGCTGCCCGGGCCAGGCCTCCCTCTCCTGCGCTGGTCGGCTTTGCAGCCCCCCGCGCTGCCGTGCCCTGCAGTGGCAGTGGCAGTGGCAGTGCAGGGCAGTGGCAGGGGCAGGGGCAGGGCAGTGGCAGTGGCAGGGCAGGGGCAGGGCAGGGGCAGTGGCAGTGGCAGGGTAGTGGCAGGGCAGTGGCAGTGGCAGGGCAGTGGCAGGGCAGGGGCAGTGGCAGGGGCAGGGCAGGGGCAGGGCAGGGGCAGGGCAGGGCGGCCCTGCACTACACTGGCGTGTCCCGGCCCTGTCTTGCTCTTTGGCTGTTGTTTAGCCCCTGTGTCGCGGTCCTGCCGCGCATTGTGTGGCCCCTCCCCCCCGCTCTGTTTGAGGGTGAGCGGAGTTCTGCCCCCGAAACATTCGATGACCGTGTGGGAGCACGGTGACCTCCTGGCAACATTCGGTGCAGAACTGGTTCAAGTGTGTTTGGTGCATAACCGAGCAACAGAGTGAGTCTGGGGTAGGGTCAGGACTGTGCTGGTCATTTCAAAACCTGACGTCATGGCCCTTGTAAGTCTTGATGAAGTGGCCGGTGGTTCAATGGCAGGGGACCCCGGCGAAACTGTCCCCAGGCGAAATCCCTCCCCGGCCCCCACAGTGTGCGGTGCGGAATGGAGTTACAGATGGAGCTGAGTGAGTCTGGCGTAGTGAGTCTGGACTGTGCTGGTTACTTCAAAACCTGACGGCATGGCCCTGCTCTGTTTTGTGCGGCCCCTTTCTGTCTCACGCAGCCCTGCCCTGCCCTTCTCCGCCACATCCCCCCAGGCCTACTGCATCTACTGGATCCATCACCGCGAGCGGATGCGGGAGCTGCTGGAGAACACCATCCTCTTCCTCGCCGTGATCATCAACATCCTGCTGACGGCCTTCCATAACCAGAAGACGGAGAAGGGGGAGTACGACCTCTGGGAAAAGGTCATCATCTACGGATTGAGCTGGGCCGTGACGGGTCTCACGGTCATCAACTTCGTCGTGTGGGGGTATTTGCAGGTCTCTGCGCCTCCACTACCCTTCCCGTTTGCCCCCCTTGCGCAGCAACCGGCGGCGTTTTGCCGTTTCATCGGGGGTGGGGGGAGCGTCCTCGTTGTCAGCCGTTCTTAATGTAGAAAGGACAAAGACTTTTCTAGGCCTAGAAAAGTCGACCCGCCCCGTAGAAAGTTCCAACTTTTCTGGCCTAGAAATGGAACGGGACCGCAGTAGCAGTTAGATAGGCGGTTGGAGGAGGTTGCCAAGGCGGTTGGGGGCGGTTACTGGCGGTTACAAATGCCATGGAAGCTGGCGCTTGCCACCAGGGGGTCAGTGGCTGGGCATAGGCTCGGGGCCCTGGAGGGGGGGCGGGTATCCCCCCCCCCCGCCCCCCCTTGCAATGCGTCCCTAGTTCCAGGCCTTTGTCCATGATAATGGGGCCCTTCCTTCGCACTGCAGTACATCTCGTTCAAGCTGAAGGGCTCCCTTGGCAGCAAGCGGAAGACCGGGAACGTGCAGTTCTGGCTGTCGGCGATTTACACGACGATGGTCGTCCTGATGGCGTTCGCGGGGGTGGTCATCTCGCCGTTCTGGTTCGCCGGGCACCTCCTCATGATCGTGCAGAAGTCCGTGCTGCTGCACATCGTGATCCGGTCGGTGCTGCTGAACGGCTGGAGCCTCCTGCTGACGGCGCTGCTGACCATCATCGTCGTGTACCTCTTCATCATCATCGGGTACGTGTTCTTCAAGGAGGACTTCGTCGGCACCGGGGACGACGAAGGGGTCTGTAGCAGCCTCCTGGAATGCTTTGCATTCGGGTTGCTCAGCGGGCTGCGGGCTGGGGGCGGGCTGGGGGATCTGCTGCCCCGGCCACGGGCCACCAGCTTCCGCATTGTATTCGACTTCGCTTTCTTTCTGATCATCGTCGTGATCATCCTGAACATTGTGTTCGGTATCATCATCGACACGTTTGCCCAGTTGCGTGACCAGAAGCACTCCATCGAGGAGGTATCTCCTTTCACCCGTGCTCCACGCCATTTCAATTCCACTGCATCCCACAAAATCGCACACCCCGCATCACACCACGCCTCCAGCCCTTCCATTCCACTACGGTGCATTCCAAACCACCCATCATTTTCCCACCATGACACGAGGTTGCCTGGCACGGGGCACTCGTTCACAGTGGTGTGCAGGCACTAGCGTGGGAGCAGGGTCGGGGGGTTGCGGAGCCTCGAATGGGATGCCACATGTTGTCACATACCATGAGGGGCGCACCGTGCGCTGTGCAAAAAGTGGGCCGTGTTCCACCACCGGTAGCCACGGGTCCCAGGGTCCTGATTTCTGCACCCGACAGCCCCTGCTGGTACACCGGGGATTTTGTTTTTCAGTCTGATGCTTGCCATGGGTGCCAGGGTCCTGAATTCTGCACCACATGCTGTTTTGAATTGGTCATGCATGCTTCTGTAGGTGGGTGGTTTTCAGGGGTGTTCCCGGGGGAAATTGCGTAATAATTGGCCCTGTGCGAAAACACCCCCCATGGCGTCGGGGGGGTGGTGGGATCCGTGTGCCAGTTTTGCCAAGTGCCCCACCACGGGGTGTGGTTGTTGAAGCACCCAGTCCGCTCACGGGGGGGGGGGGGACTCCGCGGGTCCTAGGGCGCCAACTACCCCCCCCCCCCCCAAGGGGCCTCCGGTTAGTTGTCAAAGGTACCAGCCCAAGAAGCCGATGGGCGCCAAAGGCGCCCAATTGTGCACCAGGAGGGAGCGTTAGCGCGCAGGGCGCGCACAGGGCAACTTTTTTGATCCGTGCCCCACCGGTGACCTTTTAGGGGGTGCACTAAGGGGGCGCACTTGGCACAGTGCAACTATTTGGGCGTCTGGCCATACTACAGACCCATACTTTGAGATACTAGGGGCATCATTGTTGCCCCTAGCGTAGGTTTTGACTTCCGATTTTGTCCCTCTTTTGTGGGAAGGGGCAGGGGGGGGGGGAATTGAGGTCCGCAATTTTCCGCAATTTCGCAATTTTTCGCAATTTTCCGCAATTTTCCGCAATATATCGCAATTTTCCGCATTTTTTCCGCAATTTTTCTGCTTTGCCCTTCTTACGTGCCTGCAGGTGACCCTTGCTGTCAATGCTGAACCATACTGGTGTACACAATTGTGTAGAACAATGACACTCCTTTTTGCCCACGCTTGAAGATGACAACATCCGCTGCCTTCGGTTCATGCTTCAATTCCATGGTGATATTGAGGGGCGCCTCCTGTAATTGTGCTCTTCATGGACCTTTTGTATGACTGAAAAAAATCTGAGCCACCTGTCCAGAACTGTTGCACCTTGAGGGTTACGGAGGGTTGCTTACAATGTCGCAATTTTCCCGCAATTTTCCGCAATTTCCCCGCAATTTTCCGCAATTTTCCCGCAATTTTTCGCAATTGGTTTTGACCCCCCCCCCCCCCCCGACCGCAATTCCCCCCCCCCCCCTGGAAGGGGCGGTGCGAACTGTCGGATCACACCTGGGCCGCATACCCAACTGTTGGGAGGTGTCCGACACCCCCGACCCCCCCAGGCAACCGCCCTGATGATGGGCTTCTGTTTCGGGCTCGGGGAGCCTACGGTGCATACTGTGTAGGGGGAGGGGACCGGAGCTGGAGGCTAGAGATGCCTAAGCTGTAGATAAATGGCTGGAAGACTTCAAGCCATCGGCCATCAGGTTGCTGAAATGGGTCGTTTTTGGGGGGGGGAGGTTTTGGTTTTTGCAACCTGCAATTTATTCATGGATGCATGCTGTTCATTCCTGGGTGCCTGGACCCCACCCTGCACCCCTTTTGCCCCACACTCAGCCGTTCCCCCGCCACACACATGCATTTCCACGTAGGACACGCGGAAGTGCTGCCTCATCTGTGGGCAATTTGCCAACGCCTTCGACCGGTACGTGGAAGGGGGCTTCACTCGGCACGTGAAGGAAAACCACAACATGTGGCAGTACTTGTATTTCATGGTGTACTTGAACCAGAAATCCGACGACGAGTACACGGGGCAGGAGTCGTACGTCAGCCTCAAGCTGGGGCAGCAGGACGTGTCGTTCTTCCCGCTCAACAAGTCCATGGACCTCCCCGAATACGGCGGAGTCCAGGCCGCTGCGGCGGACGGCCGTGAGGCGGAGCCCGGGCCTGGCAACCCCACCACCCCTCTGCTCCCCCAGAGCCCGCCCGCGCCGCTGGAGCTCCCGCGGTGCGACACCATGCCCCAGGACGCTCTGAGGAAGCACGCGTCGGTGTTCCAGCGGCACAGCGCGTACCCCCCAAGCCTAGAGAGCCCGGACCCCGGCGACAAGACGCAGCTCAATGAGATGATCCAGCTGCTGGTAAGCAAGACCGAGAAGCTGGACCAGGCGCTGGAGCTGGTGTCGGCGCAGCTTGCCACCAAAACGGACCAGGCAATGGCGCAGGAGATGCGCAGCCACATGGAGAAGCTCGGGCAGGCCTTGGAGACTGCAGTGCAGCAGCAGGAGGTTTGTGTGGTGTATGGTGCCTTGAGTGTGCGTGTGTGTGCCCTGCCCGCCCTGCTCTCTGTACTGCAGAAAGGCGCCTAGTGGCGTCAGACATGCTTTGTCTTGTTTGACGATCCAACCGACGAGGATTCTGGCACTCGGAACCTGAGTTGTGCCCGTTTTGCCTTGCAATAGTGTGCGTGCGCGCGCGCCCGCGTGTGTGTGTGTTTCTTTCACCGCTTTTCTTGCTCTGTTCTTGTTTCCGCGGTTCTCATTGTGTGTGTTTGTGTGTGTGTGTGTGTGTGTGTGTGTGCTTCACAGATTCTGCCCAGTCCAAGGCTACTGGTGTGCGCCTTCTTCCTACAGAAAGGCGCCTATTGGCGTTGAACATGCTTTGTCTTGTTTGACCGTCCAACTGCCGAGAATTGAGCGCTCAGCGCCTTTGTAAGTCCCTGTTTGTCGCGTCTTACGTGTGTGTCTTTGTGTGTGTGTGTGTGTGTGTGTGTGTGTGTGTGTGTGTGTGTGTGTTCGCTGTCCCAAACTCCCCCATTGCATAGCGTTAAGCAAACAGAACACAAACTCCTCTATGGATAACCATATTGGTCGGTTGGTGGGGCAGCGGGACAGGTGAGGTTGCAGGGGAATCAGCTGTCCAGCGCTGCACATTGCCACCTCTATCAACAGATCGGAAGACGTCCAGGGCTGCTCTGCGGCTCCTGAGGAGTTTTCTTTCAATGCTTTTCTTGCTCTGTTCTTGTTTGCGGTTCTCATTGTGTGTGTGTGTGTGTGTGTAGGTGCCAAGGTGCCTGGGTGGGTTTTCCGCAGAGTATGCCACACCCTGTCCGCGGTCAGTGGATGGTCCACACCACACGGGTGGCTTACAGCATGTCACATCCAATGGGACAATCCAGCGACACGCCTGATACACTCCTCCTCCTCCCCCCACGTCCTAACATCTTGGGACGAATGCAGCCCCGTACTCCCTCTGCCCTCCCCCCTCCCTGACCCCCTGCAACACCTGTGGATTTGGGCCCCAGCATCTGAGGTCCCAGCAGTGCAATACCACTTCCCCCAAATGTCCACTGTGGGTTGGTTCAGCACTTCACAGCCTATTCACCTCATGACCTCGTCCAGTGCCCTGGATGCGTGTGACAGCATCCAAATACACCGTCTGCACCTGTTGTTGTCGCATGAAGGATCGAGCCTCTTGGTCCACCAACCCCCACCTCAGAGCGCCAATGTCCTCAGAGCTTTATGTATCCAGATGTCACGAGCCCTGTCGGATAAAAATCTAGGTAGATGGGCAGCACTCCACCAACTAAGGATATCCTACCTTCCGTACAACACGCATGCAGCGCTCAGGATGGCTCGCAGGTTGAGCCACGTCCACGTCTGGTACACTCATGTAACACCCCCCCCAGTACGCAGTATACTTAGTATTCCATATATATCTCCACCTTGTGTATGTGGGCGTCACAAGCAAAGCACTGATCGTTCGCCTCCGGAAACACCAAACAGACGCGTCGAGTTTCCAAGATTGCTCTACACTCCACCGACTAATGTTGCAAACGGACAGTGCCCACTGGGGGATCATCCCCCTGCAATTCATGAGTGACGAGTGGTACGCCAGCGTCAGGGAGCGACACTGGTGGTTTGTGTTCAAAAAATGGGCCTGCAACGATGTTGCGCCAGGCATTAGCACCGAGGGGCAAGGGTCGGGACCACGAGGATGGCTGAACCAACGAGTCCTGCAAGTGCTGCACAGCATGAAAGAGGCCCGACAGATAAAGGATTTCCCACGACTTAAATTTCTGCAGCAGGACCTTCACAGTCTGGCCTCGCAGATGAGTGTACCACTGTACTCGGTAGGCAGTATCATCGTCCCGAATCTGCAGCCATCTCAGAAACGTGCTATTCACAGAGTCACCAGAAAAATGATTGCTTCTGTTGCCAGCCCCGCATGGGAAAAACAAGCCCTGGCTAAGGCCATACGAGTCGTCCGCAGTAGCCCTGTAAACGTCCGCCGCGTTTTTGAGCAACACGCTCGGCGATTCGATAAGTTAGGCGACCAGCCCCCATGCAAGTGTCTCACAGCACCAAAATTCCCGGGGGTCTCCACAGTCATCGATGGACACATAGCGTACACACCACTGTGGGTACCTACCTCAGACACCTATGCCCGACCCAACGACCCCCTACCCCTCAGAGGCTCCTCCGTCCGCTCCCAACTCCTCTCTGACCTGAAAAAGATGGCAGATCAAATCGGTGCAAGTCTTCCACTCCTCGAACTGATGCTCCCAGACTCCCTGTGGCCAGAGACGGGCCACAAGCTTACACAAGTCAGGAAATTTGCCAAGTTGGTCTGTCAGTCCCACTATGTCCGCATTGTCGACAAGGGGGTGGGAGTCCTATGGGCGTTCTGCCGCCACTGGGTATGGGGCATCATCCAACAGTTCCTGAAGAGCGAAAGCTACACCCCGTCCCCTAAAACGTTGCCCCAAGCCATGGCTTTCGTCTCTGCAGAGCTCGACGCCAGAGGCTGGGACCGCAACACAGCCGGTCAGCTTCCCCTCCTCTATCTCCTGGGCAAATTCAAATCACTGGCTAAGGGTAAGTGGCTCTGGCGCGGCATTACCTCCCTCCCCCAACCCCTGCTACCCAAAAAATCGCTGCGCATCGCCGCACGCGCCAACACAGCCTTCCTCCGACTCCTGTGTCAAGAAGTCCCCTGCTGTTTTCTAGCTCAGAGTATCTCAGAAGTAAGCCAATGGTTCCACTGGTTAGACACCATAAACGCCCGGTTCATCAGTGAGGTGGATTGCAAGGACCAATTCAATAATATATGCCCCACGGACATCGAATCCCACCTGACGGCGGCCAGCAAGTGGCTCGCCAAACGCCGGAAGTGGCGCATGACAGATATTGAGTGGTCCATTCACAAAGACTCCAAAATGCTCGACAGAGCGGGACGGGCAAAGGCAACGAAATTCTGGTACATCACCCATGCCCAAATGTCAGACACAATCACGTTTGAGATGCACTGCAATAACTTCATCAGAGCAGTGGGAGGGTTATGGTGCCGCCACGGTTGCATTCCAATGGGCGGTTCTTTTTCAGCCCAGGCAGCCGATCTGCACAGCCTATGGCAGGTTTATTCAAATCGCCACCTCCTGCGCCGCCTGGGCTCCCTCACTGTTTCCGAGGCAGGGTTCCCCTACTGGGAGTCCCCGCAGGGGATAACCGCCCTATGTCAATTTAGAGACAACATCCTGATTGCCACCACCTACCCAGACACCGCCTCCCACCCCATCGTCTCTACAGTGTGTAACCTGCTGGGCGAGGCATGGAACCTGGATGTGCTCTGTGAGTGTATGTCGGGGCCAGGGGACCCCTGCAAACATCACTGCCACTCAGCGTCCACCACAGCCCTCGGCTTTGACATGATTCGGGGGAAAACGGGTAAAGAACTAGCTTACCTACACCCCAGCGCGCTCTCATCAACTTGGAGTCTGAAGAGTGCACCCCCCCTCCTGTCCCCTGCAAGCGCCTATCCTGCTTACCTGCCGGGTATCATGACGGGCGCTTTGAGCAATGCACGCCCTTGGGCCACGACGTGGGCGGGGGAGCTGCTGTCCCTCTCTGCTTGGTTACAGATAGCGCTTCTCAGCGGGTATGCACTGCCACAGGTCACCAGGGCGGCACACTCGGCGGTCACGCGAGGCCTGTCTACCAGCCCCAACGACCATACAGCCACAACCCGCTACCTGTACACGGTTCGCCACCTCCTCCCCATGCCACACTGCTGCCACCTCACCTTGTGCGCCGCGTGGCTGCGGCGTCACGCACACTGGGCGGGGGACAGCTACAGCAGTTGGCACCTGGACCCATCCCTGTCACCAGACGGAACCACAGGCTTCTGGTGCGGAGACTGGGAAATCCTCCACCTCCACGCCGCCAAAGTTAAACCCAGCAACCATGACTGCCCCCCTTGGGAGACAATGTGTGTGTAACCCATGAATGTGCATGTTCGTGCCACAGACATGTAAGAGGCCTGGAGTGGACCAGTGGTCAGCGACATAGACTCGTCTGCCTATAGCGGAGGTTCGAATCCTCCTATCGTCGTAAACGCACCACCGCCCCCTACAACAGCACACGCGGCCAACGAGTCCACGGGCACCGGCAGCGGGCGGTGCGCCTCGCTTTTTCAGGCAACCCCCCCCCCCCCCCAGACCCCCGACCCCCTACACGCGCCCCACAAAAACGCACCACCGCCCCCTCCGGTAGCGCGCGCCGCTTGCGCGTCTTGAACCCCGGCAGCGTGGCGAGGGGGGCGCATTCGCTGCAGCCGGGCTCCTGCAGCGAGTCTTCTCTTCGGCGGTGCAGCCACGCGCACAGCGGGAATCGAACCGGCACCTTCACGGCACGAGCACAGCGGTTCAACCGCTGAGGTAGCACACACCACAGCAAGAAAAGCACCATGCACGCATACCAACACAACGACACGCCACGGTGTGCGCCACAAAGCGACAGCGAAATGCGTCGGATTCACTGACCATGACGGGCCCCCTTGGAGTCTGTGTGTGTGTGAGCGGGTGGTTACACCCGTCTCCAGTTAAGTACCTCCAGAGTAGGCATGTAAGTAGCGCTGCGGTTTTCAACAGATCATACAATCATTGGCTAGACAAGGCCGGGCAGTGGGCAGGGTCTGTAGTGATCAGCGCAACTTGCACTGTGAGAACAAACTCCTGTACACCGTCACTCCTGTCTCAGAAAGGACCTTGCCTACCTTTTTGTTAATGGCCTGATGAAATTGTCTCAGTGACCAGTGCTCTGCCTTCGCCTGCTTTCGTCTTCACTGACGTTGTGCCCCGCGTTTGGTCCCCACTGGTTTTCCCGCACGAAGTGTGTGTGTAGGTGGGTGTGCGGGTGTGTTTGGTGTATTGTCGACTGGCCCAAGGCCCGCGTGAATGAAGGTTTGTTGACCTGATCAACTGCGGCTCCGTGTTCCCGCGTTGACGCCCGCACTCCTGGTCTTGGCTGCAGAATACTTGGCTTGGGACAAGTAATGTAAACAATGTGGTCCTGAAAACTCAAACCGGTGCTCACACCCGGAAGTACCAATCTGTACACTTACTCAGCGTTTATACCCCCCCCCCTTCCCCCGTTTTTTTATTTTCCCCCTTCCCTAATGTCCACTGGCCCAGTGTCCGCTGGCGGGACATAGAATGCCACCAGTTCTATGTCCAGGGCATTCTCTTTGTTGGACGTGTGAGCGATAGGTTTTCGGGCAGCATTCAGACATGTCGTCGAGAATGACGTTGATCCAGGGTGTGTTCCAAAGCTTGAGACAGTGGGTTTCTGGGTAGTAGGGTGTGTGATGCAGCGTGTGCTGTGGTATGCAGCATGTGATGCATGATCTATACCGTGTGGAATGTGGTGTATACTCCACAGGTACAAGTTGGTATTTGTTTTGATTTTGGTTTGGGCAGTGAGGGATATTGGATAATCCTGGGTGGCGAGGGGTAGCATTGTGAGGCAGCCAAGGATGACGTATGGTGTCTTTGACACATGTCATTGCCCGGAACCCTATAGCAGGTTCTCCACACTCTCTAGGGCCTACGGGTCCGAGGCTGGGAGTTAGGGCCCATTCTCCCAACGGTTGCGTATAACTCCAATTCCGTGTGTGGGGTATGGTATGGTATGGCACATGGTGCCTCGCGTGGTCTGGCATGTGTCATGCGGGGCCTCATCCGCGTACTGCAGGCCAAACCCGACAACACCGACACCGCCGAACAACTGATGCGCAAACTGGAAGAGCTGGGGGGCTCCTTCGACGCCACGACGGAGCACATGGGCATCCGGCTGGAGAAGCTGGGGAAGTTGCAGGAGGCGGAGAAGACCCGCGCGGCCCACCGCATGCTCTCCCTGGAATCCTCGATGGAGCGCCTCGAGCAGCTGTTCACCACGATTGCAGTGCAACAGGGCGTTGACCCCGGGAAGTGCAGCCCCAACTCGAAGGTATTCCCATGTTATTGCCCGCCTCGCCCCCCTCCAAGCCTCCCCACCCCTTCTGCCCCGTTCCCCTTTCCGTCTCCCTCTCCCTCTTTATCTCCCTCTCCTCCATCGCCCTCCGTCTCAGCCTTGTGTTTGCGAGCGGTGCGAGCAAATAAAAGTTTTCGAATAGTATGTATCCAGTTGTATTGTATCTCAGTTGCAATTTGTTGCCGGACCACCCTGGTCCAACAGGCCCCCCCCCCCCCATCTATTTGAAGCAGCCTTAAGGCTGTACAGTCTGCCTGTCATAGTACGACTCTGTACATATGCCAGCCCGGACACAGACGAGAATGTATGGTGATTGCTGAAAACTCTCACTTCTCCCTCTTTTCCTCCCTCTTCATCCTCTCCCCCGTGAGACCAGACTCCGAATCTACCCAGAACGGGGGTCTTCCAGAGACTGATCTGGGCACACCGGGATACGGACGGTGCCCCAAGGCGTTGGTGCAGGACGCCATGAGGCCTGGCTCGGGATAGAAAAGCCCACCACCCCAGAGAAAGTGTTATGCGGGTGATCTGCTGATAGATTGAGTTCCCCGTCTCTCGAAGATTCATTGAAGCCGGCAACACAAAAAAGAGGACCCAAACTGAACTGTGGACCCAACAACGGGGCAACCATTTCGAGGGGAGGGGGGCGGTAACCCACACTGAGAAAGTGAGCCCTGTTGGCTGCACCACTCGCTCACATTAGCTCACAGCTGGTGACTTGAGGTGCAGGATCGACACCACTCATATCCCCCCCCCCCCCCCATACACCCTTGTCCAAGCCACAGCGGGCGTAGGGACCGTATTGGTTTGGTACCTAATTTGATGCGGTACAAATGTAGTTTGGCCACATAAGAAATGGGTTTGGTGACAAATTTGCTAGTTACATGGAGTCATGGACACATTTGTTGTGAGTGTTTGCCCACTTGGACCCACATAGCTCTGATTTTGGGGATATTTGTGCATTATAGTCCCCTTTCTTGCACCAGCTCACCACATATGTGGGACGGGCAAGCTACGGCCTTGTCTAAGCTACGATAGGCGTAGGGACTGTATTAATTTGGGACTTTTCTGTAGCTATTACAAGGGGGGGCGGTACTGCCCTGGCTCCCTCCCTCCATCCCACCAGCCCATGCCCAGACACAGCCACCCTTTCCTGCAGCCCTCTGGCACGTACCACCCTGTCGTGGCTCTGGTGCTGTGCTCTTTGCGCACTACATCTTTGCTTTCTGCCTCTGGCTGTGTTGTTCATACCAACTCCAACGAGGGGGAGGGAGGGAGGGAGGGAGGGAGGGAGGGAGGGAGGGAGGCAGAGCGAGGGGGACCGGGGCAGGTACAGTACATTACGATACAGAAGAGTATGGTCCAGGACATGAAGTATGTGTTAAGGAGCTGCACGGGCCAATGGCTTTGCGCGCCCTGACGCGCCTCTTCCCATTCCCCAAGGCAGCAGCCGTTGGACCCCACTCTGGCGACCCGCTGTTCGCAGGGGTGATGCCGGCCTTTTGGAGGCCTCCCCGCCATGGGAATGGGGGTGGAGAGCACCACGATGGATATGGCATTGGATTGCCCTGATGTCTGGTGGTGTCCGCTCCTACTCTTTGGATTCACTGGGTCATTGAGAAAGACTCCCCCCCCTTCAGGGAATCGCTTGAAAGGGGGGGGGGGGTACCCCCCTCCCCCCTCCCCACTGCCCTGACTCTACCCCAAAGGCATTCCCATACCCCAACACCAGCCCCAACCGCATTCCCAACCGCGAGAAACCGCCGCCCCCAACCGCTTTCACATCCCCCGTGACCGCTCTGCAACCGCTCCGGGACTGCCCCGATGGCCCCCACTCCCCTTTAAGCAAAGCCTTGCCCCCCTTCCTCCTTCCCTCACCCTCTTCCTGTCCCTCCCTCTCCCTCTCTCTCTCCCTCTGCCTCGCCCTCTCCCTCCCCCGTTCATTCCCAAGGCTGAGCGCGAGCCTGACCGGCCGACGCGGAAGGCCGTGCATTACGAGGGGGACCCGGAGCCATCGCCAGCGCGCCGGGCGTGGCACGTCCACTATGCGGACGACTCGGAGCCCAGACGGCACCGCAGCCCCCGCGCCCGCGCCGGCAGCAACCACGAGGATCTTGGGTGGGAGCACGACACGGAGGCCGAGCGCGGCGTCGCGGGTGTGGGCGCGGGTGAAGCGGAACACCGGGAGCGGGAGCTGGAGCGGGAGTCCGGCAACGCCGGCATGAGCAACACCGGGCATGGCGGCGTCAGCGACCGCCGCGGGTCTGGGGGGGCGGTTGCCGCGGCAGTTGCCGCGGTATACCCCTCCAGCGTCGCGGACACGGTAGAAGCGCCGGGCCCCGCGGCCCCCGGTGTCACCGCGGCAATCGACGTCCCGACCGTCACGGCGCCGTCGCGCCGCCGCCGCAGCTCCGAGTGGGACACGGTGCTCGCGCCGGCCGACGACGGCCGCCTGGACAAGCGGCAGGTGTCCGTGACGCGGCTGCGGTACCGCCCGCCGACGCACGAACCCGCCGCGCCCCCGGCGCGGGACGCCGGCCCCGGCGCCGCGGCCCCGCCCGCCGCCCGCTACCCCAACGTCGTCGCGGTCGCGCGCCCGCGGGCCCCGCGGCAGCAGCCGAGCGGGTCCGGCGGCGCCCCGACCGTCCGCTACGTGCCCGCCCCCAAGGCCGTGCCCCGGCCTGCGACGGCCGCGGCCCCGGGCCCGGCGCGCCCCAGCCCCGGCCACAGCCCGGCGGCCACCCCCACCGCCGGCCGTAGCCCTCACCCCAGCCCGACCCGCCCCGCCCCCGGCCCCCGTGCCCCCGGCGGCATCGGCGTGCGCCGGGGGTCGGGCATGAACGTGCGGCCCCCGCACTACCCGCCGCCCACGCTGCCGCCCGGAGTGCCCCGGCCCCCGCCGGCGCACGCCGCCCCGGCCGCGTCCGGGCGCGCCACGCGCGCGTACTCCGCGGAGGAGCCCCCCGGCGGCCGCCCCCCCGCCGTCCACGTCCGGCAGCGGCAGGCGCAGTGGCACGGCACCGGGGCCCAGGTCTGGGCCCCGGTGCCGGTGGGCCATGCGCCGGTGGACCCCGCGGCTCGGCAGCGCCGGTTCTATTCGGCGCTCTGACGAGGCCGGGCCCCCGCGGCGCGCGGGGCCCGGAGGCGGTGGGCGAATGAGCGGATGTTGGCCGGCGCCTTTGACGCCCGCTTTCCTGTGGACCTCCGACCAGCGCTGTGCTGAGTGTTCGGCCCACGGGACGGGGGGTATGAGGGCAAAACAACGATTGTGTACCTGAAATGGGCCTCTCATCGTTGGATCTCTATTCAAAATTCCATTTTCCCCCGGAGGACGTTCTCTTGGGTTTCGGTTTTGGGGGAAGGGGTGTGGGCCGCGGGGGGGGGGGGGGGGGTCCCGCCAGAACCCCCCCCCCCTCTTATGGATAAGCACATGCCTGACCCCGGCCCCACCCCCACGTGGGGGTGTGTGGGAGGGGCTTGGGGCTGTGGGCGTGCCTCTCCGATCCGAAGAGCGCCGCACGGGCCCACGGACTGCCTCGGGGGGGGGGGGGGGGGGGGGCTGCAACCTCCGCCCCCGTGGGCGTGCCGCGCCCCCCGTGCGGCCCGCCTCCGGTCAGCCCCGACCCTCAGGGGGATCCGGGGACCACGCAGGCCCAAGGGGCTGATGCCGCATTCGACGAGGGGGGTCATCGGCGGGGCACCGGACGCGGGCGTGGAGTCCCGGTGCCCACGCACGCGCCGCCGCCGCACCCGGGGCTTGGGGCTGCCCATGGGGGCGTTGAGGCACGCCGCAGCACAGGGGACTGCACATGCTTCCCTGTGCCCGCCGTCCCTGCAGCACGTTGCACGGCGGGAGGGGTGTGTGTACTCCAGTACCCGGGGGGGGGGGGGGGGGTTGGCATAAGGCCTTGGTGGTTGGCTTTGTTGGCCTGTGGCAGCGCCTATTGGCCTCTCGCCCTTGAACCTTCTGCTACGACAAGCCGGCCTCCGTACTGCCGCTGGGGGGCAATCCAGAATGCAACTTCTGCCCATGGCGTCCTCCCCTGACGGCCTGATCAGTGCCCGGTATGCGGTCATCACGATGGTGTGACCGGGACCTGCCACATGGGAGCGGAGAGCGGGAAAGGGGAATCAAAGCCGATGCAGCCGACGGACTTGTGTGGGTCTGGACCTTTCTCGACAACCCTCGGCAACCCTCGACAACCCATCAGCAAACCCACGCCGACCCGTCGTTATATATCAATCAAGGCGTCGGTGGGTGATTGACGGGTCGAATGTCGGCCTCTTTGCACCACCGCAAGCCCCGTGCAATGTCCCAGGCCTTAGGGGGTGGGGCAGATGTTTTCCACAGTTTTTTTTCGGCACCTCTTCCCATGCAGCTCTGGGATCCCCTGTTGGTGGGGTGTTAAAATTGTTAGAGACAAAATTATGCTCCATTTATGGATCGTCAAATTGACCCACGCAACGTTGCGCTGATCATTGTGATACCCAATGTGTTGGGATCCGACCCCCAACCCCCCCCCCCCCTCACACCCGCCGATCCCCGACAGCCCCCCTCACCCGCCCGGGACCCCCCCCCCCCTCCCCTTGCAATGTTTGAGGCTGCCAGCCACAATTTTGCTTCGACACCTTCGGCGCCAAGAGGATTTAAGCTTCAAAATTTTGGGCCGGCCTTCGGCAGGTCCCATAGGGGGACCCTGGGAGGAGGGGGGTCCCAGCCAAACCCCCCTCCCCCCTCCCCAACTTCTAACACATCCCGAATGGGGGGGGGGGGTACTTGGGGCTGCGTCCCAGCCTGAGAAGCCCCCCCCCCCCAGGGGGGGGATGCCTGGGATGCTGACGATGGGTGCTAGTGCATCTGAGTGCAGCACCAGGCATCACCGCGCGATCGAGGTCATTCCCGCCGTTTCCGGCGTTTGGGGGTCCAGGGGTGGGGGCGGGGGGGATTGTGCCCTCGAATGTCGGCACCGCCGGTGCAGCCGCCCGTCGCGGTCCCCGTTTGAGTCAACTCTGGTGCTGCGTTCCGACGCCGCGGTTGCCAGGTCGCACACACGCATCCGTTGGGTCCGCGATAAAGGCCTTTGAGCCGGGAGGGTACCGCTGCACTAGTGATGCCTGCGTGATCACGGTCATTGCCACCATCCCAGGACGCTCCTGAAGGACAGTGTGTTTTTCTCTTGAGGAACAGGCGGTGGTTACAGGGCAACTGACGGCGGTTACTGGTCAGTTGACCGCCAACCGCTGGCGGATACGGTCCATTTTGTCGGCCAACCACCAACAGCACCGGACCTTTAAGAGTGCCAAAGAGTGCCAAAAAGTGCCAAAGAGCGCCAAAGAGTGGCATGCCACCGGTTGACCCGCCTCCTGCCGTCGGTGTGCAGCCCTTCTGTTCAAACCCTGGCACTGGACGCCCAAAGGTCTTCTTTTCCCATGAAGGAACATCCTGCACCGTGCCTTTCGTGACCGCACTTCCTGTGCCACGCGCTGTATTGGTTTGCTTGCCCACTAAATTGTTAATGAGAGCTCCAAAACAGGCACCAACACACGGCACTCACTGTGCAACCAAGTAATCCCCGAGCATGTGGATGCCCAATCTTGTCCCTTGCCCCAAGAGAGTTCGAGATGGGTTCTGAATGATTATCTAACGACGGCCCCATGGCTTATTGGATCGCAGTCGCCACTAGTGAACTGCCTGGTTGACCATAGTCCATACCCTACATTACATTTTCCAAGTCCACTTTGGGAACCGCCGCTTGGTATTCAAGTTCTACAGCAACGTACCTGTACCCACCCCCCATTGCCGCCTTTTTACATCGCCCATACACCACCATCCCAGTACAGCTACCATTTCGCAGTTCAGGCCCTGCAGTCTTCCTGCAGTCAGGCTCTTGTTTCCCCACTCACCGTTTTGGCCGGCGCACCCCTTGCGGTGTGGCTGCTGTGGCTGGCTTTGAGGTGTGTCAGACATCCTATCACAGATCATTGGAGGGTGGGTGCCAATGCACAAGCATGCCGTAATCCCCCCCCCCCCAGGGATGCATGAGAAGGGAAGGCACCTCGGAGGCAGCCTCAGAAGCGCTTAGATAGGCAGTCGGAGGAGGTTGCCGAAGCGGTTGGGGGCGGTTACCGTCAAATGCCATTGAGCCTGGCACTTGCCGTCAGGGAGACAGTGGCTGGGCATAGGCTGGGCGCCCTGGGAGGAGGGGGGGGCTTCCAATGCGTCCCTGCCCTCCCTGCCCCCCCCCCCCCCCACACCCCTCTTTCTTTTCTTCCTTTGTCGTGGCGCCCGCAACTGAATTCTACGACATGTTCTGCCTCAGGTCCGTATCCCCTATGATTTCACATTCCTGTTCATAGACATATGCTGCCCGTACAGAGCATCTCATGGACATTCAAAACTGTTGCAGTGGAATCATGATTGAGCCCACCATGCCTCTGCGAGAGCAATGCCCCTGTCAGAGCCGCACTAGTTGCTGGTTCTGCACTTTTCCGGAACTGTCGAATGGCGCGGCTCTTTTCCGTGGCCGTCCATGAAGAACGAGGTTCTGTTGTCATTGGGGACTTGCGATGGCGGCAAGTAAGCCTTTTCCGAAATGCAGGGAAGAAACAGGGAGATCCTCAATGATCTGGCAGCAGCGGCTTGAACCCGACAGTCGCGGCTTGGTTCTGACACAGCTGCACATCGGAATCTGCTGCATCTGCTCAAAACGTTGAGTCTGCTTAACCACCCCGCTCCTATTGGGAAAAAGCCTTGAAAATGAGGATTTTTCTCGGATTTCAGGGATACCGATTGCTGTCCTGCCAGCCACTTCCAACCCTTCTTGTCCTGTGGCGATGGAGATTGGGGCACATCGGACGTCGGACGACCACAAACGTCAGGGAGGGGGGTCAGGGGGGGGCACCACAACCCGCCGCCGATGGAGGAACAGAAATGGTGGGGTCAAGGCAGCGGCTTGGCGGACGTTCGGGAGAAGATCGACGCTGCATCATGCGGTGAAGAATAAACGGGTGACTGTCCAGGGCCATGTAAAGACATGGACTACATGTCACACAGGGGAGGGGGGGGGATACCCTCAAAAAGGCCCTAATCATCTGATGCGCTAATCATTTGAGGGGGTATATCAGCGGGGGAACGTGCCCAAAGAAGATTCCTGCGGCCGGTCGAAGGCCCGATTGTTAGGCCACCCGCCAGCCCTCAGACTGCCCTTGGCTCGTCCAGGGGGCTCAGAGGACCAGGCCCCCGTGTGCACCCCTCCGCCCGCCCACTCCAGCCCGCAGCGCTTTCTCGGTGCCCCCGCGTCTTTGAGTCGTGCTTGCGCGAGGGCCACCGTCCACTGTTCCGTGTGTGCCACGCACTGACGACCCCTGTTTCGGTGTCTCACGTGGCGTCCGGGGGTGGGCCCACCGTCGCCGGTGCCGCAGCGTGTGGCCTTTCCATTCGGCAGGCGGGAGGGAATGGAGTCCATCAACCCCTCGTCGGTACTCCCGATGCCCCACGGAAGACGAACGGTGCACCGAACTTAACAATGGCGCCTCCCGCCGCCCAAGAGCACGGGAGCAAGTTTCTCGGGGCTCTTGGAAGGGCGAATACTGATGTTGAACCGTTAACCATTGCTGTTGGGGGCCAGGGCGCCACGGGTCCGTCGGGATGGCGGTTTCCCACGACATCCTCTGGCGCGTCAGCTGGTCCTCGCTGCGCGGCGGGTCTGCTACCACAGTCATTTGTGGGATCATCGGGGAACTGGACCGCTCTGAACCTTGATTCCGAGGGATTGTCTCGAGTACCATAGAGGGCGCTCTTGCCACGGTGCACCCACGGTGTGCGCGCGGCGCAAATGTTGGGTACCCCCCCCCCTTGCGCAAGCACTGCCTTGTCTAAGCACATGAGCCCGTGTTACCGTCGTTTTGATGGAATTTTCTGACCACGGTTTTTATGGTCAGAAATGTAACATTATGCGATTGTGCTTCGCTTGTAGAGGGAAAGGGGGGCTTGATCATGCTTGTGGTAGTTCCTCCTGCTCATACCGACATTCTGCTTGCAATTGCACCCCAATGTGTGTTGTAGTGCCCTGTTGCGACAATTCTGCTTAGGGTGAGGTATGGGCAGGTTTCCGGTGACATACGTTTTTTTGGTACGGCGCGTCGCGCGCAAGCACGGGCTTGTCTAAGCACGGGAGCCCGTGTTACCGTCGTTTTGATGACTTTCAGGGTGCTTGCGCAAGGGGGGGGGCGTTCGGGTGATAATTGCAACCATCAAGAGGCCTCCAGGAAAGAACAAAAACTACCCAGAAGCATCTGGGGATTGTTGGCAATCATAAAAAAACCGAGGAAGACAGGTGGTGTGCTTGCATCTGAGGTTTTCTGGGGTTGTCTGGGCTGTTTGGGCGGGGTACATCTTGGGATGGTGCACCGGTGCTTGACCACCAATGGTTGCCACGGTGCGGACACTGTGCACGCGCGGTGTGCAAAACAACATCAGATCTCCACAGAGCACTGACATCACGACCAAACAAACACACTCATCCGCTTGCAAGAGGTTCACGTACACTGAAGTAATGTCAATCAAGACTACTCCACAGGCAGGCCCAAGCAAAACTCAATGAAAACAGGGGGGGGCGATGGGGTATATGCAAGCCAAGAAGGCTCGCCACACCTGTGTGTGTGGGGCTCATGGCCCACTGCCTGTGTCGCACATACGGTGAGCAGGTTGCGTCAGCTCATCTTGGTCCCCCCCCCCCACCCAAAAAATAGATGTCACGAGCCGGTAGGTTCACCAGGCTTCTCAAAAAGAGGCCCCTGCCCCGCCCTCCTTCCCGCACATTTGGCCCTGGCACACGCCTAGTCTTGACCGCCCTGTGAGGGGTTTCCATTGGGCACCGTTGGGGCACGAGCACACCGGGTCTGACGTGTGGCGGCATGCCCCGCCGCAAGCGCTGCTGTCGGACCTTTGCCAGAGCTCTCTCCATCAGCCCTTCCCCGTAGAGGCTGACCCTTGACCCAGAGGCATTTGAGACCCGTTGAGGCGAGGTCAAGGCCACATTCGGTGGCCCCTTTGCGTGGACGGCTTGGTGCCATCGCGTAGCCGATCCAAGTGGTATGGGGGGATGCAATAGAGTGTATGGTGTTTGTCTGAACAGCGACACATGTTGGTTCCGCAGCTTCGAGGGTTTTTACTGCTGCTGTTGGGAAGCATGAGTCGTCAAGAAACGTCAGTACAATGCAACCAGCGCAGCCAGTCATGGGCCTATCTCTTGTGGTTACCTCCTGCACATCATGGGCATATCTTATGAACGCCCCTTGCACATGGGGTTACTTGCCCCACACGCCGCCGCCGGCGCACGAAGCAGAAATTGCCTCCCGTTATGGTACAATTGTAGTGGTCGGGTTTGGCTTCTCATGTATAGTCTGGGTGGGTGGGTGGGGTGTGCATCATTTGGTGACTGTTCCCGGCGGGGCTGGGGGGGACAGTCAAGCATTGTGGGGAGGCTGTGCACAGGGGTGGGGTGGGGGGGGCAAAAATGCCCTCACAAGCCCACATGGACGATGCACCGTGCACCACGCTGCGCGCGGAGGCAGACGTGCCACTTACCGGTGTACGACACAAGCTGTTCAGGCAGGGTCCACCTTACTCCAAGGACCTCATCGTTATTTCTCCCCAAACATAACAATTGGCCATCCGTTTGTGATGCTATGGCGCGTACAATCTGCTTGTGCCAAATTTACGCTCTCCGTACCGTTTCCCAGCCTACCCGCAGACTGTGTAGTCCTGCATGACCACACACGGCCCTGTCCTCCATATACAGTGATCTGCCCGCCACAATGTAACATTACACAACAATGCCAGGCACTCGCCAATCACCGACAGCCATATCAATCCAGTTTGCACCGCTTGCTGCGAATCCTTCATGAGTCAGCCCACCTCTTTGACACGCAGCCCAGTTTGCATACCGTGCAAATATTATAGATTTGCGAAAATATTTAATTCTGTGGGCACAGTGGTCTTTATTTGCAAGAAAAAAAAAAAAAAAAAGTAAATTAATTTTTCAGGGCTAGGCCTCGGAAACAGTAAAAGGGCGCGCAAACGAGCGCAGAAATAAACTGCTACAGTAAACTACAGGGTGTCCCTGTTTTCCTTTTCTTTTGCAGAAACTATCTTCAGTTTGCGCTCTTTCATTCAAGTTGTCCCCCATGAAACTGCTGTGGCCCGCATTGCAGCTGAGGGCCACAGGGCTGAAATCTCCGATTTTTGTCGCGGTATTGTCCTGGTATGGTGCAAGCGGTGGAGATCCCTGCTGCTCCTGCCCTGCGGCGGCCTATCGGACAACCCTGTGCAATTTTGATGCCCCGCTGTTTGCTCGGACTACTGTGACGCAGCTGGTGGAGAAGAACCAGAAAATAACAGCATCCATCCAGAGTCCACTAGGAAATAACAGCAACCATCCAGAGTCCACCAGGAATCAAGATTAGCCATCCAGAAGCAGCCAGGATTTTTCGCCGCGGGATATTTCGCGTTTCGAATTCGTGCAAAATTTCCCAAACAATTTTCAGGCCCCTCTGCAAAATAACCCCGCTTGGAAATTTCGCAAAATCACCTCGAAGAGAGGTTGTTAGATCAAGTGCAGGCGCGGGTGCCGTTTCCCCCCCCTTTTTTGGGGTCATTCACGTAGCATACCCCAAGGCATCGTATTTGATGTCCAGCCCCTTGTAAAATCATTATTTTGCCCACTAAGACCATCCCCCAATGGATATTTTGATTCTGAGGCCTCTATCCCCTAAAACTGGATATCACTTTTTGAGGGGGGGGGGGTGGGCTGGGGGGTCAAAATTTTTCGCTGAGAAGGCTCCAAGCATAGGGGAGGCATATCGCTGTCACAATAAACCCGATCGAATGGTACTGCAGCCGACTGCTACTTTTTGATTCGCGGTTCGAATCCTTGCCGGGTGACTGTCATCGGCTGGGCCGCTGCCATTTTCCCCCGACAGGGGTTCGAACCGCCGACCAAAGAGTTTGCGTTCGGCTGCATTACCATTCGACCACAGCTTACCCTGAAGACAACTTTCCTCCCCACTGCTTGGAGCGGAGTCTGCCACTGACAAAAAACCCAAGCTGTGTGTTTCTGTCTGACTGGCTGCTGGCCTGGCTAACTGACTGATTGGCTGACTGTCAGCCTCTCTTCGAGGTGCACTGCTGAAGGCAATAGAATTTCTTATCCAACAGTTGCCTGAGCATTTGGAGACGGGGCACGGTTGAGTCTGTGGGTTGCGTGGTCTTGGCGATGAGGGAGGTGATATGAAGCACCACGGCAGGACTCATCTTCAGGTGGCCTACGTCTGTCCTTCCACAAGAGCTGAAATAGAATAATGTTGCCATCAGGTAACAGCAGTGCATCAGACAATAACACCACCAGCAATCAATAGCAAGCCACGAGGAGTTAACAGTAGCCCTCCAGGAATTAATTTGCAGCAGGCCACCGAGAAGGACTCGCAACCCTCCACAACTCACCAGCAACTTATCAGGAAGGAATAACAACCCTCTAGGACTGAACAGCAAAGCATCAGCTAATAACATCAACCACCACCAACCAAAAGTTGGCTCACAGCATGTGGGTGCGAAATTTCCCACAGCAACTTCAGGACTGCATGTGAAATAAGTGCGCTTTCAAATATCCCATGGCGAAAATTTCCTGCCGCGAAGTCCCCCCCCCCTTGATTTTTGGTTTCTGATCTGGTTTGCGCTGCAGTGCAGCAAGTCAAAACAATGTACTGAGATTTGTAGCTATGACCATATGCCCGTGTCACGGGGGTATATGCGAGCTCAGTATCCATTGCCCATGGCCCTGTAATTTTCGAGTCAAACCACTGCACAAAAAGTAGAGTTTGCGAAAAAATCCCAAAAATGCATTAGATTTTCGAAAGTTTGGCTGTCTGCGCAAAGTTTTTTTTTTTGCAGAAAAGAATTCAAATTGGCCTGCACAAAAATTAGTGTTCCGCAAAATTCAAGTATTTGCATTGCACTCTCCCTGAAACCCTGGTATCCGAGACCAATCACAGGCTACAAGATGTGGGTGAGAATGCAGATTCGTCTTGCGCATTGCTCAAGCCCTCTAGTGCATGTCAGATCCTTAGCGTTGCAGTGTCAAGAGTGCCAATGTTGCAGTGTCAAGAGTGCCGATGGAGAGTGTGGCAAATCACCTCGAAGAAAGTTTGTTAGATCAAGCGCAGGCGCGGGCCTCGTATACCCCCCCTTTTTTGGGGTCATTCCCGTAGCATACCCCCAAAACTGGATATCACTTTTTTGAGGGGGGGGGGTGGGAGGGGGGGTCAAAAGTTTTCGCTCAGAAGGCTCCAAGCAGTGGGGTGGCCCATTGCTGTTATATCAGACGCCGGTCGAATGGTAATGCAGCCGACCGCAAAGTTTTAGGTCAGCGGTTCAAATCCTGGTCGGTCGACTATCATCGGCGGCGCCGCTGCCATGTTCGCCCCACCGGGGTTCGAACCGTCGACCAAAAAGTGTGTGTTCGGCTGCATTACCATTCAGCCATTGCTTGCCTTGAGCTAGAAGTTCTCTCCACTGCTTGGGGCCGTGTCTGCCACTGACAAATAACCCAAGCTGTGTGTTTCTGTCTGACTGGCTGCTGGCCTGGCTAACTGACTGATTGGCTAACTGTCTGACTGATTGGCTAGCTGTCAGCCTCTCTTCGAGGTGCACTGCCGAAGGCAATAAAAGGCAATTTCTGCCCAAGTTAAGCTTGGCTTAATGTTGACTCTTAAGGTGAAACCCCCATCGGGATATCCATGCACAGTGCACACCATGTCAAGTTGAAGGGGGCGAGTGGGCAGAACTGCCTAGACCGGCCAACAAATTAAACAAGTCACGCGGGGACTAATGGGCCAGCAAAGCCGGGACGTGAATTGTAAAATAATCATTTCAGTGCGGCATCACAAAACATATTTTCGTTAATCATGGACATGGCCCCTACAAAGCGACGAAAGCTTGTCACTCTTGAGGACCTGTGGGGAATGGCACACACGTGATCCAGCATGTCTTAACCCCCAAAAATTTTGCGCATTATAGGCTTGCCATATGGCGTGGCGGTTTTGCCTACCGCATCAGAGAGCCCTCTGGTATACGCATGTGGACTCTGGGTCTTTGCCATGTGCCGCGCTTTGCGGGGATCCACTGTATCATATGCTGGAGATGCCCACTTTTCCAAGCAGAGTCTTGAGTACTCTTTGAACTCCTGGAGTCAGTAAAAAAAAAACATATTTTCGTTAATCATGTCCACTGCAATTGTGGTGAATATTAGAGGGTTTGAAACGGGATTTCAAGCAGTATTGGAAGGCTTGCCAACTACTTGGTTATCAAGCGATGCAGATGGGTCAATTTCACAAATGCATTGTTTTCACCACCAGCTGCACCACAATCTATCCACAATGCCCTATGTGACCCAGCAGCCAAGTGTGACACATGGCAGCTCAACCACGCAAGCCGACACCGGTTGATAAAAAGGTGGCAAAGGGAAGTCAGTGACTTGCATGGACGAATGGGCTGGCTTCCACATGCCATGGCTAGAGGCCCTGCGCGAGGAATGGCATTTGCTCCTGTCCACTAGGAAACACCGAGCCGCTAACTATGGATGCCTGTCACCCGCGACACGTCTTAAACGACGGCGGTGCGTGCCTACTCGTGCGCCTTGGCGGGTGCAGCCAACAGCTCCCCGAGGCACATGATGTATGACAGGAGCTTGCCTGCACGGACATAACACATGGACACGGACTGTTTGCGCGAAGTTTGAGGTTCTGGCTACACCACCTTTGCACATGTTGACACATGACCACAAGCCTTGACCTAACAGGTACCTTTGTGGACTTTCCGATATGACTTGACTGATTGGACACCTAGTGTCTGTGGCGGACCTCGTCTGCGCTGACATGACAAGCGACATGTGACGTCACCTATCCCCACATATGTCCACTTGTGGACATGCATAACCTGCATGAAGTTTGTGGCTATGGTTGCAGCAGTTGTACATACGCTACGCAAATGCCTTCTTTGTTCATAGATCTTCTGACGGACTTGAACTCATGTGGCGCTTGAACAAAGAAAAATCTCTCCACCGTGCCCATAGCCGTCAACTGGATCGTAGGACACCACACCATACGGTCCTCACATACAACACAACAAAAGGCAAACACCCGACGTAACCATGAAGTGGATGGTCTGGCTAAGATGGCGGCAGGCGTCCCGCTACCAGACATGGCACTGGAGGATGTGTTAGAAGTACATGTTGGAGGCTGGCCGGCACCAACACCAGCAACAAAGTGGATACTGCAAAGAAGGGTATGGCCGCGGTTCACAAGGGCACACTGGGTGACATGGCTGCCACTCAAGGGGAGACGATGCCCATGGCTAGCTGCGGTGGCTGTGGGGAACCATGCAATGGAAAACAGGTGTGCGGCACCATGGAGCAAAGAAAAAGGCCCATCTCCTTTTCCTATTTTTGTCTTTCTTCTATTTCGGCTAGTCCTTATTGATACACTATCTCAAGTACGGGTGTGGACCCTAGGTTTGTGGCAGGTTTCACCTCCTGCATATATTGTGCAGTACTAAATGGACAGGCGCCCCCGCTGGATTCCCTGAGTCCCAGGGACGCATCCACTCCAGTGGCTAAGCCTTCTGACTGTACATACTCCTAGGCCATGGTGCCTATGCACACCGTCGCCTATTGGCAGAACTCACCAGTGTCGGAATGCAAAAAAAAAAAGGCCGATGGGGGAGCCTCAAGCGCAGTGCGCGCACAGTGCAACTATTTGGGCGTCTGGCCGTACTAGAGACCCATACTTTGAGATACTAGGGGCCCCTAGGGGCATCATGGTGACCCCTAGCGGAGGTTTTGCAAGGTGTAGCACGTTTGGGTCAAGGCATGGCAAGGCGTAGCATGGTTGTGTCAAGGCATGGCAAGGCGCAATGCTCGTGTGCACACATTGATCTATCGTGCTTGCACATATGCTACAGGACTTCATACCCCCCTCCTCCTTTCTTAGAAACACTTTCTTCATGGATTTGAGTCTTGCCGATCGGGTGTTCTACAGCCGCTCCAACAGCGTGCGAGTTCCTGCCACGGTGGTTGGGATGGCGGGAGATGGGCTCATCCACTTGGAGTACTACCAAGATGCACTACGGGTGGTAAATCGCCAATGCAAGATGGAGTCCCTGTGTACTTAGTAGACAATGGAACAGAAAGACAGTTCTGTGTTCTTGAGGGTGGCGACCAATGCGCTGTTCATGGCTTTCCCAGTTGTGCATGATGTGTGTTATGTGAAGGGAAGGTAGTTTGCAACTTTCTTGAGCTGGGGCAGTTTGGGTCACCTAATTCTAAGGGCGTTTCCAAGGGGTTTGCTTCTTAGGCCACGCAAACTGCCCACCCCCGTGGCACACTTTTGCCCGGTTCTATACCCAAAAAGAGCAGTGTAAAAAACTCCCCTTTTTTGAACGTGTATTTTCGCGGCCGATGAAGTTAGGGGTTCAAAACACCCTTTCTACACTACTACTTCATGATGATTGAAAATGCTGATCTCAAAAGTATGTTTCCCATGATTGCAGCTGGGGCCAGCACCTTCCTTGACGAAAAGTACTTGTGGGATGTCCCGCAATTACATTTGTTGGTGATATTCAATCGTGCACATGTTGGTTACTATAGTCACCGCGTATTGGACATGTCTTGTTACTTTGTATCTTTGGTATCAAGTTTATCATTGAAGCAGCTGGGGCCAGCACCTTTGCAAGCAATTTCACCTTTCCTTGGTTCTCTTTGGCAGAAAGGTGCGGGCGCCAGCACCTGCTGACTCAAATGGTCTTCTCGAATCCCCCTTTGGCTCAAAGTAGCTGGTGCCAGCACCTTTCAATGCAATCGAGTCTCTGAGATGATGTTCCGGACTATGAGTGCTGGCACCAGCACCAACTCCATTGAGCAACCTGGTTAGTACCATTCCCATATCCATTCCACCGATGTTTATCTTCATAAGGTACGTGCATCTCATTGAAGGATAGGGAGTGTGCTGTGTTTTGCCACCATGTGCATCGTGTCTTTTACTTGCATCACCAGACTTTTGTAATGAAATTTTCCTACTCCGTTGTTCGGCATCTACTACGTACTGGACATTATTCAAATGGGTCTTCTTTATTACGTGATGCCCATGCTGGCGAGCCGGGGGTTCTGATGTTAGTGCACCTATTGGCACAGGTCCGCTGCAACTGTCGTACTCGTAAGACTGTACCTCAAATTGTTGTTGCAAGTAAGCAAAATAGGAAGCCTCGTTGGTTGTCCGTTTTCACGAAACAGTTATATATGCTATGGTCTGTCCTGCACAAGGCTGCACGTCCAAGTAGTAAGGTATCACGGAAAGACACACTTACAGGTCAACCTTTGACGCAGGGTGTTCGCCGTGTTTTAGCAAACTGTGGTGTTGTTACCAATCGCCCTGTACCACTAACTGCCAAGGCTACCTCGGCTGCACAACAACTGTGGTCGTCCATGTCAAACCACCAAATGGCTATGTGGTTTGATAACTAGTGGTGGAAGAGGTCTACTACTCACCCAGAGCATCCCAATCCCAGCATGAACCTGACAGTGTTTGCAATGTTGCACAGTACAGACCTATGTCCCTTCCCTGGGCATCCGTCTTTGGTAACCGTGTTGGGACAGCTGGACTCAGCTGTGCATTCCACTGCTACTACACTTCGCTCCTTGAACGATGTTACACGGGTTTCGCTTGATGCGGAGCCTGAGTTTATTCGTGTTCCCCTCGATATGAAACGGGACAACGTTAGGTCACTACAATTCCGGCCGCTGTTGTTGACCGATTTGACTACCGGTGGGATCCTTGATTTGCTACACATTCTACAAGAGGTCCAGGACATACAGCGGCACACCCGGCGCCCCATGCCCCTAATAATTGATATGAAAATACATTTTTATTTACTGCGTTTTTTGTACGGGGAGTCATATGTGCAGTACAATTTCCATGAGCATCTGTCCATGTTGCCTTGTATGTACGGTGCGTGGCACCCTTACAAACACACTGCCCTTGAGGTATACAAGGCCTTCTTTCCTATCTTTGCTGCCTTGGAAAACTGTAATTTGCAAGTGGGTGCCATGGTGTACCACCACCGTAAGCTGCTCCACATTGAGAAAGTGGTAGCAGCACTACTACTTGTAGGTAACTCTGTACGTGTACGTATTCAACGCAAATTGGAATGGTTGCAGCTGGCACCAGCATCTCTCTCATCAGTTCAAGTGGATACAGCTACCCGTTGGTTGCAAGGACTGCAATCCTTGCTGTTTAGTTATGTCCCTGCGCTTTTTGCGTTAGGCGTACAGGTACGCAACTGCAACTGGTCAGGGCGACAGCCAGGCACTGGTCAGGCAGCCCACACAGTTTTGCAATGGAGCCTGCTGCTACATCTGTTTCTTACTGGCGATTGGGACGCCAAAACAGAATACGTTCGCAGTTTGAGTGTCACACTTGCAGTGTGGCAGGAGTGGATGAGTAATACCCTAGGTTGTCTCTTTGCTGAAGAGATTGGTGAGGCCCTGTTGTCCCGGCTCTCCGCCCGGGTCAAGCTCCATCCAACTGCATTATCGCAACCCGCTCTAATGGACTTGTTCCTCAGTATGCCACATCCGCGCATGGGCACCAAAACCCTTCGCGGCAAGCTACGCACTGGTCTGTGCGATCTTTTTCGAGCACGCCTCCGTCGCTTTATCGCCTGGTGTACCAGTCCCCAGCTTTTGTTTGCCCCATTTACTACAGCTAAAACCACTGCTTTTGTTGGCCTTCTACCTGAAGGACACACCTTTCCCAAGCCCATCCCTGATTCTGTTAATGAGGCTGCTCTGCGAAAGGTTTTTCGCAGGAGTGTGCTGTTATTATTATCCAACCGGTCCCCTCCGGAAGGTGTTACTGAGTACTTGGATCAATGCAATTTTAGGAGAGACCCTGCAGAGGTTGCACATCTCACTAGCCTAATGGAACGGTTCCGCACACGGAACAGGCGCGGGAAAGGGGGGGGGAAGGGCAAGGGTAAGGGTGCCCCTGATGCTGATGATGCTGATGCACCAGATCGGTTTGTGGGGGTAGAGGATGACCACATATCCGTGTCCAGTGCTGATTCCCTTGGGTCCCTGGGGCATCTGGTAGTTGATGTGGATACCATGAGTGATGCCCCCCCCCCCCTTGGTTTTGCTTCAAGAGGAAGACGAATTCAGTTTGCCTCCCCGTGACGAGGAGGAGGGGGCAGTGTTCCAAGAATAACCCCCCGCCCCCCTGCCTAAATATAGGGTAGGGTTACGCTTGTCTGCATGAGTAGCTGGTGCCAGCATTCCCTCCTATTGTTCCTGCTTTCCTCGCTGCACATTGCACACACACCGTTGTCTGTTGTCTGTCGCACTGTTTTCTGTTCGGTCTGTTTGGTCTGGATGCAATGGAATCAAAGTCTGGCAGGTGTACTGACCAGTCACGGAAACATGATCATTTGAGACGGCCGTCTCCTTCCAGGGCTTTGGAACAAGTGCGCAATTTACCAGTGCCATGTCAGTAGTAGCGAAGCGGATGCCGCTGTCGGGGATTAATTGACTGCGATGTGCGCTGCCCTTCGTATGGACAGAGCCACTGACACACCGCTCAATTTGCGCCATTTTCTGCTGAAACTGCTGTTCCATTACCGATTTCTGTCGATTTGCCACACCATTTCCCTTCAAATGAGACTCTTCATCATAATGTCAGATGCAACCCCTGCTGAGGGTGCTGGTGCAATGTCACCTCTACCAATGACACCGTCAACGAACGGGGGATTCCTAAGCCAGTCTCAGGATGTGACGGCATCACAGCCAGTTCCAGCGCCAGGTGGTAAAGGAGGCAAGAAAGACAGTGCACTGAAGATCAAGCTCGCGGACCACTGTGAAAAAAAGGAGGTGGAAATACCCTTGGAGAAACTGCGATGGGACGAGAAGATGCAGTTTGGGCAGATACGAAAGTGGTCTGAGGATGAGGTACTGAACAAGGTCAAGGACCTGAAGGAGCGACCGCCGACTACCCTTATCCGGATTGTAATATGGGGTGATGGAAGTATGCTGCCTTCTGTGCGCACAGTTTGCTGTTTCGTTACCAATAACGTTCGTCGGTGCTGGTGCCAGCATCGCTTGTCCAAAATTGCCGTTGACTTTGATCATTTGTGACCGGGTGCAATATCAGGTGGGATCTACTGGATACTGTCTGGCCAGCACATAGTGGAGGCTGCTCGGCGCGTGAAACTGGAGCTGGAGAAGCGAAACTTGCCCCCTCCCCGATGGTGTTCCCATTTCTTGGCGACTGTTGTGCGGCCTGAGACCCCGTTGACCATTCGTGAGTCCCTGGCAGGAATCAGTCAAGCCAACCAGACAGCACGAGCACCAACTTTGTGTGAGAGAGTTCAGCGACTGGTGGTGGAATACGAAAGGGATACCGAGGGGAACTTGACTGCCAAAGAGCACCTGACGAATTTGTGGGTGAAAGGTGGATTCAGCGCTCAAGATGGCACACTGGTGTGTGCCTGCCCGTCAGCACGTCCGTTTGTTTGTGGTTTCATCGCCCTGTCAACGTACTCCGCCATCTGTTGCCCGGTGTGAATCCTGTGGTACCCCTTGTAGGCCAATATGATAAAGCAGTGGTCTCCTGTGGCTCTGTTGGTGAGTACTTGTGGACGTGAAGCAGCGTTTGCAGTGCAGATGCTGGAGGCCCGCGGTCATAGCATGACTGTGAATCAAATGCGTTGCTTCGAAGGACAGGTGCCCCCCGATATCCGGACAATCTGCAAGTTTATGGCTGACACGGCCAATGGTGGAGCACAGCTCAAGAAGATGGGAAAGCGATTGAAACTGGATCGGTTATGGAGTTGGCATCTGTGTCATCCTGAGAACAATCTCATCCATGAATCTCGCCGTATGTTTGCCCTCCCATAAGGATGCATCTGCGGTGGCTGTTCGATTGCAATTTGTTGTGAGAGGTGCTGGGGCCAGCACCCATCGTTCGGAAATGCCGTTTTGGTGCCTGCAAACACCGGGGTCTCAAAGTTTGTACTATGATTGCTAAGGTGGACTGGGTGAACGAGAAAAGTGTGAATCCCTCCTGGCAAGCCGAAGTGACTTGTATTTCAAGACATACACGTGGCGTTGGACAGAAGAGGACCCTTTTCCACCGTGGAAATACGTTGTCAGTGCGCCGATTTGGAAGGATGTCAGCTATGTTGGTCTGCGAGAATCCTTGTCGAAACCACTGGTGTTACCAACCGTCCAGACGAATCAGGACAATTTCTTCACCGTCGACCTGCACATGGGTGCCACTGAGGAGAATTCACAGGTCTGTGTGCTACCCCGGTTGCAAAGCGATTCACTGACGTCACTGCTTGGCCTTCACTCGGAACTTCACTTGGAACATGAATGTGTTGCAGTTGGAAGGGGACTCGGACGGAAAACTACTGGTGCTGCCAGCTGCAATTGGCTTGGCCATCCCAGCAGCAGTGGCTGGTATCTCTTTTACAATGGTGTACATTGAGCCCCCCCGTGGCTTTACCCTGGGCATCCATGCATTGGTCAGTACAGTGCTGCAGCGTGGCGTTCTTGTTGTTGTTGCCGGTGAGCCTGGTGATTGTCGTGGCATTGTGGACAGTCTTCGTGAACAGCACCAAGATACGGGGTTCTGTGCTATTAAGCTGTCAGTGTACCACCTCAACAAGAAGTCACCACAATTTACTATGGGGTGTACTGAAGTGAATCTTCTCTCGAAACATCCGCTGCCACAAAAGGTATCTAGACCACACTGCGACCCTGGTTGTTCGGACACGCGCTCAAAAATCACAACAAAATGGTCGTTTCACCTCGTTGCAGCTGGGGCCAGCTCCTTTCATTGAAGAATTGCTTTTTTCCCCCCTTTAAGGTGCCTCGATACATTACTGTGACGGATTTCCCAAGTGGGGGGTACCTGCCCGTGGAGATTGTTGGTTACTTGCTGACACTGGCTGGTGAAATGGTGGTGTACCAAGAAATATGGCTGCTGCTATTGTCCTCCTCCCACGCATTGCCCGGGGCCCTCACAGTTCGATTTCATATTCCTGTCAATGTGGTGGTTGGTATCCTTGGGGATACGGCAATTCAGGACTTTGTCACACATGCTGTTGCTGGATGCAAGGAAGCTGATGGCCTGCCGAATATTGACTGGACTGGGGTGACAAATCAGATGCTCCATGGGGTACCCATTGATTGCAGGGGAAAATTCCGCAAGCTTGAGGACGTAGAACAGGGGGACGAGGATGAGGATGGAGAGGAAGTGGCCGAGCATGAAGCAGAGCCGTTGGCCCAAAAGCCGAAGCCCAAAAAAACCGGTGCCAAGCGGAAGCAGGATGAGGAGAGCAGTAGTTCGAAACGTGCAACTCCACGGAAGGCTACGAGCAATGGGGCACAGCAGTCTGCGACTGGCGGGGAGAGGTCCAACAGTGAAGGCGCCGCTGGTGATCCTGCTGACACTGTGAAACCCAAACGACTTGGATTTACCAATTGGACTGCCCGGATCAACAGGGCTGCTGCAGCAAAGAAGTAATCATGTTTCTTGATCCCATAAAGACTGGTCCAGTGCTTTGCACTACAACGCTGTCAGTGTTTGTCTTGCACAGTCATGCACTTGTCCGTTGGTTTTGTTGTTACACAGCACGCACAATACCTCTGCTTGGTTTGCACCTACTATTTCTTTGTTTTCCTCAGGAAGTGCTGGCACCAGCTACTCTTTGCCCAATTGCTTGTTTTCATTGCCATTTTTCCAGGTGTTGGTGCTGGCCCCAGCTGCTCAGCTGGATTTTCATGTAAACAGCCCTGTCTTTCAGGTACAACAATTTACAGGTGAATTTTGCATATACTTCGCAGCGGTGACTCCTATGTATGGTTGTGTATGTGCATATGATACTACTAGTGTATTACAAAGCATACGATTCGAAGTTCCCAATGTGGAAATGGAGACACTGTGTCAGCGTGCTTGTTCGTGTCCACAGTTGAGGGGGGGTCCAGAACAGCGTGATTTTACAGCTTCCTGTTTACATGGTGCAATAAGCCCTACATGTGCTTTTCCTCCCATATCACCTCTTCAATCCAGGAAATGGGAACTGGGTTCAATAGATGAAAATGAAAGAAACGTGTTTGAGACCCCCCAAAAAGGCCCTGTTTTTGTGCCTACAATAAGACACCATCAAAATGAGCCCACAGACCCCCCCATCTGGTGCTGGCACCAGCACCAGACGAAGATGCTGGTCTGCCACCTATGCTTCCGTGAAGGTGGGCAGTTTGCGTGGCCTAAGTGCTTGGGGGCCCTTCAGGGGGAACATTGTCTAAAAGTAGCGCGCAGTGCGCGCGCAGTGCAAAGATTCCTCCTATGCCCGCTGTGTGGGGACACGCACCAACTGACCGTGCGTGACAGGTTGACGAGGTGCCCAGCATGGAGACCGGCTTTCTTTGACTTATGGCTGACCTCATGGGACGAATGGCGTCCCCACACAATAGTGGCTGGAGGATGCACAACTAGGGGAGCTGGGCATTGATTTGCCAGTGGACAACTTCAGCACCTGGAAACCCCAAGGCTCAGAATGCCGCAAGGGCCCCAATCTGCGAGCCTGCAGAAAGCGCAAAGTAACAGGGGTGACAAAGCGAGAGGTACCTGGAGAGGGACAAGGAGACACACAGGGAGAGGGAGAGGGACAGTGAGAGAGACCCGGAGAAGGACACGCAGAGGCACAAGGAGAGGCTGGCTGCACTGCAATGCCATGTAGAGGGATCAGCTTGTGCAACTAGCGGTTATGCCATACACACATACATTACTATATGCCCTACTTCTTGAAGCAGGCGGTGCCTGAGAGCTCACATTACACTCTTTGAACTTGTTGAGCCTGAGGGGAAAAAAAAACATTGCCCAGAGGAAGGTGGGTCTGGTGGCAAACAGGTGAGCCTCGATTGCAGATTGCTGTCACTTTCCCGCGGCCTACTCTTTATTTTTGCAGATGCTGACTATCAGCCTATCTATGTATGGGTCCCCCCAATGAGGGGTTCGCTCCCAGGCCCCGAGGTTTCTGGAGGTCGTTGGAGCTGGAGGTTGTGCTGGAGGTTGTGCTGGCGGGTTCTGGGGCTGGATAGGTATATCCAGATGGAGCTGGTGGAGGCCTTTCATTCTTAGAACGGTGCCCAGGTCCGCAGTGCTCCGTTTGGGTGGCGAAGTGTTGGTAGCAACGGCAATGCGATTGCTGTGTCAAATGTGTCAAAGGTGTCAAATTTGATTTGCATGCTCTTTGCATTGTACCTTATCCGCCTCATGGCCCGTAGCCCATTGCCAATGCCCAACCCTTCGTCTCCCATAATAAGCCTGGAGAGGCTCTAGCCGTGGACCCGCCCCCTGCATTTGCGGCACCCTCGGCACCACACGATGCGTCGGAGCCCTGCTCGATGACCTGCGCCAGGGCGGCACGCGCGCTCCCGCGGCGCGCGCCCGCCACACCGGACCCCTCGGTTGACACCGTCTCATCTGGGAGCGGGAGCGAGGACAACGGGCAGGACCTCTTCGCCATCAGGATGCGATGGGCATCTGCTGAGGACGACAAGAAGCCACTGCTCACGTGTGCCAAGGTCTGCCGGACGCTGTTTCATGTTTCGTTTCGTAGCCCCCGGCCCCAGTTCTAGGCAACAGGGTGAGGCAGTGCCGTGAAGTAACAGATGTAGAAGTCCCGCGAACGCAAGGAACCAGCGCCCCCCCCCCCCCCATGTCCAACGAATGGCTTGTCCAGCGGACACTTGCTGTTCGGACTGTATGAATTTGGTACCCAAATTAATAGGGTACCGAGTTTAGAGTACATGATTTGGGCTAGACGATTGGGGAAATGGGAGGCTGTTGTGACGTGTACCTATCTACTTGCACCTGGCCGGGAGGTGTTTCGCAACGTCACATGCGCACTGAACGGTCTGTCCAACGAACACTCGGTGTTCAGACCGTATTTTGGGGGGATTTTATTGTTCATTGGATAGGGGCAGGGGTCCAATGGAGGGATGGTCATGCCTGGAAGCTGATCGATGCCCTGACCGGTGGGACAAGCCAAAGCAGCCCCATTTCCGGGCACAGGTCTTGCACTGCGATCACCCACGATGGCCATTCGGTACTGAAGGTCGTGTGGTAGGGACAACGGGAGCCAATGTGTGGCACTTTGCCTGGCCATCAGCGGCCCCCGGCTCCCACCCCTGGCCCTGTGTTGCGCAGCCCACATCAGTGTCGACGCGGGTGACATAGGCCATGGACCAGGCTTGTGCTTACTGTGGCGGACACCCCGGGGGGGGGCTTGGTTTGTGGGTCAGAGGGCTAAAAAAATTGTGCACCTAAAATCTGCCTTCAGTTTCGAGGCCATTTGATGTATTTTCCCCAAGGAAACTTTTCTGATGTTGGTGGCTGGGGAGAATACCGACAGAGTTCGCCACCACACAGAAAGGACTGCTTTGAACAACTCAGCACCACTGGGGGGTGGGTGGGTGGGTGGCTGGGGGTCCCACCCCCCTGGACCCTCCCCCCTCCCACCTTGAAAGGAGCCCTGCACACACACCACACTGCACAATGCCTTTTTCTTGTGTTGCTGCTGTGCAGTCGTTGTCCTCGTGGATACTGCGGCCACTGCAGTCGCAGGTGCTCTGTTGTCTGCATTATCATTATCATTGTTGCTCAACTGTTGCTGGTGCTCCTTCGCTGCTGTGCCAGTGGCAGTTGGCACGGTGGCCGTGGTTGCTGCTGCGGCCGTTTGGCGTCGTTCTCGTGCGTCATCTGGTTTCCCCGCCGGTACATCACAGGCCATAGGAAAAACAGGGAAAACGGGGTGGGGGGACCGGGAAGGGTGGGGAGCAAGGGAAAATAAGGGGACAACAGGGCACAAACGGGGGAAAACGGGGGGATAGTTCTGGGTGCAGCCCTGGGTGTACCATGCGGAGTTTTGCCGGATATTTCCAGCACTGCTGCTGCACAGGTCATCCTTGAGGGAATCCACATCGTGCAGGAGGACCTCCACCGTGGCCAACCGCACGAGCACCTCAACAACACCATCATCGGCATCTACTTGGCATTTCTGTTGCACCGAGCCCCGGCGGACGAAGTCAGTAGCACGGCAACGTGCAGTTGCTGGAGGTCACTGGACGTTGTGCTGGATCTATGCATCATAAGAACGCACAGATACACAGGCTGCACGTGCAGGCTGAGACAACATACATGGTGTGTGTCATATCTCAGTCCTCCATTTGCGGCTTGTATCTTTGTGTGCAGGCGCTGAAGACAAGCTGACTATCAGCCTTTCTAATGGCATCAATGCGTGGAGCCACCTAGGTCCACCCGGTTCTAAGACTCTCAATGCAGCATGTTGCAAACTAGGACGTCTGTTGCCCATCCTGCCATTTGGCGACAACAGCTTCGAGAGACTTCAAATTTGATTCAATCAATGAGCGCACGCGGCGATTACGGATACTTTAGGGAAGTACGAAGCACCATTCCCATTAATTTTATGACAGGCTCTGAACGTTTCTTAAATTGGGTTCCAGCACCAAGTTGGGCCCCTTTGCAACAATACGTCGTTGAGCCAACCGTCAACCATCAACAGGACATGTCATATTCAAATGTGAACCTAATCTCGCGCCACTTTTTCTGGTCTTGCTCAGCTGTCACTGAGGTGAATAAAAGCCCCGGCCGGATACATCGTCGAACAAAGGGGCACTCAGGACACCAAAAGTGCAGCTTCGCAACGATGAATTTATGAAACCTGTGGCGGAAGAAGGACAGCACTCAAGCTAACGTACCTGCAAAGTCTTGCCTTCTACGACATAATACCCAAACCACATACCCGGCGGTTGTATTGGTAAGCATCGCCGCTTCTGTCTGTTCGGTATGGGCGTCCCTTCCCTCCGTTTGCTGGTGCTTTGTTTGGACACTGGGGAAAGTATGTCAAGCATGGGTGCAGGCGATGGAATTGTAAATTTTGGTATGGCAGTGCAGGGACGTTTGCTCGTAGGACAATATCACGAAAGTTGTGTGTGGTCATGAAGCCCATTGACACAGACATGTATTGCTGTGAACCAGTAGTGATTCCAGAAGGAATGGGACAGAATGAGTGCCAAGTGTTGCCTGGAGCACGCTTTGTGTGCCCATTCAATGGCATGTGCTTTGTTGATGCCCAGGTCGTTAAGACATTTGTCTTCCTGAGTGTAGTGGGGTCAAGTTCCATCGCGACGGCCTTTTTGCCACCAATGAGTAGAAATTGGATCCGTCTGACCTGATGGGCGTTACGGTTCGATACTAGACCTTAAATATTGAGCTCTTGCCGTCGCCGCACTGATTTTCTTAGCATCGATTCAAAAGCATTCATTACTGCCTCCCACTTGATCCGCTTGCAACCCTCTAATTTTTTTCTTGATGGGCAGGACCAAACCACGCCCATAGAATTGCTACTTGAGGAGGTTGTACCCTTGAGATTTTTTCTTGATGATTCCTGATGATTCAAAAAGTGCGCGGTCAAGCCACAACCATTCTTCCGTCATTTGAGGGTGCAAACCTTTCAGCTATTCCTCCAAAGATGCTTCGGCGTATGCTAAAGGTTTGGCTTACGTGCAATATTTGCTGAGGTTGTTGGTATCATCGACATACATCCATCTCACGGTCCAGTGCTGTTTGATGGTCACCGATTCTGTGCATTCTTACCAGCGGAATGCTGCTCTCATGCGACCTGCTATCAGTGATCTACTCCTTCAGCACCGCTGGCGACGTCGCACGCTGTGCTGCGATCTCCCACACGTGGCGTGCGGTCGCAACAGCCTCCGCGCTATGGACCTTGTTCTACCACCGCTGATGGGGCCCCCAATTCGGGCCCACTGTGACGTACACTGCGTGTGTGACCTACTCGGGGCACACGGATTCCGTCTGGTGTGTGATCGCTGCCGATGATTGCGTGTTCACGGGCGCCGCAGACGCCACAATCTGCGTCTGGGATCGCGAAAGCGGCGCGGAGTTGCGGTTGCTGACTGATCGCTTCAACAGCGTGTTCTGCCCAAAGGCCTCCGTCAATCTCCTCGCGTCCTGGGTTCCCCCAAGGAGGACTTTGATCCCAGGCCCCGAGGTTGCTAGAGGTTGCCAAACGTTGTGCTGGATCTATGCATCATGAGAGCACACAGATACACAAGCTGCACGTGCCGGCTGAGACAGCATACATTCCGTGTGCCATGATGCGCATTGGCCCCCTGAATTGAAATCTGTGGGGTGCCATTCTGATCATCTCCAGCATGATGAGACACGGGTGACGTAGCACTCTGCCGATTTACAAACGCTGTCCTCTGTTGTCTCTCCAGGCCGCGATTGACTTTGAAACGATGCCTATGGATGTCTCAGTGGTCAAAAACGCCCAGAGGGAACATGAAGTCGGATCTGTCTCAGTCCTGCATTTGCGGCACAGCAGACCCCAGCCAAGAATGACGGGGAACTGCACCCAGGGCCCTCCGCAAGATTGGCGAGGAACCACCCACCAACGCCAACAGCAGACCCCAGCCAGGAAAGGCGGGGAACTGCGCCCAGGCTTGTATGTCTGTGCGCAGGCGCTGAAGACAGGCATTTTGCAGTTCCATGAACTCTGTCTCCTTCATCACTACTGCGTTTGGCCAGGTTGCCTGTTGCCCACTGTGCGACACTGCGATATCGATTCAAAAGCATTCATTACTGCCTCCCACTTGATCCGCTTGCAACCCTCTAATTTGTTTCTTGATGGGCAGGACCAAACCACGCCCATAGAATTGCTACTTGAGGAGGTTGTACCCTTGAGATTTTTTCTTGATGATTCCTGATGATTCAAAAAGTGCGCGGTCAAGCCACAACCATTCTTCCGTCATTTGAGGGTGCAAACCTCTCAGCTATTCCTCCAAAGATGCTTCGGCGTATGCTAAAGCTTTGGCTTACGTGCAATATTTGCTGAGGTTGTTGGTATCATCGACATACATCCATCTCAAGGTCCCCTCCTTGGGGGAACCCAGGACGCGAGGAGATTGACGGAGGCGTCTGGGCAGAAGCCATCAGTCAGCAACCGCAACTCCGCGCCGCTTTCGCGATCCCAGACGCAGATTGTGGCGTCTGCGGCGCCCGTGAACACGCAATCATCGGCAGCGATCACACACCAGACGGAATCCGTGTGCCCCGAGTAGGTCACACACGCAGTGTACGTCACAGTGGGCCCGACTTGGGGGCCCCATCAGCGGTGGTAGAACAAGGTCCATAGCGCGGAGGCTGTTGCGACCGCACGCCACGTGTGGGAGATCGCAGCACAGCGTGCGACGTCGCCAGCGGTGCTGAAGGAGTAGATCACTGATAGCAGGTCGCATGAGAGCAGCATTCCGCTGGTAAGAATGCACAGAATCGGTGACGATCAAGCAGCACTGGGCCTTGCCCCAAGCAACTGTGCAAATGGGGTACCATGTACCATCCAATGGAGCAGCACAGGTGTTGGCACGTATGTGCACCTCTCCTGGTGCACCAGTTTGTCGTGCACACAGATTTTCGTCAATGAGATCAATGATGGCTCCTACACTTGGACACCACCCAGCAACAGTGTGGGCAGCCCCCGCTACATCAGAGTCGAGGACTACTACACCAGTGCTACGTCCCCGAGCTTCAGTGTGCTAGTATATTGCAGCACGCCGTCCAGGACAGGGTTCTTGTTCAGCTGCTTGAGCTACTACTACTACTCTGGCCGTGGGTCATGCTCTGCGACATGTCTGACTGGCTACAGTGCTTCTGGTACCACCTATGCCGTTTGTGGCACCAGTGGGTCGTGGGACTATTATGGGAGCTGCACTCCAGTTGCAGCCGCCTGCGATGATGCAATTTAAAATGGTGACGAGACGGCGGTTGATTGTGGTGGTTCCTGCTCGGCTTGTGCCAGCTGTGCCGATGGAGTCCAGAATGGTGATGAGTCACAAGTTGATTGTGGTGGATCCTGCACAGCGTGTGGTTGCGATCCCTGGCAGCAGTTTACGTGCCAAGGCGGCGACTGGCAGCAACTCAGTGACACCCTCGGGGAGTCGGACGCGACGGCCTGTGCCCAGTTGTGTGACAGTGCGGCTGCCGTGGCAGTCCAACGGTCGGTCTGTTGCTGGATCCAAACGGGTGTCGGGTGCTGGATGGCCGTAGGAGGACGGGTCGCATCCTACGGCGATGGACGGGCGACCATGTGCAGCCCCCAAACAGGGCCCTTCAATACAGCGGGTGATTGCTCACTATATTAGAGTGTATTCAGCAGCTGCTTCAGAAGTTCAAACTATCCTTTGGACTACCAGAAGTCTCAAAGCTGCGCGATCACAGTGAATACCGGCGGAAGGTTGTCCGTCAATGATGGCTCCTACACTTGGACACCACCCAGCACATGCTGCAGACTTTCCCTTGGGACGCTACGGCAGCATGAGAACGCACAGATACGCAGGCTGCACGTGCAGGCTGGGACAGCATACATTGTGTATGCCATATCTCAGTCCTGCATTTGCAGCTTGTATGTCTGTGCGCAGGCGCTGAAGACAGGCATTTTGCAGTTCCATGAACTTTGTCTCCTTCATCACTACTGCGTTCGGCCAGGTTGCTTGTTGCCCACTGTGCAATACTGCAACACTGTGCGACGAAGGAAACATGGTGAGCAGCTCAGTGGAGGGCCGCTACAGGGTTTGCGGCCAGGCAGCCTTTCGGCAACAACTTTAGATTTGAATACATGGAGGTGTGTCGCAAAGACATCCGAAACGTTGAGCCTCACCAGTAGAGGATGAGGCTCACAGGTCTCCAATGGGGACAACAAGCTGATCCCTCTGCACGGCATTGCAGTGCAGCCAACCGCTCCCTGTGCGTCTGCGTGTCCTTCTCCGGGGGGGCGTACTGTGCGCTGTGCAGGCGCTGTGCAGGCGCTGTGCGCGCGCTGTGCGAAAAGTAGGCCATTCTCCACCACCGGTACGCAGTTTTTTGGGTGTAGGATTGCCGCAGGGTACTATTGCCATTGTGTATCCTTGTAGCATCAACCCTCCCCCTTCTTGCTCTCATTTCTCAGACCTTCTATTGCATTCACCATGGACTTTAATGTTGGAGATAGGGTGTTCTACACTCGCTCCAATGGGGTGCGAGTTCCTGCCACAGTGGTGGGGTTTGCACCCGACAGATTAGTCCACTTGGAGTATTTCCGAGACGCGGTGAAGATGGTGAATCGACAGTGCAAAGTTGAGTCCATCTCCTTTGCCATCCCGAGTGCCGACTCACCGCCCCCTGCTCACACAGCCGTTCGCCGCCGCGTAACGATCGGGGAAGGAGTCCATCACTCCACTTTCTGAGTGTCTATTTTTTTTTCGGACTCCTTTCGTCTAATTCATTCGTTCATATATCAACCTGGACTTGGATTCCGAGGCTATGGGTATCAAGGAGTAACACCCGCAAGACAATTTTATTGTCTACATTGCATTGTTTTGGACATTGGATAATTCTGAGAACACAACACGTTTGAATTTCGGAGTTTTGAATTGCTCATGCATGCTTCTAGAGGTGACAGTTTTTCAGGGCTGTTACCGGGGTAAACACCGTAATAACTGGCGCTGTGCGCGCGCTGTGCACGCGCTGTGCGCGCGCTGTGCGAAAACGCCCCCCGGGTCTCTCTCACTTTCCCTCTCCCTCTCCCTGTGTGTCTCCTTGTCCCTCTCCAGGTCCGTCTCCTTGTCCTTCTCCTTATCCTTTCTTGTGTTGTTTTGTGCATCCCTGTTGTTTTGGGCATCCTGCAGACTCATCCATTGGGGCCCCTGTGGCATTCTGACCTTTGGGGTTTCCAGGTGCTGAAGTTGTCCGCTGGCAAATCAATGCCCGGCTCCCCCCACCAAGCACCAACGGCAGCAGCATGCCGCAGCATGCCGCAGCGCCAGATTCTGGGAGCTGTTGGTGGGGGTTTTGAAGCATGCCACAGCATGCCGCAGCATGCCGCAGCGAGCCAAATTTTTCACATGGCGGACTTTTTTTACCATACCATGTCAAACCTGTGAACCCTTTGTTGCACAGATATCTCAGAACTGGCTGGTAGCTCAGGGGTAGATTACCAGGCCCCAGTTTGGAGGGTCCTGGGTTCCATTCCCGGAGAGGGCAATGTTGAAAGGGCAATTTTTTGCCTGCCAGTTCCTCTCTATTGCTGCTCAGACTTTCGCTTTTTTGGTGTTGTTTTGACATGTCAAATCCTGAAGATACTCAAACTACCGAGGCATCACAGGAGTCGCAGGACTCTCAGAAGTCCTCAAGGAACAAGGAGACAACCAGGAGTACAGCAGATTGTTTGCAGTGGGCCATTGGGGAAGGTATTGGGGACCACCTCAGCCTGACTGACAGCCAAGGTGAGTCACAAAATGGGAGACTAAATTGCAATCTCTGTGCTGTTTGGTTATCTACAAAGGGGGCCATCTTGAAGGACCATGTTCTGGGGAAATATGTGAAGCAACCGGACGGTTCGTACGCACGGAAACCTGGGACACATGCTCGTAAAGCTGCTATTTGCCCAGTTGTACCACCTCAGAAAGCGGAAGCAACACCTCAACAGCCGCCTACTATTATTGTCAACGTTCCTGCCCCACAACCTGAACCTGCACCAGCTCCTCAGAAAAAGGCAGCAACGAGTTCCTCCGTTTTGGGGGAGATGCTTCACATTTGCAGGGGGTTAGGGCATGTGATTCACTGTGTTTTGGTCTGGTTTTTGAAACCTGTGCTGCTTTCGGAAAATGCTGGGACCCTTAACCAACAGCTTGAAGCATGCCGCAGCATGCCGCAGCGAGCCAAAATTTTCTTGGGGACCGTTGGTGCTTGCCCCCCACCACCACCCCCTATACACCCCCTTTTTTCATCTCACTGAAGGATGGCGTGTGCATTCTGCTCCTAGCCCCATACCCCCGGGACACCTGTGAAGCCCCACAAGGAGGATACCGCTGACAGTATGACAATTTCGTATCCAATTGTGGCTTCCTCCAGCTCGGAGCCCCCCCCCAAAAAAAAGTACCATGTACCATCAAAGTGTGGAGTTACTACTGAGTAAAAATAGGGGCGTCGTGGTAAAACTTATTAAAATCACTGTTTCTAAAATTTATCCAAAGGGTTTTTTTTTTTCAGTCTCTCCCCGTTCTTACTTTAATTTTGCCCCCGCCCCTCCCCTCCCTTAGCGGACCCCACTCCCGTAGGGCAGAACTTGATTGAAATCACTCCAAAACTAGGGGTCGCATGGTATCTGAGATCTTTACCGGGGGAGGGGCTTTTACTGAGGGCGACCCCACTGTCCTGCACCACTGGGAGAGAGCGGGTTCTTGGAGCGAGGGGTTTTGGAGCTGGACAGGAATATCCAGATGGACCTGGTGGAGGCCTTTCATCCGTAGAACAGTGCCCAGGTCCACAGTGCTCCATTTGGGCTGCGAAGTGTTTGATAGTAATGGCAATGCAATCGTTGTGTCAAATGTGTCAGATATGTCAAATGTGATTTGCATGCTTTTTGCATTGTACCCTATCGGCTTTGCCTCATGGCCGGTATCCCAGTGCCGATGCCGAACCCTTCATCTCAGGGTCGATAACAAGCTCGGAGAGGCTCTAGCCCTGGTCCTGCCCCCTTAATCCGTGGCACCCTCGGCGTCACACGGTGCGTCGGGGCCCTGCTCGATCACATTGGGGACCACCCCCAGACCCCAGGGGTTATGTAGCCAATCCACCCAATGCAGGCTACCTCTGACTTTGTTCCCCGCTCTAAATCCCACCCCCCTGAACGCCCCCCCCCCCGCCTTGAAAGGAGCCCTGCACACACACCACACTGCACAATACCTTTTTCTTGTGTTGCTGCTGTGCAGTCGTTGTCCTCGTGGATGCTGCGGCCACTGCAGTTGCAAGAGCTCTGTTGTCTTCATTATCATTATCATTGTTACTCAACTATTGCGGGTGCTCCGTTGCTGCTGCGCCAGTGGCAGTTGGCACGGTGGCCGTGGTTGCTGCTGCTTCCGTTTGGCGTCGTTGTCTTGTGTCATCTGGTTTCCCCGCCGGTACATCACAGGCCATAGGAAAAACCGGGAAAACGGGGTGGGGGGACCGGGAAGGGTGGGGAGCAAGGGAAAATAAGGGGACAACAGGGCACAAACGGGGGAAAACGGGGGGATAGGTCTGGGTGCAGCCCTGGGTGTACCATGCGGAGTTTTGCCGGGTATTTCCAGCACTGCTGCTGCACAGGTCACCCTCGAGGGAATCCACATCGTGCAGGAGGACCTCCACCGTGGCCAACCGCAAGCCTAATAATTGGCGATGTGTGCGCGCTGTGCAAAAACACCCCCATAGGGTGGTGCATTTCGGAAAATCGAAGATAGCACCGGGACCCGTCATTGGGCAAGGGGCCCATATATAGGAGATTCTATGGGGTGCTTGAGTATCCGTACTGTCACCAACTCCCCATCATTGGCTTCTACCTGGCATTTCTGTTGCACCGGGCCCCGGCGGACGAAGTCAGTAGCACGGCAACGTGCAGTTGTGGGAGGTCACTGGACGTTGTGCTGGATCTATGCATGATAAGAACGCACAGATACACAGGCTGCAAGTGCAGGCTGAGACAACATACATGGTGTGCATGATCAATTCAAAATAGCATCGGGGGTGCAGAATTCAGGACCCTGGGGCCGTGGCCACCAGTGGTCGGACAGCTGACTTTTCGCACGGTGCAGGCTTAGTGCATGGTGCGCCCTATGGGGCCCACCAGGTAGGTTTTAGTTTTTTCACGCCTTCCAGTCTTCCATCTGCGGCTTGTATCTTTGTGTGCAGGCGCTGAAGACAAGCCGCCTATCAGCCTATCTAATGGCATCAATGCGTGGAGCCACCTAGGTCCACCCGGTTCTAAGACCCTCAATGCAGCATGTTGCAAACTAGGACGTCTGTTGCCCATCCTGCCATTTGGCGACAACAGCTTCGAGAGACTTCAAATTTGATTCAATCAAAGAGCGCACGCGGCGATTACGGATACTTTAGGGAAGTACGAAGCACCATTCCCATTAATGGCTCTAAACGTTTCTTCAATTGGGTTCCAGCACCAAGTTGGGCCCCTTTGCAACAATACGTCGTTGAGCCAACCGTTAACCATCAACAGGACATGTCATATTCAAATGTGAACCTAATCTCGCGCCACTTTTTCTGGTCTTGCTCAGCTGTCAATGAGGTGAATAAAAGCCCCGGCCGGATACATCGTCGAACAAAGGTGCACTCAGGACACCAAAAGTGTAGCTCCGCGACTATGAATTTATGAAACCTGTGGCGGAAGAAGGACAGGTGTATCCAATCCACACTTCACTGTTGTGTCGTACAACGATGTGCTGCGGACACATCCAACTGTTGCCAAGAAAATCACAGGATTGCCAAAGATACAACAAAAGAATATAATTGATGCGCATATCAGAGCCAATCGCAAAGCACTGCTAACAGCACCCCCCTAGAAATTCGGAGATTGCACATTCCCGTCAAGCACAAAACGGTACACAACGCCCCTGGATCCACCCTGTTCACTCAATCTCGATCACGATGGTCGATTACGTGTAACAATGGCCACTCTGCTCAACGGTAGGCGGGTTGCAACAAACCTATAGATTTTAGTTTAAGTACCTTTAAGCTGGGTTACATACATGCAGCACACAGGAATTCATATACATATTCATATATAAAACGGCCTCGTAACACTCAGAAATACCGGAAAAAAAAATAGACACCCAGAAAGTGTGTATGGCCAATAGTCGGGGAGGGGGGGGGGGGCGGGGTATCTGTCCATCTCTACACTCAGATGTATGGTGGTCTGTGTGTAAAATAAATTAAGTAAATTACAGCTCTGTATTCACATAAAGTATAGGTCAATGACTGGTAAAACTGTTGTTGCTAACACCGCTAGGACTCAAGTGCAGGGTAGTGGTAGGATTGTTGTTGGTGGTGGTAATACCTCCAGTGGTGGTAATAGTGAAACCACGGACCCGAATGCTTACGATGCCACAATGAGAGTCACTATGTCCCATGGCACAAATTATGTTTCCGCATACGGTCCCATAGGGTCCGATCAGGTAACCTACACACCCCTAAATGGACCTTCTGCAAACATAGTTTACGTGGCCCCCCGCAGTGATGCGGCCTACATACAGTGGCCCACTTACGACAGCCACCCCATGCATGATGTGAACCCGACTGAAAGCTTTTGGAATTGTACCGTTTATATCGCGGTGGCGTTTGAAAGTGGTGGTTGGCAAGAGCTTGTTGCACAGGGTCCAAATCCCGCACATGGTACAGATCCAGGTAACTGTCGTTTGTTCGGTAATATCGCTTCTGGCGCGGGCTCGACCAATGGACCCGTTTACTTCAAGTGTACTACCGCGGAGGGGTTACAACCGCTGGGTGGCAACAGTTCACTCACATATGGTGCATACAACGGAGGCGGGATTCAGGTTTTCACTACATACATCGGCCCCAACACACAACAATGTCTAATCAATGCACAACACACCCCCAATTCACCACGAACGGGTCTGTCATTGGCTGAACCACCAACGCTTTCACCCATGCAGATAATGCAATCATTTGCTGGTAGGGTGTTTGATATGCGTGTGTATGATACTGGGCATACAGACACAGAGGTGCAGACCACGTGCCACGATATTGCAAGTGCGCTGGGTGTCACACTGTAATGCGCACGGCACATATCGCATGAGAGAGTACCACCCGATGGCACCCACATCTACCCACCACCATTGAGCACAGCAATGAAGACGGAGAAAAGGGGTACGGGTCCGCAAGGGACGTGATCTGCTTAGGCAACGACTGGGAACGGGCGTTCAACTCCTCCCTGTGCCGCAGGAACAGCTTGTGCTTGGCGGGAGTGACCGTGTTATTCCAGCTGCATTCGGTCTCATCCCACCAATGATCGAATTCCTGTGTGGTTTTCTGTGTGGAAATTTTCGCGGTGCCATACTAGACCCTGCACACTGGTCGCAATAACTCTGTCCCGGGACTTTCTCAGCATCTGCACGGCGCCAATGGAGGACCGCAGCGCAGTCAACCGTTGCTGTGCCCCGCACGGCCGGAGTTCCTCCAGAGTGACCAGTTGCTCGAGTGCCCGGCAGTGCAGCACAGTCTTCTTGCTCTGCACGTAGCTGCGCACCTGTGGCGACACATTTTGGATGTCTCAGGTGGTAGTGGTCGAGCAGGTACAACTGTTGGTTGCAATCCTTGGTGAGGTCTTTGAAGTCCACTTGGCTGGGTTCGAGTATGCCCAAGGTGTCAGTTGTGTAAACCTGCAATGACCCTGGTGAGGGTGGATACATCGGCCCACATCAGGTGTTGTATCTCCCCGATGTACGCGTCCAAGAGCTCGACTTTGCACGTGCTCTGCAGGGTGAACGTGCGGTGAGGATCGGCGATGCAGAAGACCTTGCCATCCCAGGATGCTTTCCCCATGGTAATCATGGTCCCGTGGTGGCGACCTAGGATGCCCAAACGTCCTCCTTGGGGTGGTGCTGTTGATCCCAGACTTTGCCCATCAACACCTGAATCATCGTGTTGCCCGTCAGAACCTTGTGCGGCTGATGGATTCCCAAGACGGCATGCGAGGTAATGTTGTGGTGCTTGTAGATCTGGGCGAGAGAGGAGAGCAGGCTCCTGCGCAGGAGAATGGTGGCGATCTTCTTGTCGTTTGACTGCTGCACGCCGTAGAAGTACACACTGCTCAGGCAGAGGTGGTACGTGTCCGTGGGCGGAAGACAGGCTGCAATCACACCCCAAGCGTCGAAGGAGACGCGCGAGATAGTTATGGTTGTCATGGTTGCAGAGAAAAATACGAGCTGCGAAAAAATAGGACAAGTGGTAAGTGGCTTGGATGGGTGGCTCTCTGGTACTTTGGGCCCTGAGAGACGAAGGAGCACAATTCGTAGTCAACTGGTTTACTTCACTGGTGTCAGAATTGCCATAAGGCCAATGACCCTATTGCATTCCTTGACTATCGTAGTGATGGGTTTGACATCCAATGGGCTTGAAACCAATTGAGTATCCCAAAAAACATTCGAGATCTTGACACCACCATTCGGTTTGATGTTGAACGAGAGATACTCCAAAGCTACCATGAAGAAAGGTTTGTCATTGACACCAATTTGAAAAAACCCACCGCCAAGCAACCCGATGAAGGGATGTTGACCAATGTGTGTGGGTTCCGAAAATTCTTGACCCGACAATTTCCCCCGGGACAAGAGGATATATCCCTCAATTCCCAAGCAGCTACCTTTCCCCTGGGTGGAGGCTCTATCCTTAAGGCACCCCATGATGCTTACTTGAGGTTTGAATGGACACTACCTACGAGCCGGGCACAACTTCTTTTCAAAATGCTTATGGAACATGAATGGATATCCAATGGCTCCCTATTTGCAATCAAAATCGCTGACCTCGAGCAAGGAAATGTTTTCCAATTGCAAGCATCGCGAGAGCAACTCAAAGAACATCCGGAAACGGATGCAGTTGAGACTGGGTGTACAATAGTGCGCTCGGGATATGGAAAGCCTCCATACACCATGGTGGAAGGAAGCTCCTTACGGTCAAAAAACCGTCTCCTTGCGAAACTTGATGTTTCACATGTTCCATGCGACAATGGGCGCAATCCATTGCAGTCATTCGCATGGAACCTCTTCCATAATGATGGCATTGTCATCTTCTATGGAAGTGAAGCACAATTGGTCAGGTTTTGGTCGAGCAATGCAACCACGGACACCAAGCCACAAGATAACTCCAAACCAATTGCACCTCACACTTGGTGTGAACCCCCAACCCAATGCTCATTCGAAGTGAGAACGCCCCCAAACGAGCGTGAGCTTCACGCTCAAGTAGTGGCGGCCTTATTCGGGGCGTTCAAAAATTCGAGAAAGGCGGTGGATCCGACCTATTCGGGTCATGTCTATAGAGCGGAATACCAATCCGCCGATTCGGTGGCCTTGTCTCATCTTTTCTCAATGTCAGGGACAACCATAGTCTGCGCCAACCCCAATCAACTTAGACAATCATCGTTGATTGAAAAAATCGAACCCTCGGCACCGATCCATCAACGCCTCATGTTGGCGGGCATGGAGTTAGGCTCCAAGGCTTTTGTCTCTACACTCATCGAAGCGGATGAACGCTTGCACGAAGAACCGCTCTCCGCACAACACCGGACAAACATTTGGTCTCCTCAGGCCGTTCAACATGTTTCAGTAGCAGAAATGCCGGGATTGCTTGTGCACGACGACGCGCTTGAACACGAACAAGAAGAAATTATACTCAACCACCTCAATGAATACAACTTTGTCTGGGATACATCCACGAGGAGAAAACTCACACACTTCGGGTTTGAGTTCGACCACAAAGGTGAAAACATTCAGCCACCAACACCTATCCCTTCGTATTCAGCTGAGGCACACCACCTGGCGGCCCAGCTCTTGCTGAATGGCGGATTAGACCACACGCTCAATCAATGCACCGTTGCTATGTATGACCCAGGGGTGGGGGTGGGGGAGCATCTTGAAAACCCCCTTCTCGGCAAGACCGTAGTCACTATTGGGCTACATGGCTCGGTCCCCATTGTGTTCGTACCCCGTGACGGCTCGGACCTTCCTAAGACCACGCTGTACCATAGGCAACGCCTGGCCATAGCGATCACAGGTGAATGCTTACAAAAATGGAAGCATGGAATTCCGTCTCGCATGGAAGACAAAGTTGATGGGGAAAAATTCACCCGGCCTCAGCGCACGGCTCTGATCTTCCGTCCCCCCCTGCCCCCGTTGTTCTCACACTCTGCTTGCCCGGCACATCTCACCGGGAGAGTGGCCCTCCCTCCAAAGGAACCGCGCATACTTCAGGTCTCACCTCAGGTGCGAAGTAGGCCAGCGGGCATAACCCGGGTTCGTGTGACCACATGGGCAACAGTAGGTAACGTTCCCCTGAGCGTGGCCACCTGAGGCCTCCGTGTGTTCATATGTTGCCGCCCGCGTGTACATATGTGCCGATGGACGAACCACATCCGAACTCTGAAGGTGTTGACACGTGTTAAAAAAACCGGTGCAGGCCTATTTCTAACCGATGCAGGCGCATTTCTAACCGGTGCAGGCGTATTTCTAACCGTTGCAGGCGCATTTCTAACCGGTGCAGGCGTATTTCTAACCGTTGCAGGCGCATTTCTAACCCGTGCAGGCGTATTTCTAACCGGTGCAGGCGCATTTCTAACCGGTGCAGGCGTATTTCCAACCGGTGCAGGCGTATTTCTAACCGGTGCAGGTGCATTTCTAACCGGTGCAGGCGTATTTCTAACCGGTGCAGGCGCATTTCTAACCGGTGCAGGCGCATTTCTAACCGGTGCAGGCGCATTTATAACCGGTGCAGGCGTATTTCTAACCGATGCAGGCGCATTTCTAACCGGTTCAGGCGTATTTCTAACCGGTGCAGGTGCATTTCTAACCGGTGCAGGCGTATTTCTAACCGGTGCAGGCGCATTTCTAACCGGTGCAGGCGCATTTCTAACCGCTTCAGGCGTATTTCTAACCGGTGCATGCGCATTTCTAACCGGTGCAGGCGTATTTCTAACCGGTGCAGGCGCATTTCCAACCGGTGCAGGCGTAGTTCTCACCGATGCAGGCGTATTTCTAACCGGTGCAGGCGCATTTCCAACCGGTGCAGGCGTAGTTCTCACCGATGCAGGCGTATTTCTAACCGGTGCAGGCGCATTTGTAACTTGTGCCCGCGTATCTCCAACCGGTGCAGGCGCATGTCTAACCGGTGCAGGCGCATTTATAACCGGTGCGGGCGTATTTCTAACCGATGCAGGCGCATGTCTAACCGGTGCAGGTGCATTTCTAACCGGTGCAGGCGTATTTCTAACCGGTGAAGGCCTATTTCTAACCGGTGCAGGCGCATGTCTAACCGGTGCAGGCGCATTTATAACCGGTGCAGGCGTATTTCTAACCGATGCAGGCGCATTTCTAACCGGTTCAGGCGTATTTCTAACCGGTGCAGGTGCATTTCTAACCGGTGCAGGCGTATTTCTAACCGGTGCAGGCGCATTTCTAACCGGTGCAGGCGCATTTCTAACCGCTTCAGGCGTATTTCTAACCGGTGCATGCGCATTTCTAACCGGTGCAGGCGTATTTCTAACCGGTGCAGGCGCATTTCCAACCGGTGCAGGCGTAGTTCTCACCGATGCAGGCGTATTTCTAACCGGTGCAGGCGCATTTCCAACCGGTGCAGGCGTAGTTCTCACCGATGCAGGCGTATTTCTAACCGGTGCAGGCGCATTTGTAACTTGTGCCCGCGTATCTCCAACCGGTGCAGGCGCATGTCTAACCGGTGCAGGCGCATTTATAACCGGTGCAGGCGTATTTCTAACCGATGCAGGCGCATTTCTAACCGGTTCAGGCGTATTTCTAACCGGTGCAGGCGCATTTCTAACCGGTGCAGGCGTATTTCTAACCGGTGCAGGCGCATTTCTAACCGGTGCAGGCGCATTTCTAACCGCTTCAGGCGTATTTCTAACCGGTGCATGCGCATTTCTAACCGGTGCAGGCGTATTTCTAACCGGTGCAGGCGCATTTCCAACCGGTGCAGGCGTATTTCTAATTGGTGCAGGCGTATTTCTAACCTGTGCAGGCGCATTTGTAACTTGTGCCCGCGTATCTCCAACCAGTGCAGGCGTATTTCTAACCGTGCAGGCCTATTTCTAACCGGTGCAGGCGCATTTCTAACCGGTGCAGGCGTAGTCACTTTCTGAGTGTCTATTTTTTTTCTCGATTTCAGCAAAACAATGCCTGAAACACGCCGATTCAAATATTAATCGTCCAGAATCAGGCATCCACGGGTGTAGTATCCGTTCACACCAATCTCTGAATCATTTCAATTATCCGTCCGTCTATTGGGGGTACATCTAATTTACCGTCGTCCCCGTTCTCGCATTCACCGTCGGATCTATCGTCTTTTTCGGGCTATTTGCCTCAATGCTTCAATCAAACCTTGTTGGTGACTTTTGCGGCCGCCAACTTGATGCCAGTCAATCTACTTCGTCAAATATCGTCGATATCGTCAATATGTTCAACCTACTGAGTTCATCGAACACCACGTCCAACTATGCACCCATTATCAACACAAGAGCACCTCGGTCTACTCCGTCCATACTCACTAAGCACATCAAGAGTATACCCGAGAACATGGCTAAAAACTATTTCGTCTATTATCGACACGATAAAGACAACAACAAGACCACCAACGGAAAAAAACCATCCCTTCCTATCGAGGCTAGAACACGCCTCTACGAGTTGGCAAAATGGGAAATGGGAATGGGCGAGGAAGACCTACACCGATCACACGACTGCTTGGCCATTCCCGACGGACACAAAGCCCTCTGCATAACGAGAGCCCACGACCCATTGAAAAATCTCAAGCATTATCACAAAAACCACAGTACGTGGTATATATTCCCGCAAAATGAAAAACGCAATCAACCCGACCATGTCTACTCCTCGAAGGTGTATAGCCAATCCTTGAAGACGGCGTACAATCAACTCAACGAGGACAACCAAGACTACCACATGAGCGGTTGGTGGACCATGGAATCGTGGGAGAGACACACCACGGCGCGCAACCACCTTTTGTTTGCCGCTGGTCCACTAATCGATTGGAAGTGGGCGGTAGACAAGGTGGTTGTGCGCCATGGTGTCGCTCCGATGATGTCATCATTTCATGCATTCAATCTACGTAAGGGCAATGTTCCGGAAAGACCGTATGTGAGTATTCACATCGATACTCACTTGTACTTTTTGTAGGCCGCTGATTGGGCGTGTGTTATTGCCTCTTTGGGTTAGACCCTCGGAGGGTAATGACCAATGACTTCCATGTGACGTACTCTCAAATGAATCCAACAGCTCATGAACCATCTTCAGCATGTATGGCGACAGGAAAGCCCTCGCTGGTAACATGCCCCTGCTTTTTTGGATCATGCTCATATTCCAGGTGGCACCGGAATATATGTCCCGATCGGATCCTTGGGCCAAACGGGACAGGCAGCCAGTCCGGGTGGAAGTACTTTACGGTTGAGTCACGAAAGTGGAATTCACGCCATTTGTCAGCTCGAATATTTTCTTGCGGCGCTTGCACCAACTCCTGTATCAAACGCTGCACAATGTCAATTGATGTGCTTTCAGGTAACTCGAATTTGAAAACGATGTCATTGTACACGTCGATTATAGAAGCCCAATCGATATGCTTCATCCTGGATTCTATATTCTCACGTTCTTCAATCCACCATTGATTGAATTCATCCTTCTGAAGAGAGTTTAGTTTGCGCCCCTGCCAGGACATGTTTGCCATTGGTCCATTTCCTCCGACGTCATCATTACCGATCTGCACACGCAATGATGTTATCATGCTATCATATGTCTTGACAAAATCGAAAACCGCTGAGTGTATGATCCACATTGAATGACGCACATTTTTGCAACCACGAATAGCATATCTTTCTTTTGTCAACCATGACAAAAGCGCATATGTGGCAGCTGCTACACGAGCCCCTGGCAGTGCGATGCCTGCAAACTCAGCAATATGAGCAAGTACATCCGCTCCGACATCCTGAAGTATCGCTCTCGTTTCTAGAAATTCCATAAGTTCATCAGTTTGTTTGTGCGATCTGGCAGGTCCTGTGTGATGTGTTTCGGAAGGTGTCATCTTGTTTGGAGGACCTGTACAGTTGTGTGACAGGACCTCCCATGCTTTGATCCATACCAACTGCCTGCTTCCCAAATTCTACAACTTCTTTCATGTTGAGTTTTGTACATCAGATACATGCAGCAACAACAAGATTCATCATCAGACTGCAGGCTTGTCCGGACTACCGATGCCCCGTGTGGTGAGATTTGTGTTGCCGAGAAACACTCGCAGTATGCTCGCAACCTGCCTTGCATCTGTCAGTTGTACACTTTCGAAGAGATTATACGGAAGACGGATGAGGTGCAGACCATTTTCAGCACACGTATATTCCTTCTGGCGATCAAGCCGTTGCTGTTGCAGGAATGTTGTGTGGGTCTTGTGAAAATATGGTGTGAAGTGATAGTGGTGTGCCCCATCATACTCCAGTGCAAGGGACAATTCACCAAAGTACATATCCAACTCCAAACTGCGGCCAGTAAGGGGGTTGCGCAGCCAGTCCGGACGTACTTTGGGAGAGAAGTGTCCGGTCAGAGCCTCAATGTGGCATCGTATAGTGCTCTCTGTAATGAAACGCGCAGATCGGGGAAGTTCCCGTAGTACACTTCATTGTTGTTTGCAGTGCCAGCTTTTGTAGATATTGTGAACAGTATGGTCAAAATTGGAGTCTTGGGGTATGCAATTCAGCAGGGTGACGAAAACATCCCACTAGTCTGCCATATATGTCACCTGCTTAGTTCTACACATCAAATGGATGGTTAATGAACAAGGAAGCAAAAGTACAGACAAAAGGGGATAAAACAACCATATATAGGAGACACAAGTAAGAGACAAACAACTATGCCTGCAGTGAGATGCAGTAAGCGCTGGAAGCGAGAATGCTTGGCAGCAAGGCGCTCGTGTACATGGGAGATAGGTAAGGGTTGCAAAATCAATCGTTCAATTGCTGGAGGCCGCACTCAAGTCGTGTGTTATTGCCTGTTTGGGTTGTTTGGGCCTTCGCCATTGGTCATGGCGGAATGTCCCATAGAATAAAACTCTATCTGCTGGGTTTGGATTGTAACATGCGTAGAATCCCTAAAGAGTTTGCGGTGATCACATACAGTTCACAGAGCATATGGGAGGGAGCACGACTAATGCTAGAACAAATGGTAACCATGTATACCCCAAGGTTTCTAATGTCGGTGATCCGGTGTAGACATTCGTTGGTTGGAAATTATTCCGGAACGTTGTGGCGGTTCCTCCCATTGTTTGACCGACGTTGGCGGGTGGTGCTTGTTCGTGATTTGGATGACATGTTTTCAATGAGTCCTGATTTGAAGGTGTGGATCCATGCCCCCCGCATGCCCTTGTTTCATCGCCAAATTGTATACCCGGGAACAGCTGAAATTTGGGACACTGATCCCAAGCACGTGCGGGTTCTGGGGGATGAATATGCGAATCGACAAGAGAGCATTTGAGAAATTTGAAAAGGAAGCCTTGCAGATGGGGAAAGGATCATTCAAATATGCTTGGATATTGGACAACTTGAAAGCGGGTGCGAGGATGCGGGTGCGGGGATCACTATTGATTATGGTGATTGGAAGATCCAAACAAGCAAGTACATGCTTCACGTGATTGATTGTCCAGGTCACATGGACTTTATTAAGAATGCAATCACAGGCATGGTTCAAGCAGATGCTGCCATTCTAACAGTTGCGTCAAGTACCGGCGAATTTGAGGAGGGAATATCAAAGAATGGGCAGACCCGAGAACATGCTCTTCTGGCTTACACCATGGGTGTGAAGCAGCTGATTGTGGCCGTCAACAAGATTGACAATACTGAGCCACCGTACTCTGAGGGTCGCTTCAAGGAAATCAAAAAAGACCTTTCAGGATATGTGAAGAAGGTTGGATACCACCCAAACGCTGTGGCATGTGTGCCCACATCTTCTTGGCACGGAGACAACCTCATTGAGCCATCTGCATAACTGAGTTGGTTCAAAGGTTGGGAGGTGAAGAGAAAGGAGAACAGAACGGAAACGCTGACCGTCGGCAAGACCCTACTCGAAGCCATAGACAATCTCCTCCCGCCAGTGCGGGCAATGTGGACACCTTTCGAAATGGCGATTACTCGAGTGTTCAAGGTCAAGGGAGTTGGGACCGTCGCGGTGGGTCCGGTTCTAGGTCGGACACTCCGGCCAGGCGATTCCGTTACTGTAGGGCCGGCTAACATCACCACAGTGGCCCAGAGCATAGAGATATTCCACAAGGCCGTGAAAGAGGCCCGGCCCGGGGACTACATTGGGGTCAATTTGAAGAATGTTTCAAGAAAGGAAATCCACCGAGGGATGGTGCTCAGTTCGGCGAACCAGCCGACCCAAGGGGTCCGTTCCTTTTTGGCCCAGATCATCATCTTGAACCATCCAGGGGAGATACATGCGGGGTATACTCCAGTCTTCGATTTTGGCAATGCTTGCCATGTGGCGTGCAAATTCGCTGAGCTACGGCAGAAGATTGACAGGCGCAGTGGCAAGGTTCTGGAGGAGAGCCCGAAGATGGTGAAGAGTGGGGATGCTGCCATGGTGATTTCAGAAGCCGTTGTGTGTGGAGGACTTTCCTCCTTTGGGCAGGTTCGCCGTGAGAGATATGAGCCAAACAGTCGCCGTAGGAGTCATCAAGTCGGTGGAGAAGGTAGAAGGAGCTGGGAATAAGGTCATCAAATCAGCCCAAAGGGCACGGATTGCACGGTCTTAGGCACCAGTCCTTCCCTCTAGTTTCATGGTTGGAGGTTTGCAGCAATTCTCTCTGTTCAGACTGACATCAGTCTCACAAGGCCGGGGTTCCGCAATTTCCTAATTTGCCTTTGCATGATGCTTTCTGTTTTTGTCTGGACTGTCACTACCCGTCTCTCCTTCATGCCTTGCCTCCAGCTCCTTGCAAGCAGCACTCGAGCAAGCAGAATAGAAGCAAGGCGTCATCTTTCAAATCATGCAGTGCCTCAGTCTTTCTGCGCTGATGCCGGCGGACATTGGGTTTTTTGTCTCATGCTCTCTAAGTCCTGTCTGATTTTTGTGTATGATTTTGATTATGTAACAACACACGATCATTGTTTCTCCAAGCCCATGGTGTGTTTTTGAAAGTGCCCAGCAGTGGTGGCCACGTTGTACCACAACCCACCGCCGATTTCTTCACCTGGGAATGTGCGGCTGTCCTTGGGTGAAATTTGCATGTGGTGCAGCGTTGTGTGCCTTCGAGCAGTTGCAATCCAACATCTCTTGGTAGGGGGCCATGTTAAACAAGGTTAGTCTACCAAAGGTTCTTTATATATATGTGTTGCGTGAATGCTCCTTTGGATTCAAATGGATATCTTCTATGTGTATTTTGGATATTCCAGTCTTCTAATGCCCGGTGTACATGTACCCTGTTTGAGATATGCAGCAATTATGTGGTGATCCCAGACTCCTCATATACCAGTTCCGCACGGCGGTTCTCTAACAGCTCAAACCGACCAGATGACCTATTGGCCACAATGAGTTGGCAGCGGAATCCCAAGTTCCCTTGCACGCTGAGGGGAACAGGAAATGTGCGAATGGTAAGCCAAGGTGCATGTGGCTGATTGATTCGGGAGTCCATGTGGTTGGTGCAGGCACGCGGTACCTCTCCGCACAGCAAACAAAAAAAGCGCCTATGGAGAAATGACTCCCAATTCATGGAAGGGCTTGACTAGGGAAGCGAGGAACCTCCAAAAACCAGGATTCACACCCCTATGCTCTGGCCCTTGGCTGGTAACAAAGCAGAAAGCCGAGGGGAAGCACCGAGGCCGCAAACTTGGTCTTCCCCATGGTATACCCAAATGGTGCCAAATTGGCAACTTCCCCAATTGGCCGGAACTGATTTTTTTAGTACACACGCGCAGTCCGGCGTGCACCAAAAGTATGTGTTTTTGGCAGGAGTGAATTCGAAAGGATTCGGCTTGCTTAGAATGGAGGAAAAAGTATATTGGAAACTATGGGTCGAGCTGGGATGTTCCCTTCGATGTACCCAAATAATTGCCAAAATGGCACTTGGTGGGCCGGAGGCCGGGGCTCATTTGCTCAACATGGGTCGCTCAACGCGCATAATATTTATATCTTTTTGCCAGGAGCGAATTCACGTGGTTTGGGCTTGCTTAGTTTTGCAGGGAAAACTTTATTGGACTAGAGAGTGTCTCTATTATACGCAAATGAGCTATAGGTCACCGCCTTGTGCCCTGCATGTAGGGACTCTTTGTATCATATGTAGGAGTCACCCATTTCAACTACACATGTACCACCGGTGCCCAGCATAGAACATTGGAAGAGAGACCAATATTGTCCCGTTACCGGTGGCAATTTTAGGAAATATGTACCGACGTGCATGCGATATTCTTCGGTCCATTGCTTGGAAGTTTTTGAAATCCCTCGGAAAGATGCTCGGAAGTTTTGGCAGCCAGATCGGGTCCCAAAACGCAACCGATATTCGTAGGAATGTTCCATGGGCTTTCCAGCCGACCGTGCCGGGGGAGCTCGGAATAAATTTTTCAGCCCGAACCCAGTGGAATTTTGGTTGGATGCTTGGTGCCTACGTTGCCTGCAAGATGCCATGGAGAACAGCACGTTGAAGCTAATGTTTGTCTACCCTTTGTCTGCTTTGCCTACAAAACTGCATGGAGAACACTGTGCTCAAGCTTATGATTGCTTCTTCTTTGTGCTCCTTTGTGAATTTGGACTTTTGCTTTTGACATGTGCCACGCCAGTTTGATCCTTGGTGGCTGCTTTGCCCCTAAACTTGCATCGAGAACACTGTACTAAAGCTGATGAATGTTTGCCCTTTGTGCCTTGTGAAGCTTTGTGCTTGCTTTTGTGGTTTTCTTTTTGCATGTGTGTCGCTTTCTCACCTAGGCCCCTTTGAGTAGACTCACTAATGTATTCCATTGCTGTGCTCAGAACACTTTTTGTCACCTGCAAGAGACATGTCTAGTAGTCAAGGCAGTGCCGCTAGTGCCTCGTCTTCGTCCGCTCAGCCCCCCTAGCCCGTTCAGCAGCCCCCGGAACCAGATTTGGAGCTTGAGGGCGAGCTCATTGACGCGGACACAGCCAATACCGAAGTTCCCGAACCGGGTGATACACCATTGCGCCTCCAACACGCCCTAGCAGCACTGTGCCTGCGGCATAAGCCGTCAGAGACCACTGAACCCAGAATGCTAAGGGTTTTTTTTGGACAGGGTCGTCCTGGATGCATACCGCATCCAGCCGAAGGATACCTTGCTGGCTGTGCTTATGCATAAGCATTTTTCAATCCCTGTCTTGACGACACGGGAGGCTGTGGGCAAGACAAGCCCCAGCAAACATGAGACTTCATACAGTGTACAATACAGAAACCTCTGCATTGTTGGTCCGGATCCGAAATACAACAGAGGAATCTGAAGAGAGGCTGCGTGTACATTACACGTACTTGAAATCAATACTGTCCACACACCCGGGTAGTACCATTTGCGAGGTAAAGTGGACCCAGAGCGATGTAGTTACTTGGTTCAAAGAAGCCAAGATCAAGAAGCGGTCCAAAAAAGTAGTTACCTGCAACGTGCAGTTCCCCCCCCTCTCATTTATCCATGTTCCGTTCAAGGTTTTGAGGGTTATCATAAACGATGCCTTCTGCGAGTCCCCACATGCAACGATTCACAGCGCCCTCAGAGCCACCATCACAGGTGCACATGTGGTAGAGGTTTTCGGGGAAAAGGACGGCTGGCGGGTGTGGGACCAAGCCCCCTCAGGCACGTGGGAAACGGTGGTTACCCCCCCCCGACGGTGAGGTTTTCAGAACAGACCACCAACCCACGTACCATGCGCACGGGGTCTTGTGGGGCATTGAGTTTCTTTTGGCCCCAGCCCCCAAACCTTCGTCCGAGGGCGCACCAAAGCGGCAGCATCAGAGCGAAAAAGATGGCTGATGAAGACGCAACACAGTCCATCCCCAGCTTAGGCAGGGGGGGGGGGGGGGCTTCTGCGGTCTCAACCTGGCAGTGGCCCTCACCCTTGGCCTGCAACCATGCACCTAGAATGGTAAGTCTCTTCCATCTCTGCTGCCCTGGCTGCCCGCGCCCAGCCACCAGCTCCTGCCGCCGTCCCCATCTCTTCGGGTCGACCGGCCGAACTTGGGAGTGGGAACCCCAGCGCCGGTAGCAGTGCCGGTGCCAGCAACCCTTCGCCAGCCACCCCCGCTTTGTGGAAGGCGCCAGCAGTCGGAGGAGCAGCAGGAGCAGCAGGAGCAGGGCCCGCCGCCGCAGCAGAAGATGCGGAGGACCCCAAGGCCATGCAGGCTGCCCACTGCGCAGCTTTGTTGGCGGCTGTTGCAGCTGTGCAAGTCCAGATGGTGCTTGCACAGCTGAGTAAGAAGACAGTGTCCTGGTTCGCGGCCGGGGCACGCTACGGGCCAGAGGGGGAGGGGGTGCTGGTGTGGGTCACTCGGGGGGCCGTGACCCCCCGCAAGCAAGTGGAGCATCGTGCTCCAATTGGGCAGATGCCCCCAAACCTGGCCAAGGTGGTTCTGGACCTGGCCATTTTTGATCGGAGTGTGGCAGCGTGTGGGGAGCTGGGGGTTCCGGACCAGTTGAGGAAACTGGTCCTCAAGGAGTACCGATCACCAGCTGATCGGTACTCCCAGTTGAAAGGGCAGTTTGAGCAGGCCTGCTAGTCCTTCAAGAAGGCTGAGCAGGCTGTCCGGGAGGGGGTGGGGGGGAAGAGGCAGGGGGGGCAGGGGGTGAAGAGCAGGGAGGGAAAGCTGCGGGCAGCAGCTGCTGCCCAGCACGGAAGGGCAGAGGATCTGCTGGGGCAGATGCGGGGGGCTTGGGAGGAGGCAAAGAAACGCCGCCTCCTTAAGGCCCCCCTCCCCAAGATGCCGCCCAGCACCCTCCCCCCCTTTGGGAAATGGGAGTTGACAGGGGGACACCAGGAGGAGCTCCTGCATGGGGTGGTTTGTGCAGGGCATCCTGGGGGTTGGGAGGTGTACGACCTTGCAGCTACGGCCGTTTCAAGGTCGTGCACCCAGAAGCTGAGGGACAGGGGGGTTTCGGTGAGGATGCACACCGCCCCCGACTCCTGCAACCGCCACAACTGCATGCATGTGGCGGTTAAGATAATTTTGTGGCACATGAGCCACCCTGTGAGTGTTTGGGACACCCCCCCCCCGCCCTGAGCCATTTTGCCATGTGGGGCCGCCAGTGCCGGGAGTTGCTTGACAAAACTCTGGCATGGGCCCAGGTGAAAGGGAACTGGAAGTGCCGCCGCACTGGCTGGGGCCCTGAGGCCCTGAAGGAGATGAAAGAAGTCTCCGGGCAGTTGGCCCCGGTTGGGGGGGGCAAAGGGCCTGTCCCCTTTGCCCCCCTCTCCGGCAACATGGTGCCCATTGTGGTACTTTTTTGCATCGCGAACCCTGACTCTGGCCCTGCTATCCCTGGTGTGGGTAAGGGGAAAGGGAGAGGGAAGGGGAAGGGGAAGGGGAAGGGGGGGGTGAAGGGGGGGGGTGATTCAGACTCCTCAGACTCTGCCCCAGAGATTGCAGTGGGTAAGGGGAAGGGGAAGGAGAAGGGTAAGCGTAAGGGGAAGGGCACGGGGGGGGTGAAGGGGGGGGGGGTGATTCAGACTCTTCAGACTCTGCCCCAGAGATTGCAGTGGGTAAGGGGAAGGGGAAGGAGAAGGGTAAGGGGAAGGGGAAGGGGAAGGCGAAAGAGGTGGTGGTGGTTTCAGACTCTGAGTCATCTGACTCAGACGTGCCTATTTCCTCGACAGGGGTGAGGAGAGGGCAGGTGGCCCCTGCGTCATCTAACTCAGATTCCCAGGTGCCTGTTTCCTCCACAGGCGTGAACAGAGGGCGGGCGGCCCCTGACTCTGGGGCCCCTGCAGGTAAGAGGAGGAAGAAGACCAGCCGCAGCCCATATGTAGGCTGGAGTGGCACAGGGCAGGCGTCAGGGGACCAGGGGTCACTGCCCCTTCGCATAGTCACACAGGTCAGGACTGTCCTTGACTATGTGAAGGGGACTGGCCACCGACCTCGCAATTGGCTGAGGTCCTTCCCCCTCATCCACGGGGGTGATTCCGGGCCAGGGGAGTTGATTCTCCTCATTGTGCCCCCTGAGACCAAGGCCAAGGCCTCTCACAAGGCACAGCCTCAGCCTGAGCCTGAGTCTGAGGGGGAGGACTGAGAGGGAGGTATATATTCCCATTCGAGGCACTGAAATGAACTGCAGCTGCACCTGAACTGCCTGTTGGCATCCATTCATGCTTCCAACCCAGCTGTGCTTATTGTGCCTGTGGCAGGGGGCGGATAGTCGAGCACACTTTGGACCCTTGGATCTCGAAACTGGTTGGAGCAATCCTGGCAATTCAAGGTTCTGGTGAAAGGTACTGGTTGGGGCTTTCCATACATGGTTTCTATGAAACCAACCAAAATAGTGGCGCAGAGGGAGGGGGCGGATAGTCGAGCACACTTTGAACCCTTGGATCTCGAAACTGGTTCGAGCAATCCTGGTAAATGAAGGTTCTGGTGAAAGGTACTGGTTGGGGCTTTCCATACATGGTTCCTTTGAAACCAACCAAAACAGTGGCGCAGAGGGAGGGGGCGGATAGTCGAGCACACTTTGGACCCTTGGATCTCGAAACTGGTTGGAGCAATCCTGGCAATTCAAGGTTCTGGTGAAAGGTACTGGTTGGGGCGTTCCATACATGGTTCCTTTGAAACCAACCAAAACAGTGGCGCAGAGTGAGGGGGCGGATAGTCGAGCACACTTTGGACCCTTGGATCTCGAAACTGGTTGGAGCAATCCTGGCAATTCAAGGTTCTGGTGAAAGGTACTGGTTGGGGCTTTCCATACATGGTTTCTTTGAAACCAACCAAAACAGTGGCGCTGAGTGAGGGGGCGGATAGTCGAGCACACTTTGGACCCTTGGATCTCGAAACTGGTTGGAGCAATCCTGGCAATTCAAGGTTCTGGTGAAAGGTACTGGTTGGGGCTTTCCATACATGGTTTCTTTGAAACCAACCAAAACAGTGGCGCAGAGGGAGGGGGCGGATAGTCGAGCACACTTTGGACCCTTGGATCTCGAAACTGGTTGGAGCAATCCTGGCAATTCAAGGTTCTGGTGAAAGGTAGTGGTTGGGGCTTTCCATACATGGTTTCTTTGAAACCAACCAAAACAGTGGCACATAGTGAGGGGGCGGATAGTCGAGCACACTTTGGACCCTTGGATCTCGAAACTGGTTGGAGCAATCCTGGCAATTCAAGGTTCTGGTGAAAGGTATTGGTTGGGGCTTTCCATACATGGTTTCTTTGAAACCAACCAAAACAGTGGCGCAGAGTGAGGGGGCGGATAGTCGAGCACACTTTGGACCCTTGGATCTCGAAACTGGTTGGAGCAATCCTGGCAATTCAAGGTTTTGGTGAAAGGTACTGGTTGGGGCTTTCCATACATGGTTCCTTTGAAACCAACCAAAACAGTGGCCTACTGCAATCTTCTGTTTCCCAGGCACCATGTTTCACCATGTATTTCTTGTGAACAACCATGCTATATGGGTGAAGGGGGATATCTCCAAGCTGGAGGCATTCTCCACCATCTGCCCTATTCCAGCCGATCAATTCATGGTGTCAGCCTTTGCCATGAACTTCCCCACGGCCACCCCCTTGCAGGCCAAGGACCTAGACCAGCTACAGCGCCCCCCAAGTGGCACCTTCACAGTTGTGCGTAGGTCCCTTGGCCCTTTGCCTACCTCACAGGCCACATCAGTCACCCAAGCACCAGAGTGACGAGATGTACTGCAAGAGACGTGCGTGTTTTGCCTCTTGTTTGCGTGTTTGCTTCTGGTTTTAGCTAAAGTTGGCGCGTGTACCCATTGTTGATAGCGACATTGAGCAGCAACTTGTGTGCCCTCGTGGCAGTGGCAGTAGCAGCAGTAACAGTAGCAGCAGCAGCAGCAGCAGCAGTGATAGTGGGAGCAGTAGCAGTCCTGAGGATAATGATTCGGATGATGATGCTGTGCACCTATCTGGTGCCTCCACAGTAAGTGCCTCAGATTCTTCGTCATCATCCAGTGACAACCCTGAACCGCAACCTCAACCCAAGAAGTATCGCCGTGTGGTTGTACATAGTCCTGGGGGAGGGGTGGTGGATGTGGATGCCATGTCAAGCGATGGCTGTCCTGTGCAGATGCTCAGCGAAGGAGAGTACAGCATTCACAGTTCAAGCTGAAATGAACAGGCAAGCAGTGATAGTGGGAGCAGTAGCAGTCCTGAGGATAATGATTCGGATGATGATGCTGTGCACCTATCTGGTGCCTCCACAGTAAGTGCCTCAGATTCTTCGTCATCATCCAGTGACAACCCTGAACCGCAACCTCAACCCAAGAAGTATCGCCGTGTGGTTGTACATAGTCCTGGGGGAGGGGTGGTGGATGTGGATGCCATGTCAAGCGATGGCTGTCCTGTGCAGATGCTCAGCGAAGGAGAGTACAGCATTCACAGTTCAAGCTGAAATGAACAGGCAAGCCACTGAACATTCACATTTCAAGCTTAAGTGAACGGTCATGCTTGTCTTTTTGTGTGTTTCTTTGCTGAGGTGTGGGATTTGGGAACCAAGAACGGTGTAGTTCATCGTACAAAAAACCGATGGAAAAACGCCTAGAAGTTTTTGAAATCCCTCGGAAAGATGCTCGGAAGTTTTGGCAGCCAGATCGGGTCCCAAAACGCAACCGATATCGGTAGGAATGTTCCATGGGCTTCCCAGCCGACCGTGCCGGGGGAGCTCGGAAGAAATTTTGGCTGGGACTTCCGAGATCAACCCTGCAATATGAGTCCCATTTGCTGAGCATGAATGCTGAGCATCCCCAAATATCCTGAGCAATATGCTCAGCATTTTCCTGCCATTTTTTACCTTCTATGCTGTGCGTCCCAGCACCATGTGAAGCGCTGCCTTGAGTACTCTACGAACTTCAAGAATCCGTAAAAACAAAAGTAATCCACTGGTTTTTTGGTGGCCCCTTGAGTTGGGGATACACACTCACAGACTCACAATCCACGCTTTACTTCTGGCCCCTTGAGTTGGGGATATGGACTGACAACATCCACAGTTTTTTTTGTGGCCCCTTCAAATGGGTACATGGACTCACAATCCACGCTCTGTATTGTGCCCCCTTCACCTAGAGATATGGGCTCACAAGATCCATAGTTTTGTTCCAGGCCCCTTGAGTAGGGGATATGGGCTCACAACGTCCACAGTTATCTTGTGGCGCCTTGAGCCGGGGAAATAGACTCACAACATCCATAGTTTTTCGAGCCCCTTGAGTTGGACAATAAACTGTGTAAAGGAAGATGTAAGGACCACTTAGCACACAAGTGTTTGGAAAAGGGTGTCACAGGAAAGATTGTGTGGAAGCAAGAGATCAAGCCGGGTGTGGTGATAGGGTTGTCCAATAAGATGGAGGAGACATGGTGTGTGCTTTCAGTGGATTGGCGTCGTGCACATGGTCCATCCAATAGGCGGCACAAGTTGTTGAGTTGACGTGTTGTGGAGTAACTAGCCCAAGGGGCTGCACAACCAAATCCTTCTGCTATTAGGCATCCTTTTTCCCATCTTGCATGCATTTTCTTGTTTGTGTGATATAGTGTACTGGGGCTGTATTGTACGTCCGGACTGCGATTGTCAGCTGGATTATCCTTGAGGTCAAATTTAGGCACGAGAATTGATTGCATTGGCAAATCGCAACTTAATGTAATTTGGATTCGCCAATCGTCTTTCCAACGTCGCATAATTGTTGTAATATTGCCTATCTGACTTTTCACGGTCCAAAACATCCGGGTGTTGATATCACCAGGCTTGGCCCACCACAACATCCGGGTAACAACACTTGTTATGTACTTATCCCTCAGCGTTTTGTACGGTGAATACGCTATGCCGCTACCCATGTGCTTACCGTTGTAGAGCATTGTGCCCATGCCACGGTCGGTCAGTAATGTGTACAGCCGTGCAAGCTGTGAGACTTTCCTCTGATCGGATATTATTTCATGGGCAATATTGGCAGTTGTTTTCTGTTTATCGTATTGCGAGAACTTGTGGTCAACTTGTGGTTCACCGAGTAAAATTTTAAGGCGTGCCCTCCTCCGGGATGTATATCCGATACTATCACGTACGTATAAAGTAAGTGGTAACACGTGTGAAATGGCATCATCATCCCCTGTTGGTGGCAACCAATTATGTATCCCCTCCTTCTTGTCTATATAGGACGACTTAATCACTCCCGCCCCGTTGCCATAGACCATTATGATACGCCAATCATACAGTTTTTGCTTTAGGGCAAGGTTCCATACATGGTCCACCGCTTGTTCATAGAATCCAATCGGATCCACAATGGGCTTCTGCACTTGCATTGGTTTGTAGTGGGGCGTACAACCCTGTCCCCAAATTGCCTGTAAAAAATTACACATCCGGTGGACGACGGAGTCGGGGATATGGGTGCTGTAGACCGCTGTAGGTGTCGAGCAGAATATCTCTGACCTTTTTTCAGACCCCATGTGATGCAATGCCCACAAATGCCTGTCTTCAGCGCCTCATGCGTCATCATCGCCTGTGTATGCGGCCATGTTGTGTCTGGCTATTCGGTGGATAACCTGTGCGGTTAGCTGCATGTGATGCAGTGAGACTGGCACAAAAGAAAGGCCCGCGGCGACTTAGCAGAGGAAACACATGGGGGGCCCAGGCGGTGAATAAACTCACAGAGGGTGTGTGTGTGACACTACCGCCGGTGTGTTGCCACTTGGGCACCCATTTCATCCAACGCATTTTGGCTACATGCATCCAGTGCGGCTTGCAGGGCGGCAAGTGCCCCCTCAGGTATCTCTTCATTGGTTTGTAGTCGGGCGTACAACCCTGTCTCTAAGTTGTCTGTAAAAAAGTACACGTCCGGTGGACGACAGAGTCGGGGATATGGGTGCCCTGCGATGTCTGGAAATGTGGCGGCGGGCATTGTGTCTTCACTTGAGGCTTTTCCTCTTTTGAGGGGAGGCGCACAAGGGTACGGATCGCACAGTCGTCGCGGTGCGGCATGAAAGGCTGCATTAAGTAACAGTTTACGGCCGTCGGTGTACACCCCGCGACCCCGCCACTCTGCCATCACTCTGGTTCCGAGTTTGGTTTGTCGTCCATATTTACTATTACTACTCGTCCGTCAGCGTGCTATATTCTAAAAAAGTTTTGGACCGGGCCTATTTCTACCCGATGCGGGCGCATGTCTAACCGGTGCAGGCGTAGTCACTTTCTGAGTGTCTACTTTTTTTGGATTTCAACAAAACAATGCCTGAAACACGCTGATTCAAATATTAATCGTCCAGAATCAGCCCTCCACGGGCGTAGTATCCGTTCACACCAATCTCTGAATCATTTCAATTATCCGTCCGTCTATTGGGGATCCATCTACCTTACCGTCGTCCCCGTTGTCGCATTCACCGTCGGATCTATCGTCTTTTTCGGGCTATTTGCCTCAATGCTTCAATCAAACCTTGTTGGTGACTTTTGCGCCCGCCAACTTAATACCAGTCAATCTACTTCGTCAAATATCGTCGATATCGTCAATATGTCCAACCTACTGAGTTCATCGAACACCACGTCCAACTATGCACCCATCATCAACACAAGAGCACCTCCGTCTACTCCGTCCATACTCACTAAGCACATCAAGAGTATACCCGAGAACATGGCTAAAAACTATTTCGTCTATTATCGACACGATAAAGACAACAACAAGACCACCAACGGCAAAAACCTATCTCTTCCTACCGAGGCTAGAACACGCCTCTACGAGTTGGCAAAGTGGGAAATGGGAATGGACGAGGAAGACCTACACCGATCACACGACGGCTTGGCCATTCCCGACGGACACAAAGCCCTCTGAATAACGAGAGCCCACGACCCATTGAAAAATCTCACGCATTATCACAAAAACCACAGTACGTGGTATATATTCCCGCAAAATGACAAACGCAATCAACCCGACCATGTCTACTCCTCGAAGGTGTATAGCCAATCCTTGAAGACGGCGTACAATCAACTCAAAGAGGACAACCAAGACTACCACATGAGCGGTTGGTGGACCATGGAATCGTGGGAGAGACACACCACGGCGCGCAACCACCTTTTGTTTGCCGCTGGTCCACTAATCGATTGGAAGTGGGCGGTAGACAAGGTGGTTGTGCGCCATGGTGTCGCTCCGATGATGTCATCATTTCATGCATTCAATCTACGTAAGGGCAATGTTCCGGAAAGACCGTATGTGAGTATTCACACCGATACTCACTTGTACTTTTTGTAGGCCGCTGATTGGGCGTGTGTTATTGCCTGTTTGGGTTAGACCCTCGGAGGGTAATGACCAATGACTTCCATGTGACGTACTCTCAAATGAATCCAACAGCTTATGAACCATCTTCAGCATGTATGGCGACAGGAAAGCCCTCGCTGGTAACATGCCCCTGCTTTTTTGGATCATGCTCATATTCCAGGTGGCACCGGAATATATGTCCCGATCGGATCCTTGGGCCAAACGGGACAGGCAGCCAGTCCGGGTGGAAGTACTTTACGGTTGGGTCACGAAAGTGGAATCCACGCCATTTGTCAGCTGGAATATTTTCTTGCAGCGCTTGCACCAACTCCTGTATCAAACGCTGCACAATGTCAATTGACGTGCTTTCAGGTAACTCGAATTTGAAAACGATGTCATTGTACACGTTGATTATAAAAGCCCAATCGATATGTTTCATTCTGGATTCTATATTCCCACGTTCTTCAATCCACCATTGATTGAATTCATCCTTCTGAAGAGAGTTTAGTTTGCGCCCCTGCCAGGACATGCTTGCCATTGGTCCATTTCCTCCGACGTCGTCATTACCGATCTGCACACGCAATGATGTTATCATGCTATCATATCTCTTGACAAAATCGAAAACCACTGAGTGTATGATCCACATTGAATGACGCACATTTTTGCAACCACGAATAGCATCTCCTTCTTTTGTCAAACATGACAAAAGCGCATATGTGGCGGCTGCTACACGAGCCCCTGGCAGTGCGATGCGGACATGAGACTTACCGTCCCCAGTTTCCACCGGGCCATAGTAGTGTTGTATCACCGCCGCCGCCGCTTTGAACATGGGACACTCGACCATAGCGTGCTTGACCGACTCCTATTGCGAGCACATAGGGCACTTGTCCGTGCCCGACCTCTTGTAGACTCTTGCATGCACCGTCAGTTTGTGCCACATCACTCGTTGTGCAAAGTCCCGCACCCTCGGCGGTAGCTGTGCTTGTGCCCATTGCTCCCATACCTCTGGTGTTTGTGGGTCGCGGACCCCCGGCTGTGAGGCGTAGAATTGAAGCAGCCATGCCCTGGTCCAATTTTGGACGTGGACTGTGGGGGCCCCTTGTGATGGGACTTCGTTTATGAGTCGTCCGCCGTGATTGTATACCCCCTTCCATGTTCGAGATATGATGGAATCCGACAAATAGGAGTGGTTGCTAAACACGGATCAAGGATGGGCAATGTGGTCGGCGAGAAGTGCCCACTGGCGATATCGATGCGAAGTCAAAGCAGGAGCATCCCCGGTGTTCACATCATACCTGACAACCTGGCTCAGGGAGCTGTGTGAATGGGTTGGGTTTTATTCAGGACAGCGTAGGGAGCAGTGGAGAGGCTTCAAGCAGCCACTGGAGCAACTTCAAGATACGGGAGTGCAGCCACGACAAGGGGAAGTACGAGTAAATGGGGGATGGAGTGCGTGGTGGCAAACACACACGGAGTGCTTCACGCAAGAACACAACGCCGGCACACACAATGGGCACCGGGGAACGGAATCACGTCCAAAGCGCCCGAGGCAGGCAGGCCCGGGAGTGCTTCAGGGAGCACAAGACCTGATTGCAGAACTGGTTGCGAAGGATTGTGTACACAGATGGGTCATCAAAAAGATTGGGCCACAAGGACATGCGCAGGGCAGGTGGCTTTGGCGTGTTCGCAGCGGAAGATGAGCAAGGGCCTGAAGTGCGTTTCTGCGGCTATGTACCGGCACGCCACAGGCAAACAAACAACGGAGCGGAGCTTTGGGCAGCGCTGGAAACCCTACAGGGGTTCTGGGTGCCAAAACTGGCAGTCCTCACCGACTCACAGTACCTGCAACTAGGAGCGACCGGCAGGGCACAGCATTGGAGGTCAAAGGGATGGACAACTACATCCGGCAAGCGGCAGGTCCACGTGGCCGTCTGAGAAATGCTGCTCCGGGAGATGGCAAAGCCAGGAAGAGAAGTCAGGTGGGAGCACGTCCCAGCACATGTCAACGTGCAGGGGAATGAGGTGGCGAATGGATTGGCGATGGAAGGCATGTGCTCGAGCCCACTGTGGTCCCAACATGTCACACAACAATCATCATCCGGGTCGGAGTCCACGGTAGGGTGGAGGGGAGGTTCAGGATCCGAATCAGAGGACACCAAAGCGCTCTGGTCATCCCTGGGTATGGTGCCCATGGATAGTGATGAGCTGACAGGGGAAGCTTCCAGGGAGCCAGCACCACGTGGAATGGAATCATGCAACTCGAGCAGTTCGGGTAGGGAGGACATAGGGGCAGGACACAAACAAATGGGAGTTTGTTGGATGAACTGTCTGCAGCAGAGACACTGTCCTTCAGCACGGATGTGAGCAACACCAGGCGACAGCGTAAGAGGCGAAAGCTCAGGAAAAGCAGGAACCCTGGGCAGGGTCGTTAGCAGCAGAGCATGTAACCCCTGCATTCTGATGCGGCAATCTCACAGGTCTCAAGCCCAAAAATGCCTGCATGTCCGAAACCTGCGTTCTGACGCAGGAGATTTTGACACAAGCACCGCAACCTGTCGCGACGTGCAGCAGCACACAGGTGTGACAACGGCAACCACTGAACTCAGGCACAAACCCCGCGTCCTGTCGCGGAAGAGCTCCCAGGCGTGATGCTGCCGGGAAGGCCATGGAAGGAGCGGGGACCACGTCAGCAACGACATGGCCCCTACACAAATACAGCCAACCCCAAAGAAGGTCAAGCCTCAGCAAGAACGCCAGCGTTTCAAGGTGCAAGCACTAAGTTAGCTGGACGCCATTGCAAACGAAGGGTTGAGGGCAGTCGATGCCGAGCTGACCACTATGGCCTGGGCCCGCAATCAGCAGATCTGGCTCCGACTGGACCAACCACACAGCACCAGGATGCACTGTGAAATTGTGGACAATCATGGAGAGCCATTGCTGATGAGCAACCAAGAACTCTACTCGGTGATGGTCCAAATCAACTGGACCCTGAAGACTCAGGCTCTGACGAACATGCAGGTCCAGTGGCGACCCAAAAGTGCAGGCAAATGGCACCCGTTCCAGTGGGAGGCGATCCTCCACTGTCCGACGGCAGAGGGACACAGAGCGGTGCCCTCCTCTGTGAGCAGAAATGGAGGCTGCATGCATGTGTGGCTGACGGGCCGAGCGGACCTCTTAAGGCTATTCCAGAGAACGCTCTTCAGGCAGGCGGACCCGGTATCCGGAGACGCTGTGCGGTTCCTCTACACGCTGCTGAGCACACCCCCGTGCGAACGGCGATACGCATGACAGGGGACGACATGAAGGGGGGAGTAGGAAAGGTCGGAACAATAATGCAGATAACAACTCTTCGTAGCTCAGTGGGTATACCACACCTCTTCTGTCTTGTGGAGGAGGGTTCGAACCCCGGGGGGGGGATAGAGACCCACCGAACATCCCGAAAACCCCTTTATGCGAGAGAGAGAGAGAGAGAGAGAGAGTGGGACACAGTGGGAGGAGGGCCAGAGAGAAGGAGAGAGACAGAGAGAGGGCAGGAGAGAGAGAGATGGAGAGAGGGAGAGAGAGACCCGCAGAGCGAGAGACGGGGACTAACCGGCACTGTGGGAGGGTGGTGGGTTCGAGCTGACTTGGGTGTGTGGGCAGCCGTTGAAGCATGGAGCTGAGATGCTTGAGGGTGAAACATCGGGGCGCCTTTGCGCCCCCAGAGCACGGGCATAACACGTCTTTACGTGCCAAAAAGCTTGAGTACGACAGGGGCAGCAAGAGTGCGACCCGTGGGAGGGTGATGGGTGCGAGCTGACCTTGAATATGTGGGCGGCCAACGCACAAACGCAAACCGCCTGGAGTGGTACTGAACAAGTAAGCGCAACAGTACAGCGAGGCACCTGTTGAAGCGTTGAGCTGAATAGTCTGATGTCTGATGGTGAAGCATTGGGACGCCTTTGCGCCCCCGGAGTTCGAGCATGACACGTCTTCACGTGCCAGAGAGCAAGAGCAAGACAGGGGCGGCAAGAGCAAGACCTGCAGATCAAGGGTTAGAGACTAACCGGCACTGTGGGAGGGTGGTGGGTGCGAGCTGACCTCAGTGTACAGATGGCCAAGGCCAAAGCACAGTCAGCAGCCACCTGGAGTGGTTCAGAACCGGTCCGCGCTGCAGTGCAGCAAGGAAAAACACTGAACTATGTGGTGATGACCATGCGCCTGTGACACGGGGGTGTATGCGAGCCCAGTATCAGTTGCCTCATGGCCCTGTATGCTCCATGAACAAATGCACTCTCTCTCTCTCTTTTGCACCATTGATGCACAAAATGCTTCATATGTTGTCCATGTTGCATGTTCCTTTGGCCTGGGACAAGGTAGGGAACAACAGGCACAACTGGTTTGGGGACAATTTGACTGAAAAGTAGTGTCCGCCACAAGGGTTCCCCATAGCCGTCTTTGCAAAGCCTTTTCTGGCATGTGCCATGTGCATTAGCACAAACATTCACTAATGTTATGCATCCAAGAGGCAAAAGTTCCCAAAGGAAGATCCTAGAGGAAGAATTCCAAAATTCACTTTGATGCTTGTATCAAACTCCATTTTCCAGCGAGGGTGGGGCGGAGGGGTCGGTTTGACTCTAGCCTCTTTGTTTTTTCTTTTAGTTCCAGACACTCAAAGTGTTACTGAGTGTGCTCAGGAGAACCTGGACAAATATGAACAGCACCCAACAGGCAACCCAGAACCTAAGCTAGTCACTTACCCGTGCCATATGTTGCTCCTGTGTCAGTTTCACTTTTGTTTCAGCAGTTTCCGTGTGGCAAATCCACTACTCGCACACTTACCTGTCTATTGTCTCTTGACTGCACTATAATGTGTTGTGTTTTTGAGTGCTTGCATTATACTACGAGAGTGATGACAGGTGGTTTGGAACAGGAACGGAAATTTCACATTGTGTTGGAGGTTTAGGACATATGGAGAGCCCTGAGTAGTCACAGGTTGGAGGCTTTACAGCCGGGGTTTGGGAGCACACACACATCCCTCATATGTTTGCTTGCATTGGAGCAAAGGGGCGGCAGGGAAAGCCCTGTGCTGATGTAGTATTTTTGCAAAACAGGTTTCTCATCCGCAGCCAGGCTCATTGCCCAAAACCCTGGGAGCCCCTTGTCATCGGGCTCTCCCAGCAGTTCACCAGACGTCAATTGGGATGGAGCGAGCAATCAGGATATCGGCAGGGAAATAGGAGGGCAGTATGAGCATGGTGCAGGTCTACGTCGTAAGTGGCCATCTTGGACCACAAGTGGTGGAGCCGAGAGAAATCCTGTTCATAAAAGATTATATTTGCCCACAAATGTAGAATAGCAGTTTGCATTGTTTGTGTTGGACTATGTGGAACATGGACTGGAATCGTCTTGGCAGGGACATCCAGTACCCCCCCCCCCCCCTTGCGGAAGCCCGGCCTTGTCTAAGCACAGGGTGGGCGTTGAAGCGCCGTTTTAAGGATTTTTTGGACCGCTGTTCTTTGTGGTCGTGAATGGAGGATTGGATGTTTGTGACCTGCTTGTAGAGGGAAAGAGGGGCTCAGTCATGTCTGTAATTGTGCACTCTGTTCATAACAACGTTGTACCACACATTGCAACCCCATGAGGAGCACCCAGCAAATGCGAAGCGTGATTTTGATTCCAATGATGGCTTGGGCACTGATTTTGATTCTGATTCCCAACTTCTCAGTTTCTGAGTGTCTATTTTTTTCTTCGCAGATTTGCTGTCTTTTTCGAAACATGCCTCCCAAAAGCCAATTCCCAAGTGAAGCTCACCTCCTTCACCGCCGAAGAACCTTGAAGCTTCTCTTGTTAAACTGTCCGACCTGCATCACCACTGAGGATGTGATGACTCATTACCGGGGCCTGATGGGGAGGAACACAGTGGAGTGTGTCAAGTGGTTCCACAACGGCTCCGGGATGTTCATCGGTTCGGGAATCCTGGTCTTCGATAGTGAAGCGTCGGTGGAAGAGGCTGCACTCCTGCCTGGCCCCACAATTATGGGTCGGCAGGTGGAGGTTGAAAGCCCCATGGGAGGCAGCAGCTTAGACAAAGGCAGCGAGTTATACCTTTGGGGTTTGCCTCCGTCGGCTGTCGAGGAAGATGTGCGCATGTACTACGCAAATGCGGGGCTCATGCGACTCAAGTTTAAGATGACACCCGACTACTCGAGCACCGTGGGGGCCGCATTCGCCAATTTTGAAAGTCCGGCGGCCGCGATGAAAGCCCTGGAAATGGGACCTCCGGAGATCAGGGGTGTGAAGTGCTGCGTGAAGCCCTCGGGATATCAAGGTGAGAAGGAGGTGTGCATCCGAGGCTCTGAGAATCTGACAGACGCTGTTCTGCGAAAGCAATACGCAGCCTTTGGTGCTGATGGCATCCTCAGCATCCAGTGGCAGCGTGTCGCGCACGATCAGTCGGCGTCGCGCCGCGCGTTCGTGTGCTTCAAGACTGCGGACATGGCGTCGCAAGCGCTGACGTTGGGGAATTTCATGCTTGGCGACGAGGTGATGGAGGTGTTCCAGACCGGCAAAAGGTTCAAGGTATTGGACAAGGAGGGCCCTGCCAGTGATTCGGGGACCGACGCAGTGCCCGTCCCCACTGCAGTGCTTGACACAGCGGTGCCTCCACTGTCCGGCACGCCCCCGACTCCTTCGTGGTCTGGGGCACGGACCACTCCGCTGTCCTGCACAGCTCCCGGCTCACCCTTGTCCACAACTGCCCCCTCTCCATACGAGGACGGCGTCCATACTTCTGCCCCTGCGCACTGCGTACCTCCGACCCTTCGATCGCCCTACACCCAGTGCACGACGTCACCGTCCACTGCCACGACGCCTTCATCCAGACGGTACACAATTGATGGTTGGAGAAGGCTGTGGCAACCGCTTTCCAGTGAGGCCTCACCACACCACATTCCCGTGGATGCTGGCGCCCACACTCCTCCATCGCCATATGCGTCTTCTGCTTCACTGCCACTCACGCCCACCACTCCCTCATCGGAGTGGCATACGGAGCAATGGTTTACCGACCACCAAATGCCCATCGACTTGCGGGAGGTGGAGAGGCAGGTCGTAGCGGAGACCGGGAGGCGCCTCCTTGCGCAGCGGCTTGCCCAGCGTCTGCGGAGGCAGTTCAGAAGCTTTGACGACGAGGACTCGGCATCCGACGCCTCCTCGCAGACTTGAGAAGGTCTCCTGAGGCGCACTTCCACGAGAAGTGGCTGTCGGGGGTACTTGAGGGACCTCATGCCACAAGACCGCTGCACAAACCTCCACAACCCTCGGCTGCTCCCTGCCTCCAGGTCACACGCCCTCTGCCACTGTGTACGCTCCCCTGCAGCCTGCGCCGGGGGCGGGGGAGGGCAGCCGGGCCCGGTCCTTTGTATGCGAGCCCCGCTGAATTCCCGGCAGCATCCGCTGTGGGATGAACCAAAGAAGACAGTGTACCCCCCTCTCTGTGAGGGACTGGCATGCCCCCGGGATGCCATCTGATTCTGTTCTTGCCCCCCAATATACCCGACAGCGCAGCCTTGGGGTTCTCCCTTTTGGCACTCTGCAAGGTCTGAATACTGAAACTAAAAAAAAAGGAAGAATGACCCAGTCCCCTTTCCGTTGCCCAGATGGTGTCGTTAAAATACCCCATAAGTATTCCAACAGATGGAATATTGGAGATCCAGTGGTCTAGATCTTCCCTGGTGGCTATTGTGAAAGGGCCATGCATGTTGACACAGTGGAACGCTGGTTTCTCGGGCACCGATACCTTCACGCAAGTGGCAAATCTGTGCGTTGCAGGGTACAAAGTGACATACTTTGCGTTTGTGTTGTGGACTAAAAACATGGTGTTACTGATCCGGCCCGTCTGGCCGAGCACTTACGAAGAACTTGTGAGTCTGAGCAAAAAAAAAAAAGGAAGAATGACCCAGTCCGCATGGCAGTTTGCTGTCGTCCCTCCCGGACCGGCGCTGCACTTCTGCGTCACCGCCGATGCCGAAAATGTCGACCCCCCTCATTCCATACAATGTTCTGCGTCTGTCGCAGCGGATTCGGCTTCCTAATAGCACTTCGCACTTCCCCCAATGCCCGAACACAGTGTCTACGGCAGTGGGGCCGTCTTGTGCTGGTCACACCCCCAATCGTGCCGTTGGGCAGTCACTGTTCTCCGGGCATTCATCTCCAAGAGATCCTCAGACCTCACGTCCACATGCTTAGGCGGCTCAAGTTGCATGGTCAAAATGCGCCCAAAACTGCCTCTCCACGGCACTGCGAAAAAATAGTCCTTTTGGGGGGGACCTAAAACACAAGAACCAAAAATCCTGTGAAAAGCATTTAACTGGTCCATTTTCCTTTATTTTCAACAAAACCGACTGCCCGGGAAAATGATTTATTTCCACAAAAATGAAGTTCTTTTTTGGGAAAACCACGACTTTTTGTTTCCTATACCACTTATGCTTTGCAATAAAAACGCCCATGAGCTTTCAATCTTTTGGAAAACCAGTTTTCGAAAACCATGTTGCACGCTGCACGACAAGAAGCATTTTTTGGCACCCCTTCTTTGCACGAGGCCTCGCGCAAACACCAACACAACAGCGCAATAAAATGCATCACAGAAAATGTGCCGCACAAGGTGACAGCATAAAGGTCGTCGAAGAGGAATGCATAGCGCGAGCCCTCGCGCATAATATATCAGAACAAGCGAAGAAATTACTTTTTCTTCGGAATAGTTTGCATCTTAGAACCCAATGCCTTAGCAACGGACGTCTTACCCTTAGGCGGTGGCTTTGCGGGCTCGCTTCTTGGTTGGGACTGACGGGCTGGCTGCTTGAATGGAGCTCGGGCCCCGGTTTCCTCGGACCTCGGCTTCGTTGCCACTTTCTTCGCTGCCTTGCCCTGGGAGACCTGCGCTTCCTCCTCCTCTTCTTCCTCGCTCTCCTCCTCTTCATCCCCATCGCTCTCGTCGGTATCCTCACCGGTAACCGACTTCGCTGCCTGAGGCTTGGAGGCAGTCTTCTTCTTCTTGGGGGCTGGTTCCCCACCAGTAGACTTCCGCTTTGCAGGGGCCAGTGCTTCTGCAGCTTGACCTTTCTCAACAGTCTCTTCCTCCTTCAGCGACAACGCATCAGAACCCACCTTGTCATCGCGAACCCAAAGGGGAATACCACGGTTTGACCAGTTGGCCTGCTGGTCCCAATCACCAGACGCGTCCAGTTTCGACCCTTGTGTCAAGACGTGGTTCAACTGAGTCTGCACTCTGTTGACCCAATCGGAGAGATTGTCGGAGGTAACACCAAGAAGGTACATGCGAGAATCCGGCTCGATGGACGCGATCTTGCACACCAGATCCGGCTGATGATCAATGAACACAAACGCAGGCTTGAAGCTCTTATCCTGCTTCAGGTAAAAGAGGTGAGTGTCGAAATACCACATAACCGTCGTTATCGGAAGGTGACCGCCAAATTCAACAGGATCCATCTCCTCTACTTGAGTAGGTCCAAACGTCAGATAATTCGGAAACTGCAATGACGGAGAAGTTATTGCGCGAGGTCTCGCGCAAAGAGCGGACGTAATGAGGGAATTATACCTTTCTCGACCAGCTATCCGGTGACGAAATCAGCAACCAGCGAACGTCAAACGTTGTAGGATCCCCTGCAGGCTTCGGTTTGACTGGCCAACTGAAGATGGGAACACGCAACATGTTAGCCATGCGCGGCGCGTTGAAATCATCGTTGAGACGCCTATCTGTTTCCGTCTCCAGCACGTTGAACATGTTGTCAACAACAGTTTGAGAGCCGCAGATAAGGGTATCGGCACGCGCCATCTCTTCATACAGCCAGGCTGGGCACATCATCTCAGGAGCAAGATGTTCAAATATGTCGCCGTTGATGACAATCAGGTTCTTGTCAATCTCAATAAACCGCCTCGGGGGATCGTGGGCCAACGCTGCAATTCGGGTCGCCTTAATTGTGATAGTTTGACTTGACAGTAATGGATCCTGCTGTTCCACTGTCTTGAAGTCACCAGTAACGCCAGCAGCTGGGGGGACCACACGGCTCTTGGTAGGCTCTTGACCCAGGAGTTTTTGGACGTTGAGGATTTTCAGGGAGGCGGGTTTGCCTTTCTCTGCCACCTGCCACAGTGGTGCGCGAATCATGGATTTCCATGCCGGCCATGGACCGCGACTTTTGCCTTCAGGTTCCCGCCAATAGCCCCATGTACCAAGAGTCACCTTCAGGGCAGGCCTTCCAAGTGCAGCAACCTCTTTGCGGGTCCGCATGTCTTTGGCTAAAGAACAGAAATGGAGAAAGTGCGGCGCACCAATGCAGAAACGGAACCCAGGCCTTGTCGATGGCACACACCTTTCTCAGGTCGAACGTACTGGCCGTTGTGCGGGTGGTCCAGATGCATTGAGACCCACTGGTCAAGGATGATGTCGTCAATCGAATTCGGCAAGGATTTAAGGGTTGTTTTTTCTTCCTGCATCACTTCTGCCACTTTCTTGTAGAACTCCGGCAACAGGATCCCGTCCAGTTTCTTCAGCGCGTTCTTCGTGACTTTCTCCCCTTTGTCGTGGAACTTCTGCAGACCTTTCACAGCTTCCGGACCAGCATAGTAGGCAAACGTCATAAAATCTTTCCACAATTTATACGTTTTGTCCTGAAAGTGACAAGGTTATGCGCGAGGCCTCGCGCAACGAACAGCATCGAAACAACGATTAATGAACATACGAATTGACCAGGCTGCTTCAGTTTAGCGGTTGGAACGAGGGCACTCATCTGCACAGCATCCACAATGGCGATCTTGAGATTGCTGTACGTGTCAGCCAGGCCTCGCCGCCGCTGATCTTCAACACATCGAATGAGGTTATCTGCTGCCTCATACAGCGGTATTGGCTCGACGTCTTGTGCGCTTCCTTGTGCTTGTCCCGCCAGCTTTGCACGGAAGGCCCACGGTGTCGTAGGCTTCAGAATATCGGCGATGCATGTAGTATGCCACTGCTGTAGATCCAGACACGCTGTGCGTCGCTTCTCCCGAATCTTCGCAATCGCTTCCACGCTGTGCTGTCTAGATACACACCAATAATCGCCATCTGCAAATATGAGACACGTCTATGCGCGAGGGCTCGCGCAACGAGAAGAGCGAACAGTCGGTTGGCAACATACTATTATCTTCCCAGAGAACGACGTGTAATGGGCCTGTTGGCGGTGCTGCTTCGAGTGACTCAATACGCTTCTGCAGTAACTTCGTATCTTTCCGTCTAATCTGCCCCTTTGTCTTCTCCTGGTCGATTCTCACGTTGTCCAGCTCAACCTCCACCTGCCTCCCATCCGGCTTCAGGTGGTCCTCGATGTCAGTACCCAAGGTTAAGCCAGGATCTGGTGTTTCCTTCTTCTTACGCCCCTTCTTTGGTGTTCCAGCCTCCGATCCTGAGGTCCCAGGGTCATAGTCGGTATCTTCTCGTTCCTCGGCTGTTTTTTTGGCGGGGCTTGCCATTCTGCGATAAGGAGAAAGCCTGTATTGAAGGAAACATAACATTGAAAAGGGTTAAAATCGTCGTCGAAAATGCATATGTGAGGCGCTTTTAGCGAATACGAGTACAGTATGGTTGAGAATGCAAAACTGAAGGGGCTCGGCACTGTTTTTGAATGTTAACCTTGCGCGAGGCCTTGCGCAAGAGAGGGGGTGTACTAACCTGTTGTTTCATGCTGTTTGCGCGAGGCCTCGCGCATCACTGCATGTTCTCCAATCTTCTTCGAACGTTTCGCAGCGTGTCGGCCTCTCTCTGTTCCTCCAACACACTGCGTTGGGGGATCAGCTCCGACAGTTTTCGCTTAAAACCAGCCTTAAGCGGCCCCTGCTGCGTTAGCACCAACAACACAGACACAAGGACTTGTTTGTAGTGGTTAGAACCCTTTGGAATTAGAAGAGACGGTGGAAAGTTAGGTACACCCCTGCGCGGCCAATGCGCCTGAATTGTACAAGTAGGCTCAGCACACCACCTAACCCAAGGCACATATACACGCTCTGCGTTCAAGTAAGCAGTTAACCGCTGACGCACGGAATTGACAAAGGAATTGGGGATTTTGCAGACGTTCACCCTGTGACCTTCTTTGCGGATGGTGATGAGATGATACAGATCGTCAACATCTTCAATGGTTACTGCACCTCTGTTTTGGTCCTTCTTTGTCACAAGGCTGGAAAGCAGACTTTCACAAAACTCCTCGGCAAAAGCCTGTCCAGGCATGGCTGTGTGCCATGCAGTGTGGCACAATAGCGCAGTTGCAACAGTGCGTTCGTATTTTAAAAGTGTGTCCCCCATGTTCAAACGGTCTAACAGACACATAACAATCTGCAATCCCTCAGAAGCAAAAACACCCGTGTTGGCCGTCTCCCCGGCCCAATTGCACTGTCTAACGAGGTGACCTAGGTATAGTAACATAGGACAGTATTGTGTTAACAGAACCTGTATGGCCTTACACACAGCGTAACGGAGGCGTCCTCGCCGATTTACAGGACGTGCCAGCCCAAGGGAATGACATTTTCTGTTAAGGCGCCGTATGTGGGGGCCCATACCCAACAGCAGTGCGCCAACAGTTATCTCCATTGTGATCAGCTTGGGAAAACAGGGGACTGTGTCACCGCTGCGCAACAAACCTTTACGGAAGAAAGTCATGATCGGCCAAAATGAGCGAAATGTTTGTGTAACGCAAAACTTGTACGCGTGCCAGAAACCATACAATATAGGGTGTGACCGCAAGAAAAGCCGGACATTCCAACCCGTTGTTTTTTCACCGTACATCATCTTACAAATGCGGTAATGGATGTTCTCATCACATAAAACAGGCACGACTGGTCGAGTGTGCTGCGCCAAGTCCCTAGTGAATTGCAATAGATTAAGCAGCGAGACGTTGCCGCTCACCTTTTCTTGGCTTAGACAAAGGGGTCGCCAATGTGGTCTCTTGGCAGGTACAGGGCGAATAATGTCAAGCGGCGCCCTAATGTTTCGAACAACAGGTCGCGTGCTTGCAAATCCTAGATCACGCAGGATACGTGCAAATGTTCCCTCGGTGTTCCCCAGCATGCGTGCAACAACAGGAACACGCCGTTCAAGCTCTTCCAGGCTAGGATGACCATGCTAGTAGCGCGGTGCATCCTTCAGTAGCAACACAGCCAACGCTGTTGCGTTCAGGCTTTTGTCGTTCTTGTCAGGATTTGTGGTAAACTGTTTGTTGTACCAGTTGTCCATCCACAACACAACCCACTGTTGGTGTATTTTGTTCCATGTAGTCTGTAACCTGACTGCGGCCTTCTCCTTCAGCGAAGGTGCGCTGTATCGCGCCAGACCTGACCTTGCTAAAATGCGACGCTGCGCCCTACTTCCCTCTACCGCAACAACTGACTTTGGTTTTCCCTGGTATGGAACTGCGCGGTGGCGCATCAGCAAATAAAGGCGCCAGGCCTCCTCTATCAAAACACCAACCCATCTCTTGCCTTCTGCCGCAATCGCCTTTTCAACGCTGCAACGCGTCCGTTCATTTTTGCGCAGACGCAGAAAAAACACAAACAACAATCGCGCGCCCTCGTCCCCCTGTTTTAGCCCTTCCCACAGTTCTTCTGCCGTGTGGTACGGCGGTTCCTCTGAGCAGACATCGCGGAAAACTCCAGATGCTGCGGCCACTGTCTTCTCAAGGTCCACCTCTTTTCGCAGGGGCATTGTTGCTGTGAAGAATAATTGCGTACCTGTATCTATGTAAAGATCGCTGTTTGAAAAACTTTCTTGATTTCAAACATCAACCTGTCACACAGTTTTCGCGCGACCAATTATTCTGTGATTCGCTTGTCGCATGCACCATTTTCGGTTAACTGTAACTGTCTGGTGATCCCACATTTGACTAGTTAATCCTGATTGCGGTAGCCAGTTGCGGCGCGCTACCATCGCTGTTGGGCAGTGAAGCCAGCGGTGACCACAGTATGAAAACTGGAGATGCCGGCGGGACCTGTGTGGCCGCCCATGCAGCAGCGCCGCATCAAGGGAATGCACATGCTGTGTAGTTGGTGGATCTGTTCCATTTTCGGTTTCTATGAGCGCTTATGAGATCCATTGCGCGAGGCCTCGCGCAATGATCACCGAAACTGTAATGTTTCTCATGCGCCGTTCCATGCGCGAGGCCTCGCGCTTGAAACTGCAGTTTGTTCCGGAACATTTATACTTTTCAAGATTCTTGGGTACACAATTGTTGAAGTTTATTTGTTAATAGATCCATCTCTATCACGCAATCCTGATAATGGTACTAAGTTACGTGTATAAATACGACAGGGTTCCATTTTTCGACAACCTGCCTAATGCGTCGTGCTGTAGTACATTAATCTGACACAAATGAACGTCTTTGCGCGAGGCCTCGCGCAAAGAATGGTCACCAAACAATACTTTTCCCTGTCTCGCCCATGGGACACGTCATTCTTATAGAAATATTTATTCCGCCATACTTGTTTGCGACGGTTTTAAAATATCCATCAAAACAACTATTTTTTGATGCCTTTGGAAACCTGTCATTTTCCTACCTTTTCCTTCGTTTTTGACCATGCAACTTGAGCCGCCTAAGACATGGCCTGACGCCCGATTGCCCACACACCTCTGGGGCATGCCTGTCGTCGACACCCCCTGTCGCACGCACAACTTCTGGTGCATTGGTGCCTGCCCCACACCCCCCCTCACTCTCCTCCTCCATGCCACGCCATCCTGCCCTCTGTTCCAGCGTTCAACATCATGTCTCCTGAAGACACTCGTCTCGCTTCCGGCGATGAGGCGAGTCTTTTTTTTTTTGTAGTGCTTGTCATTGGATGGCCCATGTCGCCGGTGTTCCTGATCCGCTATTCCATCTTCCGGACGAAGCCTTCGCTTTGTTGGGCACGTTCAGCTTTCCGACAGCGCTTTGCGGTCACCCCTTGCGGTGCCTCATGTGAGAGCGCTGTGGGCCGCACCCCTGCCTCTCCAACGCCAGGCCACGCCACACTCCTCCCAACGTGGGCCCCACTGCCAGTGCGCGCCTTCATGACCCGGTTTCCTTCCTTGTTCCCCTGCGTTAGGGCGCATGCCAAGTCCCCGTCGCAGGGGTAAAAGCCACGAGTTTTTGTTCCCCTGCAAAATGGCTCCACTCCGCTCAGCCCGCGGCCCTTTCTTCGCCCTGTGCGGACTGCAATGCTGTACCGCAGCTTCAGCATGCCAGTGCCCTGCATGGGGATGGTCCCCTCGCATGATGCGTAGGACATTGCAGTCACTGACCGTTGTCCCGCCCCGCCCCACACTGCCCCGCCCCGCCCCGCCCCGCCCCGCCCCGCCCCGCCCCGCCCGCCAGCGGGCAAGACCAGGGCCCTGTGGACTCTCAGAATTTGAGCCGATACACTTGATTGCCATAACACAAAAGCCGCCCAGTCTGCACTTCAACGGTTTGTCGTCGTGCAGCTGCGGTCTGGCAGGTGACCTTCAGGCTGCAACACATGGAACAGGTTTTTACAGCTTCCTCCTCAACATTTTGTTTGTCGCCTGCACCATTGCCATGTGCCATGGTGTTTGGAATTTGGCAGGCTCGGATTCGACGCATCGGAATCGAATTCCCCGGCTCGCGCTCGGGGCAGCTTGCACATGAAACCCGAGAAAAGCACCGGGGAGCCCCCGGAAGGACCTCAAGCCATCGTGTGAAACGGTCCTAAAAGGCCCTACGCCCTTGTCCAAGCTGCAGCGGGTGTCGGGACTGTATTAATTTGGTACGTAATTTGATTCGGTACAAATGTAGTGCGGCCACTTAAGACATGGGTTCAGTGACTAATTTGCCAGTTACATAGGGCCATGGATACATTTGTTGTGAGTGTTTGCCCACTTGAACCAACATAGCTCTGTTTTTGGGGATATTTGTGCATTATATTCCCCTTTCTTGCACCAGCTCACCATGCAATCCTCTCTTTTTGAACCTGGGCGTCTACTTCAAGGTACAGTAGGTGTAGGGACCGTATTAATTTGGGACTTTTGCATAGCTTTTACAGGGCGGGGGGGGGGGGTAGATTTTACGATCATGCTCATGGCCGCCCAATCCCATGATTAGTCTCAAGAGCGGTGCGTACCAAAAAACCAACAGAGGAACAGGTTAAGCCCCCAGTACTGTTTTGCTGCATGCCCTTGGGCTGACAGTGGCTGAGAGCATGCTGTCATCGATACGATTTCTCAATTACATGACATTTCTGTTACTTGCTCCGTGGAGCAGTCATAGAAACGGATTCGAAGTGCATCCGGAGTACCATTTGGGACATGGAGCGCTGTATCAATATCCTTGAAGGGTATTTCACCACCCCTGACCTGAAACCTAATCTTGGCTGGTGCCTCACGGCGCCGTGCTGGACTCATAAACACTTTGTGATGGGGTCTTCAGCGCTGTATCAATATCCTTGAAGGTTATTACACCACCCCTCCCCTTCTTCCAAGCTGCGCTTCAATCTTGACAGTCTCCAACCATCGGTGATTCTGGAGGGTGGCAACCATCGTCCATCTAAGGCCAAGGTGCGCCTCACAGCGTGTTTCTGGACAGCATGAACCATTTGTGGCGGCACCTGTCATGGACAATGCGTGTCATGGGTCTGCCACGTTGAGATGACGTTGAGATGTAAAGTGCTGCTCTGGATGCCAGAGGAATTGTGGAGGCTGACAACCATCGTCGATTTATGGCCAAGCTATGCCTTCCCTACGTCCAAGCTACGGAAGCAGGGAGCAGTGAAATGGCTGTGTGTGGGGGGTACTTGTACAGTTGGGTGTTTCTGTGTGTGTGTTTGTGTGTTTGTACTCTTCCTTCCCCCTTTTGTGCTTCTCCCCCCCCCCCCCCGGCCAAGATACAACCGGTCCATGAACTTGCAGAGAGTTCTGGGGTACAAAGTACACAGTAGGAGCGCCACCACCGATAGCGGTGTGAAAGGATATGGTCACACGTGTGCATGGCGTGGTGCATGCAGGGCCTGGTCCAGCCGCCAGGTACAGCTGCAATTCTGCTTGTCACCAACAGTCTTACGGTAGCTGCCCAAACGCCATCACCGAGAGCGGTGTGTTTTGTTGCTTCTATCATGTGTGTGTGTGTGTGTGTGTGTGATTGAGCCTCTCCATCTTCGGTGCCAGTGGTATTCCGGAGGGTGACAATCATTGTCGTTCTGTGGCCAAGCTGCGCCTTACGGCGTGTTTCTGGACAGCCTGAACCATTTGTGGTGGCACCTGACGGTGCCTTGCTGGACAGCATGGACAATGCGTGTCACGGCTCTGCCGCGTTGAGATGTGAAGTGCCGTTCTGGATGCCAAAATGATTCTGGAGGCTGACAACCATCGTCGATTTATGGCCAAGCTATGCCTTCCCTACGTCCAAGCTACGGAAGCAGGGAACAGTGAAATGGCTGTGTGTGTGCCATAGCGGTTGGTACTTGCACAGTTGTGTGTGTGTTTGTGTGTTTGTACCCTTCCTTCCCCTTTTGTCCTTCCCCCCCCCGGCTGCAGCAGAAAGTTGTTTGACTGTCAGCGGCCTGACAAGATTCTTCTTCTGACCAGTGCCTTCCCTGCACATGCTGGGGTTTGGTCCCTTTGCGTCATCTACGTGTGTGTTATGCTATGCTACGGATGCTATGTGCGTCCTGGGGTTCCCCGTCTGGGCGTTCTGCTGGCTGCTGGGGTGCCTCCTCGCGGCGCTGCTGTACATCGGGATCATGTTCCTCTGCTGGACGCCCGCGCCGGAGGCGGAAGGGCCCGGCAACGGCGCCTCCGGTGCCGCGCAGGGGCCGGAAGGGCAGGCACAGTGACGCGGTAGGCGGTTCATGGAACAGTGGGCGGGAGGGGGGAGGGGGGCGAGTGAGCGTGAGGCATTGCCGGCGCCGGCGCGGGAGCGACCCCAGGGGGCAGAGCCAGCACCTGCGAGCAGTGGGACTGCTGTCCCACTCTCACGTGCCCCACATACCTTTGCCCAGTGGGTTGCAGGCAATGTCCCCCCGAGTACCAACCTGCCACGAATGAGTGCCTGCTTTTGCGCCCTGAGTATTGCACCATCAGTATAGTATAAACAGCCGATCAACTCACGTGTGCATAGAAGAGATGGATGTACCAGAGCACCGTAAGGGGTGGTCGCACGTTGGGGCCTTACTTACCAAGTTCGGTTTTGTGCCAGCCGCAAGTTCGCGCTTTCGGTTTTCCTCGAGCAGCTGAGAGCAGGCCTGGCATGCAAGTGGAACTTTGATCTGCTGTTACCGGGTACTTCAGCGCATGATGAATTGATTGCTCCCCCAACCGGCCACCCCTCCCTCCCCTCTGCCACACAAGCGAGCCTGACCTGGGGTGCGCCGCGTGGGGGCCAGCCACAGCGCGCCCGAAGCAGGAGTGACCCCAGACCTGGATGCACGCCTAACCCGATAGAGTCCACGCAGCCGCAACCCGAGCCATTCAGGGAGGGAGGCAGGCCAGAACGCATCGGTGGACCTGAGTGCACTGGAAGCGACAGGCGTGGACAGTAGGCGATGACAGTCGCGGGGAGCAGGCGCGGCCAGAGCCGAATTGCGGACATTGCAACCTGGTCGGAATAGGGACAGGGAGCGTTCTCAGCCCCGTCGTGAATACTGACCAACTGTGCCTGAATGTCGCCCCCCCCCTCCCTCTCTGTGGCTGCTGCTATTGTCTGCAATGCAACCCGCTGATTCATCTCGGACTGCAGTCTTCTACGTGCTCCAGTAGCGCCTTGGGATGCCTACGGGCGTGGCAGTTCCCGCTGCATCTTCTGGTTTCAGATTTAGCTTCCCCGACCTCCGGGTCATGTCCGCCACCGCGCTGAGCTGTGGGACAATCGTAGCACTGGACTGCTCTGATTCCTGACTTCGAGAGCTCTCTCAAGTACCGTTTGGCAAGAGGGCTTTGCCAGTCTGCCAGGGCCTGACTGAAGAAAAAAACAGAAAAAGTGCGGACATTGCAACCTGACCATTGAGGCCCCTCTGCCAACGCGTGTGTCCCCATCTTTTTGGGTGACTGACCCCTGGGCCCCGCAGGGCCCCACAAGCCGTTGCCCTGCCGAAGGAACCCGTTGTGAATGGACATGTCCGCGTACATTCCCGTGTCCCGTCTGACCCGCCGCCCGGACCACAGTTCCGGCGGCCCCCAGGAGTACCAACATCGCGTGCTCCGCATGACATGGCCATGGCATTCGGCACCCATCCCGACTCTCAGGCAGGCCATTGCTCCGTGTTGACCCCCCGCCCCCCCATCCGCCTCTCAAAGTCACCGGGCGAAGGTCAACAACAAGTTGGTGTTCCTGAAATCGGCCCCCAATGTGCGGCCCTTTCCATGAATTTCCGTTTTTCCTGCAGACCCAGAGGTCAGCAGGGTCAGGGGCCCGAGGGCTGGGGCGCTATGGCAGTTTGCCCCACAACCGACCTCCAACTGCTGTTGGCCGCACGTCAAGCGACCGCAACCGCTCTCCGATACCCTCCAACCCTTGACAGACTCCGGTCGGTCGAGAGGCCATCGCACAGGGCTCTTGCACCGAAGGTTCCCCTGAGCCGGCGCCGGGAGTGAAGCCGCGGCCTTCGAACCCTCCGGTACCTGCACAGACCCAAGGGTCGAGAGTTCGGACCCGGAGTTTGACACCGAAGGTTGGGCACACGCCTGGGCACTCGTGTGTGGCGAGTGCCTCTCAGGCATGGGGCTCGTGCCCTGAAACACCCTCCAACCGCCGGGGTGTTGGTCCCCTCCAACGGCTTTGATTGCCCCCCAACTGCCGTCTGCAAGGTTCGTGCCAGGCTATTGCAGTTCGTAGATTTCTTTCTGCATTGCTGTCGCAGTGAATTTTGCCAGTGAATTTTTGCTTCTGTCGATATTTGGTTATCCTCAGACCGTTTGTTGGCCTTAAATGCATGCTTGACAAGGCTTGACTGTCACTGCCTTGCTTCGCAGCGAAGGAGAAACACTTTTGGTTTAGGCTAAAAGCATTCAGGTCATTGCTGATGACGCGGCAGCGGTTCTCTGTAGTATCTTATGAAGAAGGCACCGCAGCGCGTCTGTGGAGGCAGTATTCTGTCACACATTAAGCGTGGCTTCAAACGTTTTCCCGCACAACTGTTCTCAGCACAAAGAAGTCACTGCGTGAATTTTTTACCCTTCTTGCAGTATCATAAGAGTGCACTGCTGCCTGAACTCCGCCAGTTTCGTCGACATAAAACTGGAGCTTTCGTCCCAGTTTTGGCAGAGGGTCTTGGACGTGTGGCCCACACAGGCTGTAGCCCCGTGGGTTTGTGATCCGGACCCTGTTCACAACAACTCCGAGGGTAGCACCCTCTTTTGATAAGCCCGGGCTCTGCATAGCATGGGCTGTGCTTCCTCCACCCCTGGCCCTGATCTATTTTCACCCGCTCCCCAGCCCGTCCTCTATTCTGTGCTGCTCCCTCCGGTGGATGCCTCTGTCCTCTCTGCGTCCCTCTGCCACGTCTGCGGTGTGAGGACTTCGCGGTGACTTTGAGTTTCCGGAGGAAGGCCATTGAGCCCGGGCGGGGGGTTGTGCAGGCCAGCTGCTGCTTTCCGTCCGTCAGATTCTGCATTGCAGCCTGTCCTGAGCACCTCAGGAGCATTGGGCCATTATCCACAGAACGGATGCAGGACTTCTTTGAGTTTCGATTGACTTTCAGTTTCCTTGTGTCCGCCTGAAGGCATGTAATAGGACACCAAATGTGGCAAAGAAATTGGTGGAGGCTGGTGTTGTCGGGGCCTGACAGAGGAGGCTATCATCGCGCTGTACATTGGAAATCCGGAAATTTGGGGACACCTATTTCTGAACACAGTGAACGATTAAAAAAACGCACATTTCGTTAAGAAAGAAGAATATGACTGATTCGTTTTTCGGTTTTCAATTCAAAATCACTGATACCTAGGACAAACGTAATTCAAGTTGGTGTTGGCCAAGGTCCAGTGATGTCCGAAGGGCACTGTTGCCAAGCAATCTTGGGCCTTTGGGGCATGTTATGCTGTAACGTCGGGAAATAGTGCCACATGCTAACCAGACACCTGAATGGAGCAGTATAAGAGCGTGCAATCGTACAATTACGAAACGAGTGCCCTCGGTGCGGCCACACTACATGCTATTCAGCAATGCCCTGAATGCATGCACGCTCCCCCTTCAGACATCACTGTACAAGTGGGTAGGCAAGACGGACCCCTGCACTGAAAGCTGGGAACACCCACTTCTACAGCGAGCGGGCAGCTTTGCCCACGCCCAGAAATGATGCGTGCCATGTCAAGTGTCCGGCAGTGGACGGTGAAGCTAAGTGATAGTAAGACCACGCCTAACGTAGAACACTGCATTCTACCACCACTAGTAGAGTCCGTAGACGATCCACTGGACTAACAATGCCAAACCACACAGGAGATTTATGTGGCAAGATGGAGTTGTGGGGAAGAAAGACGCACGCGGAACAAGGCAGCAGAAACCCCCCCCTCAAACGAAACCACCCGGGTCTCTAGAAGACGGATACCCCATGTTGGTTAGGATTGAGGGTAAACCGATTGCATTACCCCAGACACCAAAGCAAAGTGGCACCGGCAACACATATTGGACGTATGGGGGGTTGCGATGGAACAACAATGCTTGGCATATGCTGCCACACCTCTAGGGGGGCGGGTTTTCTGAGAAATCCGATAGTGTGGGGGGTTTTGAACCCCCCCCCTTTTTCAAAAATGGTCGGCAGGGGTGATGTAGCCACCTTGTCCATGTATGGGCCACTTCTGCTTTCGCCCCCCGGTCTGAAGCGGCGGGGATCCCCGAGGCGGCAGGGGGGATGTAGCCACCTTGCCCATGTATGGGCCACTTCTGATTTTGCCGCCGGCTTTGAAGCGGTGGGGATCCCCGAGGCGGCAGGGGTTACGGAGCCACCTTGCCCATGTATGGGCCACTTCTGATTTCGCCCCCCGCTCCGAAGCGGTGGGGATCCCCGAGGCGGCAGGGGTGATGTAGCCACCTTTCCCATGTATGGGCCACTTCTGATTTTGCCCCGCGCTTTGAAGCGGTGGGGATCCCCGAGGCCTCAGGGGTGATGTAGCCACCTTGCCCATTTATGGGCCACTTCTGATTTCGCCCCCCGCTTTGAAGCGGTGGGGATCCCCAAGGCAGCAGGGGTGATGTAGCCACCTTGCCCATGTATGGGCCACTTCTGATTTTGCCCCCCGCTTTGAAGCGGTGGGGATCCCCAAGGCGGCAGGGGTGATGTAGCCACCTTGCCCATGTATGGGCCACTTCTGATTTTGCCCCCCGCTTTGAAGCGGTGGGGATCCCCGAGGCGGCAGGGGTTACGTAGCCACCTTGCCCATGTATGGGCCACTTCTGATTTTGCCCCCCGCTCTGAAGCGGTGGGGATCACGGAGGCGGCAGGGGTGATGTAGCCACCTTGCCCATTTATGGGCCACTTCTGATTTTGCCCCCCGCTTTGAAGCGATGGGGATCCCCGAGGCGGCAGGGGTGATGTAGCCACCTTGCCCATGTATGGGCCACTTCTGATTTTGCCCCCCGCTTTGAAGTGGTGGGGATCCTCGAGGCGGCAGGGGTGATGTAGCCACCTTGCCCATGTATGGGCCACTTCTGATTTTGCCCCCCGCTCTGAAGCGGTGGGGATCCCCGAGGCGGCAGGGGTTACGTAGCCACCTTGCCCACTTGTGGGCCACTTCTGATTTTGCCGCCGGCTCCGAAGCGGTGGGGATCCCCGAGGCGGCAGGGGTGATGTAGCCACCTTGCCCATGTATGGGCCACTTCTGATGTTACCCCCCGCTTTGAAGCGGTGGGGATCCCCGAGGCGGCAGGGGTTACGTAGCCGCCTTGCCCATTTATGGGCAGAGGGGACCGGTTTTGTTGCCTTGCGCCAGCACTGAACATGTCTCCATCATCCGCTACTTCGCCGGACCGCAAGACGCCGAGGGCAGCGCTGCTGTTCCTGAGGAGTTTTCTTTCAACCACTCTTCTTGCTTCGTTCTTGTCTCGTTGTTCCCAACGCGCGTGCGTCAAAAGTTTCGAACGCGGGTACAAATTGACAGGCACCGTGAATCATTCGTTATGAAATCCGGCTGATCGCCGCGTCGCGCTGACGCCAAAATTACCTGAACTCGCGACCCAGCATCACCTCTGGGCCATTCCGCGGAGGCATTCAAGGCGTGCGGTCAATGGAGCGCCTTTGGGGGCGGCTCCGGCCACAGGGACAATATTGCCCGAAAAAAAACGGACAGCTAACAGCGTCTACCCGTGCACAAGGGCATGTGTACGCGTATACGTACAGCCCTGGCTCAAGCAAACCCCCCCCCCTTCCCCCCGAGAAAAGGGCCCTCCGCACCATCGCCCCCCCCCCCCCCCCCCCGGACATGCCAGGCGGCGCGTGTGGACGCCGCGGGGGAGTCCCGACCCTTGGCCCTTACCGGGGGGCGTGAGGGACTGGCCGTCAGGCTGTCTCAAGACCGTAGAGCAGACCAAACCAAACCAACCCCCCCCCCCCACTTTCTGAGTGTCTATTTTTTTTCGGTGTCTTTTTGTCCATGCTTGCCCGGGCCGCTGGGCCTTGACAAACTGCCGCCGACGTCACCTCCTTGTCCCCTGACCGCATGAGTGTCCGGGACACCCAAGCCCGTCTGGCCACGCCAGGCGAGGAGGTCATCGTTCCTGCCGACGCCGGTCAATTGGCGTGTTTGGCTGCCATCAATGACGCAGATTACATCATTCAGGACGAAGTGGTACTGAAGAGTGGAGTTCCAGAGGCTGCCTCCCTGTCATACGACCTCTTCAAGGACTGCGACTCGTCCGAAAAACTTGCTGCCGTCCTTTACGGCAGTCGCCCCAACGTAGTGCTCGTTGGGGAAATGACTGAATATGACAAAATCCAACATGCAATTAAGAGACTGCTTGCTGATTTGCCCATGCTGGGCCGCTTTGTTGCCATCCTGCTTGAACCTGTCAGCGATGATGATGACAGGCCATCATTTCTCAATCGGGCACTCGCCCTCAACTCAAACTTACCATTCGGTTGCGATAAGCTGCAAATGGCGGACAGGTCCCTCATGCACATACGCACACATGGTCGATTTGATGTCTGGATTGCAAGCAGCACAAGGGATTCCAGGAACCTATCTCCGCCCCCAACGTATAAGCTCCTGCGGCTTATGACGCCTGGGGCAGAGGTTGACAAGGTGGTGTTCCACGGGCCAGATGTGCGGGATAATCAGTACGCCGTACAGGTCCACAATGACCTAATCAACGGGCTGCTGGGGTCTATTGGTTTGAACTCTCATGAAGTCCATCTCCTCCCGGGAACAGACCCACGGAACTCGAAGCTGTTCTTCACAGAGCTAAATGAGGAACAAGTGAATACTGTGGTATCACAGTTCGGGTCCAAGCCAAGGTTCCAGATCCAGCCAGTGGAATGGTATCGTGGGGCCAACTTGAACAACATGTCTGCTGTCAATGAGGTATGGATAAAGAAGACACACAAGGAAACATGGTCTCCCATGCTGTATGCCTCAGTTCTCGCAATGTTTTGGACAATCCCGGGCGTCTTGCAGGCGCAATCGCCAGTGAAAATTCACGTGCTGGGCCCCAGTAAACTGCTGCTGGGTCTCACAGAAACTGGGCACTCACTGTTGAAGACAAGGTACCGTGAACTGGTGGCTGCCATCGGGGCTGTCTTCAAGGACCTGAGGACAGGACAGTTCCTCGATAGGGATATCATCTCCAAGCCCACAGTCCCCTCGACGTGGAGGAAGGAACTGGTAGGCACAGTGTACATCTTGGATGTGGCACCGTGGTGGTATCTCTCGGATCTGACGGAGGCCCTTGCTCCTTCGGTACATTGCCGGTACATCGCGGACCGCGTCAGATGGAGTGTTGGGGAGATGCGCACAGCCACATGGCGATTGACCGGGGAAAGTGTGACACAGCTGATTGGAAAAGTCTACTTGTCGGACTCTGGGATGCCTCCAATGTTTGTGATCTCCGAGGCGGATTATGAGGCGCGGAAACGGCGTATCACGGACCGGCCCAAGAACACAGATGATGCAAAGACACGCAGGCAAGGCCTAATCACGGCGGGAGAAATGGCCAAGGCCATGGAGTTGGATGACCAAGTCGACAAGGTCATCAGCTCCCTCAAACGCAAGCGGGACTTGAAGGAAGATGAGGCTTCGTCGTCCAATGGAGCAGCGCGATGACGGCAGCATCAAGCATCCCTCTGAGCAGCACGCTCAGAGTACTGTCCCAAAATATCAATGGGTTTCAAACGAAAATAACCATGAGAAAGCGTAAGCAAAAGCGCATAGTGGCCCTAGGGTCACTGCTGCGGTCCCTGGAGGTGGATTTCTTCGCCATCCAAGAGCCCCACTTCGTCACGGTGGAGGATCGTCAAGCGGGCATGCAATGCTTATCAAAGTACGGGTATGGCCTGGACGGACCACTTCATGAAGAAGGACGGGGAGGAGTGGCACTGGCGTGGAAAACATCCAAGTGGACATTACAATCAATGAAGTTCTTGTCTCCCAGGGCGCTGAAAGCCTCACTGTCGAGTGATCCACTGGAGATCACCCCAGTGGTGGCCCGCCTCCATCACAAGCACACGCGACGACAGTCGCAGTGGAAATTCATCGCCAAGGAGTTACATGGACCGAACCTGATTTTATGTGCTGATCACAATAGTTTAGTTGTAAAACACAGGGACGCCTTTGCGCCTTCAGAGTTTGAGCATGACACGTCCTTACGTGCCAGAGAACAGGAGGCGACAACCTTGGCAAAAGCGGGTCTGCAGGACGTTTGGGTGGACATCCATTGCCCAACTCTGACAGACATCAAGGACAAGGAATCATCATGCCCGACGGGCTTCACATACGGCTACCCTCGAGAAGGAGAGCGGCTCGATCCGCAGAGATTACGCCGTATTGACCGCATACACACGACGTCCGACTTGTTGAGCCTGGCGACCTGTACCCCATATTTGCTGCCAACTCGGATCACGAGGCAATCCTGGCTGAATTCACACCCCCGTCCTTCGAAACAGAGGACACAGTTCCTAGATTCTACTGCCCAGAGACCATTCTCCAAGACTCTGAGGCAATGGAAGATTTGGAGACCTCGCTCAAGTCTATCAACTCAACGGGAGATCAATGGTGGGAAGATGCACTGGGCTGCATCCAAAAGAAGGCGGTCACCTACCAAAGGGAACACAAAAACAAAAAGCAGTCGGTTGAGCTACAAGCCCTACGGCTCCTGCGTGGCTCCACGAGGGACGCTGTCACACCAGCGGTCTACCAATTTGTATCGTCACTGGGGATTGCAGCGACAGATGCGGCAACAGCCTACACCCTCCTAGTAGGGGTGTATGAAAAGGCACAGCGTGACAGAACGGGCATGGAAACACTCTCCAAGCTCAAGGGGGTGATCACGTCGGGGGAAACCTCAGGGGATCTGAGAACGCGACGAAACGAGGTGTATCGGCTAATGCGGGAGCTGCAGGAGCGAAAGAAACTTCAGCAGCTGGTATCCAGGGCAGGCTCGGCAATACGCGGAGCAAAGGCAGTTGCAGAAAAGCTGGTGGATCATTGGGATCAAGTGTCCACCCCAACGGGAACCACAGAGGAAGAATGTGTGGCCTATGTGAAAGCGTTAGGAGTGGAGCAGCGGTTGCGCAAGGCAGGTCGACTCCTTTTCAAGCAGCTATCCGTGGACATAGTTCATGAAGGCCTTAAGAGGCTGAACAGCAACAGCTCCCCTGGATTGGATGGTTTCTCGGCAAAATTCTTCAAGAGGTTCTCGGGCATCTTCGAACCGCAAATGTATGAATCACTGAAACGCTTCCTCGACGAGGGTACAATGCCGGAGACATGGACCTCGGGAGTGGTGACAATGATCCCCAAGACAAAGGCAATGCAAACGCCAGATTCACTCCGACCAATTGCACTGCAAACGACACGGCAGAAGTGGCTCACCAACATTCTCCTGATCCAGTTAGAGGATGTACTTTTTCACTGCATACCGTCACAGCAAACGGGTTTCCTTCGCCACAGAAGTATCCTCCAGCATGTCTACGGGTCACGGGCACTCTGGGATGGCTTACGTGAAGGAGCGGCGTTGTAAGTAGACTTCAGAAATGCGTTCCCCACGATGTCTCACGAGATGGTGTCGGCGGCACTGGGTCTAATGTGCATACCGTTCCTGTACATCCGGCTGATACTACATCTTTTACGTGCACCGTATCTGTATTCGGTTGGAAAAGGATATGTCCCAGGTGTCTACCACCACCCGCGTGCAGGCACGCGCCAGGGGGACCCACTCTCCCCGGCACTGTCCTCCCTGGTGGCATCCTTTGTGATTTTCCCACTACAAGACCTGGGTCCAGGGCTGACTATCATGATGTATGCGGACGACCTCATCATTTTCTTGGATGGACAAGCCGACCCACAGCTGCTGAGGAGGGTATGGGAAGTGGTGTCTTGTTTTGGACAATTTTCTGGGCTGAAGGTCAACCTGAGCAAAACGGCAGCGATAGTGCGCAACTGTGGGGGAATGGAGTGGGCGAGGTGCTTTCGGGACATTGGAGTGGACGTCAAAAACTTCGTCAAGTATCTGGGTGTACGCTTGGGGAATGTTCAGCACCAGCAGGATGACCAAGGATGGGGGCTGACGATAGAGCAGGCCTTCGCACCAGCACTGCAAGAGGCCTTTCGTCGCGCACGGGTGGATTCCATGCTGCAGCTGTCGATGGACGAACGTGCATTCATGCCGACATCATGGATCCTGCCGGTGGTGGCCTGGGTATCCAAGGTATACTACGCCCCAGTCTCAGTGATCAGACAGCTGAAGTTGGTGTACCACGTGACCATGGGTACCAACAGCTGGGGAATTACTCTGCCAATCCTCTCACGGCCAAGAACGCAAGGGGGACTGGCGCTGCCGGAGCCAAAGCTGTTTCTCATGCACCAGGCAGCGGCTCCGTTCGTCAGCCTTTTGGGGGAGCCTCACAAGTATCCCGACAAGGCAGTGGAGACCTTCTATGCATGGGCGACAACCATCGGGTACACACCATCCAAAGACAACCTCCCATATATCCAGCTGGGCATGGTCCGAACGGCAGAACTGACGTTCCTGGGATGGTCGGCAAAGGCACACTCCAATATCCAACGGGTGGCCCCGCAGGTGCCCCCCCCCCGGCAAACCGGGACCAACTGCCGTTATGGCACTCTGTGTACTTCCGAAATGAGTTCAACTGCTCCTACTACAACACGAAAATGATCCGGCAGGGGGTGCTGATGTGGGGTCAATTGCAATCCTTGGAGGACGCAAGGCTGTTTAATGCAGTGCCTCGGACATGGAAAGGGGTCTACATCATGGCGGACGACTCCTCTACAAAGTCCCGTCACAAGGGGGGTTTGATACTCCCGCAGTCCACGCCCAAAACTGGACCAGGGCATGGCTGCTTCAGTTCTACGCCTCTCAGCCAGGGGTCCGCGACCCGCAAACACCGGAGGTATGGGAACAATGGGCACAGGCACAACTACCGCCGAGGGCTCGGGACTTTGCGCAAAAAGTGCTCTGGCACAAAATGACTGTGCATGCAAGAGTCTACAAGAGGTCGGGCACGGACAAGTGCCCGGTGTGCTCACAAAAGGAGACGGTCAAACACGCGATGGTCGAATGCCCCATGTTTAAAGCGGCGGCGGCGGTTATACAGCACTACTATGGCGCGGTGGAAACTGGTAACGGGAATTCAGCAGTCCGAGACATGATGTGGTTACTGAACACGAACCAAGGCTGGGCAATGTGGTCGGCAAGAAGTGCCCACTGGCGATACCATACCGATGCGAAGTCAAAGCAGGAGCCTCGGCGGTGTTCGCGTCTGACAACCTGGCTAAGGGAGCTGTGTGAGTGGGTGGGATTTTACTCAGGAGAGCGCAGGGAACAGTGGAGAGGCTTTCAAAAGTTACTGGAGCAGCTTGGAGATACCGGAGTGCAGCCGAGACAAGGGGAAGTACGAGTTCATGGGGGATTGAATGCATGGTGGCAAATACACACGGAGTGCTTCACGCAAGAGCGATCAGCCAACAACCACAGTTGGCATAGGGAAACGGAATCACGCCCGAAGCGCCCGAGGCAGGCAGGCCCGGGAGTGCTACAAGGAGTGCAAGATCTTATTGCAGAACTGGTAGCAAAGGGCTACATGATTGTGTACATGGACGGGTCGTCAAAAAGACTGAGCCACAAGGACATGCGCAGGGCCGGGGGCTTTGGCGTGTTCGCAGCGGAAGATGAGCAAGGACCGGAGGTACGCTTCTGCGGCTACGTGCCAACACGCCACAGGCAAACAAATAACGGAGCGGAGCTTTGGGCAGCCTTGGGCACCCTACAGGGGTTCTGGGTGCCAAAACTGGCAATCCTCACCGACTCGCAGTACCTGCAGCTGGGAGCGACTGGCAGGGCCCAGCACCGGAAGTCAAAGGGATGGACAACCACGTCTGGAAAGCTACAGGTCCACGTCCCCGTCCGGGAAATGCTGCTCCAGGAAATGGCGACGCCGGGAAGAGAAGTCAGGTGGGAACATTCCCAGCACATGTCAACGTGCAGGGGAATGAGGTGGCGAATGGATTGGCGATGGAAGGCATGTGTTCGAGCCCACTGTGGTCTCAGCATGTTGCACCACACTCATCATCAGGGTCGGAATCTACGGTAGGCTTGAGGGGAGGGGCGGGATCAGAATCAGAGGACACCAAGGCACTTTGGTCATCCTTGGGTATGGTACCCATGGATAGTGATGAGCTGACAGGGGAAGCATCCGGGGAGCCAGCGCCACGTGAAATGGGACCATACGCCTAAAGCAGTACAGAAAGTGAGGACATGAGGACAGGACACACACACCAGGGAGGTTTGTTGAATGAACTGTCCGCAACGGACACACTGTCCTTCAGCACATGATGTGAGTGACACCAGGCGGCAGCGCAAGAAGCGAAGGCTCAGGAAAAGCAGGAACCCAGGATAGGGTCGATAATGACAGAACCTGTAGCCCCTGCATACTGGTGCGGACATCTCACAGGTTTCAAGCACAACAATGCATGCATGCCTGAAATCTGCGTTCTGACGCAGAGCTTTTTGTCACAAGAGCCGCGTCTTGTCGCGGCGAGCAGCAGCACACAGAAGAGACCACCAAGCGGCTGAACTCCGCGTCCTGTCGCGGACAGGCACCCGGGCGTAATGCCGCTTGGAAGGACATGGCAGGAGAAGGGTTCACGTCAGCAGCGGCATGGCCCATACACACACATCCAGCCAGCCCCAAAGAAGGTCAAGCCTCAGCAAGAACGCCGGCGTTTCAAGGTGCAAGCACTGAGCCAGCTAGACGCCATCGCGAATGAAGGACTGCAAGCAGTTGAAGCAGAGCTGACCACAATGGCCTGGGCCCGCAACCAGCAGATCTGGCTCCGACTGGACCAACCACATGACACCGGGATGCACTGTGAGATTGTGGACAGCCATGGGAAACATTGCTGATGAGCAATCAGGAGCTCTACTCGGTGATGGTCCAGATCAACTGGACCCTGAAGACTCAGGCTCTGACGAACATGCAGGTCCAGTGGCGACCCAAAAGTGCAGGCAAGTGGCACCCGTTCCAGTGGGAGGCGATCCTCCACTGTCCGACGGCAGAGGGACACAGAGCGGTGCCCTCCTCGGTGAGCAGAACTGGAGATTGCATGCATGTGTGGCTGGCAGGCCGAGCGGACCTCTTGCGGCTATTCCAGAGAACGCTCTTCAGGCAGGCGGACCCGGTATCCGGGGACGCTGTGCGGTTCCTCTACACGCTGCTGAGCACACCTCCATGCGAAAGGAGATACGCATGACAGGGGATGACACACAAGGGGGGGTAGGAAAGATTGGAGCACGTGGTGCAGATACCCAATCGTCGTAGCTCAGTGGATACACCACACCTCTTCTGTCCTGGAGAGGATGGTTCGAACCCCGGGGGGGATAGAGATACACCGAACGTTCCGAACCCCCCTTTTGTGAGAGAGAGCGTAGGACGTAGTGGGAAAGGAACTGAGAGGAGCAACAGAGAGGAGAGAGAGAGAGAGTGGGGCGCAGGAGAGAGAGCAGGAGAGAAAGGGAGGGAGAGAGTGGGAGAGAGACCCACAGAGCAAGAGTCGGGGGCTAACCGGCGCAAAGGGAGGGTGGTGGGTTTGAGCTGACCAGGGTGTAAGGGAGGCCAAGACAGCACAGAGCAGTTTAATGGTGAAACCATAGGGCGCCATAGCGTCCTTGGAGCACAGGCTCGACACGTCGTTGCGTGTTGAAAGGCCGAAGCATGACTAGGGCCGCGAGAGTGCGGCCCAGGTGAGGACGTTGGAAGCGAGTGGGCATGAAAATGTGGGCAGCTTGTGCACGCATGGTGTGGTGCTGAAAGGGTATGCGCCACACACAGTACAGCACCGATCTGTTGAGTTGCCTGGCAGCCGGACCTCTTGTTGAAATGTTGAGACGCCTTTGCGCCACCAAAGGCGCCTTTGCGCCCCCGAGGGTCGAGTACGACACGTCCTCACGTGCCAGAGAGCAAGTGCATGACAGGGGCACGACCTGCAGGGCAAGGGTTAGAGACTAACCGGCACTGTGGGTGGGTGGTCGGTGTGAGCTGACCTCAGTGTCCAGAGGACCAAAGCCAAAGCACAGTCAGCAACCATCTGGTGTGGTACAGAACTGGTCTACGCTGCAGTGCAGCACTCAAAACACTGAACAATGTGGTTATGACCATGCGCCTGTGACACGGAGGCATTTGCGAGCCCAGTTTCCGTTGCCTCATGGCCCACCGCACCCCCAATGACCGGCCACAACTACGCCGAAGGGAAGCGCTGAGCGCGCGCGCCGGGACTAGTGCTGAGCGCAGAGTTGAAGATTAATGCCGTTTGGATTCTTCAAATGTGTTCGTGCCATGACCCGCCACCGACGGAGAAACAGAAACGATGTGCCAACACAGCGGCTTTGGTGGATCTTCAGGACTCAAGACCTAGACACAGTGGCGAGAGGCCAGTAGGCGCCGCCAACAATCCAAAACCAAGGCCTTGTGCCACCCCCAGCCCCCCCCACAGCCCACTTTCTGAGTGTCTATTTTTTTTCGGTGTCTTTTTGTCCATGCTTGCCCGGGCCGCTGGGCCTTGACAAACTGCCGCCGACGCCACCTCCTTGTCCCCTGACCACATGAGTGTCCGGGACACCCAGCCCCGTCTGGCCACGCCAGGCGACGAGGTCATCGTTCCTGCCAACGCCGGTCAATTGGCGTGTTTGGCAGCCATCGATGACGCCGACTATATCATTCAGGACGAAGTGGTGCTGAAGAGTGGAGTTCCAGAGGCTGCCTCTCTGTCGTACGACCTCTTCAAGGACTGCGACTCGTCTAAAAAACTTGCTGCCGTCCTTTACGGCAGTCGCCCCAATGTTGTGCTCGTTGGGGAAATGACTGAATATGACAAAATCCAACATGCAATTAAGAGACTGCTTGCTGATTTGCCCATGCTGGGCCGCTTTGTTGCAATCCTGCTTGAACCTGTCAGCGATGATGTTGGCAGGCCATCATTCCTCAATCGGGCACTCGCCCTCAACTCGAACTTGCCTTTCGGTTGCGATAAGCTGCAAATGGCGGACAAGTCCCTCATGCACATGCGCACACATGGTCGATTTGATGTCTGGATTGCAAGCGGCACAAGAGATTCCAGGAACCTATCTCCGCCCCCAACGTATAGGCTTCTGCGGCTTATGACGCCTGGGGCAGAAGTTGACAAGGTGGTGTTCCACGAGCCAGATGTGCGGGATAACCAATACGCTTTGCAGGTTCACAATGACCTAATCAACGGGCTGTTGGGGTCTATTGGCCTGAACTCTGATGAAGTCCATCTCCTCCCGGGGACAGACCCACGGAACTCAAAGCTGTTCTTCACGGAATTGAAGGAGGAACAGGTGAATACTGTGGTATCACAGTTCGGATCCAAGCTGAGGTTCCAGATCCAGCCAGTCGAATGGTATCGTGGTGCCAACCTGACCAACATGGCTGCTGTCTATGAGGTGTGGATCAAGAAGACGCACAAGGAAACATGGTCTCCCATGTTGTATGCTTCGGTTCTCGCGATGTTTTGGACAATCCCGGGCGTTCTGCAAGCACAATCGCCAGTGAAAATCCACGTGCTGGGGCCTAGCAAACTGTTGCTGGGTCTCACGGAAACTGGACACTCACTGTTGAAGACAAGGTATCGTGAACTGGTGGCTGCCATCGGGACCGTCTTCAAGGACCTGAGGACAGGACAGTTCCTCGATAGGGATATCATCTCCAAGCCCACAGTCCCCTCGACATGGAAGAAGGACCTTGCAGGCACAGTGTACATTCTGGATATGGCACCGTGGTGGTACCTCTCGGATCTGACTGAGGCCCTTGCTCCCTCAGTGCACTGCCGGTACATCGCGGACCGCGTCAGATGGAGTGTTGGGGAGATGCGCACTGCCACATGGCGATTGACCGGGGAAAGTGTGACACAGCTGATTGGAAAGGTCTACCTGTCAGATTCTGGGATGCCTCCGATGTTTGTGATTTCCGAGGCGAATTATGAGGCGCGGAAAAGGCGAATCACAGATCAGCCCAGAAACACAGACGACTCGAACACACGCAGGCAAGGCCTAATCACGGCGGGAGAAATGGCCAAGGCCATGGAGTTGGATGACCAAGTCGACAAGGTCATCAGCTCCCTCAAACGCAAGCGGGACTTGAAGGAAGATGAGGCTTCGTCGTCCAATGGAGCAGCACGATGACGTCAGCATCAAGCATCCCTCTGAGCAGCACGCTCAGAGTATTGTCCCAAAAAATCAATGGGTTCCAAACAAAAATAACCATGAGAAAGCGTAAGCAAAAGCGCATAGTGGCCCTAGGGTCACTGCTGCGGTCCCTGGAGGTGGACTTCTTCGGCATCCAAGAACCCTACTTCGTCACGGTGGAGGATGTCAAGCGGGCATGCAGTGCTTGTCAAAGTACGGGTATGGCCTAGACGGACCACTTCATGAAGAAGGAAGGGGAGGAGTGGCACTGGCGTGGAAACTATCCAAGTGGACACTGCAATCAAGGAAGCTCTTGTCTCCCAGGGCGCTGAAAGCCTCACTGTCGAGTGGTCCACTGGAGATCACCATAGTTGTGGTCGACTTTCACCACAAGCACATGCGTCGACAGTCGCAATGGAAAGACATCGCCAAGGAGTTACATGGACCAAACCTGATTTTATGTGCCGATCACAATAGTTTAGTTGTAAAACACAGGGACGCCTTCGCTCCCCCAGAGTTTGAGCATGACACGTCCTTACGTGCCAGAGACCAGGAGGTGACGACCTTGGCGAAAGCGGGTCTGCAGGATGTTTGGGTGGATATTCATTGTCCAACCCTGACGGACATCCAGGACAAGGAAGCATCGTGTCCCACGGGCTTCACATACGGCTACCCTCGAGAAGGAGAGCGGCGCGACCCGCAGAGGCTACGCCGTATTGACCGCATCCACACAACATCCGAATTGCTGAGCCTGGCGACCAGCGTGTACCCCATGTTTGCTGCCAACTCAGACCACATAGCGATCCTGGCTGAATTCACACCCCCGTCTTTCGACACAGAGGACACAGTCCCCAGATTCTACTGCCCAAAGACCATCCTTCACGACCCGGAGGCAATGGAAGATCTGGAGACCTCTCTCTCAAGTCAACAGGGGATCAATGGTGGGAAGAGGCGCTGAGCTGCATCCAAAAGAAGGCGATCGGCCATCAAAGGGAGCATAAAAACAAAAAGCAGTCGGTAGAGCTACAAGCCCTACGGTTCCTGCGTGGCTCCACGAGACACTCTGTCGCACCAGCGGTCTACCAATTTCTATCATCACTGGGGATTGCAGCAACAGATGCGGCAACAGCCTACACCCTCCTGGTGGGGGTGTATGAAAAGGCTCAGCGTGACAGAACGGGCATGGAAACACTGTCCAAGCTCAAGGGGGTGATCACGACCGGGGACACTTCAGGAGATCCGAGAACGCAAAGGAACGAATTGTATCGGTTAATGCGGGAGTTGCAGGAACGAAAGAAGCTCCAGCAGCTGGTATCCAGGACAGGCTCGGCGATACGGGGGGCAAAGGCGGTGGCAAAAGAGCTGGTGGACCATTGGGACAAAGTGTCCACCCCGACGGGATCCACGGAAGAAGATTGTGTAGCCTATCTGAAGTCGTTAGGAGTGGAACAGCGATTGCGCAAGGCAGGTCGACTCCTTTTCAAGCAACTATCCCTGGACATAGTTCATGAAGGCCTTAAGAGGCTGAACAGCAACAGTTCCCCAGGATTGGATGGTTTCTCGGCAAAATTCTTCAAGAGGTTCCCGGGCATCTTCGAACCGCAAATGTATGACTCAATGAAACGCTTCCTAGAAGTGGGCAAAATACCGGAGACATGGACCCCGGGAGTAGTGACAATGATTCCCAAGACGAAGGCGATGCAGGCACCAGATTCGCTCCGACCAATTGCACTGCAAACTACAAGGCAGAAGTGGCTCACCAACATCCTCCTGATCCAGTTAGAGGATGTACTCCTGCACTGCATACCGTCACAGCAAACAGGTTTCCTTCGACACAGAAGCATACTCCAGCATGTCTATGGGTCACGGGCACTCTGGGATGGCTTAAGTGAAGGAGCGGCGTTATCAGCAGACTTCAGAAATGCTTTCCCCACGATGTCTCACGAGATGGTGTCGGCGGCACTGGGTCTAATGTGCACACCATTCCTGTATATCCGTCGGATTCTACATCTTTTACGAGCACCGTATCTGTACTCCGTTGGAAAAGGATACGTCCCAGGTGTTTACCACCACCCGAGGGCAGGCACGCGCCAGGGGGATCCACTCTCCCCGGCGCTGTTCTCCCTGGTGTCATCTTTTGTGATTTTCCCACTACAAGACCTGGGTCCAGAACTGACTGTCATGATGTATGCAGACCACCTTATCATCTTCTTTGATGGAAGAGCCAACCCACAACTGTTGAAGAGGGTATGGGAAGTGGTTTCACGTTTTGGACAGTTTTCGGGGTTGAAGGTCAACCTGAGCAAAACGGCAGCGATAGTTCGCAACTGTGGGGGAATGGAGTGGGCGAGGTGCTTTCGGGACATTGGAGTGGATGTCAAAAACTTCGTCAAGTACCTGGGTGTACGCTTGGGGAATATTCGGCACCAACAAGATGACCAAGGATGGGGGCTGACGATAGAGCAGGCTTTCGCACCAGCGCTGCAAGAGGCCTTCCGTCGCGCTAGGGTGGTATCCACGCTGCAACTGTCCATGAACGAACGTGCATTCATGCTGACGTCATGGATTCTGCCGGTCGTGGCATGGGTATCCAAGGCATACTACGCCCCAGTCTCGGTGATCGGACAACTGAAGTTGGTGTACCACGTGACTATGGGTACCAACAGCTGGGGAATCACCCTACCAATCCTCTCACGACCAAGAACGCAAGGGGGGCTGGCACTACCAGAACCAGAGCTGTTTCTTATGCACCAGGCAGCGGCTCCGTTTGTCAGCCTATTGGGAGAGCCTTACAAATTTCCCGACAAGGCAGTGGAGACCTTCTATGCATGGGCAACAACCATAGGGTTCACACCATCCAAGGACAACCTTCCATATATTCAACTGGGCATGGTCCGAACGGCTGATCTAACGTTCTTGGGATGGTCGGCAAAGGCGCACTCCAGCATCCAGAGACTGGCCCCGCAGGTGGCCCCCCCGGCAAACCGGGACCGCCTGCCGTTGTGGCACTCTGTGTATTTCCGAAAGAGTTCCGCTGCTCCTACTACAACACGAAATTGATCCGGCAGGGGGTGCTGACGTGGGGACAATTCCAATCCTTGGAGGACGCAAGATTGTTCAATGCACTGCCTCGGACATGGAAAGGGGTCTACAATCATGGTGGACGACTCCTCAACAAAGTCCCGTCACAAGGGGGGTTTGATACCCCCGCAGTCCATACCCAAAACTGGACCAGGGCATGGCTGCTCCAGTTCTACGCCTCTCAGCCAGGGGTCCGCGACCCGCAAACACCGGAGGTATGGGGACGGTTTGCACAGGCACAGCTACCACCGAGGGTTCGGGACTTTGCGCAAAAGGCGCTGTGGCACAAACTGACTGTACATGCAAGAGTCTACAAGAGGTCAGGCACTGACAAGTGCCCGGTGTGCTCACAAAAGGAGACGGTTAAGCACGCGATGGTCGAATGCCCCATGTTCAAAGCGGCGGCGGCGGTTATACAGCACTACTATGGCCAGGTGGAAACAGATAACGGGACATCCACAGTTCGAGATATGATGGAGTCCGACGACCAAGAATGGTTACTAAAAACGAACCAAGGCTGGGCGATGTGGTCAGCAAGAAGTGCTCATTGGCGGTACCGATGCGAAGTCAAGGCAGGAGCGTCGCCGGTGTTCACGTCATACCTGACAGCATGGCTAAGGGAGCTATGTGAGTGAGTGGGATTTTACACAGGGGAGCGCAGGGAACAATGGAAAGACTTCCAAAAATCACCGGAACAACTTCGAGACACCGGAGTGCAGCCGCGACAAGGGGAAGTGCAAGTACATGGGGGATTGAATGCATGGTGGCAAACACACACGGAGTGCTTCACCCAAGAGAAATCAGCCAACAATCACAGTTGGCAAAGGGCAACGGAATCACGTCCGAAGCGCCCGAGGCAGGCAAGCCCGGGAGTGCTACAAGGAGTGCAAGATCTGATTGCAGAACTTGTGGCGAAAGGCTATAGGATAGTGTACACGGACGGATCGTCGAAACGACTGAGCCACAAGGACATGCGCAGGGCCGGGGGATTTGGCGTGTTCGCGGCGGAAGACGACCAAGGACCGGAGGTGCGCTTCTGTGGCTACGTACCAACACATCACAGGCAAACAAATAACGGAGCAGAGATTTGGGCAGCCGTGGAAGCCTTACAGGGGTTCTGGGTGCCAAAACTGGCGATCCTCACTGACTCGCAGTACCTGCAGCTGGGAGCGACTGGCAGGGCCCAACACTGGGAGTCAAAGGGATGGACAACCACATCTGGAAAACTGCAAATCCACGTCCGAGTCTGGGAAGTGCTGCTCCAGGAAATGGCGACGCCGGGAAGAGAAGTCAGGTGGGAACATGTCCCAGCACATGTCAACGTGCAGGGAAATGAGGTGGCGAATGGACTGGCCATGGAAGGCATGTGTTCAAGCCCACTGTGGTCACAGCATGTTGCACCAAATTCATCATCAGGGTCAGAGTCCACGGTAGGCTTGAGGGGAGGGTCGGGATCAGAGTCAGAGGGCACCAGGGCACTCTGGTCATCCTTGGGTATGGTACCCATGGATAGTGATGAGCTGACAGGGGAAGCATCCGGGGAGCCAGCGCCACGTGAGATGGGACCGTACTCCTCAAGCAGTACAGAAAGTGAGGAAATGAGGACAGGACACACACACCAGGGAGTACTGTCGAGTGCACTGTCAGCAGCGGACACACTGTCCTTCAGCACTGATGTGAGTGACACCAGGCGACAGCGCAAGAAGCGAAGACTCAGGAAAAGCAGGAACCCAGGACAGGGTCGTTAATGACAGAGGCAGTAGCCCGTACACAATGGTGCGGACATCTCACAGGTTCCAAGCACAACAATGTATGTCTAAAAATCTGTGTTTTGACGCAGAGTTTGCAACACATGAGCTGCGTTTTGTCGCAGTGAGCAGCAACACGCAAAGGAGAACTCCAAGCAGCCGAACGCCGCGTCCTGACGCGGACAGGCACCCAGGCGTTATGCCGTCTGGAAGGACACAGCAGAAGAAGGGATCACATCAGCAGCGGTATGGCCCATACACACACATCCAGCCAGCCCCAAAGAAGGTCAAGGCTCGGCAAGAACGCCAGCGTTTCAAAGTGCAAGCACTGAGTCAGTTGGACGCCATTGCGAACGAAGGACTGCAAGCAGTTGAAGCAGAGCTGACCACAATGGCCTGGGCCCGCAACCAGCAGATCTGGCTCCGACTGGACCAACCACATGACACCGGGATGCACTGTGAGATTGTGGACAACCATGGGGAACCATTGCTGATGAACAATCAGGAGCTCTACTCGGTGATGGTCCAGATCAACTGGACCCTGAAGTCCCAGGCTCTGGCAAACATGCAGGTCCAGTGGCGACCCAAAAGTGCAGGCAAGTGGCACCCGTTCCAGTGGGAGGCGATCCTCCACTGTCCGACGGCAGCAGGACACAGAGCGGTGCCCTCCTCGGTGAGCAGAACTGGAGATTGCATGCATGTGTGGCTGGCAGGCCGAGCGGACCTCTTGCGATTGTTCCAAAGAACGCTCTTCAGGCAGGCGGACCCGGTACCCGGGGACGCTGTGCAGTTCCTCTACACGCTGCTGAACACACCCCCATGCAAAAGAAGATACGCATGACAGGAGGTGACACACATGAGAGAAAGATTGGGGCGCATGGTGCAGATACCCCATCGTCGTGGCTCGGTGGATACACCACACCTCTTCTGTCCCGTAGAGGATGGTTCGAACCCCGGGGGGGATAGAGATGCACCGAACGACCCGAACCCCCCTTTTTTTTGGGCGCGCGAGAGAGAGAGAGAAAGAGAGAGAGGGAGGGCAGAGCACAGTGGGAAAGGAACAGAGAGGAGCAACAGGAGAGAAAGAGCAGGGGAGAGCAAGAGAGAGTGGGAGGGAGAGAGAAGGAGAGAGACCCACAGAGCAAGAGACCGGGGCTAACCGGCGCAAAGGGAGGGTGGTGGGTTCGAGCTGACCAAGGTAAATGGGACGCCACGGCAGCACGGAACAATCAAGAAATGAAAAAGCAGGGCGCCGTAGCGCCCCTTAGTCACAGGCTCGACACGTCGTCACGTGTTGAGCAGCCGAAGCAAGACCGGGCCTGTGAGAGTGCGGTCCACGTGAGGCAGCTGGAAGCCAGTGGGCAAGAAACAGTGGACAGCATGCGCATGAGTGGTGTCGAGCGACAAAGGTAGACACCACACACGGTACAGCAATGAACTGTTGAGACACCTGACGGAAGGAGCATATGCTGAAGTGTAGAGACGCCTTTGCACCAATACAGGCGCCTTTGCGCCCCTGGGGCACGACAACGACACGTCCTTACGTGCCAGGGAAAGAGTGCAAGCCAGGGACACGACCTGCAATGCAAGGGTTAGAGTCTAACAGGCACTGTGGGTGGGTGGTGGGTGCCAGCTGACCTCACTATCCAGAGGAGCAGAGCCAATGCACAGTCAGAAACCACCTGGTGTGGTACAGAATTGGTCTACGCTGCAGTGCAGCAAGCAAGACATTGAACAATTGTGGTTATGACCATGCGCCTGTGACACGGGGGCGTATGCGAACCCAGTTTCCGTTGCTTCATGGCCCCACAGCCCACTGAGCAAAACGGCAGCGATAGTTCGCAACTGTGGGGGAATGGAGTGGGCGAGGTGCTTTCGGGACATTGGAGTGGACGTCAAAAACTTCGTCAAGTATCTGGGTGTACGCTTGGGGAATATTCGGCACAAACAGGATGACCAAGGATGGGGGCTGACGATAGAGCAGGCTTTCGCACCAGCGCTGCAAGAGTCCTTCCGTCGCGCAAGGGTGGTATCCACGCTGCAACTGTCAATGAACGAACGTGCATTCATGCTGACATCATGGATCCCGCCGGTCGTGGCCTTGTTATCCAAGGCATACTACGCCCCAGTCTCGGTGATCAGACAACTGAAGTTGGTGTACCACGTAACTATGGGTACCAACAGCTGGGGAATCACCCTGCCAATCCTCTCACGACCAAGAACGCAAGGGGGACTGGCACTGCCAGAGCCGGAGCTGTTTCTTATGCACCAGGCAGCGGCTCCGTTCGTCAGCCTGTTGGGAGATCCTCACAAATTTCCCGACAAGGCAGTGGAGACCTTCTATGCATGGGCAACAACCATCGGGTTCACACCGTCCAAGGACAACCTTCCATATATTCAACCGGGCATGGTCCGAACGGCCGATCTAACGTTCTTGGGATGGTCGGCAAAGGCACATTCCAACATTCAGCGAGTAGCCCCGCAGGTGGCCCCCCGGCAAACCGGGACCGCCTGCCGTTGTGGCACTCTGTGTATTTCCGAAATGAGTTCAATTGCTCCTACTACAACACGAAACTGATCCGGCAGGGGGTGCTGACGTGGGGTCAATTCCAATCCTTGGAGGACGCAAGATTGTTCAATGCATTGCCTCGGACATGGAAAGGGGTCTACAATCATGGCGGACGACTCCCCAACAAAGTCCCGTCACAAGGGGGGTTTGATATCCCCGCAGTCCATACCCAAAACTGGACCAGGGCATGGCTGCTCCAGTTCTACGCCTCTCGGCCAGGGGTCCGCGACACGCAAACACCGGAGGTATGGGAACGGTTTGCACAGGCGCAGCTACCACCGAGGGTTCGGGACTTTGCGCAAAAGGCGCTGTGGCACAAACTGACTGTACATGCAAGAGTCTACAAGAGGTCAGGCACTGACAAGTGCCCGGTGTGCTCACAAAAGGAGACGGTTAAGCACGCGATGGTCGAATGCCCCATGTTCAAAGCGGCGGCGGCGGTTATACGGCACTACTATGGCCAGGTGGAAACAGATAACGGGACATCCACAATCCGAGACATGATGGAGTCCGACGGCCAGGAATGGTTACTGAACACGAACCAGTTAGTTAGTTGGTCAGCAAGAAGTGCTCATTGGCGGTACCGATGCGAAGTCAAGGCAGTAGCGTCGCCGGTGTTCACGTCATACCTGACAACATGGCTAAGGGAGCTATGTGAGTAGGTGGGATTTTACACAGGGGAGCACAGGGAACAATGGAGAGGCTTTCAAAAATCACTGGAACAACTTCGAGATACCGGAGTGCAGCCGCGACAAGGGGAAGTGCAAGTACATGGGGGATTGAATGCATGGTGGCAAACACACACGGAGTGCTTCACCCAAGAGCGATCAGCCAACAATCACAGTTGGCAAAGGGAAACGGAATCACGCCCGAAGCGCCCGAGGCAGGCAGGCCCGGGAGTGCTACAAGGAGTGCAAGATCTGATTGCAAAACTGGTGGCGAAGGGCTACAGGATAGTGTACACAGACGGATCGTGGAAAAGATTGGGCCACAAGGACATGCGCAGGGCCGGAGGCTTTGGCGTGTTCGCGGCGGAAGATGATCAAGGACCAGAGGTACGCTTCTGCGGCTACGTACCAACACATCACAGGCAAACAAATAACGGAGCAGAGCTTTGGGCAGCCGTAGAAGCCTTACAGGGGTTCTGGGTGCCAAAACTGGCAATCCTCACCGACTCGCAATACCTGCAGCTGGGAGCGACTGGCAGGGCCCAACACTGGAAGTCAAAGGGATGGACAACCACGTCCGGAAAACTGCAGGTCCACGTCCCAGTCTGGGAAATGCTGCTCCAGGAAATGGCGACGCCGGGAAGAGAAGTCAGGTGCAGGGAAACGAGGTGGCGAATGGATTGGCACTGGGAGGCATGTGTTCAAGCCCACTGTGGTCTCAGCATGTTGCTCCAAATTCATCATCGGGGTCAGAGTCCACGGTAGGCTTGAGGGGAGGGTCGGGATCAGAGTCAGAGGGCACCAGGGCACTCTGGTCATCCTTGGGCATGGTACCCATGGACAGTGATGAGCTGACAGGGGAAGCATCCGGGGAGCCAGCGCCACTTGAAATGGGACCGTACTCCTCAAGCAGTACAGAAAGTGAGGAAATGAGGACAGGACACACACACCAGGGAGTACTGTTGAATGAACTGTTAGCAGCGGACACACTGTCCTTCGGCACTGATGTGAGTGACACTAGGCGGCAGCGCAAGAAGCGAAGGCTCAAGAAACGCAGGAACCCAGGACAGGGTCGATAATGACAGAGCCAGTAGCCCTTGCACAATGGTGCGGACATCTCACAGGTTCCAAGCACAACGATGCATGCCTGAAATCTGTGTTTTGACGCAGAGTTTGCAACACACGAGCTGCGTTTTGTCGCAGCGAGCGGCAGCACACAAAGGAGACCTCCAAGCAGCTGAACGCCGCGTCCTGTCGCGGACAAGCATCCAGGCGTTATGCCGTCTGGTAGGACACAGCAGGAGAAGGGATCACATCAGCAGCGGTATGGCCCATACACACACATCCAGCCAACCCCAAAGAAGGTCAAGCCTCAGCAAGACCGCCAGCGTTTCAAAGTGCAAGCACTGAGCCAGCTGGACGCCATTGCGAATGAAGGACTGCAAGCAGTTGAAGCAGAGCTGACCACAATGGCCTGGGCCCGCAACCAGCAGATCTGGCTCCGACTGGACCAACCACATGACACCGGGATGCACTGTGAGATTGTGGACAACCATGGGGAACCATTGCTGATGAACAATCAGGAGCTCTACTCGGTGATGGTCCAGATCAACTGGACCCTGAAGTCTCAAGCTCTGGCGAACATGCAGGTCCAGTGGCGACCCAAAAGTGCAGGCAAGTGGCACCCGTTCCAGTGGGAGGCGATCCTCCACTGTCCGACGGCAGAGGGACACAGAGCGGTGCCCTCCTCGGTGAGCAGAACTGGAGATTGCATGCATGTGTGGCTGGCAGGCCGAGCGGACCTCTTGCGGCTGTTCCAAAGAACGCTCTTCAGGCAGGCGGACCCGGTACCCGGGGACGCTGTGCGGTTCCTCCACACGCTGCTGAACACACCCCCATGCGAAAGAAGATACGCATGACAGGGGATGACACACATGAGAGAAAGATTGGAGCGCATGGTGCAGATACCCAATCGTCGTGGCCCAGTGGATACACCACACCTCTTCTGTCCCGTAGAGGATGGTTCGAACCCCGGGGGGGATAGAGATGCACCGAACGACCCGAACCCCCTTTTTTTGGGCGCGCGAGAGAGAGAGAGAAAGAGAGAGAGAGAGGGCAGAGCACAGTGGGAAAGGAACAGAGAGGAGTAGCAGGAGAGAGAGAGCAGGGGAGAGCAAGAGAGATTGGGAGGGAGAGAGTAGGAGAGAGATCCACAGAGCAAGAGACCGGGGCTAACCGGCGCAAAGGGAGGGTGGTGGGTTCGAGCTGACCAGGGTGTATGGGACGCCAAGACAGCACGGAACAGTCAAGTGGTGAAAAAACAGGGCGCCGTAGCGCCCCTGAGCCATAGGCTCGACACGTCGTCACGTGTGGAAAGGCCGAAGCATGACTGGGGCTGCGAGAGTGCGGCCCACGTGAGGCAGTTGGAAGCCAGTGGGCAAGGACAAGTGGACAACATGCGCATGAATGGAGTGGAGCGACAAAGGTAGACGCCACGCACGGTACAGCAATGATCTGTTGAGACACCTGACAGCAGGAGCACATGCCGAAATGTTGAGACGCCTTTGCACCATCACAGGCGCCTTTGCGCCCCCGAGGCACGAGTACGACACGTCCTTACGTGCCAGGGAATGAGTGCAAGGCAGGGGCACGACCTGCAGGGCAAGGGTTAGAGTCTAACCGGCACTGCGGGTGGGTGGTGGGTGCGAGCTGACCTCACTATCCAGAGGAGCAGAGCCAATGCACAGTCAGAAACCACCTGGTGGTGGTACAGAACTGGTCTACGTTGCAGTGCAGCAAGCAAGACATTGAACAATTGTGGTTATGACCATGTGCCTGTGACACGGGGGCGTATGCGAACCCAGTTTCCGTTGCTTCATGGCCCCACAACCCACAGACGCCTTTGCACCAACACAGGCGCCTTTGCGCCCCTGGGGCACGACAACGACACGTCCTTACGTGCTAGGGAAAGAGTGCAAGCCAGGGACACGACCTGCAGGGCAAGGGTTAGAGTCTAACCGGCACTGTGGGTGGGTGGTGGGTGCGAGCTGACCTCACTGTTCAGAGGAGCAGAGCCAATGCACAGTCAGCAATCACCTGGTGTGGTACAGAACTGGTCTACGCTGCAGCGCAGCAAGCATGACATTGAACAATGTGGTTATGACCATGCGCCTGTGACACGGGGGCGTATGCGAACCCAGTTTCCGTTGCCTCATGGCCACAGCCCACTGCTGACGGCTGCGCAACACCCGCGACACGGGCTCATGGATGTGCGGTCATTGCAGCGGTTCCCGGCCGCCATAGCCGCCCCGAAACGCGGCCCATGCGGTTGTCGATCGGGTGCAGAGGGTCCCAAAACGTCCGAACGGATTATACGTCGTGGAAGGGGAAGGGGGGGGGGGGTTGCACGCGGTACCCCCCCGCGGGTACAGGGGCGACAAGGGGCGTGGGGACCTCCAAAGAGGAGCGGCGGCCTCGGGGGACCCACTGCACCAAACAGCAGACGCCATGCGCACGGAGCAGGGCAAAGCAACAGAGGGCCGACGCCGTTGCTGGACCCTTCCAAGGACACGCTGAACGCCGTGCAAAACCTGGCAACCACAGAAAAAAAACGCTGCAACCCCCCATGCCCCGTTCGGGGGATGACCGTCGGTTGCGCCCCAACCGCTTCTGTCCGGCCCTGCCACCGCTTTACAACCGCCATCATGGGCTCTGAACCCGCTTTACAACCGCCAGTACCCGCTGCTGCCGCCGCTCTTGCGACACCCCCCCCCCTTCACCCCCCCCCCCCCTCCTCAAGTGCGAGAAGGTCGCGTAGTTCAGCGGTCATGCACGTGACACCTGAACTAGAGGTGCTCGGTTCGAATCCCAGTGTCCTAGGCGCTAGGGTGTCTGTGACCCCGCGAGCCGGAAGGGATGCTGCGAGGGACAGGTAGGGATCACGGATACGCTGGAGTTCGGTGAGCGCCCGAGCACTTTACCTTTACCTTTACCCTCCTCAAGTGCGGGCTGCCGCCCCGCGTGCCTCCACCTCCGAAGCTCTTCGGCCCACGGACCCGGACCCACTCCGTCGTGTTGCACAGAACGGCCCCAAGGCAGACTTTCTGTACGGCCTTCTGCCGTCCGGCGTGCCCCTCCCGCCCGGCTTCACGGCCTCCGGCACAATGACGTGGGACGCCGCCCACGTCACCGTGACCCCGACCACCGCCACGACCCTCAGTCCGGACACGTGGTACCCCGGGACCGTCACCGCCGTCAACGGCGCGGTGTACACCGGCGACGCCGTGTACCCCATCAAAACGACCCCTGGGCGCCTACTTCCTGGGGGCTGGCCCGAAGGTGTGTGCCTGCGCGCCGTGGGATCGTGGGGCACGGGGTCGAGGACAAGGATGAGTGTCCCGCGGGTGTTGCGCGCGCGACAGTCGCGCGCGCGGTACACGACCCTCGCACCCCCGCCGCGCACCACTTGCGCAGGCCTGCAAGCCTTGAGCGACACTTGCACGACCGCAGCCCGCGCTGAACCCTGGCACCACCCCCCAACACCCCCCGCCTCCCTGCCTTTGAAATGCGCAGTCGCAGCCGCGGAGAGGGGGGCGTGGCGCGGGGGGAGCCCTGGGGAGGGTGCCTAGAACGCGGTGGCAGGAGCAGCGCGGAAGGGGGATGGGCGGAACGGTTCGGAGCGGTTGCTGTCGGTTAACAACGCTGCGGAGGGTGGAGGGGCGGTCGGAACAAGGGAAAGCGTTGCTTTCTTCGGCGCAGCGCCGCCCCGAAGGCGGCTCCAGTGTTATGTGGTCTGGGCTTCCACGCATCCCCTCCCGTTTGCAGTGCGACGTGACGGTGGAGGAGGACGAGGTACAGTGCAGTCCGCAGGACTGCAGCGGCCACGGGACCTGCACGAGGTACACGGTCCTGCCCGCGGGCCTCGCCAAGTCGACCGGGTACTGCGCCTGCGCCCCCGGGTACGTGGGGCCCGCCTGCGACCAGCCCTGCCCCGCGACGCCCAACGGCATCTGCGACGGCCACGGCACGTGCCGCCGCGGCGCCCTCAACGTCGCGGAGTGCGCTTGCGGCGCCGCCGCCGGCCTCGGGTACTGGGCCGGCCCCGCGTGCGGCGCCTGCGCCGCCGGGTCGCTGGGGGCCGCCTGCGATAGGCAGTACCCCGGCTGCGGCGACAACGGCGTGTGCAACGGCCAGTGGCAGACGGACGGGGACCCGTTGTGCGTGTGCGAGCCCGGCTACTACGGCGCGCAGTGCGAGTATGTGTGCCTGGGGGCTGCGATGGAGGGGCGGGCGATGTAGCCTCCTTGCCCATTTATGGGCCACTTCTGATTTTGCCCCCCGCTCTGAAGCGGTGGGGATCCCCGAGGCTGCAGGGGTGATGTAGCCACCTTGCCCATGTATGGGCCACTTCTGATTTTGCCCCCCGCGTTGAAGCGGTGGGGATCCCCGAGGCGGCAGGGGTGATGTAGCCACCTTGCCCATGTATGGGCCACTTCTGATTTTGCCCCCCGCTTTGAAGTGGTGGGGATCCCCGAGGCGGCAGGGGTGATGTAGCCACCTTGCCCATGTATGGGCCACTTCTGATTTTGCCCCCCGCTCTGAAGCGGTGGGGATCCCCGAGGCGGCAGGGGTGATGTAGCCACCTTGCCCATTTATGGGCCACTTCTGATTTTGCCCCCCGCTTTGAAGCGGTGGGGATCCCCAAGGCAGCAGGGGTGATGTAGCCACCTTGCCCATGTATGGGCCACTTCTGATTTTGCCCCCTGCTTTGAAGCGGTGGGGATCCCTGAGGCGGCACGGCTTACGTAGCCACCTTGCCCATGTATGGGCCACTTCTGATTTTGCCCCCCACTTTGAAGCGGTGGGGATCCCCAAGGCAGCAGGGGTGATGTAGCCACCTTGCCCATTTATGGGCCACTTCTGATTTTTCCCCCCGCTCTAAAGCGGTGGGGATCCCCGAGGCGGCAGGGGTGATGTAGCCACCTTGCCCATGTATGGGCCACTTCTGATTTTGCCCCCCGCTTTGCAGTGGTGGGGATCCCCGAGGCGGCAGGGGTGATGTAGCCACCTTGCCCATGTATGGGCCACTTCTGATTTTGCCCCCCGCGTTGAAGCGGTGGGGATCCCCGAGGCGGCAGGGGTGATGTAGCCACCTTGCCCATGTATGGGCCACTTCTGATTTTGCCCCCCGCTTTGAAGCGGTGGGGATCCCCGAGGCGGCAGGGGTGATGTAGCCACCTTGCCCATGTATGGGCCACTTCTGATTTTGCCCCCCACTTTGAAGCGGTGGGGATCCCCGAGGCGGCAGGGGTGATGTAGCCACCTTGCCCATTTATGGGCCACTTCTGATTTTGCCCCCCGCTTTGAAGCGGTGGGGATCCCCGAGGCGGCAGGGGTGATGTAGCCACCTTGCCCATGTATGGGCCACTTCTGATTTTGCCCCCCACTTTGAAGCGGTGGGGCTCCCCAAGGCAGCAGGGGTGATGTAGCCACCTTGCCCATTTATGGGCCACTTCTGATTTTGCCCCCCGCTCTAAAGCGGTGGGGATCCCCGAGGCGGCAGGGGTGATGTAGCCACCTTGCCCATGTATGGGCCACTTCTGATTTTACCCCCCGCTCTGAAGCGGTGGGGATCCCCGAGGCGGCAGGGGTGATGTAGCCACCTTGCCCATGTATGGGCCGACTTCTGATTTCGCCCCCCGCTTTGTAGCGGTGGGGATCCCCGAGTCGGCAGGGGTGATGTAGCCACCTTTCCCATGTATGGGCCACTTCTGATTTTGCCCCCCACTTTGAAGCGGTGTGGATCCCCAAGGCAGCAGGGGTGATGTAGCCACCTTGCCCATTTATGGGCCACTTCTGATTTTGCCCCCCGCTTTGAAGTGGTGGGGATCCCCGAGGCGGCAGGGGTGATGTAGCCACCTTGCCCACTCGTGGGCCGACTTGTGATTTCGCCCTCTGCTCTGAAGCGCTGGGGATCCCGGAGGCGGCAGGGGTGATGTAGCCACCTTGCCCATGTATGGGCCACTTCTGATTTCGCCCCCCACGTTGAAGCGGTGGGGATTCCCGAGGCGGCAGGGGTGATGTAGCCACCTTGCCCATGTATGGGCCACTTCTGATTTTGCCCCCCGCTCTGAAGCGGTGGGGATCCCCAAGGCAGCAGGGGTGATGTAGCCATCTTGCCCATTTATGGGCCACTTCTGATTTTGCTCCCCGCTCTAAAGCGGTGAGGATCCCCGAGGCGGCAGGGGTGATGTAGCCACCTTGCCCACTCGTGGGCCGACTTGTGATTTTGCCCCCCGCTCTAAAGCTCTAAAGCTCTGAAGCGGTGGGGATCCCCAAGGCAGCAGGGGTGATGTAGCCATCTTGCCCATTTATGGGCCACTTCTGATTTTGCTCCCCGCTCTAAAGCGGTGGGGATCCCCAAGGCAGCAGGGGTGATGTAGCCATCTTGCCCATTTATGGGCCACTTCTGATTTTGCTCCCCGCTCTAAAGCGGTGAGGATCCCCGAGGCGGCAGGGGTGATGTAGCCACCTTGCCCATGTATGGGCCACTTCTGATTTCGCCCCCCACTTTGAAGCGATGGGGATCCCCAAGGCAGCAGGGGTGATGTAGCCACCTTGCCCACTGGTGGGCCGACTTCTGATTTTGCCCCCCGCGTTGAAGCGGTGGGGATCCGCGAGGCGGCAGGGGTGATGTAGCCACCCTGCCCATGTATGGGCCACTTCTGATTTTACCCCCCGCTTTGAAGCGGTGGGGATCCCCGAGGCGGCGGGGGTGATGTAGCCACCTTGCCCACTGGTGGGCCGACTTCTAATTTTGCCCCCCGCTCTAAAGCGGTGGGGATCACCGAGGTGGCAGGGGTGATGTAGCCACCTTGCCCATGTATGGGCCACTTCTGATTTTGCCCCCCACTTTGAAGCTGTGGGGATCCCCAAGGCAGCAGGGGTGATGTAGCCACCTTGCCCACTGGTGGGCCGACTTCTAATTTTGCCCCCCGCGTTGAAGCGGTGGGGATCCCCGAGGCGGCAGGGGTGATGTAGCCACCCTGCCCATGTATGGGCCGATTCTGATTTTACCCCCCGCTCTAAAGCGGTGGGGATCCCCGAGGCGGCAGGGGTGATGTAGCCACCTTGCCCATTTATTGGCCACTTCTGATTTTGCCCCCCGCTCTAAAGCGGTGGGGATCCCCGAGGCGGCAGGGGTGATGTAGCCACCTTGCCCATGTATGGGCCACTTCTGATTTTACCCCCCGCTTTGAAGCGGTGGGGATCCCCGAGGCGGCAGGGGTGATGTAGCCACCTTGCCCATGTATGGGCCACTTCTGATTTTACCCCCCGCTCCGAAGCGGTGGGGATCCCCGAGGCGGCAGGGGTGATGTAGCCACCTTGCCCACTGGTGGGCCGACTTCTGATTTTGCCCCCCGCGTTGAAGCGGTGGGGATCCCCAAGGCAGCAGGGGTGATGTAGCCACCCTGCCCATGTATGGGCCACTTCTGATTTTACCCCCTGCTCTGAAGCGGTGGGGATCCCCGAGGCGGCAGGGGTGATGTAGCCACCTTTCCCATGTATGGGCCACTTCTGATTTTGCCCCCCGCTCTGAAGCGGTGGGGATCCCCAAGGCAGCAGGGGTGATGTAGCCACCTTGCCCATGTATGGGCCACTTCCGATTTTGCCCCCCGCTCTAAAGCGGTGGGGATCCCCAAGGCAGCAGGGGTGATGTAGCCACCTTGCCCACTCGTGGGCCGACTTCTGATTTTACCCCCCGCTCTAAAGCGGTGGGGATCCCCGAGGCGGCACGGGTGATGTAGCCACCTTGCCCACTGTTGGGCCGACGTCTGATTTTGCCCCCCGCTTTGAAGCGGTGGGGATCCCCGAGGTGGCAGGGGTGATGTAGCCACCTTGCCCATGTATAGGCCACTTCTGATTTTGCCCCCCACTTTGAAGCGATGGGGATCCCCGAGTCGGCAGGGGTGATGCAGCCACCTTGCCCATTTATGGGCCACTTCTGATTTTGCCCCCCGCTGTACAGCGGTGGGGATCCCCAAGGCAGCAGGGGTGATGTAGCCACCTTGCCCATGTATGGGCCACTTCTGATTTTGCCCCCCGCTCTACAGCGGTGGGGATCCGCGAGGCGGCAGTGGTGATGTAGCCATCCTGCCCATGTATGGGCCACTTCTGATTTTGCCCCCCGCTCTGAAGCGGTGGGGATCCCCGAGGCGGCAGGGGTGATGTAGCCACCTTGCTCATGTATGGGCCAGTTCTGATTTTGCCCCCCGCTCTGAAGCGGTGGGGATCCCCAAGGCAGCAGGGGTGATGTAGCCACCTTGCCCATTTATGGGCCACTTCTGATTTTGCTCCCCGCTCTAAAGCGGTGAGGATCTCCGAGGCGGCAGGGGTGATGTAGCCACCTTGCCCACTCGTCGGCCGACTTCTGATTTCGCCCCCTGCTCTGAAGCGCTCGGGATCCCGGAGGCGGCAGGGGTGATGTAGCCACCTTGCCCATGTATGGGCCACTTCTGATTTCGCCCCCCACTTTGAAGCGATGGGGATCCCCGAGTCGGCAGGGGTGATGTAGCCACCTTGCCCATGTATGGGCCACTTCTGATTTTGCCCCCCACTTTGAAGCGATGGGGATCCCCGAGGCGGCAGGGGTGATGCAGCCACCTTGCCCATTTATGGGCCACTTCTGATTTTGCCCCCCGCTCTACAGCGGCGGGGATCCGCGAGGCGGCAGTGGTGATGTAGCCACCCTGCCCATGTATGGGCCACTTCTGATTTTACCCCCCGCTCTGAAGCGGTGGGGATCCCCGAGGCGGCAGGGGTGATGTAGCCACCTTGCCCATGTATGGGCCAGTTCTGATTTTGCCCCCCGCTCTGAAGCGGTGGGGATCCCCAAGGCAGCAGGGGTGATGTAGCCACCTTGCCCATTTATGGGCCACTTCTGATTTTGCCCCCCGCTCTACAGCGGTGGGGATCCGCGAGGCGGCAGTGGTGATGTAGCCACCCTGCCCATGTATGGGCCACTTCTGATTTTACCGCCCGCTCTGAAGCGGTGGGGATCCCCAAGGCAGCAGGGGTGATGTAGCCACCTTGCCCATTTATGGGCCACTTCTGATTTTGCTCCCCGCTCTAAAGCGGTGAGGATCCCCGAGGCGGCAGGGGTGATGTAGCCACCTTGCCCACTCGTCGGCCGACTTCTGATTTCGCCCCCTGCTCTGAAGCGCTCGGGATCCCGGAGGCGGCAGGGGTGATGTAGCCACCTTGCCCATGTATGGGCCACTTCTGATTTCGCCCCCCACTTTGAAGCGATGGGGATCCCCGAGTCGGCAGGGGTGATGTAGCCACCTTGCCCATGTATGGGCCAGTTCTGATTTTGCCCCCCACTTTGAAGCGATGGGGATCCCCAAGGCAGCAGGGGTGATGTAGCCACCTTGCCCACTGGTGGGCCGACTTCTGATTTTGCCCCCCGCGTTGAAGTGATGGGGATCCCCGAGTCGGCAGGGGTGATGCAGCCACCTTGCCCATTTATGGGCCACTTCTGATTTTGCCCCCCGCTCTACAGCGGCGGGGATCCGCGAGGCGGCAGTGGTGATGTAGCCACCCTGCCCATGTATGGGCCACTTCTGATTTTACCCCCCGCTCTGAAGCGGTGGGGATCCCCGAGGCGGCAGGGGTGATGTAGCCACCTTTCCCATGTATGGGCCACTTCTGATTTTGCCCCCCGCTCTAAAGCGGTGGGGATCCCCGAGGCGGCAGGGGTGATGTAGCCACCTTGCCCATGTATGGGCCACTTCTGATTTTACCCCCCGCTTTGAAGCGGTGCGGATCCCCGAGGCGGCAGGGGTGATGTAGCCACCTTGCCCATGTATGGGCCACTTCTGATTTTACCCCCCGCTCTGAAGCGGTGGGGATCCCCGAGGCGGCAGGGGTGATGTAGCCACCTTGCCCACTGGTGGGCCGACTTCTGATTTTGCCCCCCGCGTTGAAGCGGTGGGGATCCCCAAGGCAGCAGGGGTGATGTAGCCACCCTGCCCATGTATGGGCCACTTCTGATTTTACCCCCTGCTCTGAAGCGGTGGGGATCCCCGAGGCGGCGGGGGTGATGTAGCCACCTTTCCCATGTATGGGCCACTTCTGATTTTGCCCCCCGCTCTGAAGCGGTGGGGATCCCCAAGGCAGCAGGGGTGATGTAGCCACCTTGCCCATGTATGGGCCACTTCCGATTTTGCCCCCCGCTCTAAAGCGGTGGGGATCCCCAAGGCAGCAGGGGTGATGTAGCCACCTTGCCCACTCGTGGGCCGACTTCTGATTTTACCCCCCGCTCTGAAGCGGTGGGGATCCCCGAGGCGGCAGGGGTGATGTAGCCACCTTGCCCACTGTTGGGCCGACGTCTGATTTTGCCCCCCGCTTTGAAGCGGTGGGGATCCCCGAGGTGGCAGGGGTGATGTAGCCACCTTGCCCATGTATAGGCCACTTCTGATTTTGCCCCCCACTTTGAAGCGATGGGGATCCCCGAGTCGGCAGGGGTGATGCAGCCACCTTGCCCATTTATGGGCCACTTCTGATTTTGCCCCCCGCTGTACAGCGGTGGGGATCCCCAAGGCAGCAGGGGTGATGTAGCCACCTTGCCCATGTATGGGCCACTTCTGATTTTGCCCCCCGCTCTACAGCGGTGGGGATCCGCGAGGCGGCAGTGGTGATGTAGCCATCCTGCCCATGTATGGGCCACTTCTGATTTTGCCCCCCGCTCTGAAGCGGTGGGGATCCCCGAGGCGGCAGGGGTGATGTAGCCACCTTGCCCATGTATGGGCCAGTTCTGATTTTGCCCCCCGCTCTGAAGCGGTGGGGATCCCCAAGGCAGCAGGGGTGATGTAGCCACCTTGCCCATTTATGGGCCACTTCTGATTTTGCTCCCCGCTCTAAAGCGGTGAGGATCCCCGAGGCGGCAGGGGTGATGTAGCCACCTTGCCCACTAGTGGGCCGACTTCTAATTTCGCCCCCTGCTCTGAAGCGCTCGGGATCCCGGAGGCGGCAGGGGTGATGTAGCCACCTTGCCCATGTATGGGCCACTTCTGATTTCGCCCCCCACTTTGAAGCGATGGGGATCCCCAAGGCAGCAGGGGTGATGTAGCCACCTTGCCCATGTATGGGCCACTTCTGATTTTGCCCCCCACTTTGAAGCGACGGGGATCCCCGAGGCGGCAGGGGTGATGCAGCCACCTTGCCCATTTATGGGCCACTTCTGATTTTGCCCCCCGCTCTACAGCGGCGGGGATCCGCGAGGCGGCAGTGGTGATGTAGCCACCCTGCCCATGTATGGGCCACTTCTGATTTTACCCCCCGCTCTGAAGCGGTGGGGATCCCCGAGGCGGCAGGGGTGATGTAGCCACCTTGCCCATGTATGGGCCAGTTCTGATTTTGCCCCCCGCTCTGAAGCGGTGGGGATCCCCAAGGCAGCAGGGGTGATGTAGCCACCTTGCCCATTTATGGGCCACTTCTGATTTTGCCCCCCGCTCTACAGCGGTGGGGATCCGCGAGGCGGCAGGGGTGATGTAGCCACCCTGCCCATGTATGGGCCACTTCTGATTTTACCGCCCGCTCTGAAGCGGTGGGGATCCCCAAGGCAGCAGGGGTGATGTAGCCACCTTGCCCATTTATGGGCCACTTCTGATTTTGCTCTCCGCTCTAAAGCGGTGAGGATCCCCGAGGCGGCAGGGGTGATGTAGCCACCTTGCCCACTCGTCGGCCGACTTCTGATTTCGCCCCCTGCTCTGAAGCGCTCGGGATCCCGGAGGCGGCAGGGTTGATGTAGCCACCTTGCCTATGTATGGGCCACTTCTGATTTCGCCCCCCACTTTGAAGCGATGGGGATCCCCGAGTCGGCAGGGGTGATGTAGCCACCTTGCCCATGTATGGGCCACTTCTGATTTTGCCCCCCACTTTGAAGCGATGGGGATCCCCAAGGCAGCAGGGGTGATGTAGCCACCTTGCCCACTGGTGGGCCGACTTCTGATTTTGCTTCCCGCGTTGAAGTGATGGGGATCCCCGAGGTGGCAGGGGTGATGCAGCCACCTTGCCCATTTATGGGCCACTTCTGATTTTGCCCCCCGCTCTACAGCGGCGGGGATCCGCGAGGCGGCAGTGGTGATGTAGCCACCCTGCCCATGTATGGGCCACTTCTGATTTTACCCCCCGCTCTGAAGCGGTGGGGATCCCCGAGGCGGCAGGGGTGATGTAGCCACCTTGCCCATGTATGGGCTAGTTCTGATTTTGCCCCCCGCTCTGAAGCGGTGGGGATCCCCAAGGCAGCAGGGGTGATGTAGCCACCTTGCCCATTTATGGGCCACTTCTGATTTTGCCCCCCGCTCTACAGCGGTGGGGATCCGCGAGGCGGCAGTGGTGATGTAGCCACCCTGCCCATGTATGGGCCACTTCTGATTTTACCCCCCGCTCTGAAGCGGTGGGGATCCCCGAGGCGGCAGGGGTGATGTAGCCCCCTTGCCCATGTATGGGCCAGTTCTGATTTTGCCCCCCGCTCTGAAGCGGTGGGGATCCCCAAGGCAGCAGGGGTGATGTAGCCACCTTGCCCATTTATGGGCCACTTCTGATTTTGCTCCCCGCTCTAAAGCGGTGAGGATCCCCGAGGCGGCAGGGGTGATGTAGCCACCTTGCCCACTCGTCAGCCGACTTCTGATTTTGCCCCCCGCTCTAAAGCGGTGGGGATCCCCAAGGCGGCAGGGGTGATGTAGCCACCTTGCCCATGTATGGGCCACTTCTGATTTCGCCCCCCACTTTGAAGCGATGGGGATCCCCGAGTCGGCAGGGGTGATGTAGCCACCTTGCCCATGTATGGGCCACTTCTGATTTTGCCCCCCGCTCTGAAGCGGTGGGGATCCCCGAGGCGGCGGGGGTGATGTAGCCACGTTGCCCACTAGTGGGCGACTTCTGATTTTGCCCCCCGCTCTAAAGCGGTGGGGATCCCCGAGGCGGCAGGGGTGATGTAGCCACCTTGCCCATGTATGGGCCACTTCTGATTTTGCCCCCCACTTTGAAGCGGTGGGGATCCCCAAGGCAGCAGGGGTGATGTAGCCACCTTGCCCACTGGTGGGCCGACTTCTAATTTTGCCCCCCGCGTTGAAGCGGTGGGGATCCCCGAGGCGGCAGGGGTGATGTAGCCACCTTGCCCATGTATGGGCCACTTCTGATTTTACCCCCCGCTCTAAAGCGGTGGGGATCCCCGAGGCGGCAGGGGTGATGTAGCCACCTTGCCCATGTATGGGCCACTTCTGATTTTACCCCCCGCTTTGAAGCGGTGGGGATCCCCGAGGCGGCAGGGGTGATGTAGCCACCTTGCCCATGTATGGGCCACTTCTGATTTTACCCCCCGCTCTGAAGCGGTGGGGATCCCCGAGGCGGCAGGGGTGATGTAGCCACCTTGCCCACTGGTGGGCCGACTTCTGATTTTGCCCCCCGCGTTGAAGCGGTGGGGATCCCCGAGGCGGCAGGGGTGATGTAGCCACCTTTCCCATGTATGGGCCACTTCTGATTTTGCCCCCCACTTTGAAGCGGTGGGGATCCCCAAGGCAGCAGGGGTGATGTAGCCACCTTGCCCATGTATGGGCCACTTCTGATTTTGCCCCCCGCTCTAAAGCGGTGGGGATCCCCAAGGCAGCAGGGGTGATGTAGCCACCTTGCCCACTCGTGGGCCGACTTCTGATTTTACCCCCCGCTCTGAAGCGGTGGGGATCCCCGAGGCGGCAGGGGTGATGTAGCCACCTTGCCCACTGTTGGGCCGACGTCTGATTTTGCCCCCCGCTTTGAAGCGGTGGGGATCCCCGAGGTGGCAGGGGTGATGTAGCCACCTTGCCCATGTATAGGCCACTTCTGATTTTGCCCCCCACTTTGAAGCGATGGGGATCCCCGAGTCGGCAGGGGTGATGCAGCCACCTTGCCCATTTATGGGCCACTTCTGATTTTGCCCCCCGCTCTACAGCGGTGGGGATCCCCAAGGCAGCAGGGGTGATGTAGCCACCTTGCCCATTTATGGGCCACTTCTGATTTTGCCCCCCACTTTGAAGCGATGGGGATCCCCAAGGTAGCAGGGGTGATGTAGCCACCTTGCCCACTGGTGGGCCGACTTCTGATTTTGCCCCCCGCTCTGAAGCGGTGGGGATCGCCGAGGCGGCAGGGGTGATGCAGCCACCTTGCCCATTTATGGGCCACTTCTGATTTTGCCCCCCGCTCTACAGCGGCGGGGATCCGCGAGGCGGCAGTGGTGATGTAGCCACCCTGCCCATGTATGGGCCACTTCTGATTTTACCCCCCGCTCTGAAGCGGCGGGGATCCCCGAGGCGGCAGGGGTGATGTAGCCACCTTGCCCATGTATGGGCCAGTTCTGATTTTGCCCCCCGCTCTGAAGCGCTGGGGATCCCCAAGGCAGCAGGGGTGATGTAGCCACCTTGCCCATTTCTGGGCCACTTCTGATTTTGCCCCCCGCTCTACAGCGGTGGGGATCCGCGAGGCGGCAGTGGTGATGTAGCCACCCTGCCCATGTATGGGCCAGTTCTGATTTTACCCCCCGCTCTGAAGCGGCTGGGGATCCCCAAGGCAGCAGGGGTGATGTAGCCACCTTGCCCATGTATGGGCCACTTCTGATTTTGCCCCCCGCTCTACAGCGGTGGGGATCCGCGAGGCGGCAGTGGTGATGTAGCCACCCTGCCCATGTATGGGCCACTTCTGATTTTACCCCCCGCTCTGAAGCGGTGGGGATCCCCGAGGCGGCAGGGGTGATGTAGCCACCTTGCCCATGTATGGGCCAGTTCTGATTTTGCCCCCCGCTCCGAAGCGGTGGGGATCCCCAAGGCAGCAGGGGTGACGTAGCCACCTTGCCCATTTATGGGCCACTTCTGATTTTGCTCCCCGCTCTAAAGCGGTGAGGATCCCCGAGGCGGCAGGGGTGATGTAGCCACCTTGCCCACTCGTCGGCCGACTTCTGATTTTGCCCCCCGCTCTAAAGCGGTGGGGATCCCCAAGGCGGCAGGGGTGATGTAGCCACCTTGCCCATGTATGGGCCACTTCTGATTTCGCCCCCCACTTTGAAGCGATGGGGATCCCCGAGTCGGCAGGGGTGATGTAGCCACCTTGCCCATGTATGGGCCACTTCTGATTTTGCCCCCCGCTCTGAAGCGGTGGGGATCCCCGAGGCGGCGGGGGTGATGTAGCCACGTTGCCCACTAGTGGGCCACTTCTGATTTTGCCCTCCGCTCTAAAGCGGTGGGGATCCCCGAGGCGGCAGGGGTGATGTAGCCACCTTGCCCATGTATGGGCCACTTCTGATTTTGCCCCCCGCTCTGAAGCGGTGGGGATCCCCGAGGCGGCAGGGGTGATGTAGCCACCTTTCCCATGTATGGGCCACTTCTGATTTTGCCCCCCGCTCTAAAGCGGTGGGGATCCCCAAGGCAGCAGGGGTGATGTAGCCACCCTCCCCATGTATGGGCCACTTCTGATTTTGCCCCCCGCTCTAAAGCGGTGGGGATCCCCAAGGCAGCAGGGGTGATGTAGCCACCCTGCCCATGTATGGGCCACTTCTGATTTTACCCCCCGCTCTGAAGCGGTGGGGATCCCCGAGGCGGCAGGGGTGATGTAGCCACCTTGCCCACTGGTGGGCCGACTTCTGATTTTGCCCCCCGCTTTGAAGCGGTGGGGATCCCCGAGGCGGCAGGGGTGATGTAGCCACCTTGCCCATGTATGGGCCAGTTCTGATTTTGCCCCCCGCTGTGAAGCGGTGGGGATCCCCAAGGCAGCAGGGGTGATGTAGCCACCTTGCCCATTTATGGGCCACTTCTGATTTTGCCCCCCGCTCTAAAGCGGTGGGGATCCCCGAGGCGGCAGGGGTGATGTAGCCAAGTGGCCCATGTATGGGCCACTTTTGAATTTGCCCCCCGCTCTGAAGCGGTGGGGATCCCCGAGGCGGCAGGGTTGATGTAGCCACCTTGCCCATGTATGGGCCAGTTCTGATTTTGCCCCCCGCTGTGAAGCGGTGGGGATCCCCAAGGCAGCAGGGGTGATGTAGCCACCTTGCCCATTTATGGGCCACTTCTGATTATGCCCCCCGCTCTAAAGCGGTGAGGATCCCCGAGGCGGCAGGGGTGATGTAGCCACCTTGCCCATGTATGGGCCACTTCTGATTTTGCCCCCACTTTGAAGCGATGGGGATCCCCGAGGCGGCAGGGGTGATGTAGCGACCTTGCCGATGTATGGGCCACTTCTGATTTTGCCCCCCACTTTGAAGCGGTGGGGATCCCCAAGGCAGCAGGGGTGATGTAGCCACCTTGCCCACTGGTGGGCCGACTTCTGATTTTGCCCCCCGCTCTAAAGCGGTGGGGATCCCCGAGGCGGCAGGGGTGATGTAGCCACCCTGCCCATGTATGGGCCACTTCTGATTTTACCCCCCGCTCTGAAGCGGTGGGGATCCCCGAGGCGGCAGGGGTGATGTAGCCACGTTGCCCACTAGTGGGCCGACTTCTAATTTTGCCCCCCGCTCTAAAGCGGTGGGGATCCCCGAGGCGGCAGGGGTGATGTAGCCACCTTGCCCATGTATGGGCCACTTCTGATTTTACTCCCCGCTCTGAAGCGGTGGGGATCCCCGAGGCGGCAGGGGTGATGTAGCCACCTTGCCCACTGGTGGGCCGACTTCTGATTTTGCCCCCCGCGTTGAAGCGGTGGGGATCCCCGAGGCGGCAGGGGTGATGTAGCCACCTTTCCCATGTATGGGCCACTTCTGATTTTGCCCCCCACTTTGAAGCGGTGGGGATCCCCAAGGCAGCAGGGGTGATGTAGCCACCTTGCCCATGTATGGGCCACTTCTGATTTTGCCCCCCGCTCTAAAGCGGTGGGGATCCCCAAGGCAGCAGGGGTGATGTAGCCACCCTGCCCATGTATGGGCCACTTCTGATTTTACCCCCCGCTCTGAAGCGGTGGGGATCCCCGAGGCGGCAGGGGTGATGTAGCCACCTTGCCCACTGGTGGGCCGACTTCTGATTTTGCCCCCCGCTTTGAAGCGGTGGGGATCCCCGAGGCGGCAGGGGTGATGTAGCCACGTTGCCCATGTATGGGCCACTTCTGATTTTACCCCCCGCTCTGAAGCGGTGGGGATCCCCGAGGCGGCAGGGGTGATGTAGCCACCTTGCCCATTTATGGGCCACTTCTGATTTTGCCCCCCGCTCTAAAGCGGTGGGGATCCCCGAGGCGGCAGGGGTGATGTAGCCACCCTGCCCATGTATGGGCCACTTCTGATTTTGCCCCCCGCTCTGAAGCGGTGGGGATCCCCGAGGCGGCAGGGGTGATGTAGCCACCTTGCCCATGTATGGGCCAGTTCTGATTTGGCCCCCCGCTCTGAAGCGGTGGGGATCCCCAAGGCAGCAGGGGTGATGTAGCCACCTTGCCCATTTATGGGCCACTTCTGATTTTGCCCCCCGCTCTAAATCGGCGGGGATCCCCGAGGCGGCAGGGGTGATGTAGCCACCTTGCCCACACGTGGGCCGACTTGTGATTTCGCCCCCTGCTTTGAAGCGCTGGGGATCCCGGAGGCGGCAGGGGTGATGTAGCCACCTTGCCCATGTATGGGCCAATTCTGATTTCGCCCCCCACTTTGAAGCGATGGGGATCCGCGATGCACAGGGGTGATGTAGCCACCGTGCCCATGTATGGGCCACTTCTGATTTTACCCCCCGCTCTGAAGCGGTGGGGATCCCCGAGGCGGCAGGGGTGATGTAGCCACGTTGCCCACTAGTGGGCCGACTTCTAATTTTGCCCCCCGCTCTAAAGCGGTGGGGATCCCCGAGGCGGCAGGGGTGATGTAGCCACCTTGCCCATGTATGGGCCACTTCTGATTTTACCCCCCGCTTCGAAGCGGTGGGGATCCCCGAGGCGGCAGGGGTGATGTAGCCACCCTGCCCATGTATGGGCCACTTCTGATGTTACCCCCCGCGTTGAAGCGGTGGGGATCCCCGAGGCGGCAGGGGTGATGTAGCCACCCTGCCCATGTATGGGCCACTTCTGATTTTGCCCCCACTTTGAAGCGGTGGGGATCCCCAAGGCAGCAGGGGTGATGTAGCCACCTTGCCCATGTATGGGCCACTTCTGATTTTGCCCCCCGCTCTAAAGCGGTTGGGATCCCCGAGGCGGCAGGGGTGATGTAGCCACCCTACCCATGTATGGGCCACTTCTGATTTTACCCCCCGCTCTGAAGCGGTGGGGATCCCCGAGGCGGCAGGGGTGATGTAGCCGCCTTGCCCACCGACTTCTGATTTTGCCCCCCGCGTTGAAGCGGTGGGGATCCCCGAGGCGGCAGGGGTGATGTTGCCACCTTTCCCATGTATGCGCCACTTCTGATTTTGCCCCCCACTTTGAAGCGGTGGGGATCCCCAAGGCAGCAGGGGTGATGTAGCCACCTTGCCCATGTATGGGCCACTTCTGATTTTGCCCCCCGCTCTAAAGCGGAGGGGATCCCCAAGGCAGCAGGGGTGATGTAGCCACCCTGCCCATGTATGGGCCACTTCTGATTTTACCCCCCGCTCTGAAGCGGTGGGGATCCCCGAGGCGGCAGGGGTGATGTAGCCACCTGCCCACTGGGGGGGCGACTTCTGATTTTTCCCCCGCTTTGAAGCGGTGGGGATCCCCGAGGCGGCAGGGGTGATGTAGCCTCCTTGCCCACTAGTGGGCCACTTCTGATTTTGCCCCCCGCTCTAAAGCGGTGGGGATCCCCGAGGTGGCAGGGGTGATGTAGCCACCTTGCCCATGTATGGGCCACTTCTGATTTTACCCCCCGCTCTGAAGCGGTGGGGATTCCCCGAGTCGGCAGGGGTGATGTAGCCACCTTGCCCACTAGTGGGCCGACTTCTGATTTTGCCCCCCGCGTTGAAGCGGTGGGGATCCCCGAGTCGGCAGGGGTGATGTAGCCACCTTGCCCATGTATGGGCCACTTCTGATTTTGCCCCCCGCTCTAAAGCGGTGGGGATCCCCAAGGCAGCAGGGGTGATGTAGCCACCCTGCCCATGTATGGGCCACTTCTGATTTTACCCCCCGCTCTGAAGCGGTGGGGATCCCCGAGGCGGCAGGGGTGATGTAGCCACCTTTCCCATGTATGGGCCACTTCTGATTTTGCCCCCCACTTTGAAGCGGTGGGGATCCCCAAGGCAGCAGGGGTGATGTAGCCACCTTGCCCATGTATGGGCCACTTCTGATTTTGCCCCCCGCTCTAAAGCGGTGGGGATCCCCAAGGCAGCAGGGGGGAAGTAGCCACCCTGCCCATGTATGGGCCACTTTTGATTTTACCCCCCGCTCTGAAGCGGTGGGGATCCCCGAGGCGGCAGGGGTGATGTAGCCACCTTGCCCATGTATGGGCCACTTCTGATTTTGCCCCCCGCTTTGAAGCGGTGGGGATCCCCGAGGCGGCAGGGGTGATGTAGCCACCTTTCCAATGTATGGGCCACTTCTGATTTTACCCCCCACTCTGAAGCGGTGGGGATCCCCGAGGTGGCAGAGATGATTTAGCCACCTTGCCCACTTATGGGCCACTTCTGATTTTGCCCCCCGCTCTAAAGCGGTGGGGATCCCCGAGGCGGCAGGGGTGGTGTAGCCACCCTGCCCATGTATGGGCCACTTCTGATGTTACCCCCCGCTCTGAAGCGGTGGGGATCCCCGAGTCGGCAGGGGTGATGTAGCCACCTTGCCCACTGGTGGGCCGACTTCTGATTTTGCCCCCCGCGTTGAAGCGGTGGGGATCCCCGAGTCTGCAGGGGTGATGTAGCCACCTTTCCCATGTATGGGCCACTTCTGATTTTGCCCCCCACTTTGAAGCGGTGGGGATCCCCAAGGCAGCAGGGGTGATGTAGCCACCTTGCCCATGTATGGGCCACTTCTGATTTTGCCCCCCGCTCTAAAGCGGTGGGGATCCCCAAGGCAGCAGGGGTGATGTAGCCACCCTGCCCATGTATGGGCCACTTCTGATTTTACCCCCCGCTCTGAAGCGGTGGGGATCCCCGAGGCGGCAGGGGTGATGTAGCCACCTTGCCCATGTATGGGCCACTTCTGATTTTGCCCCTTGCTTTGAAGCGGTGGGGATCCCCGAGGCGGCAGGGGTGATGTAGCCACCTTTCCAATGTATGGGCCACTTCTGATTTTACCCCCCACTCTGAAGCGGTGGGGATCCCCGAGGTGGCAGAGGTGATGTAGCCATCTTGCCCATTTATGGGCCACTTCTGATTTTGCCCCCCGCTCTAAAGCGGTGGGGATCCCCGAGGCGGCAGGGGTGATGTAGCCACCCTGCCCATGTATGGGCCACTTCTGATGTTACCCCCCGCTCTGAAGCGGTGGGGATCCCCGAGTCGGCAGGGGTGATGTAGCCACCTTTCCCATGTATGGGCCACTTCTGATTTTGCCCCCCACTTTGAAGCGGTGGGGATCCCCAAGGCAGCAGGGGTGATGTAGCCATCTTGCCCATTTATGGGCCACTTCTGATTTTGCCCCCCGCTCTAAAGCGGTGGGGATCCCCGAGGCGGCAGGGGTGATGTAGCCACCCTGCCCATGTATGGGCCACTTCTGATTTTGCCCCCCGCTCTGTAGCGGTGGGGATCCCCGAGTCGGCAGGGGTGATGTAGCCACCTTGCCCATGTATGGGCCACTTCTGATTTTGCCCCCCACTTTGAAGCGGTGGGGATCCCCGAGGCGGCAGGGGTGATGTAGCCACCTTGCCCATTTATGGGCCACTTCTGATTTTGCCCCCCGCTCTAAAGCGGTGGGGATCCCCGAGGCGGCAGGGGTGATGTAGCCACCTTGCCCATGTATGGGCCACTTCTGATGTTACCCCCCGCTCTGAAGCGGTGGGGATCCCCGAGGCGGCAGGGGTGATGTAGCCACCTTGCCCACTGGTGGGCCGACTTCTGATTTTGCCCCCCGCGTTGAAGCGGTGGGGATCCCCGAGTCGGCAGGGGTGATGTTGCCACCTTTCCCATGTATGGGCCACTTCTGATTTTGCCCCCCGCTTTGAAGCGGTGGGGATCCCCGAGGCGGCAGGGGTGATGTAGCCACCTTTCCCATGTATGGGCCACTTCTGATTTTGCCCCCCACTTTGAAGCGGTGGGGATCCCCAAGGCAGCAGGGGTGATGTAGCCACCTTGCCCATGTATGGGCCACTTCTGATTTTGCCCCCCGCTCTAAAGCGGTGGGGATCCCCAAGGCAGCAGGGGTGATGTAGCCACCCTGCCCATGTATGGGCCACTTCTGATTTTACCCCCCGCTCTGAAGCGGTGGGGATCCCCGAGGCGGCAGGGGTGATGTAGCCACCTTGCCCATGTATGGGCCACTTCTGATTTTGCCCCTTGCTTTGAAGCGGTGGGGATCCCCGAGGCGGCAGGGGTGATGTAGCCACCTTTCCAATGTATGGGCCACTTCTGATTTTACCCCCCACTCTGAAGCGGTGGGGATCCCCGAGGTGGCAGAGGTGATGTAGCCATCTTGCCCATTTATGGGCCACTTCTGATTTTGCCCCCCGCTCTAAAGCGGTGGGGATCCCCGAGGCGGCAGGGGTGATGTAGCCACCCTGCCCATGTATGGGCCACTTCTGATGTTACCCCCCGCTCTGAAGCGGTGGGGATCCCCGAGTCGGCAGGGGTGATGTAGCCACCTTTCCCATGTATGGGCCACTTCTGATTTTGCCCCCCACTTTGAAGCGGTGGGGATCCCCAAGGCAGCAGGGGTGATGTAGCCATCTTGCCCATTTATGGGCCACTTCTGATTTTGCCCCCCGCTCTAAAGCGGTGGGGATCCCCGAGGCGGCAGGGGTGATGTAGCCACCCTGCCCATGTATGGGCCACTTCTGATTTTGCCCCCCGCTCTGTAGCGGTGGGGATCCCCGAGTCGGCAGGGGTGATGTAGCCACCTCGCCCATGTATGGGCCACTTCTGATTTTGCCCCCCACTTTGAAGCGGTGGGGATCCCCGAGGCGGCAGGGGTGATGTAGCCACCTTGCCCATTTATGGGCCACTTCTGATTTTGCCCCCCGCTCTAAAGCGGTGGGGATCCCCGAGGCGGCAGGGGTGATGTAGCCACCTTGCCCATGTATGGGCCACTTCTGATGTTACCCCCCGCTCTGAAGCGGTGGGGATCCCCGAGGCGGCAGGGGTGATGTAGCCACCTTGCCCACTGGTGGGCCGACTTCTGATTTTGCCCCCCGCGTTGAAGCGGTGGGGATCCCCGAGTCGGCAGGGGTGATGTTGCCACCTTGCCCATGTATGGGCCACTTCTGATTTTGCCCCCCACTTTGAAGCGGTGGGGATCCCCAAGGCAGCAGGGGTGATGTAGCCACCTTGCCCATGTATGGGCCACTTCTGATTTTGCCCCCCGCTCTAAAGCGGAGGGGATCCCCAAGGCAGCAGGGGTGATGTAGCCACCCTGCGCATGTATGGGCCACTTCTGATTTTACCCCCCGCTCTGAAGCGGTGGGGATCCCCGAGGCGGCAGGGGTGATGTAGCCACCTTGCCCACTGGTGGGCCGACTTCTGATTTTGCCCCCCGCTTTGAAGCGGTGGGGATCCCCGAGGCGGCAGGGGTGATGTAGCCTCCTTGCCCACTAGTGGGCCGACTTCTAATTTTGCCCCTCGCTCTAAAGCGGTGGGGATCCCCGAGGCGGCAGGGGTGATGTAGCCACCTTGCCCATGTATGGGCCACTTCTGATTTTACCCCCCGCTCTGAAGCGGTGGGGATCCCCGAGGCGGCAGGGGTGATGTAGCCTCCTTGCCCACTAGTGGGCCGACTTCTAATTTTGCCCCTCGCTCTAAAGCGGTGGGGATCCCCGAGGCGGCAGGGGTGATGTAGCCACCTTGCCCATGTATGGGCCACTTCTGATTTTGCCCCCCGCGTTGAAGCGGTGGGGATCCCCGAGGCGGCAGGGGTGATGTAGCCACCTTTCCCATGTATGGGCCACTTCTGATTTTGCCCCCCACTTTGAAGCGGTGGGGATCCCCAAGGCAGCAGGGGTGATGTAGCCACCTTGCCCATGTATGGGCCACTTCTGATTTTGCCCCCCGCTCTAAAGCGGTGGGGATCCCCAAGGCAGCAGGGGTGATGTAGCCACCCTGCCCATGTATGGGCCACTTCTGATTTTACCCCCCGCTCTGAAGCGGTGGGGATCCCCGAGGCGGCAGGGGTGATGTAGCCACCTTGCCCGTGTATGGGCCACTTCTGATTTTGCCCCCCGCTTTGAAGCGGTGGGGATCCCCGAGGCGGCAGGGGTGATGTAGCAACCTTTCCCATGTATGGGCCACTTCTGATTTTACCCCCCGCTCTGAAGCGGTGGGGATCCCCGAGGTGGCAGAGGTGATGTAGCCACCTTGCCCATTTATGGGCCACTTCTGATTTTGCCCCCCGCTCTAAAGCGGTGGGGATCCCCGAGGCGGCAGGGGTGATGTAGCCACCCTGCCCATGTATGGGCCACTTCTGATTTTACCCCCCGCTCTGAAGCGGTGGGGATCCCCGAGGCGGCAGGGGTGATGTAGCCACCTTGCCCACTGGTGGGCCGACTTCTGATTTTGCCCCCCGCGTTGAAGCGGTGGGGATCCCCGAGGCGGCAGGGGTGATGTAGCCACCTTTCCCATGTATGGGCCACTTCTGATTTTGCCCCCCACTTTGAAGCGGTGGGGATCCCCAAGGCAGCAGGGGTGATGTAGCCACCTTGCCCATGTATGGGCCACTTCTGATTTTGCCCCCCGCTCTAAAGCGGTGGGGATCCCCAAGGCAGCAGGGGTGATGTAGCCACCTTGCCCATGTATGGGCCACTTCTGATTTTACCCCCCGCTCTGAAGCGGTGGGGATCCCCAAGGCAGCAGGGGTGATGTAGCCACCTTGCCCATGTATGGGCCAATTCTGATTTTGCCCCCCGCTCTAAAGCGGTGGGGATCCCCGAGGCGGCAGGGGTGATGTAGCCACCTTGCCCACTGGTGGGCCGACTTCTGATTTTGCTCCCCGCTTTGAAGCGGTGGGGATCCCCGAGGCGGCAGGGGTGATGTAGCCACCTTGCCCACTAGTGGGCCGACTTCTAATTTTGCCCCCCGCTCTAAAGCGGTGGGGATCCCCGAGGCGGCAGGGGTGATGTAGCCACCTTGCCCATGTATGGGCCACTTCTGATTTTGCCCCCCGCTTTGAAGCGGTGGGGATCCCCGAGGCGGCAGGGGTGATGTAGCCACCTTTCCCATGTATGGGCCACTTCTGATTTTACCCCCCGCTCTGAAGCGGTGGGGATCCCCGAGGCGGCAGGGGTGATGTAGCCACCTTGCCCATTTATGGGCCACTTCTGATTTTGCCCCCCGCTCTAAAGCGGTGGGGATCCCCGAGGCGGCAGGGGTGATGTAGCCACCCTGCCCATGTATGGGCCACTTCTGATGTTACCCCCCGCTCTGAAGCGGTGGGGATCCCCGAGGCGGCAGGGGTGATGTAGCCACCTTGCCCACTGGTGGGCCGACTTCTGATTTTGCCCCCCGCGTTGAAGCGGTGGGGATCCCCGAGGCGGCAGGGGTGATGTAGCCACCTTTCCCATGTATGGGCCACTTCTGATTTTGCCCCCCACTTTGAAGCGGTGGGGATCCCCAAGGCAGCAGGGGTGATGTAGCCACCCTGCCCATGTATGGGCCACTTCTGATCTTACCCCCCGCTCTGAAGCGGTGGGGATCCCCGAGGCGGCAGGGGTGATGTAGCCACCTTGCCCATGTATGGGCCACTTCTGATTTTGCCCCCCGCTTTGAAGCGGTGGGGATCCCCGAGGCGGCAGGGGTGATGTAGCCACCTTTCCCATGTATGGGCCACTTCCGATTTTACCCCCCGCTTTGAAGCGGTGGGGATCCCCGAGGCGGCAGGGGTGATGTAGCCACCTTGCCCATGCATGGGCCACTTCTGATTTTGCCCCCCGCTCTAAAGCGGTGGGGATCCCCGAGGCGGCAGGGGTGATGTAGCCACCTTGCCCATGTATGGGCCACTTCTGATTTTGCCCCCCGCTTTGAAGCGGTGGGGATCCCCGAGGCGGCAGGGGTGATGTAGCCACCTTTCCCATGTATGGGCCACTTCTGATTTTACTCTCCGCTTTGAAGCGGTGGGGATCCCCCAGGCGGCAGGGGTGATGTAGCCACCTTGCCCATTTATTGGCCACTTCTGATGTTACCCCCCGCTCTGAAGCGGCGGGGATCCCCGAGGCGGCAGGGGTGATGTAGCCACCTTGCCCATGTATGGGCCACTTCTGATTTTATCCCCCGCTCTGAAGCGGTGGGGATCCCCGAGGCGGCAGGGGTGATGTAGCCACCTTGCCCACTGGTGGGCCGACTTCTGATTTTGCCCCCCGCGTTGAAGCGGTGGGGACCCCCGAGTCGGCAGGGGTGATGTAGCCACCTTTCCCATGTATGGGCCACTTCTGATTTTACCCCCCGCTCTAAAGCGGTGGGGATCCCCAAGGCAGCAGGGGTGATGTAGCCACCCTGCCCATGTATGGGCCACTTCTGATTTTACCCCCCGCTCTGAAGCGGTGGGGATCCCCAAGGCGGCAGGGGTGATGTAGCCACCTTGCCCACTGGTGGGCCGACTTCTGATTTTGCTCCCCGCTTTGAAGCGGTCGGGATCCCCGAGGCGGCAGGGGTGATGTAGCCACCTTGCCCACTAGTGGGCCGACTTCTAATTTTGCCCCCCGCTCTAAAGCGGTGGGGATCCCCGAGGCGGCAGGGCTGATGTAGCCACCTTGCCCATGTATGGGCCACTTCTGATTTTACCCCCCGCTCTGAAGCGGTGGGGATCCCCGAGTCGGCAGGGGTGATGTAGCCACCTTGCCCACTGGTGGGCCGACTTCTGATTTTGCCCCCCGCGTTGAAGCGGTGGGGATCCCCGAGGCGGCAGGGGTGATGTAGCCACCTTTCCCATGTATGGGCCACTTCTGATTTTGCCCCCCACTTTGAAGCGGTGGGGATCCCCAAGGCAGCAGGGGTGATGTAGCCACCTTGCCCATGTATGGGCCACTTCTGATTTTGCCCCCCGCTCTAAAGCGGTGGGGATCCCCAAGGCAGCAGGGGTGATGTAGCCACCCTGCCCATGTATGGGCCACTTCTGATTTTACCCCCCGCTCTGAAGCGGTGGGGATCCCCGAGGCGGCAGGGGTGATGTAGCCACCTTGCCCATGTATGGGCCACTTCTGATTTTGCCCCCCGCTTTGAAGCGGTGGGGATCCCCGAGGCGGCAGGGGTGATGTAGCCACCTTTCCCATGTATGGGCCACTTCTGATTTTACCCCCCGCTCTGAAGCGGTGGGGATCCCCCAGGTGGCAGAGGTGATGTAGCCACCTTGCCCATTTATGGGCCACTTCTGATTTTGCCCCCCGCTCTAAAGCGGTGGGGATCCCCGAGGCGGCAGCGGTGATGTAGCCACCCTGCCCATGTATGGGCCACTTCTGATGTTACCCCCCTCTCTGAAGCGGTGGGGATCCCCGAGGCGGCAGGGGTGATGTAGCCACCTTGCCCACTGGTGGGCCGACTTCTGATTTTGCCCCCCGCGTTGAAGCAGTGGGGATCCCCGAGGCGGCAGGGGTGATGTAGCCACCTTTCCCATGTATGGGCCACTTCTGATTTTGCCCCCCACTTTGAAGCGGTGGGGATCCCCAAGGCAGCAGGGGTGATGTAGCCACCCTGCCCATGTATGGGCCACTTCTGATTTTACCCCCCGCTCTGAAGCGGTGGGGATCCCCGAGGCGGCAGGGGTGATGTAGCCACCTTGCCCATGTATGGGCCACTTCTGATTTTACCCCCCGCTCTGAAGCGGTGGGGATCCCCGAGGCGGCAGGGGTGATGTAGCCACCTTGCCCATGTATGGGCCAGTTCTGATTTTGCCCCCCGCTTTGAAGCAATGGGGATCCCCGAGTCGGCAGTGGTGATGTAGCCACCTTGCCCATCTATGGGCCACTTCTGATTTTGCCCCCCACTTTGAAGCGGTGGGGATCCCCAAGGCAGCAGGGGTGATGTAGCCACCTTGCCCATTTATGGGCCACTTCTGATTTTGCCCCCCGCTCTGAAGCGGTGGGGATCCCCGAGGCGGCAGGGGTGATGTAGCCACCTTGCCCATGTATGGGCCACTTCTGATTTTACCCCCCGCTCTGAAGCGGTGGGGATCCCCGAGGCGGCGGGGGTTACGTAGCCACCTTGCCCACTGGTGGGCCGACTTATGATTTTGCCCCCCGCTCTAAAGCGGTGGGGATCCCCGAGGCGGCAGGGGTGATGTAGCCACCTTGCCCATGTATGGGCCACTTCTGATTTTGCCCCCCGCTCTAAAGTGGTGGGGATCCCCGAGGCGGCAGGGGTGATGTAGCCACCTTGCCCATGTATGGGCCACTTCTGATTTTGCCCCCCACTTTGAAGCGGTGGGGATCCCCAAGGCAGCAGGGGTGATGTAGCCACCTTGCCCATGTATGGGCCACTTCTGATTTTGCCCCCCGCTCTAAAGTGGTGGGGATCCCCGAGGCGGCAGGGGTGATGTAGCCACCTTGCCCACTCGTAGGCCGACTTCTGATTTTGCCCCGTGCTCTGAAGCGGTGGGGATCCCCGAGGCGGCAGGGGTGAGGTAGCCACCTTGCCCATGTATGGGCCACTTCTGATTTCGCCCCCCACTTTGAAGCGATGGGGATCCCCGAGTTGGCAGGGGTGATGTAGCCACCTTGCCCATCTATGGGCCACTTCTGATTTTGCCCCCCACTTTGAAGCGGTGGGGATCCCCAAGGCAGCAGGGGTGATGTAGCCACCTTGCCCGTGTATGGGCCACTTCTGATTTTGCCCCCCGCTCTAAAGCGGTGGGGATCCCCGAGGCGGCAGGGGTGATGTAGCCACCTTGCCCACTCGTGGGCCGACTTCTGATTTTGCCCCCTGCTCTGAAGCGGTGGGGATCCCCGAGGCGGCAGGGGTGATGTAGCCACCTTGCCCATGTATGGGCCACTTCTGATTTTGCCCCCCACTCTAAAGCGGTGGGGATCCGCGAGGCGGCAGGGGTGATGTAGCCACCCTGCCCATGTATGGGCCACTTCTGATTTTACTCCCCGCTTTGAAGCGGTGGGGATCCCCGAGGCGGCAGGGGTGATGTAGCCACCTTTCCCATGTATGGGCCACTTCTGATTTTACTCTCCGCTTTGAAGCGGTGGGGATCCCCGAGGCGGCAGGGGTGATGTAGCCACCTTGCCCATTTATTGGCCACTTCTGATTTTGCCCCCCGCTCTAAAGCGGTGGGGATCCCCGAGGCGGCAGGGGTGATGTAGCCACCTTGCCCATGTATGGGCCACTTCTGATTTTGCCCCCCACTCTAAAGCGGTGGGGATCCGCGAGGCGGCAGGGGTGATGTAGCCACCCTGCCAATGTATGGGCCACTTCTGATTTTACCCCCCGCTTTGAAGCGGTGGGGATCCCCGAGGCGGCGGGGGTGATGTAGCCACCTTTCCCATGTATGGGCCACTTCTGATTTTACTCTCCGCTTTGAAGCGGTGGGGATCCCCGAGGCGGCAGGGGTGATGTAGCCACCCTGCCCATGTATGGGCCACTTCTGATGTTACCCCCCGCTCTGAAGCGGTGGGGATCCCCGAGGCGGCAGGGGTGATGTAGCCACCTTGCCCATGTATGGGCCACTTCTGATTTTATCCCCCGCTTTGAAGCGGTGGGGATCCCCGAGGCGGCAGGGGTGATGTAGCCACCTTGCCCACTGGTGGGCCGACTTCTGATTTTGCCCCCCGCGTTGAAGCGGTGGGGACCCCCGAGTCGGCAGGGGTGATGTAGCCACCTTTCCCATGTATGGGCCACTTCTGATTTTGCACCCCACTTTGAAGCGGTGGGGATCCCCAAGGCAGCAGGGGTGATGTAGCCACCTTGCCCATGTATGGGCCACTTCCGATTTTACCCCCCGCTCTAAAGCGTTGGGGATCCCCAAGGCAGCAGGGGTGATGTAGCCACCCTGCCCATGTATGGGCCACTTCTGATTTTACCCCCTGCTCTGAAGCGGTGGGGATCCCCGAGGCGGCAGGGGTGATGTAGCCACCTTGCCCATGTATGGGCCACTTCTGATTTTGCCCCCCACTTTGAAGCGGTGGGGATCCCCAAGGCGGCAGGGGTGATGTAGCCACCTTGCCCATGTATGGGCCACTTCTGATTTTGCCCCCCGCTCTAAAGTGGTGGGGATCCCCGAGGCGGCAGGGGTGATGTAGCCACCTTGCCCACTCGTGGGCCGACTTCTGATTTTGCCCCGTGCTCTGAAGCGGTGGGGATCCCCGAGGCGGCAGGGATGATGTAGCCACCTTGCCCATGTATGGGCCACTTCTGATTTCGCCCCCCACTTTGAAGCGATGGGGATCCCCGAGTTGGCAGGGGTGATGTAGCCACCTTGCCCATCTATGGGCCACTTCTGATTTTGCCCCCCACTTTGAAGCGGTGGGGATCCCCAAGGCAGCAGGGGTGATGTAGCCACCTTGCCCATGTATGGGCCACTTCTGATTTTGCCCCCCGCTCTAAAGCGGTGGGGATCCCCGAGGCGGCAGGGGTGATGTAGCCACCTTGCCCACTCGTGGGCCGACTTCTGATTTTGCCCCCTGCTCTGAAGCGGTGGGGATCCCCGAGGCGGCAGGGGTGATGTAGCCACCTTTCCCATGTATGGGCCACTTCTGATTTTGCCCCCCACTCTAAAGCGGTGGGGATCCCCAAGGCAGCAGGGGTGATTTAGCCACCTTGCCCACTGGTGGGCCGACTTCTGATTTTGCACCCCGCTTTGAAGCGGTGGGGATCCCCGAGGCGGCAGGGGTGATGTAGCCACCTTGCCCACTAGTGGGCCAACTTCTAATTTTGCCCCCCGCTCTAAAGCGGTGGGGATCCCCGAGGCGGCAGGGGTGATGTAGCCACCTTGCCCATGTATGGGCCACTTCTGATTTTACCCCCCGCTCTAAAGCGGTGGGGATCCCCGAGTCGGCAGGGGTGATGTAGCCACCTTGCCCACTTGTGGGCCGACTTCTGATTTTGCCCCCCGCGTTGAAGCGGTGGGGATCCCCGAGGCGGCAGGGGTGATGTAGCCACCTTGCCCATGTAAGGGCCACTTCTGATTTTATCCCCCGCTCTGAAGCGGTGGGGATCCCCGAGGCGGCAGGGGTGATGTAGCCACCTTGCCCACTGGTGGGCCGACTTCTGATTTTGCCCCCCGCGTTGAAGCGGTGGGGATCCCCGAGTCGGCAGGGGTGATGTAGCCACCTTTCCCATGTATGGGCCACTTCTGATTTTGCCCCCCACTTTGAAGCGGTGGGGATCCCCAAGGCAGCAGGGGTGATGTAGCCACCTTGCCCATGTATGGGCCACTTCTGATTTTACCCCCCGCTCTAAAGCGGTGGGGATCCCCAAGGCAGCAGGGGTGATGTAGCCACCCTGCCCATGTATGGGCCACTTCTGATTTTGCCCCCCGCTCTGAAGCGGTGGGGATCCCCGAGGCGGCAGGGGTGATGTAGCCACCTTGCCCATGTATGGGCCACTTCTGATTTTGCCCCCCGCTCTAAAGTGGTGGGGATCCCCGAGGCGGCAGGGGTGATGTAGCCACCTTGCCCACTCGTGGGCCGACTTCTGATTTTGCCCCCTGCTCTGAAGCGGTGGGGATCCCCGAGGCGGCAGGGGTGATGTAGCCACCTTGCCCATGTATGGGCCACTTCTGATTTTGCCCCCCACTTTGAAGCGGTGGGGATCCCCAAGGCAGCAGGGGTGATGTAGCCACCTTGCCCATGTATGGGCCACTTCTAATTTTGCCCCCCGCTCTAAAGCGGTGGGGATCCCCGAGGCGGCGGGGGTGATGTAGCCACCCTGCCCATGTATGGGCCACTTCTGATTTTACCCCCCGCTCTGAAGCGGTGGGGATCCCCGAGGCGGCAGGGGTGATGTAGCCACCTTGCCCATGTATGGGCCACTTCTGATTTTGCCCCCCGCTTTGAAGCGGTGGGGATCCCCGAGGCGGCAGGGGTGATGTAGCCACCTTTCCCATGTATGGGCCACTTCTGATTTTACCCCCCGCTCTGAAGCGGTGGGGATCCCCGAGGTGGCAGAGGTGATGTAGCCACCTTGCCCATTTATGGGCCACTTCTGATTTTGCCCCCCGCTCTAAAGCGGTGGGGATCCCCGAGGCGGCAGGGGTGATGTAGCCACCCTGCCCATGTATGGGCCACTTCTGATGTTACCCCCCTCTCTGAAGCGGTGGGGATCCCCGAGGCGGCAGGGGTGATGTAGCCACCTTGCCCACTGGTGGGCCGACTTCTGATTTTGCCCCCCGCTTTGAAGCGGTGGGGATCCCCGAGTCGGCAGGGGTGATGTAGCCACCTTTCCCATGTATGGGCCACTTCTGATTTTGCCCCCCACTTTGAAGCGGTGGGGATCCCCAAGGCAGCAGGGGTGATGTAGCCACCTTGCCCATGTATGGGCCACTTCTGATTTTACCCCCCGCTCTAAAGCGGTGGGGATCCCCAAGGCAGCAGGGGTGATGTAGCCACCCTGCCCATGTATGGGCCACTTCTGATTTTGCCCCCCGCTCTGAAGCGGTGGGGATCCCCGAGGCGGCAGGGGTGATGTAGCCACCTTGCCCATGTATGGGCCACTTCTGATTTTGCCCCCCGCTCTAAAGTGGTGGGGATCCCCGAGGCGGCAGGGGTGATGTAGCCACCTTGCCCACTCGTGGGCCGACTTCTGATTTTGCCCCCTGCTCTGAAGCGATGGGGATCCCCGAGTTGGCAGGGGTGATGTAGCCACCTTGCCCATCTATGGGCCACTTCTGATTTTGCCCCCCACTTTGAAGCGGTGGGGATCCCCAAGGCAGCAGGGGTGATGTAGCCACCTTGCCCATGTATGGGCCACTTCTAATTTTGCCCCCCGCTCTAAAGCGGTGGGGATCCCCGAGGCGGCGGGGGTGATGTAGCCACCCTGCCCATGTATGGGCCACTTCTGATTTTACCCCCCGCTCTGAAGCGGTGGGGATCCCCGAGGCGGCAGGGGTGATGTAGCCACCTTGCCCATGTATGGGCCACTTCTGATTTTGCCCCCCGCTTTGAAGCGGTGGGGATCCCCGAGGCGGCAGGGGTGATGTAGCCACCTTTCCCATGTATGGGCCACTTCTGATTTTACCCCCCGCTCTGAAGCGGTGGGGATCCCCGAGGTGGCAGAGGTGATGTAGCCACCTTGCCCATTTATGGGCCACTTCTGATTTTGCCCCCCGCTCTAAAGCGGTGGGGATCCCCGAGGCGGCAGGGGTGATGTAGCCACCCTGCCCATGTATGGGCCACTTCTGATGTTACCCCCCTCTCTGAAGCGGTGGGGATCCCCGAGGCGGCAGGGGTGATGTAGCCACCTTGCCCACTGGTGGGCCGACTTCTGATTTTGCCCCCCGCTTTGAAGCGGTGGGGATCCCCGAGGCGGCAGGGGTGATGTAGCCACCTTGCCCATGTATGGGCCACTTCTGATTTTGCCCCCCACTTTGAAGCGGTGGGGATCCCCAAGGCAGCACGGGTGATGTAGCCACCATGCCCATGTATGGGCCACTTCTGATTTTACCCCCCGCTCTGAAGCGGTGGGGATCCGCGAGGCGGCACGGGTGATGTAGCCACCTTGCCCACTGGTGGGCCGACTTCTGCTTTTGCCCCCCGCTTTGAAGCGGTGGGGATCCCCGAGGCGGCAGGGGTGATGTAGCCACCTTGCCCATGTATGGGCCACTTCTGATTTTGCCCCCCGCTTTGAAGCGGTGGGGATCCCCGAGGCGGCAGGGGTGATGTAGCCACCTTTCCCATGTATGGGCCACTTCTGATTTTGCCCCCCACTTTGAAGCGATGGGGATCCCCGAGTCGGCAGGGATGATGTAGCCACGTTGCCCATTTATGGGCCACTTCTGATTTTGCCCCCCACTTTGAAGCGGTGGGGATCCCCAAGGCAGCAGGGGTGATGTAGCCACCTTGCCCACTGGTGGGCCGACTTCTGATTTTGCCCCCCGCTCTTGAGGGTTGGGGATCCGCGAGGCGGTAGGGGTGATGTAGCCACCCTGCCCATGTATGGGCCACTTCTGATTTTACCCCCCGCTCTGAAGCGGTGGGGATCCCCGAGGCGGCAGGGGTGATGTAGCCACCTTGCCCATGTATGGGCCAGTTCTGATTTTGCCCCCCGCTTTGAAGCAATGGGGATCCCCGAGTCGGCAGGGGTGATGTAGCCACCTTGCCCATCTATGGGCCACTTCTGATTTTGCCCCCCACTTTGAAGCGGTGGGGATACCCAAGGCAGCAGGGGTGATGTAGCCACCTTGCCCATTTATGGGCCACTTCTGATTTTGCCCCCCGCTCTGAAGCGGTGGGGATCCCCGAGGCGGCAGGGGTGATGTAGCCACCTTGCCCATGTATGGGCCACTTCTGATTTTACCCCCCGCTCTGAAGCGGTGGGGATCCCCGAGGCGGCGGGGGTGATGTAGCCACCTTGCCCATTTATGGGCCACTTCTGATTTGGCCCCCCGCTCTGAAGCGGTGGGGATCCCCGAGGCGGCAGGGGTGATGTAGCCACCTTGCCCATGTATGGGCCACTTCTGATTTTGCCCCCCACTTTGAAGCGGTGGGGATCCCCAAGGCAGCAGGGGTGATGTAGCCACCTTGCCCATTTATGGGCCACTTCTGATTTTGCCCCCCGCTCTGAAGCGGTGGGGATCCCCAAGGCGGCAGGGGTGATGTAGCCACCTTGCCCATGTATGGGCCACTTCTGATTTTACCCCCCGCTCTGAAGCGGTGGGGATCCCCGAGGCGGCGGGGGTTACGTAGCCACCTTGCCCACTGGTGGGCCGACTTATGATTTTGCCCCCCGCTCTAAAGCGGTGGGGATCCCCGAGGCGGCAGGGGTGATGTAGCCACCTTGCCCATGTATGGGCCACTTCTGATTTTGCCCCCCGCTCTAAAGTGGTGGTGATCCCCGAGGCGGCAGGGGTGATGTAGCCACCTTGCCCATGTATGGGCCACTTCTGATTTTGCCCCCTGCTCTGAAGCGGTGGGGATCCCCGAGGCGGCAGGGGTGATGTAGCCACCTTGCCCATGTATGGGCCACTTCTGATTTTGCCCCCCACTCTAAAGCGTTGGGGATCCGCGAGGCGGCAGGGGTGATGTAGCCACCCTGCCCATGTATGGGCCACTTCTGATTTTACCCCCCGCTTTGAAGCGGTGGAGATCCCCGAGGCGGCGGGGGTGATGTAGCCACCTTGCCCATGTATGGGCCACTTCTGATTTTACCCCCCGCTTTGAAGCGGTGGGGATCCCCGAGGCGGCGGGGGTGATGTAGCCACCTTGCCCATTTATGGGCCACTTCTGATTTTGCCCCCCGCTCTAAAGCGGTGGGGATCCGCGAGGCGGCAGGGGTGATGTAGCCACCATGCCCATGTATGGGCCATTTCTGATTTTACCCCCCGCTCTGAAGCGGTGGGGATCCCCAAGGCAGCAGGGGTGATGTAGCCACCCTGCCCATGTATGGGCCATTTCTGATTTTACCCTCCGCTTTGAAGCGGTGGGGATCCCCGAGGCGGTAGGGGTGATGTAGCCACCCTGCCCATGTATGGGCCATTTCTGATTTTACCCCCCGCTTTGAAGCGGTGGGGATCCCCGAGGCGGCAGGGGTGATGTAGCCACCTTGTGCACTCGTGGGCCGACTTCTGATTTTGCCCCCTGCTCTGAGGCGCTGGGGATCCCTGAGGCGGCAGGGGTGATGTAGCCACCTTGCCCATGTATGGGCCACTTCTGATTTCGCCCCCCGCTTTGAAGCGATGGGGATCCCCGTGTCGGCAGGGGTGATGTAGCCACCTTGCCCATCTATGGGCCACTTCTGATTTTGCCCCCCACTTTGAAGCGGCGGGGATCCCCAAGGCAGCACGGGTGATGTAGCCACCTTGCCCATTTATGGGCCACTTCCGATTTTGCCCCCCGCTCTAAAGCGGTGGGGATCCCCGAGGCGGCAGGGGTGATGTAGCCACCCTGCCCATGTATGGGCCACTTCTGCTTTTACCACCCGCTTTGAAGCGGTGGGGATCCCCGAGGCGGCAGGGGTGATGTAGCCACCTTGCCCACTGGTGGGCCGACTTCTGATTTTGCTCCCCGCTGTAAAGCGGAGGGGATCCCCAAGGCGGCAGGGGTGATGTAGCCACCTTGTGCACTCGTGGGCCGACTCCTGATTTTGCCCCCCACTTTGAAGCGCTGGGGATCCCTGAGGCGGCAGGGGTGATGTAGCCACCTTGCCCATGTATGGGCCACTTCTGATTTCGCCCCCCGCCGTGAAGCGGTGGAGATCCCCAAGGCGGCAGGGGTGATGTAGCCCCCTTTCCCATGTATGGGCCACTTCTGATTTTACCCCCCGCTCTGAAGCGCTGGGGATCCCCGAGGCGGCAGGGGTGATGTAGCCACCTTGCCCATGTATGGGCCACTTCTGATTTTGCCCCCCGCTCTGAAGCGGTGGGGATCCCCGAGGCGGCAGGGGTGATGTAGCCACCTTGCCCCCGCTACAACTACTTTCATGTTGAGTTTTGTACATCAGATACATGCAACAACAACAAAATTCATCATCAGACTGCAGGCTTGTCCGGACTACCGATGCCCCGTGTGGTGAGATTTGTGTTGCTGAGAAACACTCGCAGTATGCTCGGAACGTGCCTTGCATGTGTCAGTTGTACTCTTTCGAAGAGATTATACGGAAGACGAATGAGGTGCACACCATTTTCAGCACACGTATATTCCTTCTGGCGATCCAGCCATTGCTGTTGCAGGAATGCGGCCTGGGTCTTGTGAAAATGTGGTGTGAAGTGATAGTGGTGTGCCCCATCATACTCCAGTGCAAGAGACAATTCACCACAGTACATATCCAACTCCAAAGGGGGTTGTGCAGTGTCCGGTCAGGCTTCAATGTGGCATCGTCTAATGCTCTCTGTGATGAAACGCGCAGATCGGGGAAGTTCCCGTAGTCGTTGCTGTTTGTAGTGCCAGCTTTTGTAGATATTGTAAACAGTATGGTCAAAATTGGAGTCTTGGGGTCATCTATTCGGTGGAGAAGGTAGAAGGAGGTGGGAATAAGGTCATCAAATCAGCCCAAAGGGCACGGATTGCACGGTCTTAGGCACCAGTCCTTCCCTCTAATTTCATGGTTGGAGGTTTGCAGCAATGGTCCGGTGTAGGCATTCGTTGGTTGGAAATTATTCCGGAACGTTGTGGCAGTTCCTTCCATTGTTTGACCGACGTTGGCGGGTGGTGCTTGTTCGTGATTTGGACGACATGTTTACAATGAGTCCTGCTTTGAAGGTGTGGATCCATGCCCCCCGCATGCCCTTGTTTCATCGCCAAATTGTATACCTGGGCACAGCTGAAATTTGGGACACTGATCCCAAGCACGTGCGGGTTCTGGGGGATGAATATGCGTGGTCAGCTGGCTGGATTGGGCGTCGCAACAACCAAGGTGCCTTTTTTGGCATTCACAAGGCGCTAAAAAGCATGCGTCGCCACGTGCAAACGGACAAGGGGTATTGTACTGATGAAAGGTGGCTACTCAAAGCGGCAAGGGAGGGACTATTTGGATTTAAGCAAACTTGGCCATGGCACAGCACGGTACACAAAATCAGCGAGATCTCTGCGCGTCTCGATCTACCTTTTGAGAACGATGAGGATGCTGCCTGGCTTGCCCTATTGCGGCGATACAGGGCTTTGCCAGTCAATAGGATCAGTGTGTTACCTCTCATGCACATTGACTGACAGAACAACCTATGATGCCTGCCACTCGCTGCAGGGAAACTCTGAAGCCTCATATTGCCTATCTTGACGTAACAATGTGTCACCGTCATTCTATCCTTCTGCCCCGGTCGGCACATTACTCATGTGTGGCACTGCAGGGTGGGGCCCCAAGTGCTGCAGGACAGGACATACCACCATGTGTGGCAATGATTTGTTGTGTGGCACATGAACACACGGATCGAATTCTTGTAGATGAGGATGCAGGGGGGGCTAGGGTGGGGGAAGGGGTTTGGACAAACCGACGCTTGCTGGTGGTAAACCAATGGGATTTGCGAGCAAATTGTTGGCATCAAGGTACCTAAAACCGGTGGTTTTTTAAACGTAAAGGATTCTCTGCTTTTCAGCTGAAGGTTGTCCATCATGCTATTCCTTCGTTCAACGCTCTCATCAGCAACCCTCAACAACCAACGATGTCCTGCATCCGAAGGCAGACCCCTCAACAGCAGCGGAAGGCAGCCGTGGAGAAGGCATTGGGCAAGATTGGTGGCCCCGATAAAGTGGCTTCGTTGCTTAACGAATACCAAGTCTTGACCGGAACCAATGCTGCAGCAAGAGGAACAATAGAAAAAGAAAAACTTGTCATGAATCTTGCCATTATCGGGCACGTCGATTGTGGGAAATCGACGCTGCTGGGCCATCTAGCTTATAAATTAGGAGGAATCGACAAGAGAAAAATTGAGAAATTTGAAAAGGAAGCCTTGCAGATGGGGAAAGGATCATTCAAATATGCTTAGATATTGGACAACTTGAAAGCGGAGCGCGAGAGGGGGATCACTATTGATTATGCCGATTGGAAGATCCAAACAAGCAAGTACATGGTTCACCTGATTGATTGTCCAGGTCACAGGGACTTTATTAAGAATGCAATCACAGGCATGGTTCAAGCAGATGCTGCCATTCTAACAGTTGTGTCAAGTACCGGCGAATTTGAGGCGGGAATATCAAAGAATGGGCAGACCCGAGAACATGCTCTTCTGGCTTACACCATGGGTGTGAAGCAGCTGATTGTGGCCGTCAACAAGATTGACAATACTGAGCCACCGTACTCTGAGGCTCGCTTCAAGGAAATCAAAAAAGAGGTTTCGGCATATGTGAAGAAGGTTGGATACAACCCACACAATGTGGCATGTGTGCCCACATCTGCTTGGCACGGAGACAACCTCATTGAGCCATCTGCAAAACTGAGTTGGTTCAAAGGTTGGGAGGTGAAGAGAACGGAGAACAGAACGGAAACGCTGACCGTCGGCAAGACCCTACTCGAAGCCATAGACAATCTCCTCCCGCCAGTGCGGGCAGTGGGGACACCTTTCAGAATGGCGATTACTCGAGTGTTCAAGGTCTACGGAGTTGGGACCGTCGCGGCGGGTCCGGTTCTAGGTGGGACACTCCGGCCAGGCGATTCCGTTACTGTAGGGCCGGCTAACATCACCACAGTGGCCCAGAGCATAGAGATGTTCCACAAGGCCGTGAACGAGGCCCAGCCCGGGGACTACATTGGGGTCAATTTGAGTAATGTTTCAAGAAAGGAAATCCACCGAGGGATGGTGCTCAGTTCGCCGAACCAGCCGATCCAAGGGGTCCGTTCCTTTTTGGCCCAGATCATCATCTTGAACCATCCGGGGGAGATACATGCGGGGTATACTCCAGTCTTCGATTTTGGCAATGCTTGCCATGTGGCGTGCAAATTCGCTGAGCTACGGCAGAAGATTGACAGGCGCAGTGGCAAGGTTCTGGAGAAGAACCCGAAGATGGTGAAGAGTGGGGATGCTGCCACGGTGATTTGTGTTCCTCAGAAGCCGTTGTGTGTGGAGACCTACAAGGAGTTTCCTCCTTTGGGCAGGTTCGCCGTGAGAGATATGAGGCAAACAGTCGCCGTAGGAGTCATCAAGTCTGTGGAGAAGGTAGAAGGAGCTGGGAATAAGGTCATCAAATCAGCCCAAAGGGCACGGATTGCACGGTCTTAGGCACCAGTCCTTCCCTCTAGTTTCATGGTTGGAGGTTTGCAGCAATTCTCTCTGTTCAGACTGACATCAGTCTGACAAGGCCGGGGTTCTGCATCTTCCTAATTTGCCTTTGCATGATGCTTTCTGTTTTTGTCTGGACTGTCACTACCCGTCTCGCCTTCATGCCTTGCCTCAAGCTCCTTGCAAGCAGCACTCGAGCAAGCAGAATAGAAGCAAGGCGTCAGCTTTCAAATCCTGCAGTGCCTCAGTCTTTCTGCGCTGATGGCGGCGGACATTGGGTTTTTTGTCTCATGCTCTCTAAGTCTTGTCTGATTTTTGTGTATGATTTTGATTATATAACAACACACGATCATTGTTTCTCCAAGCCCATGGTGTGTTTTTGAAAGTGCCCAGCAGTGGTGGCCAGTTTGTACCACAACCCACCGCCGATTTCTTCACCTAGGAATGTGCGGCTGTCCTTGGGTGAAATTTGCATGTGGTGCAGCGTTGTGTGCCTTCGAGCAGTTGCAATCCAACATCTCTTGGTAGGGGGCCATGTTAAACAAGGTTAGTCTACCAAAGGTGCTTTATATATCTGTGTTGCGTGAATGCTCCTTTGGATTATTCAAATGGATATCTTCTATGTGTATTTTGGATATTCCAGTCTTCTAATGCCCGGTGTACATGTACCCTGTTTGAGATATGCAGCAATTATGTGGTGATCCCAGACTCCTCATATATCAGTTCCGCACGGCGGTTCTCTAACAGCTCAAACCGACCGGATGACCTATTGGCCACATTGAGTTGGCAGCGGAATCCCAAGTTCCCTTGCACGCTGAGGGGAACAGGGAATGTGCGAATGGTAAGCCAAGGTGCATGTGGTTGATTGATTTGGGAGTCCATGTGGTTGGAACAGTATGGTCAAAATTGTAGTCTTGGGGTATGCAATTCAACAGGGTGACGAAGACATCCCACTGGTCAGCCATATATGTCACCTGCTTAGTTCTACACATCAAATGGATGGTTAATGAACAAGGAAACAAAAGTACAAACCAAAGGGGATAAAACAACCATATATAGGAGACACAAGTAAGAGACAAACAACTATGCCTGCAGTGAGATGCAGTAAGCGCTGGAAGCGAGAATGCTTGGCAGCAAGGCGCTTGTGTACATGGGAGATAGGTAGGTAGGGTTGCAAAATGAATCGTTCAATTGCTGGAGGCCGCACTCAAGTTGTGTGTTATTGCCTGTTTGGGTCAACCATAGAAGCCTCCCCCATTGGTCATGGCGGAATGTCCCATAAAATAAAACTCTATCTGCTGGGTTTGGACTGTAACATGCGTAGAATCCCTAAAGAGTTTGCGGTGATCGCATACATTTCACAGAGCATATGGGAGGGAGCACGACTAATGCCAGAAAAAATGGTAAGCATGTATACCCCAAGGTTGCTAATATCGGTGGTCCGGTGTAGACATTCGTTGGTTGGAAATTATTCCGGAACGTTGTGGCAGTTCCTTCCATTGTTTGACCGACGTTGGCGGGTGGTGCTTGTTCGTGATTTGGACGACATGTTTACAATGAGTCCTGCTTTGAAGGTGTGGATCCATGCCCCCCGCATGCCCTTGTTTCATCGCCAAATTGTATACCTGGGAACAGCTGAAATTTGGGACACTGATCCCAAGCACGTGCGGGTTCTGGGGGATGAATATGCGTGGTCAGCTGGCTGGATTGGGCGTCGCAACAACCAAGGTGCCTTTTTTGGCATTCACAAGGCGCTAAAAAGCATGCGTCGCCACGTGCAAACGGACAAGGGGTATTGTACTGATGAAAGGTGGCTACTCAAAGCGGCAAGGGAGGGACTATTTGGATTTAAGCAAACTTGGCCATGGCACAGCACGGTACACAAAATCAGCGAGATCTCTGCGCGTCTCGATCTACCTTTTGAGAACGATGAGGATGCTGCCTGGCTTGCCCTATTGCGGCGATACAGGGCTTTGCCAGTCAATAGGATCAGTGTGTTACCTCTCATGCACATTGACTGACAGAACAACCTATGATGCCTGCCACTCGCTGCAGGGAAACTCTGAAGCCTCATATTGCCTATCTTGACGTAACAATGTGTCACCGTCATTCTATCCTTCTGCCCCGGTCGGCACATTACTCATGTGTGGCACTGCAGGGTGGGGCCCCAAGTGCTGCAGGACAGGACATACCACCATGTGTGGCAATGATTTGTTGTGTGGCACATGAACACACGGATCGAATTCTTGTAGATGAGGATGCAGGGGGGGCTAGGGTGGGGGAAGGGGTTTGGACAAACCGACGCTTGCTGGTGGTAAACCAATGGGATTTGCGAGCAAATTGTTGGCATCAAGGTACCAAAAACCGGTGGTTTTTTAAACGTAAAGGATTCTCTGCTTTTCAGCTGAAGGTTGTTAATCATGCTATTCCTTCGTTCAACGCTCTCATCAGCAACCCTCAACAACCAACGATGTCCTGCATCCGAAGGCAGACCCCTCAACAGCAGCGGAAGGCAGCCGTGGAGAAGGCATTGGGCAAGATTGGTGGCCCCGATAAAGTGGCTTCGTTGCTTAACGAATACCAAGTCTTGACCGGAACCAATGCTGCAGCAAGAGGAACAATAGAAAAAGAAAAACTTGTCATGAATCTTGCCATTATCGGGCACGTCGATTGTGGGAAATCTACGCTGCTGGGCCATCTAGCTTATAAATTAGGAGGAATCGACAAGAGAAAAATTGAGAAATTTGAAAAGGAAGCCTTGCAGATGGGGAAAGGATCATTCAAATATGCTTGGATATTGGACAACTTGAAAGCGGAGCGCGAGAGGGGGATCACTATTGATTATGCCGATTGGAAGATCCAAACAAGCAAGTACATGGTTCACCTGATTGATTGTCCAGGTCACAGGGACTTTATTAAGAATGCAATCACAGGCATGGTTCAAGCAGATGCTGCCATTCTAACAGTTGCGTCAAGTACCGGCGAATTTGAGGCGGGAATATCAAAGAATGGGCAGACCCGAGAACATGCTCTTCTGGCTTACACCATGGGTGTGAAGCAGCTGATTGTGGCCGTCAACAAGATTGACAATACCGAGCCACCGTACTCTGAGGCTCGCTTCAAGGAAATCAAAAAAGAGGTTTCGGGATATGTGAAGAAGGTTGGATACAACCCACACAATGTGGCATGTATGCCCACATCTGCTTGGCACGGAGACAACCTCATTCAGCCATCTGCAAAACTGAGTTGGTTCAAAGGTTGGGAGGTGAAGAGAACGGAGAACAGAACGGAAACGCTGACCGTCGGCAAGACCCTACTCGAAGCCATAGACAATCTCCTCCCGCCAGTGCGGGCAGTGGGGACACCTTTCAGAATGGCGATTACTCGAGTGTTCAAGGTCTACGGAGTTGGGACCGTCGCGGCGGGTCCGGTTCTAGGTGGGACACTCCGGCCAGGCGATTCCGTTACTGTAGGGCCGGCTAACATCACCACAGTGGCCCAGAGCATAGAGATGTTCCACAAGGCCGTGAACGAGGCCCAGCCCGGGGACTACATTGGGGTCAATTTGAGTAATGTTTCAAGAAAGGAAATCCACCGAGGGATGGTGCTCAGTTCGCCGAACCAGCCGATCCAAGGGGTCCGTTCCTTTTTGGCCCAGATCATCATCTTGAACCATCCGGGGGAGATACATGCGGGGTATACTCCAGTCTTCGATTTTGGCAATGCTTGCCATGTGGCGTGCAAATTCGCTGAGCTACGGGAGAAGATTGACAGGCGCAGTGGCAAGGTTCTCGAGAAGAACCCGAAGAGGGTGAAGAGTGGGGATGCTGCCATGGTGATTTGTGTTCCTCAGAAGCCGTTGTGTGTGGAGACCTACAAGGAGTTTCCTCCTTTGGGCAGGTTCGCCGTGAGAGATATGAGGCAAACAGTCGCCGTAGGAGTCATCAAGTCTGTGGAGAAGGTATAAGGAGCTGGGAATAAGGTCATCAAATCAGCCCAAAGGGCACGGATTGCACGGTCTTAGGCACCAGTCCTTCCCTCTAGTTTCATGGTTGGAGGTTTGCAGCAATTCTCTCTGTTCAGACTGACATCAGTCTGACAAGGCCGGGGTTCTGCATCTTCCTAATTTGCCTTTGCATGATGCTTTCTGTTTTTGTCTGGACTGTCACTACCCGTCTCGCCTTCATGCCTTGCCTCAAGCTCCTTGCAAGCAGCACTCGAGCAAGCAGAATAGAAGCAAGGCGTCAGCTTTCAAATCCTGCAGTGCCTCAGTCTTTCTGCGCTGATGGCGGCGGACATTGGTTTTTTTGTCTCATGCTCTCTAAGTCTTGTCTGATTTTTGTGTATGATTTTGATTATATAACAACACACGATCATTGTTTCTCCAAGCCCATGGTGTGTTTTTGAAAGTGCCCAGCAGTGGTGGCCAGTTTGTACCACAACCCACCGCCGATTTCTTCACCTAGGAATGTGCGGCTGTCCTTGGGTGAAATTTGCATGTGGTGCAGCGTTGTGTGCCTTCGAGCAGTTGCAATCCAACATCTCTTGGTAGGGGGCCATGTTAAACAAGGTTAGTCTACCAAAGGTTCTTTATATATCTGTGTTGCGTGAATGCTCCTTTGGATTATTCAAATGGATATCTTCTATGTGTATTTTGGATATTCCAGTCTTCTAATGCCCGGTGTACATGTACCCTGTTTGAGATATGCAGCAATTATGTGGTGATCCCAGACTCCTCATATATCAGTTCCGCACGGCGGTTCTCTAACAGCTCAAACCGACCGGATGACCTATTGGCCACATTGAGTTGGCAGCGGAATCCCAAGTTCCCTTGCACGCTGAGGGGAACAGGGAATGTGCGAATGGTAAGCCAAGGTGCATGTGGTTGATTGATTTGGGAGTCCATGTGGTTGGAACAGTATGGTCAAAATTGTAGTCTTGGGGTATGCAATTCAACAGGGTGACGAAGACATCCCACTGGTCAGCCATATATGTCACCTGCTTAGTTCTACACATCAAATGGATGGTTAATGAACAACGAAACAAAAGTACAAACCAAAGGGGATAAAACAACCATATATAGGAGACACAAGTAAGAGACAAACAACTATGCCTGCAGTGAGATGCAGTAAGCGCTGGAAGCGAGAATGCTTGGCAGCAAGGCGCTTGTGTACATGGGAGATAGGTAGGTAGGGTTGCAAAATGAATCGTTCAATTGCTGGAGGCCGCACTCAAGTCGTGTGTTATTGCCTGTTTGGGTCAACCATAGAAGCCTCTGCCATTGGTCATGGCGGAATGTCCCATAAAATAAAACTCTATCTGCTGGGTTTGGACTGTAACATGCGTAGAATCCCTAAAGAGTTTGCGGTGATCGCATACATTTCACAGAGCATATGGGAGGGAGCACGACTAATGCCAGAAAAAATGGTAAGCATGTATACCCCAAGGTTGCTAATATCGGTGGTCCGGTGTAGACATTCGTTGGTTGGAAATTATTCCGGAACGTTGTGGCAGTTCCTTCCATTGTTTGACCGACGTTGGCGGGTGGTGCTTGTTCGTGATTTGGACGACATGTTTACAATGAGTCCTGCTTTGAAGGTGTGGATCCATGCCCCCCGCATGCCCTTGTTTCATCGCCAAATTGTATACCTGGGCACAGCTGAAATTTGGGACACTGATCCCAAGCACGTGCGGGTTCTGGGGGATGAATATGCGTGGTCAGCTGGCTGGATTGGGCGTCGCAACAACCAAGGTGCCTTTTTTGGCATTCACAAGGCGCTAAAAAGCATGCGTCGCCACGTGCAAACGGACAAGGGGTATTGTACGGATGAAAGGTGGCTACTCAAAGCGGCAAGGGAGGGACTATTTGGATTTAAGCAAACTTGGCCATGGCACAGCACGGTACACAAAATCAGCGAGATCTCTGCGCGTCTCGATCTACCTTTTGAGAACGATGAGGATGCTGCCTGGCTTGCCCTATTGCGGCGATACAGGGCTTTGCCAGTCAATAGGATCAGTGTGTTACCTCTCATGCACATTGACTGACAGAACAACCTATGATGCCTGCCACTCGCTGCAGGGAAACTCTGAAGCCTCATATTGCCTATCTTGACGTAACACAATGTGTCACCGTCATTCTATCCTTCTGCCCCGGTCGGCACATTACTCATGTGTGGCACTGCAGGGTGGGGCCCCAAGTGCTGCAGGACAGGACATACCACCATGTGTGGCAATGATTTGTTGTGTGGCACATGAACACACGAATCGAATTCTTGTAGATGAGGATGCAGGGGGGGCTAGGGTGGGGGAAGGGGTTTGGACAAACCGACGCTTGCTGGTGGTAAACCAATGGGATTTGCGAGCAAATTGTTGGCATCAAGGTACCAAAAACCGGTGGTTTTTTAAACGTAAAGGATTCTCTGCTTTTCCGCTGAAGGTTGTCCATCATGCTATTCCTTCGTTCAACGCTCTCATCAGCAACCCTCAACAACCAACGATGTCCTGCATCCGAAGGCAGACCCCTCAACAGCAGCGGAAGGCAGCCGTGGAGAAGGCATTGGGCAAGATTGGTGGCCCCGATAAAGTGGCTTCGTTGCTTAACGAATACCAAGTCTTGACCGGAACCAATGCTGCAGCAAGAGGAACAATAGAAAAAGAAAAACTTGTCATGAATCTTGCCATTATCGGGCACGTCGATTGTGGGAAATCTACGCTGCTGGGCCATCTAGCTTATAAATTAGGAGGAATCGACAAGAGAAAAATTGAGAAATTTGAAAAGGAAGCCTTGCAGATGGGGAAAGGATCATTCAAATATGCTTGGATATTGGACAACTTGAAAGCGGAGCGCGAGAGGGGGATCACTATTGATTATGGCGATTGGAAGATCCAAACAAGCAAGTACATGGTTCACCTGATTGATTGTCCAGGTCACAGGGACTTTATTAAGAATGCAATCACAGGCATGGTTCAAGCAGATGCTGCCATTCTAACAGTTGCGTCAAGTACCGGCGAATTTGAGGCGGGAATATCAAAGAATGGGCAGACCCGAGAACATGCTCTTCTGGCTTACACCATGGGTGTGAAGCAGCTGATTGTGGCCGTCAACAAGATTGACAATACTGAGCCACCGTACTCTGAGGCTCGCTTCAAGGAAATCAAAAAAGAGGTTTCGGCATATGTGAAGAAGGTTGGATACAACCCACACAATGTGGCATGTATGCCCACATCTGCTTGGCACGGAGACAACCTCATTGAGCCATCTGCAAAACTGAGTTGGTTCAAAGGTTGGGAGGTGAAGAGAACGGAGAACAGAACGGAAACGCTGACCGTCGGCAAGACCCTACTCGAAGCCATAGACAATCTCCTCCCGCCAGTGCGGGCAGTGGGGACACCTTTCAGAATGGCGATTACTCGAGTGTTCAAGGTCTACGGAGTTGGGACCGTCGCGGCGGGTCCGGTTCTAGGTGGGACACTCCGGCCAGGCGATTCCGTTACTGTAGGGCCGGCTAACATCACCACAGTGGCCCAGAGCATAGAGATGTTCCACAAGGCCGTGAACGAGGCCCAGCCCGGGGACTACATTGGGGTCAATTTGAGTAATGTTTCAAGAAAGGAAATCCACCGAGGGATGGTGCTCAGTTCGGCGAACCAGCCGATCCAAGGGGTCCGTTCCTTTTTGGCCCAGATCATCATCTTGAACCATCCGGGGGAGATACATGCGGGGTATACTCCAGTCTTCGATTTTGGCAATGCTTGCCATGTGGCGTGCAAATTCGCTGAGCTACGGCAGAAGATTGACAGGCGCAGTGGCAAGGTTCTGGAGAAGAACCCGAAGATGGTGAAGAGTGGGGATGCTGCCATGGTGATTTGTGTTCCTCAGAAGCCGTTGTGTGTGGAGACCTACAAGGAGTTTCCTCCTTTGGGCAGGTTCGCCGTGAGAGATATGAAGCAAACAGTCGCCGTAGGAGTCATCAAGTCTGTGGAGAAGGTATAAGGAGCTGGGAATAAGGTCATCAAATCAGCCCAAAGGGCACGGATTGCACGGTCTTAGGCACCAGTCCTTCCCTCTAGTTTCATGGTTGGAGGTTTGCAGCAATTCTCTCTGTTCAGACTGACATCAGTCTGACAAGGCCGGGGTTCTGCATCTTCCTAATTTGCCTTTGCATGATGCTTTCTGTTTTTGTCTGGACTGTCACTACCCGTCTCGCCTTCATGCCTTGCCCCAAGCTCCTTGCAAGCAGCACTCGAGCAAGCAGAATAGAAGCAAGGCGTCAGCTTTCAAATCCTGCAGTGCCTCAGTCTTTCTGCGCTGATGGCGGCGGACATTGGGTTTTTTGTCTCATGCTCTCTAAGTCTTGTCTGATTTTTGTGTATGATTTTGATTATATAACAACACACGATCATTGTTTCTCCAAGCCCATGGTGTGTTTTTGAAAGTGCCCAGCAGTGGTGGCCAGTTTGTACCACAACCCACCGCCGATTTCTTCACCTGGGAATGTGCGGCTGTCCTTGGGTGAAATTTGCATGTGGTGCAGTGTTGTGTGCCTTCGAGCAGTTGCAATCCAACATCTCTTGGTAGGGGGCCATGTTAAACAAGGTTAGTCTACCAAAGGTTCTTTATATATCTGTGTTGCGTGAATGCTCCTTTGGATTATTCAAATGGATATCTTCTATGTGTATTTTGGATATTCCAGTCTTCTAATGCCCGGTGTACATGTACCCTGTTTGAGATATGCAGCAATTATGTGGTGATCCCAGACTCCTCATATATCAGTTCCGCACGGCGGTTCTCTAACAGCTCAAACCGACCGGATGACCTATTGGCCACATTGAGTTGGCAGCGGAATCCCAAGTTCCCTTGCACGCTGAGGGGAACAGGGAATGTGCGAATGGTAAGCCAAGGTGCATGTGGTTGATTGATTTGGGAGTCCATGTGGTTGGAACAGTATGGTCAAAATTGTAGTCTTGGGGTATGCAATTCAACAGGGTGACGAAGACATCCCACTGGTAAGCCATATATGTCACCTGCTTAGTTCTACACATCAAATGGATGGTTAATGAACAAGGAAACAAAAGTACAAACCAAAGGGGATAAAACAACCATATATAGGAGACACAAGTAAGAGACAAACAACTATGCCTGCAGTGAGATGCAGTAAGCGCTGGAAGCGAGAATGCTTGGCAGCAAGGCGCTTGTGTACATGGGAGATAGGTAGGTAGGGTTGCAAAATGAATCGCTCGATTGCTGGAGGCCGCACTCAAGTTGTGTGTTATTGCCTGTTTGGGTCAACCATAGAAACCTGGATTATTCAAATGGATATCTTCTATGTGTATTTTGGATATTCCAGTCTTCTAATGCCCGGTGTACATGTACCCTGTTTGAGATATGCAGCAATTATGTGGTGATCCCAGACTCCTCATATATCATTTCCGCACGGCGGTTCTCTAACAGCTCAAACCGACCGGATGACCTATTGGCCACATTGAGTTGGCAGCGGAATCCCAAGTTCCCTTGCACGCTGAGGGGAACAGGGAATGTGCGAATGCTAAGCCAAGGTGCATGTGGTTGATTGATTTGGGAGTCCATGTGGTTGGAACAGTATGGTCAAAATTGTAGTCTTGGGGTATGCAATTCAACAGGGTGACGAAGACATCCCACTGGTAAGCCATATATGTCACCTGCTTAGTTCTACACATCAAATGGATGGTTAATGAACAAGGAAACAAAAGTACAAACCAAAGGGGATAAAACAACCATATATAGGAGACACAAGTAAGAGACAAACAACTATGCCTGCAGTGAGATGCAGTAAGCGCTGGAAGCGAGAATGCTTGGCAGCAAGGCGCTTGTGTACATGGGAGATAGGTAGGTAGGGTTGCAAAATGAATCGCTCGATTGCTGGAGGCCGCACTCAAGTTGTGTGTTATTGCCTGTTTGGGTCAACCATAGAAACCTGGATTATTCAAATGGATATCTTCTATGTGTATTTTGGATATTCCAGTCTTCTAATGCCCGGTGTACATGTACCCTGTTTGAGATATGCAGCAATTATGTGGTGATCCCAGACTCCTCATATATCATTTCCGCACGGCGGTTCTCTAACAGCTCAAACCGACCGGATGACCTATTGGCCACATTGAGTTGGCAGCGGAATCCCAAGTTCCCTTGCACGCTGAGGGGAACAGGGAATGTGCGAATGCTAAGCCAAGGTGCATGTGGTTGATTGATTTGGGAGTCCATGTGGTTGGAACAGTATGGTCAAATTGGAGTCTTGGGGTATGCAATTCAACAGGGTGACGAAGACATCCCACTGGTCAGCCACATATGTCACCTGCTTAGTTCTACACATCAAATGGATGGTTAATGAACAAGGAAATAAAAGTACAAACCAAAGGGGATAAAACAACCATATATAGGAGACACAAGTAAGAGACAAACAACTATGCCTGCAGTGAGATGCAGTAAGCGCTGGAAGCGAGAATGCTTGGCAGCAAGGCGCTTGTGTACATGGGAGATAGGTAAGGGTTGCAAAATTAATCGTTCAGTTGCCGGAGGCCGCACTCAAGTTGTGTGTTATCCCTTGTTTGGGTCAACCATAGAAGCCTTCGCCATTGGTCATGGCGGAATGTCCCATAAAATAAAACTCTATCTGCTGGGTTTGGACTGTAACATGCGTAGAATCCCTAAAGAGTTTGCGGTGATAGCATACATTTCACAGAGCATATGGGAGGGAGCACGACTAATGCTAGAAAAAATGGTAAGCATGTATACCCCAAGGTTGCTAATATCGGTGGTCCGGTGTAGACATTCGTTGGTTGGAAATTATTCCGGAACGTTGTGGCAGTTCCTTCCATTGTTTGACCGACGTTGGCGGGTGGTGCTTGTTCGTGATTTGGACGACATGTTTACAATGAGTCCTGCTTTGAAGGTGTGGATCCATGCCCCCCGCATGCCCTTGTTTCATCGCCAAATTGTATACCCGGGAACAGCTGAAATTTGGGACACTGATCCCAAGCACGTGCGGGTTCTGGGGGATGAATATGCGTGGTCAGCTGGCTGGATTGGGCGTCGCAACAACAAAGGTGCCTTTTTTGGCATTGACAAGGCGCTAAAAAGCATGCGTCGCCACGTGCAAACGGACAAGGGGTATTGTACTGATGAAAGGTGGCTACTCAAAGCGGCAAGGGAGGGACTATTTGGATTTAAGCAAACTTGGCCATGGCACAGCACGGTACACAAAATCAGCGAGATCTCTGCGCGTCTCGATCTACCTTTTGAGAACGATGAGGATGCTGCCTGGCTTGCCCTATTGCGGCGATACAGGGCTTTGCCAGTCAATAGGATCAGTGTGTTACCTCTCATGCACATTGACTGACAGAACAACCTATGATGCCTGCCACTCGCTGCAGGGAAACTCTGAAGCCTCATATTGCCTATCTTGACGTAACACAATGTGTCACCGTCATTCTATCCTTCTGCCCCGGTCGGCACATTACTCATGTGTGGCATTGCAGGGTGGGGCCCCAAGTGGTGCAGGACAGGACATACCACCATGTGTGGCAATGGTTTGTTGTGTGGCACATGAACACACGAATCGAATTCTTGTAGATGAGGATGCAGGGGGGGCTAGGGTGGGGGAAGGGGTTTGGACAAACCGACGCTTGCTGGTGGTAAACCAATGGGATTTGCGAGCAAATTGTTGGCATCAAGGTACCAAAAACCGGTGGTTTTTTAAACGTAAAGGATTCCCTGCTTTTCAGCTGAAGGTGGTCCATCATGCTATTCCTTCGCTCAACGCTCTCATCAGCAACCCTCAACAACCAACGATGTCCTGCATCCGAAGGCAGACCCCTCAACAGCAGCGGAAGGCAGCCGTGGAGAAGGCATTGGGCAAGATTGGTGGCCCCGATAAAGTGGCTTCGTTGCTTAACGAATACCAAGTCTTGACCGGAACCAATGCTGCACCAAGAGGAACAATGAAAAAAAAAACTTGTCATGAATCTTGCCATTATCGGGCACGTCGATTGTGGGAAATCTACGCTGCTGGGCCATCTAGCTTATAAATTAGGAGGAATCGACAAGAGAAAAATTGAGAAATTTGAAAAGGAAGCCTTGCAGATGGGGAAAGGATCATTCAAATATGCTTGGATATTGGACAACTTGAAAGCGGAGCGCGAGAGGGGGATCACTATTGATTATGGCGATTGGAAGATCCAAACAAGCAAGTACATGGTTCACCTGATTGATTGTCCAGGTCACAGGGACTTTATTAAGAATGCAATCACAGGCATGGTTCAAGCAGATGCTGCCATTCTAACAGTTGTGTCAAGTACCGGCGAATTTGAGGGGGGAATATCAAAGAATGGGCAGACCCGAGAACATGCTCTTCTGGCTTACACCGTGGGTGTGAAGCAGCCGATTGTGGCCGTCAACAAGATTGACAATACTGAGCCACCGTACTCTGAGGCTCGCTTCAAGGAAATCAAAAAAGAGGTTTCGGCATATGTGAAGAAGGTTGGATACAACCCAAACACTGTGGTATGTGTGCCCACATCTGCTTGGCACGGAGACAACCTCATTGAGCCATCTGCAAAACTGAGTTGGTTCAAAGGTTGGGAGGTGAAGAGAACGGAGAACAGAACGGAAACGCTGACCGTCGGCAAGACCCTACTCGAAGCCATAGACAATCTTCTCCCGCCAGTGCGGGCAGTGGGGACACCTTTCAGAATGGCGATTACTCGAGTGTTCAAGGTCTACGGAGTTGGGACCGTCGCGGCGGGTCCGGTTCTAGGTGGGACACTCCGGCCAGGCGATTCCGTCACTATAGGGCCGGCTAACATCACCACAGTGGCCCAGAGCATAGAGATGTTCCACAAGGCCGTGAACGAGGCCCAGCCCGGGGACTACATTGGGGTCAATTTGAAGAATGTTTCAAGAAAGGAAATCCACCGAGGGATGGTGCTCAGTTCGCCGAACCAGCCGATCCAAGGGGTCCGTTCCTTTTTGGCCCAGATCATCATCTTGAACCATCCGGGGGAGATACATGCGGGGTATACTCCAGTCTTCGATTTTGGCAATGCTTGCCATGTGGCGTGCAAATTCGCTGAGCTACGGCAGAAGATTGACAGGCGCAGTGGCAAGGTTCTGGAGGTGAACCCGAAGATGGTGAAGAGTGGGGATGCTGCCATGGTGATTTGTGTTCCTCAGAAGCCGTTGTGTGTGGAGACCTTCAAGGAGTTTCCTCCTTTGGGCAGGTTCGCCGTGAGAGATATGAGGCAAACAGTCGCCGTAGGAGTCATCAAGTCTGTGGAGAAGGTATAAGGAGCTGGGAATAAGGTCATCAAATCAGCCCAAAGGGCACGGATTGCACGGTCTTAGGCACCAGTCCTTCCCTCTAGTTTCATGGTTGGAGGTTTGCAGCAATTCTCTCTGTTCAGACTGACATCAGTCTGACAAGGCCGGGGTTCTGCATCTAAGGGTCGTGTCTTTAAGTGGAAGGTCATGCCTTTCGGGGTGGCCAATGCCCCGGCGCTCTTCCAGGAGCTAATGAACAAAATTTTGTACATACTGAGGCGCAGGCCTCTAGTACAGGAGTTGATTTCTCGGGGTGCAGAAATGGAGGCCCACATCGACGATGTGAGTTTGGGTACTAATACCCAAGAGGACCATGTCCTTCTCCTCCGTGAATTTTTCATTGTTTGTCAAGAAAACCATCTCCGAATCAAACTCGAAAAATGTGAGTTATTGAAAGAGGAGATGGAATATTTGGGTTTCGACGTGGGGTATGGCTGGTGGAAAACAGCCGCGTCTAAGATGCAGCCCCTACAGGACATGCAGATATTGGGACCGAGCTAATGGGGGAAGGAACATTAGATACGAATGTGAGGGACACCAATGAGTCACACATTGAAGGCCGTTGACAAAGTAGAATCAGCTTGCAAGTGATCCCCTTCACCACAAGGCCCACTTTCAAGGCTTTTGTGGACTTGTGAGGGGCCAAAATGCCCCAAAATGGGCTCAAAATGGGCTCATTTCACCCGTTTGTGCACCCCAAATGGTCTAGGATGAGTTTTGGAAAAATGCGTTTTTGACCCATTTTTGACCCATTTTTGGTCTCAAAACAGCCCATTTTCAAGGCATTTTGGCATTTTCGGAGGACCAAAATGGGCCACCACAAGGTCAAAACGGTCCAAAAACACTTGTTTTAGCATCACACATGGTCTAGGATCGTTTTTGAGAAAAGTCAATTTTTTGCCCCAATTGGACCCTGATGACCCATTTGGGCACCCACCTGTTTCGGTTTGAGCTTGCAGCTTGCCACAGCCTACTGGGCCTGGGTACGGGGGTCTAGGTGTCCGTTTGGGCAATTGTGAGGGGTGGAAACCACAAAACGTGGGGGTTTCTGGGTGGAGTAGGTGCCCTCGGAATCGCATTTTGAGCCATGTAGCCAAAGATATGGCCTATTCTTGGTTTGTGGCTGTCGCCAGCCAATTTGCACAAAGTTTGGGGCTTTTGGGGGCCTTTTTGGGCCGTTTCCGGGACATATGGTGGAGTTAGAGGGCCGCAAAGGGCTCGTTGACATGGGAAAGTCAAGCCGCACATGGAGTGTACCTACACTTTCCCTTTCTTTGGCCGTTTTGAATGGGTTCCAGGACTGTTTTGGCCCAAAGATGGCTGTTTTTGGCCCTAAATTGCAGTTTTTGAAACTGAGGTCCGCCACTTGCGACAACCGTTCCCGGCCGCCACTGTTGAGTTTCTGGCTCATACTTTCGGTGGTTGTCCCTCACACCCATAGGTATCATCCAGCAAAATTTCAGCCGAATCTGAAGCACCATGGCGGAGTTCTGATTTTTACCCATTTCGCGCGTGCTGCTGCTTGCTGCTGCTGCTAAACCTGGTAGGTCCACCCTAGACCCTAAAAAGGGTTATAAAACCAAGACTGGTTCCACCAGCTCAGTGACCCTAGCCCTAATCAAGACTGAATATTGGGACCGAGGTGGTGGGGGAGGGAACATCAGCTATGACTGATGAGCGACATCAAGAATGATTCACACATTGATGGCTCTTGACAAAGTGAAATCAGCTTGCACGTGAACCCCATCACCACGAGGTCCACTTTCAAGGCTTTTTGGACTTCTGAGGGGCCAAAATGCCCCAAAATGGGCTCAAAATGGGCTCATTTCACCCGTTGGTGCACCCCAAATGGTCCAGGATGATTTTTGGAAAAATGCGTTTTTGACCCATTTTTGAGCCAATTTTGGGATTTTCGGAGGACCAAAATGGGCCACCACAAGCTCAAAACAGTCCAAAACACTTGTTTTAGCATCGCACATGGTCTAGGATCATTTTTGAGAAAAGTCAATTTTTTGCCCCTATTGGACCCTGTTGACCCATTTGGGCACCCACCTGTTTGGGCTTGAGCTTGCAGCTTGCCGCAGCCTAGTGGGCCTAGGTATTGGGGTCTAGGCGTCCGTTTGGGCAATTCTGAGGGGTGGAAACCACAAAAAGTGGGGGGTTGCAGGTGGAGTAGGTGCCCTCGGAATCGCATTTTGAGCCATGTAGCCAAAGATATGGCCTATTCTTGGTTTGTGGCTGTCGGCATTTGGAGCTTCTGGGGCCTTTTTGGGCCGTTTCCGGCACAAATCATGGAGCTAGAGGGCCGCAAAGAGCTCGTTGACACGGGGAAGTCAAGCCGCACATGGAGTGTACCCACCGTTTCCCTTCGTTTGGCCGTTTTGAATGGGTTCCAGGGCTTTTTTGGCCCAAAAAATGGTTATTTTTGGCCCTAAACTGCGGTTTTTGAAACTGAGGTCTGCCACTTGCGAATCTTGTTCCCGGCCGCCACCGTTGAGTTTCTTGCTCAAACTTTGTGTGGTTGTATTTCACACCCATAGGTATCATCCAGCAAAATTTCAGCCGAATGTGAAGCACCACGGCGGAGTTCTGATTTTTACCCATTTCGCGCGTGCTGCTTGCATGCTGCCTGCTGCTTGCTTGCTTGCTTGCTTCCTGCTAAACCTGGTAGGTCCACCCTAGACACTAAAAAGGGTTATAAAACCAAGACTGGTTCCACCAGCTCGGTGACCCTAACCCTAACCCACTTCTATTCCCCTTCGCCGTGCTAGCTTTGTCATGTAATGTGGGTGCAGAAGCAAGGCGGAGATGCCATGTGGCAAGAATTTGCTACTCCGGCAGCGGCGCTCCGCTACACGAAGTCCGAAGGTGCCCCCTCAAATCTGCAGCAAGTGCAGATTGAGCGTGCGGCTAAGAATTCGAAAGCGCGCAATGGTTTCGAGTTCTCATTTGAAGCCCCACCGGAGGCGCGGCTCCCAAACCACCACCCAAGCCCGCACGAACCATAGCCCACACCCCACGGTCACCTCGTACGTTGAAGTGCTGAGCTCATCGTACTGTGCGAGTTGCCGCGGCCGGTTATGCGGGGTGACGGCTACATTCTTCTAGTGTCAACGGGGGATGCAACGGGGAGCAATGCTTCGTTGTCGTGGAGGGAGACGCCGGACAGGTGCAGGTGGATGAGGAGGGCGACTTGGGAGATAATCGATGGTGTTTTGCATGTGCATGTCGGGGGTGTGCCAATCCTCTAGGGGACACGGACACTGCATGCGATGTAAATGCTATGTGCATGTCTCATGCATTAATGATGCTGCTTGTCTCTCCGGTGCTCGCCCCACACCTGAGCAGGTCGCCGAACCCCATAGAGAGGTTCATGCATTCCACACTTCGTGGCAGTTTGGCCGCCTTTGGCTTAAGTACAAAGATGGAATAATGCATTGTGCGGCAACTATATCATGTGCGGCCTGGCAGCCCACCCGCCGAGTTCGCTGAAGAAGCGTGCCGGTTCATTGGCCGCACACCCCCCCACCCCCCGGCAGTCCATGGGCAAACCCACCAAAAACAAAACCCTGGCTGTCGGTATATATAAGTATGTATCCACACACATTCTTTTCTAATCCAAACACCAAACCAATCATTTAAGCGGTGAGAAAACACCACTTCGGGTGCCAAGGCCAAAGCAACCAACCTTCAAAACATTGAGTTCCTCTGTTTGAGTTTTTGAGGTTGGTTGAGTTGTTTATTGACACCGTCCGTTCTACTAATTTACACCATTTCTTGGGAATTTACGCCACTTTTCTGGGGAATTTACGCCCGTCTGGGGAAAAATTTACATCCATTTGCACAACCTCGGGGCCGGGGGCCGAATCGCTTGTAAACCCCCGTAAATTACCGGCTTGTGCTGCTGTGCAGTCGTTGTCCTCGTGGATGCTGCGGCCACTGCAGTCGCAAGAGCTCTGTTGTCTTCATTATCATTATCATTGTTACTCAACTGTTGCTGGTGCTCCGTTGCTGCTGCGCCAGTGGTTGGCACGGTGGCCGTGGTTGCTGCTGTTCCGTTTGGCGTCGTTCTCATGTGTCATCTGGTTTCCCCGCCGGTACATCACAGGCCATAGGAAAAACTGGGAAAACGGGGGGGGGGGGGGCGGGAAGGGTGGGCAGCAAGGGAATATAAGGGGACAACAGGCGACAAACGGGGGAAAACGGGGGGATAGGTCTGGGTGCAGCACTGGGTGTGCCATGCACAGCTTTGCCGGATATTTCCAACACTGCTGCTGCACAGGTCACCCTCGAGGGAATCCACATCGTGCAGGAGGACCTCCACCGTGGCCAACCGCACGACCACCTCAACGAGACCATCATCGGCATCTACTTGGCATTTCTGTTGCACCGGGCCCCGGTGGACGAAGTCAGTAGCACGGCAACGTGCAGTTGCTGGAGGTCACTGGACCTTGTGCTGGATCTATGCATCATAAGAATGCACAGATGTGCGCAGGCTGAGACAACATACATGGTGTGTGTCATATCTCAGTCCTCCATTTGCGGCTTGTATCTTTGTGTGTGGGCGCTGAAGACAGGCTGACTATCAGCCTATCTACTCTGTCTCTTCTCCTGTCCCTGTCTGTTTTGCATCTCCGTCCCTCTGCCTCTCACTCCTTTTTCCTTCTCTGTCTCTCTCCCGCGTCCCCTCCCACAGGTGATCAAGCTGCTGGACAAATACCCTGAGGCCACGGGGGGGTCGCCGGGCCTGGGTCCTTTACGCCGCCCCCCCCCACCCTAGACATTGGCACCAAAGTGCCGGACCATCTGCGCTGAAAGCAAAATCACCTCGAAGAGAGGTTGTTAGATCAAGCGCAGGCGCGGGCGTCATATACCCCCCTTTTTTGGGGTCATTCGCGTAGCATACCCCAAGGCATGATATTGGATGTCCAACCCCTTGTAAAATCATTATTTTGCCCAATAAGAGCATCCCCCAATGGATTTTTTGATTTTGAGGCCTCTACCCCCTAAAACTCGATATCACTTTTTTGAGGGGGGGGTGGGGGGGGTGGGTGGGGGGTGGGGGGGGGGGGTCAAAAGTTTTTGCTTAATAGGCTACAAGCAGTGGGGATGCACGGTGCTGGTAACACGGCCAGCGGTCCAATGGTAACGCAGCCGATACCAGATGTGCAGGCGTCGGTACGAATCCTGATCTGCTGACTTTTAGCGCCGCCGCCGGCGGCGGCGCCAAAGTGGGCAGACTGGGGTTCGAACCGCCGACCACACGGATGCCGGTCGGCTGCGTTACCACTCGGCCACTACTTGGATTGCGGCGAAAGGCCTCCCTGCTACTTGGCCCCGCATCTGCCACTGACAAAAAACCCAAACTTTGTGTATCTGTCTGACTGCCTGCTTGCTGGCTCAGGGACTGATTGGCTGACTGTCAACCTCTCTTCGAGGTGCACTGCCGAAGGCAATAGAATTTTGCCTGATGTGGCAAAGGGTAAAAAACTGTATTTTCAGCCTATGTGTCTATACTCAATATACTTGGAGTTTTCAGGAGAAATCAATAATGGGCAAAAATGGGTATTTTTTTAGTCCGCCTGAAACAAGTACCCCACCTCTGAGCAGAGTTCTCAGAGATGTCCCACTACCCTAGTTGGTGGGACACTGTACTGACAGAGGGCACTTGATTCAATCCCTAGGGGTAGCAGAAGTCTCTTACTCAAGTACAAGGGTCTTGAAGGTGTTTTTTCCATTTTTTCCCCATAGCTCACCAAGTGTCTACTATGCAACGGCAGGTGACATGAAGCCAATTCTGATTTTGTCCCCTTTGTTGGGGACCCCGAGAATGCAGGGGTTGCGTAGCATTCCCGCCCGCGTGTGGGCCCCCGAGAAGGCAGGGTGAGGCAGCCAATTCTGATTTTGTCCCCATTAACCCCCCTTAAACAAAAGTACCACCTACCATCCCCCCCCCCCCCCCCCCGCTGTTGCAATATTTTTTGCCCCTACATCTGCACCTCCAAGTGATCAGCACAACCAGTACAATATATGGCCATTTCAAGCCATATATGCAGGAGTCCGGAGCCCCCCCACCCCCTGTAGTAAGCCCCCTAACCCCCCCACCAGACCCAGCTCCACCCCTACCCTCCCCTCCCCCCACCCTGACAGTGGCACGGAAGCGGGAAGGAGTCAAGGTATGGCCCGTTGCTGCGACCCACCCGTGCCTGAGGCACACACTCTGCACTCTGATCCTCATCAGGCCGACGTATCTGCCCGAATGGAACCTCAACAAGGTGTACACTGGAGGCCTCAGCTCTCACTCCGTCACCCTGATGGTGGTACACATGCAGACATGAGAACGCACAGATACGCAGGCTGCACGTGCAGGCTGAGACAGCATACATTGTGTATGCCATATCTCAGTCCTGTGTTCTCCACTCTCCTCCTGTTTGGGTCTCACCTCCCCATGGGCTTCGAGATCAATTCAAGCCTAAAGTCACATTTTTTCATGAACATGCGGAATTTTGCCTTCATGACCCATGGTGAATATTTTTGCCTATGTGTCAACGTTTGGAGTTTTTGCATGACATGGGTTCAATCACTTCACGCATGCTTTCCTCTCTCTCTCTCCTTCTCTCTCCCATGATGTGTTGTTTCCTTTGTCCCAAAGCAATTGCTCCATATCTCAGGACCTCCTTGCCCAATCATGCCTCAATCAATCAAGCCTCAATCCGTCGGAATCAATCCGTCGCCGTGAGTTCAATCGGAGAATCAGAATTTCAAGGACTTCCATTGCATTTCCGGCTTGTATGTCTGTGCGCAGGCGCTGAAGACAGGCATTTTGCAGTTCCGTGATCTTTGTCTTCTTCATCACTACTGCGTTCGGCCAGGTTGCCTATAGCCCCTTGTACAACACTGCAACGCTGTGCGACGAAGGAAATGTGGTGAGCAGCTCAGTGGAGGGCCGCTACAGGGTTTGCGGCCAGGCAGCCTTTCGGCAACAACTTTAGATTGAATACATCGAGGTGTGTCGCAAAGACATCCGAAACGTTGAGCCTTACCAGTAGAGGATGAGGCTCACAGGTCTCCAATAGGGACAACAAGCTGACCCCTCTGCACGGCATTGCAGTGCAGCCAACCGCTCCCTGTGCCTCTGTGTGTCCTTCTCCGGGTCTCTCTCACTTTCCCTCTCCCTCTCCCTGTGTGTCTCCTTGTCCCTCTCCAGGTCCCTCTCCTTGTCCTTCTCCCTATCCTTTCTTGTGTTGTTTTGTGCATCCCTGTTACTTTGGACATCCTGTAGGCTTCTCCATTGGGGCCCCTGTGGCATTCTGAGCTTTGGGGAAGTTGTCCGCTGGCAAATCAATGCCCGGCTCCCCCCACCACCACCCCCTACTGAGTAAAACTAGGGGCGTCGTGGTAAATTTTAGTAAAAAATTGTTTCTAGAATTTTTCCAAAGGATTTGTTTTCACTTTTAATTCTCTCCCCGTTCTTACTTTACTTTTACCCCCCGCCCCTCCCCTCCCCTAGCGGACCCCACTCCCGTAGGGCAGAACTTGATTGAAATCACTCCAAAACTAGGGGTCTAAAGGGGTTTGTATTTGTAGGGACACGGGGGAGGGGGTTGGAGGGGCATGGTATGTGAGATCTTTACCGGGGGAGGGGCCTTTACTGACGGCGACCCCCCTGCTATCCTGCACCACTGGAAGAGAGCGGGTTCTTGGAGCGAGGGGTTTTGGAGCTGGACAGGAATATCCAGATGGAGCTGGTCGAGGCCTTTCATCCGTAGAACAGTGCTCAGGTGCCTTCATGACCCATGGTGAATATTTTTGCCTATGTGTCAACGTTTGGAGTTTTTGCATGACATGGGTTCAATCACTTCACACATGCTTTCCTCTCTCTCTCTCCTTCTCTCTCCCATGATGTGTTGTTTCCTTTGTCCCCAAGCAATTGCTCCATATCTCAGGACCTCCTTGCCCAATCATGCCTCAATCAATCAAGCCTCAATCCGTCGCAAGCAATCCGTCGGAATCAATCCGTCGCCGTGAGTTCAATCGGAGAATCAGAATTTCAAGGACTTCCATTGCATTTCCGGCTTGTATGTCTGTGCGCAGGCGCTGAAGACAGGCATTTTGCAGTTCCATGAACTTTGTCTCCTTCATCACTACTGCCTTCGGCCAGGTTGCCTGTAGCCCACTGTGCAATACTGTGCGTAAAACTAGGGGCGTCGTGGTAAATTTTAGTAAAAAATTGTTTCTAAAATTTTTCCAAAGGATTTTTTAAAGGACACTTTTAAGTCTCTCCCCGTTCTTACTTTACTTTTACCCCCCGCCCCTCCCCTCCTCTAGCGGACCCCACTCCCGTAGGGCAGAACTTGATTGAAATCACTCCAAAACTAGGGGTCTAAAGGGGTTTGTATTTGTAGGGACACGGGGGAGGGGGTTGGAGGGGCATGGTATGTGAGATCTTTACCGGGGGAGGGGCCTTTACTGACGGCGACCCCCCTGCTATCCTGCACCACTGGGAGAGAGCGGGTTCTTGGAGCGAGGGGTTTTGGAGCTGGACAGGAATATCCAGATGGAGCTGGTCGAGGCCTTTCATCCGTAGAACAGTGCCCAGGTCCGCAGTGCTCCATTTGGGCTGCGAAGTGTTTGATAGTAATGGCAATGCAATCGTTGTGTCAAATGTGATTTGCATGCTTTTTGCATTGTACCCTATCTGCTTTTCCTCATGGCCGGTAGCCCAGTGCCGATGCCCAACCCTTCATCTCAGGGTCGATAACAAGCTTGGAGAGGCTCTAGCCGTGGTCCTGCCCCCTTAATCCGCGGCACCCTTGGCGTCACACGGACCCCCCCCGACCCCAGGGGTTATGTAGCCAATCCACCCAATGCAAGCTACCTCTGACTTTGTTCCCCGCTCCAAATCCCACCCCCCTGGACGCCCCCCCCCCGCCTTGAAAGGAGCCCTGCACACACACCACACTGCACATTACCTTTTTCTTGTGTTGCTGCTGTGCAGTCGCCATCCTCGTTGATGCTGTGGCCACTGCAGTCGCAAGAGCTCTGTTGCCTTCATTATCATTATCATTGTTACTCAACTGTTGCTGGTGCTCCGGTGCTGCTGCGCCAGTGGCAGTTGGCACGGTGGCCGTGGTTGCTGCTGCTTCCGTTTGGCGTCGTTCTCGTGTGTCATCTGGTTTCCCCGCCGGTACATCACAGGCCATAGGAAAAACTGGGAAAACGGGGGGGGGAACAGGGAAGGGGGGGGGAGCAAGGGAAAATTAGGGGACAGCAGGGGACAAACGGGGGAAACCGGGGGGATAGGTCTGGGTGCAGCACAGGCTGTAACATGCACAGTTTTGCCGGGTATTTCCAGCAGTATTTCCAGCACTGCTGCTGCACAGGTCACCCTCGAGGGAATCCACATCGTGCAGGAGGACCTCCACCGTGGCCAACTGCACGACCACCTCAACGAGACCATCATCGGCATCTACTTGGCATTTCTGTTGCACCGGGCCCCGGCGGACGAAGTCAGTAGCACGGCAACGTGCAGTTGCTGGAGGTCACTGGACCTTGTGATGGATCTATGCATCATAAGAATGCACAGATGTGCGCAGGCTGAGACAACATACATGGTGTGTGTCATATCTCAGTCCTCCATTTGCGGCTTGTATCTTTGTGTGCGGGCGCTGAAGACAGGCTGACTATCAGCCTATCTACTCTGTCTCTTCTCCTGTCCCTGTCTCTTTTTCGTCCCCGTCCCTCTCCCTCTCACTCCTTTTTCCTTCTCTGTCTCTCTCCCGCGTCCCCTCCCACAGGTGATCAAGCTGCTGGACAAATACCCTGAGGCCACGGGGGGGTTGCCGGGCCTGGGTCCTTTACGCCGACCCCCCCCCCCTGCCCTCCCCCCCCCCACCCTAGACATTGGCACCAAAGCGCCGGACCATCTGCGCCCAAAGCAAATTTTGCCTGATGTGGCAAAGGGTAAAAAACTTGGTTTTACTCTATATGTCTCTCCTCAATTTTCTCCGAGTTTTCTGGAGAAATCAATAATGGGCAAAAATGGGTATTTTTTTGTCCGCCTGAAACAAGTACCCCACCTCTGAGCAGAGTTCTCAGAGATGGCCACTACCCTAGTTGGTGGGACACTGTACTGACAAACAGAGGGCCCTTGATTCAATCCCTAGTGGTAGCAGAAGTCTCTTACTCAAGTACAAGGGTCTTGAAGGTGTTTTTTCCATTTTTTCCCCCATAGCTCAACAATTGTCTACTATGCAACGGCAGGTGACATGCAGCCAATTCTGATTTTGTCCCCTTTGTTGGGGACCCCGAGAACACAGGGGTTGTGTGTAGCATTCCCGCCCGCGTGTGGGCCCCCGAGAAGGCAGGGTGAGGCAGCCAATTCTGATTTTGTCCCCATTAACCCCCCTTAAATAAAAGTACCACCTACCATCCCCCCCCCCCCTGTTGCAATATTTTTTGCCCCTACATCTGCACCTCCAAGTGATCAGCACGATGAGAAGGCCATTTCCATATATGCAGGGGTCCGGAGCCCCCCCACCCCCTGTAGCAGGCCCCCTAACCCCCCCACCAGACCCAGCCCCATCCCTACCCTCCCCTCCCCCCACCCTGACAGTGGCACGGAAGCGGGAAGGAGTCAAGGTATGGCCCGTTGCTGCAACCCCCCCGTGCCTGAGGCACACTCTGATCCTGCACTCTGATCGTCATCAGGAAGACGTATCTGCCCGAATGGAACTTCAACAGGGTGTACACTGGAGGCCTCAGCTCTCACTCCGTCACCCTGATGGTGGTACACATGCTGCAGACTTTCCCTCGGGACGCTAAGGCAGCATGAGAACGCACAGATACGCAGGCTGCACGTGCAGGCTGAGACAGCATACATTGTGTATGCAATATCTCAGTCCTGCATTTGCGGCTTGTATGTCTGTGCGCAGGCGCTGAAGACAGGCATTTTGCAGTTCCGTGATCTTTGTCTCCTTCATCACTACTGCGTTCGGCCAGGTTGCCTCTTGCCCCTTGTACAACACTGCAACGCTGTGCGACGAAGGAAATGTGGTGAGCAGCTCAGTGGAGGGCCGCTACAGGGTTTGCGGCCAGGCAGCCTTTCGGCAACAACTTTAGATTTGAATACATGGAGGTGTGTCGCAAAGACATCCGAAACGTTGAGCCTTACCAGTAGAGGATGAGGCTCACAGGTCTCCAATAGGGACAACAAGCTGACCCCTCTGCACGGCATTGCAGTGCAGCCAACCGCTCCCTGTGCCTCTGCGTGTCCTTCTCCGGGTCTCTCTCACTTTCCCTCTCCCTCTCCCTGTGTGTCTCCTTGTCCCTCTCCAGGTTCCTCTCCTTGTCCTTCTCCTTATCCTTTCTTGTGTTGTTTTGTGCATCCCTGTTACTTTGGACATCCTGCAGGCTTCTCCATTGGGGCCCCTGTGGCATTCTGAGCTTTGGGGAAGTTGTCCGCTGGCAAATCAATGCCCGGCTCCCCCCACCACCACCCCCTACTGAGTAAAACTAGGGGCGTCGTGGTAAATTTTAGTAAAAAATTGTTTCTAAAAATTTTCCAAAGGATTTGTTTTCACTTTTAAGTCTCTCCCCGTTCTTACTTTACTTTTACCCCCCGCCCCTCCCCTCCCCTAGCGGACCCCACTCCCGTAGGGCAGAACTTGATTGAAATCACTCCAAAACTAGGGGTCTAAAGGGGTTTGTATTTGTAGGGACACGGGGGAGGGGGGAGGGGGTCCCAAAGCAATTGCTCCATATCTCAGGACCTCCTTGCCCAATCATGCCTCAATCAATCAAGCCTCAATCCGTCGGAATCAATCCGTCGCCGTGAGTTCAATCGGAGAATCAGAATTTCAAGGACTTCCATTGAATTTCCGGCTTGTATGTCTGTGCGCAGGCGCTGAAGACAGGCATTTTGCAGTTCCATGAACTTTGTCTCCTTCATCACTACTGCGTTCGGCCAGGTTGCCTGTAGCCCACTGTGCAATACTGTGCGTAAAACTAGGGGCGTCGTGGTAAATTTTAGTAAAAAATTGTTTCTAGAATTTTTCCAAAGGATTTTTTTTCACTTTTAAGTCTCTCCCCGTTCTTACTTTACTTTTACCCCCCGCCCCTCCCCTCCCCTAGCGGACCCCACTCCCGTAGGGCAGAACTTGATTGAAATCACTCCAAAACTAGGGGTCTAAAGGGGTTTGTATTTGTAGGGACACGGGGGAGGGGGTTGGAGGGGCATGGTATGTGAGATCTTTACCGGGGGAGGGGCCTTTACTGAGGGCGACCCCACTGTCCTACACTACTGGGAGAGAGAGCGGGTTCTTGGAGCGAGGGGTTTTGGAGCTGGACAGGAATATCCAGATGGGGCTGGTCGAGGCCTTTCATCCGTAGAACAGTGCCCAGGTCCGCAGTGCTCCATTTGGGTGGCGAAGTGTTGATGTGTCAAATGTGATTTGCATGCTTTTCGCATTGTACCCCATCTGCTTTGCCTCATGGCCGGTAGCCCAGTGCCGATGCCCAACCCTTCATCTCAGGGTCGATAACAAGCTTGGAGAGGCTCTAGCTGTGGTCCCGTGCGCTGAGTCCGCGGCACCCTCGGCGCCACATGGTGCGTCGGAGCCCTGCTCGATCACATTGGGGACCCCCTCAGACCCCAAGGGTTATGTAGCCAATCCACCCAATGCAAGCTACCTCTGACTTTGTTCCCCTCTCTAAAGCGTTGGGGACCCCTCAGCAAAGGGTGGTCATGTAGCCAATCCGCCCAATTGTCCTCCACTTCTGATTATTTCCCCATTTTGAAGTTTTGGGGACCCCTTAGTCGGCAGGGGTTATGTACCCACTCCGCCCGATGTGGGCCACTTCCGACTTTGTCCCCCGCGGTAAAGTGTTGGGGACCCCGCAAACGGCACGGGTTATATTGGACGTCATGGTTGCCCCTCCGTGCCGTCAACCGAGACAATTGCGGACTATGGCTTTGGGGGACACTACGGTGGCCGGGATACGGGGCACCCTCGGAAACCAAGCCGGCACTATGCTCACAATGCGGACAATACCATGGTCAAGCAGTGCAAGAGTGCCTCTTACCTTGCCCGTGCCAATCCCGAGTTTGGGACATGTAGCGGGAAACATACAGACTTGAGGTGCTAAAGTGGCGGCAAGCGGCATACACGGACGACCTACAAATGTGCACCCGCTTTGAGTTCCCGCACTACCTGCAGCAATCTTTCGTCCCGGTCGAGGCGCATTGGAGGGTGGTGGTCGCCATGTGGCCCTTCCATGTGTTCCAGCGTTTGCAGGCATGGGCCTTCGACAAAATGCAACATGCCCCATCCTTCGTCAGCAACAAGAGGCCCACACACATCATCCTGCCAGTTAAAGGGGCCCCGCCACAGGCGGCTCAACCGACGGCCCGCAACATATGGAATCACGTTAGGGGGGTCCTATCCGTCCCACCACGAACACGGCAGAAGTTCAGAGATACCGCGCCCACGATGGAGGACCTGAGATGACAATTGACGCAGCCACCGCCGCAGAGTGCACGTGGGTGACGGATGCCATGGCCCGGCATCGACACATAGAGGCCTAGAGAGCCATCGCCGCCACCCGCACCGACGCCAGTCTCATTGCTGAGTGAAGTGCATGACATCCCTGCCGCCTCCTTCTTGGCACTGGCCCAACAAGCCATGCTACATACCCAGTCCCGGGCCGCACGGTTGTGCCCGGAAGGCACGCGCACTGGCCCGATAGGAAACCCCTCTCGTTGGTGCATTGTACCCTCGATTGACACTTGGTGGGACTTGGGTCATGGGTTAAAAAAAAATAGGTGGTGTGAGCACCCTCTGTGCTGGGCTGCACGTGAGGCTTGCAGGCACCCACACTGGACCGGAGGCCCAAGGGGCAGGTGCGGCGCCAAGCATGACCGCAACAACATAGCAGATCATGGGTCAATGACGACAGGGCCGGTTTCGGGTGTGGGATGGGCATGACCTACCCCTACGTAGCCTGCTGCGGCGGGGTGGCGGGAGGAACGAGTCCCGCGTCTTGCCCCAACCTTGTCGCCCCGTGTGCACAGGTGTATAGTCCTCCTGGACCTCTCGGAGATGTTACAATCCAGTCAAAACAATGACATCGCTCATGTCTTTGAGCGGGGTCTCCATGTCTTGGAGCTACCGTAGGGACCTCCCATTCCGGTAATCCTTCCGTCTTGCGCCACTTGTGCGCCACATGCTGGGCGCCATCCCTAGGGCGTTTTGTGTGCCGTGCAGTGTTATTGTGGACCACCCGGTGAAGGTGTGACAAGGTCGTCCTCTGCAGGGCCGTTAGGGTAACCACGTGCACTTGGGACAGGTGCTGCCACCTGCACATCTCCTCTGCTTGGATGTCAGCTCAGCGGACCACTACAAATGGATCTGTTGCCAACACCGGGATGCCACGGGGAGTTTGCTCGTTGCCGTGGACCGCGCATCAAGGTATGTGGCCATGCGCCACCGGAGGTGCAGGCAGCGAGAGTCCCCCAGCCAAGACCGTAGGCACACTGCATGTTGTGCCTCTACACCGCATTATTTGTTCCTTGTGACGGAAATAGATTTGCCGCCGGAGGTGCTCACAGTGGCGCAACAAAGTGCAAAGTGCACCAAGGGAAGGGGTGCCTGACATGCAGCAGGCATGTACCTGGCATGTACCAAGGAGCCCAATATACTACATGCTCTACACAATAGTGGTGGATGGGAGAACAAGGACCAGCTGACAGGAGATAGAACCAACCACACGGTATTTTGCTCATTCGGTCCTTCCCTGTGGTTAACAGAGTTGCAGCAGGAATAGCACCCTTCAAATCTATCTGCAGCAAAACTCTCAGGCAACGCTGAATTGAAGAGGGCAAGAATATGGATGAAGGTCGATGGATTGAATATGACTAGAGCACAAGACTGATACAGCAGATGCGTGGCCGCAAGGCATAGCCTGATGGTTGTTGAAACCTCTACTGTGGGGAATTCGACGATTGTTTTCAAAAACACCTTGAACAGACCAACATGTCCACCCATTACGGACCGTGGCATAGCCATAATTCCACTCCCCAATAGGGGCCACTTTCAGGACTGGTGGACGCACAAAGAAAAAAAAGTCTGTAACGAAACTCCCAGGCGACACCTTCCCATGCAGTCCACACGCAGTGTGCCTGCATTGCAAAGTTGTCCCCTGACAAGTGTCTGTGGTGGTCGTCTGTGGCATCTCGCAAGCCATGGGTGGGTGTAGGCAAGTCAGCTCTGCCATGAGGGCTCATGAAGCATCGAGCTTTTGGCCAGGCACATTGTGTGCTTGTGAATCAAACAGAACCATAATTCCGCAATCGCGCAAGTGTAATGTGCACAGCATAGCGCCAATTGAATTGCAGTAGAATCCGCTCAAGGCATTATGGCGTGGATTGCTCTCATCAGCCGTCTTCCATCGTCTCGCGGCCACGTGTGCCCAATTTTCACAGGCTCTGATCGTCTGGTTGTCTGTTGGCTTGTGCATTGTTGATTCACCGTTCCTCAGTGGCGGCTGCCCGTGGGCACATTGGCATTACAGAGCCAATGATGGAGCAGCTCCGACCACTCGTAAAGCCGTTGGAATCAGCATCCGCCGCTCGAATCTTTTCAGAGGCCCGATGCAACTCCGAACCGCAGCACGGTCTCTGGAAATGTTCCAGTTCAATGGCACGAATCAAACGGCCCTCGTCGGCTCCCGGAAGTGCACCCAGCCCTGAGAATTTGGAGGTCTTGAAGGCGCACTTGGGCAGCGGAGTCCAGTTCTGCCACGACAGGAGCAGCGGGAGGCAGTACGTTGCAAAGGTAATTGACCCGCGGAACCGCACGTCCGCGATTGTGGCGGCGTTGGTGCGGCACAAGACGGAAAGCCCTCGCAGCCGTTGCCCTCAGCTGGTGTCCCCATGCACGACGTTCGAGCGGGAAAGGTTTTTGCACATCGTTTACGACTTCACGAATGTGGGCAGTCTGTACGACGTGTTGCAGTGCCACCAGGGGCCGATGTGCGAGACCATTGTCGCCGATCTCGCCGTGCAGCTCCTTCATGGGCTGGCGTGTCTGCATGGGGTTGGCGATCACAGTTGGGAGGGGGAGGGGCATCCAGACATAAACCCTATGAACATCCTGGTAGTCCTCCACACTCTGCTGCACCCTTGCAACTCAAGCCATCCAAAACACTCCACAGCTCTCCACATCCCTCCACAGCCCTTCACAGCCAAGCCCTCCACAGCCCTCCACAGTCCTCCACGCTCTCCTCCGCCCTCCACAACTCTTTGGACCCCTGACCAAGGGGGAGTATTAGCGCGCCAGGCATGCGCCAGGCGTCTTTTTTTTTTACCATTCCCCACCTGTGCCTGTTTTTGCCCCCCCCCCCCCCCCCCTCACCAAACAATCTGGAGTACCTTCTCGCTGTGTCTAAGAATCTGGCCCATCCTTTGCACCCAGTTTATGATGATGGCAAGGGTGGTGGTTGGAAGTGGTGGGAGTGACATTTTGTGTTGTTGAATTCTCATATTTCGGCTTAATGCAACGTGCCTTGCAGGGAAGGTTTGCGGTCGAGTGTGGTCTACTTGGGGGATTTCCCGAGGTGGGGCTAAACTTGGGGCTAGAGATAGGATACTTAATACAAAGGTAACGTGCCAGGCATGCGCGGGGCGTGCGCCGGGCAAACGTTCCCCCAAAATGCCTGAGGCCCCCTACGCTCGACCCCATGACAACCCCATGTCACCCGCTGTTGTGCTCTGCGGCCCGTGCCATTGCCCCACTGCCCTCCACCGCCCTCCACCGCCCTCCATTTCCTGCAGCCATCCCCCCCCCCCCCCCCGCACAACCTGCAGTTCACGTCCGAAGGGGTCGTCAAGATCTTCAGCCTCTCGCAACCGAAGGACATCAGCGCCTGCACCATTGTCAACCGCCCGGACAAGACGACGTACATGAGCCCGGAGCGGATCCAGGGGGGCCAGGGGCGGTGCCCGCACAAGAGCGACATCTGGGCCGCGGGGCTGATCCTCTGCGAGTGCCTCCTCGGGCACTACCCGTACCGCGCGGCCAACGGAGACTTCGTGCACCTGCTGCTCGAGATCACACGAAACCGCCCGATCGACTTCCCGGCGGACTGCAAGGACCACTGCAAAGACTTCGTCACGTCCTGCCTGCGGCAGAGCCCCCACGAGCGCCCGTCGGCGCCGCAGCTGCTGCGCCACCCGTTCCTCACGGGCCACGCCGCAGACGCGCAGCGCCTGGCCCAGTTCCTGCGGCAGGTCGGGGCGCCGCGCGCGCCCGAGGCGCCGCCCGCGCCCCGGATGCTGAACGGGACGTGGAGCGGCGCCCCCGCGGAGGCCGCTCTGAGCCCGCTCGTGAAGGGGGACTCCGACGCGGCGGACTTCGAGAGCCCCGACGCGCCGGCCCTGCTCCCGGGGGCAGTGGCCCCGGACGAGGGCCCGCCGGTGCCCGGGGCCCCAGGCGAGGCCGGCCACGGCGACCCCGCCTCCCGCGCCGCGGCGCTGCGCCCCGCCGCCGCGCTGGACCGGGCGGCCACCGCACGGGAGGCGCCGGAGGACGGCCCGGCGCCGGCGCCCGCGCCCCCTGACCCGCGACGCGGCCTCGTCACCGTCAGCTCGTACGAGGTCAACGACGACGAGGCGGAGCCCGCCGGGGCTGTGGGGGCGGAGGAGCCGAGCGCCGGGGCATCGCGGGGGCCGGCGGAGGTGGAGACGGTCGCGGCGCGGGCGGACGTCACGGACGATCTTTCCGCGAGTCGGACCGTGTCGCGGGGCAGCGCGGCGACACCGCGCGCCGACAGCGCCCGCACCGCCGGGACGCACTCCCTCGACGGCTCCTCCTCCTTCGGCTGCCCCGCGCCGGACACGCGGCTGTGTGCGCCGCGGGGGGCCGCCAGCGCCGCGGCGCACGCGGCGATGCTCCACGGCCCCAACCCCCGATCGGCGACGAGCACGTCCGAGAAGAGGGGCAGCGGAGACAGCGGGGCACTGCGGGAGGGCTTCGACGGGGAGTAGGACGGGGGTGGCGGGGGGCGTACGCATCAGACCCCAGCCCTGGGCTTGGGGGGGTGCTTCCTCGCTGACATATGATGGGGGGGAAACCGCAGCGGTTGCGGGCGGGGCGCCGCATACTGCGCACGCGACGCCCTTTCAATGCATCCCCCGATGGAACACGGCCAAGTGGAGGTGCGGCCGAGGGCCCGGTCGACAGACGGTGCATGCAAGTGACTCCACTGGGCTGTGGATATGGGGGTATGAGACGCGCACTGCCGAGCACGGATGCAGATGCGGACCGGGACGTGCATGTTTGGAGCGCCTTGCGGATCTGCATGCCCCCCCCACCCCCATTGGCCTTGTGCCAACCCACCCCCATTGGCCTTGTGCCACCCCCCCCCCCCCGCTTGGCTGACCTGGTACAGTGGAGAAAGGAAGGAACGGACCTTGACCCTGTCCCCAACCATTGAACGCTCGGACAAGCGAACGCCGAGCACATGATCTGGCACACTGAACTGAGGGCACCGTGGGTGGCAGGCGCGGTCGGAGCTGATTGCGGCGACGCAAACCCGACCCATTGTGGCCCCCCATTGGCAGGCGCCGGCGCGGTTGACCCTTGACCTCATCCCCCGACCCCAAACCCACGTCCTTGTGTCGTGTGGATTGTGTGGCCGACTGGGGCCGGCCGCAGAGCACAGCACGCACACCCCACGAGCGGCGGCACAGTTAAAGAACATGGAGGGTAACCAACGGTGGTTGGTGGGTTAACCAACGGCGGTTGGAGGGTAACCATTGGGACCTACGGGTTGCATCAGACTTAAAAAAGAATTGCTGGTGAAACAGCAGTCGCCAAAATGAGCAACACTGGGGATGTCGGGATATTCGGGATGCTTCCGACGAAAGATAACAAATTCCTGGCGGAACCGCAATGGCCATAATGTGCAGATTTGGCTGACCACCGGACACTCCTGCTTTTTTTTTCCATTCAAACGCGTCCTGCACCTGACGTTTTGAGGCCCCCCGGGACATAGAGAACGTCAGCACAAATCCCGCGCACGGGTACATGACACAAAACCGTAGCACAACCCGAGGACTGCAGGCCCCATTCCCCCGGGGCGGGAGTCCCCCGTCCCATCCGCGGATGCCCGCTTCCCAACCGGGCCTCTACGCCCGACCGGCTCCCCGGCCCCGGAGGAGACTCTTGTACAGCCATGCCTATGACATGCCTAGTCGAGCATAGTGGATTGACCCCGTGACCTTATGCCCCGCTCATGTGCGGGTGGCGGGTGGGTGGTAGGGCCGACCAGGCATTGTCTCAGACTTTGGGTCTGAAGCTCCGGAACAATCTCGAACTTGATGGTACCGGACATTAAAGAAAAAGGCCATCCTGTGGCATACCCCCCCCCCCCTCCACCACGAGAGCAACGCCATCGTCAGAGCAACAGTTGGTGTTGTTTCCATAACCTTTGAACTGTGGAATTGGGCGGTTCCATTTTCTGGAGGTCCACGAAGATGACGTTTTTTCGGTGATTTGAGGCCGGGGGATGGTACTTCAGGGACATTGGTTGCTGCCCTGCCACCCATTTCCACCCGCTTCTTGTCCTTTGGAGGCGGAGATTGGGGCATCACCTGACGACCGGTACATTCGTGACGCATCAGTCACCTCTCGTGTCTTCTCACGGTGCGCACACACAACGCCCGTGTCAGAGCAACAAGAGGTGGTGTTTCCGTCAAATTTTGGAACTTTAGTGTCGACTGGCGGTGTTGACAGTCAACAGATCGGCTACCAGTCATTTGTGGGGTCATCGTAGACCTCGACCTCTCTGAACCTACGTCAGCTCATCTTGGTCTGCCCCCCCCTCCCAACAAAAAGAAAGGAGTTGCCCACTCCGTTGACCCCCCCCCTTCCCCCCCTACGCCGGCTCCCACCCCACCCCACCCCTACAGCCGCATCCTACCCCTGCAGCGTGCCTCCACAGGAGGGCCAGGGATGCATTGAAGGGGCGAAGGTTACCCCCCCCCCCCTCCAGGGCGCCCAGCATATGCCCAGCCACTGTCTCCCTGACACCAAGTATCAGTTTCAATGGCATTAGTAACCCATAGTAACTGCCCCCAACCGCTTTGGCAACCTCCTCCAACCGCCTGTCTAACCGCCCCTGTGGCCGCCTCTGAGGTCCCTTCCCTTCTAATGCATCCCTGGTCTGGGCTCGTTCCCCACGCTGATGTACAGTGCCAAATGTCTGTCCATGACACACCCCTTTGGGTGACAGGGGACATAGTAACACATTTCTTTTGCTAGGGTGTGGTGATTGGGAGGAGATGACCAAATGATGACTACAAGGTCCCCAATTTCCATTGCCAACCTCTTCAGAAGTATGAGCTGCTTGTCATATGCGGTGCCGCTCAGCCGCTGTTGAAGGACGCATCAGACTTGCTTCTGCCCATCACAACATTGTGCTTTGGAGTGCTAGCCACTTGGGTGCGCTTTGATGTGATTGGGACGGATTTTCAGTTTGTGCGCATCCCCGTTTTTTGTTTTTGTGAACCCTTTGCATTCCACGAACGAAAAGTGTGAACATGTGTGAGTCCAGCAGATGAATTTATGCCATGCCCACATGGGGCTTACCCGGAATCAGACCCTGACACCAACCCCTCCCCCTCCCCCTCGGAGTCCGCCAACCGACTCTAGCCCCATTCACGGAGGCAAGGGACCAGCGCAATGGCATGAAACTTGGCGAAAGCCCCGGACACAACGAAGGAACCGAGATGGCGACGAAGGCCATGAGAGGCAGGCGCGGCTGGAGCTAAGTGGCGGGTCCAAACGTGACCTTTGATGCCCCTCAGAGTCCGAGCTCGATGAGCCGGGACAGGGGGCCTCCACCACCAGGGACCGCCACCCCCTGGGGAAGGTGCTATCTGGATGGGGCAGCCCCGCCACTGCCAGACCAAGTGGACGAAATAGGGGTTGCCAGTCATGGTCTCCAGGAGAGGCTGGCTTATGCACGCCGGGTGGGGGTCTCCTGCACGCTCAGTTCGGTGTCCCCTGGGTGCGAGTGGCCAGGAGCCCGGTGTCTTAGCTCACTGAACCGCCCAAGCGATTGTCCATGGCCGTCACTGTCACAACAGGTCTTGTGGACCAGCAGGGGTCAACCCTCGGAGTGTCTTGAGTGGCCTGCAGCCCGTGGATGTTTACAAGGAGCATGTGGCCGGTAGCTCGCCCTGACAGGTCAGTCCTTCAAGAGGGTAGCAAGGGACCTTTACCAGAGGGGGCTCGTGACTCTCAGCCATTGGCTCGGGAGAGCATGAACCAAACAGTGGGGGCGCACCGTGCGGTGTGCGAAAAGTCGGCTGTGTTCCACCACCGGTAGCCACGGGTCCCAGGGTCCTGAATTCTGCACCCGATGCTGTTTGGAATGGATCATGCACGCTTCTATAGGGCGGTGGTTTGCAGGGGTGTTCACGGGATGAACAGCATAATAATTGGGCTGTGTGCACGCTGTGCCCGCGCTGTGCGTGCGCTGTGCAAAAAGTTGGCTGTGTTCCACCACCGGTAGCCACGGGTCCCAGGGTCCTGATTTCTGCACCCCACAGCCCCTGCTGGTACACCGGGGATTTTGTTTTTCAGTCTGATGCTTGCCATGGGTCCCAGGGTCCTGAATTGTGCACCCACCACCAGCCTCAATGAAAGGACAATGGGATACACAAAACGCTACTAAAGACAGAAATGCGGACCATAAGCAAGTGTTGCCAACAGCGGCCCTCAAGGAGGAGCAAAGTACTGCCGACGGGATTGCAGATGAGCCAGATCACAAAGCGATGAGTGAGAAGTCCGCAAAGCGCACAGCCCCTCAGCCGAATAAACGACAACCCAATGCTGTTTTGAATTGGGCATGCACGTTTCTGTAGGTGGGTGGTTTTCAGGGGTGTTCACGGGATAAAGAACGTTAAGAGTTGGTGCTGTGCGAAAACACCCCCAGTGTCCATACCTCACAGTGTGAGGAACCAGTGTGACCAGCCCAACACACGGGCCACCGTGTCAACACCCTCCGTGCAAGGCATCTGCCCCGGCGGTTACCAGTGGAGCCCCCCCGGGAACAGCTGCTGTGAGGGTACACAACGGCGGTTCCCGGGAGCCTCACGATTCCAAAGAGGCAACCGCAGTACCGCCATCACCACCGCCACCATACAGGCACCCGAATGGGACCGTATGTCATGGCCCACACCGTCCAGGTATCTCGGTCGATCTCAAGATGACCGATAGGAGAAGCCGGAGCGGACAGAGAGCTCCTTGGTATATGCATATGTACATATGTGCATACATGTATGCATATGCACTTTGGGTCTTTGCCACGTGCCCCGCATTGCGGGGATGGACACATGGTGGTGCTCGCTGGGAACTCGGTACAAGGACTCCAGCCATACCATCCCCATACGCACCCTGGGAGTGGCCAAAACGTTGAGGAGGTCCAGACGACATTCGGCCCCAACTTGGTGCCCGGTACCCGGGAGCCCCCCCCCCCCCCTCCCCCCGCCCTAGGACCCCCAACCCCCACCCACACACCCACCCCCTCATGGGGCCCAAAAAGTTCATGGGGGTGTTGGTGAAGTTCATGGGGGTGTTGGTGTCAGGTCTGAGTCTGAGTACCCGACACGGATGCACAACAGATGCACGTGTCGTTGCGGTCGTAGCTATGGTTGGGTTGCATCTGAGCCCCAACACTTTGAGGTATGGCCCCTGTCTTCCAACGCGACATAAACGAAGCAATTCTCTTGCAAGTAAATGCCCAACCCTGCCCAGAGGAAGCTGATGTCTGGTTCATCCTCCTCCTCCGCTGCGGTGTGCAGTTCATCTTCTCCGACGCGGGGAGTGTGGAGATGGTGGGCAGTACCAGGCCTCTGCTGCACCACTTGATGCGGATTAGCGACTTCACGGCTTAGCGACTCTGTGCCACGTTTTGTTTGTTGGCGGTAGTCTCTGTGTCGGTGCCATGGTGTGAACAGATCAACCCTCATTGGTACCCCCCCCCCCCCATACGCGAGCATTGCCATCGTCAGAGCAACAGTTGGTGTTGTTTCCGCAACTTTTGAACTGTGGAATTGGGCGGTTCCATTTTCTGGTGCTCCATGAAGATCACGTTTTTTCGGTGATTTGAGGCCGGGGGATGGTATTTTAGGGACATTGGTTGCTGCCCTGCCATCCATGTTCACCCCCTTCTTGTCCTTTGGAGGCGGAGATTGGGGCATCACCTGACGACCAGTACGTTCATGACGCATCAGTCACCTCTTGTGCTTTCTCACGGTGCGCACACACAACGCCCGTGTCAGAGCAACAGGAGGTGGTGTTTCCGTTAGACTTTGGAACTTTCGTGTTGCTCTCGCAAGATGGGGGGGGGAGGTCATGCTGTGCAGAAGATCGTGACACTCGAGACAGGGGTCCGGCCTGCCAATTGCTACGGCCACCCTGGCCCTGTAACCCCCCGTCCTGTGGACGTTCTGTACATACGAGCATCTGCTGTGCGCTGAGTGTGCGCGCATCGGCCTTTGCTGTTTGGCCCTTTTGTTGGCCCACCCTGCCCCCCTCATCCCATGCAAGGGAAAGGGATCAAACGCCCCCACCCCCCCCCCCACGCCCCCCCCCCCGTCCCGCTGTGCGGGGGGGAGAGCGGGGGGCTTCTCAATGAGTCCCAAAGGTGCTGCGCCCGGGCCCAATCGATCAAAGAAAGCTGCGTCGGTGCCGGTGGGTCTGCAGCACCCCCAAGACCGTCTCCTCCGGTGCAAACCCTCGCCTGACCACAATGCCCCGGGCCATACTCTTCGGCCGCTCTACCCCGCGGGCGTCGGTGGGCGCCGGTGCCGATCCGGGCCCCGATCCGGGCCCCCAATTCGGGACGCATCTCTGCCCTTCCGCTCCACGCCTTCGAAGTCGGCCGCGGAGGGGCCCACCAGAGGCCCCTCCCCGCCGCCCTGTTACAGGCCCCTCCTTGAGGTGGGGTAACAGGCCCTCGGTGTCGCTCTTTGTGGGGGGGGGGGTGTCACGCGATCCTGCGGGCGCGTCGTGTGGGATGTTGCTAAAGGGCAGGCCTTGTGTATATAAGGAATGAATACCAAAGGGGGCGGGGGGTCTGGGGGGGTCCCACAAAGGGGCCGCTTATTCAAATTTGATTTTCCCTCAGCCAAACTTTGGGTCAAGAGTTTTTTTGTGGGTGGGTGGGTCTCAAAGCCAAAAGAACGCCCCCCCCCCCCCCCTCTTATAAACAAAGTCTGCTCAAGGGGGAGGCAACAGGCGCCACAGCAACCGCTGAATTGGGGGTTCTCTTGAAGGCATCTGAAGCTAACGCCAAAACAGTCAGAGACTTGAGCGGATCACAAATCCCGTCACAAGTTCTTCTGAAAAGGGTGCGTGCAGCTGCGATTTTACTGGCGGTACGGGAAGTGCTCCAGGCCGATACCCAGATCCGGTGGATATCAACAGACGGGGTGCAGCAGGCCTGGGCAGCTGCAGGCGACATTGTCAACCGGGCCAACCCCACCTCCTTGGCCCTCCTGCAGGCCTGGGCTCGAAGGGGTCCCCTCCCAGTCAGATCCGCCCCAACCGCCCGCAACCGCCCGGCAACCGTTTTGTGCGTGCGGTTTGGGAAATGTGAAGTGGTTGTGCTCTGATGGAAGGAGGGCGAAGGGGGCTGGATCATGCTGGTGGTAGTCCCTCCTGTTGTTGTTGATGATGACACTTTTGTCCCAACGAATAAGAGGCATAAACCCTTTGCAAAACCTGCAGTCAAGCCTGCTCCAAAGCCTGCCCCAAAGGCCAAGCATGTGCAAATGGTTAAGATGAGGCGCCAGGTTGGAAAGGGCTTCTATTCCACAGCTCCTGATGCCCCTGATCTGCACTAAGCACGTCCAGAACATGCTGAGATGCCTACACATTGTGTTCTGGTGCCCTGTTGCGAGCATTGTGCTTAGGGTGAGGTATGTGCAGGTGTTCGTCACAGGCATTCTTTTGGTACCCTGCGTCGCACGCAAGCACGCCCTTGTCCAAGCACGGGACCCTGTATGACCGTTGGGCAGGCGGGGGGGGGGGGGGTGAGGGACCCGTTGCACACTAGCGATTACAATGCAAGGGAGTGGGGGGGGCGAGGGCACCACTCTGTGTCATCCTCAAGTTGTGCCCACCATCTTTGTGGCCCACAATATAATGTCCCAAGAATGTGAGCCCATTGCCTGTGGAACAACAAGGAAATAGGGGTTGGTGCCTGCATTGAAGACTTGCCTCAGCCCATCACAGCATTGTTTTGTGGAGTGCAAGCCATTGGATTGGTGGATGGAAGTGGGCGCCATGGCGAATTTTGCGGCAAATTTGATGTTGGGGGTCAATCCCAGGTTTAATACATTAGACCCAAGTAGTGGGTAGGAGCATGGACCCTGATCCCCGAAGAATGAAAGAGAAGAACCCACTTGGGTGCTGTGCTTGCTATGTGTTGAAGGGACAACAACCTATACCCAGGTTTAACACATTAGACCCAAGTTTACGATACCAGCGTCCCTTCTGCTTAGACATTTCTCTTTTTTCGCTGGCCCAAACATTTTCAGCCCCTCCTATGGGATGCGATGGCTTCTTTCCGTGACTTGGATGTATTGTATTGCTTCTACTGTTGGGTATCAGAATTGGGAAGGGAAGACGGGGTTGCAGGTGGAATACAAGATTGCCGGACAGTGCTGCATGTATTGCCTTTAGTCCTTGCGTGCATGGCATGGGGGGTGGTCACTGCACGCAGGGCTTCCAGTCCCCTGCTCGGAGCAACGAGGTGGTGCCGCTGTTCCAGGCTTGACCTGGACAGAGGCGGATGGGGGCAAGGAAGTGCCGAGTCTCTCCTTGCTCGAGCCACAAACCAAGCACCCCTCTCAGTGTGCAATCGTCCAAGTGGACCAGTTCTCAATGCACAGTCCTTTGCACACCAGTGTAGAGTCCACTGTGCAGTTGTACGTCGCATAGACTTTCACTCATAGACTTTCACTCGATGTGCGGTCATCTGTTCCGCTCCGGCACCCGTTCAGTCATGGTATCCAACCCTTTTCAAGTAAAATGATTAAAATGATTTCCTTCCTTCAAGTCCCCCTGTCCATTGTGCTACCGTTAATGCCCCCCCTCCCCAACACACACACACACACACACACACCTGGCCAACGGCCAGGGCAGTTGCCCTCCTTTGTGTGGACCTGACACAGAGTAGTGAAATAGGGAAAATCCGGGGGCTCCGTTGGCACAATCGGCCAAGGGAAAGGAACGGGAAGTAAAGAGGGAAAGATAGGGCAAGGAGGAAGAGAGAGGGGACACAGGCTGATGAGAGGCTGATGGGCACCACCGCCGATGGAGGGAAAGGGTCCAAGAGAAGGGCAGCGAATGGCGATCGGCCAACCGGCGCCACCGGCTGCAGATGAGAGCAGTACACCAAGGCGACACACCAAAAGCCCCCCCCCCCAAGGGATGGATAGAATGGATGTGCAATGAACTTGGTGGGTGTGGGGCGGGGGCGGGGGCTTTGGAGGGGGCAGAATTGACCATCTACAATTTACCAAATTGGGCTGTTAGCCAATGAACTCCACCGCCCAAGGTTGCAAAATGTTTTTTCGGCAGCCCCAAAGGTGTTGCTTTTTGGGCCAAGTGATGGTCCCTCATGGGGGGGGGGGTTGCAAGGGGTGGGGGATTACAAAGAAGGGGGGGGGGGGAGGTACAACCATCACGGTATGCCTCTTGGCCACGCGTCGCTATGACGCCATTCATGGAGTATGTCTCGCTGACTCAGGTATCTCTGTGCAGTCCTCTCTCTCTCTCTCTCTCCTCTCCCTGCTCTGCTCTGCTCTTTGCCACCTACTCCCTTCTCTCATGCCCTCACCTGACCTCTTACACCCTCTCTTCAAGGTGATTTTCCAACCATTTTGCACCCCCCAAAAGTGTTTTGAGGAAACACTAGGCGCCAAAGGCCCCAAAGAAATGTTTCTTTAGGTTACACTGGAGTTGGGGTTGGGGGGGACCGTCACTTGGTCACCATTCCCCCCCCTCCCCCAGGGGGGGAATGCCAAAACCCCCTCCCCCAGGGGGGGGGGGGGGACCGCATATTCGGTCCAATCCTCCCAGTGATTTAGCCACACTTTGCAGAAATACGTCTTCCAGGCGGGACATTTTATGAGCCTAAGGGGGCGTACCGTGCGCTGTGCACACGCTGTGCGAAAAGTTGGCCGTTCTCCACCACCGGGAGTTCGGTAAGTTCAGAAGATTGGAAGGATGTCATTGAATGGCTGCTGCAGTGGACGGGGCTATAGGGGGCAGAATTTAGGTCCCTGGGACCCATGGCAAGCATCAGATGTTTGAATTTTCGAGATTTGAATTGGTTGTGCATGATTCCGCAGGTGGGTGGTTTTCGGGGCTGTTACTCGGATAATCACCGTAATGGTTGGCGCTGTGCGCGCGCTGTGCGAAAACGCCCCCTAAGATGGACTGTGTTGCCATGGCATGTGTTACACAGCGGGCACTGGCTGACTATTTTCCTAAGGGGGGGGGGGGGGGCATCCGTCCCATTGTACATTTCCCCAGAGCCACCGGTGCCACAACATGCGTCTCGTGCCCTTCAAGGGCAAGGTGACTCAGTGCACATTGGGAAATCCAAATGTGCGGCAGTGTTGAATGACCCATTTCTTTGTAGCAGTGGGGGGCATCCCACCACAGATCACGATGGCAGATGGGTTTGTGGGTTCACACGGGGGTAGTGGGAGGATTGTGGCTATTTTTGCCCATTTGTCGACCTCATTATTTTATCGTATTGCCTCCCGGTCCTCTAGGCTAGTAGCATCGTACAATTTGCAACGGCTAGGGGCCCAGGAAAAGGGTACCGGCCAAGTTTCCTCATGCTGGGTAACCTGTTGTCGTAAGTCCACATCCGCACACTCCTGGTGGGGAGGTCGGGGTGCCCAGAGTACCACGGCTTGGTTGTCCATGGTGAGCGTGTCACCAGGTTCGGCAAGATTTGGTGCTGTTACAAGTGCAGCCCCTTGCAACTCACCTCTATATGAGGTTTGTGGTCCTGTTACACGGTGATAACAATGAGTGGCCCATAGGACAGTGCAACACCAGTCCTTTCCACCTGTCCTTCTAGCAAAGGTACCTCCAATTTGCTACTGTCACTGAACCAAGCTGTCCCTTCTTTCGGTTTCACATTAGTGTAGCAGTGGTGTCCTGCAACAGTAATGGGAGAGAGATCTGCTGGAATCGTACCCGCTTCCTGTGTATGTGATACTGATGTGTGGGCCATGTACCTGGCTGAGTAATTAGAGATAGCAACATTGGGCGTTCGGGACTGTAGAAGCCGCCCATCATCAGAAGACTCTTCTTCATACAATTCTGGCCCCCCTTGGGGTCCACCTATTGTTGTAGTGCAATGGGGGCACAGGCTCCCCGCTGTCTGTCCGAGACATTAAGAAATGATCACCTGGATTTCCAGTATTGGTACATACCCTCCGCCCCCCTTGTAATCCCCCCATGAACCCATAAACGCATGATTCTGAATATGATGGTCGATCATGTCAACTTATGTGGATGCCTGATCTGACTCTGACATGGTGATGAATGGATTATGGGATGATGATCATGATGGAGGAAAATCATGATGAACAAGATGATGACCAATCATGCACAAAGAACACATGAACTGAGAGAATACACGCTGACGGCGTCCCCAGAAATCCACATCCGCCTCAATACCTAATCCAGCAAGAACTCTACACGCAGCAGCAAACACGGGAGGATGGGACCCACCTTGTGGGAGGTTCCCCTACAACCCTCGGAGAAAACGATCTGAACTACGAAACACAGGAGTGGGGAGTACCCTTGACTGAACTCCAACCAACAACCCTATACAACTCGCTCACAACATGAGGCACCCCGGCCATCGCCGGGGGCACAAGGGGGCCAGTCTTGAGCCGAATCCCATTTGCATACCCAGGTAACATATATGTCAGTGTAGTGGGCCAAAATCAGTTTATCCTCGTGTATTTTACGCGTCCTGTGACAGACACTGGACTTTGAGGCCTATTTGATCAAAAGAAAAATAGCATGCCACGTCTTGTGGTGGGTTGGTCCCTTGTGCAGTCCAAGTGATGTTTAGTGGGATCTTGCGAGCTACTGCAGATTGTGCCGGGCCTTGTTCATCATGGAAACTGTGGCGCAAGTTGTCCCACGATTTTACGGATTGCGGCACATCTTGTCCCATGCGGATTTTGTCTGGACACAATTTGTGCTGTGCTACACCCCCTCCCCCCGCCTTCTGTATCAGACGATTTGTTGTCACCGGCTGCTGGGGGCGGGGGGTCCCCTCTTCGAGGCGCCTTGCCAAAGACAATAGAATTCACTAAAAGAGATTTTTCTGGGCCATTTTTGCCCACACACTTGGGTCCCAGACGCCCCCCAACCCCCACTCCTTCTATTACATGGCTGCCATCAACATGTCATTTGGACTTGGGGGGGGGGGGAATTGCAAGGTGGGGGTAAGGTAGGCCCAGATTGCTGGACGGCATGGAGTGGCCAGGAGTGCATATTAAGGAGGAAGATGACAAGGGATCGGCAGGGGCAATGCGATATGGGAAGGGCCAGATACATCAAAAGAGTGTCGGCCAGGACCAACCCCCTCCAAAACCGTCCCCTCCTCTTGGCCATCCTTGGACCTGCCCACATCAGCCCTAACCTCATTTCCCATGGCATGGCCGCAAAAGAGGGCACATGCACAGTGCAAGTACAAATGCCAGGTCTTGGAATTTCATGCAATCATAATCCCTGTGGTACTGCATTAAACTTACATTATTTCCTGCTATCACAGTGGCGCCGTGTAAAATTTTTCTTTGGCGCCTTCAGCGCATAGTATTTTCTATGCTTTTTGGGCCAAGTGACCGTTCCCCCCCAGGGGCCAAAGGCGCCGAAGCTGATTTACCGTGACCGTCCCCCCCCTATGGGGGGGAACCGTCACGACATTGGTGGGGAGATTACAAGGGGGTGGGTGAGGTGATAAGCCCGTGCCCTGCTTGAGATGACACCCCCCCCCCGCCGCCCGCTGGTGTGGTGACGTCATACATTTGTCCAATTGCACTCCCATCCCCGGAGAAGGGGGGGGGGGGTCGATCGCATTGCGGGCGCACTGCGTGCTGCCGTGGGGCGCTAGGCCGAAGGCCCAAGCCTTGAGCACATTAGCTATCCTGCAGCTGGAGGTAGGGCTATGGGGGTGAACCAGAGCCCAGAAATCGCTTTTGGGGGCCAGCAATGTGGGGCTTTGCACTGCCCCATCAGTGGAGCCACTGCAGACAATCCCCCATGACGACATTGATTTGGCCATGGCGTCACCCAATGCCCTCATCTCTCCTCAGCAGTCAGCGTCTCGATGCAGTTTTGCGGCCACAGCAGCTCTTGCCCCTTCAGCCGTCAGGATCCCCTGTGCCGTCCGGTGATCACCATGTGCCCATGGCCCTCTCGGGGGCGGCTCGTCGTGGTGCTGGTGGCCTGTCTCTGCATGGGACTGTTGGGTGTTGCTTCAGCCGCGCCTCCGTCGGACAGTGCTCTGTGGACCAGAGTGCCCCGCACCGCAGCCCCAGGCCTCGCCGGGACGATGCAGTCGCCCGCAGCCGCAGCACAACGCACGGGACCGCCGCACCTCCTGTTGCGTCACGTCGTTTCCCGGGTGAACACCGCCGCACTCCCGCGCAGCCGCAGTCCCACAACGCAGCACACCGCGCACTCTCCCCCGAACAATGCAGGGAATGCCTCCCGTGGGACTTCACTGCGGTATCCGAATTCAGACAGGGCATGGGCCCTAGTTCGTGCAGTTGCAGCATGTGCTGCCGTGGCATTGTGTTGGGCGTTGTGCAAACGCGTTTGCCGCAGCCGGCTTAAGAGCAGCGGCACCGGCCAGGCATGGGCTGCCATGGCTGCCGTGTCTGGGGAGCAACCGATAGAAAAGCTGACCGCAGCAGTGCAGGAGCTTGCCAGAGCAGTCCGATACAGCGACATACCCACCCCGAAGAACGTGCAAAGGATATCATCTCGATTGGAGGAGCTTGCCTTAGCAGTCCGATACCAATCGTGGAGCGATCCAGCCACCGCAGACAACGTGCAACGCATATCTGACACGCTAGAAAGGAGACTGGAACAAGGGCAACGCATCCAGAGGCTGCAATGGGCCATGTCCAATCCTGGTTTGTTTAGCTTTGATTACTGGATATCGGGTGCGAAGTACAACAGCGGTGATAGCGGTGACATTGTCCAACGTGTCATCGGCGCTTGGATGCAAGATGGTCCTCGATGTTTTCTCCCAAAATGCTTCTTGGAATCCTCCCCGTCCAACGAAGCGCAATCATTCAAAGAGTTCCGTAAAGCCCTGAGCCAGCAGCTTCACCAACTCACCGGTTTCAAACCTCGCTGGACGGAGGAGGAATGTAGTGATGGCGTGACACGATGGTGTATACGCAAGGAGTAGTGATACTTGCAGGCCCTGATGTCCTCGTTATGTCTCGTTTTTTTTCCCCTGCTGCGTCCTTACACCGTCCATTGCAATCCTAATTCCATCCTACACCTCAGTGATCTGAATGACCATGTGCTCCTTCTACTGTTGTGCACTGCAGTTCCTCTCATATGATGTTTTCGGTTGCCCTGGTCTTGTTCTGTACATATTGCTATGTATCAGCTGATGCTCCCCATTGTAGGCAGCCGTCAGGGCACAGTGCATGCCTGTGTTGCCATCCGACGTGCAGTCATACATGGGGTCTGGTCATTTCATTGAATTTGTACATACCGTTCAATTGTACATTGCACAGCTCGTGTGTGCACTGCTTGAGCCCCCCTCATCCGGCCGCAAGGGTACACAGTAGTGCGATACCCTGGCACTCAACAGGCCAGTTGTGGTTTGCTGTCAATGTGGTTTTCAAGCGATTTTATATTCCTCAAAATTGTGCAAAATCATGAAAGTAGAAATTTCATCGCTGGACTGTTATGCAGACGATCGCATTGTCGTGCACAGGCCAGAGGAGGTGTGTGTGCTGCTGTGGGTTGTGCTGTGGGTATTTATAGATGGTGTCATGTATGCATATGTCAAAAGAGTGTGTCAGTGGGTAGTGAGCCACGCCCCCAGGCCACACCAACTCCTCCTCGCTGTACCTTTTCAGGTTTTGCCGGGTTTGCGAGGTTCCAGCAATGCACTGGCCACCAGCAGCATGTGTGTATCCACGCCCCTCAGAATGATGGCAAGGACCAAGGAGAGTTACCACATACCCGTCACCAGCACGTGGTCCGTGAAGTTGGTCAGTGCTACGCATTTCTTGTGCTTTCCTGGTGCTACCTTTGGGGATGCCGCGTAAAGGACTCAGATTCCAAATACTTGCTCGCAGAACATTGCAGCGCCACATCAACTTCCTCTCCCAGGATTCGAAACCATTGCCTCGCATCTGCAAACCCTGTGTGTCGCCCGACTGAGCTAACCGGGGCTCCTTGAGGGCACACGCCTGAGGTCATACACGAATGCAGCCCCACATGCTGCCCTATCGGCCCCTACCCATGTAGGCAAGCAGAATGAAGACACATGTGAGAGAGCATAACAGGCAGCAGGCAAGCAGATCAGAAGAGCAGATAGGGCAGCACAGGAGGCAGCGTCGACACCCCTCTGCCATGAGCAGTCAAGTCCACCGCGGTGCTGAAGTTACCCTTGGACGGAAATGCCAGCGGGTTTTGGCCATGCCAGGCCGAGCTCCCCTTGGCCCAGCGGCATCCCCTCCCCAGTCAAAGCCAAGGTCACTCTTTGTGGCGCAGACTCCCAATAGGTTCTGAACCGAATACACCAATGGTATTGCTCAATTCAATCGGTTAATTCAATACCCCCTTCTGCAGAATCGGACAGACTGAACCTAATGCCATGAGCATACTTGCACAAAATGCCATAATCAAGAAATGGCAAGGGTGGGTGCAACAGCCTAGATAAGAGGTTGCAATTACCACTTCCATTTATAAGTGAACAAACAAAGGTAACGGGGTAAGGGGTGGGGAATCATGGGTAGCTCACATAGGGATACTGCCTATGGGCGGTGGGGTGGGGTGAAGTTGATTGTGTGTCTGCAGGTGCCAACACTTTTGACGCAAGGATACCATTAGAGTAGATAAGCTTCAAAAGCTGGACTGCTCAGACCCAACGGAGTGGAGACAGCATACATTCCATCACAGGGAATACACTAAAGATTAGGCACACTTCCATACCAAGCAAGGACCCTTGCCCCTCGCTATTTGTGGCGGAAGGTTTCAACCCTTCGCTATCTGAGCAGAAGCGTATTGAAGGTACTGAAGGTACCAAACTCTGTTCAAGTCCGATCCAAAAGCCCGAAGCCGTTAGGAAACATAAAGAAGGCAAAAACAAAGCTGCAAAGAGAATGATGTAACGATCACTGCAAATTGAACGGCCGAAGAAATTATGTTGGTAATGCCTTAATGATAACCAAGTGTAGTCGGATTGGGTGATGGCTGTGGGGGTTGTGGTGGATTTTATTTCCATTCCATTAGACACTCTTCACCTTCGGTGTGGGGTGGGGGGGCCTTATATCCATCCCGCCCCTGTTCCATGAACGTATGGTTGGCTGCGCCTGTTGAGAACCTCGCAGTCTGAGCATGAATGATATCATGCCCCCCCTGTTCTGGCATTCCTGCCACAGGGAGTCACAGCCGATGGGATGGGTGTGAGCCCCCCTTCCCCCCCTCTGCCACCAAAGGCAAGCAAATCAACACCATGGCCTCGTGCCAACCCCCCACCCACCCACCCACCTATGCGGTTATTAGAATCCCTTAACCTGACCCTCATGAAAGAAGCGGAGGACCACAGCAGTGGTCCGACGACTCCCAGGTCAGAGGAATCCCATGAGTCTGCGGCCACGACAGTGACATGCAGCACAGAGGGTTGCAGATGTGCCACCCCGTGATCTGCAGCTGATGGCAATGGAGGAGTCCAGCCAGTTCACCAACCGCCCCGACCAACCTCCCAGCAAACCAAATCACGCTCCCCCTGCTGTATGTTGTGTGTAGTGCATTGACCTCCGCACCTACTTCCTGCACCCACTGGGCTTTTCACAGAACCACCCCCATCCCCCAGCATGATGTAGGCCTATATCGTCCCTGTAGATGAATGGTATGCGGCGGGTCTCGCATTCCGTAGGCGGTGGTTCGAACCCCGGGGAGGGCTGGGATGCACTATGCAGCAAGACGGCCCCGCTTGTTCTGCCGGCGGGGCAGGATATCAGACCTCATCGATATACCATAGTGGCTAAAGGGATCGTGCGCTGGCCGGAGATGCCGGGTTCGATTCCGGGGGGGGCTCAAAATGTGTAGGTTTCGTGATATGATGATGAATATCGAGGTATCATCTAGGTTTTGCTCCTATATTAGGCGCCATGTGCCGAGGCAAACCCCACCCTTTGCTGTATGTTGTATGTAATGCAATGACCCCTACTCAACACCCTGTACCCACTGGGTTTTTCAACCTAAGGACCGACAGCCAAATGAGTGCCAGCTAGCAATAGCACCTGGTGAAGGAGTGACCACTGACCAAGATGTACGCCTAACCCAATAGAGTCCTGAAGGTCGCAACCCCAACCATTTAGGGAGGGAGCAGGCTGAACATGCTGGTGAAACTGAATGCGCTGGACGCGCCACGATGGACATAAGGCGATGAAAGCTGTGGGGCAGGCGCAGCTGGAGCCTAATGCGGACACTGCAACCTGACCATTGATGCCCCACCCACCCACCGCTTGATGAAACGCCCGATGAATACACTGAGTAGTGACACTGAGTAGGATGTATCAGGGGGGTCCAGAGTGACAGGTAATGAGTTGTCAGGTGACAACATTGTGCCTAATGTAGTCTCACCCAAATGCCCAAGGTTGCCGAGGCAATCGCTTTCCTACTAACCGGCGCTGAGGGAGGGGGATGAGCTCACCAGACACCCCAAGAAACATGCGATGACCTCAACTCTGCAGTTAACTCACAGCAACATTCGGCACTGGTCTGAGGAGCGATGACCGTATACCTGTGTCCCAGGGGTACACATGAGCTACCCCCCCCCCCTTGCACAACTTGTATCAGCTTCATGCACAGTGCCCGTACTGACCTCGTTAACCAGAGAGTGCCTTCCTGTTCGTCACATGCAGACACAGCTGTGTTGACAAAATAATGGCCTACCTTACCGCCCCCTAGTAATCCCCCCCCCTTGCAATCCCCCCCCCCAAGGCGGGGAACGTCACTTTGACATTTTTTCTGCCAAGTCCAAGCCAGCCAAACCAGCCGCCAAAAGGGCTGGAAACCGAGCTGCACAGCCTACCTCGTCTTCCAATCCTCAGCCTGCGTGGAAAGGACACGCACACAGATGTAACATCATTGTTCAATGCGATACACACTACCAGTGTTGTGCATGCACAGCTGCAGTTTTGAAGTGTTACGGTTTGGTGGTGCAACCCCCCCTCCCCCCCCAAGTGGGGGAACCGTCACTTCGTGAGCACCCCCCCCCCCCTTTGTTGGGGGGAACCGTCACGACATTGGGACAAGGCGGGGGTAAGGTACATGGAAGGGATGGAGTGGTTCCATGAAGATAAATGAAATCTGATCAAACCGCCGAACGTTGCTGCATATGACCAGGACGTGCAAGTATGGAGCGCTTCGTGACCTGCATGCAGCCCTTCCACAAGCACCGGCTTGTCCAAGCACGGGACCCTGTCTGACGTCGTTTTCCTGGTTTTTTCTGACCGCGGTTTTCTGGTCAGAAATGTAACGTGCCGTGGTTGTGCTCCGATCGCAGAGGGAAAAGGGGGCTGTGGATCATGCTTGTGGCGTTCCTCCTGCTCATACCAACATTCTGCTTCCAACTGCGATCCAATGCTCTTTGTTGTAATGTGATTTTCAGCCATGGTTAACCTTGCAGTCGCTGGCATGGCTGTTGCGTCCATCCAGTCCACCACCATAGAACGCAAATGAGGCGCCAGGTTGGAAAGGGCTTCTATTCCACAGCTCCTGATGCCCTTGGTGAGCACTAAGCACGTCCAGAACATGCTGAAATTTGCTGGCACATTGTGTTCTGGAGCCCTGTTGCAACAATTGTGGTTAGGGTGAGGTATGGGCAGGTGTTTGCCACAGGCATTTTTTTGGTATTGCGGGGCATGCGCAAGCATGGCCTTGTCCAAGCACGGGGCCCCGTCTGACCGTCGTTTTCCTGACTTTTTAACGCTTGCTTGCGCAAGGGGGGGGGGGATAAAGTATCCGGCGCTTCATGCCCCCCACCGCGGCCCAGCAGACAGGGCAGCCCAGCCCCACCGGTCACACGCACGGGCCACGCCGCACCGCCCCCGCTACAGTGCCCCGCTTTCTTCACTCGACATCGAATGCCCGGCATCGGAGAGCGTGTCCACGTGCGGCACCTGGGGTGCTCCGGAGCGGTGCGCTTTGCGGGGGAGGTGCCGGGGCTGCCCGGCGACTGGGTCGGCGTGGAGCTGGACGAGCCGAAGGGGTCCAGCAACGGCAAGCTCGTGGGCAAGCAGCTCTTCACCTGCGCGGACAACCACGGCGTGTTCCTGCGCGAGAACGCCCTGGCCCCCGAGGCGGAGGCGGGGCGCCTCACCCCGCCGCCCCCGGTGTCCCCGCACTCGCTGGGCTCGTCGCCGCGGTCGGGGTATTCGGACGTCTCCCCGAGAACCCCCACAAGCCCGTTCTCCCGGGACTCGTCGGGGCTGACGATGGGGGGCCTGCAGGCCGTCACGAAGTTCGCCACCAAAGTCTCCAGAGGCAAGATGAAGGGCATCAACCGCGTCCGGGCCGGGCCCTCGGTGCCGGCGCCGGTGCAGACGAAGAAGTGCCGGGGCCCCGCGGTGGTCAGCTCCTTCAACGCGTACCTGAGCAAGCTGGACCAGTGCTCGGAGCGCGAGTTCATCGAGCAGGACGGCGAGCTAAATGTCGTCGAGACCTTCAAGATCCGCGGGTCCCAGTCGAACCTGTCCCGCAACCGCAAGGAGATCGACGACTACGAGGAGCGGCTGCTGGCGGAGGAGATCCCGGCGGACCACGCGGGGCCGCAGCTGGCGTGGCCGCCGACGGAGGAGAGCCTGGGCACGCTGCTCGAGCACCTGAAGTGCAACTGCAGGACGACCCTCCACAGGTCTGGCTCTGGTGCGCGGGTCGCTGCGTCATCCACGAAGCCTTTTGGCTGTGGCACGTCTTACGTCTGGGGGCGTGTGCTCTGTTGCCCGTGGCCTGCCCTGTGTTTCCGCACTTTTGGGCCTTTTTTGGAACCATTCTTTTTGCGGTTCCAATGCAATGGAGAAGGTTTGTAGCCTGTGTGCGGGTCGCAGGAGGGGTCTGTATGGGTGTCCAAGTGTGGGTGTGATTCCATGTGCTCTGGTGTCTTGGGGTGTGTGCCGGCCTGGCTTTGTGTTGTCATGTTTTGAGGGGGAGGGGTGGCCACGGGGGGGGGGGGGGGCGACCCCTCGGTTCTGGACGCCAACTACCCCCCAACTAACTGTTGGCCGGAGGCCCCTTGGGGGGGGGGGGGGGGGGCGGCATGGGAGGGGGGGTTCAAGGAGGGGCGACTGGGGGGGGGGTCTAGGAGGGGCTTTGGGGGGGGGGGCTCGGGAGGGTTTGTTGGGGGGGCACAGGCTCCCCTTACCTCCCCTTGCCCTCCCTCTAACCATACCATCACCATAAACCTAACCCTAACCTTTGCAGCCAGCTAGTATGGCCATGCCAGCCATGTTGATTGGGCTGAACAAGATGCCTCAAATTTCGTTCATGGCTGCTTTTGCCACATCATTGCTCTCCATTTTGGACCCCAACACTCACTCTGACCCTAGCCTAGGGTTAGAGCCAGGGCTAGGGTTAGGGTCACCGAGCTGGTGGAACCAGTCTTGGTTTTATAACCCTTTTTAGTGTCTAGGGTGGACCTACCAGGTTTAGCAGCAGCAGCAGCAGCAGCAAGCAGCAAGCAGCACGCGCGAAATGGGTAAAAATCAGAACTCCGCCGTGGTGCTTCACATTCGGCTGAAATTTTGGTGGATGATACCTATGGGTGTGAAGTACAATCACACAAAGTTTGAGCAAGAAACTGAACGGTGGCGGCCGGGAACGGGATTCGCAAGTGGCGGACCTCAGTTTCAAAAACTGCAGTTTAGGGCCAAAAACAGCCATTTTTGGGCCAAAAAAGCCTTGGAACACATTCAAAACGGCCAAACGAAGGGAAACGGTGGGTACACTCCACGTGCGGCTTGACTTCCCTGTGTCAACGAGCTCTTTGCGGCCCTCTAACTCCATGATATGTCCCGGAAACGGCCCAAAAAGGCCCCCGGAAACTCCAAATGCCGACAGCCACAAACCAAGAATAGGCCATATCTTTGGCTACATGGCTCAAAATGCGATTCCGAGGGCACCTACTCCACCCACAACCCCCCACTTTTTGTGGTTTCCACCCCTCAGAATTGCCCCAACGGACGCCTAGACCCCAATACCTAGGCCCACTAGGCTGCGGCAAGCTGCAAGCTCCAAACAGGTGGGTGCCCAAATGGGTCAACAGGGTCCATCCAGTAGGGGCAAAAAGATGATTTTTCTCAAAAATGATCCTAGACCACGTGCGACGCTAAAACAAGTGTTTTTGGACCGTTTTAAGCTTGTGGTGGCTCATTTTGGTCCTCCGAAAATCCCAAAATGCCTTGAAAATGGGCTGTTTTGGGACCAAAAATGGGTCAAAAATGGGTCAAAAACGCATTTTTCCAAACCTCATCCTAGACCATTTGGGGTGCACAAACGGGTGAAATGAGCCCATTTGGAGCCCATTTTGGGGCATTTTGGCCCCTGAGAAGTCCAAAAAGCCTTGAAAGTGGGCCTCGTGGTGATGGGGTTCACTTGCAAGGTGATTTCACTTTGTCAAGAGCCATCAATGGGGGAGCCTTAAGCGCAGTGCGCGCGCAGTGCAACTATTTGGGCGTCTGGCCGTACTAGAGACCCATACTTTGTGATACTAGGGGCCCCTAGGGGCATCATGGTGACCCCTAGCGTAGGTTTTGACTTCTGATTTTGTTCCCCTTCTTTTGGGGACCCCCGAGAATGCAGGGATGACGTAGCATATGGAGGGGATCCGGTACGGAGTTGCATGAGTACGTGCGTGTACTCTTGCATTTGCAGCAATTTTTGATTCGAAGACAGGTACAGTACCCTCCATATGGTCCGTGGGAACACGTACCTGCACATGTATGGACCGCACCTACACAGGAGGACAATGATGATGAGGATGTTGTGGGTGATGATGGGGATGTTTGTGCCCTTTGTTGCACCAAGTTTGACCCTGAAAAGATGTCCATGTGTGACAAGTGTGAATTGCAATATTGTACGGATTGCATAGACACGCACACATGTGACAGTGTGACATTTCTTTGATTCTACAACTGTGTCATGTTGTGCACACAAGTTGCGTATTCTCAATGTGTACTTAGTTGACAATGGACCAGAAAGACAGTTGTGTGTTCTTGAGGGTGGCGACCAATGCGCTGTTCATGGCCTTTCCAGATGTGCATGATGTGTGTTATGTTCAGGGAAGGTGGTTTGCATCTTTCTTGAGCTGGGGCAGTTTGGGTCACCTAATTCTAAGGGCGTTTCCAAGGGGTGTGCTTGGGGGCTCTTCCGGGGGAACATAGTCTAAAAGTAGCGCGCAGTGCGCGCGCAGTGCAAAGATTCCCCCAATGTGTGAATCATTCTCGATGTCCCTCACCAGTCATAGCTGATGTTCCCTCCCCCACCAGCTCGGTCCCAATATTCAGTCTTGATTAGGGTTAGGTGTAGGGATAGGAGTAGGCTGGGGGTTGGGGGTGGGCGTTAGAGTCAAGGTTGGGTTTAAGGATAGTGTTGGGGTGCAAAGTGGACAAAATTTTCCTTAGGGCATATTTGGTGTTCATGGAGCATCGGGCGCCTTAGGCGCCCATGGACGCATGAGGGCGACACCTTTGGCAACTAACTGTTGGCCGAAAGCCCCTAGGGGGGGGGGGGGGGGGCTGGGGTAGTTGGCGCCCTAGGACCCGCGGAGTCGCCCCCCCCCCCAAGGGGGGGGTGGCCTATGTCTGCAACGTGTGTTCTGTGGTGCATGCCGCGCGGTAACACAGGCCGGTCCACACAAGGCGACCCCGTGTTTCCGCACTTCTGTCCCATACCCAGGCACCTCACCCCACAGGTCATATGTTGCCAAGGCGTTGGTGGGTGCGCGGGAGCTCTACTCCAAGGGCAGCAGCTCCCTTTTGGAGATTGAAGTCGATTCAGGAAATCATCAAAAGCTCATCGTCGTTGGCGACCTGCACGGCCAAATCAACGATTTGCTGTGGATCCTGCACATCCATGGCCTCCCGAATCCGGCCGGGGCCCAGTACCTCTTCAACGGGGATTTTGTGGACCGCGGGGAGTATGGCATGGAGGTCCTGACGCTCCTGTGCACTATGAAGTGCCTCTGGCCCAACTCGGTGCACTTGAACCGCGGCAATCACGAGACGCTGAACGCCAACATTGCCTATGGCTTTGCGCCCGAGTGCATCCACAAGTACAGCAACGAAATGATGCAGATCTGCCAGGTGTCCACCAGCCCAGAATACAGGAGGGGGGGTGCGGATCTCTGTGGGCGCTGCGGCCGGCTGTCTCGTTTGCACGTTTGCCGGCGTTTCCGGCCCCGCCATAGGCACTTTCAGTCTGTAGTCCAATGAGATGTGTCCTCCACATTACAAAGCTGGACTCCACTGTGCAGCGTGGGCGCCCTAAAGGGGGGGCATGACGCCGTGGTCGGCTTCTCTGTCTGCAGCCGGCGGCACCAATTGGCCTATCGCCATCTACGCTGCCCTTCCCTTCCCTTTCCTGGAAGGAAGGTCCACCAAGCCACTGTTTTGGTCCACCGTTTCCGTTTCTCCATCGGTGGCGGGTCGCATGAACATGTAAAATCCATACGGCCTTACCCCTCACCTCAACCAGGTGAGGGGGGGGGGGTGGCACAAGGCCTTTGTGGTTGGCTCCGTTAGCCTGTGGCAGCGCCTATTGGCCTCTCGCCCTTGAACCTTCTGCTATGACAAGCAGGCATCCGTACTACTGCGGGCACCCCCCTGCCTATGCGGGGGGAATCCAGAATGCAACTTCTGCGCATGGCGTCCTCCCCTGACGGCCTGATCAGTGCCCGGGATGCGGTCATCACGAAGGCCCCGGGCGGGGAGGTGCTCACACACAGCCAGCAACGTGAATGTCAAGGGGGCACCAAAAATGGGTGTGCGTGAAAAACGATAAAGGGGCGCCTTCACCTGTGATCCCTTGGAACAGAGAAGGAGGTACTGGGGAGGGCACCAGCCACCATTCACCGTGAATGCTTGTTCTTGTGCCACAATCCGGGGCTTTGTACCCGATTGTGCAGTGGCATTGAAGAGCAGGTGCCAAATTTTCTCTGCACCAAAGTTCGCGAGTCCCTATTTCGCACGCTTTGGTGAGTTGCTGCTACTTCTTCTTGGCTTCTGGGTGATCGCTTGGATGGTGGCTCTTATTTCCTGGAGGCTGTCGGGCACAACAGAAACGTGCATGCCAAGAGCGCTAGAAGCAACACCGAGAAAACTGGCTTCGGACATTTCTGTTCTGCCGAATTCTGCCATTCCAAAAATTCTCCTGTTCCTAATTTTCCTCCCTGGATGGTGATGTGTGGGCTGTCACGTGTGGTGTTGGTTGGCGAGACGTCAGCACAACGGGCAGCGCATGCAGTTCACGAGAGGGCGAGAAACGCTTGTCAAGAGCCGAAAACCGGCCCCGGGTGCCTTTCGCAAAAAGGTCCGTGACATGCAATGTGAACGAATCTTTTTGCGTGGGAAGGGGGGCAATATCATTGGTGTCAAACACGCAATACTGGGACACGCCGCAGAGGCACAGCGAATCAGAGCCATAGCTCTCCTACAGGCAACGGTTCATTCGAGGGGGGGGGAGGGGTCCACGTCTGAAACCGAGGGTTGCACCCCCCCCCCCCCCCCGGTGCTGATGCCCAGTCTCTCACCATCCCCGTGGCCCACGCTTGGCCGCGCAGTACACCCGCACGCCCACGGGGACCGCAGCGCGTCCCGCAGGTCAGCAAAAGCCGCAGGGCGCGACCCCCCCCCCCCAAAAAACCCGCCCGCAAACGCCGTTTTTCGAATCTGTCCCCAAAGCGCGTGACCGCGACGGCAAAATCAGGTCCGGCCGTTTCGCTAGCCCCCGCCTGTCAGCCCCAGGGCTCCTTTCAACAACTCAGCACCACTTGGGGGGGGGGGGGTTGGCACAAGGCCATGGTGTTGGTTTGCTTGCCTTTGGCGGCGCCCATCGGCCTCTCGCCGCTGCTCATTCTGACCCTCTGTGGGTCCGAACGTGTTTTGGTCGTGTCAACGGAGCCCCCGGATGACTTGTCCTGTTCGACTACCCCGGGGGTCGGCCGTCCCAGAGACGGGCTGTTGCCTGTGCCGTTGACAAGGTGCATCCAGACGCACACTCCAAGTCCGTGCGGGGGTTTGCCGACTCCAGCACTGACTTGTGCGCGTTTTGGGGGGGGAGGGGGGCTGGACAGCCCCGGCACACCAACGACTGGGCTCCGCGAACGCGGAAACGACACCAGCAGGAGCACCGGCCGCAGCGGCCGACAGAACGCAGCGACCCGACGCAACATGCGAAGGGACGAACGGGTGACTGTCCAGGGCCCCGTAAAGGAACAGCAACCCGACGGAATGTCACACAGGGGGGCTGGACCCCCCCCCACACACCACCCCTAGACCCCCCCCCAAAAGGGGCCTTGGTCAGCCCCAATGGGTGTCGCGGGTCAATCGCTCGGCTCCTGCGAAGGCTTGTCCTGCCAAGAGCGACCGCGCCGTCGCGCGCCCCCTCGGCCCTGCGCTCCCGGTGCCCCGCGCCCGTGTGTCCGCGCGCAGTGGCTGTTCGAGGCCCTCCCGCTGGTGCACATCGTCACCTCCAAAGAGGCGTCTGCCTGGGCCACCCAGGCCGGGTACCCCACCGTCAAGATCATGGTGGTGCACGGGGGGCTGCCGCGGCGGGACAAGGTGACCCTCGAGGACATCTCGGAGATCTTCCGGTTCCAGGACATCCCCACGCGGCCGAAGACCGAGGAGGCGGAGCTGCTGTTCGACCTGCTCTGGGCGGACCCCCTGGAGACCCGCGGCCGCGAGAAGGGGGCCCGGGGGCCCTCGACGTGGCAGTTCGGGCCCGACGTCACGCGCCAGTTCTGCATCGACAACAAGCTGTCGATGGTGCTGCGCTCCCACGAGCTGCCGGAGAACGGCGACGGGTACAAGCTGCAGCACGACGGCCGGCTGGCGACGGTGTTCAGCGCCAGCAACTACTGCGGGCAGACGGGCAACATGGGGGCGGTGGTCATCCTGGGCAAGGACCTCTCGGTGGAAGTGTGAACCCCCCACCCCCCACCCCACGCACTGCCTCTGCTCTGGACGCATCCCATCAGTCCCGATTTTGTGAGTGCGCGATGCGAGGGAAGTGGAGGGAATTGCAGGAAAATGGAGGGAAGTGGTGGGCATTGCGGAGGGAAGCGGAGGGGGCTACAGGACAGTGGAGGGCATTACTGACGGGGCCAAGGGGTTGCATGTGCTTCCATGTCCTTCACATCCTCCCCCCCCCCATGTTGACCCCTTTTCCCTCTCTTTCCCATCCCCTCTCCCCCATGCGCCTCATTATGTTCTCCAACCCTTCCCCCCCCCCTTTGCCCTGTGATCCACGCCCTCAGTCCCGTGTTGTGGGTCGCAACTCAGTCCCAGAGGGAGTACTGCACGCAGTGCGCACGCAGTGCATGTGTTGGGGTTATTCCATAGACCTTCCTACCACAAATTACAAGGTAGTACACAGGGGGGTCTTTTGGGAACTAGGTTTTTTTTTGTTAAGGACCGCCCTTAAGGACCGCCCCAAGGGACCACCAACCGCTAACCGCCAACTCCCATCAACCGCCAACCGCCACCAACCGCCAGCGGCAACCAACCGCCAATTGCTAACCACTGCCAACCGCCACCCACCACCAATCACGAACCACCAACCGCCACCAACCGCCAGTCGCCAGTCGCCAACCACCAACCGCCACCAATCGCCACCAACCGCCAACCGCCAATCGCCACCAACCGCCAACCGCCAACCGCCAATCGCCACCAACCATGGGTGAACATATGAGCTACATGCGGTCTTTTTGCAAAACTGCCCTTCAGGAACACTTTTTTTTCTCTTAAGGACCCCCCTGGTCGTGCATGTATTTCCAGGCTGTAAAAGGCATGCCCATCGCACATGGTGCACGGTCTCCCTTTCCAGTATGGCCTATGTCCCTTTCATGGCTTCCTGCGGCCATCACTGTCACTTCCACCCGAGCAAATGGTGCTTGAGTGCCCGCCACCGTCACCTCCCCGTCCGAATGTTGGCAGTGCATGAACGAAGGTCACGGTGTGCCCCGCATTGCCTTCTCACGGAATCGAAGGTCGCGTGTGTAGTCTGTCCCCCTCCCCAGACAAAGATAGTTAGCACCCTCAAGACCCCGATGTCGAAGAAAGCCCCGTTGGCCAAACAGTTTTCAAGAATATCAAGCAGGCATCCAGCATTTTGGACAAGCACCCGGAAACCTGTAAAAAACCAACAACAGGCAGCCCAGAAGCCTCCGAGGTGCACTGCTTTTGGGGGCTGATTCTTACGCGTGGTGAACACCTGGTTCCATTTTGGAACAGTCAAGCATGCACCACCTGAGGGGCAGGGGTTGTGTTCCCCAGGGATGGGACCTCCCCCAGGAACTGGGTGGGCTGCTTGACGAGCAGAGTTTGCTTGGGATTCCAAGGATTGACCATGTCGCGACGGGTTGTTCCAACACGTTACGCGGTGCGCTCTGCGGTCGTTTTGAGCGACTTGGATGCCGGTTTTGAGCCGCGGTGTCCGCACGAAGAGTTTTCTTGCGTCTGTTGCTTGCTGCTGCTGCTGCTGCTGCTGCTTGCTAAAATGTGTTGCTCACCCTTGGACCCTAAGAAGGGCTGTAAAACCTCGACAGGGTAAACCCAGCTCGGCAATCAAGACTTACACCAGGACCGAGCTGGGTCCCAGTCTTCGCGCGCGGTGCACGTACCGCCTCCCATGCTGCGTGCCCGATGCCCCAGCCGAATGCCCCGTGCTTGCACCTGCCTGCACAAGGTAAGTCATGGTCATTCAACATGTTTCTAAGTGCTTTTGACGTTTACATGGCTTGGGGATGTGTTGTAATTGTAGCATTTGTTGCTTGCCGGTCATCAAGGGTATCAAGGGTGGCAAATTGGTGTGGTACAATCTTGGGGTGACCAACTTTGCTGCAAAACCGCTAGAGGCAGAGAAATACGCATTCTTCGTTGACATACGCTGTGGAGCAGTCTCACGTCACTCTTGTGGTGCTTCAGTGGTGCTTCAGCTTTCCAAAGGTGCGCACTGTCCTTTCCTCATGTTCCCAAACACTTGTTGCCACCAAGAAGTAGCCTGCGCTCTTTCCCCCTCAGCCCGTGGAGCACTTCGCCCCGATGTTGGACACCCTGAAGGACGAGATGGCAGCGGGCATCACCGACTCTGTGGCGCACGCCGAGGCCGCCATGTGCAAAGTGCGGCAGGCCCAGTTCATGGAGACGCTGCCCGCCGTCCGGGAGGTGCTCGTGCTCAAGAAGAAGGACCTGAAGATGTGGTACCAGGGGATCGTCAAGAAGGGCCAGAAGCTGATCCCGCTGAAGACGTGGGCCGAGGGGCTGGTCCAGGTCGTGGGCCTGGACTTGAACTGGATGGAGTACCAGCCGCACCTGGCGGCCGTGGACAACGATGGCATGATCGACTGGCAGGCCTTCCTGGACCGGTATCAGATCCGGGTCGGCAGTATGCTGCACGAGTGGGCCCAGAGCATTCGGCGGCAGATGATCCAGAAGCTCGTGGGGCTGAATCTGTCCCTCAGGGGCATCTTGGAGCTGTTCGACCCGGATGGCAGTGGGTACATTGACGATGAGGAGCTGAGGCAGGTGCTCCGGCCTTGAGCGTTGCGTTGTGGTTGCGAATGTTGTCGAGTCCAACCGCCGTGTCGGCGCGCCGACAACCGCCGTCGATAATCCACAACCGCCGTCGGTTAGCTACAACCGCCGTTGATTAGCTACAACCGCTGTCGGTTAGCTACAACCGCTGTCGGTTAGCTACAACCGCTGTCGGTTAGCTACAACCGCCGTTGGTTAGCTACACTCGCCGTCGGTTAGCTACAACCGCCATCGGTTAGCTACAACCGCCGTCGGTGATCCACAACCGCCGTCGGTTAGCTACAACCGCCGTTGATTAGCTACAACCGCTGTCGGTTAGCTACAACCGCTGTCGGTTAGCTACAACCGCTGTCGGTTAGCTACAACCGCCGTTGGTTAGCTACACTCGCCGTCGGTTAGCTACAACCGCCATCGGTTAGCTACAACCGCCGTCGGTGATCCACAACCGCCGTCGGTTAGCTACAAGCGCTGTCTGTGGGCGTGCAAGTGTCGTCACCCTCCAGACCAGTTGTCTTTATTCCATGGCTACGTCGTGTCCTGGCGCCGCAATACTGAGCTGACAACGTCCCGGCCGACCTCGGGCCTCTGGTCCAAACCCCAAACGGTCCGCAGGTGCTTGGCAAGATCAACATCAAGCCCACGTTGGAGCAGGTCCATGAGCTCACGTACGACCTGAAGAAGAATGAGAAGGGCGAGGTGGACGTGCACGCGTTCATCGAGAGCCTGCAATGCGAGTACAAGGGCCAGGCGTCGGAGACCGCCGACGACAAAAGCAAGGAACTGCTCCGGCAGTTCGGGATGATGCTGCACGGCTTAGGGGACCGGCTGGTGGACCTCTTCGAGGCCTTCGACACCTCCGGCGACGGCAAAGTGGACTACGACGAGTTCCTGGCGTTCGCCAAGGCGCTGCTCGTCCAGAGCGGGGCCCCGGGCCGGTTCACGGACGACGAGCTGCGGCAGATCGTCCGCGTGATCGACAAGAGCGGCTCGGGCGACATCTGCTTCATCGCATTCGTGGACGCGTTCGCCAAGCCGAAGGAGCACGGCGAGAAGATCGTGGCGCACATCTGCCAGAGCCTCATGCGGCACCGGATCGGGCTCGAGCGGGCCTTCTTCCTGCTGGACATGGACGGGGACGGGTACCTGACGGCCCACGAGTTCCAGGAGGGCATGATCACGCTCAACCTGCTGATGGACGGGAACTTCCAGCTCAGCGACCAGGACATCGAGTCCCTCGTCAAGCACCTGGACGAGGACGGGAACGGCAGCATCGACTACCACGAGTTCTGCAACGCGTTCAGCGCGATCGACGTGGAGGCGTCCGCCCCGACGCGGGATCTGTCGGGGCTGAAACGGCCCGTCTCTCAGAACAAGGCCTGAGGGCTGCGCCCGTGACGCGCGCGCGTGACGCGCGTGACGCGCGCGCGTTGGGTGGCGTTGAGACGCCGGCGCTCCGTACAAAACGTGCAGGGTGTTCAAAGCAAGTGCCTTCGGCGCCGTGGGATCCGCCAGGGCCCACGAGACGCCGGAAGCGTGTGCCGCAACGGGGGTTGTGTACAGCGATGTTGTCAGGAGGTACATGTGCGACCGGGCAGTCAGCCCCAGCGCCTTACCAGACATGCCACGAGTGTGCGGCAGGGGAACTGAGTTTCGTTAGGAATCAGCGCCGTCCCATGTGCCACTCGGTAATATCCGCTGCCGTCGCCCACAACTCGGTAGGAACAAGCCGCATCCCCATGTCTGGCGCAGTACGTAGGCAGAACCGGCAGGTATCGGTGGCGACAGGGACCAGCGTGCCCGGCGCATCGGAGCATGCGTTGGTCGCACTGCCCTCGCCAATGCTCTGGGAGGCCCTCGCGCTCCAGGGCCTGAGTGTGTGCCTGCGCTGAGGGTTGCACCGGGCGGGTGGGCCTCAGCCGCGGCGGGAGGGCGGGGTGGTGGTGGACCGCAGTGTCGTTGTCCGGCCCATTGTATAATATTACCCATCGCTATTCGGAGGGAGCGGCCCCTCACCTGTGGGCCATCGCAACGCAGAGGCCCGGGTGCTTGGACACCACCAGACGGGGCGCGCGTTCGGTGCACAACGTCATCCAGACCCAACCGATTGTCTGCCTGGCCCACAAGCCAACTCCTCGCGCCATCTTCGCCGGGCTTCTGTGACCGGGTTACCAGATCGCCTGGGTGACTGCCACCGAGCCCCGCCCTGCCATGAAAGCGCAGAACCTTCTGCAGACGAGGCCTCGGTGACCCCCCCCCCCCCCGCCCAGAGGTGCGGGTCGGCACTGGGACGACCTGCCAGCCCCCGTCTTTGTAGGGTCCAGTGCAAAGCCGCAGGTCATGCGGCAATCCTTGAAGGCCTACTGTACCTTCTCTGAGATTCGTATTGTTGTCAAGGGCATGGGGCTATTTTGGGGGTTTCTGCCGACGATGGGTCAGGGATCACACAGAGGCGTGTTGGACTGCTGAAGGCTATCTCCGCACGAATTGTTTGTGCCCTCCAGCACAGACCCCAACCCCCGGGGGCGTCTTGTGTCGGAACCAGCTGTACTCTTAGCGGGCGGATACACCCGAGTTCCTGTGGCTTTGTCGAAGTGTTGTGTCGGGACGCCAACAGAGGGTGTGGTACGGGTGATCCGTGTTCCCCCTGAGCGGCGGACACACCCCAGCCCCCCCCCCCCCCCGACCGTGGAAGGGCTGTGTGGGGATAGGGACGCCCAGGGGGGGTATGGTACGGGTGATACACAACCCCCTGAGCAGCGGAAACAGGGCTCGAACCCAAGGCGAACGCAGGGCGAGACGAGGAGGCCCCTGGGGCGCGGGGTTCGAGGCAGGGGTGCCCTGAGCGATTGGCCGGCACCCCCGGACGTGAGCAGTTCCGCATCGGACGCCCTGGCGCCGCACGAGGGCTGGCAGGACTTGTGCGGCGTCCGGGACTCGAACCCGGGGCGTTCTGGGCAGACGTCGTGCGCTATGACAACTGAGTCTGGGCCACTTCTGATTCTGCCCCCCGCTCTGAAGCGGTGGGGACCCCCCAGGCGGCATCCTACAAATCTTTACACTGTCCCGGCACTGTCCCTGTGTGCGTGTTGGTGTGCCCGTTGTGCTGGACTTGTGTGCGTTGCGTAACCCAATCCACGTGCCCTTTCGCCCTGCAGACATCTCAGAAAACATTTGCTCCTTCTTCAAAAGGGTGGAAGCCCAGTCCAAGGCACAGCCTGCGCCCGAGGCCAAGCCCCCGGCAGACCCGTTGAAGCAATGTGAGACAGACGTCCAGAAATCTATTCACTGTTCCCACACTGTCCGAACAGCGCTAATAAGACGGCTGGTTGGAGCCAAATGGAGCTGCTGGTTCTGGGACGAACCGCAATTTTTCGCGGTTTGGGGGCATTTTGGGGTTCATAGCCGCGATTTTTGCGGTTTGATGGCATTTTTACTTGCGGAGTCGCGATTTCCTCCCTCTTTTGGTTGTCCATGAAGATCAAAATTTTGCTGAATTGGGGCAGGGATGGTATTTTGGGGATGCCGTTTTCTACCCTGCCGCCTTTTGCTCGTTGCCACATGAGCCAAAATTGTGGCTCAAGCAAAACAAGTGGGCCGCCAACGGCAAACTCCACGTGCAAGCAAATGTTCAAAGCACCAGAATGTTGATGGCAAGCCGTGTTTTTCATGTGGCCATAAGAGCAAGGCAACCATTTGATTTTGCGCATTCGAGCTTCGCTCAGCCCACTGGGTCTGCGGTGTGTGTCTGCTCCGGCATCGACAACCGTGACGCGCACAACGCGCCTGCAACGGTGCGCGCCGCACGGACGGCGGACTCCCAAGGAACATGCACGGCATTTGCAAGTGGCATGCCACGAAAGTCGCAAGTATGTGGCGCCGCATGTGGACTGTTGGAATTCTCCCTGCCAAGCCCACCCAGGGGCTGGCACTGTGGATCCTTACTGTGTTTCGTGTGTTCATTCGTGAGACCCAATGTGCATCAGTTGCCAGCAGCCCCAGACAGCCATCCGAGGGTAGTGGGGGTTCGATCCCTAGTCGGTATGGTGGTGCCCCTCCCCCCGCTCTTATCAACCCCTCCCCGCCGCATTCTTCGAGCTCTCTGAGTGTGTCTAAACTAAGCTACGCTTTCAGGAAGCAAGCCTCCTTACTTGGACCGTTCTGCTGCCTCCATTGAATGAACGCACGAGTCCAGACGCACCAAGCATGTGTTGATGCTAGGGGGATGTTATGTGCGTTGTGCACACGTTTTACATAGTGCTGTACCAAAGACCCATTCATTATAGCAGTGTGGGCCAGGAGGTCAGCAGGGACATGGGATGTTTGAATTTTTCGCTTTTGTCGCCCGTTCCTGCTCTCTTGTGGGTGGAAGGTGCATCATGATGATGGGAAGATGTAGTAAGCTTGTTCATTTTTTTTATGAAAATTCATAATTTTTTTTTGAGAAGTGGATCAGCTCAATGCATGCAATGAGGGAAAAATTGCTAGATATGAGCTACATTTGGAGGGTAAAAAAAAGAAGAACAGGATCACCACCCTCTTGTGGCAACAAGGGTTTCCCGTTTTTTATTGCTTAGATGGTTCCTTCCCACTTTGAGTACTTTGAGACTTTATGGCGCAGGTATGTGGCACTTGTCTCCTCCCCAATTTTGGGGAGCCCAATATGCGTGGGGAACGGGCTGTAGGGCAGATACAGAATGGTATGATTGTATCACAAGACCCAAGGAATAGGGCGAGCAAAGGGGCGAGGCATGTGCCTACCCTGACCCTTGGCCCACACGAGAACCACACCCATGTTAGACCAACACTAGTTGTTGTTCAGCAACCTTTGGACCATTGAATTTTGCGCTTCCCTTTTCTGGTTGTCCATGAAGATCAAAATTTTGCTGAATTGGGGTAGAGATGGTATTTCGGGGATGCTGTTTTCTACCCTGCCGCCTTTTGCTCGTTGCCGCGTGAGCCAAAATTGTGGCTCAAGCAAAACAAGTGGGCCGCCAGCGGCAAACTCTACATGCAAGCAAATGTTCAAAGCACCATAATGTTGAGGCACAGTTACACTCCTGGTTGCTGTCCCAGAGGCTTAAAATGCTTGTCGTGACGAAAAACATGTTGCTAGGGAAGGCTTTTGCCTACTGTGCATGGCTCGGGGCCTATTTTCGGGCCTCTGTCACCAGCATGTGAACGTTGTAGACCTGTCTCAGCAACTGATTTCGATGCGCTTCCACAGACATGTGTTTGGACCTCAACGATGCTTTGCTTTGCTCTCACTGCTTGTGTCTTCTCGTGGCTCGCACAAACAATGCTCCCGTCAGAGTTTGGGTGTTGTTTCTATTGTTGTTAGTGCTTTTACCATTGCTCTCGCAAACGATGGGGGGCTACCAAAGCAGTAGTGCACACTACGGTCAGGTATAACGGGCCATGGCAACACCAGGCAGGCAGTCAGCTCTTAGACACTGCCTTGACCAATGGGTCCCGAGGACATAAACAAAGGGAAAACCCACCCCATCTGCCCATCTGCAAGAGCAACGCCTTTGTTAGAGCAACAGCGCGTGTTGTGTTTTCGCATTTTTGGAAATGACATCCTATTTTGCATTTTACAAATGTCCCCATTGTCAGAACCACACTGGATGTTGTTCTCACCAAATTTTGGGATTTTAGGGTGGTTCTCGTAAAGCGGGGGGTAGGCATTGCTCTTGCCATTTGACAAAAGGCTGCAAGGCCCAAACCACCCAGTACTCAACATGCTGGTCCCTCAAACGTCACCTTCGGACCTCGCACTGTGGCCGCGTTGTGCGCATGTTGTGCGCAAATTCCCCCACAGTATCGCCCTGTTCACACCCTGTTTGCCTCTGTCACTGGTCCTTCAGGGCCTAGTGATGCAGCCCCTTTGTATGGTTGCGCTGCAACATAACCAGCACCTTCTGCAGCCTTCTCAACGCAGTATGGCATACACAATGCCTATTGCAACAACTCTCTTAATAGAGATTAGATAATGTTTACCGATTTGATGAGTCTTAAGGATCTTAAACAAACGATTTGAGGGGTTTGACTATTCCTTCAACAGGGATTTCCCGAACCTGTCCATAACTAAATTGCATGATTCTTTCGGATTCACGTGTAGTTTTGGTGCAGTCAATTTTGCTGCAACACATTTCCACCCACAGACCATTTTCTCCCGCGCTGCCGGCCACTAGAGTTGATTTGGACCTCTGGACTGAGCCCTGTGGATACTCTGGGGTGTGTTTGAGGGGTTTACGTCCATCACTGGGTGTGTCATATGTAAGTGCAAGTTTATTTAAGTGCATCCCTGTGGTACCGAAACTTTGGACGCATTTTGGGGGTGATGCAGAGTAATCATGAGATTCGGACACGGGGCTTGGCAAATATACGGCGACAGATTGTGGGTGAGGAATGTGTGGGTAGGGGATGGAGTTGCAATGTTGATTCTTGGGCCGGTATTCCCCGGCCACTGCAGGAATCATGCATGTGTTCCAATCTAGTTTCGATGGGTTTTTGTTTTGAGGGAGGGTGGTGTTCCCATGCAAACGCACGGGAGCTGAGCAATTGCTGCTGCACTCTTTGGACAGTTGCATGGCCGCAGCACTTTTTTGTCGCGATCTAACGACGTCCTTGACTTTCTTTGTAGGTGCGTAACGTTGCAGCGCAAGTACTGGCATCTCTCGCATGCGTTTGCCCCAAGCTCTGGTCTGTGTGTGTGAAGGGGGGCGCGGGGTAATCACACAGCAAGTCTCACGTTTCCCCTTTGTCCTCATGAAAGACGGCCTGCGTTTTAGCAATTGTACTGATTTCCACGCTGACCGATTGTTGGAGGGCTGAGATCTTGTATTTTTAGGCCCAAGGGGTGCCCCATTTCAATGGGGTCTAGAGTTCATTTCGGCTGTCTCCTATTCCTCATCATTCCCTTTGGTCTCAAGGCGGAAGGTTGGCGCTGTAAGGCCTCATGGTGCCTTGGTGCCAGGGTCCCCTGGAGTTGTGCCTGTCGGCAGCACCCTCGTCCGTCCCGTGTTACTCTGCTTCCACGGGCCTGTTTTGGTGTCATAGTATTTGTGACACTCCGCTTTGGGCCGCAGAGTGGGTCTCATATGTGAATTGCGCCTCCAAGCACCATCCAATGATGAAGCAATCAAGTTTTGGAACCACAATTTGCACCAACAATATGATCCCTAACAACACATCCGGGAGTCCAAGGTGCGGCTCCAGGAAGGAATGATTGGGGATGAACGTTCATCAAAGATGTGATGTACGTCCAAGCATCAGCTATTCAAAGTGCCGCGTTGGGTTTTTGTTTTTGTCCCAAGCCAGCACTCCCCGTCTTTCATGCACGGGAAACACCTTGCATCGGAGTCACGGCTGTGGACTGAGCGAATTTAAACTGCTCCAGCCAGGAGAGCCTCTTGTCATACATTGCCCAGTGAATCCACATCGCTATGATCGGTTGTCTCCAACGGGTCTGATGTAGATATGGCGACAGCCCCACGGACTTTAAAATGAATTCCTTCCCTTGCATCGGAGTCCCTGGAGAATGCCTTGCCCGCAGTGCACCCGCAGTGCGCCCGCAGTGCAAAGCCTTGTATGTCGGCAAATACTCATTTCCCACCCCATTTCCCTCACTCTGTTACCCCCTATACCGATAGTATGCCTGTATGCATTTTCTGTAGGGATTTCGGACATCTCAGAATCAGATTGTTCTGTTGTGTTGCTGCATCCGCATGTGTTGCTTGATGTTTCCTCCCTCCACCTCCTCTGGGTGGTCTGTGATACATGTGCCCGCAGTGCGCCCGCAGTGCAAAGTTTGTCCCTAACACACGTGACCACCATCTCAGTGGCTGTGTAACTGACCCACTCTGTGTGCTCACATATTTTTGAAAGATTCACATGGGCACGCCTGAAAAATAGACTGCGGGGAGGTTGCAGTGTGCATTTCGTGCCCCTATGATGCCAGCCTTCCTTCACCCCTTTCTCCCATTACACGACCCTCCCCGTTCCAGTCATAAGAGCCTGTGGTGTGGGCGTTTTGTGAGGGCCGATAGATCAGTCAATGGATGTCCCCGAGTGTTCAATGCGACAGACAAAGCCCTCTGAGCTGTTGCTGTGGATCAATGAAGTCCAGAGACCAAGTGGGAAATCCGGGGTACCTGGCCATTCTTGCACAATGCCGTGACGATGGCACCCTTCCCTACAAACTGCAGCTTCTTCAGTGCACGTCCGCGATGCACAAGGCGTGGCCTGTCCAACCAATGTTCCGCCAATTTTGGGCCAAGAGGTTTGGCAGTAAAAGGGCTGCACAGCTGCGCACAAGCACCTTGTCCACCGGGATACTGTTGCTACTCTTTTTGGAGATTTCACTCCTTCTCGGCACAAAAGGAGGTGTACGGCTTTGCACAGGGGCAAAGGGGCGGGGGCGTGTTCGTCATCGCAGCCAGGAATAGGCTCTGTGCAGACACGGCACAGCGTTTGATCACATGCTCTGGACGTGACAACATCATTTTCGGATTCGCCCGTGCTCTCTTGCATGCATGAACGTAGACTAATGCCTTGGAGAGTTGGTGCCGTGTTCGCCCAGTCCCGGACCTCATGGGGGGTTTGCTGTGGGCCCCAATGAGACCGGCCGGTGCAGCAGTCCGGCCGCCAGTTCAACTCGCCAGCAATGTCAGCCACTCGTTTATGCCAGCGGTAGCTCCATGCGGCGGAGGACCGAGCATTTTGGGCTGCGCCGACATGGCCACTCAGATTGTGTTGCTGTGGAGGGGCGGTTTTGGCAACGCGTAAGGCAGTCCCATTTTGTTGACATGGGGATCATTGGCCCTGGGCAGCACTACTGCTGTTCGTTGTGAAGATGCGGTATAAGGGAAGGGGCCCAACAGCCACCTGCTTAACAAGGGCCACTCAACACGGCCTCCCTCTGCAGGTGCTCCGGATCATTCTGCTGTGGCAATGGTGGTGAACAGGGCGGTATTTAAGGAACCCAATGTTTTTTTGCTAAGGACCGCCCTCAAGGACCGCCCCAGGGACCACCAAGGGGGGGGGGGGGGGGGAGCAGACACGGTACACCCTAAACGCCAACCACCAACCGCCAACCGCCGCCAACCGCCAATCACTGCCAACCGCCACCAACCACCAATCGCCAACCACCACCAACCACCGGTCGTCAACCGCCACCAACCATGGTTGAATATATGAGCTACACATGGTCTTTTTGCAAAACTGCCGTTTCGGAACACTTTTTTGTTCTCTTAAGGACCGCCCTGGTGGTGACAGATGGCTGTTTGTTGATTTGTTGATGCAGCAGTAAAGGGCTCTGGAGGAAAATTCTGTGTTTTTAGGCACAGCGAGGTTCAGATGGCGCTACTGCACCCCCCTTGAGTGCAGGGCACCCTTAGCAGAGAGCAAGCACAGCGTACTGACTCCAGTGGATGAGAGAGCAGCCATGGCTGGTTCAAAAAGCTGGGTGCTGCTGACCAAGGAACAACAACGGAACAACAACAATAGCAAGAACAAAACCGGAAGCCACCAAACGCATACAAATGAACAGGACACTGTAGGAGTCGGAGGGCTTCCCCCATGGTTGGCAGAACTGATGCACCCCTCTTGTGCAGTATGGTCAGGGGAGGGTGGTCATTGCAGAAGCCGGTAATTGCGCAAGGAGGGGGGAGGGGCACCCTGACCCTACCCCTAACAAGAATCCTAACCATAGAGAATTGTCGAGATTTCGTACATGGCGATGGCCAACAGACTGACATGTGCCACATGTAGTTGCCAGTGAGATGAAAGAGCAGAACGTCTTAGAGCATTCACACAGAAGGTGAGAAGAAATTGGGCAGATGAATGACAGGAAGAAAGACAGCAGGACATAATTGAGGTATTGTAGGGTACATGAAGATGATGTATGCAGCAACTGATGCATGACACGTGAATGCTATCAAAAGAAAGTGAATGATGAACATGTTCGTTGGTGAGAGTTTGGAAGTGGCTTTTGACTCCAAATGGTTCTTTACGCCCTGCAAGTGATTAATCCATCCACTTGGTTTTTGCCTCCCTTCAACTGGGATGCTTGGCCGCACCCATTCAGGGAAACACAAAAAAAAGGATGGTTGATTAGTATCCATTTGATGTCACACGGCGCATGGGTTGATGGGTGCTGCAACGGTGAGACACCTGTGGTAAGGGATTGTTGTATCATGCCTTGGAGTCCCAATCGTGCATGTGCACTCGTGCCCCTTTCACTTTGGAGGGGAGCAGGGGGCAAAGAAGGTGAAAACACTACGTGTGGTGGAAGGATGCAATGGCTCACTCTGCACCTGCTCTGCCCTTTTACCCATGTCAAAGGCCATGCACAGGGTCACATCAGCATCGTTCCGCAAGCAACTCATGCTCCGGACTAGACGTTCAATCTGAATCACTACAAAGTGCACCAACACCTGCAGGTCCGCGACATCTCCCACAGAACGAGGGGGGCGGGGGGCAAGTGGACTGCTGACTGTCGTGGCTGGATGGGTGGGGGGTGTTGGCATCCCCAAGTTTGTAAGCCATACTTCGTCATCCCGAGTACATAATAATGTTTGCCTCTTGCATCTTGGATCCCTATATTACAGCTGTGGCATCTATGTTCATGAAGTGGAGGAAGCCTGAAGCTTCCCTTCCATGGTCAAGGTTGGATGTCTCCAATCACAACCGTGTAGCATTGTGGCATGTTCACATCCCTTTGGGGAGATCTATTGCATGCCACAGCTATAGCTAAAGTTGCGGCCTTCTTGCATTTAGTGATTTTCGAAACAGGCTTGGTGCCCTTATGTATACCTTCATTCGATCTGCATGTGCCTTGGGGCTTGAAAAAGGGTAACCCCCCCCCCCTTCTTCAGTTCATCTACCTCCTCCAATAGACTCGGATTCTGACTATTTGAGTGCAGCTAGTGAAGTGCCCACACTACAAGGGCAGATGGAGATCATGCAGACCATTTTGGTGACAGGGCGGTCACAACCAGACCGCCAGAATCAGCGTGAACATGCACTCATGAGCGTTGTTCCCGCGTTTGAGGTTGAAGCTCTTGCCTTTGAGTGTGTGCTTGCCAACGGCCGCAGTGATGCAACTGCTAGTGGTCAGCTCTGCATCATTGAGGGCAAAGTGTTGACGGGTAATGCCAAGAAAAAGAATGCCCATGTGAAGAAGCAATGCCAATACTACTCCACAGTCTTGGCGCAACTATTCAAAGCAGACGTCATTGGCTACACTTTTCTAGAACATGCCAATGGACCATGGAGTCTGGCCAAGCAGGGCGTGTCTGGTACGAAGAAGTGAAGAAGAAGCCGTGAGGGACAATCTAAAGGTGCATGGCTTACCTAGGGGTGTGTGATGGCCAAGGGTGGTGGCCAAGGGCCAAGGAACCGGTTGAGCGTGTCCTTTTCAGTGACAGGGAGGACTATAGCACCAATGTTGGTGATAGGTCCGTCCCAAGGCACAAGTCGCGCACTGCCCCGGGGTATGAGGTCATCACAGCGCCCACCAAAGCGCACACATGGCACAAGCAGGGCAAGGTGGGGCAAGCCCCCACCTTGGCCAGCACATCCATGCGTTCTTTTCGTACCACGGTCAGTTTGGGTTGTCAGGTTTCCTAGGGAGAGAGAATTAGGATTAGGGGGGGGTACCAGCATCCAGTGGAGAGGAGAATATGCCGTAAATGTGCCAGCGAAAGCTCGGTTTAAAAAGCACAGCCTTTTTGTAGGGTTGTAATCCCCCTGCTTGGTAGATTTTTAAGGTTTGGAGCCCCATGTTCGCAGGTTTTGAGGATTAGGAATGCCCTACCAACCTACCTATAGGGAGGTGAGGAGAGGCCAGGGGAGCGGAAGGGTCCAAGGCAGTGAGCGGTCGATGTATGCAATGTATGAACCTAAAACAACATGAAAACTCTTATTCGTCGGCAGCTGCTCCTTGCCTGGCCTATCCTGTTGTCCTCAAGTTTTGTAATTTGTATGTAGATTCGAAGCCCAATGTGCCACATTGTTGGGCATCACACACCCTTGGTCGAACACGAGGTCTTCATTGCTCTCCACAGCCCCTCAAGTTGGGATCGTCGCCTCACACATGTTCAAGTAGGCAAGAGTTCGCAAGCTATGTACATTAGATCCTCTGGTGTAGATTTTGAGTTGCCGTGCATCCAGGGAGAGGGCTGGAGTAAAGGGCGCAAATAAAGGGTGCATGGCCTATACGTGCTGCCAGCTTCAGAAAGCAAATCATTGAGATATGTGCCCCTGTGGGAAGTAACCCCACAAGTTGGTGGCTTAAGGACTAGAAGTGGCTGTTTAGGTAGTAGGTACCCCCCGCCCCCTCGTAATCCCCCCCTTTGCAACCCCCCCCCCCCCCCATGGGGTGGACCGTCACTTTGACAAAACAAGATAGGAAATACTAGGCGCCGAAGAAAATTTTTCTTTAGGTTATATTGAAATTGCTGCAGCATTAGTGCTACCATTGTGTGATGCAACCCCCCTCCCCCTCCAAGGGGGGTGGCATCACTTCATGACCCCCCCCCCCCCCTATGGGTGGGGGGTGGCTAACATTTTGGGGGGGATTATAACGGGGGGGACGTAGTTTCGCTTTCTGCATACTTGGGGTTTTTCTGAAACAGGTTGCCTCTTTCATTTTGTGGCCATGTTCTCGAAAAGAATTTCTGAGATTTTTTCCAGCATACTTTCCGTCGAAAAAAAATTGACCCCCAAACACCATTCTAGCGCCTGTTGTGGCCAGTTGTACACCTTGGCGTCCCCAAGAGATATCACATCTCGCAAAGTGACCTTCTCCACGCGGGTTCCGACCAAGTGGACTGCGTGCACAAGCTGGACCCCTTGGAATGTGAAAACGAACCCAAGTATCTCCGTACCCGGCCTGTCGCGTAACTGCAGTTCATAACTCCCGCCAGCGCCGAGGAATCCCAAGCCCTGTGTGGTCACCACATGCTGCAACAGGGCAAACATCACGGAGGGCTTGCACTGGATATCAAGATCGGAACCACAATACCGACCGACCGACCGACCGACCAGGTTCTCCCGAGTACACTCAATGACACCTTGAGCATCAGCACCCCCCCCAAAAAAATATCAAGATCGGAACCACAATACTCTGCATCCCGCAGGACTTATGGGACCGTAGAACCCGTGACTGCGATCCGTGGCAACCGCCTTCCACCACTCCGCGATGGGTGACCGAAGGAGTGAACATAGGGTACTGCCCTGGCTCTGAAGCCCTCCCACCTGCCGGGCTCCCAGCACGCCCTCACATGCAATCTGTGCACGGTCGCGGAAGGCTGCGGGCACAAGAGATACCCATACAAGGGGTGGTGGCCCCCGCTGCATGCCCACTTGAAGAGCCGTAACTTTCTGGAGGAGGTCCCGCTGCACATCATCACCCGTGGGCACAACCAAGAAGTGCAATGGAGGGCAGGGCATTCGACGTCAGGCTCATAGAGTGTAATAGATGGCGTGCCGTGCACGCAGGGCGCACGCAGTGCAAAGTTTTGTACGCCGGCAAATACTCAAACCCTAGTTTTGGCCCCTTTCCACAAGTTTTTTGTTCCGTACGTGGGTTTTTCTTTTTGGCTTCCTATGCATTTGGGATGTGGCAGATTTGAGTTGTCACCCATTTTTGCCTATTTTCAACCGTTTTTACCCATTCTCCATCCCCCGTTTCTCCCCACCAGAGGGACCCCAAGAAGGCAGGGGTGATGTATCACGGCATGGCAACAACATCGCCAGAAACACGAGCAGGGACGAAACCCAGTGTCAAACTGCAGCACTGAGCACACATGAGCCCGCAGTACATGGACAGGCCCGTGATTTTTTGAGGCTGTTGAGCCTTTGCTCTTGCCTCGCATTGCGCACAGTCACCAAGTCACGGCCTCTCTTTGCAGGGGGGATGAACCATTGATGACAGCAGCGCAGAGACCTCCCAGCCCACAGGAAAGCATTGAACTGTCCCTCGTCTTGCCGTTTGTTGCGGGTGGATGTTGTGACGAACTTCTTGTGTGAAGTGAGGCCAGGCCGCTTGCGGAGCGCCAGCGAGTGATTGGGGCCTCGAAACTAAAAGGCTCAGAAACTGTTCCGTTGGACGCTCACGAGGTGTCGGAGATAGTGACAGGATTGTGTCAGGAGAGCGACGGAGGGGGTATTCCATCGACGCCAAGTGCCAGCCTCAATGGCATTTGTAACCGACAGTAACCGCCCCCAACCGCTTTGGCAACCTCCTCCAACCGCCTGTCCAACCGCTGCTATGGGCCACCTCTGAGGTCCCTTCTCTTCTAATGCATCTCTGGGGTAATCCATGACCTCTCTCAACCAGTATTTCGCGACTTCCCGTGAAACCTTCGACGAATATGTGTTCCACCGCCACGAACATTTTCTGCCTCACATCCTCCCGCTGCAGCTGTTGCAACGATGGTCCCCGCGGGCGGGGAGATCCCGGCCTCCGTGGGCACCGAGGTCCAGGGCTTCGACGACCGCGGGTTCGCGTTCCCCGTCACGGTCTTCGAGGCCGCCCTCCGCGCGACGCTGCAAGACCGGTATCGGTGTTTCCGCGAGGAGGTCGCGAATCTCGAGAGCGCAGGCGGCCGGCCTGCCGGGGACTTGGGGGTGGCACAGACGTGGGCCAACCTCCGGTTCCGATCCCACTTGTTTCTGCCGTGGCTGCATGACCTTCTGTTCTCCCCCGCACGCAACGGGCCCCTCGTGGCGGCCGCGCGGAGCGCTCTGAAGACCGACGACCTGGTCGTCTGGAGCACGGACTGGTGCGTCAAGGACGCCGCGCGCGCGACGGAGGACGCCGCGCGCGCGGACGGATGCGGCCAGCGGCCCCTCGGCTTCTTCTCGTGGCACCAGGACAGCACCTACAGCGGGTTCTCCGGGGCGCAGGCCGTCACGTTCTGGATCGCCTTCTCGGACGTGCTCGACGGCGCCGCGGGCCCGCTCCGGTTCCGCGCGGGGAGCCACCGCCTCGGGCAGTTGCCGCACGTGGAGCGCCCGGGGCAGCCGGGCAACATGCTGTCCCTCGGGCAAACGGTCGCGGAGGACGTGTTCCGCGAGCGCGTGGCGCATCTGCGAGAGGAGGTCGCCGTCCCGCTGCAGACCGGGCAGGCCAGCGTCCATGACTTTTCCGTCGTGCACGCGTCCGACGAGAACCGCGGCCGGTGCGCGCGCGTCGGGCTGGCGGTGCGCGTGGTCCGCGCCGATGCGTTCAGCGAAGTGGAGAAGTTTTGCCACCGCTGTGCGCTCGGATGCCCCGAGCGGGTGACCCCGCTGTCGTGTCAGGCGGCGGGCCGTCCGGGGGGCGGCGATGACCGCGAGCACTTCGATGCGCTGTACGCCTACTTCTCGGACGCCGCGCGCTGGTGTTTCGAACTTGAGCCCAGGGCTGAGGGCGATGGGGACCGCGCTTTCTCGCCAAACTCGCTGCGTGAGTGGGCCACGTCGATGATGCGTGAGAACGACGCTTATTTTGAGAAGGCGGAAGCGAGTCCAGCGGGGGACGCTTGATCAATGACGCGTTCCTTATGTGACAGGGCTCTTGGCGTGTTCCGCAGTCCCATTGCATACGATGATGATGCACAGGGGAGTTATCAAGGGCTCAGAGGAGGGCGGAGGGTGGGGAGCATGGGTTTTCACTTGGGGGGGGCTGGGGGTCAATAGAGCCCCCCAAAACTGGTGAGGGGGGTTCGGGAAAGGGGCCCAATTGGCAGCACCGTCAATCATTTTTATGAACTCTGGCACTGAAAATTTTCTTGAGCATTGAAGATGGCCACTTTACCAAATACATGGCAAATGATGAGTTTTCCGAACCCCCTCGACGCGCTGATTCCAAAACTCCCATTTTCATTTTTCCGAATTTTGGGTCCAGGTCACCTCCGGGGCCGGGCGTCAGTCTTGGTAGGATTTGGGGGGGGGGGGGCGCCAATTGAGCCCTTTTGAGGGGGGGGTCTAGCCAGAGGGCTGCATCGCCCCCGCTCCCCCCCAGTTGAAAGCCCACCCCCCCATGAAGACGAGGAGTGTATCGGCTCACATGCCTGCAAGGAATGGAATGCTTGCTGCTGTGCAAGCGTACAGTCGTGGTACTTGCTTGCTCAATGACAAGAGACGAGGGGTACAGGGCGCAGCACAGGGCCACGCCTCCACGGCACACAGGCCCACACGCCCGGCCTGCACCGCACACACCCCACGGGGGGGGGGGCGGGCCCGGTCCTTGGATGCGACCCCCCCCAGCCCCCCCCCCCCAAGTTTTGAAAGATAGTTGGGGGGTGGGTCGCATCAGGACCGGTTGTAGTCGCCCCCCCCCGTGACACACCCGCATAGCCCCCGCAGGAACACGTCCCCCACCCCAGGCCATACGCACACAGACCCGCACCGTTCCTCGCGCTCATTGCGCGTGCGCAGTTGGCCAGCGGGCCAAGACCCTGAGGGGCTACTGCGGTAGGTCTGGTTGGGGTTGAGGGTCGATCTCAGGACTACAGTCCGGAGGCTTCTGTCCAGTCATGAAGGGAACGGCGCTGAGGCAAGCATTTGGGTCTCAACAAGCGCACGTTGTCTCGTTCTCGTCGGGTGACTTTGTAAACTGCTGCCCTGAAAACTTAACTTTGGTCCAGCAGGTGGCGGTTTCAATGGCGGTTCTTATTTTTGGGAGGTGCTTCCTATTGAGTTTCTTGCCCATGACACCTCCAAGAGAGTCCAAGGTCGTTCTTTTCTTTGGCGCACTCCGTGGGGACCCCGAGGCGGCTCTTACTTTTGGGGTGTTTCTTAGTTTGGGCCCCGTTGTTGGTCTTTGGGGTGTTTCTTAGTTTGGGCCCGGTTATTTTGGGGCGGGGGTTTGATGGGATGGGGACGAGGATATGGCACATCTGCAGTCCCCACATGAACATTTGCGACAATTGGGAACCATCTTCGCGGTGAGGGGCCTCTCTTGCCATCTCCCACAGGCCCTTGGGCCAGATGCACCACAACTGGCCATGCCACCGATGGACCAGCGCATGCTCACCACTGTCCTCTTGGGCCCGCGGCATCCACATTTCTTCCCCAAACTGACTTGCGACTCTTTTGGGGAGGTGATATTCAGTTGACCCCCAAAAACAGGTACAGGTGTCTGTGCCAATATCAACTACGCCAGCATCGTTGGGGGCACCTGGAATGAGACCGTGACGCCAACGCCCCCATCCCCCACCCCCTGCAAGTGGCCAAAATGTTGAGGAACTCTGGACCACTTTTGGCCCTAACTTGGCGCCTACGGTGCCGGAAAAATTTGTTCGCATGCAGTGGGGGGTAGAAACTTTTTTTCACTTTATGTGTGTGTACACTCAAAATGCTCAGACTTTTACAGGGAATTCAAATCTGCATGCAAAGGGGGCAACTTTTTGGGCCATTTTCGATACGGAGCCCTAATCCACGCTTTTTTGCATGGGTTATGCAGCCATATTGATTTCTCCCACGGGAGCTGCTGCCAGCCAGGACCCGACCCTGGGACGGCAGGGGTTATATAGCCACCAGACTCAAATCGGTTTCCGAAGATCTCGTGGAGGACAGAAATCCTCTTTTGTGGCACAACTACATTGAACATATAGGGGAGGGGGCTCCCCGGCCGCCTCCCTTTCCACGGGAATTGCCAGGCTGTCCCGGGGGCGTGAGTGAAAACGCCGAACCCAGCGCTCTGCTGGTAAGTGATGCGGCTCGGAGATGTTGGGATGCTGTTTCGTGGTCTATAGGGGACTAGAACTGTGAAACGGGCACACTGAGCTTTATACATGGTGATAATTGTGGGGAATGAACTGTTTATTGGCCAATACATCAGTGACACACATTGATGTTGAATTCAGCTATTTCGTCTTATGCAGCGTGCTTTATAGGAAAGGTTTGCGGTCCTCTGGTCGACTTTCGGGGCTCCTCTCGGGGAGGGTAAGTCTGCGGCTGAAGTCGGGATACTTAATACAAAAGTAGCGCGCCAGACACGCACCGGACAAACACCCCTCCCCCCCAAAAAAAAAACGTGATAAGTTTTTTGACCCTCGACCTTCCCCACCCAGCCCCGCAAACTCAGCCGCTGGGACTGGACCCCGGACCCTCCGGGGGGGGGGGGGGGAAGAAAAGGCCCAGATATGTGTGTTCAAAATTATCGGTGCGAAGAGGGGATTATTTTGAGGCATGCATGTTGGGGTACACCCGGTGCCCCCCCCCCCTCCCCCCACATAGGGCCCACAAAGTTCAGCGAAATGGAGACTGTTATGGCAAATTGGGATGAACGATCCTTGCACAACGCAATTGGTTCATTCATGAACTCGCAAGAAAGAAGTCCCAATTGCACCACCAGGTGGCTACCGCTCACAGACATCCGCTCGAAAAAAAATGCTGTGTTTGAGAATCATCCTTGCCTGTTCAAAGGTTCCGGGGACGCATCGTCTAGCACAACCACAGGATTGCAAACAAGGAATTTGAGGTCCGCGCAACAAGGTGGCACATGTGAAGTGCACTCTGCCCCGCAAGGTGTTATGTTGCTTGTCACCAAAAGAGAGATTTTAATTGGAGAAGAGTTAGTGTACTGGTATGGAGACAAAAGCACCTTACATTTCAGTGGCAAACAGGATGAGGCGATGTTTGATGATGCCCCTGAGTGTACGGAGCCCATATCCTCAGAGGACCTGTGTTCCGAAGATGGCTCCGAAGAGGAGGAGGATCTCGATACCGATATGCTCGATCCTGATGATGCATCAAATGATTGTGGTTCATCATACCATTGCTAAAAAAAATCTTTTCTGTGGCTTGAATGTTATAGAGTGCACCTGTGTGAGGTGCACGATGCAGCCCTTCTTGGACTTGATGGGCTCAATTTACTTATTCAAAGACTAGTACGATTGTTATCACTTTTACTTTGATCCATCACGTTTCCTTTGGAGTACCGTGAAGCAAATGAAAGTTACTCCGCAGGGTGCTGGGTGCATGTAAAGCTTGTCGTCCAACGACTCAGTGTACGCCAATACTTTGAAGTCTACACACAAGCTCCGCGGGATTACATCTTGACCTCCAATGGTGGACTCTCTTTTGCGGTATAGCCGGATGCTAGTTTTGGACTATTGGATTGGTGAAGGGCCTCTAGACAGTTTTGCAATGGGGGCGAGATTGTGTATGGGATTGAGGGTAGTAGAGCCACTACTGTGGCGCGCGCGAGAGATGGGCAATTGGCCAATTCCCTTGATCACAACGCCTCCACCATATATGGAGGATGATGACGAGGAACCGGACGATGACATCTAGGTGGGCAAAACACAGTCAGTCATTTTCCACCCTTTGCAATGTAAAATCGGTGTAAGAATCGATGTGTGTCTATGCGCGTACGTGCTATGTGTTTGTATGGGGGGGCTGGGGGCAGGCCAACGTGTGGGTGAATGCGGGACACACCGATTTGTTGGCGGGAAGCAGCAATAGAGGGTGGAAACTGGTATGATTTGGATCCTGCTTTCATGGCCCCAGAACGTGGATTGGGGTGGCTTATCTACAGTGAAACTCACACTTGGCCAAGCTTGCATGAATGGCACTGCATGCTGGCCATGCGGGGCACACGGACTCTTCTTGCGCCATCAATCACAAAGTTACACCCAAACCAAGGACTGGACAATATCGGCTTGAACAAGCCAGGTCAAACAAGCCGGGGGTCACCCTATCGGACGCCTCCATGAGTCAACGAGGCAATACTTCCTCAAAGGTCTGGCAATGATAATGGAACCCTATGTCATGTCAGAATGGAGGAATGGGCTTGCTTTCTGCAGTTCATGCAATTTTAGCAAACTGCGAACGAGGCAACTTCATTGCAATAACAAACAGAACACCAACACCCTGCATGCCCGCCTTCGCCCCTGCTCCCACACCCCCACCTGCTCTAACCCCTACTGCTTTCCTCACCCCTGCCCAGTCATGCTGGTCATGCCTTATGATGCTCTCCCATGCACAATACCTAATGTGTCGCTTGCTTGTTAGGCATCCCAAGTCTGAGGCGCCATTCTTGCACTTGTTTGTGCTGCGCAATGCGCCTGTCTGGCCTCAACCCAATTCACTTCCAACTCATTGTTGCCCTGTATTGCGTATTTTGGGCTACCATATTTCCCCTTGCCCACACCCTATCGCCCAGTAACCCCCCCCCCCCAGCCCCAAACAGCCTGCCCCCTGCCAGGATGCATCAATGCCACCTGTGTGCTCCACACTTACCACAACAACTTTGCCTTTCTACTTCTCGATTTCGGTGGATGCCAATTTTTCCAGGCAAGTGTGGAACACCAAGTAGGTCGCTGTGGTGTCACTGGTACTTTGGAACTTTGATGCATGGTTTAAGTTTCATTGGCTACCGCAGAGTTTGGCGAACCCCTTGCTAAAGTAGGATTGCCATCATGGCGAAGACGAAAACTGCGCAAACCATCCAGTAATGGTTTGTGTGGGGTAGGCTTAGGGACACAGGCATTATCAGGGTCTGCAATTGCATTGGATGATTTGTGTGCACCAGGCGCCCCATGCATCACCAAAGTTGCTGCATGACACCTTTCGCCGGGCCCTTTTGGCTGTTCAGTGCTGCATTGGATGTTGAACCCCTGCAGTAGCACCCTGCAGTAGACCCTGTTCAAGATGGACTTGCCGGGAGGCGATGTCCAGCATTTCATGAACGCCGCGTTCCATGAAGCGGAGAAGGCGCTGCATGAGGAGGCGGAGGTGTGTCTGCTGCACTTTCTCTTTTCCCCCTGTTGTCACACCACAGGGATCGCTTCCCAGGGCTCTGTTGCCGAGCATTGGTTACCCTTGAACTCTCGGGCTTGTGCCACTGTAAAGGTCAAACATGGGCCAGCTAGGACCTCTCCATGCCGCCCCTTGGACCCTAGTGGACCAGCTGCCATTCCCGTCTCCTCGTTTCATCGACGTTTCTGCCCACGCCACCCACCCCCAAGGGTGGACTGAAGCAGGTGGCAAGCCATCAACGCAAAACAAGCAAAGCCCAACGCACACACACGGCATCAAGCACAAGAACAGAACGCACCGTGTGTGCAGAAAGTACGCAGGACTGTAAGATAGGCGCGGAGCCTTCGGGCTTCGGGAGGCTGACCCCTGTTTAAAAAAGCCACCCACCAGACGCTTCTGTAGTTGAAGGCACATACCGAAAGGTGCGGGGACTGGAGTGATGACTGGAGGGTGCTGCAGCAACTTGCCGGCCTCCCTTCAACAGGGAGGTGCGGGGGGAGGGGTGCACTGAATTTGGATCTGTGACGTGTTTGTCTGCCAGGTGGTTGTCTAGGGGAATGCCATGCACGCAGTGCGAAGTTTTGGATGTCTGCAAATACTCGCACCCTAGCTACCTTTTGGTGGTAAAACATTGATCCTGTGCCCTTGGTTTCCTATAAAGGAAAAGTGCTTCCATAAATAGTCAAATATTTTTGGATTGTTCATTTTTCTGAAATGGATTCCGAGGAAAATAATACGGTCACCACCAACCGTATTCATTGGATGAGTATCCCAGCCTCTGCGTGCGCAGTATGCACGCAGTGCCCACGCAGTGCAAGAACTTCCCCTAGTACCCTGTTGTAATGACATGTATGATGTAGGTGTCGCCACCTATGGCACAGTGTGGGAATATGGCACAGATAAACAAAGATCATCAACAAAGTTTGTGCACCAAAAATAACGCAAATCCATATTTCCTTTTGTAAATGTCATCGTTTCCCACCAGCAAATCTGGGTCCAGGGGGAAGGGGTCCAGGGAGGGGGGGTTGGGGGACCCCCCCCCCCCCTTCCTGCGGTTGTCAGCCGTTCTAATACATCTCTGGCTGTGCCCCCAAGGAGGGACGGGCCCAAGAATGAAGCAACGCTCATACTGCAAGGTTGACCTCATCGGTGGCAAACCTGACCCGCCAAGGATGCACTAAGGAACAGCGACAGATGCAAAGGGCTGCTAGAGTGACAGGGGGCCTGCAGCGACCAGTCACAGACAGTAGCCTCACCCCGTCCGGTACTGCGGGTAATCCCCCTTCCCTCAGAAAACAAGGGAAGAAGGAAGAAGAAAAACAGAGGAAAGGAAAAGCAGCTGATGTCGATTACTGGGCGGATACGCTGCGTGTGTGGGGTGGGGTGGGGTTATTCTGCTGCAGCTTATTCTGGCACAACAAATTCTGTACCAATTCTTGTCAAAGAAGGTGAACAAATTACTGTTACTATGGCCAAATAATTACAGGGGCCACAATTGGTCCATGACCCACAAGGGGGTGCTGGCAGGGGTGTGCGGCCCCTGCCACTGCCACGCGGTTGTGAGGTGGTGAGTGGGTGTTTGTATAGTCAAATGGCATGTCGAGTTGTGCTGTGGCCTGTGATGGTGAACCGGAGAAATTCCGAGCAAATGCGCCGGAACATTTGTTTGCTAAACTGTCGTCCAGAATCTGTTCAACACATTTTGTCCGATGCAGATCCCCCCGGATGGTGACGTGTGAGCCGTCGAGTGTGTGTGGTGTTGGTTGCGCCCACGTCAGCACAACATGCAGCACACGCAGATCACAACAGTGAAAGAAGGGCTTGTCAAGAGCCGTAAATGGCCCCAGGCGCCTTTCGCAAAGAAGGTCTGTGGAAACAGTTTGAAGAGTGACCTTTAATCCGTGCCATACCACACATGTAACACAATCTCTCCCAAGTGCATCCACAATGTTCACACATTTGTTGTGAGTGTTTGCCCACTTGAACCCACACAGCTCTGATTTTGGGGATATTTGTGCATTATATTCCCCTTCCTTGCACCAGCTCACCGTGCAATCTTCTCTTTCTGAACCCGGGCGTCTACGGCCTTGTCTAAGCTACAGTAGGCGTAGGGACCGTATTAATTTGGGACTTTTGGTCCCCTCAAAAAGAACAATGTATCCCACTCTTTTGGATACATCTTACTTTCTCTGCCCTCACGCCTCCGTACCTGGCGATGCATGACAGCCCTTGTCCAGCATCACAACCTTCACACTCCTCTGCCCTGTTGCGCAAGGTGCCCGTGGGCTGCGTGATCGTACGCGGGGGGCAGATCATAGCGAGGGGCAGCAACAAGACCAACGCCAAGCACGACGGCACGCGGCACGCCGAGTTCGAGGCCATCGACACCGTCCTGGCCTCGGGGTCGGACCCGGCCGTGTTCCAGGAATGCGACCTGTACGTCACCGTCGAGCCCTGCGTGATGTGCGCGGCCGCGCTGCTGTTGCTGAAGTTCCGGAAGGTGTACTACGGCTGCGGGAACGACCGGTTCGGGGGCTGCGGGTCCGTCCTGAACGTGCACAGCGACCATGCGGCGGCTGTAGGTGCCCCATGCCCTGTATGCCCAGGGATGCATCAGAAGGGAAGCGACCCCAGAGGTCGCCCCAAAAGCGGTTTGATGGGCGGTTGGAGGAGGTTGCCAAAGCGGTTGGGGGCGGTTACTGTCGGTTACAAATGCCATTGAAGCTGGCACTTGGCGTCAGGGAGACAGTGGCTGGGCATAGGCTGGGCGCCCTGGAGGGGGGGGGCTTCCCATGCATCCCTGTCTATGCCCCCCCCCCCGTCTCCGGCCCCATGCGGTTCGGGTTGGTGTGTCAGAGTGAACTCAGTCGCGGACAAAGGACATCGTGGCGTGGGGTCGGTCAGGATAGCCTTCAGGGGACCAGATGCTTGAGAAGGAGGCGCACTCCCCAGTGGACTGTTCTGCACAGCCTCAAATAGCACTGATCCGTCACATTCCAGTGTACACGCTGTTTGGCAGGCCGAGTACCGTGCGGGGGGTTCGCCACAACGGACGAATCAGTGTTTTGGATGGTATTGCTGTGTGCACTCCTGCCTGCGCTTTTAGGAATGAGTTGTTTAAACCACCGGTCCAATGAAAGTCATGCAAACGAAGTAAAATCATGCACTTGATTTGCCTTTGCCCAATCCACGGAAACAGCCCCCCCCCCCCCCCCCCGGCCGATTTCGCCGATTTGTTCTGCCGATTTGTTGGGTTTCTGAATTTCGCCGATTTGTTCTGCCAATTTGTGGGGGTTCTGTGATTTTGCCGATTCGTTCTGTGGACTTGTTGGGGCTTCTGGGATTGTAGGACCCCTGATTTGGAGGTGTCACTCTAAGTTGTGTATCGTTTATTTTGGGACTCTGGATAATACCTTTTCTTTCTATATTGGTTGTTCAGATTGGCACCATGAAGTGTTTTCACTGCCCAGAAAAAGACACATCTCTGGTCCCCTGGGATTCATTGTCCCCTGATGATCAAACTTTTCTGCGGGACAAGTACCCTGATGCTGGTCAGGGGGCAGTTTGCAACTTGTGTGTTCGCTCTGTACGCCGCAGTGAGAAAGCCGCAAACACGGCAGAGAAGCCGGACAGCAACTCCAATCTGACCTGTTCATCATTGTGTTGTTCATTGGCTTCCAAAGAAAATGGCAATTGACAACCGCTTCGGCGTAGGCAATCGTCAATCTCCAACTCAGTGTCAGCACAGGCCTCAGCAAGGAAAGAAAGACCTGGTACTCCATGTTGTATCTGGCGCAGACAAAAATAAAGTCACGCGGCGTCAAAATAAAATCACGCAAAAAATAAAATCACGCACAGAAAATGAATGTCACAAGCGCGATATGCCATGGGTGAGATCGCCTGACGCAAGCCACTGGCACGCCACTTTTTTTTGGTACGTGAGAGTGAGACAATTGTTCCTGTGGCTGTGTGGGCCTTCTGCCTCTCCCTCCCCTGCCGGCGCCGGCGATGCTCCACATCCCACGCCCTTTGCGGTGTGCGTGTGGTTGTGTCCGCCACACGTCCCTCGGGGGTGTCCGGGTATTGTCGCGTGCGGGTGGGGACGGGATGGGGCAGGGCCATCACGTGAGCCCCCCCCCCCCACACAAATGCACCCGCACAGGGCCTGCTTTCGAATGCCGGGCCTGTGGCACCCCCCGCCCCCTTGCCGCAGCCCTCATCCCGTCCGCACGCCCCTGGCCCCAGGGATGCATTGGAAGGGGGGAAGGTGCGCCCACCCCCTCCCCTCCAGGGCGCCCAGCCAATGCCCAGCCACTGTCCCCCTGACGCCAAGTGGCGGCGCCAACGGCGTTCATAACCGACAGTAACCGCCCCCAACCGCTTTGGCAACCTCCTCCAACCGCCTGCCTAACCGATGCTGGGGCGGCCTCGGAGGTCCCTGCCCTTCTAATACTTGCCTGGCCCCCATCGCGCCACAGGCCAACTGGACTGCGAGGGTGGGCATCAGCAAGACCGGGCGGTGCACTTGCTGCAGCAGTTCTATCTCCTGGAGAACGAAAACGCCCCGGACCCAAAGCGGAAGATCAAGAGGCCAAAGGCGGAGCCCTGTGCCGGTTCCGAAGGGCCCCCCAAGTCCCCGGGTCCCGACCTCGTGCCCGCGGATGCCGAGCCGCGCATAGCGCCCCCTGCAGACCCCACTCCCGAAGACGTTGCACCGCCCGCGGCCGCCTCCACCGGCGGCGCAGGCCACTAGCGGTCGGGCCTCTCGTGGCTGCGCACTCCAACCGATGACCGCGTGGCCCCCGGCCCTGCCGGGTCACGCGGAGGTCGCACGCGCGTCCGTCCCGGCGCAGCGCGGTGCTGCCGCCTTCCGGACATGCTCTGGAGGCCGAGGCCCGCCGTGGCCGGAGGCCGCCCCCCCCGCGCATGTGTGTACCGGAGTCGCGGCATCGGGTGCCGGGGGGGCTCACGGCCTCTGCAGCTGGTGTCGGATGCCCCCCCCCCCCCCCGCGGGGGTCAGGCCCTCGCCCGCCCGAAGCCCGCGGCACAGGGCCCCATGGGCCCCCGCGCCGGTGTGCCCCCCCTCCCGTCGGGTCAGGGGGTTTGGGCCCGGGGAATTCCCGGGGCCAGACCAGAGGGAAGGCGTCCGGCGCAGGCGCAGCGGAGGGAAGGCCTTGGGCAGCGGCAGTCGTGGTTGCGAGTGCAAGGCCCCGCTGCAGAGGAGGGCACCTCGAGGGACTTCATGTCTGAGGACCGCTGGCCGGAACTTCTGACCCTCCGAGTTGCAGGATTCGAACCTGGAACTATGGGTGCGGGAGTCATGTGCTCTTTCCTCTGGACCGACCGGAGTCTTTCGGAGGTTGAAGGGCACCCGTCGTCAATTGAGTGGCCTCGGGGCATGTGCCCTCTGAGGACGACCCGCGAGCGCACGACTGGGGACGATGCCAAACCCCGGGTTCGAACCCACGACCCCTGGTTAGGTCTTCGGGCGGTGTCCGGGGCCTTTGGGCCTTCTGCTCGCAGCGCCGGTCCAGTAGAGACCCCGGCGGGTTGAGGGGCTCTAGCCCCCAGCTCCTGCAGCGAAGGTCGTGGGATCAAACCCCGGGCAGGGCACCAGTCAGTTTCTGGGGTACCTATGCCTAGGCCCTGCGTGAGCTCAACGGCTATTATTCAGCTTTGTGCTGCATGCTTGCCGCTTGCACGCCCATCCACAGCTGCACAAGCTCTCCGGGTGGACTCAGTGACTCATGGGCTGGCCCCAAAGGGGTCATCCCGAGCTGTCAGACCTACGGCCCTGATGCCGAGCCCGCTGGACGAGGACCCTGTGCCGCGGCGGTGGATCCGGTGCTCGGGTGCGATCTGTTTAGTGATGCCCTGTGGGCAGAGCACGACAGATGATGGAGAATGCACGCCCCACGCGAATGTCCGTGGTGTTGTGCGTTGTGGTCCATTCCACTGTTGCAGGGATAGCGGGGCATTGCTGATGCGAGTGCCACAAGTTGTCATGAAATGCGCAGGTCAAATGCCTGAATGCCTTCATCGAAGTTGCATGCACATTGCACTGGAACTACGTCCACTCGTTCACTCCAAACGTTGCATCATTCGTAACGGTGCGTGGCAACAACAATAACCAACCCCCCACCCCCCACTCTTCCTGCAAACCATCTGAGGCGACGTTCTTGACCTCCCATGAGCTGGAGCTGCCCAAGACGTGACATTAGTTCACATGCGTCATGGTTCCCTAGAGGAAGTCCTCGGCTGCACAATGGATGGTCCATGCAGGCTGCCCAGGATGCAGCTGCTGGTGCAGTGGCACAAACGAATGGCAATGGTGGCACCACGGCCCGTAGTATGAGCACCTGGCCCCCATGTCCACTCCCCTCCTGGCGCCACCAGGCATCACTGTCCGCCAGGAATCGCAAGGTAAACTGTAGTTGGAAAGACAAGCCGAGACTTGCTTTCCGATCGAGGAGTGTCCCTGAACACATGAACACTGAGAATTCAGAGAATTCGCTGTCCGTGCACTACAGCCATGTCGTTTCACATGTCGCCGGCAACCTCCTGGAGGATGACTCCCTCCTAGGGCTCCTGGCGCCCACCTGGCTGCCCATTTATACGCAACGGCTGTCGCTTCCTACGGAGCCCCCCACAATTGCTCCTCGGCAACCCATGCCGGAACTGAGCTTCTGGTTTGCATGGACTCGAGCGCCTATGGCTGCCATGCTTTCACAACCACACTCCCTAAAACCACGTCAGCCAGGCAAAGTCTGGTCCGCTTTTCACAAATTAAACCTCCCACCAAATCAAAAAGATTTTATTCACAAGGCCCTCTGGTCTCGGTTGCCGGTGGGGGAACACCAGCAGGCCCGGAAACCGCTAGAGGTGTGGTGTCCTGTTGATAATGAACTCGAAACAATCCAGCACTCGCTTTACCAATGTCGTTTCTTTTAACGGAGCTTTTGAAGTAATCAACACTGCTTTTCGCCCTGTCGACTCCCCACCTTTTTTAGTACAGGACCTCATGCAACACTCCACAGCAGCCTCGCTGGAGACTCCAGCAGGCATCCTAGGCTGGTTTGCAGTTTTTGTGAACCGGACCTTGCACTGCAAGAAATTCAAATCCTTTTATAGCATCACGTGGCAACTTTTCTGTGGGAGGTGGGAACGTGCCCTCACGCTTTGGCAATCATGCCCCCGGTGGCTGCCTATCCCAGACAAGGTCTTAACCTGGTTTCTTCAATTTCTACACCTTTCGCATTGCTGTCAACCGCCACCCCCGGATATGCGAGCTTTCGAAAATGTACCACCAACACCACCGCCTTCCAATAATAAAGCCAAAGCGTCGGCGTGACAGTTACGTAAACTTCAGCGCGCGGAGGAACTCCAAGAGGTCCTTCAAACTTTTTCAGAGCAGGACATCCCCCTGGTCTACACCGATGGGTTGTCGGCGGTAGAGGAAGGGGTGGGCAGACTGGCGGGCTACGGGGTATACTGTTTCTGTGGCAGCCTATGTTCCTAGTGACATGCGTCAAACTAACAACACCGCCGAACTGCTCGCAGTTCTCAAGGCGCTGCAAATTTTCACATCGGAGGAAATTGCTATTTGTACCGATTCACTAGTTGAGCCACGCCTCAACTTTTGTTTGCACCTCCCTACTTAGGCAGTTTTTCTGTCCATTTGTTTTCAATGAGTGCCATGGACGGGCATGACATGCAACCACCTTCCGACTCCCAACAGTCTCACGCCTCAACAGAGGAGAGGCTTGCAGAACAAGCCGGAGAAATTCAGCAACTACGCGAGCAGCTGACCAAGGCATCAGTCAAGGAAAGTCCCACCCTCCCTCCCCTGTCCGTGCCGGAGTTGAGCAAGGCCCTCGAACGGCCCCAGCTAACGCAGTGGATGGGACTTATCCTGTTTGACTTGAAAGCCTATGTCACGCTGAGAGCTGGAGAAGTCGGCGAAGTCCCGCGGCCAGTGGAGTTCAAGGGCCAATTCGCCAACGACATGATGGACCCGGGCGAGTAGTTGGTGTGGCGCACATGGGACTGCGTCAACCAATCCCAGACGGCATGCGCCAAAAGGTATGCAGGATCAACCAGCAGTGCAAGGCTCTCGAACTAGCAGCATGCTACGCTGGAGGACGCCAGAGAGGCCCTTGGGGAGAGCTTCGTTTGGCGAAGCGTCAATTTCAGGGTGGTGGGGGGCATCCCGCAATGGCAGACGCGCCAAGGGGAGTGGATCCCCGTCGATTCCCCGCCAAGTGGAGACCGCCAGCGCTACACCTAGCGAGGCTCCCCAGGGGGGCGCCACTGGCATTTCCAGTGCCCCCACTGGTCTTGACCACAGGATCCCCCCCCCCAGGCCTGAGGCACCCGGGGGGGGTGGGGGGGGGGTAAGCGACGCAGCCACCCTGCCCGCCAACCTCGCCAACCGCTAGGCTCAAGCGTCCAACGTCGATGAGCCGAGTACGCCGGATGAAAATGCCATTCTGTCGCAGAGTCCCCGTACCAGGGCTCAATACGGTTCCCGGCTTCGTGCGCTGGCATCCTACGCGGCGCGAAAAAGCCTGCCTTCTATCGCAGAGGCACTGGCAGGCAACCTCGCAGAACGGGCCCGCATGGGGGCGACCGCGTCCTCAATCCGCAGCTTCACGCCAACCATCCGTGCCGTTGAGGGTTTGCAATGGATCCCGCCGGCCGCCACCGCCCTCCACAAAAGGATCGCAGCGGGGGCGGCCTCATCCGGACCGCAGCCGTACCTTCCGCCGGCCAGGTTGGTCATTGTCATGGAGAACACCTCCAAGTCCAGGTAAGGACCCCTCCTCGGGGCCCTCGCCACTCTTGCCTGGGTATGCTTTCTGCGCGTCAGGGAGGTGGCCACTGTCAGAGTGACAGACATTGCGCTTCCGGGGTCTATCCAATTTTGGAATAGCAGCACTGGGGAAGAGGGGTACACCACCAGGCCCCTGTCCAGATACACGGACCAAGTGCATGAGTGGGCCTACGCCTTCGTGGTGGCATCCGGCAAGCAGTTTGATATGCTGGTCTGGCAAGCGGGTGAAGCGGGCCTGGAGTCGGGCATGACCGAGTGCCTGGGGGGCACGGCGTACACCAGGGCTAGGTGGCACACCCTCCGCCGGGGAGGCACGGGGGCGTGCTAGGCCCGCAAGCCCGGCTTGGCATGTTTCAAATGGTGGGGGCGATGGCAATCGACTGCGGTTGCTCTGCAACATTCAACCCGCTGGACTGATCCGGCGTTCATCACCCCCACCATCCTCCCAGCCTAGGATCGAGACCAGGGCCCAGCCAGGACCCCTCGCGCGTGGGCCTCGCCTCAATCTAGGGCAGGGCCATGTACCCCGAGATGGCCAAGGTGGTGGACACGCCAACAAGACGGAAATGCAAAGCCCCTCGCCCTCCGCCAGGCAAAGGGTCCCAGCCAGGGGCCACGGTAGCCATCAGCGTCCCGGGCTTGGGACTCTTGCCCGGGTTAGAAGGAGAGCAGTCCGATGCAACATGTGACGCCGGGGAGCCGGTGGGGCACCCTGTTTCAGGCGGGCGACTTGGTTGCTGCTGTCCCTGAGGAGGTGGGCCCTCCATTGCCCCCCTGTCCGGCCCCCGGGGATGCGCCCGGTGCCGTGGCCGCTGAGGCTGCTATGCAGCCGGGCGCCTCAGTGGCTGGCGCGGGGGGTGCCAGTGGGGAAGCCCGCTGGACGGGTTGCGCAGAAGGGCCCATCGTTATGGATTCCGATGTGGACACCGACGACGATAGTGGAGAATTTGGTGGTGCACCCGATGGTAGCTTCGCAATCGGACCAACAAGCCTCAGCCCAACACAACCCAACGGCAAGCCCTCCCGATTCACGGGGCGGAAACGACCTGGGTGGAAATCCGCCTCAGCCCGCGGGCCGGTCCGCGGCGCCGCAGTTTGGGATCACAGAACCGGAGTGGTGGGCCGCGTCTACCGCATATACAAGGGCCCCTTGGCCCTTCGGTGGAACTTGGTGGTTCGCCGCCCATGCGACCCACCTCCGCCTCACGGGGTCCGGCTTGCCGCGGTCAAGTGGCCGCACCAAAAGGGCTCCCACCTGCGAAAAGGCGTTGCACCGGAGGCAGCCGGTCTTGGCGGCCGCAGACGGCGCAAAGCCCAATGGAGGATACCTTCTTGGCAGCTGCAGAGTGCCTCGCGTCCAGGGCACGGAGAGCGGGGGGGGGGGGGGGGCGGGTGGTGGAGACCCGACCCCAGAGTTGCCGGCCTGGATAGGGGGGACATGGTGCAGGAGATGGCCCCCCTCTATCTGGAGTTCATGCAGACCCTTACCCCCCACTTCCACTGGATTGCCGCCACCCAGAGATGTGGCTTGTAGCTGGTTGCTGAGCGCACTGGCCTGTGGCTGAACCGCGTCTTCGACACGGCGGAGGACTACTGCCTGGTGCATGCCATGCCTAAGTTTGCGGAGGTGCTGAGGGGGATGGACCCCCCATAACTGGCGCTCCTGCCTGCATGTGTCTACCTCCCCAGTCCCGCAGGCGGTGCGGGACCTGGATGACGCCATCCTCGATAAAGGCCCGGGGTCTATAGGCAACTTCCCCCTCCCCCAAGACCTGTGGGATTCCGTGGTGCCAAAATACTCCAGGGATGGTCTGAAAGGCTTCAGCGTGGAGGAGGGTTGGGAGGATGGGGATAGGGTGGTGAAAGGGGCATCCCGCTGGGTTTCCCAGCAGGTGGGGCGCCTGTTCTCCACCCTGCGGGGGGCGTGGGTTTACCAGGTGCCCCCGGACCCCCTCCCCCTTAGGTGCTACCCCTTCGTGATCCCTAAGACGTCAGAGAAGGTTTCCCTTATCCTCAGCCGCGTCAAGCAGAATAGGATGGATGGGTCAGTGCTGCCGACTTTTCGGCTGGGCTCCTGGGAGGACTTGGCGCGCGCCCTTTCAAGGATCCCCCCGGGGCAAGCCCTCTTCGCGGTGCACATCGACTTTAAAAAAGCGTTCTGGTCGTTCCGCCTGCCGCCTCAGGCGCAGAGAATTTTCCGGTTCCGACCAGGTCCAAGCCTACCGGCTGTCGAGCTAGAGCGCCTCCCCTTCGGCTAGAAGTACAACCCGTACTTCTGCCAAACAGCCCTCGCGCATGTGCTCTAGGGCGTGCTCCCTCTTGGGGTGCTGCTGGTGCACTATTTGGACAATTTCCTTTTGGTTTACACAGAGGAGGGAGTCCTCAGGGAAGCTAGCCGTGCGGCTGTGCGCGCTCTAGTCGAGGCCGGGTTTCTCATCGGCCCCAAAAGCGTTTTGGACCCTATGCAGTTGGTTTCCTTCCTAGGGAAAGCCCTGAACCTGGCGTCCCGCACGGTGGCCTGCCACACCCAAGCGTTGCTCTAGCTTTGGGTGGGGTGGATGAGGTTGGCACTTGGGGATGGCGGTGGCTTGCACCTTCGCAGTTACCTTGGCCTGCTCAAGTGGCACGTGCGTCCGCATGGACTGGGGTGCCCGTTTGGGGCAGGAGCGTGGAGGTGGCTCAGGTGGGGTCGGACGGTGGATGGGGAGCGTCAGCCCAGTCACGGGTTACCTGTTAAATTGCTTGAAGGCCAGGGGGGCGGCAAGAAAGGAAACTTGCACCATTGCCATGAACGATGTGCTTGACATCTTGCAGCTGTTGTTGTCTCGTCGGACCCACAACATGATGTGGTCCCAAGGGTTGCGCACACTGTGTGACCATCGGCCACCATTGTTGACACACACGATATCCATGGTGCAGTATGGTTCCACGTGCGTAGCCCTTGGCTGCTATGGCGGTAAATTCTTCTACATCGACGTCGAGAGATCTACCCGTCTTCCCTTGTTTGGGCTCTTCTACGTGCAGTTCAACAACTTGGAAGATCTGGTGAACCATGGTATCTTTGCAGAGGCCAAATTTTGCAAAGCATATTGCAAGTGTGCTACCCAGGCCCCAGCAAATTGCATTGAAATTCCTGCAACGGAAAAGGACGCTGTGGCACCACCAAGAAGGCAAGACACTAAATGATGTGGGGTTGCATTTGGTGGTGAGTGCCCTGACCAAATGGAAGCTTCATGAACGGCCTCCCCTGCTTGGAATACATGGACTGGCAGCAACACCTTAGGAGACGGTCGTTGCCGGGGTATGGGGCCATGCCTAGCCCGATGAGGATCGGCCCAACGTGCTAAAGCCTACAGTCCTTGGGGCCGTGGACTGCTTGGCTTGAGAACTCACGGCCCCCCTCCGACAGGGGGTGTGGGCAACTTGAGGCGCCCATATTTTCTTGGGTGAGGGCCCAGAGTGGAGGGACCCGTTCCTCAAGTGGACCCCTTCAGCCACGCGTCCTTGCCAATGTAAAATCATTGCACCGTGTTGCCTTTGTCCGCATTTTCTGCGAAACTTTTCTCAAGCATAAGAAACCCCCACCCCTTTTTTCCAAGGGCCCAATTTTAAGGTGCATTTTTTAACCCCCCCCCCCTTTTTTCAGACTTCCTGAAAATTGATGAAACAGCCCCCGTGTCCGCAATTTGAGATTCAATGCGCCCCTGTTGAGGGCCTCGCCACTCTTGCTACATTGGCGGCCGAGCCGTGGACAGCCCCCGCCAGCAGAGCTTGGCCCCACCTTACGGCATTTAACTTCGGCACGGAACGGTGCTTGACGGCGTCGTCTGTATGGGCAGGCGATTTGCTTGCATGTGTGGATGGGGCCCATGACGCGTGAAGGTGGAGGATTGGTGCAATTGTGCCTTTCCTGGGAGTTAGATCCTTCTACCCGCCCCCGCGCCGGTACGCAAGTCAACAAACAACTGAGTTGCACGCAGTGGCGTGGGCGGTGCGCCTTGCGGTACACCTGGGACTGTCTTCCGTCACTGTTTGTAGTGATAGTGAAGTGGCTCTGGTCCGGGTGTTGTCCCTTCGCGCATGCAGCCACTTCCAGCATCAGCAGGCAATCTTACGGTCGCTGGCCAGGATTCTGTGGGTTTCGGGTTTGGTGGTGAGGCTCGTGTGGGTGATGTCGGACCTCCAGTCAGGAGACCCCATGTCCCAAGTCAACTCCGAGCACGAGGGATCACAGGCCAGGGCCGAGGTGAGAGCCTAGGACATATGGCAACGTTTGTTGTGCAACCTTGATGCTTGTAAGATCCGTGGTGTCCTTTGCCTGCGCGACTGCTGAGGTCTGTGGTGGGGGGGGGGGGGCTGTGTGCAACTGCTTCCCATAGCGGGGGACTGCAGCCCCCGCCGCGGTTCGGAGGGGGTTGTGCAGCACTGTTCCTATGTCAAGCGTAGTGTATCCTTTCGCGTGCTATGCCACAGCGCAGAGGAGGCCGCAAGGCCAAACGCCGTCACCGGGGCAGCCACCGCCACAAGTGCTCTGCTGAGGCGGTGGCTCACCGCCACGCCAAGGCCCGCCTCCACAAGGGGCAGGTCATGGCGGGCCGCTTGGCCAAGTGGCCCGTCCGCCGCCTGTGGCTCGGAGCCCAGGCACGTCTGGTGTTCCAGAGACCGCGCATGCGGTCTGATGCGGCCGACCTCCTTGCTGCAGTACCAGGGGACCTGGCAGCTCGCTTCCGAGGTACTACCGTCCGGGACCGAGACTCCGCCGGCAGCCCAGATGTCAATCTGACATCCCAAGACATTTTTGCCGACACTGGTGGAGGTTGCATAGAGGCACCCAGATTGCGGTAGTGTGTTTTGCATGTTTCTGTGTAGGGGGGGCTACCATCTGACTGGAGAATCACCTCAAAATCCGGCTAGGTGAACATATTATGTATATTTGGTACATCAAGATGCAATTTGTTACCAACTGAATCAATGGTTGACACTAGCAAAGCGCGAGGTACCTTGGGGTGTGTTACACCTGTGTTGCAGTTCGTTCGAACTTTTCTCTTTTTTTCCCCCAATTGATAGGCTTCTAAGTCATATTGAGTATGTTTTGGGCCTAGTTTGATGGCATCTTATGACTGGCCTGAGGTGACTGAGCAGGGCGGTCCTTCAGGGACCAGATTTTTTTTTCTTTGTTAAGGACCGCCCTTAAGGACCGCCCCAAGGGACCACCAACCGCTAACCGCCAACTGCCGCCAACCGCCACCCACCGCCAACCGCCAACCGTCAACCGCTGCCAACCGCCCATCACCAACTGCCAACCGCCAACCGCCAACCGTCAACCACTGCCAACCGCCCATCACCAACTGCCAACTGCCGCCAACCGCCACCAACCGCTGCCAACCGCCAACCGCCAACCGGCAATCTCCACCAGCCGCCAACCGCCAATCGTGACCAACCATGGTTGACCATATGAGCTACACGCGGTCGTTTTTGAAAAAACCATGTTCCGGAACAGTTTTTTTTTTCCGGTAAGGACCACCCTGGGTGACTGTGCTTCTGCTATGCTACTGCTGGTGCTGTGCTGCTGGCGACTGGTGGTGGTGGTGGTGGTGGTGGTGGTGGTGGTGGTGGTGGTGGTGGTGGTGGATTGCCTCCTGTCTCAATAGCACATGTAAGCGATGCTGCGTTGGTTACAGAGGGCGCAGCCCTTTTCGAAGGTGTGGCCGACCTCTCCATGGGCCAATCTCAGCACAAGGGGCATCACAGCCCTCAGTCATGCTGCCAAGGGGACTGCGTCCTTCACCGAGCATCGACCGGTCAACAATTGGCCGAGGGGAGGCGTGCCTGGACGCTGGTACACATGTGCCGGTGTAGCGCACACCGCAGGAACCACCGGCATCGCTTCCATGTCACGGGCCATGTTCCCTGTCCCGGGGCCCAAGAGCAGAATCGTGGTACGCCGCATGTTCAGCAGCCAAAAGAAACATGGAGGACGGGATTGGGGCCGCGGCCGCACACCAACAACAGCGGAACCATTTCCGGGACGGCCGCAGCGGAAGGTGCAGTCCGGTGATGCCGCGGGGCATGAGGAGTTTATGGCGATGTGTGCGGAGGTGGAAAGGGGGGCCGCAGGATACACGCCCACTGAACTGCTGGCGAGAGTTCGGGAAGTGGCAGCTCTTTGCGCGGGTAGGAGTGGGTTCCGGAGGCTCATTATGGAACCCACAAATCAAACGGTGCCTGCGTTGAGGCGTCGTGCCTCTGATCCGGAAGTGCTGGGGGCTCTCAAAGGCCGTCAGGCAGCGCTGCTGCTGCACGCATTCAGTAAGATGCGAGTGCGCGATGAGGTGGTGGTGCATGGTATCGCACAACGGCTGCTTCGGCGGGACATTATGCAGAACCTCAATGGCCAGGATATCTCCATGATCTGCTGGGCCTTGGCCAAGGTAGGCATGCCCCACCCGGAGCTGATGAAGGCGCTTGCAACACGTGTGACGGATGGCCGTATGATTGAACAGCTCTTGGCCCAAAACGTGGCCAACATTGTGTGGGCCTTCGCCACATTGGGTGTACATAATGCGGACCTGATGGCTGCAGTTGCACGCCGGATATCACACGACGACATGTTGGCCACGTTCAACGCACAGGACTTTGCCAACAGTGTGTGGGCCTTCGCCACATTGGGTGTACATAATGCGGACCTGATGGCTGCAGTTGCCCGCCGGATATCACATTACGACGTGTTGGCCACGTTCAAGGCACAGAACATTGCCAACACTGTGTGGGGCTTCGCCACATTGGGTGTACATAATGCGGACCTGATGGCTGCAGTTGCACGCCGGATATCACACGACGACATGTTGGCCACGTTCAACGCACAGAACATTGCCAACACTGTGTGGGCCTTCGCCACATTGGGTGTACATAATGCGGACCTGATGGCTGCAGTTGCACGCCGGATATCACACGACGACATGTTGGCCACGTTCAAGGCACAGGGCATTGCCAACACTGTGTGGGGCTTCGCCACATTGGGTGTACATAATGCGGACCTGATGGCTGCAGTTGCACGCCGGATATTACACGACGCTGTGTTGGCCGCGTTCAACGCACAGGACATTGCCAACACTGTGTGGGGCTTCGCCACATTGGGTGTACATAATGGGGACCTGATGGCTGCAGTTGCACGCCGGATATCACACGACGACATGTTGGCCACGTTCAACGCACAGAACATTGCCAACACTGTGTGGGCCTTCGCCACATTGGGTGTACATAATGCGGACCTGATGGCTGCAGTTGCACGCCGGATATCACACGACGACATGTTGGCCACGTTCAACGCACAGAACATTGCCAACACTGTGTGGGGCTTCGCCACATTGGGTGTACATAATGCGGACCTGATGGCTGCAGTTGCACGCCGGATATCACACGACGACATGTTGGCCACGTTCAAGGCTCAGGGCATTGCCAACACTGTGTGGGGCTTCGCCACATTGGGTGTACATAATGCGGACCTGATGGCTGCAGTTGCACGCCGGATATTACACGACGCTGTGTTGGCCGCGTTCAACGCACAGGACATTGCCAACACTGTGTGGGGCTTCGCCACATTGGGTGTACATAATGGGGACCTGATGGCTGCAGTTGCCCGCCGGATATCACACGATGCTGTGTTGGCCACGTTCAAGGCACAGGAGATTGCCAACACTGTGTGGGCCTTCGCCACATTGGGTGTACATAATGCGGACCTGATGGCTGCAGTTGCACGCCGGATATCACACGACGACATGTTGGCCACGTTCAACGCACAGAACATTGCCAACACTGTGTGGGCCTTCGCCACATTGGGTGTACATAATGCGGACCTGATGGCTGCAGTTGCACGCCGGATATCACACGACGACATGTTGGCCACGTTCAAGGCACAGGGCATTGCCAACAGTGTGTGGGGCTTCGCCACATTGGGTGTACATAATGCGGACCTGATGGCTGCAGTTGCACGCCGGATATCACACGACGACATGTTGGCCACGTTCAACGCACAGAACATTGCCAACACTGTGTGGGCCTTCGCCACATTGGGTGTACATAATGCGGACCTGATGGCTGCAGTTGCACGCCGGATATCACACGACGACATGTTGGCCACGTTCAAGGCTCAGGGCATCGCCAACACTGTGTGGGGCTTCGCCACATTGGGTGTACATAATGCGGACCTGATGGCTGCAGTTGCACGCCGGATATCACACGACGACATGTTGGCCACGTTCAACGCACAGAACATTGCCAACACTGTGTGGGCCTTCGCCACATTGGGTGTACATAATGCGGACCTGATGGCTGCAGTTGCACGCCGGATATCACACGACGACATGTTGGCCACGTTCAACGCACAGGACTTTGCCAACACTGTGTGGGCCTTCGCCACATTGGGTGTACATAATGCGGACCTGATGGCTGCAGTTGCACGCCGGATATCACACGACGACATGTTGGCCACGTTCAACGCACAGAACATTGCCAACACTGTGTGGGGCTTCGCCACATTGGGTGTACATAATGCGGACCTGATGGCTGCAGTTGCACGCCGGATATCACACGACGACATGTTGGCCACGTTCAAGGCACAGGGCATTGCCAACACTGTGTGGGGCTTCGCCACATTGGGTGTACATAATGCGGACCTGATGGCTGCAGTTGCACGCCGGATATCACACGACGCTGTGTTGGCCGCGTTCAACGCACAGGACATTGCCAACACTGTGTGGGGCTTCGCCACATTGGGTGTACATAATGCGGACCTGATGGCTGCAGTTGCACGCCGGATATCACACGATGCTGTGTTGGCCACGTTCAACGCACAGGAGATTGCCAACACTGTGTGGGCCTTCGCCACATTGGGTGTACATAATGGGGACCTGATGGCTGCAGTTGCACGCCGGATATCACACGACGACATGTTGGCCACGTTCAACGCACAGAACATTGCCAACACTGTGTGGGCCTTCGCCACATTGGGTGTACATAATGCGGACCTGATGGCTGCAGTTGCACGCCGGATATCACACGACGACATGTTGGCCACGTTCAAGGCACAGGACTTTGCCAACACTGTGTGGGGCTTCGCCACATTGGGTGTACATAATGCGGACCTGATGGCTGCAGTTGCACGCCGGATATCACACGACGACATGTTGGCCACGTTCAACGCACAGAACATTGCCAACACTGTGTGGGCCTTCGCCACATTGGGTGTACATAATGCGGACCTGATGGCTGCAGTTGCACGCCGGATATCACACGACGACATGTTGGCCACGTTCAAGGCACAGGGCATCGCCAACACACTGTGGAGTTTTGCTGTATTTGACAGCTTGCACGACACCTCCATCACCCGCCTTCTTGACCATGCATTTGCGGACACTGAGATACGCATGTGTTCGCCTCAACTGTGTCAATTGCATCAGGTATGTTTTGATGAGTTTGGGTGCAAGGGGGGGCGGTCTGTTCGAATTCCAGACCGCCCCACCCCCCCTGCCCCCCCTCCAGACCCCCAAAATTTTTGAACCCGTCTTTCTCCAATTTGAGATTTAGGGGGAAAGTGTCGGCGCTGAAGGCACCGAAATTTTTTTTTGCCCTCCTGAGGGGGTTATTTTTTTTTTACCCTATGTGTCTATACTCCAAAGTAATCAGAATTTTGTGGAGAAATAAAAAAAAAACACAGCAAAATTTTGACCCCTGACCTGACTTCCGGACGTTGGCTGATGGGAGCCTGAGCTAATGGGCAAATTTTTTCTGAGAATTTTTTTTACCCCACTTGTGTATATTCAAAACGGTCAGCGCGTCATGGGGATCATTTTGAGGTATGTTGGGGTACCCACTGACCCCCAGGGACCCCGGCGGCTGACCGGCCAACCCACCAAACCCCCCCCCCTCCAGACCCCCAAAAGTTTTCGCACACGGTTGGGGTCTAGAATTTGAACAGGCCACCCCCCTTGTTTGGGTGCATTCCTGTTCAATCCTTTTGATAGCTCACTGGGGGCGGGGGGCGGGCTGCCGCTGTGTTTGTAACCTGATATTTTGCACCGGTTGCTGCAAAAGTGGTCAAAGATACTTTCTGTTTGTGGCCAAGTGCTTTGCGACAAGAAACCCAAAACAAGAGAGAGTGTCGTCATCTTTGGAAGCTTTGGAGAAGTAGGACTTAGAGAGTACGGTAGCACGCCGGGCACGCGCCAGGGAAAGTTTTCCCACGCTTTGGTGTGGCCCCTCAAGATGGGGTTAAGGACTCCCACTCTTCGGTGTGGCCACTTGAGTGGTCCGTCATACACAAGAGGGGGATTCTTTGATTTTGAGGTTGGTGGCCATGATGGGGCCTACAAGGGTAGGGTGCATATGATCGTCCCATTTGTTGGGCGAAAAAATGGGAATTTAATTGATCGCCAACAGTCATACAATGTGCTTGTGCGTAGGGTTCCTGGGATAGCTTTTCTTTGTACATTGGTTGTTCAGATTGGCAGCTCATCATCAGGCCCCCAGTCAGTGGATTCCGGGCTACTGGTGCCTGCAGTGGATTCTGTAGCTGTGTCTGGGGAATGCGAGGTTGCCGAGTCTTCCACTTCTGCAAAGGAGTCAGGTGCCCAGAAAGTGCCTGCAAAGCCTTCGCGTCCAGACACCTTAAAGAAGGCCAAAAAACCCCGTGTGCTGAAAACTGTTACGATTGCACAGAGGGTTGAAAAGTACGGTAAGTATGGTTTGTATGATAACAACGGCAAGCTGTACACCTCTTGGATATTCAGAAAGTGCACAGGTTTCCCGTGCACATGAAAAAAAAAGCGCCGCAAACTGAAACGGTGGGACCAAGTTACCCCCCGGACACTTCCAAAAACCTGTCTTTGACTCTGGGTCCAGGTCAGAAAATTGATCCCAACAGGGTTTTAACCCGGGTAACCCAAACTTTAGTGTTTCACAGCCCGACACTGTAACCATTCAACCAAGCATTTTCGCTCTGTAGATGCCATTTTTCGTCTTATACAATCAGCAGGATGCAAAAAATTTTTCAGCTAATAAGGGTTTCCACATGTCTTTGACAACACAGCAACCAAAGGGACAGTGTGTTTGAGGGGCCAGGGCCATAATCCTGGTGATTGGGAAGTATTTCGCCGAAAAATAGGCCCGCCGAATTGTTCTGCCGAATTGTTGGGATTTCTTTGCCGAATTGGGGGGGTGGTTGGGAGTGATGTTTTGGGGGTAAGGCATTGTGATGGCTAACATTCATTTGGATGCCAGGCGCGCCGGGCAAACGTACCCTCTTAGGGCAGCTTTTGAGGCTTGACGTGCCCGTCATGAGGTGGAACTGCGCGCAGTGCGGTGGCTTTGGCAGAGTGTCATCCAAAGTCGTTAGTTTGGGATGCGGCTTCAGCTGGGGAACAGGGGTAGTTAAGTTTGTGAACAGAAAGTGTGATGTCAGAAAGTTTTATTGTTGCTTTGCCGTTAGATCGACACAATTCGCAGGAAGGTAATGCCACACACAGCCTCTCCAAACCACTCATCTCCACTGAAATTTTGGCCCACATTCACTCACGTTTCTCTTCAGGTTCTTCTGCACGTGGCATTGCACAAGCAGGAGCTTCCGCTCAGCAACAAAGCGCTTCTGGGCATGGGCCCCTTCGTTGAGCAGTGTTCCACGCATTTTACAGAGGCCTCACATCGTGCGGCTCCTTCGCAGCTGCAGAGGTCTGTGGCCGCGGTGCTCCGGCAACTGAACGTGAAGTTTGATGAAGAGGTCATGTTGTCTGACGCTGGGGGTTACAGTGCGGACATTCTGCTGCAGAAGCGCCGTGTTGTTGTGGAGGTGGACGGCCCATCACATTTTGTGCAGGGCCCCGGGGGCTTTTCGGCTTCCGGGGCGACGTTGTTGAAGCGACGGCAGCTGCAGTGCTTTGGGTACCACGTTGTGTCTGTGCCGTTCTGGGAGTGGGACGGAATGGGAAAGGCAAAACGGCGGAGGTACCTGCGGGGGCTGGGCCTTGGGGATACACCATGACGTTGCGTGGGTTGTGTACGATAGATACTGGACGCAGCATCGGTTGCTGATTCAGGGGTGTTGTGGATTGTCTGTGAGGATGTCTGTTGTGTGCAGCCGTGAATTGCATGCGAATTGGATACTTGACACCACGGGGGGCGCCCAGCTGCAGCCCTTGACACCACCACCCCCCTGCCCCGCTCAAAATGGCCAAAATGTTTAGAAGGTCCGGACCCCATTTGGTCCCAATTTGGCATCGAGGACGCCGGAAAATTTCTGTCCAGCATATGGTCAGGGGGTTGCGGAAATTGAGGTCCGCAATTTTCCGCAATTTTCCACAAATTTCGCAATTTTTCGCAATTTTCCGCAATTTTTCGCAATTTACCGCAATTCTTCCGCAATTTTTCGCAATTGGTTTCGACCCCCCCCCCCGACCGCAATTCCCCCCCCCTGATATGGTTTTGCGGGGCTGTATACTCAAAATGCTCAGAATTGCATGGGGAATCCAAATATGTATGCAACACATGAAACACTGACCCCTGACCTCCCCCACTCAGCCCCCCAAACCTGGCTGCTGGGACCGGACCCCCCTGGGGCCAAAAACTTCATTGTTTCAACAATCCCCAGATACGTGTGTTTGAAATGATAAGTGCGACGAGGGGATCATTTTGAGGTCTGTATGTTGGGGTGCCCGGGACCCCAGCCCCTCTGCCACCCACCCACCCCCCCTCTTTCAGGAGGCCAAAATGTTTAGGGGGTGCCGGTGTCGGGGGCTGCACCTGGGCGCCCCCCCATGCTTGACACTGGAGCTGATCATATGCAGTCGGACCCCATCCTCACTTTTGGGGAATCTATGCACCGCATGCGCACTGCGCACTACGTTTAGACCAGGGCGGTCCTCAAGGGACCAGATTTTTTTTTGTTAGGGACCGCCCTTAAGGACTGCCCCAAGGGACCACCAACCGCTAACCACCAACTGCCGCCAACCGCCAACCGCCACCAACCGTCAACCGCTGCCAACCGCCACCAACGACCCATCAGCAACTGCCAACTGCCGCCAACCGCCGCCAGCCACCAACCGCCAACCGCCAACCGGCAATCTCCACCAGCCGCCAACCGCCAATCGCCACCAACCATGGTTGAACACATGAGCTACACGCGGCCGTTTTTGAAAAAGCCATGTTCCGGAACTTGTTTTTTCCGTGAAGGACCGCCCTGGTTTAGACCGTACCCTCCTGATTTTGCGATCGTTTTTTGCCCAATCGAACGCCACATCAAAGTCGCAAAGTCGCGTGCACTTCCATGTCCTTTCATCGGCGCTTCGCCTCCATTTCCCTTTGTTGTTGACTGCGCATTGTCTTGGCTTCATTGTGTTTTCTGGATTGTGCTTGTGTCCACCCCGGGTGCTGGCGTGTGCGTATTTTTGTAAGGATCATGGTTACAACCTTCGTGAGCAAGAGCTTTCAGTTTCATGGTCAAGTAAGTCAAGTTTGAATACCTGCTAACCAACACCGTTTTGGACACGCGGGGGATTCAAATTAACGAATTTGATAGATACCATCAACATTAGATCTAAGCATCTGACAAGACCCAATTTCAGCAGTGTCATGAATTTCTGAAAAGGTGCATCCCAAGCAACTGCAAGCCATTGTCCGGGAAAGCAAAGATGATGTTGAGTTCAAGATGGGGTTCCCAGAACATAGGCGGAATGAATTGTATTCCTTGTCAGAGGCAACCACAACCACATGGGTCCATGTGAGCGCCCCATCTGAAACAAAGGTCCATGATGTAACAATGACACTCACACATGCATCGGGGCAAGTGCAAACGAACATGAGCAAAAAGCACCCTTCTCATATTCTTCTAACATACTTCTCAACTCCGGTTCTCTCTTTATTTTACAAGTGTTTGTTGCACACATGCTTGGCAATTACATGATAAATATCCTCAACATGACAATGCTAAATATGCCAGCTCCTAGGGTTCTCCCATTTTACATTGCAGTGCTGTGTGTGCTCGCTTGCATTTTGCTTGTGCAACGCCAGTGCCCTGCTCTGCTTGTCCAGTTTTGATTGTTTCCACTTGTGGCGTTGTGGCAAAAAGGGAAAAGGTAAATTGGGGCATCAACATAGTGCCGTTGCTGGAATGTTTTGCTGCTGAGATATCCTATCCATAGATTATACTTTGTTTGGGGACAATGGCACGGTGTTCCTTGTGTCGCGTGCTACCATGTGCGACCCTTCAACATCTGTGGGCAACAATTAAGGGCACGATGAAAGCAAGCAAAGCCGCTCACTAATGCAGCCTTTGGTTTGGTTGAGCGTTGTATTTGACGATTGTCCACGGGAGATATGCGCCCCTGCAGGCAATCAATTCCACAATTTCATTGCAATATGAGACCACAAGCAACTTTGCAAAGAACTAAGGGCCATGGCCAAAGTCTAAAATGAACTGCAATTGCGCAGTTTGCGTGCTTGCCCAAGTTGTTAAAACAAAAAATACAACAATAAACAACAAACATACAAGCTTGCTCTTGTGGTGTTGCTTCTTTTCTTGCTTCCAAACGACCGTGCAAAGCAAATCTATTTGTTCTTTTTGTGGAAATGCAGGATCTCGCGGAAACCAACCATCTACCCCCTTCAGGGCAAAAAAAGATGTTTCAGCACCGTCCACGATATACCTACTGCTGATTTGTCACTGTGGGATGGATGGGTCGATCGGTTTGCCTAATGTCACAATAGTCCCAAAGTCGATGGTTCCAACGCTCACCGAGAAGTCTGTAGTACTGGCCTGCACTGACCTGCACAGGCAAATGAACCTCACCTCCCCTGTGCGGGGTTTCACGTACAAGGGGTACCACACGAACGTGGCCGCAGTTCCGAAGAGCCCTGGGTTCGCTCAACAAGTTGGAGTTGGCCCCCAGTTTTCTGATGCGAAAATGGGCCGGGCAGGGCAGCGTGTTCGCCACACAAGGCAGCCGGGGCCCATGAGTGCTGCGCTAGGTGTGGCGAAGGCAAGACACAACGGTGCACGCAACCCCATATGCGTGTATGAGCACAAGCCAGTGGAACGCAAAAACCGAAACGATTACGCCAAACATTTCCATGCGTACTGTTTGGCAGGTTTTTGTGAGGCATCCCTCGTGAGCACTCTGCCTGTGGCAGCAGAACTGCCTGCGCTCGTGTTTTGCTTGCAAAGATCGTTTTGGTCCAACGTTGTGACCCACCACAACAGCTCCACCACAAATTTCCATCAATTGTTTCTGGTGTGCATGGGAACGATTCTGCACTAATTGGTGGCATCCATTACTTAGGTCCCGCTTAGAGCGCTTGAAATAGATCTAAAGCTCCTGCAGGCTACGGTGCTGCTTATTGGCACAAAGTTGAAAATTATTGCAGGGCACCCATGAGACTGTCATCCTTGCATTGTTTTCGCATCTCAGTCTTTTTTTCTCGATCAAAGTAGTTTGCTTGGCGTGCGATCGAGCTCAGCTTTGCAGCAGAGAGCCTGCGTGTTCAGATGTGCTGCATTTGAAGCCGAGCACTTGGGAGTGAACACGATGAGATCCGCTATGTGCCAAATTTCGTTGAACTGTCTGGCCGAAAAGACCTGACATTTGGTAGATGCAGCTGAACTGTAACTGCCCGGGGGCCATGTTGTGTAGGAAAGAAAACAAACATCAACCCTGTCCTTCAAAAGGGTAACGCCCAGCACCCCCTCATCGTGTCCAATGGTTTGTAAGTGACACATGGTATGGCACCAGACTTGCCAGTAGTGTCTGGCAGGTCAGACGTGATCAGAAGGAGCCGGATCCTACTGAGTCCGTCGCGGCCCCGGCTTGTTCCTACTAAGTTTCAAATGTGCCAAGAGCGGATCTTACTGAGTGGCGCACTGGTACTGGGTGGATTCTCAGCGAAATTCAGTTCCCCTGACGGACACGTGGCACGTCTGTATGGCACTCAATTCTTCTAAGCCGGTGGTTCTGCTCCTCTTAGACCAAGGGTTTGTTGATTCCTATCTCTCTCTCTCTCTCTCTCTCTCTCTCTCTCTCTCGCTCTCTCTCTCTCTCCCTCCCTCCCTTTCTCTCTCTCTCTCCCTCCCTCTCTCTCTCTCTCTCTCTCTCTCTCTCTCTGTCCGTCTGTCTGTCTGTCTCTCTCCATGTCTGTCTGTCTCTCTCCATGTCTGTCTGTATCTCTCTGTCTTTCTCAGTTGATGCTGCCTCCAGGCGACCTTTCCTTTGTCAGTTGTGCTGGTGCTAGGTCAGGTGCCGAGGAATAATGGCAGCGCCCAACGGGGATCCGGAGATGGAAGTGCAGAAGGGGCGATGCACATGGTACCCAGGAGACATCTGCCACTCTTGTATGCGCCCGAAGTCAAACCAGAAATGCCTCTGCGCGGATTTCGTCGAAGTGCCTAAGGGCAGCCAATTGTCGAAACAGCGGCCATACCAGAGCTTAACTGTACTGCATTGAGCAATGCCGCACGGTTTGGTAGGGCGTAAAGCAGCCGCTGGGGGGCAGTAAGCCGCTCAGGAATGGAGCATGTGTTTGTGGTCGCAGTCTCTGGCTGACACAGGGAGGGACGGGTAATGCATGGATATCCGCTGTTGGGTCCCCCTGCGGTGCGTCTGGCCGTGGAAGGATGGGACGGATAGTGCTGTGTCTCGTCCTCCAGAGCATTGCTTTCATGTCCATGGAAAGCCATGTGCTCTTAAGGCCCCCCCAGGGGCACCACTCCATGCCCCATCCCCTGGCCGGCGATGTGACGCTGCAGCTTCGTGCGTCATCCAGGGGCCCTTTCGCCCTCAATCGGGTGTATCGGTCGCTGCTGGGCACGCTTTTCGGGGCTGCGATCGTGTTCGCGGGGTTTGCAGGCGGTGCCACGTGGTCCAAGGGCGCGCGGAGTGTGTCCCCGCATCTCCTCCAGAGGTGGGCCTTCACCCCAAGTGTTGCAGGTGTGCATTGCCCCGGGCTGTGCCGGCGGGTCCATAGTGCTGGGGCAGTAGGGCTTTCCACTTGGGGTGGGGGGGATAGAGCCCCCCAAAACTGTGGGGGAGTCTGGGAAAAGGGCTCCATTGACAGGACCATTCATCAGTTTTTATGAACTCTGGCACCGAAAATTGTTTTGCGCATCAAAAATGGTCAACTTTTTTTCACCAAATATTTCGCAAATGATGACTTTTCTGAACCCCCTCGACGCGCTGATTCCAAAAGTCCCAGTTTCATTTTTTGCCGATTTTTGGGTCCGGGGCCGGGGGGACCACCCTGGCCCCGCCTTTGGCATGGCGTACCTGGTGTAGAGGGCATGTGGCCCCATGCGCGCAGGTGATGGCAGTTGGGGTGCTCCCGGGTGCACAGTTTTGTACTGCGCAGACTTCAAGAATTTCGGGGGTAATGGGTCTCCGGCGAGGGTGTGCACATCAAGCCATTTCAACGCACCAGAAAAATCAATCCCCTCCCCCAAACAGAATTGGTTCCTGCCCAAAAGTTAAAAGGGAGCCCGAAATGACGCAGAATGAAAAGAAGAAAATACAGTAATTCTGTTGTGCATCATGACGTCGCAAATTCTGCGCACGTGATTCTGCGGCGAAGTTTCACAGGTACTAGAACATTTGCGGGTTCCCTTCTTTATGTCGTTGTTGTTGATGAGGCCATGACTATTGGAGTGCAACGATTGTAGTCATTGGAGAGTGTCTACTGCCTGCCGCCCCAAGGCAAACCTTGTACCTTGCACACCAAGAAACAGCACGCGATGGTTGTTCAATTTCATATGACAGCAGTGCTTAAGCACAAAATATTGCAAATATTGGAAATATTGCCAAAAATTGATTAATCTGCGGTCACGAGTTTCGAAAATTCTTAGGGCTTACACAGTATCCCCCCCTTGTTCTTATCGCCCACATAGCCTGTTTTCCTCCGAATTTCTTGAGCTTTCCCACCTTCCAGGTCTTGTCTGTGCTCCCCCATACGCATGCGAAGGACTCTTGAGGCGACTGGGAAGTTCTCTCTGTTCTGTGAGAGAGCGGTCATGTAAGGCACCACCGGGCAACGCCGAGGGTGTCATTGGATTTCCTGGTAAAGGCACCACAAAGGGATCCACCGCTTTGCAGGCCGTTGTGTATACTGATTGGGTGTCGGGGGTGTACACATTGTGTCCATGAGCCAGCAATGCATCGGGCAGAGGGGGTGTATGAATTTTGTGTCTGGAGGCTTCACTGGGTTGTGCATTTGGGTATGTGCACGATCAACGGATTGGGCGTTGGGGCGCATCCCTTGTGTCTGTGAGACATCCACGGGTTGGGAGAAGGGGGGGTGCCCATTGTGTCAATGAGGCTTCAATGGATTGTGTATTGATCGGGGGCACGGTGCGTCTGTGAGGCACGGTTGAAGAAGTTTCCTGCACTAGAAGTGGCTGTTATGAATTTTTCTAAGGCAGGTTGGCCCTCCTTGGTGAGGGGACAAATTGTCACCGTACAATCACAAGCCCCATTTTCTGTACTTCGCAACACCAATTACACAGGTACCCAGGGTTAGGCTCCCTGAAACAGTTTCTGGATTTCAAAGTTGGGGTCCATGATGATACTGACAAGGGTCACTTGTATGCCATTTCCCCTTGTGTTGGGTGGAAGCCCTTGACTAAAGCCCAGAAAGAAGAAAACGATGTGGCTTTTGCTGTGCAAGATTGGAGCACCTCCTTGCATTGACTCCACTAATCCCGAGCAAGTCAGGTGAGACTCAACACCAAATTGTCGGACAAACAGGGGGGTCCTTTAGGAACTAGATTTTTTTTGACCGCCCTTGAGAACCGCCCTAAGGGACCACTAACCGCCAACCACCAACCGCCACCAACCGCCGCCGCCAACCGCCAGCGGCGACCAACCGCCCACCGCCAACCACTGCCAACCGCCACCACCCACCAATCACCAACCACCAACCGCCGCCAACCACCACCAACCGCCAGTCGCCAACCGCCAACCGCCAACTGCCACCAACCATGGGTGAACATATGAGCTACACGCGGTCTTTTTGCAAAACTGCTGCTCAGGAACACAAATTTTTTTCTCTGGTGACAAACCATTATCTGGATCATCACGGTCGCACCCCCTGCACGACCATAGCGCCACCTCCGTGACACCTCCCTGGCATTTCCCATACAGACGTGCATGTTTGTGCACGACGTATGCCCCCATGCAGGGCCCGCTCTCACCCAAGCTGCACGCCCTCCAATGCGTTGCGTAGCCTCGGCAACACAGCCCCCGTGATGCGCTCGTTGCTCAGGTCCGCTTCAGGGTCTGCAACCTCTGCCTCCGGCGCTGCAGCACCGACGCGGCGATCTGTCCACGCCTCCGAGATTCAGTGCTCAGGTTCATGCACCGCCCCTTGTGCCCCGGGCCCCACGGGCGGAGGGCCGCTCTTCTCTGTCTGGTCCTGCGCGATGCATCGCGGGGCCGTTGGGCAAAGCCATTACTTGTCTGAGAGGGCGGCCTCAACCGCATGGCCCCCGGTGGACTAGGGTAGGCCAGCGGCCTCATACGCCCACGTTGGGGCGTGTCCATCGGGTCTGTGAGGCATCACCGGGTTGGGAGAAGGGGGGTGTACGCATTGTGTCGATGAGGCTTCCATGGATTGTGTATTGATTGGGGGCGCAGTGCGCTGGTGAGGCACCAACAGACGGCACGACTGAAGAGGTCCCCTGACACAAGAAGTGTCTATTATGAAGTATTCCACCCCCCACCCCCTTGCGAGAGCACCGCCCTTGTCAGAGCAACAGTACGTGTTGTTTCCGTACCCATGTCCTGCTTCGCCCTTTTAAAATTACGCCCCCTCCGACAGTTGTCAGCCGTTCTAGTACACCCCGGGGCATTGCCCACGAAGCCGCACGGGGAGGCGTCCAAAGACCTCCTGCAGCACGAACAGGACCGACTGTGCGTAGTACAAGCGCCGTGGCCGTCGGGTGCACCGGTCACCGTCCCGACCGGTAGGCACCGCCCCCCCTCCCTCCCCCCGACCGCCGCGCGCCATCCAACCCCAAGTCCCCTCCATGAGACGGAGAGGGAAAGGGAGAGGGAGAGGCCAGCCCCTGCCAGCAACAGTGAGACCCGAGCCGTCCTGGAGGCGACAGGGGTCACCACTCCCCCCCCCCCCGTTCCCAGCCCCAAACTCAGATATCATCTTCAGACTACCGGAAATCATGTGACAAAGTGTAGATATGCAAGCGATTTGTGATGACAGACAAGTGCATTGTGGTTCATCTCGATGGTTCATGGCGTATCCCATTGGACATGAATACTGTTGCAGTTTGAATGATGATTGCGCTTCTGAGCCCCGCGCTTGTCACGGGGGCTGCGGGGCCACATCCCGGCGTGCCAAGTCCCGGGCAGCTGCTGGCCCATGGCATTGGGCGGCGAATGGACAGGGGCGTACCCACAACATCCGCTGGCAAGGCCCCCCGACGGCGGGTGGCACCGTACCCCCGCCCACCCCCCCTGGCCAGAGCAACACTACAGTCCCAAAGGTTGACGGAACCAACACCTACAAGCCGCAAAATGAAACATGGATTTGGGTCCTCTTTGGTCCACAAACTCCTACGTTCCCCTCCCCCCCTCCCCCCCTCTCCTCTCCTCTAGTGCATTCGATAGCAGCCCCGTGCAGTGACCTCAAGGCAGCATTCGGCACTGGTCTGGTTTGTGCTGCGGTGGCAGCACCCGGGGGGTGGTCCTCAGGTTTGGACGCCGCTAACCGTTGGTGGCCAGCCCCCTTGGGGGGGGGGGGGGGGGGGCTGTTTGCCGGAGGCCCCCTGGGGCGGGGGGGTCCTAGGACCCGTGGAGTCGCACACCCCCCCCCCCGGGAGTTGCAGCGAGGCACAACACCCTGCGAACATTGAACTGCGTGAGTCCGGCATGAGGTCACGATCACGCTGGTCATTTCAAACCCTGGCGCCATGCCCCCCCCCCCCCCCCCCCCCCCCCGCACAATGGGAGGGGGAAGAGCTGACCCAGACAGGCCAAGAAACATTCGATAGCCGCTGACTGCGGTGATCTCAAGGCAACATTCGGCCCTCGTCTGAGGTATGCCGCAGTGCAGCAAGTCAAACAATGAACTGAGGTTTGTGGCAATGACCATATGCCTGTGACACGGGGGTATATGAGAGCTCTGTATCCGTTGCTTTATGGCCCCCTCCTCTCTTCGAAGCATGGATTCTTTGTTGGGCCCAGGATTGAGTATCTACGGTAGTCAGGTGTGGGTATAGGGGTATGGCCGAAGGAGTGCCAGCCCTGTGCCCCCCCACGTATCACACGCCGGTAGTGTACATGCAGTCATTCAATTCTGTATGGCGCTCAGAAACAGTGCAGCATAGCACCGGAAGGGGTGGTCCCACGTTGGGGCCTTACTCACCATGTTCGGTTTTGTGGCGGCAGCAAGTTCGCAGTTACGGTTTCGCTTCAACTGCTGAAAGCAGGCCTGCCATGCCAGTTGCACATTGCTTTACATATTGTTTCTGGGTACTTCAGCGCATGGTGAATTGATTGCCCCCCCAATTGAAAGCTGTCGGCCCCCTTGGTGCTTGAGACGGTGCCACTAGGTGGCAGTTGGCTCACTGGGTGTGAAAATGAGACCCAAGTACTGGACCACCCTAACTCGTAAAAGCGTCGGGAAGTTATCTCCGCCATGAGCACCCCTTTGTGCAAGGTTTTTCGACGAGGTACCCCAGCGGACTAAAAAGCATCCGGGCCACCCATCCTGACAGGCGCAGCCGGATCCTAATGCGGACATTGCAACCTGACCATTGATGCCCCCTCTCTTCTAATACATCCCAAAAAAAAAACGGTGCTGCAAAGAATGCTTAGTCTTCCCCCAGTGTGTGTGTGTTCAGAGATTGCCATGTTTGCGCAGTGCTCATGAATGGTGTGCACTGTACTTGCACTACCGTTGCCGTTTCTCTGGGGCTATTTTCCCTTTGGTTTGTGTCGCCCGGCAACGCCCGAACGTTGGGTTTGGGCCGGGGGGGCAGGCAAGCCTCCCCATCCTCCGTGCACACTGCGCCGTCCAACGCCCCCCATTCCTGTCCGCAGGACCCGTCGGCGGCCGAACCCGAGCCGCAAGCCCCAGAAAAGAAGCCCAAGAAGGGCAGGTGGTGGTGGCCCTTCGGCCGATGGTTCAAGCGGGTGTCTCATCCTTCCCTTGCCTCGCGCCCTTGCGAACACCCCCCGAACTGCACAGGCACGGGCGTGGGAATGTGCAGGGACCACGTGTTTCTTGCCATTCCTTGACCTCACGCGGGGTGGGGGACGCCCAGGGGAGTATTAGAAGGGCCGTACACCGCAGGCGGACGGGGGCTAACCCCCCGTGGACCCCCCCCCCCTCCAAGACCAAAGTGACCATCGTGGGGGGAAATGGAATTTACCATTGGAAAACACTGCTGTCTTTTTCAGCCTGCAGCCATTGTGCCTCATGCACACTGCGAAGCCTACGGGCATGGCATTTTCCCACTGCTTAACCTGGTTTCAGACTCAGCTAATCCTCACTGCGTGTCAGATCCGCTACCACAGTCATTTGTGGGATCATCGCAGCACTGGACAGCTCTGAACCTTGATTCCGAGGGGTTATCTCGAGTACTGTGAAGTGAGCCGGCTACGCCAGCTCATCTGAGTCTGAACCCAAAAAAAAAAAGAATTTACCGTTGGAAAAATCTGGTCGGGCCATTTGGGTACACCACAATGCGGAGGCTTCTGTCCAGTCATGGAACGGCTGAGGCAAGCATTCAGATCTCAACAAGCGCACGTTGCCTCGTTCTCGTCAGGTGAATTTGTAAACCCCCGCCCTGAAAACTTAACTTTGGTCCAGCCGGTGGCAGTATCAATGGCGGTTCTTATTTTTGGGGGGTGCTTCCTATTCAGTTTCTTGCCCATGACACCTCCAAGAGAGACGAAATTTGGGTTCCAGACCCCCCCCCTTCTAAACACTTCCCTGGGGACGCCCGAGCATGCGGCTGACAGCCCTCGGATGAGGAACCCCCCCTCCTGCCCCCTAGACCCCCTCCCCCTCCGGGGCATCTTCTGGTGCATGATTCAGGGTAGAACTGTTTCCATGCGGCCTGGGGTAAGTGTGTGGCGTGCGATGCCCTCAGGGATCTCGTGTCGGCCGCCGCCGTCTGCACGTGCTCTTGTTGTGACAGAGCCCCTGCTCCATCTCGCCACCAATCATCTCATCAAACCCTGGCTGCCTCCAGAAACGGACTGCCCCGCATATACGGCGGTGCAGAGGGACATGGGACATGGGACATGGGACATGGGACATGGAACATGGGACATGGGACGTGGGACGTGGGACATGGGACATGGGACATGGGACGTAGGACGTGGGACATGGGACATGGGACGTGGGACGTGGGACATGCGACATGGGACACGGGACACGGGACGTGGGACGCGGGACGTGGGACGTGGGACGCGGGACGCGGGACGTGGGACGTGGGACGTGGGACATGGGACGCGGGACGCGGGACGCGGGACGTGGGACGTGGGACGTGGGACGTCATGGGACATGGGACGTGGGACGCGGGACGCGGGGCGCGGGCGTGGGACGTGGGACGTGGGACGCGGGACGTGGGACATGGGACACGGGACACGGGACACGGGACACGGGACGTGGGATGTGGGACGTGGGACATGGGACATGGGACGTGGGACGTGGGACGTGGGACGTGGGACATGGGACACGGCATGGGACCTGGGACCTGGGACCTGGGACCTGGGACATGGGACATGGGACATGGGACATGGGACATGGGACGTGGGACATGGGACGTGGGACGTGGGACATGCGACATGGGACACGGGACGTGGGACGCGGGACGCGGGACGTGGGACGTGGGACGTGGGACGTGGGACATGGGACATGGGACATGGGACATGGGACGTGGGACGTGGGACGTGGGACATGCGACATGCGACACGGGACACGGGACGTGGGACGCGGGACGCGGGACGTGGGACGTGGGACGCGGGACGCGGGACGTGGGATGTGGGACGCGGGACATGGGACGCGGGACGCGGGACGTGGGACATGGGACATGGGACATGGGACCTGGGACCTGGGACCTGGGACATGGGACATGGGACATGGGACATGGGACGTGGGACGTGGGACATGCGACATGGGACACGGGACACGGGACGTGGGACGCGGGACGTGGGACGTGGGACGCGGGACGCGGGACGTGGGATGTGGGACGCGGGACATGGGACGCGGGACGCGGGACGTGGGACGTGGGACGTGGGATGCGGGACGCGGGCGTGGGACGTGGGATGCGGGACGTGGGACATGGGACACGGGACACGGGACACGGGACACGGGACGTGGGACACGGGACGTGGGATGTGGGACGTGGGACATGGGACGTGGGACGTGGGACGTGGGACGTGGGATGTGGGACATGGGACGTGGGACATGGGACATGGGACTGGTGAACATTGTACTTTGGGGGGCGAGGGGGGCCCTTGGAGCCCCTGCAAATTTTGGGGGGCCGTGGACAGGGGTTTGAGGGCCACACGCTTATTTCCTCAATACAAATGCCTGAAAGCTTGCCTCCAACGATTTCAAGGGGGGGGGCAGTGCATGTTCACAAGGCACAACCGCCCCCCCCCCCCCCTGTTCCGGTCGCCGGAAATGCCGGAACGATTTGCCGGAACGTTGTGGTTGTGTGAGGCTCAATGCTCCTCAGCGAAAATGCTTGCCTTTGGTGTCTTGCTCTTGTTGCATGGGGGCCTTTTACTTGGGAGAGGGGGAGGGGGTTGTGGAGATTTGAAGTGTGCATGAAAAACATGGAATAAAGAGAGCCGGCCCTTGGAGTCCCGTCCAAGGGCCCCCCACCCCCCACCCCAAATACATTCTTTGGGAGCCATGCGGGGCTGGGACTATGTCACTTCCGCCCTCGCCCGTCCGGGCGCCCTCCCGGGGGCCCATGCCGTAGCGGGCGCTCGGGACACGCAGGGGGAGAGGACGGTGACGGCGGTGCTGAGGGCACCTCGGTGAAGCACCAGGGCGGTCGTCGGACTGGGCACGGGGGTCAGGGGAAGGGTGTTGTGCTCCGTGTGCCCCTCCCCTTGTGAGGCCCAAAGTGTGGCCCACAGATGGAACGGGGGAGCCTTAAGCGCAGTGCGCGCGCAGTGCAACCATTTGGGCGTCGGGCGGTACTAGAGACCCATACTTTGAGATACTAGGGGCCCCTAGGGGCATCATGGTGACCCCTAGCGTATGTTTTGACTTCTGACTTTTGACTTCTGATTTTATCCCCCTTTGTTGGGGACCCCCGAGAATGCAGGGGTGGTAGACCTGAATGAAGTTGAGGTGGAGTTGTTCGCGAGTAAGGAGGAGCATATGATGCAGCTCTACTGTTCGCCATACCTCAATAACACCTATTGCTTCTACTGGAGATCGATGGGGTTGTGCTATGCTAACCCCCCATTCTCCCACCTTGCTAAGGTGTTGACCAAGATCGCCCTTAAAGGAGCGAGAGTGGTACTGTGTACCCCAGTTTGCAACTTTCTTGAGCTGGGGCAGTTTGGGTCACCTAATTTTAAGGGCGTTTCCAAGGGGTGTGCTTGGGGGCTCTTTGGGGGAACATAGTCTAAAAGTAGCCCGCAGTGCGCGTGCAGTGCAAAGATTCCCCCAACGGATCTCCCATCGGGTGTGGGTGTGCCCGTCCGGGTCGAGTCCAGTCGTGGTGGTCCGTTCGTTTCCCAACTCCAACGCCATTGCACCGCCCAGATCAAGTGTTGGGTTGTCTTGTGCCGGTCCAGGGACATGCCGCCGACTGCTGAGTAGAGCCTGAATGAGCCCCCATGGCTTGGCCATCTTTGACAACATCGCGATTATACGCGCTGATGGCGCCGCTTTGCAAGTCGGTCTCTTCGAGGGTGAGAATAATAAATGCAGGGCAACACTTGCATTGATGCCAACACTATTGCTGCCCCTCCTGTGGTGTACCGTCACCGTTGTGTTTCTCGTACTGCTGCTGCTGCTGCCCCCATTGTTGCTGCTTTCGTGATCATGAGATAACGTTTTTGCGAGTGGTACTGCCATTGCCAGGTACTCATGTTTCTGGTGTTGGGTGCTCCCAGTGTTGCTAGTGTGGGTGCAGCTGCTGCAACGGTTGGTTGTGCAACCCCCCCCCCCCCCCCGTACGGGAATCCCGTATTTCCCGTACAGCCCCAAACAGTGGCCCGTACAGTGGGTTCTCAGAACCATAGCACAGAAATAGGCAATATTAGGCACCCATTTGTCTCTTTTTCCTGCCCTCCCCTATGCTCTTGACCAGACTATGCCTTGTAATGTATGCCACTCCAAGAATGCTGAAACTGTTGCTTTTTTGTCTTTGGTTGAGTCGGATCGTTGTACCCTTCGACAGAAGCATTCTGATTGTGCTGAAGATTGGGTTATTTGTGAACTGTGTGTCCGCCAAGCTCGCCCAAACCCTTTTTTTGGGGTCAACGTCCAGTCAGTCCGCTACTTCAACAAGTACTACTGCTGCTGCTACTAACGCTACTGATACTGCAACAAGTTCAGCCAGAGAAAGCGCAGAAGCGCCAGAAAAAGCGCCAGAAAAGTACCCAGCTTTTTTGTTGTTGTTGGTGATTGTGTTCAATGCATGTCATGTGCACTTGTAATGCTGAAAAAGGGCCAGAAAAAGCGCCAGAAGCGCCAGAAAAAGCGCCAGAAAAAAGTGCCTGAAGCAGGTATTGAACCCCTCAGCTGCGAGCGCATGCATGTACCAACTCGGGTATGACATGTCTCTGGTAACATATGGCTTATTGGTGGTATAGCTTCTGAACATATTTTGGTGATTGGGGTCAACAAGCAATGCCCTGCTGAGGGTTTTGTTACCAAAAAAGGTCCGCCCCGCACAGTGGCCCGTACAGTGCAAAACTTTTGCCCCGAACAGGGGGCGGGTTGGTTGTGGTTGGTTATGGTTGGCTCTCCAGGTGGGTGTAAGGCCTTTGCTTAGTGGGGGCGGGGGCTGGGGGTGACCCCCCCGTGCCCTGGTGAGGGGATCCCAGTAGGATCCAGCCCCACATGCCAGTCAGCTCAGTAGGAAGGAGCCCCGCCCTATGGGCAACTGAGTAGGAAATCAGCGCCCTTCACAAGGCTCCTCACGAGGAACCCGCCCTGACCCCCCCCCCCACTAAGCAAAGGCCTAGTGGGTGCACCGCTCGGCGCGCGACTCTTCAGGGCCCGGACCTTCCCGTCTCTATGCCCCTCACGATAATGAACATGGGCAAGAACTACATCGGGGCCGACTACTACCTGCTGCCCTTCACCGTGGGCCGCCTGTTCGGCACGAGCGAAGTCCTGTACTTCATGGTCGACACCGGCCTCACGGGCACGCTCCTGACCCCCGAGGCCAACGAGTACCTCATGCCTCTGCCGATGCAGAACACCGTCGAAGGTGCCTTCTTCCGGGGCTCGGGGGGCGGGCGGAGGACGACGGCGGCGCGGCGGTCGTACCGGGCCCGAGGGCCTAAGTCCGCCGCAGGCGTTTTAGAGCACGGCTTTTGGTTTGCATTTCGTTCGCGGCCGCCGGGCACCGTCGGACCAAACGCGCGATTGTCGGCCCGTTGCTGTTCAAAGACCGTGGCCGAGGGCGGCCCGGCCGCTGCGGCGGCCGGATCTCGCTCTCGCTGCCGGTGTTGCCGAGGAAGGGGCGTTCCCCGCTTTGTGTTGCCTGCGGTTCCGCCTCGCGCCTTTGGATGTCCAAAGAGATGAGTGCAAAGAAGGCGCGGATCGGGGCTCCTTTTAGCAACTCAGCACCACTTTGGGGGGGGGGGGTCCCCACACCACCGACCCCGCCTGGACCCACCCACCCACTACCCCCCCCCCCCTTTACAAGATGGGGCCTAATTTTCCTCCAGGCCTTCGGCCAATCAAAGATATGTTCTCTGGTGCCTTCGGCGCCAACGAGTTCGGACCAAACATTTTCTTCTGCGCCTTCGGCGCCTCTAGCAGCTCAGCACCACCGGGGGGATGCACCCCCCCACCCCCCCACCCACCCTCTCTCTCAAAAGGCGCCCTGGCGCAGGCGCTGTGCATGCCCTTGCGCCCACAAGGGCACGGTGTCCCGAAGGATGTAGGCTGCCCCTCCAGACAGGCCTCTGAGAGAAACCTAAGCACCGTGCGCGCGGTGCACCCCACGGTGCGCGCTCGGTGCGTTTCTCACGTGGGCAGAGAACCTTTAATTTCCCCCTGTGCTTTTTTCTGCACCTCACCACCACCACCCCCCCCCCCCTGTGTGACATTCCGTCGGGTTGTTGTTTCTTTACAGGGCCCTGGACAGTCACCCGTTCTTCCCTCCTCATGTTGTGTCGGGTCACTGCGTTCTGCACCTCACCACCATCCCCCCCCCCCCCTCCCCTCCCTTGTGGTGAGCCCGTGTGCCGTGGCTACAGTTTCTTGCGCAATTGTACAGTTGGAGTGTATGCCGTCCCATGTACGGCAAGCGTGGCTGTACCCTTCCAGACCGCATCCAGAAGTTGCACTTGATGGTGCGCGCAAGTGTGCACATCCCTCCGGTGCTGTATGTGTACCCCTTGGGCCACCGCTTCCCTGCCACCTTGAAAATACGTGAAACATCCACGGAAGGGGGGAGTAGAAACGTGAGCGCGGTGCGTCAGGGGGTGCCATAAGGACGCTCACCCCCTTTTTTTTTCTACTATGGCATCCACTCTCTGATGTTTGGTGGCTACCCACCAACCGCCATCGGTTACACACCAACCGCCATCGGTTACACACCAACCGCCATCGGTTACCCACCAACCGCCATCGGTTACACACCAACCGCCATCGGTTACACACCAACCGCCATCGGTTACCCACCGGCCGCCATCGTCGGGCGTATTGGACACTCCGAGTTTTTTTTTTCATTATGGCACCCCCTGCAGGTGCGTACGTTTCTCTCTCTGCAAATGCATCGCCCGCAAGGGGCGGCCCGCGCGGCCCCGCCGCACCGCACGCTCCGCTCCGGTGCCCCCCCGCTTTGGCCCCTCAGGTCTGGCTGGCGTGGGCAACCTCCAGGCGCAGCTGGTGTTCCTGGACCGGATCAAGTTGGCGGGGCAGATCCCCGTGAGGCCCACGCTGGCGGCCATTGTGGATTTCTTCCAGGCCAACATGGGGCGGAAGCGGGGGATCGAGATCGCCGGTGTGGAGGGGCTGCGCGTTGCGGGGGGGGGGGGGGGGGGCACAGGGGAAGGGGGGGGGCATGGCAGGAGAGGCCCCCAGCAGAGGCCCCCCTTCACGCCCCCAGGCCCGAGCCCTCGAGACCAGGCCCAGGGCGGGGGGGGGGGACTTTTCGTGATGCCGTCGTACCCCCCCCCCCTTTGTAGTAGCCACAGCCTTGTCCAAGCCACAGCGGGCGTGGGGACTGTATTGATTTGGGACCTGGTTTGATGCGGTACAAATGTAGTGCGGCCACATAAGACGTGGGTTTGGTGGCAAATTCGCCAGTTACATAGGGCCATGGACACATTTGTTGTGAGTGCTTGCCCACTTGAACCCACACAGCTCTGATTTTGGGGATATTTCTGCATTACATTCCCCTTTCTTGCACCAGCCCCCCACGTATGTGGTACGCGGAAGCTACGGCCTTGTCCCAGCTACGGTTGGCGTAGGGACCGTGTTGATTTGGGATTTTTGCGTAGCTTATACAAGGGGGGGGGGGGGGCATCGGTTCACTCTCGTCGGAGGGCACGCCCTCTTTGCGGGGCATCAGCCGGATCACTCAGTACACGTGACGTAAGCGACAAGTCACGGAGTCTCTGGGCCCTTCTGCTCTGAACGTGCCCGTGGGTTTGGCTATGGCTCTGCACTCGTTGAGGACTCGGAAGGGGCCAAAGCGCATGTCCGAGGGGCGGTCGCGTGCACGCGGATCAGCCGAACGAGCACGCGTCCTCGACTGCATCCACTGGGGCGGTGGTCGGGGCGAGAGAGGACAGTGCGAGAGAGGCCAGTGCGAGAGAGGACAGCGGCACAAATACAAGACGTCTGCTTTTCAGGCCATGAGCCATCGATGCCACGAAATTGCCCCCGTTTTACCTCGTCGGATCGGGGGGGAGGGGGCATCAAGGCTGAGGGAGGATGCCGGTTGGTACCTCCGGGGGTTCGCACGTGTTCGCTTTTTGAGGAGGGCATCCTCCGGGCGTGGAATGGGGGGGGGGGGCTGTCCCCCTGTTGGGCTGGGGGTGCGTTTGTTTCCTTCGGCCTCTTGTTTCCGAGTCGGAGGAGGGGGGGCGGGGGGGGCTCAAGGGGGAGGGAGGGGGAGGGGACAGTGCCGGGGGGGCGGGGGGTTCGAATTTGCATTGCCGGCCCCTCCGGCTCCCAACCGCCCCCAGGCCCCCCAGACATCCGCACACGCCTTCCTCGGCAGCGATGCCGAGCAGCCCCGGTCGTAGGAGGGCCTAGACTGCAGCAGTGGAGCCTGGGGCCCTTCCCTTCAGGGCGGTCCTTAAGGGACCAGATTTTTTTTTGCCAAGACCGCCCCAAGGGACCACCAACCGCCAACCACCAACCGCCAACCGCCAACTGTCAACCGCTGCCAACCGCCACCAACCACCCATCACCAACTGCCAATTGCCGCCAACCGCCGCCAACCACCAACCGGCAATATCCACCAACCGCCAACCGCCAATCGCCACCAACCATGGTTGAACATATGAGCTACACGCGGTCATTTTTGAAAAAACCATGTTCCGGAACAGTTTTTTTTTTCCCGTTAAGGCCCGCCCTGCTTCCCTTCGCCCTCCCACCCCCTTCCAGCCGTTCCGTTGTGTGTTTATCTTCACAAGTCTCTCTCGAGCACCAATCATCAGAGTCCAAAGGTTGGCTCTGCAGTGGCAGACGAGGAAGAGGGTGGTCTGGTGGGACGCCCTCCCCTCCTCGTTTCTGACATTGGGTTGTGAAGGGTCCACAGGGTCGACACCTTCGCACCGGCCCCACTGAACAGCACGAATCTGACCCCGCCAGCCCCCCCCCCCCCCCTCACGCACCGCTTTGCAGTCGGATACACAATCCCCCAGCCCCAACCCGAGCACAGAAATGTTAGGAACCGCCCGGCCCCGCGCACACTCGCTCGGCACGGCCATGGGCACAATGCCTGGGGCTGCAGCGGCGCCGATGCGTAGCATTCGGTGATCCGGAGCCCTCTGGCCCTGTGTTACACTTTCCCCCGTCGGATGCGGGGGTGGGCACCCTCCAAACGACGCGGTCTTGGGAATGGCTGAATGCGAGGCCTGTCGGCGCAGGCAGGGGAGCGGACGGGGGCGGAAGGCGGCAATGATGAGGAGTGGGGGCAGGCAGTCCGCCCATCCCCCACGCACACGCACGGCCCCATACGTGGCCTGGACCAGGCAGCGGGTACACAAGGACATGACATTGGGCAGCGCGGCTACACGCAGCCGACCGGCCTTCCAGGGCCTCCCACACACACAGCAATGCCCACCTGCCGTGCGTGGGGTAGAGCGCTGAGGGGGCACGTTCAGCGATCATCCACAACTGAGGCCAGCATGCGGCATCATCCAGCACCAGGAACCGGGCTCCTGAACGTTTTATTTGGGGGGGGGGGGCTTTGGAGCCCCCGCAAATTCAGGGAGGGGGGGGGGGTTGCAGAAAGGGGCTCCAAGGGCCACAAGCTCAATTCCGCAATGCAAATGCCTGAAATCTGATGGGGGGGGTGGGGCAAGGATGTATTAGAATGGCTGACAACCGTAGGAGGAGCCCCCCCCCCCCCCCCCCTCCCCCTTGGGCTGACACATGATTGATTGTAGATATGGATGCAGTTTTAATGACAGATGAATGCTTTGTGTTTCATCTAGATTGTCCATAGCATATCCTTTCGAACACAAGAACCGTTGCAGTTTGAATGATGATTGCCCCCCCCCCCCCCCTTTGGGCTGACACAGTGACCGTGACAGGGACAGGGACAGGGACAGACTGTGTCAATGCCAGCGGTTTTGTCATGGAATATGCATGAAAAACATGCCAAGAAGAGAGACGGCCCTTGGAGCCCCCTCCCAGTGGGGCGGGGGGCTGGAAAAGGGGCTCCAAGGCCCCCCCACACCCCCACCCCAAATACATTCTTCGGGAGCCCCGTGCCGTCGTAACTGGAAGGTGCGTGTCAACTCCGTTGGTAAGTTGCAGTAATCGACGGCCAACCACCTCCACAAGGGTGCGTGGGATGACTGTTGCACTGCCCCCGTCTGGCACACAAGCCCCCCGCCCCCCACTCATGCCCCGTGCCTCCACGGCCCCGCCGGTTCGTTTCGTGTCGCATGAAGCCGAAGTGTTTTGGCACGAGGCCGTTGGGTTGCGATCCCGTGCTCAGCCATGTTCGACCCATTTCCGTCCCTCTCGTCCGTACGGCACCTCTGAAGACTGCACGCACGTCTACAAGGGGCACTTGGCAGCAGTTTTACGACAAATGCCATGTTCGGTTTTGTGGCGGCAGCAAGTTCGCAGTCACGGTTTCGCTTCAACTGCTGAAAGCAGGCCTGGCATGCCAGTTGCACATTGCTTGGCATATTGTTTCTGGGTACTTCAGCGCATAGTGAATTGATTGCCCAGCCCCCCCCCAATTGAAAGCTGTCGGCCCCCTTATTTCTTGAGACGGTGCCACTTGTCGACGCGGTTGACGTCACCCTTTTGCCGCTTGCGCGGAGTGTTTTGCGACCGTTGCGGTTGGTTGGTCACCGGGGGCACTGCCGCGCGTCACATCTGCAGGGATGGTGGGCATGGAGTTCTTGGAGCAGTACGACTTGGACATCGATCCAGCGAATGAGCGCATCACGATTTATGATGCCCAGGAACCCCCGGTATGAGGGACCGCGTGCGGGCGGCGTTGTCGCACGGGACGCCGCACGACCTCCGCCTGCCGCCATGTCTGCCGGTGGGCTGCTGTGGTGTGAGGGTGGCAGTGCTTGGCCTGGCTGACGGTTCTCCCGGGGCCGTCTGCACGGGCAGCGCCTCTTTTTTTGTCTCACGGGGGTGGGCCGTTCATTTGGTGTGGGGGAATTGGGCGTTGCAATTTGGCCGCCAAAGTTCCCAAATTCCGGGGCCTCCTGCGTTGTCCCCAGGGATGCATTGCAAGGGGGGGGGGGGTACCCCCCCCCCCCTCCAGGGCGCCCAGGCTATGCCCAGCCACTGTCCCCCTGACGCCAAGTGCCGGCTTCAGTGGCATTTGTAACCGACAGTAACCGCCCCCAACCGCTTTGGCAACCTCCTCCAACCGCCTGTCTAACGGTTTCTGGAGCCACCTCTGAGGTCCCTTCCCTTCTAATGCATCCCTGGTCGTCCCCCCATCCCCGTGTGCTTTGCACGCTCCATGCCTCATCCCTTGTTCGCTGCTTCCGCCCAATGTCCCACGGCCCAATTCACCACCGCCCAATGGACCAGGCACCAAACCTCCCACACACCCCCCTTGTACGTCCCCTGGCCGCGGCATGTGGCAGTCCGTCACCGCCGGCGCCTACCGGCCCAGCCGCCGGCCTGCCGCCCCCCCCCCTTCATGACTGCCAAAGCGAGCAGGCGTCAACCGCCGTCGGTTCGTGCCAAAGGACATCGGACCACCCCACCCCCAGTGGTCACCAGCCGCCCAGTATTCGCACAGGACCGGGGTGGGGAAGGGGGGCATTGCACCAGACGTGCCACTAGCGTCCGCCCGCTCAGACATGATCAGATGGGGCAGGGTCCTACTGAGCCACACGCTGGACGCAGCACGTTCCTACTGAGTTCCGGTGGTGCGGGGGGCGGGTATTACTGAGGGACCTTGGATATGGGGCTAATTTTTACTGAGAACCTGTTTTCCTGGCAGACGCTAGTGGCATGTCTGGATTGCACCCTAAATTTCTAAAAACAATCAGTTCAGAGATGGGGACGCAGTAGATGGCCGCTTTTTAAGGATTGGGGTACACTCCATTGACCCAATTGTGAGTAAGCGTCAGCACTTGCCCCTCGGCCACCGTTGCTTTCTCTTCCGTTGTGCGTGTCCCCGACTGAATTGCGCCGCCGGTTTGTCCCTCTGTTGACATGCAACGCCTCCTTGTTCCCGGGTCGGAGGTGTCAAACACCATCGTGGCCAAAGCAAAAGCCGCAGCCGCAGTTGTGGCCAACTGGCAACGCCGGAAGAAGTCTGACGTGCGTGCCAAGTGAGTGAGACCCGATTGGTGGGACTAGGGGGATCAGGAGCAGGGATGAGGAACCTCTGTGCAGAGAAGGATATGAAGACAGTGAGGCTTAAATATGGTCACCCCCACCCCCCGAGAAGCACTGTTTGTGCCAGGGATGCCAGTGGGAATCGCGTCAGGCTAAGGGTGGGGGTGCGGGGGTGCGGGACCTGAGGACGGAGGTGCATGGAAAGCAAACGGCACATCCCGCCACATCCAGCACAGCCCCGGTACACCAACCACTGGGCTCCGTGAACGCGGAAACGACACCGGCAGCAGCACCGGCCGCAGCGGCCAACAGAACGCAGCGACCCGACGCAACATGCGAAGGGAAGAACGGGTGATTGTCCAGGGCCCCGTAAAGAAACAGCAACGCGACGGAATGTCACACAGGGGGGGCGGGGGGGCGGGGGGCGATGCGGGGACAAGTCCCCGGTTGGCTGTCACCGTGTGGACTCGTGCATGGGGTGACAGCAAGCACCCAGAACCCTTTGAAGAACCACAGCAACCATCCAGACCTGTTCAAGAAATGGCCCAGCACTGCAGTCCTGAGAATGCGCCTGCAGTACACGGTACAGATTTGGATGAGGGAAAGGGATGTTCCAAACTGCGGCATGATTCAAGCCTGGTTTTGAAGGATTGGTACGCAGACAATAGTGGCACACGTTGCTGAATTAGGTTTTCGCTTCCCTGGTGGTGGACTGCCCCCCCTTTTCCTGTGAAAAACAAATGCTGGTGTGCCTCCCCCCTCCCCACCCCCGCGGTATTTGTGCTGAATGTGTGTTGGTGTCTGTGGTTGTGTACTCAAGGGTATGGCTGTGGCTGTGGCTGTGTCTGGGCTTGTGTGTTTTGCATGCATTTCTATGATTTGTGCTGCCTTTGCTGGAGCCAATCCGCGTGTGTTTGTGCTGAGGGCCTTATTGCATGTGCTCCTTTCTGCTGCGCAGGTTGTGGCCAAAGACGCCACGGTCATCCAGGGCTGTGAGTTACCAGGCAGCTTGATTGGAGCAATGCTTAGAGGCTACAAGTTGCTTCCACTCTTTGCCCTGGCCTCTCAGCTTCACTCGCTTTGCGTGCGACTGCTAGTCACAGTGCAGCCCCTTCTCTCTGTCGCCCAGTTTGTCTGGTGCTGTTGAACGAGGGTTTATGGCGTATGCCCCACAAATGGCGAAGAGCAGCGACATGGGGTGCTCTGTGCAAGCAGTGACCTCAGTAATCGTGATGGACGGCACCACAAACCCCAACAGGCAGCAGTGCATGTTTTCGGAGAGGCCGCAGTGGGTGCTTTAGGTGGCCATGTTCATGAGTATTGGTGCTGTTTTCGGCCAGAGGGCGCCTCAGACACAAGAAGAGGCACATGACTCTTCTAGACCAGGGGGGTCCTTTAGGAACTAGATTTTTTTTGTTAAAGACCGCCCCAAGGGACCGCCCCAAGGGACCACCAACCGCCAACCGCCAACCGCCAGCGGCGACCAACCGCCCACCGCCAACCACTGCCAACCGCCACAAACCACCAATCACGAATCACCAACCGCCAGTCACCAACCGCCAACCGCCAACCGCCACCAACCGCCAACCGCCAATCGCCAGTCACCAACCGCCAACCGCCAATCGCCACAAACCGCCGACCGCCAATCGCCACCAACCATGGGTGAACAAATGAGTTACACGCGGTCTTTTTGCAAAACTGCCGTTCAAGAACACTTCCTTTTTAAGGACCCCCCTGGTGTAGACTGGTTTCACCAGATGCCCTTGTGGATCGCCTCACCCCCTTTCCGGTCTGCCCGATGGGGACCCATGTTTCTGTTGATTGCCTCGCGCCCCGCGTCCCCGTCCATCGACAGGTGGCCTGCGGAGGATGCCGCGGAGGATGCCCCTCGGGACCCTGCCCCCCCGATCCTGGGCATCATCGACACGGGCGCGACGTACACCATCATCAACTGGGAGGTCTGTGTGTGCCGAGGGGGCTGCCAGGCCCAAGTGGGCTCGTTGGGCCTCCCCTGCCAGTGAGCCACACTACACGTCCTTGTCTCCCCCCCCCTGTGACCCACTCCCTCTCCATAAACCTGGTGACCTCACACAACCAACTCCCTCCTCCCGGGGGGCGCACCGTGCGCTGTGCCCGCACTGTGCGAAAAGTCGGCTGTGTTCCACCCCCGGTAGCCACGGGTCCCAGGGTCCTGGATTCTGCACCGCCGATGCTGTTTTGGATTGATCATGCACGCTTCTGTAGGGCGGCGACCAGGAGGGGCAACCAGAACAGCGGGAACAGGGAACCAGAATGGAGGGGATGAGAGAGCGTGCGCATGGGAGGCAGCGACAACAAAGGGGATGGCCTGGCCAGCCAGCCCCGTCGCTACCGGGTGCCAGGGCCACCCCTGCTCAACCGGCATCAGGTGGGGGGTGTCTCCCGCAGCCCAGATGGGCTGTTTGCGCAACAGGAGCGGAAGCCCATCAGGGGCAGACCAGCCGTGAGGGGGAAAAGGACATATGGTGGACGGCCCGGACAGCGCGTGGAGGAACAGGGCGCCTGGGCCTTACGCACACAGAAACACAGTGAGGCAGGCTACGGACGGCCTGTGGACAGAGGTGCGTGGACAGCAAAAACAGTCAAACGACCCCCACAACAACCAGCACATCCTCAATACGCCAACTACTGGGCGCCGCTGACGCGCAAACGGCACATCCCGCCACATCCAGCACAGCCCCGGTACACCAACGACTGGGCTCCGCGAATGCGGAAACGACACCAGCAAGAGCAGCGGCCGACAGAACACAGTGACCCGACGCAACATGCGAAGGGAAGAACGGGTGACTGTCCAGGGCCCCATAAAGGAACAACGACCCGTCGGAATGTCACACAGGGGGGGGGGGGGGGTTCGGGAAAAGGGCTCAATTGACAGGACCATTAACCAGTTATTTTGAACTCTGAAAGCTTGAGCATTGAAAAATAATCAACTTTTTTCACCAAATACCTGGCAACTGACGCTTTTTGTGAACCCCCTTGACGCGCTGATTCCAAAAATCCCATTTTCATTTTTTTTTTGCGGAATTGGGGTCCGGGTCACCTCCGAGGCCTGGGGGTCAGTCTCGGTAGGATTTTGGGTGTGGGAGAAGGCGGGGGGGGGGGGGGGGGTAATTGAGCCCTTTGGGGGGGGGGGCTAGCCAGAGGGCTGTATCGACCTCCCGACCCCCACAAACGACAGCCCGCCCAACCCGGGGCCTCCCATATGAGGTCTGGGTGCATCCCCAAAGGCTTTGTCAGCGGAGCTGTGCAGCAGCCCTGTGGTCGTATGGGCGCCAGCAGATGCCCCCTCCCCCCCCAGACTGTCCAGCCCAACGGCGCTGCACAGAAACAAGGCGTGCGCCCCCGGCACTGCACAATCCCGCGATCCCTCACGGGCCCTGTGCGCACACCGCCACCCCCCGGATGCCTCACAGGCCCAACGCCCCCAGTCCGTTCCCCAGGCCGTTGTTGCCTCACGGCAGAACGGTCCTTAAGGACCACTGCCAACCGCCGCCAACCGCCACCAACCGCCACCAACCGCCAAGGGCCAACCGCCAACCGCCACCAACCGCTAAGGGCCAACCGCCACCAACCCGTGGGACTTTTTGAGAAATTGTGTGTAACGGACATCTTTTTTTTCTCTTAATGACCGCCCTGCCTCACGGACACGATCTGCACGCCCTCCAATGCCCACCCCAGCAATGCCTCACACAAACACAGTGTGCATGCCCCTAATGCCCTACCATGGGGGGGGGGGGTGTTCATCAGGGGACAATGTCGCCGTTCAGAAAGGTGACGAAATCTTCCCCATTGAAATTGGGGGGGGTTGTGCCCTCTGGAGGTACCCGCGCATGAGGCTGTCGGAGAGTATAGGGCTGCCACACACACTTCCGCTTTCATGTGGTGTTCCTGATGGGGATTTGGCAGCCGTTCTGTGACCGCGTTGTGGCAATGTGATGCAGTTTTGGAGTCTCTTTCTTTTGCATGTTTTGTGTGTTTTATTGCAGTCATTTGGGCATATGGCATTTTTAAGCGGGATTTCAAGAAATTATCCACAGGCGAACCCCCCCCCCCCCCGGCCCGGGCAGGGGGAAAGGGACGAACCAAGGAGGGTAACAGGACAGGGCAGACCGCGCGCGCCGGAAACGGTGCAGAGCGCAGAAGGAGGAGAAGGAAAGGAAAAACATTGTGGTTGTTAGAAGCCCCCGTCAGGAAAACTATCCTGCAGATGCACACCCCAGCGCGCTCAAGTCAGTGCTGGAGTCGGCAAACCGAGCATGGACTCGGAGTGTGCATCTGGATGCCCCTGGTCAACGGCACGGGCCACAGCCCCGTCTCCGGGACGGCCGACCCCCGGAGTAGTCAAACAGGACAAGTCATCCAGGGGCTCCGTTGACACAACCAAAACACGTTCGGGCCCACAGAGGGTCAGAATGAGCAGTGGTGAGAGGCCAATAGGCGCCGCCAAAGGCAGACAATCAGATACCGAGGCCTTGTGCCAACCCCCCCCCCCCCCCGGCCCGGGTATCCGCTGATGTTTTGCAGACCCCTCGCACACGCCCTCAACGCCCAATCCGGTGACCCCTCACAGGCACAAGGTGCACGCTGCCAATGCGCATTCCGTCGGCGCCTCACAGACACAATTGGGGCGCCAGCACCGCCCACTCCTTTCGGGCACGCGTCCCGTGTGTATTGCTGTGGCACAGGCTGCGAAAGCCCTCGGCATATACGAGGATGATCCGTGGCTGGAAAGCGCCAAGAAGGTGAACATGATGGGGGTGGAGGGGAAGAAGCAGAACATGCCCATCATCCGCATGTCCATGGACATCTGCGGCTTCACCGAGGTCTTTGTGCAGCATGTGTGTGTGAGGGAGAGTGAGTGAGAGAGAGAGGGAGAGGGAGGGAGTGAGGGAGAGGGGGGAGGGGGGGGAGGGAGAGGGAGAGAGAGAGAGAGAGAGAGAGAGAGAGAGAGAGAGAGGTATTTTTGAGGTTTGGTTTTGAGGGGCCGTACTCTATTGGCTCACCTGTCGGTTTGCCTCACGCCGGTTGCCGGTCGAGAGCGGCCACCGGCGTACACCCTTACAGCCGTACCCTTCGGTGATGTGTGGTGTGAGTGGCCGTCGCGTGCTCTGCGTGTTCCGTGTGCTCCCGCGGGCGCTCGCCGTGCTCCGCACTTCGACGCGGCGTGTGGCGCCACCACGCAGGCCTGGGCCGCCATGCGGGGTGCTTGGGCCGCCATGCGGGGTGCTTGGGCCGCCATGCGGGGGTGCTGCTCCTGATGCTACAGCTGCTGTGCAGCGGCACTTCAGCTGTCTCTCACAGGTCGCTGCTGCTGCAGGCGTTTCGGTGCTAATGCACACAGCCAACCCCGCCCAATTACCAATTGAGGGGCTAAGGGGGTGCTGCACCCCAGTGCTCCAGCAGCAGCACCTCGGCTGTCACACCCATGCTGCGTTTGCTGCAGGCGTCTGGGCGCCACTGCACACTGGCTGCAGCTCACTGCAGCCTACCCCCGCCCCGTTACCAATCAAGGGGCTATGAAGGTGCTGCACCCCGGTGCTGCAGCTACTGCTGCAGCTGCTGAGCGGCTGCATCTCAGTTGCATCACTCACGCTGTAGCCGTTGCAGGCGCCAGGTTGCAGCTACACACTAGCTACACAATGGGTGCAGCTTATTGTAGCCTACCCCCACCCCATTACAATCAAGGGGCTATGGGGGTGCTGTGCCACGGTGCTGCAGCTGCTGCTGCAACTGCTGAGCTGCAGCATCTCAGCCGCATCACTCGTGCTGGAGGGGAGAGGGAGGGGGAGGGAGGGGGAAGGAGAGAGAGAGGGAGAGGGAGGGAGGGAGGGAGGGAGGGAGGGGAGAGGGAGAGAGATAGAGGGAGAGGGAGGGAGAAGGAGGGAGAGAGGGAGCAAGAGGGAGGGGAGAGGGGGGGGGAAGAGGGGGAGGGAGGGAGGGAGGGAGGGAGGGAGGGAGGGAGGGAGGGAGGGAGGGAGGGAGGGAGGGAGGGAGGGAGGGAGAGGGAGGGAGGGAGGGAGGGAGGGCGGGGAGAGGGAGGGAGGGAGGGAGGGAGGGAGGGCGGGGAGAGGGAGAGGGAGGAAGCAGGAGAGAGAGAGAGGGAGCAAAAGGGAGGGGAGAGGGGGGGGGAGGGAGGAAGGGAGGGAGGTAGGGAGGGAGAGGGAGGCCCGCCTAAATCCGAGTGCCAAAGTGCAGAACGGTGCTGTCGAGGGACCTTTGGACTACGCTGAACGGGGGGCCTCAAGCAGGACACAGGGCCCACCACCATCCAACGGAGGGCCTCTCCCTTCTCTGGATCCCCCCGAGACCATGAGATGCTGGTGGTTTGGCTGGGCTGAGGCGCGCCTCCTCTCAGAGGTATGGGGGGCTGGGTCTTGCTGGCCCCCACCATCAGCCACCCCAGACTCACTTCCCAAGCCTCGGGGCGTATGGTACTCTTCTGGGCGCACCTGCAGGGAGGGAGGGAGAGAGAGAGGGGGGGAGGGAGAGAGGGAGAGAAGGGGGGGGGAGGGAGAGCGAGAGGGGGGGAGGGAGAGAGGGAGAGAGAGAAGGGGGGGGGGAGAGAGGGAGGGAGAGGGAGGGAGAGGGAGGGAGAGGGAGGGAGAGGGAGGGAGAGGGAGAGGGAGGGAGGGAGGGGAGAGGGAGGGAGAGGGAGGGAGAGGGAGGGAGAGGGAGAGGGAGGGAGGGAGGGAGGGAGGGAGGGGAGAGGGAGGGAGAGGGAAAGAGAGGGAGAGGGAGGGAGGCAGGGAGGGAGGGGAGAGGGAGATAGAAAAGAGGGAGGCAGCCCGAGCCACAACAGTGCGCAGGAATTTCGGAGTATGCCCTGGTTTACCTCCCGTTTTGAGTGCAGGAATCTCTTGCTGTTGCCTGGCATCGTCTGCGCTGATGTGCGCCTCGGGGGCGTGGGCAGACATGCCACTAGCGTTTGGCAGGGAAACTGGTTCTCAGTCGCAATCCGCCCCGTACCAAAGGCCACTCAGTACTACCCGCCCACCTGCACCACCAGAACTCAGTAGGAACGTGCCGCGTCCGGCGTGTGGCTGAGTAGGACCCTGCCCCATCTGATCATGTCGGAGCTGGCAGACGCTGGTGGCAAGTCTGGGCGTGGGCATGTGGGCTGGGCATGTGGGCCGTCGCGGTGGTGTGCCCGGCGCGTGGCATTGTGTGGGGCTTGTCGGTGGGTGTGGGGCCTGGTGCGGTGGCGGGTGTGCCTGTTTGGCCGGCCAAGTGGCATGTGGATGGGCGTGCATCGGGCGGCGGGTCAGGGGGCGTGGGCGTGGGGCCGGCGCGTGGGCCATGCGCGGCGGTTCGGAGACCGGGTCGGGCAACCGCTTCTGCGCGTGGCCCCTCGTTTCTGACTAGGCCCCTGCACCGGTGCCATACGGAGCAGAGGACGAGGACGAGGACAGCAAGGGCTGGCTCATGAGTGGGATGGAGGTATGCGGGGCCTGAAGGGGGGGGGGGTCAGGGATGTATTGGAAGAGGGGGAGCCCCCCCCCCCCCCCCTGTCCAGGGCGCCCGGCCTATGCCCAGCCACTGTCTCCCCAACGCCAAGCCTCAATGGCATTTGTAACCGACAGTAACCGCCCCCAATCGCCATGGCAACCGCTTCTGGGGCCCCGCCCGCGCCGGGGCGCGTGCGATCGCGCCACGCTGCAGGGCAGGTGAACAATTCATTTGTGGGCGGGGGGGGGGGGGGTCCACTCGAGCCCCCCAACAGGGGGGGGGGGTAAAGGGGCTCCCGTTACTGAGCAGTACTACCCTGGGGGGGGGGGGGCTCAATACGCCAATTATTGGGCGCCGCTGACGCGCAAACGGCACACCCCGCCACATCCAGCACAGCCCCGGCACACCAACCACTGGGCTCCGCGAACGCGGAAACGACACCCGCAGGAACACCGGCCGCAGCGGCTGACAGAACGCAGCGACCCGACGCAACATGCGGAGGGAAGAACGGGTGACTGTCCAGGGCCCCGTAAAGGAGCAGCAACGCGACGGAATGTCTCACAGGGGTCTGGAAAAGGGGCTCCCGTGACTGAGCAGTACTACACGGGGGGGGGGGGGTCCGCCTTTCAGATTAGTGATGCAATTTTCCCAGCGGAAGTGTTTTGCGCCATCGGTTGACAGCTGGTTGCCTGTTTCTTTTGCCGTGTGCATGCAAGTGCATCATTTAGTGGGGTCCCCCCTTCGGTGTGGGGGCACCCAATCTGTCGGATGTCTACTGTCGACTGTCTACCCCCCCCCCCTCCTCCTTGCTCTCGAGGTGGAGTGTGAGGGACAGGCCTTGTCCGGGCACAGAGTCGTGGTATTGGGCACACGGTCGTGGTGTTGTGGGCTCGCGTCTGGAAACACAGACAAGCGGGCTCGAACACACAGAGACACGCCACGTCCTGCACCCGCTGCACGCGCGACACCCGGAGGCACTGGGAGAGGGTGGGGCCAGGTACAAGGGGTCCCGGGGGGTAGCGGTGTTGCTGCGTTGTCGGTTGGCGGACGCTGCCTGGGCACTGCACTGCCGCGCGTTCGGGTTCGGTGCCAATCCGCCACCCCAAAGTGCTACGAAACGCCGCCCTCGCCCCCCCCATTCCCTGACATGCGGATCAAGACGGTTGCTGCCATCCGCCAGTTGTGCGGTGCTCCGGGGTCCCACGCGGTGACGGCACACGCGATGCACCGGCGGTGATCTTCCCGAGACGCGTGCGCAGCACCGGGGCAGGGCCGTGCGCTTAGTGCTCGGGAGTGGGACGAGGGGAGGGAAACCCCCGGGCGGCCCGAAAATTGCTTTGTAGGGTGGGGATGGCATGGGCGCCCGGCGAAGGAGGGGGGGGGGTTCCAGAAATGGGCTTCCGTGCCGGGCCCTTTGTTTTGTGTAAGGACGGTTGTTGCCACCAAAGGCGCCGGAACACAAATTTTGGCCCGGAAAATTTTTTTTCACTCAAAAATGTGTAGTCAAAATGATCAGCGCGACATGGGGATCATTTTGAGGCATGTATGTTGGGGTCGGACCCCCCCCCCGGCACGGCAGGTAGGGCAGCCCCAGCCCAAACCCCCCTCCCGGCACGGCGACCAAGGAGGGGGAGGGGGGGGGGGTTGCGCTAATGGGCTGCCGTGCCATCCCCCCCCCCCCCCGCAAAGCAATTTTCTTCCCGCCCCGGGACGAGACGCCGCACGGGACCGGGGACCAGCGCACGCGCAGGCGGAGGGCGGCGGACATGCCAAACGGTCGGCCGCGGAGGGGCACGTGCCCGAATCGATTCCGGGCGAACAGAGCGGCCGGTCGGTCGAGAGACCGGGACGCGGGGCGTCGGGGCTCGGCATCCGACGGCCTCGGGCGATTCAACGGGGGCCACGGGGTTGTGCGGAGCGGTCCGCCAGCACCGCCTTCCCCCTGCGCCCCGCGGTCCCGTGTTGAGGCGCGATGCGGGGCGTGACCCCCCGAGCCCGTCCCACCGCAACACCCGGCGGACGGAGCGTGGCCGGGCCAACGACCCGCAGTCCGGCGCCGCCGCGGGGGCCTCGAGGCGCGACCGCCCTCGGGGGGACGGCGTGACGGAGGGTTGCCGTAGGCGTGCCCAGGGTCGTCGTGGCTGCGGCAGGCGTTGCTGGTGGCGCGGGGGGGGCGGTGATGCCTGTGACGGGGGACGTCGGGTTTTCACTTGCGGGAGGGGGGGGGGGGGGTCGATAGAGCCCCCCAAAACTGGGGGGGGGGTTCGGGAAAGGGGCTCAATTGACAGGACCATTAATCAGTTGTTATGAACTCTGGCGCCGAAAACAATTCTCAGCATTGAAAGTGGTCTTTTTCTTTTCAACCAAATCCATGGCAAGTGATGACTCCCTGAACCCCCTCGACGCGCTGATTCCAAACATCCCATTTTTCATTTTCTGCCGAATTTCGGGTCTGGGTCACCTCCGAGGCCCGGGGGTCAGTCTCGGTAGGACTTTGGGGGTCCCATCAATTGAGCCCTTTTCTTTGGGGGGGGGGGGGTCCAGCCAGGGGGCTCTATCAACCCCCCCCCTCCCCCCCTCCCCCGGAGACGAAAGCCCGCCCACCCCAGGGGAAGACCTGGGCGTGCCAGAGGGCGCGGTACTCTGGAATGCCGAGCGTTGTTGTCGGGTGCGGAGGTGTAGCCCCGCCGACGCAGTGTGTGCGCCGGGTGCGGGGGGGCCGCAGAGCGCGCCCGGGTCGATCGGTTCAGGTCGATGAATCCGCGTGCATCAAGTTCAAGGAGGAGGCCATTGTGGGCATCGGCAACATCAACTTCGAGAATCTGATGCGCCGGCAGGACGAGGGGCCCTACAAGGGCCCGGCCGCCATCATCGGGCAGGACCTGCTCATGCAGAAGAGGTGTCGCGCGCGTTGTGGTCCTCCGTCAGCCCTGTGCCGCCCTGTGCCTTTTGGGCCTCACCGTTCCTGTGTGACGGTTCATAAGCAGGCAGACATGCCACTAGCGTCTGCCAGGGAAACTGGTTCTCAGTAGGAATGGGACCTGTACCGAAGGCCCCTCGGTAATACCCGCTCCCCGCACCACCAGAACTCAGTACGAACGTGCCGCGTCCAGCGTGTGGCTCAGTAGGACCCTGCTCCATCTGATCATGTCTGAGCGGGCGGACGCTAGCAGCATGTCTGTTCATGAGTGTGCTCAGCAGAAGTAGAGTCTGGACACGGTGACTTGTGACTGTATCATAGGAGGTCGGGGGAGACTTTGGCCTGCGCACCGGGCCACGCGCGAAGGTCTCTCAGCGAGGTCTCACGCTGGCTCCGTGCAAACGGAAGAAGGCCACACCCGGCGACCCAAGAGGGTGCAGGCAGGACAGGGCACTTGCTGCGGAGTGCAAAGCCATAGTTCACAGGTAGCGCCTGTTGTAGGGAATCCACTATCCGCCCTCATCTACAATGCTGTGGCGTACAGCAGACCGCCCAGAGCAGGAACTGAAGTGGCAGGGCATTGCCCAGGCCGACGTAGGCGCCGCACTTACCTTTCCCCCCCCCCTTGTAATCCCCCCCACCCCAACGCTTCAGAGCGGGGGACAAAATCAGAAATGGCCCACAAGGCCCCCAATACTTCAGAGCCGGGGACAAAATGAGGAGTGGCCCAAAAGACGGCAAATTGACTACACAATTCCTGCCGTCTGGGGGGGGGGGGTCCAGGGGGGGGGGGGGGCACGTCACTTTAACATTTCTTCTGGAAACGGTTGGTTGTACTGTGCCCCCCAAAAGGACTGGAAACCGACCTGCATGGCCTGCCTCGTCTTCCAATCCTCAGCCTATACCTGAATTGCCCATTGAGCATGTCCAGGAGTTCAAGGGAGGTTTCACACAGTGCCCGTGGAAAGGGCACGCGCATAGAAGTAACATCATGTTTCAATGTGATTCACACCACCGGTGTTGTGCATGCACAGCTGCAGTTTTGAAGTGTTACGGTTTGGTGGTGCAATCCCAACCCGGGGGGGGGGGGGGGGGTGTTACAACATTGGGGGGGGGGGCATTACAAGGCGGGGGTATGGTACCAGGTCAGCACACAAGACACCGGTCCCATCTGCACCCCTGCCTTGGCCTCAAGCCGCTGACAGCTCAAGCTCTCAAGCCGCACTCGTGCCGCATCTCTGCAGGTACCTCATTTCTGGAAGCCGCAGGACTTTGATATTTGGTGCCGACCCTCCGCCAGTAACGACCCTTGAGGAGGCAGTTAACGCTGGAGGCTAAGAGGTAAGTGGTGGGCGTGCGGTTCCAGAGGCATGGGGGACTGCTACCGTGAACCTTCGAACGCGTCGTCCATCATATCAGCTGCGCACCGTTTGGCACCGGGTTCTGAAAGAAGACGAGGGTAGTACTGTACTTGTACACGCCTGTCGTGGACTCGCTTCAAGCCGGCCACCCGGGATTGTCCAATATCCCTCACTGCCCAAACCAAAAACAAAACAAATACCAAGTTGTACATGTGGAGCCAACATCCCAAATGCCTTTGGACATCCAAAACTCCGAAACCTTCACAGACTGCTGGAAGAGGAGGCAAAAGAATGGGGGGTGGCGCGGACCGGCGTGACGCCTGGTCCTGGAATTGGTGGCTTGTTCAGGCCACCACGATGCATTCAGCTTCAGACCGGCAGTGGGATGGACCAGGGATCGGGCTAGTGCATTTTGGCTCTCAATTGGGTGTCAGGGTTTTGTTTTGGAGCCGAAACACGCCGGAGGGTGTTGGTGGTGTTGGTGATGGGGGTGGGTGGATGGGGCGCAGGACCGGTCGCAGCAGCGGCTGGTGGTGTTTGCAGAATGGTCGAGGGCAACCTTTAGAACGTTCCTGGGCGAGGGACGAACCGTTTCCCGCATTCTGACGGATGTTTTGTGCGGGTCAGTCCGCAGGCCACAATGCGTCTGCTCTGTGCCTGGGTCGGGCGCACTGCGCCTGTGCGCCTCCTTGCATGTCCCCTCTGCTTCTTCTTTACAACACCACCACGCACTAGAGATGGGCACAGGGCAAAGTACTGCGATTTCTGCAGGTTCTATGGTAACGCTCCATCTGCACTTACGTTGATGAAAGCTTCTGCTTACCACCCAAACCTCAAATTAGAATCTTCAGGGGCCTCACTGTGCATGGGACTTGCAACGTCTTTTTCGCTAATTTTCCATGCACGCATCGAGGAGTTTTGTGCATTTTGTAGCACTAGCACATGGCAGCACTGCTGTGGTCTGTTTTGGCAGACAAGTTGTGCCTGCCAATGGTGATTTTATATATAGGTGGTGTTTTGGCACACCACCACGTTTGCACTAGAGCTATGAGTTGGCAATGTGATGTATTCAGGTTGGGGGGGTGTTCACCAAGTGGGCAGGGTCATGCTGACGCAAGGGCCTGCGTCTGAAAACCACATAAACACCACGTCTACTGACTTTGATAGTCTTTGGGGTGTCCCATTATGGCAATTGTCTTTGGTGACATAAATCAGAGAGTCTGACAATGCTGACAAATTTGCGGTGCAGCATCTTCTACGTGACAGGTCATCATCTTCATTGTGCTCTGATCTTACAGGGTTGTCTGAAATATTCGGCTTAGGCATCTCAATGTTGCCATTCGCATGTGTCCCCCACCTTCATCAATTCTTCGGGACCTGGGCTGGTTAGTGGTGCACCTGCCCTGCTTAGCAATCGAAGCATTTGGCTGCGCCCAGCCCAAGTTTGCAGTCTGAACAACGCTGCACTGTATTGTGTGCATCTGCCTATTGGTCACATAAAATCACATGTGTTGACATCAACGTGATTGCTGTCATCATGGCACCATTGTTCTCATCCTCATCATCATTGAAGGTATTGATTTTGGAGAATGGGGGTGTCCCAGCTAAATCCATCACAAATTGCTCACACTGCAAGCATTCAAGGTAGTAATTCTACAGTCGTTATGGATGCGTGAGAACAATCTGACAACACAGAGTGCACCACAAAAGCCTGAACTACCATCACATCAGTTGCAAGGCTCACACATCAACAACAATGACAACCCACAACAGCAACAAAAACAAACAATGATGGTGGTAGTAACAACAATAATATCAAAGGTTATCAAAGTTCCATTTCATTGGTGATATGATATGACATGATGAAATCACCAGTTATAAACCGATAATGCACCAATTTTTTGCATCAATTGATTGCATGGGCAATTGCAACGGGCAAAATCACAACTAAATTATTTTCTCCTATTTTTCCAAGAGTTGCATGTTGTGGTGAGTTTTTTGACAAAGCAGCCACCAAAATCCAATACAAATCAGTTTGTGCACTGTTTTTGCTTTTTGGCATTTTAGCAGCACTTTTTGTTTTTGTTTGGTTTTATTTCGTTTCTTGGAAAGCATCAATTGGAATCACAATCAATTCGCCACCGAAGTGAATGCAAAATTTTTGGTTACGGGTACTGTTGGTGGGAGGTAGCAGGTTGTGGGAATTCTCAATTGAACGAGCAAGTTCAAGTAGATGAAGTGCTAGTTTTGATTTCAATGGTTGGATTGGATGGAAAAGGGTTGCAGCAAAAGATCGATATTTAAAGGTTGTGGTGGGAGGTCGCGGAAGGCATTTTCTTTCAGAATGGGGTTATTTTCATTTCCAAGGGGGCAAAAGTCATGAAGTGTGAGATGTAGATTTGCAAAAAATTTGCACAATTTTGTTCTCAATACAAAGTATTCATGTTTTGCACTTCAATCTTTCACCGATGTTCAGATTTGTAAGCAAGTTGTGATATGTACAATAAGTACACATGTTGTTTCGCAAACACTGGTGGCTAGTTTGAGGATGGAAGATAATAGGGCATAATAACTGGTAAAAAAAAACATCAATATTCTCACTTTTGAGGATGAAGGAAAATCAAAGGTGATTCTTAGGTCCGAACAATTACCAAAGGGCGCCCAACCAATGTAGGCCCGTTGTCATTAACCAAACCCAACACGTAACATTGCCGAACATATTGTATTGTTTGACGTCACATTTTGTAATTTTCAAATGTTGTTAGCGTAATATGAAAGAATAGATTTAAGCTAGTAAAAAAGCATTGCCAAAAGGATGTATACAACGACGACACAATTTTGGTCGTGCATGTTTCTATCCCAAGCTGGATTTGACAACTTCACTCTTAATTTGTTAAGAAATTTGGATCGGAATCGCAAGGAATTTTTGCGAAGCATGATGCTGTATGATGGATCATAAAGATCACAAAAGATCAAAACTTGGACGATGCGAACGTGGTCCAAAAGGGGTCCTGCGAGGCCATGTTGTATGCACTTGTGCATATTGTTGTTGCCCAGCACAGTAAGAAAAAGTGCTTTTCCATTGCTTTGGGACATACTCTAGTTGTATTAGAGATGCACTGAGCATCCATGCATTTTTATCTTAGTATTGGTCCAGCCAAAAGTGGTGAGAACACATTTTGACCTATGGAACCAAACACCCAATCAGGATATTGAGTGGACCCCTTAATCCCCTTTCAATCAGAAGCAAAACATCTTTTCCTGAGTTGACTGAGCACTGACATACCTAAGGTAGAGCCTATGAATTTATCTATGTTTTTCCATGAATACTTATCTGCCCTAGTGGTATGCACCATAGGGGGTTAGGCACCTCTTTTTGAGAGGTCCTGGGTTCAATTCCTGGTCAGCCTAACTAAGTAGGAAGATCCCATGTGAGTAGGAAGATCCCATGTGACATGGCAGTGACCTCATCGCCACATACCATGCCACCTCAGCACATATGGGACCCAAAACAAAGAGTGCACATCTCCCAAGATGGCACTATGGAGAGAGAGTGATCCTGAGGCAGTTTTCTAACTCTTTTCCCAAAACATTTCAGCTATCTCTGTGAATATGCATTCATTTGTATCCTGAGTTGCAGTTTCTGTGAATATCTAATCATCTTTCACTGTTTACACTGCAGCCCTTCATGCTTTGATCCTGAATTACCTTCTCTTTGCATACTGCTGGCTTGGGCTATCCTGGATTGAGTTGGCTTTACTGTATTTCAACAAACAAAAGCTTTTCATCATCCAAAACCAGCAGCAGGACACCCTACAGCAACAACAAGCAGCAGGAGAAGCAAAAACACAGTGCTGAAAACACTATAAACTTTTCTGGTAGCAAGAGGCAGCCTGTCTCTGTGCACCGGCAGCGACCCCGCGCCGTACAACCAGTGCTCCGAGCAGGCAAACATAAGCAGAAGGGTGGATTAAGATGGATACAGGAAGAGTGGACGCCGAGGTGAACACAGCGCCAGCGCCAGAGACACCGGCAAGGCCGGCGCCTGACGCTGTACCTCCGGTGGAGCCCTTACATGGGCCAATGGATACGGCGGAGGACTCCTTGGATGGCCTCCAGACGGCCTTTGGAGCCCTGACGGTGAAGGAAATGGTCTCTCAGCCTCAGCCTGTGAAGAGGAAGAGAGGAAACGAGAGCGAGAAGGATGCTGGAGAAGGAGCAGACGAAGGAGAGGAGCAAGGGCAAGACCCGACGGATGTCCCTACCTTCGAAGGCGCACCAAGCGCTTCTGGCCTCCATGCATCACCCTCTCCCATAACCACCACACTCCCAGCCGCCGCTACATCCACTTCCACAACCAACCAGCCTATGGCAGAGGGCACAGGCTTTACTGGCATGCCTCACTACCCCGCCTATGGCATGGGCCCACCTACCACTGCGCTCCTTGAGGCAACTACTGCCAGTGAGCCGGTGGCTTCCAGCTCTGCGCCGCGTTGGTATGCGGCTGACCATCCCCATCCACTCCACGCCACGGGAACCTACATGGAAGTTCCTGGGTATGCTCCTGGGTGTACACCTGGGTATGCACCCCTGAGTGGGTTGAGGAGAGGACCAGAGTCTCTGGGAGGCAGGAGTAGAGGATCGGGAAGATCCTCCAACAGGTCCCTGACGCGGTCGGAGATCAACGAGGTGCTCCAAGGAGCCACTTCGAAAATCGTGAGCGACCTCACGCAAGAGATCAGGGAGAAACTGCAGCCCCTGATGATCCCGTCCCATGCGTCACCTACGACAGTGGGGATGTCACCCCACCGTGTACAGGCTAACCACCTGGCGGCAGGGTTGACGAATACCCTGGGGAGCCTGAGGAGCCGACCGATGCCGACTCCTGCAGCAGTACCAAGAAGCCCATTCGTCCCGAGGACAGCCCAGCCGCCCTACAGTCACGTGACGAACTCGACGAGGGCCGAGCTGGACCAGCTGTGGCTGACAGCCCTAAGGGCTATGGTGGACGTGGAGCCTTATGGCTCCAGTGATCTAGGCGGAGACCCCTCCGATGATGGGCCGCCTTCGATGACTTCTTCTTCGCCATCGGATGACGAAGACCCTGAGGACCCCGAGGACTCCAAGGGTAAGAAGAAGAAGAAGAAGAAGAAGAAGACCCGACGCCCTGAAGGACGCCGAGCTCAGGAGGCGAAGGCTATTGCCACCTCCAAGATAGTGGTGAACCTGCCTGAATTCACAGGCAAGGACCTCAGCGAGTTCGCTGAGAACTTTGGCCGGTTCCTACGACTGACCGGCCAAACCCACGCGAGTGGGCGGGTGAAGTGCGACCTGCTCCTGCAGTGCTGCAAGACGAAGTACCTGGAGAAGCAGGTCAGGCAGATCGTCACCAACTCCGCCACCTTTGCCGACGTGTTGGTTGCCCTGGAGAGGCAGTACCCAACCTACGAGACCGACCTCTCCATCAGGGCCGAGATCCAGAACCTGCCCGTCCTGCCCAACAACCCCAAACCCGGCAGGGTCTCCGAGCTGTTGGCGGACCTGGACCACTGGGCTGGACGACTGACGCCCGGTTCCTACAGCAGCGACGACCTGCTGTTTTGGTTGTGCTCCAAGCTCCCCCGTGAGCTATGGGACGAGTGCCGTCTGACGGCTGAGCGCAAGGCTAGATCCCTCCGCTACGAGGATCTATGCGTGCTGCTCCTGGAGATGGCGCTGGAGAAGGAGAGCGACCAACACCTGAACCACTACCGTCCTGGTGGTGGAGGTTCTGGAGGCAAAGGGTACCAAGGGTCCCGACCTGGGCAGGGGACTACCCCCAAACACGCCCACGCCCGCCTAATGGAGAACGTGAAGGAGCTATTCTGGTGTGATGCCAGAGATGAACAGGGCCACCTGCAGCATGCCTCCGACTGCGAGCAGCGAGACTGCTTTGTTGTCCAGGGGAAGCAGCAGGAAAAGATCACCGGCGCCAAGGTGAAGATGCCGGATCATTACCGCTGCACCATCACGTGTGCATTCTGCGGTAAGCGGAAGCACTATGAGGACGAGTGCTACCATAAGCAACGCCTATCGGCGAAGCTTAAGGGGGAAGATCCTGGCAAAAGCTCAGGCAAAGGTGGAGGCAAGGCCAAAGGCAACGACTCCGGCAAGGGCAAGTCGAAAGGACGTGGTCAAGGTGGTCAAGACAAGGGTCAAGGCGGACGAGGAGGAGGCGCTAATCGCCAGAACGACAACAAGAACAAGGACAAGAACGGAGGTAACCCCAACCCTAATCCAGGGGGGAACTCCGAGCCCTCTGGAGGGCAGTCTGGACCTACCACACGCTCACAGACGCAGGCCCAGCAAGAACAAGGAGCCAAGCGTGAGCATGAAGGTGGTGACGACGGCAACGCCAAGAAGAGAAGCCGTTTCATGAGGATGGCCCGCAAATTGCGGAACAAGGGGTTCGAGGTGACCTGTCCCGCGGAGTTCTGACGGGGACGCTCTGGTGGCACCCAAGACCTGGTGTTTTGGGTACGTATCCGACTAGGGGGACGTGAATACCTGGGGGTACTGGATACTGGAGCCACAATATCGATAGTGGCCAAGAAAATTTTACCTTGTGGGAGCCTGAAGAACACCATGACCACCGCCGCTATACGGATGGGGGATGGACATGTGGTGCACAGCTGCGGGGACTGCGAAGTGGAGGTACCTATGGGCTCCAGGACTATCGCCCATCGGTTCTACGTGATGGACACTGATGCCTTCGACTTTGTACTGGGTACTGACTTCTTCGTGCAGCACTCCCAGATACAATCCCTGACGCTGCAAGCGCCCTACCTCCTGTACGTGGACCACGGCAGTGGCAGAGAGTCTGTGCCACTGGAGCAGTCGGAACATACCTCGAGTTACCTGAGACTATCGAAGGAGGAGCCCTCGAACATGATGGCGGCCTCCAAAACTGAGGACTATCAACTATTGGGGGAAGTCCTAGACCAAGGTCTGAAGGAGTTGGGTTACTCTCGAGAAGACCTAAGTGTGGAACTGTTCGCCAGCGACAAGCAGCATGTACTGGACCTATACTGCAGCAAGGGGAAGAACTGCAGCTACAAATTTTACTGGCCCTCTTTCGGGATGGCCTACGGGAACCCCAGATTCAGTGAACTGGGGAAGGTGCTGACCAAGGTGGCCTTGGAACGTTCCCGTATGGTCCTGTGTTCCCCCGATTGGGGAGCCCATGGGGGCAACGAGTACTGGCGAACCCTCCTTGACAAGCTGACTATCAGCTCTGTGCGGTTACCTGATGAGGCCATCTACGTGCCTCTGGGACGCAAGACGCCCATTGGGAAGCCCGGATGGGGGAGTATGCTCAGCGTGGTGGACGGAAGTCTTACCACCATCCCCTGGGAAGACCTGGACCCTACTCTGGTCCAGGCTATACAACGAGAAAGCGATGGACTCGCCTTGGGTGACTTGAAGGATCGTCTACGACCTCAAGATGCTGTTGAAACTACACCCGGAGGAGATGAGTACGTCGTGACTGACACCAACGCCCCCAACTCTCCCTGTCATGTACCTGTTCCTGATGGAGTCTCTGAGTGTGGACTATCTGAGCTACCTAGCTCTATCCACTCAGACGACGAAACTGAGCACGACGCCTTCTTCGTGCAGACTGCGGTGGAAGAAGTGGAGAACGCCGAGTACGTCGCCCCACTAAAACCCCTACTCTCCATGAGGGTGGAAGACCCCGTGGATGAAGAGCTGGACCCTCGATCCAGGCTCAGGGAGTATGTGGATTCCAAGAGGAAGTTGGTGGCGAAAAAGCTATGCTACGCGAAGCCTACCCGCAGCTCGTGGCCACTGAAGCAAGGACGTATGGGAGACCTATCCCAACTGAAGGAGGACCTCGAACAGAAGATCACCACCTGGCAAAGGGAGGTAGATCTCAAGCTCATGAAGAGCGTATGGGGTGCCCATGTGAGGACCCCAGATGAGGACGACCTCTCGGAGGAATGTGTATGTGAACCCCCTAAAGCGTGCCTATGTTGCCATCGTCCACCGGAGATGGTTGAGCAAGACCTTCTGTATGCCTACCAAGGGCTGAAGGATGCTACCGCGGGCGAAGAGTCGGTGGAGGACCACCTCCCGACGTCTATTCAAGGGGCAAGCAACTTACACTCCGACGAGGACATGGAGGACAAGATCAAGGTACTGGACCCGCGGGTGCAAAAGCTGATAAGGACCTATCTGGAGGTGTTCGGAGAACTACCCCCTCCAGCCTCATGCGACAAGCTGGTACAGATGGACCTCAAGCTGAAACCCGAGTTCGTGGGTCACAAGATCCGGAGGAGACCCTATCCAGCTCCTAAAGAGCAGGCCGACGAGATTGAGCGACAGATACAAGAATGTATCGACGCTGGCCTAGTCCTGGAGTACAAGGATGGGGACTACCCCCTACACTGCAGCCCCTGTTTCCTGGTGGCTAAACCTGGGTCTACAGCCAAACGGCTGGTAGTGGACTATGGAGAGCTGAACAAGAAGACGCTGAACCACTCAGGGTCCATTCCCAATATGGAGTCTACCCTGGAGAAGATAGCCTCCTGTCGCTACAAGACCAAGATGGACAAGCGAAGTGGATTCTGGCAAGTGGACCTGACGCCCAACGCGCAGGAACTACTGGCCTTCATCACCCCTCAGGGGAGGGTATTCAAGTGGAAGGTCATGCCATTCGGCGTGGCTAACGCCCCCGCTCTGTTCCAAGAGCTGATGAACAAGATCTTGTCCATCCTACGACGGAGACCTAAGGTGCAGGAGCTCATATCCCGTGGGGCCCAGATGGAGGCTCACATCGACGATGTATGCCTCGGGACCAATACCCAGGAGGATCACCTAATCCTCTTGGGTGAGTTCTTTGCGGTCTGCCAGGAGAACCACACACGACTCAAGCTGGAGAAGTGTGAGTTCATGCAGGAGACCATGCAGTACCTGGGGTTTGACGTTGGCTATGGGTGGTGGACCCCAGCGGCCTCTAAGGCCAAACCCCTGATGGATGCCAAGGTACGACAAGAAGACCCCAAGAAAGGACTTCATGATGTACGCAGTTTCATTGGGGCGTGCAACTTCTATCGCCGCCACATCAAAAACTTCACCTACACCAGCGCGGTACTGACTGACTTGATCAAGAAGAGTACTACTTGGCGCTGGGGCCCACAAGAGCAACAAGCGTTTGACGAGCTCAAAGACAAGGTAGCCAACGCTAAGTGCTTGGGCGTGCCTAGGGCACAAGGGGAGATTATCCTGGTGACCGACGCCAGCAATGTGGGCGGTGGTGGAACGTTGTTCCAGTGGCAAGCACTAGAGAAGGAGGAGTTCGACTCGGCCATTTCCCAATCGGGGACGGAAGGTCTCAACCGAGATGGAACCCTCAAGCACAGCTACCCTGACGACAAGTGGGTCCTAGTACCTCTGGGCCACTGGAACTGGAAGTGGAACCAGGCCAGGGGGAACTACTCCACCTATGAGCAGGAACTGCTCGCGGGTATGCTGGTGCTATCCTCACAAGCACGACTGTTGGGGAGTAACCCTGTGGTCTGGCTATGCGACCAAGAACCGGTCCGCAGTTTCCAGAAGGGCCCCCCACCTGAGAAGGCCAAGCTACGTCGCTGGTGGACCTACCTCAGTCAACTACGGCTGACGGTACACCATATCCAGGGAGTGAAGAACGAGTGTGCCGACTACATCAGCCGCAACAACTTCGACGCCCTGATTGGTGCCCGGTCTGAAGCGCTGGCTAAGGAAGCGTTCAGCCGTATGGACGTACACCTGGACCTGAACATGACCATGATACGCCCGCTGGATGGACTCCAACAATCGGAGTACCTACAGGAGTTTGGGGATATCTACCGGCGCCTGGAGAAACGCCTTGAACCCCTCCTGGTCAACCAAGACCAGTGGAAGCGGGACAAGAGCTACCTCTGGCACGAGGACCGCATCGTGGTGCCTAGTGACCGAGTCCCAGCGCTGCTGAAGTGGACCCATGAGTCCAGTGGTCATGTGGGTGCTGACCGTACCCTGAGGCTGTTCAAGCAGTGGTTCCACACTACGTGGACTGACGACCAGCTGCGGAAGACGCTCCTGCCTATCGTGGACAAGTGCCCGTGCAGGTCCTGTAAACCAGGGGATATCAGGGACAGAGGTCTCTACTCGACCCTGCCCATCCCTCACTGTGCTAACAGTGTTCTATACGTGGACTACACAGAAATGCCGAAGTTCGGGGGCTATGACTTCGCCCTCGTGGTAACCTGTGGGTTGACCAGGTTTACCAGGGTGTTCCCATGTACCAAGCACATTACCGGAGAGGAGACTATCAAGATACTCCTGGAGGAGTGGTTTTGTGTCTATGGGGCGCCCAAGGAGATCAACTCCGATGAGGACGTACGAGTACGCTCAGATACTGGCTGGTACAAGAGGGTCCTGAGGTCCCTCAATGTCCAGGTGTCTACGGGGATTCCCTACTCTCACACGAGCAACCCCCTATGTGAGCGACAGATTCGTGTCCTGAAGGAGAACGTCAGGATATGGTGCAAAACTGAACGCACCAGAGACTGGGTGAGACTACTCCCCGTCATATCCTTGATGATGAACTCCCAAGAGAGTTCAGCTACTGGCTACTCGCCACATGAGCTATTCATGGGGCGCCCGGCGTGGTTCCTACATGCCCCCTATCCAGAGGACACCCATTCTTCTGTGGGTGAATGGGTCCAAGAGCAACAAGCGAAGGTGGACAAGGCCAAGGCTATGCTCCAGAGAGTGAGGGAGCGTCAGTGGAACAAGAAGAACAAACATCGTGTACCGGCCACCTACCAAGAAGGGGACTGGGTGCTGGTGCACCACAGTCGACTACCCGCCTGGCCACGCTCTACCAGCGATGACCCATACTTCGGGCCGTACAAGATCCTATCTGTGGATGGACACCGTATCACCGTGCGGTGTTCTCCCCGTCTAGGGGGGACCCTGGTGTGCGCCGCTCAACACCTGAAGCGCTACCATGATCCTGAAGACCTCTGTGGGGAGGAGTGGGAGCTGAACGACGAGGAAATCGCCGCTCTGGACCTACAAGGGGCTGCCAGCCCTATGGAAGTTGAAGGTGAACTCCCCGACATGAACGCCGAGGAGATGGCTAAGGAGGGCTTCTACCTGGTGAAGTCTGTCCTACGCCACCGCTATCGCCAGGGTTGGCGCTTCCTCACCCTCTGGGAAGGGTTTGGAGTCGAAGAGGCCACCTGGGAGCCCTTCTCTGCATTTGTTCTACCTGAGGGACGCCTAAACTCAGTTCTGCTTGACTACTTGTCCCAGAACAACCTTGGTGAGTTGTTGAGGCTCGCCGAGACGCTTGCCTCCAAGAATAAAGCTAGGGACTGAACCTTACCCTTACCTGCCAAAGCGTATGTGTGAGTGTGCTAGTCCTAAGGTCCTGAGAGCAAGCCGCAGAAGTGGTGTCCTAATTATACCCAAGTCTGCGCCCTTGCTGAACCTGGAGGGTTGGCTTATTGATGCCACGGGGTACGCCCCGGGTCTCCCCTCCCCTATGCGCCCAATTTCTGTGCTGGCGCAAAACCTTGGGGGAATACCCAGAGTGTTAATCCAGGTATTGTTTTCCCTACCTACCTGTCTACTACAGGGAGGGGTGGCCAAAAGCTATGAAGGCATGCAAAACGCCTGTTTGCTATGTGGCCAAAAACACTAACCTAACCCACTGTCACAGCCCACCAACCCAGCTAAAATTGCAGGAAAAGGGTGGGACAGTGACACGCCCCCTACAGGTCCTACACACCCTACAGTGGCACCATCCTGGTGGGCGAGCGCTGGGCAACTGGCTCTAGCCCCCACGCAGGACTACCACTCCTACACGCACACTCTACTTGGCGTTGCGAAGAGGAAGTTCTCGAGGGTCCTAGCGACCCACCTGTGAAATGACAAGAGAACACAGCGCTACTAAGCAACTGTGGCCTCACAGGGGACGCCACAACGCGTTTCCCCTGCAAGGGCTTGGAGGGAAGGAGTGCTCTCGTGTGCAAGGCGCAGATGTCGCTGAAGTCGGACTCCCTGCTCTGCCACAGGCGGAGCGGAGTTACTTGTTTGTGTGATCTGCGCCCCTGTTTAGCAGGGCATAAAAAAATGCTGCTGCACCACTCACCCTACCTGCCCACCTGTAAGACAAAGGCAAATGAAAGGGCGTTTGCGGCGGAGGAACCAAGGCACACTCCAGGTATTATACCCTTCTCAGTGTGCCCTATAATACGCTGTCCGCAAACACGCTGCATGGAGCAGCTACCCTTATCAAGCAAGCAAGCGTTAAGGGACTCCTCAGGTTCTCTTAAAGAACGTACCGAGGAGCCCCTGGGTAGCCTAAACAAGGTTTACCGTGCGCACTTCGCGTGGCCTACCCTTTAATGCGTGTGTGCATGCACGACTATGCACAATCACGTTGGGCAAACCTGCCCATCTCCACAACAATCTTGACTCCACCAGGGGGTGGCCCCGCCTGGGCGTACCTACCTTACCTACCGCTGGGAAGTGAAGCAAGGAGAGAAAACAAAAGGGGCGCACGCGAAGAACGTTGCTATGCACTTGTGTGTATGACTAATCACCCTGATCTGACCGCTAATCATCTGCAATCTTTCTAATCAATCCCTCTACCGCGTCCTATCGTGGTTATCGTTGTTAACGCTGCTACACGACTCGTTCACGGAGACACGAGACGAGCAATGTGTATGCGGCATGCAAGACGAGCATACCTGTAGTTTATACCTGATTCATTGAAGTCTTTTCAATTGATTTTCGAATTCTTGAATTTTTGAAGCTTCTATTAGTGTGGGTGGAAACTGTATGTTTGTTTATTAATGTGTGTCTCGTCATTTTCAAGACTACGTGATACATACGTTTATAATTCCATTATTTTTCCATTTTCCGGCGCTTCGCTAGGAGCCGCTCCTGCGCGCCGCCATTTTGTACGTATGAATTTCTGGATTTAAAAAATCCAGAGATGACTATAATTTCTATAAAAATGTGCTGAAGATGCACAATTGGATTCTGCTCAGGTGTGTCGTTTCAGAAAAATTCTGCGCCGTCATTTGACGGATTTTGGTGTCGTCGCTTCGTTTTTGCGTGGATTCGTCCACAATTCTCCCATTCCTGCCTCTGCAGATACCCACGCGCAGCCTCGCTGAGTAGGCCGTGTTCGGGCCGAAACGCAGGTGCCTGGAGAGACTGAGCAGAACCAAGACCCCACCAAGGGGCAAATTAATTTCTTTTCGACTCCCTACGCCCTAAGACAGGTCACAGGTCGCCAGCAGGTTTACGAGAACCCATGCGAGTGTGTATAATGTGTCTTGCGTTTGGGTTGTGTCGACGCTGCGTCTTGGAGGAAGGGATGCATATGCACATGTTTGGCATGCTCCCAATCTAACCCAACCAAGCCACAGGAGCCCCGGCAGCGCCAAGAGCGCTGAGTCTTCTGTAGGAAACTGTACAATCAGAGCAGCAAAAGGACGCCAGCCATGGTGAGCGCCCATTTTTCAGTGTGAGGGAGACTGTAGGTATTTTAAAGTAGATGTGGAAACCAAGGAAAGGCCAAGAAAAATTCCCTTTTTCCTAAAATGCGACAGTGGTGGCCACCACAGCACAAGGGGGGAGTAAGAAAAAGTGCTTTTCCATTGCTTTGGGACATACTCTAGTTGTATTAGAGATGCACTGAGCATCCATGCATTTTTATCTTAGTATTGGTCCAGCCAAAAGTGGTGAGAACACATTTTGACCTATGGAACCAAACACCCAATCAGGATATTGAGTGGACCCCTTAATCCCCTTTCAATCAGAAGCAAAACATCTTTTCCTGAGTTGACTGAGCACTGACATACCTAAGGTAGAGCCTATGAATTTATCTATGTTTTTCCATGAATACTTATCTGCCCTAGTGGTATGCACCATAGGGGGTTAGGCACCTCTTTTTGAGAGGTCCTGGGTTCAATTCCTGGTCAGCCTAACTAAGTAGGAAGATCCCATGTGAGTAGGAAGATCCCATGTGACATGGCAGTGACCTCATCGCCACATACCATGCCACCTCAGCACATATGGGACCCAAAACAAAGAGTGCACATCTCCCAAGATGGCACTATGGAGAGAGAGTGATCCTGAGGCAGTTTTCTAACTCTTTTCCCAAAACATTTCAGCTATCTCTGTGAATATGCATTCATTTGTATCCTGAGTTGCAGTTTCTGTGAATATCTAATCATCTTTCACTGTTTACACTGCAGCCCTTCATGCTTTGATCCTGAATTACCTTCTCTTTGCATACTGTTGGCTTGGGCTATCCTGGATTGAGTTGGCTTTACTGTATTTCAACAAACAAAAGCTTTTCATCATCCAAAACCAGCAGCAGGACACCCTACAGCAACAACAAGCAGCAGGAGAAGCAAAAACACAGTTGTTCGACCCGGAGCGTGTCGCCACCGAGTGCTTTGCCAAGTGAACAAGCATACTGCGGAGTGCGAATAATTAGACATGCACAAAAATTATGGCAGTGAAATGAATATTCTTTTCTGCCCAAACATGCATGTCATTCCATTGACGTGTTGATACGCATGACACACTACATGACACACTACTAAGAATTTGATGTATCTTCTTACATTTGAATCATAAGTTTGTTGTCTTTGGTGTTTTTTTTTGGCGGCCGTGGTGAAGGATGTGAAATCACAAGAGGTCGAAAGCCGAGTTTGGTTTCGGGCTCTTTGACAAAACTGATGGACAACGGAATTGATCACCCGGTGTGCCCAACATCACAAGAGATCCGAGAAAAAGCAATCTAGATGCAAAACCACAAGGCGGGTGTGTTGAACGTTGCTGCCTCGCAAGTTGCAAAACATGTGGTGGACACTATCCAAATAACGAAGAAAATTTTTATATTTTGCCTCGTCCAAAATGTAGAATTGCTGTGTGCTTTTGCCAAACTAACTTGTAAGACGTGCGGAGAGGGTATTCAAGTGGTCTCCGGCTCCAACTCCTAAGGAGCTTGTTTCGGTGGCTGTTGAGAAACTTGCTTCTCCTCAGCCGGTACTCTTCACGAGCCCGTCTCCTAGCTCTTTGGGAGCCATAAGCTTCCATGTGGCACGCAGTCATAGCCATTCTACATGTTTAAGAATAGCACAAATTTGAAGTGTATTTTTAATGGCAACAATGCAACTTCTTCGAATGTTACGGCTTGTATTTTACTTGTTGAGCACGATTTGCCACAATGTACATAATTTGCAAATGCCTTTTTCACTCTAATCCAAAATAAGTGCATTATGGTCTATGTGCCTATGGTTACAGTAGTGACAAATAGGGGCAAGAGGTGTTGCCATTCTTGATATAAAGATTTTAACTATTGAAATTTTTAATTCTTTGAACCTATTGACCTATTGACATCAGTGCACTCGTAGCTTCTTTGGAGTTGAGATTTTTCAAACGGTCCGTGGCTCACCAAGCGTGGTTGTCATGCCAAATGGAGAAAGCATCTATATTTGTGCCTCGGAAATGCCTCAAAAAGGGATGTGCTTCTCGGAGGCCACCGATACCATTCGTTCGCGGAGGCATTCTTCTTCTTGCATGTTGGGCAATTGTGCAATGCATGTTACTTTCAATATGATATGCGAATTTCGGTTTGTTTTGATGTATTGTCTTATTTTATTGAATGAGGGAGTAAAGGCACTTTTGGTAATAGAGACAATTTGCATGAAACCAACATTAAAAAAATGGTTCCTTTCAAGTTGTATGTGCTGTCGCTTCTTTTGCTCAGCGATTGTGTGTCATGCGAAACCGACGAAATTAGCATTCTAAGAGATTTAAGATGAAATGAATCAGGGCATTGTTTGGTCATCAGCAGAATTCCAGAGGTGCGGAATGTCAAGTTGAGTGCCCCTAGCAACCCATTTTCTATACAAACTACGTCCAAAGGCACGTGCAGGGCACAACTGAGCCCGTTGTTAATGAAAATTATAGCTAATGAATTGCCTCACAAAGGCGGTTAATTTCCGGGTGTTTCCAAACACGAATTTAGTGAATAATAAGAGTAATAAGTTGTTGTTTCTATTTCTGTTGAAACATATTCTTGTGGTTGTCAACAATGGTGTAGTTTTGGGAACACTTCATTTCAGTGGGTTTGAGGGATTCCATGTGTTCTTTTGGACCACGGGGCTGGTTCCATTGGAATGATAAAACGTCTTAAATTCTACTCATTTCTGTGATTGGTTAAAAATGCATTTATTCACCATTTGCAGGACACATACTTAGAAAATAGCAAAGGACTCATACTTTCAATATTACAATCAAGGCAACTTAGGCCCATCAAAGCACACTTTTTCTAACTATGAATGTTGAACAGCTACCTTCTCCAATCCAGTTGGACTACCGTGCATGGAGTGGCAACATGGCAAAACTAATCACTGCTATGACCTCTTCACATTCACCATTGACCTCGGCCATTGCTTTTAGATTGTCCTGAATGTCAGAAATGGTAGTGGGCATCCCGTCTTCTTTTTGGCCAAATTTTGCACATTGCGAGGAGTGGGCAACAACAAGAATTTACAATGTTCCTTAGGTGCGCCACCAGTGCTTCTCCCCAAAGTTGCCATCAACATTTCAGTACATCGTTGGGCGCATCATTCAGTGAATGTATCCAATTGCTCGGTGTCAATACATCATTGATACAAGTATTCCCTGGAACAGGCGCGGAATTAGCGCAAGAGCAATAGAGTGGCGATGAGCTAATGTGTGTTTAGTTTACCCTGTTTTCTTGCTGAACGAAAACTGTGGGCGCTAGGAAACATCAATTGAAGCAGTTGCAGAAATAATGCATCTTCGCATGTGTCTTTTAGGCCCATTCTGTGGCCGATGTGGAGCCCTGGCTACATATGGGAACAAGTCTGGGTATTTTTTCAGCGCAGAATATTTTTTTAGGGCGGAATATCTTTTTAGTGCGGATTATTTTTTTCAGCTAAAAAAAATACAACCTCTAAAAAAAATAATCCACATCAAAAAAAATACAGGACCATTAAGGTGCCGCGCAATGTGAGCCTGGCGGCGCATCCGCTGTGGTGAATGCGACGCGCTCTTTGTGCTTGGTGAAGGCGCCGCACAAGGCGAGCCTGGCGACGCACCCTCTGTGCTGAAGGGGTTTGACTTGGTGCTCCTTGGTGAATGATGAGGAAGGGGGTGATGATGACCATGAGGTGGAATGAGGTGGATTCGGACAGGGCGTCGGACAATTCCGATGTAGGCGGGCCATGCAATGTTGACCAAGAGGAGGACCATTTCATCAAGCTGGCATGGGCTGAGGTGGTCCCACAACCCCCCGAAGATATGTGTGTTGTTGAAAGGCACACCCAAAGAAAGGACGAATGGCGGGGGGGGGGGGGGCTCGGCTCACGCCTCCCGGGTCCGTTTTCCACAGACCCACTTGCACCGTAACCACTGCGCTGTGCATCAGCAGCGTCATCACGACGCCCTGATCATTCCCGACGTCATTCGCACGCCCGCGCACGTATTCTTGTCCGATGCTGCTCCACGGTGCCGCAGGAAATCCGCTGCTTGCTCCACGCCGACACCTCCGCTTCCCGGCTGCTTCGGCTAAACCACCATTCTTGGCAACGCCTCCATCATCACAGCGCTGTCCCTGCGGCCCCAGGCCCGAGGGTCGCGTACCGGGTGGCCGCCGACGAGCCCCCCAGCAAGTCCAACGCACGCATGTCCCCTGGGGGCAGGTCCGCGCAGCACTCCGGCTCCGTCAGGTACGAGAACGCGCGGCGCCAATCCGCCGGGCCCGCGGCCACCGGCGCGCTGAAGTGCGCCGGGACGATGCAGCGGAAGTCCCACTGCGCAACCCGATCCGCGAAGGCCGCGACCTGCGGCGGGTCGAGGGCGAAGAGCAGGCGGCGCACCACCGGCGGCACCAGCAGCCGCTCGCAGAGGCGCTCGAAATCGTCCAGGTACCCGTCGGACCAGACGACGGCCCCCGCGTCGGGGCCCTCGCCGAGGTCCTCGTGCAGGGGGAAGAAGTAGGACACCAGCAGACAGCTCTTGGCCCACCCGTCCGCACGATTCGCGGGGGTGTCGGGCGGCAGCGGGTCGCGCGTGCTGCGCTGGCTCAGAATCAAGAGCGGGGCAACGTCTACGACGTCCGGTATCGCGCGCGGCACGTACGCGACCGCGTCCGTCACGACCAGCGTCCGGGAGGCCCTGTGGAAGAACACGGCCTCGCCCAGCGGCCCGGCCCCGGCGATCGGGCACTCGAGCGTCAGTGCGTCCCACGCGATGGCGGCGGCCCACGGCGGCGGCGGCCCGCGGCCGAGGACGCGCGTGCGCGCGGGGGGCAGCCCGAGCGCCCGCGGCGGGAGGTCGAGGGGCCACGCCCACGCCGCGGCCGGCGCCAGCCACACTTCGGCGTCGGGGTGCGCCCGCGCGAGCGCCGCGGCGTGGGACTTGTGCTCGAAGGCCGGGGACGGGACGACAATGTGCGCGACGGGGCCGAGGTCGTCCAGGAATCCGAGGAACTCGGGGGTGGGGGGCAGGGGTGCGTGCACCCACAGGCCCCCGTCCGGCAGGCGGATGCAGCAGCAGCGCAGAGGCGTTTGCAGGGGGCCGATGGCCAGGACCTGCGGAGAGTGCCGGAGCCCGGAGCCTGGACACACTGCACACCTTCAGGGGCTGTTCATAAAACTGAACTGATTGGTGGAGTGAGAGACGGTCAGGGCTGTCCTTAGGGAAAAGAAAAGTAACGCCAACAGAAACGAACGTTCACGGGGACGCCCTCTGCCCCATGGTCAAGGGACCTGCTCTACTTCAAAGGTTGGCAGTTGGCGGTTGACGGTTAGTTGTTGGTGGCGGTTGGCAGCTAGCGGTTGGCAGCAGTTGGTGGCGGTTGGTGGTTGGCGATTGGTGGTCCCTGGGAGCTGTCCTTAAAAAAAATTCTGGGTTCTCAAGGACAGCCCTAGACACGGTCAGGTTGCGGGTTACCGTTACAGGGGGGGGGGGGGGGGGATGGCAGCCTGGGCTCCCCTGCCTGACCCAACCTCCCCATCCACATCAGAAAATCTTGCCTCAGGAAAAAAAATGAAAATTATCAAAAGGGCCTGAAATTGGAGGTGGATCTTGGGTACAAAAAAAAATTCGGCCTCTACCCCCCCCTGTATGACATTCCGTCAGGTTGTTGCTCCTTTACGGGGCCCTGGACAGTCACCCCTTCGTCCCTTCGCATGTTGCGTCGGGTCGCTGCGTTCTGTCGGCCGCTGCGGCCGGTGCTCTTGCTGGTGTCGTTTCCGCGTTCGCGGAGCCCAGTAGTTGGTGTGCTGGGGCTGTGCTGAATGTGGCAGGATGTGCCGTTTGCGCGTCAGCGGCGCCCAATAATTGGCGTATTGAGGATGTGCTGGTTGTTGCCGGGGTCGTTTGACTGTTTTTGCTGTCCACGCGCCTCTGTCCACAGGCCGTCCGTAGCCTGCCTCACTGTGTTTCTGTGTGCGCGAGGCCCAGGTGCCCCCCCCCCCGGGTGGAGGTAAAATTCGTCACGAAGCCGTGGCCTGGACACCGTGGACACCGTTAACACCGTGGCACTGGTTGACAAAGAGGTCCACTACCTTAACCTTGCCCCATCACACAAACTTCACACTTGCAGAGTCCCCTTGTCCACAACACATATATGGTCCGGTATGTGACCGGTATGTGATGCGGGGCAGCTGGACAATCCCAGTCAGTAGCTGTCAGTCAGACATCAGCAATCAGTGTCGGATAAAGAAACCATTGCATTACCGGCATGGCCGAAAAGGGGCGTGGGGGGGGGGGGGGTTTCGGTGTGCAAGACCTATGCTAGAATGCATTGCAACATGTGAAGGGCAGCGCGTAGAATTGGAATCTTCGGACACTGGTTCTAAATTTGTATTCTTCATCTTGTGGGAAGGCATTGATCAGGCTGTGCAGCATGAGATGGGGAGCCACTTTTCCTCATCAATTGTACTTGTGAGCCACCTGTGTGCATGGGTGGACCAGTCCTGAAAAATGGCGCGTTCCGGGGAGCCTATCCACGGGAGCCGGGGGCCGGGGAAATCCCGTTGATGCAGGACAGCCCCATGCACGCCTGCTCTTGACCAATGCCACACCCCCGCACCGTACGCCCGCGCCACAGCGGAGTCACACATGCGTCATCCAGGGGGGTCCTTAAGAGGAGGGGGGGGAATGTGTTCCTGAACAGCAGTTTTGCAAAAAGACCGCTTGTAGCTCATTTGTTCACCCATGGTTGGTGGCGATTGGCGGTTGGCGGTTGGCGACTGGCGGTTGGTGGCAGTTGGCAGTGGTTGGCCGTTGGCGGTTGGTCGCCGCTGGCGGTTGGCGGTTGGTGGTTGGCGGCGGTTGGCGGTTGGTGGCGGTTGGTGGTTGGCGGTTGGTGGTCCCTTGGGGCCGTCCCTAAGGGCGGTCCTTAACAAAAAAAAAACCAGTTCCCTAAGGACCCCCCTGGCGTCATCCATGATTGCCATTGCCGCACGCGTGCAGTACACCTGCTGCCGCACGCCACACCACACGCCACGGCCATGCCCGACGCAGCCGCGCAAGCCACTGCCCTGCGCCACCGCCGCACACCTGCTCGAAGGTCCAAAGGTCGGGGCCGACGTCGTGGCGGAGGGTCCGCCGGGTGGCGTAGCCGGGCAGCACGGGGTCATACAGAGGGGGCCACAGGTGCAGGTACCGCCGCGGGTCCCCGGCCGCGGCGGCGGGCGGGGCGCCGGGGAGGGCCGGGAGGCAGAGCGCAGCGAGGGCGGAGCGACGCGGGAGGCCGGGCGGGCGGGCGGGGGCATCGGAGGGGCGGAGGGGAACGGCTGGACACGGGCCACTGGGCGCGCCACGTGCCCTCGGGGTGCTCAGCCACCGCAGCCCCAGGGCCGTCAGTAGCGCGCACGCGGCCGCCCCGAACTGCCATTGCACGCGGCCCTGACGCATGCGCCGCTGTCCACCCACTGCCCTCGGGCTCCGGGGCTGTGCGGAGGACGCAGGGGCCCCGGGCAGGGGTCCGGGGGGGTGCACAGGGGCCGGGGCGGGGGCATCGGGGGAGGGCAGGGCGCCGACCTCCGTGCGCAGGCGGGCGGCGGTGGCGGTGGCGGTGGTGTGGGAGAACAGCGCTGGAGCGGCGGTGTGGCGACGCACAGTCAGCGTGACGGTGATCGCCAGGGCGGCGGAGGCCAGCGCTATGATGGCGAGTGCGCAGAGACGGGACCGGGGGTCGGGGGCAGCATGACCAGACGCAGGAAGCAGGCCCGAGCGCATCGCGGCACGCAGTGGCAACCGCTGGCGCTAGCAGAGCAACTACAAAAAGAAGGAGCACAGTTCAAGCTCCAGTTATACGCAACGTGTGAACCGTGGCAATGGAAGAAGATGAGGGGAGAGCACACGAAACTTGGATGCTCAATCGTTTTGGAATGGGGTTATTGATGTTGGCACAAAAGTGAAGACGTGTAGGTCAAGTCGTTTTTTTGGTCTGGTGATGCTGCCACGAACAATTGTGCATGGTCAATGTGGACTGCAATAGGTCGGACGGGTACTTCAATGCACGATTGATCAACTTACCTACCCAAGCTTATACCTTGAGGTCCGAGACGATGGACACTCACAGCTTCGTCACAACAACCAGTACGTAAAAGACAATGCATCTACAATAAGTTAGATCTTTGGTGAAAGACAGAAAAAAAAATATCAATGAGAAGAATTCGCTCATGACACTACAATACTAGTCCTACAATACACTTGAGCAAAATTTTCTTGCCATGTGAATCCCATCTGTCTGGGCACACTTGGCTAACATGTCAAACTATCGACAATACTGTGAAACAACCTTGAGTGAATGCAAACACGGTTGCAGGGCACTACACAAAGGTCAGCTCATCAGAAAGATGGCCAAAATGTGGCTGTACAGTGAAAGGCAAGTCAGTTCAATCGAAGGAGAAATGGTGACAGCCTGTGGGAATATATGGGAAGATCTACTCCTGTTCATTGTCCCTGATTTGCAACATACCTTGTCTCCTTCAAAAAATGTTCTCAAGCACAAAATTTACAATGGATACTCAACCATGTTGAAACCAAGTAAATCCACACGATGGATGCAACAACATGCAACGGCAGAGTTATGTAGCACAAAAATGCGCTTAAACTCATCGTTCCCACTTTGCAAATTGCGGCATTCCCCATTGGTCATTGTGCACCTTTGAAACTGCTGTCATGGCCCAAATCCTGGGGAATATTGTGTGCACCCTTGCTTGGTCGTCAGGCATGTTTTGTGGGAAGACCCGACTTGGACCCCAAATGTGTATCTTTTGTTGGGACATAGCTATGGGATGTGTGTAAATGTTTCTTGGTTGAAATTCGAATGGATTGGTAGGAATATTACGATAACGTCACCAATAACTATGCCAATGACCTCGTGTTGTACCATTCAATGAAATCGAAAGTTGTTGGGGGCTGGCGTACTGGAATGCGGAGCATCTTTGCATCAAAATGATCCAATGGTTGGTTTCAAAGATGCAAAAAGCTTGGTGAGATCACTTGGCTGCCTCTTGCCCTTAAAGATCAACGCATGCACTTTTTGGAGTAAATGGGGTGCTGCTGTGAACTCCATCAGGAACCGTTGTGCATCCATTTTCCGCGCCACCGGTCATTATTTTTCTGGTTTCGGCTATTCATATCTATCAAACAGGTCACCTTAGTTGTTGGTCCCCCCCCCCACCTCGCCTGCACCCCCTCGCACCTACCCTGAGGGGGCCACTCCATGCCATATATGCCGCGGGTAACCTAGACACAGCTGGCGGTAAGAGCCGATGCTACAAAATGAATTCTTCCCCAGCTGGCTGCGGTTGTTGGGCTTGTCCAGCCTGGAGTGCTCCTGCACTTTGGCAGCCAGAACTGAAAAAACTGACCTGAAAAAATCGGATTGCCAAATCAAATCACAAAACGACAAACTGTGGATTAAGACCACATTTTGTGGTACATCCGAATGTGGTACATCCCCTGCCATATGGATAAATAGCAACAATCCATGCTCGGTTTGTGCGCGGCCTAGACATGGGGTGCATAGCCTGAGGCACTTCTTGGCTGTGTAGCCCTGATATCTTGGAGAATGCTTTTCTTGTGGCGCCTGCAGCGCGCCCTGTGGCGCACAGTTGGGGAAACCTGCCTCAGCGTGGAATATTGTAGTTTGTGTGTTGCTGAGCTGAAACCGGAGGCCAGTAGAGCCTCCTCCGTCTCCAAAATCTTTGCTCGGTGGCATGTCTGCCGGGCGTCCCTGCAAAACAGCGTTGGCTGACCGTATCAGGGCCAGCCAAAACGAGAAGAATGTAGGACGAAGCGCAGCCAACCCGGGCGGGCACTCACCCTTTGAGAAGCCATGGGGCCAAATCATTACTGTGACTGTGGCCATGGGTGTTGGTGCTTTGTGCAGATTGTCATTGACGCGTGTGAAACATGCCCCCCAAATGCTCTACGCATCAAATCATAGGAAGGGGGCTGGGAATGGAGGCAATGCTGGGGACTTTCTGCGATTACTTTCTTTGTTGGGTCCCTAAATGCCCTCTAGTTATCAACCATGCGCAGAGGAAAGGAAAAAAGGGCAAACAAACAGGTACAACCTTTTGAATTTTTTGGCCCGGCATTTGCTGACTACAGCGCCTACTCACTGGTGGCGGAGAGGCTGATGCTGCCGATAACACGGTCGTGACAGTGGGAGCCAAAACCATACAGCACACGACCTCTGGGGGCGTTTTCGCACAGCGCGGGCACAGCGCCAATTCTTACGTTGTTCATCCCGGGAACACCCCTGCAAACCACCCCTCTACAGAAGCGTGCATCATCCATTCAACACAGCATCGGGGGTGCAGAATTCAAGACCCTGGGACCTGTGGCTACCGGCGGTGGAAAACAGCCGACTTTTCGCACAGCGCGGGCACAGCGCACGGTGCACCCCCTCTGATCAGACACATCCAGACTGGTTAATTGGCGTTATCTTTTCGTTGAGGAAGCATTTTGTCAGATGGCGCACCTGACATATTTCAGACGCATGCCTCACAATGCAGCATGTGGGCTGGTGGCTTCCTGCAACAGGGGGTCAGCAGGTGGAAAGAGAATCCTCGGCTTGACGCTCCGCGGGATGTGTGCAGTACCAGCGATGTGGCATGATGGCCAGTGTGTCAAAACCACTCTGCAGGTCTCCCGTCTTGAATGCATTGAAAAGCACACACACATACACACATACACACACACACACATTGGGAACCGCGAAACAAGAACAAAGCAAGAAAAGCGGTGAAAGAAAACTCCTCCGGAGCCGCAGAGCAGCCCTAGACGTCTTTCAGTCTGTTGATAGAGAAGGCAATGTGCAGGCCCGGCCAATGGGATCGGCGTGGTACAGTAAGCCCCGGTGCCCTCACCTCAGCCCCACACATACACACACGCGCGCGCGCGCACAAAAGATCTGGATTGGGCGTGCACACAGTACGGGGTGTGAGATTGGGGTGGGGGGATTAGTGGATATGAGCTTGTGCTGCGGGCCGGGGTGTATTTCACAGGGCATGCTATGCCGTGGGGTTGCGTGGGTTACTAACGCTACAGGCCACATGCGCCTGCGGTGCACATGAGAAACTGGTGTGGATACGGCATGCCCACCCACAGAAATGGCACTGACTGGGACAAAGCAAAAAGGAATGGAGAGACAGGAGGCTGAGGCTCAAGGGCTGGCCCCCTTTCTATGTACAAAACTGCAACAATACCAGTCGTATCAGTTTACGATGCTGAGTAGAGTTGTGCAAACCACTCTGTGTCCATATGGAATTCTGAGTGTATGCTCAGATCCCCACATCAGACTCCCATGGTAGATGCCGCTCGACCTGCGCACACACTCCCACACACATGCGCTCAAACACTAAAATGCACGCACAACTTGCACCGCACACTTCTGAAACAGACACCATCAGATCTACAACAGCATCTCTGCATTTAGACTGCTGCATCCAGCTCACCGAGCACACGATGCAAGGGCTGATCTCGCCCACCAGAAAGCAATCTGTGCAATTTCTACCTCCGAAATCAGCGTTGCTGAAATCTTCTACAACACCAAAAGATGGAGGATTGCACCCTTGAGGCAGACAGGAGGCACACAGTACTTGGAGACTGCTTGGCCTCCCTCTTTGGCCTCCCCGTCTGGACGGCTTCCACCAGAAGCAGCAGGGATCTTTTACTCAGAGGCGCGTGCCTTTGCAGGGACGCAGGTCGAGGGCACAATGCGTTACTGACAGCTACACTTACACACATTGAGAACCGCGAGACAAGAACGAAGCAAGAAAAGCGGCGGAAAGAAAAATCCTCAGGAACAGCAGAGCTGTCCTAGACGTCTTTCGGTCTGGTGAAGATCACACACACACACACCCACACACACACACGCAGGAAGACGTATTTTCTCCGTCTTGCCAAGAGAACAAACATCAAATCTAATGAAGTCTGGTCCCTAAAGGGACCTGCAGGGAGTCGGCAGCACCCTGCCACAGGCCTGGCCCAGACCTATCAATCCCAGCATTCTGCAGATGCCAGACCTGGCATGGGCCAAGGCACATGCAATGTGTCAGTGTTTGTGTCTCATTGTCAGTGCTTGACGAGGGATTGCATGGAGTTACAGCCTATTTGAAATGAGGCATTCGCCAGGCCAGCAGTTCGCACAAGAAGCGACCTGAGGGAGCGCGTGACAACTCAGGGGCTCTGGGAGTGTCCCTTGTGCAGAGTTGCACGTGACATGCTCAACAGACCAACTAGTCCCTTCGAAGGTGTGCCCTGCTCCAGAGCCTCAGCTTCCAATGGTGATCCGAGGTACAGTCTGCCATGTGAGCCCTGGGTTCAGGTTCTGTGAGCCCAGCAGTGGTTCCCCCAGTCTTCTTCAAGACCACCCCTGCAGTTCAGTGGTGGACTTGGTAGTCATCTTTTGCGGACGGTTAGCGTTCCAACACAGAGCAAAGGCCGTCGCTTGTCGCCTTTTGCATTCTGAGGCCGGGTGTGCAGCACTGCTCCAAAAAACTAACGGGGGATGGAGCATGTGGTCAGAAAGCAACCTTTCCTCTGCAACACCGCGGAAGCCTTGCAACTGGCAGCCGAAGGTCCGCCAAGCAACATTCCGGAAGATCCAGTCCTCCGGAGCGCCAGCAGCCGACGGCCAGTGTATATATGGCTCGGTCCTCACGGGACTCCCGTGCATTTGTCCCCGGTGAAGGATGGCAGCGGCTCTTTAGGGCCGATCTCGGTTGACATCTCAAAGGCAGCTCAGGCCTCTGTTCCAGACTTCCTGCAAGAGAAACAAAGACCTGCAAAGAAAGCCCTGTGGGTAGACGCCGGTATGGCATGAGATGCTTGCAAAGATGGGCCTCATATGCAACCGCAATGCACACAGTGCAGCCATGGGCTGCAGAGTGCCGTATGTGTTTGGGGGGGGGCATGGCCAGGGCGGTCCTTAACGGGAAAAAAAAAAAATTGTTCCGGAACCAGTTTTCCCAAAAAAGCCTGCGGGCACTCCATGTGCTCAACCATGGTTGGTGGCAGTTGGCGGTTGGCGGTTGGCGGCGGTTGGCGGTTGGCAGTTGGCGTCTGGCGGTTGGTGGTGGTTGGCGGCGGTTGGTGGTTGGTGATTGGTGGTTGGTGGCGGTTGGCAGTGGTTGGCAGTTGGCGGTTGGTCGCCGCTGGCGGTTGGCGGCGGTTGGTGGCTGTCGGTTGGTGGCGGTTGGTGGTTGGTGGTTGGCGGTTGGTGGCGGTTGGCGGTTGATGGGACTTGGCGGTTGGCGGTTGGTGGTCCCTTGGGGCGGTCCTTAGTAAAAAAAAAAAATCTGGTCCCTTAAGGACCGCCCTGGGCATGGCTGCGACAGACCACCCCACACTGGACCCCGGGGCGCAGGCCACCGCGGACACTGTCCAAGACGGACGCGGTGAAGCCTGTTGTACATACACACACAGCACTGCGGGCCCCGACTGGGTCTGTACCTCCTTGTACATTGCTGTGCCCACGGTGCAGTCACTGACTGCACCGAGCTCGCGTCAATTCAGGGCCGGGCACTGGGTGGCCCTACGCAAAGCGGTTAGGGGAGTACCTATGCTCCAAGGTCAGGTTCTTCGTCTGGGTGACAGCGCTCCAGGAACCGCCCAAATGGTGAGTGGACACACATCCAACCAAACCCAACATGATCATAGGAAGCCTGAGACTTCAAAACTTGGCTGGGGGAAGCCACGGTGATTTCAGCAATTTTTAGCACCTAGGCAATCACCAGACAGTCACCAGTTGAGGACCAGAAGGTCGCTGTACATCCCTCAGACAACAAATTGGCCCCGTGGCTCAGGGGCGCTTGAGGGCTGCTGCCACTGCTGGACACAACCAGAGTCAGGTGCACATACTTTCCCAACATCTTCAAAATGGTGGAGCTGCTCTTGCGCAGCAAGCCCGGACCATCCTCTCCGTCAGCACCTGAATTGCGCCGTGACTCCAAAGCTTCAACTCGTGACCTGACTTCAGATGCTGACGGCCGGCTGGCAGCGCTTTGAGAGAACAATGACGAGATCAGTGGCCACATGAGACCATTGTGGGCCTGCTTCGCTTGCTGAAAAAAAGCATACCATGGTGAGAGGGAGAGGCAGACATTAATAGAGACATTGAAAAGGCATGGGGCAGGAAGGGACAGGAATGGAAAAAAGCGGGAGATGCGGCAGAACCTAACGAAGGTAAGGGCAGGCAGGCAAGCCCCACTCCCGGCCCCAAATACTGCTTCTGCTGATGTGAAGCGCCAACCAAAGTACTTTGACACTACACTGCATGATCAGACCAGGGCAACCGTCTAGGGAATTGTCACATTTAGGGGATACTGGGAACTTGGGTGGTTGGAGGAGTTGGAGTTTGGGTATTTGGGCTGTTTGGAAAGCCTGGAGAGTTTGCGGAAAGTGGTGAATGGGGGGAATGGGGGAGTTTTAGGGGTTTGGGAACTGTGTGGAGATTGGAGAGCTGGGAACTTTTGAGCAAGATGTTGTTGGTTGGTGGTAAGGACAACACATTGCTGCTATATCTCATTCTCCATCTGATTGATGATTATTGCCAAATAAGCATGAAACAGATTAACACCTTGAGTCTACTACACACTTCACAAATTCCAATCCTCCTCAGCAGTGTTGTGTACATTTTGGAGTTTTCACATTCTGGGTCTTCCCTTTCGCTTGCAGCACAAGAAAATGGGAAAGGGGAGGGAGGGACCTAGCATCTGTGTGTCTCCGCTCTCCCTAGGACCTATGATGACCATTGGAGGTTTAGGAAGCTGGGGCTGCTTTCCTTCAGAATTGGTGGAGCAATTGCGGAGCTATGAAAGAGTTGACTAGGGGGTTGCTATTTTGTCATAGAATGTTTGCTCATGGATGGCAGCTTCGTGAACCTCAAATATGCTCATCACTGGTCCTAGGAAGAGCAGGGACACAAAGCTGCCAGGTTCTTTTCACTCCTATTTCTCTTCCTATTTCCGATGTAGCAACTGAGTCACAGCACCTTGGCTAGCTTGACGAGTAGAGACAAAGCAATAGCACCAGTTGTACTACATTGCTTGGAGAGCCCATGGAGCTTCAACATTTCGAATTTGCCCAAATCCCACTCCTAGGCACCAGACATTTACAAACCGTAGAGCTGCGGGCAAAAGTAGCATGCCCCACATGTAGCTAGACAGCTAAGGAAGGCAAGGCACTTTTGCCAACCATGCTGCTGGAAACATTGGCACGCAAGCTTTGAAATGTGCTTCGTTTGATTAAACCAACGTCAGAAGCAAGGCAACAATATCTCTCTGGGACATCCGTTCTATGCCAACACGGAGCGTTTTCACATTTTTTCAGACTTTTCTCAACTTTTGGCGTAATGCACCAAAATGTCGTCACCTTGGGGGGGGTATGTGTATGCTTTTCGAAATCTGTGGGAAAACGCCGTTTCAGAAATGTATGGGTTGGGGGGGGTAGGTGGTCACAGTTTTGCGCACAGAGCTGTACAAGGGAGGACACACAGGGCACAGGCAATGGTCCAGGGATCACTCATTATTCCGAATCCGATTCGTTGTCATCGTTGCCCCTTTCTGCAAGGGCCGGGACTTTTTCTGGTGTACTTCTGACGACCTGCGTGTTTCACATCTTGCTCCAAATCGACGTCGATGCAGGTTGCCAGAAATTCGTGTTGCGAAGCCTTGGTGGGGTGAATCTTTTTATCCCAAAACTGGGCTGCAAAAGCAGCGGCCTCAACAGTGGAAAAAATCTGGTGCTCCTCGTGGTCGCATGCAGGTTGCTGTGAACCGCCTGTACGAGGCTTCTTGGTTTGCTTGGCAGGACCCCGAGTCACACGCACCCACTCTGCACCCCCAGAGCGAGCCCTTTTGCGCACCAAAGGTTTTTGTGGTGCGTCGGGGGACGCTACAGCACGTTGCGTGAATTTGTATACAGACATAGTAGCTGCCTGTTGACAAAGAGAGGCAGCAGGCAGCGCACATGCTGTCCAAAACGGACGAAACTCTCAAACATGTCGCTAGTACAGCATGCGAACCCAGGGTGTTCCAAACAGCCCTTTTCAAGGGCTTTCCGAATATACCCCACATACCCCCCCCTTTGGGACAGTCAGCGGGCACAAATGAGGCAAGAAAGGCACCAACCCCTGAAAACGCTCCGTGTTGGCATGAAATCCGGTGTCCCAGAGAGATATCGCCAGGTATGCTCCTGCAGTGCCTAAGAAAATAGCTATGCACGTGCTTCATATGGCAACTTGTAAAGGCAAACACTGGCCCAGACACTAGCCCAATTGTACAATCAGGAGGCACCTTGGAGCCAAGCCGCTAGGCCGAATCGCCGGCGATATGCCAAGCTCTTTGACCAACCAAACGCCGGTCCGTTTGCACATGCAAATCCCAGCTTGGACAGCAGCCCATTTGTACAAGCAATCCCGGGCTGGACGCGAGTCCATTTGTGGTGGCAAACCACCGATATGCCATAGCTATTATGCCCAGCCAATGCCTTACTGGTCCAAGCGTGCCCACCCATATCCCTTGCATACCCAACAATTCCATGGTGTATTGCCACGGTGGTGGCTCAAGCAACCGATGTTGCAAGGTGAACGGCCTCCGACAAAGAGCATGCCATGCTCAGGTGTCTAGGTGTCTAGGTGCATGCGCATTGCCTCGCCCCGCATATTGAAGGTGGGCATGCAAATGACCATCTTCAAGCTGCCACAGCCCTTCTCCGTGTGTTTCCAAAGGAGGGGGCCTGTTCCCATCCTATCCATCCTAGTGGATACACACCCTAGCTGGTATGGTTCTGCAGTCAGAAGGATGTGCTGGGCGGTTGGGACACTTCTTGGACCCTTCTTCTGCGGCCCTTGTGTCCCATGGGCCGTTCGAGTCCTTTTGAGTGCTGGTTGCCTACCGGCACTGCTTTCCCGACCTATTTGGGACCCCTATCAAGCATGCAAGCAATTGCTGGGGGGTGCTAGGAGTGCTAAGGCGTTTCGCAGTTGGTAGTGAGCATGGGGAGAGCAACGATCTTAACTTCACCGGCACACAGGTGCACGGGCGTCCTGCATGCCATGTACAGCCTGCAAAGCACCTGTTGTGAGCAACTTCAAAATTCAATGCAAGATTTTGAAGATGTGATGCTCACCGACCTGTGTCGCATGCATGCACATATTGCATGCTGAAATGTGGTGGGGAACCTGAGATGGCAAAGGGTTGCGGTAGCCACTTTGATTCCTCTCCCTGGGAACACGGCCGCCAGAGAACACCCTACAATTTTGCCTTATTGTGGGCTGGGTGGAAAAACTATGGAGTGACCACCATCCCCCAAAACATCCCACCCCAAGAAGGCCCTTTGGGCCCCAAGATAGTGCAGATCAGCCGGGTAGGGACCTGCTGAGCTGAGATTCCCGTGGCTAACAAGAATTCTCGAATGCAAGATATTGAAAAAGCAGGTGCCATTGGCAGCTGTGTCCAGAGCATGTTCGAATAGAGGTCTTTGCCTGTGCATTGTTGCTATGCCCGAAACACATGAAGGACGCATTCTGGCATGCGCCAGAAACATGCATGGGGTTGGGTAAGAGTTGGCCTGAAGGTCTCAGCCAAGTGGCACTGGAGGGGGGGGGGGGGGGGCTGAACAGAGATTCCTATGGCGCATACCGTCATCCAATATGCAAAAGCATGCTATAATGGTTCCCCCTCTTTACTGTACAAGAAATGGGGTGGAGGGATTTCAATTCTGCCCATTCATGCAGAATGTTGCCAGCAGAAAGGAGTGCAGTGCTCTGTGGCCACATTGCTGCACCTCTTGGGCTCCAGCCCTTGGGCGACTCATGAAGAACAGGGAATACCTCCGTCACTTTGCTCATGGCACTTTGGTTCTTGAACAATGGCACCCCCTGACAGAATGCAGGGATGACTTGAAAGATTGACATCTCAGATACAATGCATCCAAAACCCCACATGTCGAACTTGGTATCCAGTTTGGGGCTTGAATCTGCACAAGATAGAAGTAGGTGTGCTGTTCAATTATGTTCTGGACTACTTGCTCACTTTGTCACAAGAGACCACACATCGTTCTTCTCTGCCTCACTCCATAGTGCCACTCGCTCTCGCACACACACACACACACACACTCTCTCTCTCTCTCTCTCTTTCTCTCTCTCTCTCCTCCTCCTCCTCCTCCTCCTCCTCCTCCTCCTCCTCCTCCTCCTCCTCCTCCTCCTCCTCCTCCTCCTCTTCTTCTCCCTGTACCTCGCGGCCCCTGCAGGCAATCTGGTGGCCAATCGTGTATGCGCCCTCGCATGCAGGTGGCAAGCAAGGTACTGGGGCTGGCGAACCGAAGAGGAGCATGCCGAGAACAAAAGTACGTCCTGCATATCTCAGGGAAGGGTGGTCCACATGGCAGACCATGTCTGGTCGTGTCCTTCCCCCTCGCAGACCCCCGTGTGTTGCCTTTTGGCGGTGCGTTGCACTTCCAATCATTTGCCCTTTGCGTACAGCCTACTTTTTATGGTGCCGATATGCAGCCCATGCCCACGCGGGTCCCCTGGCCACACCCCATCCCTGCCCAACCCTTACCCTGCACCTCCCCCCCAGACTTGCCACTAGCGTCTGCCAGCTCACACGTGATCAGATGGAGCACGACCCTCATGGGCCACAAACTGGACACAATGCGTGCCTACTGCGGTTTGGTGGTGCAGAGGGCAGGGATTACTGAGCGGCCGTTGATAAGGGGCGGATTGCTACTAAGAGCCAGTTTTCCTGCCAGACGCTAGTGGCGTGTCTGCTCCCCACACTCAGTCCCTCTGCATATCGAGCCCCTTCCCCCAAGACACCCTCTCCTGACCACATCTTTACTTTAATTGGAAAATACAGAGTCTGGCCCTTTGAACCTGTTGACCAGCTGTCCAAGCTGCGCTCAAACCCATACTACCGATGGGGGCCGTGTTTGGTTGCACCGCATTCATTCCGTAGCGATTCCAGCATCAGTGCTTCGCAGTAGGTTTGGGCTCCTGTACAGCAGGGGCGGTCTGCCCTGCAGCAGGGTCAGCTTGTTTGACCTGCCGCCCTTTTAACTCGGACAGAGTTGACCCCCCACGCCGGAGTTGCCGGGGAGTGGCAGACTGGTGCGAGCGCCAAACAAACATTGCGGAGGGCGTACCGAATTCCGGCGGCGCATACATCATGTCGCCGCCACGCATTGGCGGTTGGTTGGTGCTCCGTGAGAATCTGCGGCTGTGCCCAAAATCGCTGATCTTGACATGGCCGTTGTTACTGATCAGGATGTTGTCAGACTTGAAATCTCCGTGAATGATTCCTGCAATCGTTGGCAGACACATGCCCCAGGCTGCTGCTTGACAGCCGAATCCCTCTATTCGTTGCACTGGTACACCTCATCAACCGATGGAAACGGCCAGTAGTTGGCACAGGAGTGCAAAAGCCAGGGAGGTGGTGCATGGTCCTTTGGCTGTAACCAGAGAGTCAATCTTAATTTGCCTTACCAAATTATCAGATGTTTGCGTCTGGAGTCTCAGTGTGCCCCAAGTTGACCAGAACTCGCCCCAGGACCACCTAACCCAGCATGCAGCAGTCAAGGCATGTGTGCAGACATTGGCGCAGTGCAGCCTCCCCCTGGCCATTGCATCCTGCCCCCTGAATCGCCGACCCTTCCCAATTGAGCGTGACCAACAGCACTGCTGCTGCCTAACCAAAGGGAAGGAACCAAACAATGCACAATGCCGCAGTCAGGGGTCCATGGTCGCCAACTCCAAAGCCATCTTTGTCGCCGAGTGTGAGGAAAACCGGGGCGAAACGGGGGAAAACGGGGGGGAAACAGGGGGGGAAATGGGGGCTGGTGGAGGGGGTGGGTGGCTGGGTCTGAGGCCACAAAAAAAAAATGTATGTACCTAAAATCCGCCTCCACTTTCCGGCCCTTTTAACAAATTTCATTTTTCCCCCAAGGAAACATTTTCTGATCTGGTGGGTGGGCGGGTCGGCCAAAATCCCAGGAAGGCCACAATTATGCCCCCCCCCCCCCCCCAGTATGACAAAACAATCCCCTGCTGAGGGCTTCCAAAATGGCCTGAATGAGACCTTGACGGGGGCTCAGGACCTCCACCATTTGTTAGGGCGCCCATATTGAAGAGAAAGTTGGCCGTGGGGTAAAGTACCTCAGGGCAAAGCTTGCCATGGTACCAGCACGTGTTGTATCCCCTCAAGGATTTCGTCCAAGCGGTCCTTTGTAAAGGATGAGTCCTCTGCAGCCCAGAATGTTGTGGATGCGATACGTGACAGCCGCACGTTGTGGGCAGCTTTCTTTTTGTGCCGTGGACCAGGAGTGGAGGGTCCCAAGTTTTTTTTTTGGCAACCACAGACTCATTTCCATCGCGTCCCTACATACACAATATAGTACAAAATGAGGCACACAATTTCTCAGTCCCCCTCCCCCCCCCCCACCCCGCACCCCCCCCCCGGGATAGTATCCACCCGCCATTAAGGTTCCTCACACAGAAGACTTACAACCCCCCCCCCCCAAATTGGCGAAGAAAACCCAACAAATCGGCGGACCGATTTTTCGGCAAAACAGGCTCCCAGTGCCCTGGATCTCAGTCCCAGACCCCTAACACACCTTCCTTATGGTTGCTCAATAGTTGCATTCATGTGGAAACGCAAAATATCTCTCAAATTTTAAAACAAATTTTTCGTCTCTCGGTCCCTACATGGTCCCTGAGCATTGATATAGCAGTGCACAGTGGTGGTCCAGTGGTATCTGCCTGGTCACACACTTTTGCTGGCGTGGGTTCAAACTCCAGTGTTGACGGACTGGAATTTTTTTGCATTTTTTTTCTCTTGTCTTCCTGAGAAAATTGGTTCTCCATGCACAAACAAAGCCTGCTGGAACAAGATAAATGCACACAAGCTTCCCATTTGCATCCCACTGTGTGCTGGGTGAGTGTGCAGCACTGATTTGCAAGCATCTCTGGGTGAAGAGAGCTTGCCTGCTTTGAAGCAGGTTGTTGATGGAAAACACCCTCGTGGCTGCCTATGTGGACCTGTAGGGCGGCATCATGTTTGTGTAAAAGGGCAGCTGGATTGCCCCGACCCCAATCTGGGGATGTGAGGTATCTGGAGGCATGCCTTTGGTATAGACACGGGTATAGGCCCTCTGCACTAAATTGTGCTGATGGATGACACAAAATAGCCGTTGGAGGCCTGGGCCTACTACCACATGCTTCAGGCGTTCAGGCGTTTCAGACGTTGATGTGCACAGAGTCCTCACCAACGTGCACTTAATTTCGGGACGGGGTTTGGGTTGGGAGTGGGGGCTGTAAAACTGGATTCAACTGAGCTCCGCACCAATTTCTTTTTGCAATGGACCCCTGATCTATATTGCCGTCTTGTGTTTGAGCCGTTGACAACCTTTTTTTGGAAATATTTCCTGCAACATTCCTTACATTTCATTCATGCACAAAACAAGCATCCCCCTACCTCAACCCATGCAGACATTTGTTTTTTTTTTTTGGCACACATGTTCTGCATGCAAAACCATTCCCCATCCTCAATCCCATACCACGTTTGTGCATGTATTCTTGGCCACTGGCGATTTGCTTTGTGTAGGACAGGACAGTGTTCGTCATGAATGGGGTTTTCTTGGACCTGATGTACTTGAAGATGGACCCGTACTCGCAGAACTCGAGGCTGTGGCGAATCAGAAAATGCAGGTGTATGACTGATGCGACTGGACCGCAGCAGGCACCAGCTGCATGGCTGCAGTGCAATGCATTGCCATGGGGTGGGACAGGCATGCAACAGCAATGGGGTTTTTCATTCGTCTATATCCATGGCTAGTTTGGGCACTTGTCATGTTTTGCTGCTCCTGACAATCGTCAGAGCGCATGCCCAATTGTACAGTGCCAGACTGTTGTTAAAATGCCCCTGTTTGTCGGGGTCACACCAGCTGCTATATTAGCAGCATGACGTCATATTTTGACAAATCCATGGCATTGTACGCCATGGCATGTCTTTGCACACCATTGCAGACAACTGAGGCCATTTTTTGCCATTGCACAGTATTTCACACCACTGCACACTATTGTGTGCCAATGCATAGCATTACATGCCATTGTACAATAGCCGGTGTGATGGCATGCAATGGCGTGCAATGGCATGCAGCAGCAGGCAAGGGCTTGAGTTGGTATGCATTGGCAGCCAATGACACTCAATGGCATACAATGGCTTGCATTGACAGGCAATTGTGTGCAACTACATACAATCGCACGCAATTGCAAGCAATGGCATGCAAGGTGGTGCAATGGAATGCAGGCACTGCGGGCACCAATCATTAGTAAGAGCAGGTTGTGTACCATGCATGCCACTTTCGTGGACAATAACGGCAAGTTCCCCCCCAAGAGGAGGGGGAGGTGAGACCTAATTAAGGTGAGCCAAGCGAAGGTTTGGTAGGAACACAGCCACCTACCAAAAGTGACTGAATTGCAACCACTCAAAGGCACATACCTTGATGATGCACGTGCATGCAATCACATGGCATGGAAAGGCGTGGAGCAGTAGGCAATGGAACACAATGGCATGCAACTGCGGGCAATGGAATGCAGTTCCGCAATGGCAACATGTGGTGTGCATTTGCACACTCTTGCAATGGTGTGCCCTCCACCCGTCAAACCTCACCCCATGTTGTCCTTTGGAGGTTTGGGGGGGGGGGGGGGCATTGCACACCATTGCACGCTGTTGCATGCTTGCCTGTAACTGCAGGTGACGGCATGCCATTGAAAGGGACCACATACCATTGCTTTCCGATGCACACCATTGCACAACATTCTGTGCCACTGCATAGCTGCATGCCAATGCCTGCCATTGCCCGATGTGCGATTATATGCCATTGCGTCACATCGCACGCCAATGCACACCATATTGTTGTTCCCTTGCCATTGCACAATTTTGCAAGCCTGTGCAGGCTGCAAGTAGTAAGCAAGCAGCAAGCAACAAGCAAGCAGCAAGCAAAGTGGGCCAAATTCATAAGCCAACAGTAGTGGCGAGTATTCGGCCCAAATGGTACCTTGGTATATGAGATCTAAGAAAAAATACAACCTCTAAAAAAAAATATTCCGCATCTAAAAAAAAATAAAACAGCGGATAACGCTACCCCCACGTCCCTGCCCTGCCCTTACAGGCAACATGCAATAGAAACCACTGATTCACACTGCGTTGCATCTAGGGACAACACGACGCCCAGTATGACACCACTGCCAACAAGATTGCCTGATGCCAGATGCACTTTCCGAACGTGCTAGGTATAATCGAACAAGGTTCAAGCAAAAAACTCACCAATGGTGGCCAAAATTTGCATTTCTGTACGTTTTGGGGACATAACACAATGGCACCATGCACCCGACAAACAGGCTTGTTGCGTGGCATTGCGGTTAACACACACGCGCACACACAGACGTACACACACAAAGTAGCAATGTAAGCAAGAGACGAGCTCAACAGAAAGGCATTTTGTGACCTTCAAAAGGTAGCGGTGTCTTTTGCAAATTCATTCATGAGAGTGAGAGTGAGTGATAATCAATAAATTGCAATTGCAACTAGCCAAACAAAGGCACATAGGACCCGTGACTACAAGCTAACTCAATGAACGTACAAACACACAATCTGGTACAATTTGAACCAGCTTTCTCGTATACACATGCACCCGCGTGCACACACACACGGTTGTCAACAAACAGACGAGCACAACGCCAAGTCCGGATGTCAATTCCTCGTCAGGTGGTCATCAACAAGACAAAGCATGTCCAATGCCAGTAGGCGCCTTTCGAAAAAAATAGACACTCAAAACACACACACACACGCATCTCCCATGATGTGCAATTTTTTGTATACAATCAACACACTTGTCGATGCTCAACATTTAGAGGGTGCCATGGATGCAGGGATAGGACACGGGGGGGACGCGGGGGAAGAACCAAATTGGGGGGGTTGCAAGTGTCCGTGGAGCCATTTTTGGCCGTGTCTTGGGCGTGTCTTGGGCGTGTCCTGAGCCATTTTTGGCCTTTGTTGCCTTCAAATTCCATATTTTGCTAAAATTTACATCGAAAATAACGGCATGCCTTGTTCGCAACCATTGACAACCATCCTGAGCAGCATCGGAAGTATGGGCGCGTGGTAGCACAACAGCAAACGAATTCGATACCATGCAGGACTCATAATCCATTGTACACACTAAACATGGAGACATGTATGTTGATCATAATGGACTAAGATCAATCATCCCTATGAAGGGTGCTGCACTCAGCGACGTTTCATTACGAATCCGGGCAGCTTCAGAACGGGTTAAGCGTGGTTGCCATACATTTCAATGGTTAGATGAAGAAGAGGCACGGTCCCTGCCTTGGCACAACCATTGCTGCAAACCGGTGGAGAGTACAACGCCGCCCTCAATCAAGGCAATGTCGTGACATGGTGCTGGGCCTACGTCATCCTCACTTTCCTCTTCATCTCCTTTGTCCGGGCTATTGTCACCAAACACCCCCTCAGTTGTTTCATATTCCACTTCCTCGGCCACAAGGGCACCTTCAGGGGTGTGGGACCAAAATCCTGCAAGCTCATACATGACTTTGCGGCTCAATTCAAAATTGATGAAATGGAATAGAACATGTATGCGCCATTGCAACTGACATGCACCCTTCAAGCCCCTGCCACACCAAATGGCCGAATACTGGTGAAAATGTGTTCAACACGTGCCCTGAAAAACGCATGGATCTGGTTGTACCTATCCTTACAGGCCGGAAGAGGCCTCCCCTTGGTTTGCAGTAGGGTGCCGCTGGACGAAAAGTGCCATTGTAGCTTGGCGTAACTTGGCGTATCCACCCAATTATCGGGGAGTACTTTTTGCAAACCTTCTCAAGGATCACCAAGGGCACCAAAAAGATCTTCTTGGGTCATGACCACTGGCACACACCCCAATACCCCCCCCCCCCCTAATTGACCCCCCCCCCCAATTGACCCCCTTGGGATTTCCCAACTCTCCTTTGCCACACAGGGTTTTGCTATGAGACAGGGCATTCTTGCCTTTGGCCCGCGGGCTGTGCTTCCTGAAAATCCCAATGTGGGTGCTGCCATTATTTCCGGACCTGTACCTCAACCTAGCAAAGGTGAAGAGGTGGTTGAGGATGTGGCACCTAAAGGACGTAGAGATTTGGATAATTACAAACGGGCCGAGATTTTGAACTACCTCAACAAGCACACCAAAAAAGAGACCTTGGTCAAATACCCGGAAATTTCGGAGTCAACTTTGAAAAGAATGCATCGGCAGGAAAGTCTATCCGGGTCATGGTCCATCAAGGGTTTGGCAAAATGAAGTGCCAGAAGGATTTTCGAAAAAATGCTGCCTTGGGAGCTGCGATGTATGACTTCTTTATTTCAATTCGTGAAGCAAATGGTGCTGTTGGCCGTTCCCTTTTGGAAGAGTGGGTTGGTTCGCAGCCAAAAGATGTGCAAAAGGAGTTTATGACTGTCAACTTTGAACAACGTAACCTTTTCTTCATGGGCCCCATGTAGGGCCAGCGGTTGGGGTCAGGTCGGGGTTAGGATTTCAGCCCCCCCCCCTCTAATTGACCCCCCCCCCAATTGACCCCCAATGGGGTTTGGGCCTCCCAAAGGGGGGTCAATTAGGGGGAGGGAGGGTGGTAGTACCATCATGCACCAAGAGGGTACCATCCCTGCGTCCCCCCCGCGTCCCACCCTACCGGTTTTGAGGCATTTTGGGAAAACGTGTAGATATGTAGTAGAGAGTGGTAGAATGTGTACTTCTTCTAACACGTTTTGGTGGTACTTGCCGTCATTTCTCCATGGAGAAAAAGCATGTTAACACGGCCGGCAAACTCAGAGGTGAAAAATACCCCCCCACCCCCTACTATGTGGTGTTAACACAGCCCCAACACAGAGGTGAAAAATACCCCCCCCACCCCCCCCTGCCTACACCTGCCAAAACCACAAGACGGGGGCGTTGTGATGTGTTGTGATGTGATGTGATGTGTTGTGTTGTGTTGTGTTGTGTTGTGTTGTGTTGTGTTGTGTTGTGCTGTGTTGTGTCGTGTCGTGTTGTGTTGACAACACAACACGACACAACACGACACAACACGACACAACACAACACAACACAACACAACACAACACGACACAACACAACACAACACAACACAACACAACACAATGCAACGCAACACAAATTCTCTAGGCAATGTTAACACAGGCCCAACACGGGAGGTGAAAAATACCCCCCCCCACCCCTTACCGTGTAGTGTTAACACAGCCCCAACACGGAGGTGAAAAATACCCCCCCCCCTCCTGCCTGTTCTCCCATGCAGCTCAAAATGCTCTTGAAATTGTTGCTATTTCTAGTTCTGCCGCTCCCTTTGTTGGGAAGCTTCAAATGTTACCAACACTTCCTTGGGATGGAAGTCTCCTTCAGAGCCTTTTGTTGTGTTTGGTGGCTATTTCGCCAAAACACGCTGTTTTCAAAGTAGGTGAGAAAATCTGCCACAAGCACCTTGGCCAAAAATGGGTGTCAAGAACACGAGCTCATTGTTGGTTGAGCAGCTAGTGCCCAACCAGTGGGTCGTTGACCCCAAACAAATCAAAAATGATCACCACACCCCGGGCAAGACTGCCAATGGTAGTGTAAGTAATGTACTATGGGAGCGATCTTGTTCTCGGTGCTTACTAGTTGTGGGGCGAGCAGTAGCTTCATGATGCACTGCAGATACCCAACAAAGGTTGTGCAACTAAGGGTGTGGTAGAGGAAACAATGCCCTCTCTCGCTTCCCTCATCTCATCAATTTTGGACCCGTGAGATACAAATGTTTGATGACGAAACTTTTCAAGGAGGAAAGCAAACAGCAATCTCGGACCACAAAATAGGTGAAAGCTCCGTGGAAGCCACTGATGTCTCCATGAGTGACCACAAGTTAACATGCAGCGCATGTCACATATGGCCTTTGCACTCACGGTGGTGGGTGGAGTGAGAACACATCCTCTTTGTGACAATATGTTGTTTGCACTTTAGCCTGTGACTGATCATCGAGGATTTGTTTTGCCTGTGCTTGCCCGCAAATGTTTGAATGAACCCTATCTTCGTGGGCTCAAAGATGAGGAAAACCCTCGTGTCGCACATCCTTAGGTGGGGGTAGAAGCCGCCACAAAATGAATGAAAGAATGCATGTCGCGCATCCTCATTACAAAAAAGTATGCCGACTCAGGAACAAACGACAAGAAACAGCCAAAGCAAGGAGCGATGAGGACATGAAGAACACATGAAATGGACCACGATATCATGGAAAAATAGGCTCTTGTACATTGCTTTTCCTATCCTGCAGTTAGGTTCCTCCACCGAAATCTGTGAGCATCACATACACAATGCACGTGTAGATTGATTGCGAGCCAACGAAGCGGAAAGTGTCGATGGCACGGACGATGTTCTCGTGCTTTAGCTTCTCGAGACGTTGAGCTTCCCGTCGAAACAGTTGTGCGGCACACTCAGAAGTCTCTGGCATAATCTGGCATGATGGAGTGCATTGAGGAGGTGGTTGCAATAGCCGCACCCCTGCTTCACAGCAAGGTGTCTCTCATGTTTGGAAACAAGCCTTCATGGAACACTACACTCGGAAAGGGAGGAGTAGGAGGCGAATGAGGAGTATGGGCAACCGGCCCCATGCATTCCGTGACGCGCCAAATGGAGCAAAACCATTTTGCAATGCTATCGATGAGCAACTCCTCATGGTCTTTGGTACTCATGTGAATCGTGTTCCTTTTTTGTTTGTTGACCACTTCCTTTTTGCTTTTGACCGTTGACCATTGAATGCAAATTGCGAAAATCAGGACTCGTGACGTCTCGGCTGAAAGCTGTCGTGTGGCAAGGTGGCAATGTGTTGGCCTTGGGTGGCTACCCCCCCCCCCCCACACGTGATTGTAGGCCCACCGGCAATTCCCACTTTATAAACCCACCCCATGTTTAGGGCCATTCACGGAAAAAAAATTAAAGGCTCACTTTCAAACTGTACACATTACTATACAAGACCCACCCAGGAAAGTTTTGCAGCATACAAGGAAATAAAGGAGAAGTGTCAAACGTGGAACCTGAAATTTTCTTCATGGATCATTGTTTCAATTTGTTATGTGATTATTTGCATCATGATGTGATGACATGTTATGACATGTGATGGCATGTGATGACACAATGAAGATGTCATTGCCCGCGAAAAAAAAATGAAGATGAAAAAAGTTGCAAACCGGCATGCTTCGGTTATTGAGAAAGCAAGTCCCAAAAATTTACAAGACCCAAGTTTATAGTCCAGGGGGGGGGGGGGGGGGTAGCCCATCATGTGACCAAGATCGTGAAAAAATAGCACGCCCAAACGTGCCCGAAAATTGTGCATGAAATTCGAAAAAAGTTTCTTTTCGGCTTCTTTCATCTTTCTTTTCCTATCTTCGTCCATCGTTCAGAAACTAAACTCAAATGCGTGCGTGAATGAATATCAATACCGTTCAATATTGGTTTGACCCTGCTACATAGCAAGCGCAAGACCACACAAACAATTCACGCTTCGTTGCTATAGCGCCTCAAACCCCGGTGAGATCCCACCACGGTGCATAGTGACTACACGACGATGATGTGATGTTATCACCACAACAATATGTCATTCCCGTCCGTAGTTCTACTTTGGTGATGGGGCCATGCCAACCCTCTCTTTTTGTTGCGTGCCGAAGATTATGTTGTCTGCACGTAGACATAAAAAAATATTTGGAGCAAACACGATTGGAGCCACGCCACCCAACCCATGGCAGCCTCCCTATCCATCACGTTCATGCATAGAAGAAGAACCACCAGAGAATATCAAGGATAATGCTCACTTTAAAACCCGAATTCGGGTGATTATCATTGGTGCAAAAAGGTAGTGAACTTCAGGCTCAAAATTGTTGGTGGCTCCGCAGCGTAGCATTCCACACGTGGATGCACACGTGATTTCATCATGAGTATCTTTTGACGTCTTGGTTCCAATCCGCAAACTGGTACTTTTAATCTTGCAACTATCAAAGGGGGCAACTCAACGTGACATCTTTGCCAATCCAAGTTGAAAACCACTAATAAAGCATTCACGGCATGGCTCACTTTGAAGTACCTTGATAGCCACCGTGTTGAAACTGCCTTTTGAAGCTTCAGCCTTGAACACTTCTGCGAAGCACCCTACACAACGAACAGTGGTGTGGAATTGGGGTGTAGAGGCCAGGGAGCTGAGACCTTTGGTGAGGTTGGTCGGGGATAAAATGCGAGGCACGCGGTTGCAATTTGCGCCATCAAGATTTCGCTAGCGCACCGAAAACCCGCAAATACGAGCAAGCGAGGGTAGAATGTGAAGGCAAAATGTCAAGGGCAAGATTGTGAAAGGCTAAATGTGAAAGGCTAAATGTGAAAGGCTAAATGTGAAGGGTCAAATGCGAAGGGTAAAATGTAAACAACACAATGCAAACGCAATGACAGAGCAAAAAGGGTAGGTTGTGAACGGCAAACTGCGAAGGGTAAACTGTGAAGTAGAATGTGACATGGTGGAAAATCCAAACTTCACAAAGGAACTGTTCAATGAAATTCAAATGTTGTGCCTTTCGGGGAGCATTCTACAATCCAAACATGTCACACACGTCACATTGTGCATACCCGTTCCGAGCTGCTTAGTAATGTTGTAGGTTATCCCATCATTCTCCAAATGGCCCCCGGCCGCGATCTCCGTTTGGCATTGCCCCCTCCGTTGTGCTCCCGCCGTGGCCGGGGATGATGCAGGCCCACCAAGAATGAAGGAACCCGAATTCGCATTTCTTGTGGCCATCGGCGTAGGATTTGTTGGTTGCGTGACACTCGGGTACGTATATTGGTAGGTCGGATACCCACCGCTAGAAGTACGTCCGTATCCTCGTTGAGAGGGGTACATTTGAGGATAATTCTGCATTTTCGGACCTTTTTGTAAGTGAAATGATTAAAATTAACCACCAATATACGATCTCGTAGCACAAAAGCGGCAATCACACCACTCCTAGGTGTGAAAAAACTTAAATTGCGGAGACTTGTTGCAAACGTGTTTTTTTGACCTAAGAGAGTCGAAAATGTCAAACTCCCCGCACTTTCCTGGAGTTCATATGGTTCTCAACCCAAATCCAATCCAAAATGAAACTTCTCAAGCGGCACAACATGAGAAACCGTCATTTTTTTGCACCTTTTCCACCTTTCGGCAGCATTATAACACACCTTTGCTTGCGTGACAAGTGATACAAGAGCCTTTCCCCTTCTGACATTGTGGTACGTTTGTAAGGGGAAAACACTTCAAGGCAAGATATCGCAGCTGTGATTTTTATATTGAACGATTTGCTTGGAACGACCTGGTGCATTGCAATGGGACATGCCCTGAACCATCCGGTTTCGTCACAATGGGCAGCAAAACGATGGATTGCTGAAAGTGTTACCAATCGATAAATATGAGGCACACTAGACATGGAGGCCATCGAATTCCGAGTTTGCAGCCGTACACCTCAAGGGTTAAATTTCGGCATCGCAATTCACACGCGCACGCGCACTGATATGCGGAATACCAGGAGTCGAAATTGTGCCAATTTTACAGGCATGTCGACAAATTTTGACAATTTTTTCGAACGGAATATGAATCGACGAAAAGAATGCGCCAACTGTGCACACGATTTGGGCTGGCGTTTTGACGTGTCAGTCATACCCCCCTGTGGTGGGAATCCATCATACGAGGACGGCTAGCCAGGATAAACATGTCAAGCAAAACCGCAACATATGCTAAGCGAGCATTCACACACTTGAAGCGAAGCGACGCACACACTACACGACACAGATTGACACTTTCTGCGTTGCGGAATGGTGCAATGTGCACACCTATCACCGGCGATGGCTGTAGTTTTCACACCCAATGCACTATCAACCGTAAACCACATAACACAACACCACGACGCGCCACACCAGTGGACAAAAGACCGTGAATCCACACCACACTTGTGGTACAAGGAGTAGGTGGGTGCGGTTCGCCACAAGACCAACGATCCGTGGACAACCTACCACACGTCATTGTACCTACGTTGGCATTGAGTTGGAGAAAACACAAGGGTAGGCTTGGGGGAAGGATGTAAGTCTCAAGCCAAATACAACCGGTTTGTCACGAGATCCATTTCTCATGTGTGAATTGAAGGACTACCTTTGTTCACACCCCACCATGCTTAATTGATTGAAATGGCTTAGGAGGAGAAAGATTACCCGGTCGGCGCATTGTGCCTCAAGCTCGGTAGGACACGGTCAATCGAGGATTTGCTTGCTTGTTGTGGTTTGACTCATCCAGCACGCTCTTTGGTTGCACTCGTGCACACTACGTCGGGTGTTGAGTTGTGATTTTTTTGTTCGTTGTGGATGTTGCGCGTGCCCTGGACCGGAGTGTAATGTGTGTTTCCCATTTAGAGCTTGCGTCCTTGAGATGCCCCCTGCAATGATGTCGCCCCCATGTAAGCGTTGGAGTTCACGCAGGGCACTCGGATGCCCATCGTACGTGGGCGAATAGATGCACATGTATTCAATGCACCTCCCTTTTAGAATGGTCCGCACAATCCGTAGAATCCAGAGGGGGGGCAAGGCTAGGATCCACGGAATCCACGGCGTCACGAACCTCCCATGTCTATTGAGCAAAAACGTACAATGCTATTTGATTTTGCTATTTTACCAACGAAACGTTGAGAAGCCGAAGAGACCTTTGGACGGATTGGGTCGCTACGAGGTCGCTCACAGGGGAGTTCGGTGCTGAAAGCACACCGATGAGTTGTTCGGCCCTTTGCTTTCGTTTGCCTAGCGTGCTTTCTCCCCATTGAGCACACGCATACTAAGTGAATGTGGCCGGGCAATAGGAGGTAGGCAACAAAGTATCGCGGCACAATCGAGGCCAGCATTGGAGCACATAGCTGTTCATTCCGATGAGGTTGACAAGATAGTGTGAAAGAATATGATGGGATGCCACAAGTGTTGCCTGTTGCGTTGCCAAAGATGATCAAATCGGAGAGTACAACTGAGTAACTGATTCCTGTTTCAGACGTGCTCTTGATTGGCGGAAGCTCCATCCAAAGAGTCCGAAAAATGTTGCAGGCTGATTCTACCCCCAACACAGATGGAAGGTATGGCACATGTGTTTAGATTGAGTGGTATGGGTGGATTGGGTCGTTATTGTTGTTTCTTGCATGGGGCCTCGGTGGCGTTGAATGGGACAAGTTCTTGTTTGGAGGGGTTTGAATGTTCTACCGTGGATTCCGCACGCGTGTCCCGCCCCCCGCCCCCTCCGTGCTTCCTTGCTTCCTATTTGTCATTTCTATAAGGAAAACGGGCTATTAACCCGTTTTTTTTGGTAAAAAAACGGGTTAATAGCCCGTTTTTTTTTTGAAAAAGGGTTTTACAGCCCGTTTTTTTTTTGGTAAAAAAACGGGTTGTCCGGCCAACGCCGGGGACAGCCCGTTTTCTCCAGTTGTCTCCGGACAGCCCGTTTTTTTTCCCCCCAACAACCACCCAAGTGTCCGGTGTGGGTTCCCCTTGCCCAGCAAAGCACCCTTTGAGAAGAAGCAAAGCTAGAGACTGATATACAAACTCAAATGTTGGATGACGTGAATAAAAACCCTGCCACCGGCATGGGGAAAAACGTCTCCACTGTACATACACTGCACAGGATAGTTTTGAATAGTCACCTTTGGTTAGCATGTTAGTTTCGATGATTTTGTCCTCCGAATCCGAGTACCATGTGGTACCATGAGAAGGAAAGGATGGAAATAGGGTTAGAGCGAGGCATTCGCCGAATCCGAATTATAAAATCACTTCAATAAAACTCACTCCTGTGCGCAACAAGGGCCAAGCATGGAACCATCTTTGGCACCCTTCCCCATGCACGTTTCATGGTATGGTGCATTGCACATAGCGCAAAAAACGCGGGTCATGCCGCGCAACTTACGCCACACATTAATCTCACGTGAGCACCTATGATAGATGAATTCAGCTGCAACCCGGCGTTCTGCAGCCGGTGCCTTGGGCCGTCGCATCTTAGGGAAAGGCATGGGAGCATCAGACAGATCCTGCGAAATACGGGCATTTTCAGCACTTGGGGGAGCCGCATAAGCAGCAGCCTTATACTCTTCGCGTCCTTGGTCAAAAGACCGCTTGAGGGAAACCTGGGTCAAGGGCCGCTCTTCATAATCCCATTCTGAGTTAGAAGACGCACTCTTACAATCAGCAAGCAAGTCCACCGAGCAAGCCGATTGTGAGGAGGTCACACTAATCTTTCCTGGGCTCGAATCTGCCACAGGTGCAATGGGGGCTACCTGTTCAGGCACGGGAGGAACATCCACAGGTGCAATGGGGGCTACCTGTTCGGGCACGTGAGGAACATCCACAGGTGCAATGGGGGCTACCTGTTCGGGCACATGAGGAACATCTTGAGCAGGGGATGCCACTACACCAGCAACAACCTCAGCATTATTCTCGGGGATGCCGAGCGAGGTGCTTTCCAAAAGAAAGTCCTCGTCCAAGAGGCCAGGCGCTGGGGGCTTAGAGGCTGGAGCATGTCCACTCAAGATGCCTGCCACTTTGTGAGCAGTGTCCCTTGATGCTTGGTGATACACCATCATTGTGTTGGGCCTTACTTTAAAGTACTTAGAAGTCTCGGGCAATGGCAACCCTGAGTTAGCAGCTTTAGTCATGGCTGCACGTCGAGCCAAGTCCTTGAACACCAATTTGCGTTTAAGTACCTTAGAGGCCCAATCAGCAGCGCCCTAGCAAAGTTCAGTGGTACCACGTTCTTGGCCAAGCTGGATTTGGTGGAATTTGATACGACGGAAAAGAGGGCCTTTTGAGGCAACAATGCAAGCTGCCTCTTGTAGGCTTCAATGGCACAAAAGCGCTTGTCGGGAGAAGGGAAAATGGTCTCACTGTACGGTTCATTGCCCACATTCATCAGCGTGCCTTGCATGTTTTTCATCGTTCCTAAGTGAAACTTCAGTGACTCCACACCATCCACCTCCTCAAGAGACAAAGATGTGTCTTGGAATTTCATCAAGCTATCACCTCTAAGGCCAGTTCGAAAACCTAAAATCATGATGTTGAATCGCTGGGTCTCAAACGCCGAGGCAAAGTTAGTCTTCTTATACAACGTCTCAAGGTCTTCATCTTTTAGAACACTAGTCGGAGGTTGTTCTGCACTTGTGCCTGCTTTGTGGTCAAGATGCCTTGTAGCACATTGCTTAGTAAACGTGTCGAACAAGGGGAACTGAGTTGTTGAAGACATCACGAGTTTGGGGACACCACCACCTTTGTTGAACACGGAACCAATGGCATTGATGTATGTTCTGAACGTTGTTGCACCCAATTTTCGGAATGGGATGTTATGTTCAACACATATTTTGCGCCGTTGCTCAAGAATTTGTAGTTGTTTGTCCTCTTTGTCAGTGAGCAACTCGGCATGCAACACGAAGCGCCCAAAGTCAACAAGAAGATTGTCCACTTGTGGTGGCAATCTATTGGTCTTTTCCAACATCTCCACAAATTGCAGTAGCGCTTTCACGGAGCTTTGCGCGGTGCCACGTGTTCCGGCTTTTCCTTGGATTGGTTCGTCGTCAAAAACTCCCTCAAAGATTTCCGAGTTCTGGTTTCCATTGAAACCGTCCAAGGCAGTTTGTAGAACACAGATGAACTCTTGCGTTGTAGGAGGTGCATTCATGGCTGCCTCCAAGAGATTTTGAAGTCGTTTGGCCATTTTTAGGTCCGAAAGCTGAAGAGCACAGCAAAATTGGTCCAAATATGCCCAAAAGGAGAGTTGCAAAAAATCAACCTCCTATTGATGTTACTCCTTTTTCTTTGGGGCCCCTGATGATGTCATCATGTGGCATCCACACACCCAAAACGGTTTTTTTCGGTTGAAAAATGGAAAATTTTAAAGTGCCTTGTTTTGGCTCCGTTGCAACCCCCTAGCGCTAAAAACAGGTCACAACCCGTTTTTTTTCGGTAAAAAAACGGGCTGTCCAGAGACAGCCCGTTTTTTTTGGTAAAAAAACGGGCTGTCCAGAGACAGCCCGTTTTTTTTTGGTAAAAAAACGGGTTGTCCGGAGACAGCCCGTTTTTTTTTGGTAAAAAAACGGGTTGTGTGGCTGGGGACGGACAACCCGTTTTTTTACCAAAAAAAAACGGGCTGTTAACCCTTTTTTAATCTTCCAATCATCCAAATCACTAGGTCTCAAGGTAAATTACTAGCAGGTCTCATACCCCCCATAGCGGATGTCTAGTGGCTTGCATTTGGGGATCGTAAGGTGGTTTGGGACGAGAGCAAGAGTGGTGACGGTCTGGAGTCGGTGGATGGCATGAGTAGAGGGGGGTCTTGATGAAAGTAGTGTCCAAGAGATGCGTCTCTAAATTATTGGTGCACCCACCTACCATCGCTTTGCACGCCAACCGCGGTCCGCTGACGATGAAGGCTTTGCAAAGGAGCAGCCCCAAACAGTCTTCTACAGCGGTTTGTTCTAGGAAGGCCGATGTCCGTTGGAGGGTTCAAGATTCTACCCGCACGATGCGAGGGTGGCGATGCAAGCAGCGCCTTGTCTGGACTCAAACCAGACAGTCTCCATTGTCGGCGTAGAAACACGGTCCCTCCTTCAAAAACCCCTCCTCCTATACGGTGCACCTCGGCTCGCCCGCCATTAGCGCCGCTATGCAACCACGTTTCCGTTTGCGGGCTCAATACTTCAGACGGAGAGTTTGTGCCTCTAGCTCCATAGGCCTACGCCTTCGGCTGTCCCTGTGGACTGTGTTTGCCTTTCAGGAAATGTATTATTTTGGGGCTCGGGTGGAACGTGCGAGACGAGGAGTTTCGCGAATATTTTGCGCGATTTGGAACCGTTGAGGAGTCGATCATCATTAAAGACTCGATGACTGGGAAGTCGCGGGGTATGAGAGTCATTGTCTCTTCGTTCGTGCAACAACAGACGGTATGAGACACACGGCCCGGTACAAAGGGCCATGGGAACAACGGAGGATGCGACTCAGGAGCGATCCTCCGTTTTTGGTTGGAAGTCCCGTGTTCGGATTAATCCTGTGTCTGAAGATCTGAAGATGTAATTAAGAAGTAATCACAAAGAGAAGCGATGCAGAACTCAAGAGGCGAAGGGCCCAGGTACACATACAAAGACAAAGAGAGCGAAGCATGAGAGGCACCGAACAGCAGGGGTCGCGTGCCCTGTGGGGGAAGTGGGAGGTGTTACCGTGTCCTGCAGAATTCCACAGGCGCATTGCTGTGATCCAGGATTTGGATTCGTGACCTTCACCGCTCCTGAGGCAGCACAGGCCTTACTCAACGAGCACCGCATCATGGGGCTGGAGATTAATGGCAAGCGCATTGATCCGAAGTTGGTATGCTTGCCATGCACAATGGTGGGGGGCAATGCGCGCATCAGTGACGGTCGAGAAAAGGCCAAGGGGCAACAGCAACAGCCCAGGCAGACTCGAGGTGCTTTCGTGCTGCGCTGCCTGCTTGTGTTCTCAGTGTGTCCATTTCCACGCCACTGCGTACATGGTTGCACCGCAAAATTCAACAATTCCATCCTCCCCTGCACTTGTAACCTCAACACCCTCAATGAACGACCATCAACTGCCCTTTCTATCTCGGTCCTACGCCACCATCCACTATTCTCAGATCAGGACGAGCTGTCTTTAAGGCACTCGGATATGCATGATGAGTGGATTGCCGGATCTGGCAGATACCCCCGATACACTTGATGGTCGGACCGCAGTTTTTTTGCGGGAGCGGGGGCAAATTAATTAGATCACGAGTTATGGGGCACAAGATTTATGCTCACGGTCAATCTGCTTTCTTGGGGATTCAATGGGCCGACCTCCTCGACTGCCTGGGAGCTTACCCAGCCACGGCGGGGGGGGGGAGGGGGGGGGGGGGCTCGGGCCGTGCCGTGCCACGGTGCCGCCACATAGGGTGCGTCGTGTCACACGGGGCCGCCGCTGTGTCGTGTTGTGTGAGGGTGATCGGCACTTGTGTCACCTGTGCCAGCCGTGCCACCATGACACGGAGGGGGGGGGGAGGGGGGGGGGGGGCATCGGAAAGTGTGCCGCGGCACGTGCCGTGACATGGGTAAGCTCCCTGGTGGCCCTTGTAAGCGATGGTGGAAGTGTCATGGGTGCCTTTGTCGATCCATCGGATTGCATGGGTCAATGATAGTGCACATCAGGCCATGCGGTCTATTGCCTGTTGCCGCATCGAAAGCAGCAAATAATCCCTGGCTCACAGCCCTTGTGTGTGCCTCCCTTGCGGCAATGCATCCTTTGCAGAAATGAGAAATCAGAAATGAGAAATGTTGTGGTGTATTTTGCAAAATGGCAATGCTCGGTGCGAGGCAAACACCCCTCAATGATAGGCCCTCTGTTGCACACCATGACTGATGGGCTGAGCCGCACACAACTCGTCCAAAATGGCGAGCGAGCCAGCAACAGTCAGGAAATAATTTCAATGGAGCCTCCACCGCCATTAGTTCGTCCAGGCATGAGGGAGTCTGGGAGGATAGATCGAGCACCCAAATCTAGCGAAAGAAATTGGCGCGGCGGGGTCCACAATTCCTGGGTGTTCCTCGGCAGCACCAGCCACGAGTAAGGGTATTTGCACTACAGGGTTGGGACTGGGTTCTTGCAACTGAGGTGGTTGACAACCCATCACCCGACCACTTCACACTTACCCAGGGGCACCATGGCGGCACCCAGGGGGCACCATGGCAGCACCCAGGGGGCACCATACTTGCATCATGGCGTTGTGCACCGGATGCCGCGGACACCCACAGAGGTTGTGTCATGTTGATGCAGCGCAAGTATGCTGTGGCAATGCCGGCCCCAAGATGTTGGTGGATTGACCAGGCGGTGTTCCCGGACCCCATACCAGTACCCCCCACCACGCGTCCCCAGCAAACACTTAAGTCCAAAGAAGAAAACACAGTCTGAACACCAAGCGGTCGTTGGACACAGCATTCATTGCGTGTGGAAACATGTGGCCAGCATATGAGGCGCCAATAAAACCTCTGTGAGCACAAGGGACTCAGTTTCAGCGATGCAGAGGAAGGTGTCCGGAGATTTGATTCCAGAACGCGTTTCAAGGTGTATCCTGTGTGCTGCGAACGTTGGTACCAGTCACCGTTTCCGAACTGCGCCGCTCAGCAAGCCTGGCAAACTCCTGAAGGGGGATTCTGGCGTGGCGGTATGACCCCTGACAAGGATTCCTGCCGGCGGATTGTAGGAATACTTTCGGCATTTTCGCTCTGCCACCGGTTTGGTCTTCACGGGGCCCAGAGTTGTGGCCTGCGGACCACCCGGATGGGCTGAGATTGTACACGAGGATCCCGTAGTGCTGTCAGGGCGTGCAAGTGTGACGTGTGGTTTGTGTGGTGGTGCGGTCGGATTACAGCTGACGGCCCTGGCCCCGTGCCCCGTTGCATTTCATGTCAAGGGAGCCGAACGTCGTCCACATCGAAGGTGAGAGAAATACATAAAGACGGCCCAAAATGGGCCCGCGGAACTCTGCACCGCCCCAACACGAAAAGTGCAACACCAGAGCCCCTCTAGCCCCCCCCCCCCCCAGCCAACATCAGCCATATTGCCACTTTTGTAGGATTGTCTGATAGGGCTCTAGGGGAGGTGATGACCCCCACCGCATATTCATTCGACTGTGTCGTGCCATGCGTCTTGCCGGTGCTGTTTTCTGCCCCGAGAGAGGTTGCTCGTGTTGTTTGGGAGCTGACGGGGGTGCGAAACTGCAACGCAACTTGGCACGCAACTGCGAGGGGAGCGCCTCGTGGACAGCCCGCTTTGTATAGCGTGGCAACAATGCGGAAGCCGACTGGGTCTTCGGCATCAATGTGCCCAGCTACTGTCTCCCTGACGGCAGGTGCCAGGCTCAATGGCGTTTGTAACCGACAGTAACCACCCCACAGGCTTTGGCAACCTCCTGCAACCGCTTATCTAACCGCTTCTGGGGCGGCCTCTCAGGTCCCTTCCCTGACATGAGTTGGCCATCCTTTGCAAAGGACCCAGTTTCCCACCACGTTCCTACTGCGTGGCACAATGTCCTGCACAATCTTCCCCCTTGAGGCCACATTGCAAACTGAGTTTCTGTGATGTACGCCAAGTCGATTTGCCGTATGGACCCCAAACGGTGTTACCTCCAAGAATCCTGTTCATTGGCCGCCCTCAAGATAATGTACGGTGCTTCACCCATCCCGAAAGGAAAGCTGCTCCGGCTCGCCCCCCATTTCTGAGGAATTGAGTGTGCCCCCCCCCCCCAGTTTTCAATGAATCAGCTGCGGGGCGTGGATTCGAAATGCAACTTGTCCCAAAAGCCTAAGAGCGGGGAGAGTTTGGTCCTGTGTTGTTTGTCCCCACCGGTACTACTGTATCTGGTTCATACAGGGGGGCGTCGCGGACGGTATTGCGGGGCACATCACATGAATCCTGAAGGGGGAAGATTGTGCAGGACATTGTGCCACGCAGTAGGAACGTGGTGGGAAACTGGGTCCTTTGCAAAGGATGGCCAACTCATGTCAGGGAAGGGACCTGAGAGGCCGCCCCAGAAGCGGTTAGATAAGCGGTTGCAGGAGGTTGCCAAAGCCTGTGGGGTGGTTACTGTCGGTTACAAACGCCATTGAGCCTGGCACCTGCCGTCAGGGAGACAGTAGCTGGGCATAAGGCCGGGCGCCCTGGAGGGGGGGGGGTACCGCCCCCCTTCCCATGCATCCCTGGCCCAACGCTAACACTGGAAGGTCTGATTGAAGGGCACTCAAGATTGAGGAATCGGTGTTTTTTCAGGGAGGGCTTTGCAGTGTCTTGGACTGTGATACGCTGTTGAGTATTCGCTCCTGCAGGCTGTCCCCAAAGGCGAGGTCATGCCGGTGCAGAAGGCGCCGCCAATGGCTGTGCGCGGGCCTCCGAAGCCTCAGACGTTTCCCAGGCCTGTGCCGCCAACGAGAACAAACAGAATTTTCGTGGGGCGCCTTCCACCGAACATCACTGCCGGTAAGTCTTGTGCATGAGGGATGGGGTGTTACACAGGGAGTGCATTGGGCCCAGGGGTTGCTGCTTTGCATGGTGGCGCCCCCCCCCCCCCAAGGGGAGGACACACACTGAGAAAAACCCTGTGCCAGATCATTTTAGAAGCCGACAAATCAGCTGTGCCTAAAATTTCCAACAGACATGGTCTACTTCACTACAGCCAGACTAGACTCCACAGCAGACTCCCCATGCACAAGCACACGACGCGTAACCAAGAGACGCCATTCCATTCCCTGTGGACAGCTCCACACATCCTGCTGCGGGATGCTGCAACGAACGCGAATGTCCTGGTGTGCAGTGACTGGGCTGTTTTGGCGATTTGGAGCGTGTAAATATCCTCCAAGCCCTACGGTGGGTGCTGGTGTCCTCGGCAATTGCTCGCCAATGTGAGCAGTGCCGGCCTCAGTGCAACGCTTCAGTCGTGCCTCTGTTGAACAGGGGCAGTTCTGGCGCGGGCACTCATAAAACCTTTGCTGCGATGTGCCGTATGTACAGGGGGATGCAGCCGTGCACACCCACTATAGACCCCCACTTCCTGTGCCCTGCCCCACACCCTCTGCAATCCCACTCCCGATGCTACCGACAATACATGACAACTTCGTTGCCATATCCCCCGTACTCACCGTGTGCGTCAACACTGGCTGTGAGTGAAACAGTTTTCAGCACCCAGAGAGTCTTTCCTTCCTTCACTGTCTCAGGCCGACAAGATTCCACGGCTTGCCCCCGGGCATTTGATTGTATGGTGCTGGGCTCGACTGCCACAGTGTGCTGAAGCTTAAGCCAGGGGGGTGGGGGTGATTGGAGAGACTCACCCACTACAGATTTGTGGAAAACCCAGGGGCCCAGAAATGCCCCACCCCCATGGGATGGGGGGGGGTTGGGTTGGACCCCACCCACAGGCCCAGCCACGCACCCAAAAGCAGAAAGGGGGCACATTCTTTGCTTCCGGCGCCTTCGGCGCCACCCACCCCAAAATGTCCTACCCGCCGGGGGGAGGGAGGGGCGTTTGGCACAAGGCCTTGGTGGTTGGCTCTGTTAGCCTGTGGCAGTGCCTATTGGCCTCTCGCCCTTGAACCTTCTGCTATGACACGCGGGCATCCGCACTGCCGCGGGCATCCACCTGCCTGGGGGGGGAATCCAGAATGCACCTTCTGCCCATGGCGTCCTCCCCTGACGGCCTGATCAGTGCCCGGTATGCGGTCATCATGACGACCCCAGGCTGAGAGGTGCTCACCAGAACCAGCAACGTGAATGTCACACAAGGCCATGGGTGGGTGGGGGGTGTTGGACACTCACCCGCGCAGAATTTCTGAAACCCCCCCCCCCAAGGGGAGGACACACACTGAGAAAAACCCTGTGCCAGATCACTTTAGAAGCCGACAAATCAGCTGCGCCTAAAATTTCCAACAGACATGGTCTACTTCACTGCAGCCAGACTGGACTCCACAGCAGACTCCCCATGCACAAGCACACGACGCCTAACCAAGAGACGCCATTCCATTCCCTGTGGACAGCTCCACACATCCTGGCACCTTGTTTCCACAACCCCCACTCCCACTTCCGATGCAATCCCACTCCCCGGGCACATCTCGCTGTGCATGTGTCCATTCTTCCTCAACACTAACACCTGATGTGGAAGCCCATTGCACATGCACAGCACCCCATTCCATGCATACAGCCCTCGTCCCTGTAAATGGCGATGGACCCAATAGTAAGCACCAGTCACAGTGCGGAGCATATGGAGTGGGGCTATGCGCAGGGAGTCGGACGCTCCAGGCTTTAGCATTACTTTAACACAGAGGAATTGAAGCGGCATTTCGACCAGTTCGGTGTCATCACCGACTGCTACATGCCGGTACACCATGCCACTGGCCGTCCCCGTGGCATCGGATTTGTGACGTTCAGTAGTCCGGAGGAGGTTGATGCCTTGGTGATGCAGAACCATGAGCTTCGCGGGCAAGTGATCGCAGTGGACCGCGCCGCACCCAAAAAAGAGGACGCAGAGCATGGGTCGATGTTTGGAGAAACAAACGTATGTGATACCGGCGTTGGGTCCCCTGGCAGTGCACACGCGTGTGGCAAAAGGGTCCTGCGGGACGCAGCACACGTGGCATTGTCTGTCGCACGTGCATGTGTCAGCATCAAGCCGCCCCCTTCGTGTGCACCAAGTAGCCCCACTCTCCCTTCCTCAATCCCCCGCTCCTACGGTCCATTCTTCTTTCTCGCCGCCCTCTTTCACCCTGTTTCCCCGTCCCTTGCTCTCACACCAGCACCGGTATGTCCTTGCGAGGGTCCTCAAGGAATGGGTACTAATTCCCATACATCAACACCGGTGATGTTTGCCATGGGCATCTCAACCTAGGCCGAGGTAGAGCGGGTGTCAAGCCCGAGCACGGAGCCTTGGGTTGCCGGGGTGTCAAGCTAGGCCTGGAGGGGGCAGCCTTGATTCGGGGATGGATGCGGGCGGTGTTAACATTCTGCATCGTTTGGGCGTGTACCCCCCCCCCCCCCTGTATAAGCTACGCCCTTGTCCAAGCTACAGTAAGCGTAGGGACCGTATTAATTTGGGACCTAATTTTAATTTGGTACCAAACGTAGTGCAGCCACATAAGACATGGGTTTGGTGACGGATTTGCGAGTCACGTAGAGTCATCGACACATTGGTTGTGAGTGTTTGCCCACTTGACCCAGATAGCTCTGATTTTGGGGATGTTTGTGCATTATATGCCCCTTTCTTGCACCAGCTCACCATGCAATCCTCTCTTTTTGGACGTGGGTGCCTGGTGTTGGTAGTTGTATGCGTCGCGCGCAAGCCACGCCCGTGTCCAAGCTACAGTGGGCGTAGGGACCGTATTAATTTGGGACCTAATTTTAATTTGGTATCAAATGTAGTGCAGCCACATAAGACACGGGTTTGGTGACGAATTCGCCAGTCACAGCCCCGCTCTCTTATAAACAAAGTCTGCCTCCTACCCCCCCCCCCCCCCTTGTAACAGCCTCGCCCGTGTCCAAGCTACAGTAGGCGTAGGGACCGTATTAATTTGGGACTTTGGTGTAGCTTATACAAGGGGGGGGGGGGCGGGGTACATCCTCAGACTGGGTCCGGGTCCGAGGGGTCCGAACCCCGCGCCTGGAGGCAATTTCGGTCAGTGGAGTGCCAAAGGTGGCAATTTTGATAACAAGGACCCTTGGGTAGGGTTGGGGGCGGTCCGAACCTTCTGCTTTGACGCCAGTTGGGGTGGTTTTCTCAACATTCTCCATTTTCCCGGCCCAAGCTTTCTTCGTGGCACTCCCTAGTGCTGGGACAGAACAATCCGCATGGATGATGCGCAATGGATCGTTGACAAACGGTGCCTGCCGTGCCGGGGCCACACACAAACGCTGGGTGATTGTGGGTGCATATCCCGTGCAATATCAGCACGACACACAAAAAAAAAAGCGGGTGGATTGTGGGAAGGCTTTTACTACAGCTCTTGTGCGCCCACGGCATACGCTTTCAATAATTGTACATAATCAACAACATAGCAATAGTACGAACCATATTTGGTGTCAACACCTGCCGAAAATTTTGCCGACACCCGCCGACACCTGCCCCTTTTTTCTGGCACCTGCTGACACCTGCAGAAAATTTTGGTGACCTCTGCCGACACCTGCTGGAGCTTGTGCTGACATCTGCCGGACTGTGTGATGTGTATGCATACAGGGGTCAAGTGTATTGCTGTTTGTGTTTTGGTTGCACTGTATCACAGACATTTTGAATAGTGTTTCCAATCTTTCAGCGGGAATCAGACAATAAGGCCACAAAGTGCTTTCTTCCTTGCCCACAATTGGAACAAAGGTAAATTTGCTGACCTCAAATCCCAAGCAAGCGGAGCGCTTCTAAGAGAGTCCCAATGATTGCTGTGTTCGCGTTTCGCTTTGACGAAGGCCTCTTCAACACACTCCCATGTCAGCAATAGAAAATCGCATCAAACAGACACGGAGGTGGTCCGAGGGTAGTTGGTGAATGTGAAGGGAAACTCGCGTGTACACGTTCGGCTTTTCTGTGGGATCGGAATCCACAAGGAAGCGGGAGTTCCTGATATGCATATGCGATACTGCACAGAGGCAAATAATGAGATCCCCTCCCCCCAGGCCACGGGGCCCAAACGGATGGGTGTGGGCGGGTCATACATTGCATATCATCACATAATGTGCAAACCGCAACCAAACCAATTTACATGGTATTGGCTGATTGGTGCTTGCTTGACATCGCATATTGCATAGATTTTTTGTGAGATGATGTGCTTGTTACCATTTGGTGCGTTTGCATTTGCCTTTGGTTGTTGCAGAATGCTGGATATCTGCCCAGTGGGTACTTCCTCTTGAAAGTTTCACCCAAACTCTCACGACCCAACGTGCTTCACTTTTTGATTTTCACACCCACATGTGTTGGCCTGTCCATGTCAGATCCTTGCAGCAGGGGAATATGAAGGTAAAGGAGAGGCCTGTGCATGTGGATGAGAAGAGTCTTTGTCTTTTGATCATGCATTTGTGGTACGGCCTGCTTGTTGTGGCAGACCCGAATCTGCTTGAGTAGCACCAGATTGAGCAACGGGAAGGCCCTGCCGGAGCCTAAGGCAAGGCTAGCAAACGGCCTTCTGTACTATGGCAATAAACTGGCATGGTGTACACTTACAGCTGCTTGAACGAAGTAGCTCAGAGGCGCTGTGACAGCAGAAAAAAAATGGTTACACTGTGGTAGCATAAGTGCTGGCTGCCTTGTGGCAGCAAAATGGGCTGCCACAGCCTGGCAGCAAAAAGGCTTCCTACAGCTGCAAAGGGCTTCCTACAGCTGCAAAGCAAAGAGACCTGCAGCACAACGGCTCACTGCAATCAGGTCATAATAGCACCTGCTAGTGTGTTGTAGCCATTAAACAACGTGCATTGTGGTGAAAAGGTTTGGTGCAATCTTGCAGCCAAAAATGCCCCCTACAGTCCAGCAAGAAAAAGGCCTGCTGTGCCGGAGAACAAACGGGCCTGCTGCGTTGTGGCAGCAAATGCGCCTTGTGCACCCTGGCAGCGAAACGGCTGTGGCACGTTGGAAAAGCAACAATGCATGCTGCTCCGTCTCGTACGTTTTCATGCCAACATGTTTTGAGTTTATCCCACACCATTCATATCCGCCTGTTTAAGTTTCACCAAGCACAATCTGCGCCCCTACCTTTGGTATCTCTGCATACCTTTGCGCCTGATGATTCCGTTTCACACCTTCCAGGTCCACATGAATCATGAATCTGTCTGTCACCCACATTTCATGCCCCAAGGTTCCTCATGCAGCATCGCACACACCCATGTTTCGATGGCGTCACGCACATTTCCCACCTGCACCTCTGAAAATGGCACCGTGTGAGCTGCAGGGTGGTAAACGCCCAAAGCCCAACAGTAGCCTCTCGTTTGAGTCAGGGGTGGGCACAAGTCCTGCCCCCACGGGCACCCTTGCCTGCAGAGTCTCACCTGGGGGCCTGACGGCAGCGGGACGGAGGGAGGGAGGGAAAATTGGTATTGGATAGTTCGGTGTGATTCCATGTCATTGATCCACATTTGGTAACCCGCTGCAGTGCATGTTCATCCTCCCTCCTCCTCTCACCATTTAAAGGCTTGGGCTCACCATTTAAAGGCTTGGGCTCACCAATTAAAGGCTTGGGCTCACCAATTAAAGGCTTGGGCTCACCATTTAAAGGCTTGGGCTCACCATTTGAAGGCTTGGGCTCACCATTTGAAGGCTTGGGCCCGCGGGGGTGCATGCCCATGCTCCTGCTGTCCAACACCAACCCACACGCCCCCGTCGACGGTGCTTCGTGTTGCGCAGGGCGCCGTCAACCTCACGCCCATGGGCAACGCCCTCTTCGACCCGACGGGGCAGTACGCGGGCTGGACATTGGTGCCGCCGGGCATGGCGGCCCCGGGGGCAGGGATCCCCTTGGCCGCGGACCCTGGCTTCGGCGCCGTCCCGGGCCTGCAAAGCCCCGCCGGGCCGATGGGCCACCCGCGCGCCCGCGCCACGTACCGCCCGTACGGGCGCTGAGCGGGTGCCGAGGGCCGGGTGGAGTTGTGGGTCCGGGTCCAAGTTCGGCTTCGCCGATGCCGCGGGGCACAGGGGGAGGACGGGGGCGTTGCAGCGCTTCACGGGTCGTGGCGGTGTGGAGGGCGGGGGCTCAGCGCAGCGCGTTGGTGATGCACTGCCGCAGTAGTAGTGCCAAGCGGAGGGGGGATGTTTGGCACAAGGCCTCGGTGTTACGTTGTTTACCTCTGGTGGTGCCCATTGGCCTCTCACCACTGCTCATTCTGACCCTCTGTGGGCCCGAACGTGTCTTGGTGGTGTCAACGGAGCCCCCGGATGACTTGTCCTGTTTGACTACTCCGGGGGTCGGCCGTCCCAGAGATGAGGCTGTTGCCTGGAGGCGGGGGGTGCGAGCACAGCAGGGGGACTGGGACGATGGGTTGTGCAGGCGTCGGGGGGGAGGGTGGGGGTCCTTTGAGGAGCTGTCCGCCTTCAGAGCTCCGACGTCGGATGACCACTACCGTCAGAGAGGGGGGGGGGGGGCAGGATACCCCTCACTAATCATTTGAGGGGGTGGCGTCAGGACGGACTGGATCGAGAATGCGGAGGCGCGCCGAGCGGTGCTGCCAAGACATAGCGCAGATGCGGTGCCTGGACTTGGCACCCACGACGGCCGCAGCGCAGAGCAACGGGCCGTTTGGCCGGCACAGGGGAGCGCGGCGGCGGCCTCACGGGTAGCGCAAGGCCCTGCCGCGCACCGGCAGCGGAGAGGCGGGCCGCACGTGCACAGCCCAAACGCCGCCGGCCCAGCGGTGATGAATAGGCCCGGTCGTCCCGCAAGACCGGGGGCCGCGCTGCGTCGCACTGCCGCCTGTCGGTCCATCCGCCCGGGAATGCCACGGGACCTGTACATACGTTTGACTGTCTGACCCGGTGCTGATGCTACGGCCACAGGCCGCCCCGGTGCTCAAGGTGCGGCGCCCCGGCCCTTGCGGCGATAGTCGCCTGGGGCACCGTCATGCCGGATTGTTCGACAGCCCCCACCCAGACATGCCACTAGTGTCCGGCAGGGAAACTGGTTCTCAGTCACATTGGGCCCGGTATCAAAAAAGGCCACTCAGTAATACCCGCCCCCCCATACCACCAGAACTCAGTAGGAACGTGCTGCGTGCAGCGTGTGGCTCAGTAGGACCCTGCCCCATCTGATCATGTCTGAGGTGGCGCTAGCTGGCGGCAAGTCTGCCCCCACGCAGAGCCCATCCAGTGTCTAGTCGAGGTCTGAAACATGTGTTCTTTTTGGATGCAGCACGTCCACAACGGGGGGAGTGAACATCATGTCCCTCAACGGCCAAGGCCCTACACCAAGACAAAGGACGCGAAGCTCGCACCCTGCTCTGCACACGGGCCCGACCCCCGGGCCCGTGTTATGCAGTCTAACCCCCCGTTGAGAGCTGCAAAGCAACACAGTGCAGCCCTTGTGCCCCCCCCACCCACAGCCACGCCCAGACGCAATATTATCAACACGGGCAGACTGCGCATCGGGCGCATTCCCCATTGCCATCACCCGCGCGCCCCCTGCCACCCGCCCGCCCACCCTGTGTGCAATGGTCCCTCCAGAACTCTGCGGCATGCCTCAGTCTATTGCTCTGGATCGCGCCTGTCGTGGCCGCCGCACCACCACCAACGCCCGCCGATCATAGTCCAGGGGCGAGCCTTGGGGTGCGCGTGGTGATGCAAGAGTTGTGACGGGGGATCCAGCCGTCGGGCTACGGGAGACTGGCGTCAGACGTTCGTCAGGCAATCAATGAAAAAGCTCCTCCACTGACAGCCTGCCCCAATCACCAACTGCGCTGCGCACTGTCAAGCCTTGCCGGCCCAAGCACTCCAGCATACTGTCACTGGAGCCAAATGTGCAAAGGGGTCCACTGGTGCAAAATTAAAATGTGCAAACATTAGGGCCAAATGAAATCAGTTGTTGGAGAAAGTAGTCAAATGCTGCCCTGGTGCGCTTTTAGTTGGGGCTGTGCGCATTGGGATGCGGCAGGTTAAGGTTGTCAAGGGCTGCCTGGCCTAATGGAGCCATCGATTTCAAGAGGTAGAACGCGGGCTCAACCTCTTGTTTGTCCTGTGGCAGGGGGGGTTAAAACAGGCTTGGGGTCGTCACAATGGTTCTGCAGCTCCTGCAGCACACCGGCCATTTTTGGCTGAAATCCTCCAGCGTATCACATCTTTGAGCACACACATGAAATACAACTGATTGATTTTCGGGTGAAGTAACAATATGTTGGGGCTTAAGTTTGGACTGTGCTACTATTGCTGCAAGCAGCCTGCAAATGGCAGGTAAATAGCAGACAAAAGGTCCCAAATCCCATCGCACATCCTCACCACGGTCTCACCAAGCTCCAACACTTGCTTTTTTTTTCCTAACTCTCCGTGTCCACATAGTGGTGGTACAAGTCTCTCCGGGTGAGAATGACAACATCTGGTCAAAAACTTCCATGTCGTGAAGACCTGCCTCTACTCCTTGACCAAGTAGGACATAGGCTTGACTTTCGTGGTGATTTGAGTGTCACAAAGTGAAGACAGGGTTAAGCTTCATGGAAGCACAGTTTCTGCCTTGGTTTGCTTGCGTGCCTTGCGTTCGCTATGGGGAGGTATTGGGGCGCCGCAGTTCCGCTGTGCTCTGAGAATGATTTGCATGTGTTTGGTTGTGGTGGCGCCAACTTCCGTCCTGCACACAGCCAATGGCACCCGCAGGTCCACTGTACATCCTTTTGTATTACAGTAGTCGAACCACGAACTGATTAGAACTGATTGTGGACCCAGGCAGGGGAAACCTCCATGCAATTAAGACCAGATTCCAGCGTCGTGGAGCTGCCATTCTCGCCACTCGAGGGTCCCTCCCAGGCACTGTCATCCTTGGTGAACGTACGTCATTGCAACGGCATACTCCATGTGTGGTAGCTACTGCACGTGCGTCCATTGGTTGTTGCTTTGACCTCAGGTTCATGTCGGGGGGGGGGGCGGGGTCAGCACACCTCCAGAAGCGGAGATAGTCTCTCGCAAGGCGAGCTCTGGCGTTTGGCCTGCCATGTCGGCGGTCCAAAGGGGGTGATGTTGCTGGCCACCGCTGCTGTCAACCCCCCCTCCCCTTGTGCCGTCGGCCTGTGCAGACGGAGCACTGCCAGTGCCATTGTGGCAGCGGCTCCGCCCTCAACTCGTAGTGCAGTCAAGTGGTCCTCGGTCGAATTCGTGCGTTCTGGGTAGTCTTAACATGAAAGGTGCATGAAAGCGGCATATACCACTGCATCACCTGGTTTCAGACTCAGCTAATCCTCACTACGTGTCAGATCCGCTACCACGCCGTTGTGGGATCATCGTAGCACTGGACGGCTCTGAACCTTGATTCCGAGAGGTTATCTCGAGTACTGTGAAGTGAGCGGGCTACGCCAGCTCATCTTGGTCTGAGCCAAAAAAAAAAAGCGGCGTATACCCCTAAGACTCAGGGCACCAGCATTCCAATCTGTTTGACTGAAACCCACAACCGCCTGCGGGTCACACGGTGCTATCTCAGCCTTCAGCCCCTCTGTGATGATCTGCAAGCCAGGCCTTAGGCCTTGGATTTGCAACACCCCCCCCCCCCGCCGCCCCTTCCACGAGGGTCGTCTCTCCTGGCACCAGGCAATGGCCTGCCTGCCGTCAGTGGACTTGATGCCTAGACACAGAATCTTTAGCTCAGCAAGAAGCAGGGCTGTTTTTTGGTTCTCCCTCTCATGCTCCAGCGTTCTTGGGGGCAGATTGTTTGGTGAGGGGGGCCAAAACAGGCACGGCTTGGGGAATGGGAAAAAAGATGCCCGGCGCGCTAATACTCCCCCAATGATTTCACACGGTAAAACAAGATTTAAACCCTCAAAAAGGCAATGCTTTTAGTCCCAATTTGATCGCTGGAAACTTGGGAGTGTGTCTGGGACATTTACTGCTTTTTTTAGCCCCAATATATGCAAAACTACCCGGGAGGTGGAATGGCAGATTACTGCCATGATGAAGTCCAATCATAATTGTACTTCTGGACAGTTTCAATTCGGATACAGGTACCATGTACGAGGTATGTCATACCTGTCTCCGTTTGCATATACCCAGCGTGCTTGTTTTTGCCCCATTATTATCCACCAGCAGTACCGGCTGCAGCATGGCATCAAGCACCCCGACTTGCATGCCCGGTGGTGGTTGGAAAGCAGATGTGGCTCAGACCGATAGCAATGGATTTACAGCGCTGATGTACGCGTCAGAGAATGGGCACGTCTCCGGCATCGACTCCCTCATTAACCACAAAGCAGATGTGGCTCAGGCCGATATCGATGGATTTACAGCACTGATGTATGCGTCACTGAACGGGCACGTGTCCTGCATCGACTCCCTCATTAATCACAAAGCAGATGTGGCTCAGGCCAATAGCGATGGATTTACATCGCTGATGTGCGCGTCACAGAACGGGCACGTCTCCTGCATCGATTCCCTCATTACCCACAAAGCAGATGTGGCTCAGGCCAATAGCTATGGATTTACATCGCTGATGTGCGCGTCACAGAACGGGCACGTCTCCTGCATCGATTCCCTCATTAATCACAAAGCAGATGTGGCTCAGGCCGATAGCGATGGATTTACATCGCTGATGTGCGCGTCACAGAACGGGCACGTCTCCTGCATCGACTCCCTCATTAATCACAAAGCAGATGTGGCTCAGGCCAATAGCGATGGAGCTACAGCGCTGACTTATGCGTCAGAGGAGGGACACGTCTCCTGCATCGATTCCCTCATTAGAAGTTGCTCAGACCAAAAACAATGGCGCTACGGCGCTGATGTGCGCGTCAGGGAACGGGCACGTCTCCGGCATCGACTCCCTCATTAACCACAAAGCAGACGTAGCTCAGGCCGATAGCAATGGATTTACAGCACTGATGTATGCGTCACTGAACGGGCACGTCTCCTGCATCGACTCCCTCATTAATCACAAAGCAGACGTGGATCAGGCCAAAAACAATGGATTGATGGGGAGGTGGGCCACAGGGGTTTCTGGGACGCAATCCTGCGAGAGAGGGAGGCAGCATGGGACAGTGTGTTGCTACGGTGGGTGCCCTTCCCATCTGGGGATGGAGGGCAACCACAGGGCGGATGGACTGGCAGAGCTGGGGCGTCTCATCCGCCTCCTGAACCCCCGTTGCCGAAGAGACCCAAGACCAACAGTCAATGGGGGCAGCTGGGTGGTGGGGGAAATGCCTTCCCGACACGCGTCGGCAAGGGATTCCGGAGGGTTGGGTGTGTGTGGTGCGTCCAACGTTGACAAACGGCAGAATGAGTCGGAGTTCCAGCCGAGGACGGATGTCAGTGATAGGGTGAGGGGCAGGACTCCCCTGCAGTGGGCTGACTGCAGAACGCAGGTAAGTCAGCCGAGATCTCAGATCAATATGAACAATTGTTTTGCCAATTTTTCGTTCCCAACAGGACACGACATGTTCCGGTGCTTCCGGGACATGTTCCGGCGGTTCTGGAACATGTTCCGGCGGTTCTGGAACATGTTCCGGCGGTTCCGGAACATGTTTTGGCGGTTCCGGAACATGTTAAGGTGCTTCCGGAACATGTTCAGGCGGTTCCGGAACATGTTCCGGCGGTTCCGGAACATGTTCCGCTGCTTCCAGAACATGTTCCGGCGGTTCCGGAACATGTTCCGGCGGTTTCGGAACATGATCCGGCGGTTCCGCAACTTGTTCCGGCGCTTCCGCAACATGTTCCGGCGGTTCCGGAACATGTTCCGGCGGTTCCGCAACATGATCCGGTGGTTCCGGAACATGTTCCGGTGGTTCCGGACCATGATCCGGTGGTTCAGGAACATGTTCCGGCGCTTACGGAACGTGTTTCGGCGCTTCCGGAACATGATCCGGTGGTTCCAGAACATGTTCCGGCGTTTCCGGAACATGTTCCGGTGGTTCCGGAACATGTTCCGGCGGTTCCGGAGCATGTTCCGGCGGTTCCGGAACATGTTCCGGTGCTTTCGGAACATGATCCGGTGGTTCCGAAACATGTTCCGGTGTTTGCGGAACATGTTCCGGCGGTTCCGGACCATGTTTCGGTGGTTCCGGAACATGTTCAGGCGGTTCCGGTACATGTTACGGTGCTTCCGGGACATGTTCCGGCGGTTCTGGAACATGTTCAGGCGGTTCCGGAACATGTTCCGGCGGTTCCGGAACATGTTCTGCTGCTTCCGGAACATGTTCCGGCGGTTGCAGAACATGTTTGGGTGGTTCCGGACCATGATCCGGTGGTTCAGGGACATGTTCCGGCCCTTCCGGAACATGTTCCGGCGGTTCCGGAACATGTTCCCGTGGTTCCGAAACATGTTCCGGTGGTTCCGGAACATGTTCCGGCGGTTCTGGAACATGTTTCGGTGGTTTTGGAAATGTTTCGGTGGTTCCGGAACAAGATGCGGTGGTTCCGGAACATGTTCCGGTGGGTCCGGAACATGTTCCGGCGTTTCCGGAACATGTTCCGGTGGTTCCGGATCATGATCCGGTGGTTCAGGACCATGATCCGGCGGTTCCGGAACTTGTTCCGGCGCTTCCGCAACATGTTCCGGCGGTTCCGGAACATGTTCCGGCGGTTCCGCAACATGTTCCGGTGGTTCCGGAACATGTTCCGGTGGTTCCGGACCATGATCCGGTGGTTCAGGAACATGTTCCGGCGCTTCCGGAAGATGTTCCGGCCTGTCCGGAACATGATCCGGTGGTTCCGAAACATGTTCCGGTGGTTCCGGAACATGTTCCGGCGGTTCTGGAACATGTTTCGGTGGTTTTGGAAATGTTTCGGTGGTTCCGGAACAAGATGCGGTGGTTCCGGAACATGTTCCGGTGGTTCCGGAACATGTTCCGGCGGTGCCGGAACATGTTCCGGTGGTTCCGGATCATGATCCGGTGGTTCAGGACCATGTTCCGGTGGTTCCGGAACATGTTCCGCCGCTTCCGGAACATGATCCGGTGGTTCCGGAACATGTTCCGGTGGTTCCGGAACATGTTCCGGCGCTTCCGGAACATGTTCCGGCGCTTCCGGAACAAGTTCCGGCGCTTCCGGAACATGTTCCGGCGGTTCCGGAACATGTTCCGGTGCTTCCGGACCATGTCGCGGCGCTTCCAGACCATGTTCCGGTTGTTCCGGAACATGTTCCGATGCTTCCGGAACATGTTCTGGCTGTTCCTGAACATGTTCGGGCGGTTCCGGAACATGTTCCGGTGCTTCCGGAACATGTTCTGGCGTTTCCGGACCATGTACCGGCGGTTCCGGAACATGTTCCGGCGCTTCCGGAACAAGTTCCGGCGCTTCCGGAACATGTTCCGGCGGTTCCGGAACATGTTCCGGCGCTCCCGGACCATGTCGCGGCGCTTCCAGACCATGTTCCGGTTGTTCCGGAACATGTTCCGATGCTTCCGGAACATGTTCTGGCTGTTCCTGAACATGTTCGGGCGGTTCCAGAACATGATCCGGTGCTTGCGGGACATGTTCCGGTGGCCCCCGAACACCTTCCGGTTCTTCCGACACATGTTCCGGCGGTTCCGGAACATGTTCCGGTGTTTGCGGAACATGTTCCGGCGGTTCCGGAACATGTTCTGGCGGTTCCGGAACATGATCCGGTGGTTCCGAAACATGTTCCGGTGGTTCCGGAACAGGTTCCGGCGGTTCCGGAACATGTTCCGGCGCTTCCGGAACATGATCCGGTGGTTCCGGAACATGTTCCGGTGCTTCCGGAACATGTTCCGGCGGTTCCGGAACATGTTCCGGTGTTTGCGGAACATGTTCCGGCGGTTCTGGAACATGTTCCGGTGGTTCCGGAACATGTTCCGGCGGTTCCGGAACATCTTCCGGTGCTTCCGGAACATGTTCCGGCGGTTCCGGAACATGTTCCGGTGTTTCCGGAACATGTTCCGGCGGTTCCGGAACATCTTCCGGTGCTTCCGGAACATGTTCCGGCCTTTCCGGACCATGTACCGGCGGTTCCGGAACATGCTCCGGCGCTTCCGGAACAAGTTCCGGCGCTTCCGGAACATGTTCCGGCGGTTCCGGAACATGTTCCGGCGCTTCCGGACCATGTCGCGGCGCTTCCGGAACATGTTCTGGCGGTTCCGGAACATGTTCCGATGCTTCCGGAACATGTTCTGGCTGTTCCTGAACATGTTTGGGTGCTTCCCGAACATGTTCGGGCGGTTCCGGAACATGATCCGGTGCTTGCGGGACATGTTCCGGTGGCCCCCGAACATCTTCCGGTGCTTCCGACACATGTTCCGGCGGTTCCGGAACATGTTCCGGTGTTTGCGGAACATGTTCCGGTGTTTGCGGAACATGTTCCGGCGGTTCCGGAACATGTTCTGGCGGTTCTGGAACATGATCCGGTGGTTCCGAAACATGTTCCGGTGGTTCCGGAACAGGTTCCGGCGGTTCCGGAACATGTTCCGGCGCTTCCGGAACATGATCCGGTGGTTCCGGAACATGTTCCGGCGGTTCCGGAACATCTTCCGGTGCTTCCGGAACATGTTCCGGCGGTTCCGGAACATGTTCCGGTGTTTCCGGAACATGTTCCGGCGGTTCCGGAACATGTTCCCGTGGTTCCGGAACATGTTCCGGTGCTTCCGGAACATGTTCCCTCGGTTCCGGAACATGTTTCGGTGCTTCCGGGACATGTTCCGGCGATTCCGCAACATGTTTCGGTGGTTCCGGAACATGTTGCCGTTGTTCCGGACCATGATCCGGTGCTTCCGGAACATGTTCCGGCGCTTCCGGAAGATGTTCCGGCGCTTCCGGAACATGATCCGGTGGTTCTGAAACATGTTCCGGTGGTTCCGGAACATGTTCCGGCGGTTCCGGAACAGGTTTCGGTGGTTTGAGAAATGTTTCGGTGGTTCCGGAACAAGATGCGGTGGTTCCGGAACATGTTCCGGTGCTTCCGGAACATGTTCCGGCGCTTCCGGAACATGTTCCGGTGGTTCCGGACCATGATCCGATGGTTCACGAACATGTTCCGGCGCTTCCGGATAATGATCCGGTGGTTCCGGAACATGTTCTGGTGGGCTTCCGGAACATGTTGCGGCGCTTCCGGAACATGTTGCGGCGCTTCCGGAACATGTTCCGGCGCCTCCGGAACAAGTTCGGGCGCTTCCGGCACATGTTCCGGCGCCTCCGGAACAAGTTCCGGCGCTTCCGGAACATGATCCGGTTGTTCCGGAACATGTTCCGATGCCTCTGGAACATGTTCTGGCTGTTCCTGAACATGTTTGGGTGCTTCCCGAATATGTTCTGGCCGTTCCGGAACATGTTGCGGTGGTTCTGGAACATGTTTCGGCGGTTCTGGAACATGTTCCGCCGCTTCCGGAACATGTTCCGGTGGTTCTGGAACATTTTTCGGCGGTTCCGGAACATGTTCCGGCGCTTCCGGAACATGTTCCGGCGGTTCCGGAACATGTTCCGGCGGTCCCGGAACATGTTCCGGCGGTTCCGGGTTCCGGCGGTTCCGGAGCATGTTCCGGCAGTTCCGGAACATGTTCCGGCGGTTCCAGAGCATGTTCCGGCGCTTACGGAACATGATCCGGTGGTTCCGGACCATGTTCCGGCGGTTCCGGAACATTTTTCGATGCTTCCGGAACATGTTCTGGCGGTTCCGGAACATGTTCGGCTGCTTCCGGAACATGTTCCGGCGGTTCCGGAACATGTTCCGGCGGTTTCGGAACATGATCCGGTGGGTGTGGAACATGTTCCGGCGGTTCCGGAACATGATCCGGTGGTTCCGGGACATGTTCCGGCGGTTCCGGAACATGTTCCGGCGCTTCCGGAACATGTTCGGGTGCTTATGGAACAAGTTCCGGTGCTTCCGGAACATGTTCCGGTGGTTCCGGAACATGTTCCGGCGCTTCCGGAACATGTTTCGGTGGTTCCGGAACATGATCGGGTGGTTCAGGAACATGTTCCGGCGCTTCCGGAACATGTTCCGGTGGTTCCGAAACATGTTCCGGTGGTTCCGGAACATGTTCCGGCGGTTCCGGAACATGTTTTGGTGGTTTTGGAAATGTTTCGATGGTTCCGGAACAAGATGCGGTGGTTCCGGAACATGTTCGGCTGCTTCCGGAACATGTTCCGGCGGTTCCGGAACATGTTGCGGCGGTTTCGGAACATGATCCGGAGGTTCAGGAACATGATCCGGCGGTTCCACAACATGTTCCAGCGGTTCCGGAACATGTTTCGGTGGGTGTGGAACATGTTCCGGCGGTTCCGGAACATGATCCGGTGGTTCCGGGACATGTTCCGGCGGTTCCGGAACATGTTCCGGCGCTTCCGGAACATGTTCGGGTGCTTCTGGAACAAGTTCCGGTGCTTCCGGAACATGTTCCGGTGGTTCCGGAACATGTTCCGGCGCTTCCGGAACATGTTTCGGTGGTTCCGGAACATGATCGGCTGGTTCAGGAACATGTTGCGGCGCTTCCGGAACCTGATCCGGTGGTTCCGAAACATGTTCCGGTGGTTCCGGAACATGTTCCGGTGGTTCCGGAACATGTTCCGGCGGTTCCGGAACATGTTTCGGTGGTTTTGGAAATGTTTCGATGGTTCCGGAACAAGATGCGGTGGTTCCGGAACATGTTCGGCTGCTTCCGGAACATGTTGCGGCGGTTCCGGAAAATGTTCCGGTGGTTTCGGAACATGATCCGGAGGTTCAGGAACATGATCCGGTGGTTCTGGAACATGTTCCGGCGGTTCCACAACATGTTCCAGCGGTTCCGGAACATGGTTCGGTGGGTGTGGAACATGTTCCGGCGGTTCCGGAACATGATCCGGTGGTTCCGGGACATGTTCCGGCGGTTCCGGAACATGTTCCGGCGGTTCTGGAACATGTTCCGATGGTTCCGGGACATGTTCCGGCGGTTCCGGAACATGTTCCGGCGCTTCCGGAACATGTTCGGGTGCTTCCGGAACAAGTTCCGGTGCTTCCGCAACATGTTCCGTTGGTTCCGGAACATGCTCCGGCGCTTCCGGAACCTGATCCGGTGGTTCCGGAACATGTTCCGGCGGTTCCGGAACATGTTTCGGTGGTTTTGGAAATGTTTCGATGGTTCCGGAACAAGATCCGGTGGTTCCGGGACATGTTCCGGCGGTTCCGGAACATGTTCCGGCGGTTCTGGAACATGTTCCGGTGGTTCCGGGACATGTTCCGGCGGTTCCGGAACATGTTCCGGCGGTTCCGGAACATGTTCCGGTGGTTCCGGATCATGATCCGGTGGTTCAGGAACATGATCCGGTGGTTCCGGAACATGTTCCGGCTCTTACGGAACATGTTCCGGCGCTTCCGGAACACCTTCCGGTGCTTCTGAAACATGTTCCGGCGTTTCCGGAACATGTACCGGCGGTTCCAGAACATGTTGCGGCGCTTCCGGAACATGTTCCGGCGCTTCCGGAACAAGTTCCGGCGCTTCCGGAACATGTTCCGGTGGGCTTCCGGAACAAGTTCCAGCGCTTTCGGAACATGTTGCGGCGCTTCCCGAACATGTTGCGGCGCTTCCGGAACATGCTCCGGCGCCTCCGGAACAAGTTCCGGCGCTTCTGGACCATGTTCCGGTTGTTCCGGAACATGTTCCGATGCTTCCGGAACATGTTCTGGCGGTTCCTGAACATGTTTGGGTGCTTCCGGAACATGTTCCGGTGGTTCCGGAACATGTTCCGGTGGTTCCGGAACGTGATCCGGTGCTTCCGGAACAAGTTCCGGCGCTTCCGGAACATGTTCCGGCGGTTCCCGAACATGTTCCGGCGGTTCCCGAACATGTTCCTGCGCCTCCGGTACCTGTTCCGGCGGTTCCGGAACATGTTCCGGCGGTTCTGGAACATGTTTCGTTGGTTCCGGAACATGTTCCGGCGGTTCCGGAACATGTTCCAGTGGTTCCGGAGCATGATCCGGTGGTTCCGGAACGTGATCCGGCGGTTCCGGAACATGTTCCGGTGGTTCCGGAACATGTTCCGGTGCTTCCGAAACATGTTCTGGCGCTTCCGGAACATGTTCCGGCGGTTCCAGAACACGTTCCGGTGGTTCCGGAACGTGATCCGTCGGTTCCGGAACATGTTCCGGCGCCTCCGGAACCTGTTCCGGTGGTTCCCGAACAGGTTCCGGCGCTTCCGGAACATGGTCCGGTGGTTCCGGAACATGTTCCGGCGCTTCCGGACCATGTTCCGGTGGTTCCGGAACATGTTCCGGCGCTTCCGGAACATGTTCGTGCGCCTCCGGTACCTGTTCCGGCGGTTCCGGAACAGGTTCCGGCGGTTCCGGAACATGTTCCGGCGCTTCCGGAACATGTTCCGGCGCTTCCGGAACATGTTTCGGTGGTTCCGGAACATGTTCCGGCGGTTCCGGAACATGTTCCGGTGGTTCCGGAACATGTTCCGGCGCTTCCGGAACATGTTCCGGTGGTTCCGGAACATGTTCCGGCGCTTCCGGACCATGTTCCGGTGGTTCCGGAACATGTTTCGGTGGTTCCGGAACATTTCCGGCGGTTCCGGAACATGTTCCGGTGGTTCCGAAACATGTTCCGGCGCTTCCGGAACATGTTCCGGTGGTTCCTACGACAGCTTGGGCGACGTGACTACCACACAAGACCGAGACATGAAATTGGCGACCTGGAACATACAGGGCGCACAAGGCTCCGTTACCCTACAACGTTGGGCCAGTGTCCTCCACCTTATCAAACAATGTCGTATCGACCTCGGCGGCATTCAAGAATACAACCTGTGTTTCCTGTTGCCGGAGGCAGCCACCACCGCACTCAACAATGACTACCAGTGCTACGCTGCATCACGGAACGAACCACGGGCGCATTCCTCATCCGCAACAATGTGGTCCCCCACGTCCTCGAAACGTTATACTCGCCCAACGGACTAGCGGGGGCCATCAGACTGCAGCTCCCCAATAGCCCCCGCCGGACCATAGCCTGTGTTTATTCCAAATTCGGCCGTCAAGACAAACATGAGGTAGACCTCTTTCTCCAATCCCTCCAGCCATACGACATCATAATGGCTGAATGGGGGACTACAATGACGACATATGGTCGTCAGACCCGACACGCCCTTGGCAACAAGACCTAGCCAACAGCGTGTTTCTCGATCCGTTACACGCAAGTAGTCAACCGCTCCAGTGGTTCCGGAACATGATCTGGTGGTTCCGGAACATGTTCCGGCGCTTCCGGAACATGTTCGCTGCTTCCGCAACATGTTCGCTGCTTCCGGAACACGTTCCAGGGGTTCCAGAACATGTTCCGGCGCTTCCGGAACATGTTCCGGTGGTTCCGGACCATGATCCAGTGGTTCCGGGACATGATCCGGTGGTTCCGGAACATGTTCCGGCACTTCCGGAACATCTTCCGGCGCTTCCGGAACATGTTTCGGCGATTCCGCAACATGTTCCGGCGGTTCCGGAACATGAACTGGCGGTTCCGTAACATGAACTGGCGGTTCCGGAACATGATCCGGCCCTTCTGGAACATCTTTCGGCGGTTCCGGAACATGTTCCGGTGCTTCCGGAACATATTCTGGCGGTTCCGGAACGTGTTCTGGCGGTGCCGGAACATGTTTCGCTGGTTCGGAAACATGTTCGGGTGCTTCCGGGACATGTTCCGGTTGTCCCGGAACATGTTCCGGCGGTTCCGGAACACGTTCCGGCGCTTCCGGAACATTTTCCGGGGGTTCAGGAACATGTTCCGCGCGGTTCCGGAACATCTTCTGGTGGTCCAGGAACATGTTCTGGTGGTTCTGGAACATGTTCTGGTGGTTCCCGGCGCTTCCGGAACATGTTCCGGTGGTTCCCGGACATGATCCGGCGGTTCTGGAACATGTTCCAGTGCTTGCGGAACATGTTCCGGTGCTTTCGGACCATGTTCCGGCGCTTCCGGAACATGTTCCGGCGGTTACGAGACATGATCCGGTGGTTCCGCAACATGTTCCGGCGGTTCAAGAACATGTTCCGTTGATTGCGGAACATGTTCCGGCGATTCCGGAACATGTTCCGGCGGTTCCGGAACATGTTTCGCCATACCCAAACGTGTTCGGGTGCTTCCGGGACATGTTCCGGCGCTTCTGGAACATGTTCCGGTGGTTCCAAAATAAGTTCCAGCGCTTCCGGAACATGTTCTGGTGGTTCCGGAACATGTTCCAGCGGTTCCGGAACATGTTGCGGTGCTTCCGGAACATGTTCCGGCGGTTCCGGCACATGTTCCGGCGGTTCCGGAACATGTTCGGGTGCTTCCGGAACATGTTCCGGCGATTTCGGAACATCTTCTGGGGCTTCTGCAACATGTTCCGGTGGTTCCGGAACATGTTCCGGCGCTTCCGGAACATCTTCCGGTGCTTCCGAAACATGTTCCGGCGGTTCCGGAACATGTACCGGCGGTTCCAGAACATGTTCCGGCGGTTCCGGAACATGTTCCGGCGCTTCAGGAACATGTTCTGGTTCTTGCGGAACATGTCGAGGCGGTTCTGGAACATGTTCCGGCGCTTCGGGAACATGTTGCGGCGGTTGCGGAACATGTTCTGGCGCTTCCAAAACATGTTCCGGTGCTTCCGGAACATGTTCCGCCGCTTCCGGAACATGTTCCGCAGCTTCCAGAACATGTTCCAGCGGTTCCGGAACATCTTCCGGCGCTTCCGGAACATGTTCCGGTGCTTCCGGACCATGTTCCGGCGGTTCCGGAACATGTTCCGGCGCTTTGGGAACATGTTCCGGTTCTTCCGGAACATGTCGAGGCGGTTCTGGAACATGTTCGGGTGCTTCCGAAACATGTGTTCCGGCGCTTCCGGAACATGTTCCGGTGGTTCCGGAACATGTTCCGGCGCCTCCGAAACATGTTCCGGCGCTTCCGGAGCATGTTCCGGCGGTTCCAGAACATGTTCTGGCGGTTCCGGAACATGTTCCCGTGGTTCCAGAACATGTTGCGGTGCTTCCGGAACATGTTCCGGCGGTTCCGGAACATGTTCCGGTGGTTGCGAAACATGTTCCGGCGGTCCCGGCACGTGTTCTTCCAGAACATGTTCCGGTGATTCCGGAAAAATGATCTGGTGGTTCCGGAACATGTTCCGGCGGTTCCAGAACATGTTGCGGTGCTTCCGGAACATGTTCCGGCGGTTCCGGAACATGTTCCGGTGCTTGCGAAACATGTTCCGGCGGTCCCGGCACGTGTTCTGGTGCTTACGGAACATATTCCGGTGCTTGCGGAACATGTTCCCGCGGTTCCGGAACATGTTCCGGTGCTTGCGGAACATGTTCCAGCGCTTGCGGAACATCTTCCGGCGCTTCCGGAACATGTTCTGGCGGTTCCGGAACATGTTCCGGTGCTTCCGGAACATGTTCCGGCGGTTCCGGAACATGCGGTTCCGGTGCTTGCAGAACATGTTCCGGCACTCCCGGAACATGTTCCGGCGCTTCCGGAACATCTTCCGGCGGTTCCGGAACATGTTCGGGCGGTTCCGGCACATGTTTCGCCGGTTCCGGAACATGTTCGGGTGCTTCCGGGACATGTTCCGGCGCTTCCGGAACATGTTCGGGCGCTTCCGGAACATGTTCCGGCGGTTGTGGAACATGTTCCGGCGGTTGTGGAACATGTTCCGGCGGTTCCGGAACATGCGGTTCCGGTGCTTGCAGAACATGTTCCGGCACTCCCGGAACATGTTCCGGCGCTTCCGGAACATCTTCCGGCGGTTCCGGAACATGTTCGGGCGGTTCCGGCACATGTTTCGCCGGTTCCGGAACATGTTCGGGTGCTTCCGGGACATGTTCCGGCGCTTCCGGAACATGTTCGGGCGCTTCCGGAACATGTTCCGGCGGTTGTGGAACATGTTCCGGCGGTTGTGGAACATGTTCCGGCGGTTCCGGAACATGTTCCGGTTCTTCCGGAACATGTTGAGGCGGTTCCGGAACATGTTTCGGCGCTTCCGGAACATGTTCCGGAGCTTCCGGAACGTGTTCCGGTGCTTCCGGAACACGTTCTGGCGGTTCTGGAACATGTTCTGGTGCTTCCGGAACATGTTCCGGCGGTCCCAGAACATGTTCCGGCGCTTCGGGAACATCTTCCGGCGGTTCCGGAACATGTTTCGGTGGTTCTGGACCATGATACGGTGGTTCCAGAACATGATCCGGTGGTTCCGGAACATGATCCGGTGGTTCCAGAACATGTTTCCAAGGTTCCGGAACATGATCCAGTGGTTCCGGAACATGATCCGGTGGTTCTGGAACGTGATCCGGTGCTTCCGGAACATGTTCCGGTGCTTCCGGAACATGTTCTGGTTGTTCCGGAACATGTTCCGGTGGTTCCGGAACATGTTCCGGCGCTTCGGGAACATATTCCGGCGGTTCCGGAACATGTTCCGGTGGTTCTGAAACATGTTTCGGTGGTTCTGGACCATGATACGGTGGTTCCGGAACATGATCCGGTGGTTCCGGAACATGATCCGGTGGTTCCGGAACATGTTTCGAAGGTTCCGGAACATGATACGGTGGTTCCGGAACATGATCCGGTGGTTCCGGAACATGATCCGGTGCTTCCGGAACATGTTCCGGTGCTTCCGGAACATGTTTCGGTTGTTCCGGAACATGCTCTGGTGGTTCCGGAACATGATCCGGTGGTTCCGGAACATGATCCGGCGCTTCCGGAACATTTTCCGGTGGTTCCGGAACATGTTTCTGCGCTTCCGGAACATGTTCCGGCGGTTCCGGAGCATGTTCCGGTGCTTCCAGAACATGTTCCGGTGGTTCCGGAACATGATCCGGTGGTTCCGGAACATGTTCTGGCGGTTCCGGAACATGTTCCGGCGGTTCCGGAACATGATCCGGTGGTTCCGGAACATGTTCCGGCGCTTCCGGAACATGATCCGGTGGTTCCGGAACATGTTCCGGCGGTTCCGGAACATGATCCGGCGCTTCCGGAACATGTTCCGGTGGTTCCGGAACATGTTTCTGCGCTTCCGGAACATGTTCCGGCGGTTCCGGAGCATGTTCCGGTGCTTCCAGAACATGTTCCGGTGGTTCCGGAACATGATCCGGTGGTTCCGGAACATGTTCTGGCGGTTCCGGAACATGTTCCGGCGGTTCCGGAACATGATCCGGTGGTTCCGGAACATGTTCCGGCGGTTCCGGAACATGATCCGGTGGTTCCGGAACATGTTCCGGCGGTTCTGGAACATGTTCCGGTATGCAACACATTGCTTTCCAATTACAGTGCACAAAGAGCCGTCTCAATAAGCACCTACATTTTGGAGTTGGCCAGCCTCAAATGTAGATGTATGTACAAAGGAAGAGGTGCTGATGTTACCCTGTTTGAAATTCTTTTGCGTTAGAAGCGGAAATACAGGGGGGTAACAAGGTCAACTGTGGACCATTCGTGGATGCGGCGGCGCCGCGGGGCCTTCGGCGCCTCGTTTGTACTGAATGTCACAATGCGTAATGTTGGATGCCAGAGTGCACCTGAAGGGTGACACCCGTCGTCGTTCTGCGGCCGAGGCACAACACGTGTGCGGACGGTATTAATGTGGGCTTCAAATTTAGTGATGCCCAGAAGCCGTGGTTTTGGGGTTTAACTGCACAGCCTCGCGGCCGGTTGCACATCAATGGTCGGCCATTCCTTTGGAGGGTGTTGGCTGTTCCTAATGCAAAGCGCTCTTTCCTTAAGCTTGGGCGCCAGATTATGCATCCCAGCCATCCCACAGTCAGCCCACTGCACGTTTTGGGGTGGTTTTGTCCACTGGTGCCGCTTACCAGAGGCCTACTGCTCGGGGTCGAACGCACATTGGTCCCAACGGGGGGGGGGGGGGGTCGATAGAGCCCCCGAAAACCATTAATCAGTTATTATGAAGTCTGGCGCCAAAGGCGCCGAAAACTTTTCTGAGCATTGAAAATGGTCAATTTTTTTTTCACCGGATACATGGCAAATGCTGAGTTTTCTGAACCCCCTTGAGGCGCTGATTCCAAAAATCCCATTTTCATTTTAAGCTGATTTTGGGTCTGGATCACTTCCAGGCCCAGGGGTCAGTCTTGGTAGGATTTTGGGGGGCCGTCAATGGAGCCCTTGTGGGGGGGGGCGGGTCTAGCTAGACGGCTGTATCGACCCCCCCCCCCCCCCCGCAACGAAAGCCCGCCCACCCCTTTCGGATTTTTCAACGAGGATTAGTGCCTTGGTCCACTCAACTCCAAGTTCAGGTCGTGTGGGCTCGAACGGGCCTCCACTACTGGGACACGCATGTTGCAGGTGCGCCTCCTGGTCACCATGCTGCCCAGATGAGGTCACCGCTGCTCAGCAAATGCCACCGAACTTTGTGCGTCGAGTGCTTGCACTATAATAGGGCGCTACCTTTTCTGCGTGAGTGCATTGTGCCTGCGGTGGCACAGTGCTTTGGTTGCAGAAGCGCCTTTGTGGTTCTGCTCAGGTGCTGTTGGCTGGCTGGCAGAGTTGCCAGCAGTTGTGCCCGGAGGCTGGGTGGGTAACCAAACACTACGGCTTCGTGCCAAACCCCCCCGTTTTGAGAACCCCCAACCTACGCCAATGGGGAACAGCAGCTTTATCGATGGGGGAACATGCGCCAGGGGTCTGGCAGCCAGCACCGTTGTGGCCAAGGCCCGTGGGGCAATCAAGCTGATGAAGTGGTGGCGGATGGTGAATGATAAATCGGGTTTTGCCGCCTTTGTAAAGACTCAAAATGCTCAGAATGAAACGGGGAATTCAAAAATGCCCTTCAAACTGGAAACATTTTTGATCCCACTGCCACCCGCCACCCCCCTTCGGGCCCCTGTGCTCATGCCGCGGGGTTGGGTTCCAGGATTGAACCGAGGTAGAATAGATGATGGGCATGTATGGGATACCGATAAGCAGCGATACAAATTTCGAAGGCATTGGAAGGTTTTCCCTGAAAAAGATGCAACATTGGAAACGATAGGTAGTTTCCTAACTGAGAAGCTAGGAGACTATCTCATCTCCAAACCCGATGTGCAAGTGGACATCAACCATGAGTGGGCAGTGAAAACATGTCTCGAAATTAAGCAATTTTTCCTGAAATATGTGTGTCTTCTAGGTAATATTTTGGACTGACATTATTTAGTTATTATTTAGTTTGTTTGTTTGATTTGAATGTTTCTTGGATAAAGATTAAGCCTTTGGCTGGGGAGATTGTTCACCGTCATTAATTCTAGGCATTCTATTTTGGAAGTGAAAGATCGCTGTCAGTATGGGTGTGGGGTATTTTGATGATATCCAATGACTATCATGTATTGGCATTCATTTCAATCGACTTTCAGTTTCCATTGGTTCTTATTTATTTTTAGAGGGCTCTGATTGTGAATGATTGTCTTTGATGTTCATCCATTTCTATTAACATTAATTGGCATTCATTGGGTTTCTTTGGTGTCAATAGAGTTTCTTAGGTTTTGATAGAATTTTCTTAGGTTTCAATAGAATTTTCTTAGATTTCAATAGAGTGTCTTAGGTTTCAATAGAATTTTCTTAGGTTTCAATAGAATTTTCTTAGGTTTCAATAGAGTTTCTTAGGTTTCAATAGAGTTTCTTAGGTTTCAATAGAGTTTCTTAGGTTTCAATAGAGTTTCTTAGGTTTCAATAGAGTTTCTTAGGTTTGAATAGAGTTTCTTAGGTTTGAATAGAGTTTCTTAGGTTTCAATAGAATTTTCTTAGATTTCAATAGAGTGTCTTAGGTTTCAATAGAGTTTCTTAGGTTTCAATAGAATTTTCTTAGGTTTCAATAGAGTTTCTTAGGTTTCAATAGAGTTTCTTAGGTTTGAATAGAGTTTCTTAGGTTTGAATAGAGTTTCTTAGGTTTCAATAGAGTTTCTTAGGTTTCAATAGAGTTTCTTAGGTTTCAATAGAGTTTCTTAGGTTTCAATAGAGTTTCTTAGGTTTGAATAGAGTTTCTTAGATTTCAATAGAGTTTCTTAGGTTTGAATAGAGTTTCTTAGGTTTCAATAGAGTTTCTTAGGTTTGAATAGAGTTTCTTAGGTTTCAATAGAGTTTCTTAGATTTCAATAGAGTTTCTTAGGTTTCAATAAGTGGCCATCGATTTTCAAAGATTTTACTGCATTCTTAGAGACGTTTGCTTATTTCCATTGATTTCGATAGCCATGTGCATTTATTGTCATCGGATTCCAGCGATTTCCTCGGATGTCCATATGTATTCATTGATGTATCAATTTCCGTGCATGGTAATCCAGGCACCGTTGTGTCTCCCACAGCACTCATGGCATGCCCAATTATCGGAAAATGGATCTTCACATATTACGGTCGAGCGGACCCCGAGAAGTGGCTTGAGATAAAAGAAGTCGATGGTTCGCCGGAGCTCGAGGGTTCGGAAGCCATGATCAGCTGCGGCCCTGTGTCACAAGTCGTCTCTGGTAAGCGCTGGGAGTTTCCAGTCAAACAAGACATGGAACACACAGGCAAGGTCACCTTCGAGCTCAAGCGCGGCGGTAATGAGGCAACCGTAACATTTTCCTGGGATCCCAGAGGAGAAGAAGATGGAGAAGACGTACATGGTCCGTTCACATACCAACGAGATGGGCCTTCCCCATAGCAGCAGGATGGTCAAACACTAGGCATGTCGGGTTTTCACTTCCGGGGGGGGGGGGGTTCGGGAAAAGGGCTCAATTGACAGGCACCATTAATCAGTCATTATAAAGTCTGGCGCTAAGGGCGCCGAAAATTTTTTCAGCATTAAAATTGGTCGATTTTTTTTTCACCAAATATACGGCAAGTGATGACTTTTCTGAACCTCGACGCGCTGATTCCAAAAATCCCATTTTCTTTTTTTTCTTGATTTTTGGGTCTGGGTCACCTCCGAGGCCCGGGGGTCAGTCTCGGTAGGATTTTGATGGTCCTGTCAATTGAGCCCTTTGGGGGGGGGTCCGGCCGGAGGGCTCTATCGATCCCCCCCCCCCCCCCGGAAACGAAAACCCGGCTGCCCCTACGATGGGATGAAAATAGGGCAACGGTGATGATGCTCAAAGTAGGTAGCAAACTAGGTGAACGTCATTGGACCCGTGTCCGCCGACTGCAAGGGTCGGCCCGCCAAATGAGTCGCAAGGCACTCCGAACGAGCACACGTCCGTGATTCTTTGTGTTGCCAACAATGGATATCAGTGATCATATTGCATCGCATACGGGCTCATGGCGTAAATGGAGGCATGCCGTCGGTGGAACAGAATGGCAAACGCACCAGAACTTCATTTGGTTCACGATCGTTGCAACTTTGGGAACGGGGACCTTGGGAACAAGGCTTGCGCACGAGTGTTTGAGAAGCAGGAAAGACAGCAGCCATTGGCACCCAGTCGCTCTGAGAAGGTCTCCCAGTGTTGGGCCAGATTGATGGCGTTTGTTGTTTCCTTGCATTGACTTTCAATTCAGCGCATGTTTCACAGCGAAGCGTCAAGACGCTGCGTTTTTGGTTGCATGCCTCATCCACCCCCAGGCCCCACCCTCCATTGTATTGTCTGATGGCTCCTCAGAACGGCAGGAGGTTTTAGGATATGTAGGGGTTGCTTTTTTTTTCTAACTCTCCGTGTCCACATAGTGGTGGTAGCAAGTCTCTCCGGGTGAGAATGACAACATCTGGTCAAAACCTCCATGTCGTGAAGACCTGCCTCTACTCCTTGACCAAGTAGGACATAGGCTTGACTTTCGTGGTGATTTGAGTGTCACAAAGTGAAGACAGGGTTAAGCCTCATGGAAGCACAGTTTCTGCCTTGGTTCGCTTGCGTGCCTTGCGTTCGCTGTGGGGAGGTATTGGGGTGCCGCTGTTCCGCTGTGCTCTGAGAATGATTTGCATGTGTTTGGTTGTGGTGGCGCCAACTTCCGTCCTGCACACAGCCAATGGCACCCGCAGGTCCACTGTACATCCTTTTGTATTACAGTAGTCGAACCACGAACTGATTAGAACTGATTGTGGACCCAGGCAGGGGAAACTTCCATGCAATTAAGACCAGATTCCAGATTCCAGCGTCGTGGAGCTGCCATTCCCGCCACTCGAGGGTCCCTCCCAGGCACTGTCATCCTTGGTGAACGTACGCCATTGCAACGGCATACTCCATGTGTGGTAGCTACTGCACGTGCGTCCATTGGTTGTTGCTTTGACCTCAGGTTCATGTCGGGGGGCGGGGTCAGCACACCTCCAGAAGCGGAGATAGTCTCTTGCAAGGCGAGCTCTAGCGTTTGGTCTGCCATGTCGGCGGTCCAAAGGGGGTGATGTTGCTGGCCACCGCTGCTGTCAACCCCCCCTCCCCTTGTGCCGTCAGCCTGTGCAGACGAAACACTGCCAGTGCCATTGTGGCAGCGGCTCCGCCCTCAACTCGTAGTGCAGTCAAGTGGTTCTCGGCAGAAGTCGTGCGCTCTGGGTAGTCTTAACATGAAAGGTGCATGAAAGCGGCATATACCCAAAAGTCTTAGGGCACCGGCATTCCAATCTGTTTGACTGAAACCCCTGGGAAGGGGACAAACGGAGCAAGAGGAGGCGCAGGGAAGGGAAGAAGCACCGCCATCGGGGGCATCCCCGCCGGAGGAGATGCCTAGGACAGTCGGGGGAGGTCTCCCACCTCGGAGGCGGAGGAGGAGAGCGGCAACAGGGGGGTCGGGGGGGTGGGGGAAAGGGCCCAGGGGGGGCACGGGGGGCTGGGGGGGCGCACTCCTCACTCACTGTTGGCATGCCGGCCATAGCCTGATGCCAGGAGAGACAACCCGCATGGAAGGGGCGGGGGGAGGGGGTTGCAAATCCAAGGCCTAAGGCCTGGCTTGCGGATCATCGCAGAGGGGCTGAAGGCTGAGATATCACCGTGTGACCCACAAGCCCAAGAAAAGGAGGTGCGAGAGCCGACTAACCCTCCCCCTCTGATCGCGTTCCTCGCTGGGGCAGCCTTGTTCTTTTTGCGTCTGCGACCATCCGCACCAGCCGCTGTGGCGGTGAGTGTTGGAGAGTGGGAAATTTGCCGTTTTTCCGTTGGAGGGTGGTGGTGACTTGAAGTTGACAAAGGAAATTGGGGGGAAGGTGTGACCTCGAAAAATGGGGGAAAAGGGACTGTGAAAAATCGGTATGTCATCCCCCTCCCCTTGGTCAACGGCACGGGCAACAGCCCGTCTCCGGGACGGCCGACCCCCGGAGTAGTCAAACAGGACAAGTCATCCGGGGGCTCCGTCAACACAACCAAAACACGTTCGGACCCCCAGAGGGTCAGAATGAGCAGTGGCGAGAGGCCAATAGGCGCCGCCAAAGGCAAACAATCAGATACCGAGGCCTTGTGCCAACCCCCCCATTTTCTCCCACTCTGGAAGTTGTTCCTACATTTTCCATCCGGATCTATTGAGGATTTCCCATTTTTGCCCCGCCTTGCCCCATATCACCCCACTTTTCCAGACTCCAAAATCCTGGTTTGGTGGGTTGGTCAGTTCTGTGGCGGGCAGTGCAGATGCCTGCATCTGGCAGCGAGTCTCTTCGGCCTCAGGGTTTCGAACCAGGAAAAGTCGGCTGTTTTTCACCACCGGTAGCCACGGGTCCCAGGGTCTTTAATGGATCATGCACGCTTCTGTAGGGGGGTGGTTTTCAGGGGTGTTCCCGGGATAAACAGGGTAATTATTGGCGCTGTGCCCGCGCTGTGCGAAAAGGCCCCCCAGGTTATGGAACTAGCAAGGGCGGCACTCGGCAAGTAGTGCGAGATGGTGCAGCAGCAAAGGTAGCCCCAGACGCTGGGTCAAGTCTACCTGACGGGAAAATTTGTCGGAGGAGTTCAGTCAGTCACTGGGCACCAACTCAACAGCCAAATGAACTACCGGAGGGTAATTTTGTCGCATCGAGCGAAGTGATGAGCATCGAAAGTGAAAACGAAGTACTCGCACTCGCAGTCCCTTGCCGCTGATAAGACCCATTGGGGGTGCACCGTGCACTGTGCGCGCGCTGTGCCCGCCCTGTGTGTGCGCTGTGCGAAAAGGCGGCTGTGTTCCACCTCCGGTAGCCACGGGTCCCAGGGTCCTGAACTCTGCACCCCCGATGCTGTTTTGAATGGATCATGCATGCTTCTGTAGGGGGGTGGTTTGCAGGGGTGTTCCCGGGATAAACAACGTAAGAATTGGCGCTGTGCCCGCGCTGTGCGAAAACGCCCCCAATGTATTGCAAATTTGATTACCCTCCCCCCCCCCTTGTCTAAGCTACGCCCTTGTCCAAGCTACAGTAGGCGTAGGGACCGTATTAACTTGGTACCTAATTTTCATTTGGTACCAAATTTAGTGCAACCACATAAGACATGGGTTTGACGAATTTGCCGGGTACATAGGGTCATGTACACATTTGTTGTGAGTGTTTGCCCACTTGAACCCACATAACTCTGATTTTGGGGGTATTTGTGCATTATATTCCCCCTTCTTGCACTAGCTCACCATGCAATCTTCTCTTTTTGAACCCGGACGCCCGGTTATTTTCACACGTTCCACCGGTGAGCGTGTGGATGCCACAATGAAGGGACCATCGGAGAAGGGGGGCCAGTTTGCGGTGTTGGAGTACATGAAGGCTGGGCAGGTGGTCACACACCCCTGTGCCCCCCTTCAAAAGATTGAGTTCTTCATTCGGTCCCCGTCCCCTTCCCCGGAACCAACCTCATCATTGCAAGAAGGGTTTCCAAGCCGAACATTTGTAGGCTTCTCATGCTTCATTGCTTGTGAGAACATGGGTGTGAACCTGAATTTCCATGTTTCAATCGCTTTCTTGTGTTTGCATGCCTTTGGGAACATGGGTGGAGGTTGAGGTGCACTCATACTATGCGCTCATTTACGTGTGTGTCGGTAGTTGTATATGTCGCGCGCAAGCTACGCCCGTGTCCAAGCTACAGTAGGCATAGGGACCGTATTAATTTGGTACTTTGGTGTAGCTTAGACAAAGGGGGGGGGGGGGTACCACCCAAACGCCGCCGACATGCGCGTGCACCTCGGAGAACAGTGTGCCCGTTGAGGTTCTGTTTTTCAGAGGTCAAGTGCAGACGGGTGGGGGGCTGTCCGAGGACCGGTGCGAGGGGGTGGCACGGGGACAGGCCGCATGGGGAGGGGCGTGGGGGTCAGGCGGAGAGGGGCGGCGCAGGAGCGGGGGGTCTCGGGTGGCCCAGACCCATTTCACAGCCTCGTATCAAACGTCATCACGAACCTCAGACCCCCCCCCCCAGATGCATTGGAAGGAGGCACCCGCCCCCCACTTCAGGGCGCCCAGCCTATGCCCAGTTACTGTCTCCCTGACGGCAAGCGCCAGCCTCAATAGCATTTGTAACCGACAGTAACAGCCCCAAACCGATTTGGCAACCTCCTCCAACCGCCTGTCTGGCCACTTCTGGGGCCACCTCTAACGGCATGTTTCACAGTTTTTGTGCGTGTGCGGGGCATGGCAACGGGGCTGCTTTCGAAGCTGCAGTCTTTCTCCGACGGCATTTGTAAAGTACTCGACAGTTTGGTGGAGGAGGATCAGGGCGAGTCCGTCAGTGCCTCGACCCCAGATGCCGCGCAGGCCCCCATCAGGGGCCCCGACGAGGATTTGAGCCACACCTCCCGGGCCCTGCGTCCTGCAGTCGTGCCTCAGCTCATGGGCTCCAACAAGCACCCGCCGTCCGCTCTCAGCAAAGCACAGCTGCAGCAACTGAAGAATAGTCTTCCTCCGCACTGCCAAGTGCCGGGGCCTTGGCACCTTCTGTACAACACTTTGGAGCACGGGGTCATCCTGAATGTCTTGTATCAGAAGGTCCAGTCACGGTATGCCCCCTTCCTGCCACAAAGCCCGTCCCAAAGGCATTCAGCCTGCAGCTTCCGCATAGCATGACAACTGGCACCCAGAGGCGTCCATTATTGCACAGCCCCCCCCCGCTGCCAACCTCCTGCGTTGGCGCACTGGGGTTGTGGGGCAGGTGTGTACGACGTAGGGTGGGATAAAGGAACTTTGCAAGAGCAAGAGTGACAAGAGAAAGGCGGTGGTGAAGATACACTGCGGTTTGCAAGACCTATGCTGGAATGCATTGCAACATGTGAAGGGCAGAGCGTAGAATTGGAATCTTGAGACAATGGTTCCACATTTGTATTTTTCATCTTGTGCGAAGGCATTGGTCAGGCTGTGCAGCATGAGATGGAGAGCCACTTTTCCTCATCCGTTGTACTCGTGGGCCACCTGTGTTCATGGGTGGACCAGTCTCCCCACCATGAGTCCCATTTTGCCTGAAAAATAGACCACAAGGTGCAAAACGCCAGTTGCAACGATACAGACTGTCTCTGTCTTCCCCCACAAGACCAATGGTATGCTGGAGAGCATTCCCATGGTGTCTTGTGACCCAACCACTGCACCTGACCTGGGAGCCATGACAGCCAAGCAGCCCGGCAAGTGGGTAAGCCCATGTGATCCTATCCACAATTGGGACAAGGTTTTTTTGAAGTAGATGTTATGCAAGCCTTTGCCCGCGTGGGCATGAGTTGGTTGAAGCTTATAATATCAACATGACTTGTGAGGAGGTTTACTCCAATGTTGACGGGCTCACTGGAGGCATTCTTAACCCTCCAGCCTTAGGCAATAATGGCATGAGGCTGGGGGGGTTCCTCATGGGTGGCCCATGAGCCGATATTGGATTGTGACAATGGCGCCCTTGATGTCTTTTCGCTGTTGTCGTCTACAGCCATCCTGTCAGGCCAGTATGGGCGCGGGGCGAGTTGTGCAATTCAGAACACGCTGCACTGGACTCTACGCCCAGGGACTCCAAAGCCACAAGAGCCTGGTGCTGTGGCGTCTGTTCCCAGAAGGAGGGTGTTGGCGATGGGTGCACAAAGGAAGGCGAGTGGCAAGAGGCCTGTCCCCCACGGGGCATTATCTGGGACTTCTCCTCCCCCCCTTCTATCCTTCAACCCCATTCTAGAGCATGGTCTTTCCTCGTCCTTCTACCCCCATCCTTACCCCCCCCCCCACCCCACTTGCATCTTTCTACTGCATCCCGTGTTCCCCTCCTCCTTGTGTCCTTCTACCCCATCCTGCGTCCCAGCGCCCCTTTCCTTCCCCCCCCCCTTTTTTTCATAGGGCAAATTTGGTCTTCGTGGTCATGACATCTGCCGATGAGTTGATAGGGGCCTTCTCCCCCTTCCCGTTCCGGAGCCCCGCGCCGGCGGACCCCAAGGAGGCGTTCCTGTACACCTTCTCGCCCCTGTTCCACTGCACTGCGTTCCCGGACTGCACGCCCCCCTTTTGCTACACCCAATCCAATGGCTTTGGGTTCGGGGACCCCACCAAAGGCTTTGGCCTGTGGGTGGACCAGAGCCTCCGCACCGGCTACGCTCGCATGCCCCGGGGCCCCCACGCCCCCCCGAAGGTCCCCACAATGACCCCGTTCGAGATCTACGCCCTGGAGGTCTGGGCCATCAGCCTGTGCGACGAGGCCCCGGCCCCGCGGCCCCCCGACGCAGAGGCCGGCTACATCGTCGTCGCCCCGTCCCCGGCGCCGCAGAAGCCGGTGCCCAAAGCCCCCGCAATGCCCGGCGCGGCCTCCGTCCGCTCGCTCTCGTGTGCGTCTCGGTGCCGCCCCCTCCCGTGCCCGTGGAGGGAGGGAGGGAGGGACTCCAGCAGCAGCAATAGGCAACACTTCGGGAGGCCCCACCCGGATTGCCGGGAGCCACAGAGCAAAAAAAAAAAGCAATCGGCAACACTTCGGGAGGCCCCACCCGGATAGCCGGGAGCCACAGAGCAAAAAAAAAGCAATAGGCAACAGCCCCCAAGAAGCAGCAGAGTGCGTACCGGCGTCGCCAAAACCCTGTGGCGTTCCCAAGATCGGGGAGACCCCAGAGCACCTGGGGTGGCACGGGGTGGCTTGGTGGTCTGTGGAGATTCGGGTGGTTTGTGCCGGCTTTGGGCGGGGGAGGGGGTTGGGCGGCTACAGGCTTCTGCCCGCTTTCCGGGGTCTCCAGTGGCTTGTGGGGGCTTGTGCGAACTCTTGGTGGCCTTGTGTGCAGTTGGGAGGCTCTGGGTTCTTGTGTGGGACGTTTTTGGGTGACCCGGGGCGGTCTGTGGTGGCTTCGGGTGGGTGGGGTCCGCTTGGGGTGGCTTTGGGTGAACTGGGGTAGCGCAGATTGGGTTATGGTGGCTGGGGGTGGTTTGGCAATGGTTGGGGCGGCTGCAGGTGGGGGCGCCGCTGACACGCAAACGGCACATCCCGCCACATTCAGCACAGCCCCGGCACACCAACTACTGGGCTCCACGAACGCGGAAACAACACCAGCAAGAGCACCGGCCGCAGCGGCCGACAGAACGCAGCAACCCGACGCAACATGCGAAGGGAAGAACGGGTGACTGTCCAGGGCCCCGTAAAGAAACAACAACCGGACGGAATATCACACAGGGGGGCAGTTTGGGGGTGTTTGGGATGGCTTGAGGGGGCTTGATGTGGCTTGGAGTGGCTGCGAGCGACCCGGAGGTCCTGGCGGGGGCTTGTGGCCGCTTAGGGTGCTAAGGTGGCGTGGGGGGGGGGGGGGGCTTGGCATGTCTTGGCGTGGTTTGGTGTGTGGGACGGCTTACGATGGTCTGATGTGATTTGGGGTGGGGTGGCGTTGCTTGTGGTGGCTGGAGGCATCTCGGGTTGGCTGGGGCGGCCCAGCGTGGTCATGTGTGGTCTGGGATTGGAGTACTAACCGCTGGGCGGTTTGCAGGGGTGGGTGGAGTGCTGTGGGGGGGCGACTTTGGGTTCCTTGGGATTCTTCGGCGGCTTGGGATGGGGCTGCTCCTTGTCCATATGGGGTGATGGTTGTTCGTAAGGGTGGTGTTTGGTCCATAACGGGTGTGTTTTGTCAATAACGGGTGACAAAAAAAGCACCCCTTTCTGGACAAAAAAACACGCCTTGTCGCCGAAAATCACCCCCTTAAGGACGAAAATCACCAGTTCTGGATGAACTGGACAAAAACAACCCCTTATGAACGAAAAGCATTTCCTATGGACGGAAATTACGCGTCATAGACAACAATCACCCCGTGGGGTCAGTTTCGTCCGTAAGGGGTGATGTTCGTCTGTAAGGGATGCTTTTTGTCCACGGTGGATACTTTTCGTCCACAATGGGTGATTTTTGTCCATAAGAGATGATGTTCGTCCATGGGTGATGTTCGGCCCTAAGGGTTGATTTTCGTCCATAAGGGGTGATGTTCGTCCATACGGGGTAAATCTTGTCCGTAAGGGCTTAACGCCATATTGCACGGTTGCAACAACACACCGCACTACCTGCACTACTGTAGCGACACACTGCATGATTGTCACAACACACTGCATGATTGTCAGAACACACTGCATGATTGTCACAACACACTGCATGATTGTCACAACACACTGCATGATTGTCACAACACACTACATGATTGTCACAACACACTGCATGATTGTCACAACACACTGCGTTGTTAGAACATTGGTTGGCTTGGGGTGGCTTTGGGCGTCTTTGGGCGGCTTGGAGTTGCTTAGGATAGCTTTCGGTGGTGTGGTATTTCTTGGGGTGATATGGGGCAGCTTGGGGCGGCTCTGGGTGACCTGGGTGGCCTCGGGTGGCTTGGCGGCAGCGGGGAGCTGTGTATGCGGGCAGCGGCAGAGAGGTGTGCGTGTCGGCAGTAGTGTTGCCTTTTGTAACTCTTTTGTAACGGGCCACCCCCCTTTACCCCCAGCGCGACCACCCACGTTGCACTCTGTAGTGCTGCACCAAAGTGCGTGTCTGCGGTAAAGAGTATCTGGGAAACCGTCCTCGCAGTTGCCCTGACGCTCTGCCGCTGCGTATTGGTCGCACCCTGCCTCCCGTCTCATGATCCATCATTTTCTTTGTTCCCTCTCCCCAGGTCATCGTCGATCACGCCGGTCACGCCGGTATTCTCTCCCGCGCCGTCCTCCTTTGCGGACACCACCTCCGTGTGCTCGTACCCCAGCGACAGCAGCGAGTACATAGTCCTTTAGCACGCGCCCGGACCCCCGACACCCGTTTTATGGGCAGGCCCCCTTGTCTGTGTCGACCCAACTCGGCGTTGTTCGCACGGAGAAGGGGCCCATCAATCCCCGCTCCTCAAGGGCAGTGCGCGCTCCATTCTGCCTTCCATACTCATGGACAACCGCAGTCCCCCCAAAGCAGCATTCTGGGTGTCACTCGGGTGCTGGCGAGGGGGCACAGCTCCCCGCTGCTGCCACACCACCCGAGGCTCCCCCAGATCCCCCAGAGCTGCCCCAAGCCGCCCCATACCACCCCAAGGCACACAACGCCACCCAGAGCTATCCCAAGCGACCCCAGGCTATCCCAAGCCACGGTGACCCGCCTCAGGCCGCCCGAAGTCGCCCAAAGCCACCCCAAGCCAGCCAAGGTGATCCAAGCAAACCCAGGCCATGTAAGGCACAGGGGGTGCCATAAGGACGCTCACCCCCCTTTTTTTTCTTTACTATGGCATCCACTCTCTGATGTTTTGCGGCTACCCACCAACCGCCATCGGTTACACACCAACCGCCATCGGTTACCCACCAACCGCCATCGGTTACCCACCAACCGCCATCGTAGGGCGTATTGGACACTCCGAGTTTTTTTTTTCTTTCATTACGGCACCCCCTGGTAAGGCATCAGATGTCACGTGTTGGCAGGCCGCTGAGGGTCTTGCATCGACAAATACCCTTGATACCATGCCATACGGTGTGGGCATGATGCCTCGTATGCCGGTTCCCGACAGCGACGGGCGCCGGCATCCAACCCTTGAAATTTCAGGAGCCAGGCCGCTGGCTGGGGCGCCGGGCATGATGCGTGACGGGCCGGGCACGCAAGAGACCGCGACTTTCGGCCGTCAGGGCGCTGCCCGCACATTGGTCAGCGCTGTTTGCGACCCCACGGGGCTTGACGAAGATCCCTGGCGACCCAGGCGACCAACGCCGAGCATGTCGCTGGCGGAGCTGCTTGCCGGGGTGTCGAGGATTTCTCCTCCGACTCTCCTGCCAAGTTTCGCTCCCACTTGTTCCTGGTGTACCAGGGTGGCAATTAGGGCTGGGAATCACCTCGAAGAGAGGTTGTTAGATCAAGCGCAGGCGCGGGCGTCGTATACCCCCCTTTTTGGGGGTCATTCGCGTAGCACACCCCAAGGCATGATATTTGATGTCCAACCCCTTGTAAAATCATTATTTTGCCCAATAAGACCATCCCCCAATGGATTTTTTGATTCTGAGGCCTCTATCCCCTAAAACTGGATATCACTTTTTTGAGGGGGGGGGCTGGGGGGGGGTCAAAAGTTTTCGCTCAGAAGGCTCCAAGCAGTGGGGAAGCACATCGCTGACACACAACTAGTGGTCGAATGGTAACGCAGCCGGCGCAGAAGGTTCAAATCATGGTTGACCCACTCTTGGTGGCGGCGTTGGCGGCGGCATATTCGCCCGACCGGTGTTCGAACCTCCGACCAAAAAGTCTCCGGTCTGCTGCATTCCCGGTCGGCCACTGCTCAATCCGTAGGCGACAGGTCTCCCTACTGCTTGTGGCCGTGTCTGCCACTGACAAAAAACCCAAACTGTGTGTTTCTGTCTGACTGACTGCTGGCCTGGCTCAGGGACTGATTGGCTGACTGTCAACCTCTCTTCGAGGTGCACTGCCGAAGGCAATAGAATTTTCAGAGTTTGCTGGACCTTATGCAAGACTCTCGCAATCATGAATTTCGTGGTTCCAGGGCATTAACCGCCAGCACACGGGCAGGCCTTTGCTTAGTGGGGGCGGGGGATGGGGATCGACACCCTGCCCTGGTGAGGGGATCTCAGTAGGATCCAGCGCCACATGCCAGTCAGCTCAGTAGGAAGGCGCCCCACCCTATGGGCGACTGAGTAGGACCCAGCGCCATCCACAAGGCTCCTCACTAGGAACCCGCCCTGCCCCCCCCCTGCCCTGGTGAGGGGATCTCAGTAGCATCCAGCCCCACATGCCGGTCAGCTCAGTAGGAAAGAGCCCCACCCTATGGGCGACTGAGTAGGACCCAGCGCCATCCACAAGGCTCCTCACTAGGTGTATGAAAGCTTCTTCAAACGCACCCCGTTTCTGGGCTGCTGGGATTGAGTATTTGAGATATCTGGTACCTCAGACGCATCCCACTTCTGTGACTCTTGCCATGTTTGGGGGCGCAGGTGGCCGTCATGCCCCGAAGCCTCACTTCCTCTGGTGCCGCTTTTGTTGGGCCCTTCCTGCGTATCATTGTCCAGTGAGGCCTGTGTCGCGCTGTGGCATCCGCCCCCAAGGCCAACGGCCAGTGGGCCAAAGTGTGAACAACCGGGCCATCATGGCACGTGGGTTCGGGACCCCATTCGCAGAAGGGGTTGTCGAATGTTTGATTGGTTTTGGTTCACACGGCGATGTGAAGCGGTGTTGATCAGAGGCCGATCTGAGGGGCGCATCATCTCAGCGCCAAGTTGTGGTTGGAAAACGGTTATCACGTCGGTTGTGGTCGCTTTCGGGCTTGGCTGGGGGCCAGTTTTTTTGAGGAAGAAGGCGGGGGACATGCTGCGTTTTGGTGCGGCATTTGGTGATGAGTTGCGCTCACATGGCACTGTTTTGGTGCTTATTTTCCCCCATTCTATTGGTTTGCCGCACGCTCAAGGGCGTTTTCCGGCCCGTGGATGCTGCCAGACTGAGTATTCAAGACGGGCCACATGTGCAGACGGTTTCCGTGAGTACTTCTGGAGGAATGTCGGGGACGTGTTGCGTTTTGGTGCGGCCTTTGCCCCCAGCGCTGCCCAGTGCAGTTCGCGGTGGTGGTCGCAATGGTTCTCTTCTGCTACGCCGAGGGTTCTGGGCAGATGTGCGGTGAACAGGGCGTTCCGAGGGGGGGTAGGGGGATAAGGGGGCCTCACTACCGCGGCGAGTGCGGACAGCGGAAGGGAAGAGACAGGGCTGTGCTCCAGAAATGAGATCTTGGGACTTTCGGGGGCGCCGACCGTCGTTGGCGGTTGACTGACGGCAGTTCACGTTCCAGGGGACGGGCGTGGCCGACAACGGACACCAACGCGCCTCTGGAGCGGCCGGTGCCCCGTTGCATTCCACCGACACAACCGTCCGGCCGCCATCTCCGGTGTTCACGGGCGTTGGGGGCACGCTCCGGGGGGAGGGACGGCTGTCCAGGCGCGACCAGGACCGCACGGACCACGCGCCCGGGGGCCACTCTGCCGACGTGGCCACGACGAATGGCCGCATTGCGTTCCCAATGCCCCGACATGCGTGGGCCAACCCCCCCCTCCTCCGGACCCGCAAGCGGCTGACCTCCGGTCCCCCGCCTTCGGACCGCAAAGCGCACGCGGCCCCCTCGGCCTGAACCGGCGCCCGCCCTGTCCGATGGCCCCGCCTTTGCGCAAGTGGACCCCCACCCCCGAGCAGTGTGTCTGCACAGTACAGACCGGGGCCCTGGGGCGTGGTCCCACGGAGACCAGCCCCCCTCGGCCCTTCCGACTTCCCCCACCCCGCCCCCCATTCCCTTCGGCGCACCTCCGCGCGGCAGTCGGTCGCCGCCGCTCGGGGGGGCATTTGTATATTTGTATCATAATCCCCCTGCCTTTTGCCGGTTTGGGGGGCACTGCTCCCGATTGTGTACCCGCCCACTGTGAATGCCGCAGGCCTGTGCAGCCCTTTGGTCGGATCGGGGGCTGCAAGGACCTTGCGGGGCGCGGGCAGGACAGCCCCCCTTGCACATGAGCGCAATGTCTGTGGCGACCCCTTTCGTTCATTCTTCGTCATGCCAACGTGCCTTGCAGGGCCCACTTCCCTTGCCAACGTCACCCTTCATTCCCTTGCTCCAGAGCCTCAGACAGCTGGGTATGCTGTTGCCTGTCGTGCTGCTGGCGATCTGATGCCGTCGACGTCGGTTGAAATTTGATGTTTCCCACATTTCTATTATAATGTATTACGGGAGAATTGCTCCTCGAATAATATGACTCTGTACTATAGAAAGCATTGCGTTTGCAGACAAACACCGGTGGCCAACCACGCAATGGGGCAATCCATAGCCCAGTAGGTCCATGGGATCGGAGGTACATATGGTCGATGATAAAGGCAATGCCATAGTCCAAGCCTTGAGTTCAGGATATTTACAACGATGAATATCTGCCCTAGTTTTGGGTGGGGGGGGGGGTGGGACGGTTGTCGCTCTGCTCAGAAGTGCTGGTTCTGCCCCTGGGCGTCCCTCCCACGCCGGCCCCGGCAACGCCTCCCATTGAGCCCATGACCCGTGTTGACAGCACCCGCAGCGCCTTCCCGGGTACGCTGGCTTATCTGTGGTATGCACTGGGTGTGTTGGAGGCGCCGTGAATCACACCTTCACTTCGAGGTCGGCCCACTGCACAAACACCAGCGCCTTCGCCGCAGATCGTAGCATGCTGCACAACACGCAGCCTCGGGTCTTCTTGGGGTATCAGTGGAACAGTGGAACAGAGGTGCAGAAGTGTTGGTGCTGCTCCCGGCGATTACTGTGGGGGTGACGCGCGCGCGCACCCACGTGCACACATGTGCACGAACACACACGCGCGCGTGCAACATGCACGCAGGTTATTGTCGTTGTCGTTGGTGGTGGTGGTGGTGGTGGTGGTGGTGGTGGTGGTGGTGGTGGTGGTGGTGGACACATGCACACCTGACCCTGATGACCTATGCTGATGTCCTGCATAATCCCCCCCTCCCGCCGCACACACAGTTGCACACAGGCACGTGCGTGCGCGCGCGCACCCACACACATATGCACACACGCAACAATCCACCCACCCACCTGTGCACGCCCACGCACCTCCGCACCCGCAAAGCACGCACGCGCACACGTGCGCTCACACATTTTGCCGTCACTGGCACACAGGAAGGGATGGCCGGTCGCCAGCCACTGTCTCGTGAGCCTTGACATCACCGTCCCTGGGTGCCCTGTTTCCTGCGAACCCATACCTGTTTCCCCCATAAGGTGACCTCCCTCCGGCCCATTGCCCTCCATAAAAGTGATGCTCCCTCCCTCACCCACACAGACAGGCACACACACATGCGCCCACATACAATCGCGATTGCGCGTGCACGCACACACACGGGCGAGGCAGCCTCGCGTCAAGGGCATCCTTTCTGGGGAAATCGCCAAATTGAGTAGGCCTCGGAGGCTGCCTCGCTGCCGCGAGCACCACCAGCTGTGAAAGCCCCAATACACACACAACACACGGGGCGACATGGCGATGACGGGCTCGTTGAATTAATACCGTGGAGCTGGCCCGGCGGAAGCCATGGAGCCACCACCCCACTTCCGGGGTGGTCCTGGGGCAGCGAGCCAGGGTCTGGCCTCGAGTGCACATCGCACTGGTCGAGGGGCGACACGGGGACGCACCCCTGGCCTGTACCGAGGGCCGCACCAATGGGGAGCGACCCGACCCGAGGACGCCAGTGTGGCCCGGGCACTTAAAAATGGGGTCGGCACATATGTAACCAGTGCCCGGGCACTTGGAAATGGGGTCGGCACATATGTCACCGGGGCCATACAGGCTCCACCGGGAAGACCCAGTCAAAATGGTAATGTCGTCGCGTGCACGCGCACACCACACCCACACAGTCATCCACACACCCCCGCCGGGTGGGGTGGGCTGAGGGCAGGGATGTATTAGAACGGCCGTACACCGCAGGAGGAGGGGGGGTACCTCCCCTGACCCCCCCCCCTCCTCCTCTTGTAATGTTTGAGGCTAACAGCCAAAATTTTGCTTCAGCGCCTTCGGTGCCAAGAGGATTTAAGCTTCAGCAATTTTCGGCCCGCCTTCGGCGGGGACCATAGGGGGACCCTCAGAGGAGGGGGGTCCCAGCCAAACCCCCCTTCCTCCTTCAGAACCCCCCCCCCCTCCCTCCCCCCCTTCTAATACTTCCCTGACTGAGGGGCATCACCTTCAGTTTCCTGGGAGCGCCAGGCAGCGCCGCTCTGCCAGTGTGCCGGCACTCACGTCTCTGGGGCCATCGAACAATGAACATTTCTTCTGCGGATCAGTCGCAATCCAGGCTTCGAACCTCGCAGTTTGGGCACCCTTTGGACTTGACTGTGGGCGTCGCCCGCACGTGAGCACCCGCGAATGCGCCCGCACACTACATCCCCTCACAGCTGACCTGCTGACCCATGCCGGCGTTCCTCCTCAATATGGTCTCTCTGGCGCACAGTGTCACAAGGGCAAGGCACTGGGTGAACTGCTCCTCCAACCCTGCGGCTCTCTCTATGGCAGCTTGGACCCGAGTAGGCTGGTGCCCTCGTCAATCAATATTTTTCCCCACCCACACCCACACACATACACACGACCACATGACCTGCACACATCCCAGCAGAGCTGCAAGGCTGGGGTCACACAACATTCACCCATAAAGTCAAGCTCTTGACCATGCATTCCTTCTGGTACACACATGCGCATGCACACACTCACTCCCGTAAGTGGGAATTGGCAGGTTGGCAAACACACAAATGCACACGTGCGACCGTACACACACACACACACACACACAGGCACAGGCACATGCACAGACACACAGGGTGTGGGTGTCTGAGTGAGATGGTTTCTGAAGCTCGATAGTGGAAGTCTCTGACAAGATGTGTCTTTCCGGCATTCCATACACGCAACCTTTCCCATTAGCACTGCACAAGCACTGCACAGCTGTGTTGGTGACAATTGTAGCATATAAATTCTGTAACACCAACTAAACCGTCCTATTGATGCTTATTGGCTCCACAAAATCATGTAACACCAAGTGATCACCCAACAATATCTCAAGGGTCCCCAGGGATTGTCAGAAATCATCCCAAAATCACCATTTTCAGTCAACCCATGGTGGCGTGAAAAAACTAAAACCTACCTGGTGGGCCCCATAGGGCGCACTATGCGCTGTGCCTGCACTGTGCGAAAAGTCAGCTGTTCCACCACTGGTAGCCACGGATCCCAGGGTCCTGAATTCTGCACCCTACACCCCCTGCTGGTACACCAAGGATTTTTTTTTGGTCTGATGCTTGCCACGGGCCCCAGGGTCCTGAATTCTGCACCCCATGCTGTTTTGAATTGATCATGCATCTTTCTGTAGGTGGGTGGTTTTGCCGCTGTGTGCGCTGTGCAAAAACACACACACATAGGGTGGTGCATTTCGGAAAATTGAAGATAGCACCGGGACCCATCATTAGGCAAGGGGCCCATATATAGGAGATTCTATGGGGTGCTTGAGTATCCATACTGTCACCAAATGACCACCCAAACCCATCCCAGGGCTGACAGATAAAAAATTGTCAAAATCACCTCGAAGAGAGGTTGTTAGATCAAGCGCAGGCGCGGGCATCGTATGCCCCCCTTTTTGGGGGTCATTCGCGTAGCATACCCCAAGGCATGATATTTGATGTCCAAGCCTTTGTAAAATCATTATTTTGCCCAATAAGACCATCCCACGGTTGGGTTTTTTGATTTTGAGGCCTCTATGCCCTAAAAGTGGATAACATTTTTTTTGAGGGGGGGGTGGGGGGGGGGGTCGAAATTTTTCGCTGAGAAGGCTCCAAGCAATGGGAGACACATTTGTGTGACATCCACCCCCGGTTGAATGGTAACGCACCTGGCTGCAGAATTTTAGGTCGGCGGTTCGAATCCCGGTTGATGGACGCGGGCGGCGGCGCCGCTGCCGTATTGGCCGCACCGGGGTTTGAACCGCCAACCAAAAAGTCTGCGGCCGCCTGCATTACCATTCGGCCACTGCCAATCCTGAGACCAGTTGTTCTCCCCACTGCTTGGACCCGTGCCTGCCACTGACAAAAACCCAAAGTGTGTGTTTCTGTCTGACTGACTGCTGGCCTGTCTAACTGACTGATTGGCTGACTGTCAGCCTCTCTTCGAGGTGCACTGCCAAAGGCAATAGGATTTCTAGGTGCAATTGAATAGCCTCAACAACAACAAAAATTTTGGGGTTTTTGTGGGGCCCATGGTCCAGCCTATATGGGCCATCGTCTACCACCTGGGTCCCAATGGGTGGTACAGTATCTGTATTGTCACCAAACGGTCATCCAAACCCATCCCAAAGGTGGCAAAAGGATTCTCAGGTGCCATTAAATGACAAAAAAAAAGCACATTTTAGGGCTTTTGGGGGGGGGCATGCCGAGGGCTCCATGGGCCTGGCATCTAATTAGTGGGTCTCCATGGGTGCACCAAATGATCGCCCACACCCATCCAAGAGGTGACTAGAGGATTTTGACAACAAATAATTTTTGGAAAATTTTTGGCCGGTGCATGCCAACCTGAAGATGGCAAAGTCCTCACCGGAAGGAACCTATACGGGGACATCCAAAGTTCAGACCCGAGACCCCCACCGTTGGTTTGAGGGTCCATGTGTAAGGAAAGATTTATTCAAGACATGGGTCCAAACCAACGGCGGCAACAATACGGGTGAAGGAGAGCAGGATGGTACAGATGACTTGACGAGGTTGTGAATTTTTTCTACCCGGTAAGACAGCTTTACCAACACAGCAAATTGGGATAAACCAACCTTCTTATGCATCAGGGGTATTGGAGGTGTACATTGGTGAAAGTTGACATGGGGTGCCATTGGAAAGTATTATCGCACGGAAAGCTGCCGGCGTGTTGCATTTTCAACGGTGTGGTACGACATTTTTAACTCACCTAGGTGTCTTCGGGCATGGCTGCTGTCAACTCCAAGTGGTGTCTGGGTCATTGTTGTACCAAGTGGCAATGGGATGGTTGCTATCAATTTTTAGTAGAAATGCCATCTGGATGGTCATTGCTCTTTCCCGGTGGCGTCTAGATGGTTATTCTTAATTTGTGGTGATATCTGGGTGGTTGCTATTACCTCGGGGTGGCATCTCGAATAGTTGCTTTTTATTCTTGGAGGCGGCTAGATGCTTGCAGTTTAGTCCTAGCGGCAATTGGTCGGTTGCTGTTAATTTTTGGTGGTATTTGGCTAATTGTTGTTCATTCTTGGTGCCATTTGTTCAGAATTCTTGTTGGCATCCGCATGGATGCTGTCTTCGTGGCATTTGCCTGGTTGTTGTTCCTTGTTGGTGGCATCCAAATGTTGCTGTTCATTTTTGCGGAAATTTAGAAGGGAATCCGTGGCCAAAGGTTGCATTCTTCGCTGATTGTAGCCTCATCTTTGACGGATCCTATGAATTAGACTATCGGTCAGAAGCAGGTCTTGGTACCTAGTTCGTTTCCAATTTTTTACCGATTTTTGAAGAGAGATGATGAGGTGCCGAACCTATCAACAAGAACGTCCGATTGCTCCCACATCCTACCACGGCACGAAAGACATTCCGAAAAAAGGACAAATTTGGGCAACATTATGAATGACCTAAGATTGCTTGTTTTGACCCATTCATCTGCCAAGATGCGGAGAATGTATTGCTCCATTATGGTTGGTGGTGAGGAAGTTGAGAGCCAACTTTGTACGAAACATTTTTGAAAAAAGAAAGGTCGCTACTATTTCAAGGAAGCTTGTCAAGAACCTTCCCGTGAGGAGACTGCATGTTGAGGCATTCATCAAACTCAAAGAAGGTGCCAAGCCCAAAAAATAACGACCATACGGGGACCATGGTAAAAAGCATTTCAATCTCAGAGAGATAATCCAGCGTAACCTTCGAGAATTCGGATGGTTGGAGGCATGTATCACCTCCGAATGGTGCCATGCCCCCTTCATAGTTCCGAAGTTGCTTCTAGCTGACCAAAAAACTATTGATGGATAGCGATAGAGGATTTTTGAAACTTAAATGCAGAGGCTGGGGCTAATTCTCACCTTTTTCCTCTCATTGAGGAGGAAATTGTGAAAAGAGCCGAGAGAAAATTGTTCTCATTTCTGGAATTGAGGCACAACTTTCACTAGATGCCGTTGCCAAATACATCTAGGCCTTTGATGTGCATGTGCAGTTTGTTGAATCCAGTGATGGGTTTGAAGAATGCTCCGAGCATCTTTCAATGGATAATGGAGAAAGTCTTATTTTCGGAGCACCCTGAGCTCCGACAATTGGTTTTTGTATGTGTCGTTGATGTAATTAGTGCCACTGAGGGCAATGGTTTGACCGAAAAAGAGCTTGTGGTCCTCCATTTGAACAGTTGAACATAGTCCTTGATATTCTGGACAAAAACAGGCTGATTTGCAGTCCCGAAAGGGGCAAGTTGTTTGTAGTGGCAGTTTGCTTCGCAATGGAACACAAAACCCCAGTCCAAAGAAGTTTCTCGCTATCCGAAAAGGGAAGTGCCCTGGGACGATCACCGCCCTTCATGGATTCCTTGGGTGCTATACTTTTTACCGCATCTTTATCAACGATTATGCCAAGTATGCCGACCCTTTACATAATGGCTCAAAGTAGGCAAACAAGCTGGGTGTGCCGGCTCGAAGGTGCCCGTGCAGTGGACGGATAAGTGCAATGAGGCCTTTGTACGGGTGAAAGCGGCTCTGTGTGAAGTTGCCACTCTCCATGTTTTCAAATTCGACCATTCTTTTTATGTATGAACTCATGCAACTAGGTATGCCGTCATTGCAGTGTTAGAACACGTACATGAAGAAACGGGTGCCCACTACCCACTCGCATTCTGGTCGAGGAAGCTTTCTTCCAACAATGCAGTCGTGCCCCCACGAGCAGAAGACGTACACAATTATTTGTGCCCTTAAAAAATACCAATCTTGGGCAAGCACGACTAGAGTTGAAGTTCTGATTGATCACCACTCACATGAGTATTGGATGACAGAATATGTAAACACTGTGTCAGGTCCTGTAGGTCGTCTTGCGAGATGGCACAATTTTCTGAATCTGTGTGATGTTGTTACTTCTTGGTGGCACCCAAATGGTTGTTGCTTCTTCTTGATGGCATCTGATTCATTTTTGCCACCATTTGGTGGCATATGGGTGGTTGCAGCTACTTCTGAGCTGCATTGCCATGGTTGTTGTTCACTCTTGGTGGCACTTGGGTGCTTATTGTTAGTTTTTGGTAATGTGTATTGTTAATTTTGGCGGTATGCGAATAGTGGTTATTCAATCTTGGTGCCGTTTATTCCTAGTGGCATCCAGATCCTGTTGTTGATTTTGGTTGCTACCCGGATGGCTGTTGTTGCTTCCTGGTGGCATTTGGAAGGTTGCTGTTCTTTCTTGGTGGGATCAAGATAGTTACTATCCATTATTGGGAGAAACAAGATCCGTCAATTCCTATTTCGAAACAAAAAGGGAGCAAAACATCTTACAGAAAATTGAGCTACCATTGATGGTTAACTTTTAGTAAAACAATGGCAATCAAGCAAGCCAGAAAGCCCAAAGAGCGCATGACACCCTAAAACAACACCTTTGAGCATTCCACCATTGAAGCAGAGAAATGAATTTGCCACAGAAATGCATATCCAAAAGCAATCTTTTTGCAAAACACATCTACACTTGGTGTACACTTAATAGATTTTGCGTGCCCACAATACACAAATTGCACAATTTATCTGAAACCTCTGACCAGTTTCTGACCAAAAATCTTTCTTTATGCGCCTGCTCTTTGCCCATCATATCCACAAAAATGGTCAAATCCTTGCTTCATACATTTTGGTGCCAAATCCACAAATAGTGGGAGGCAGACTCAATGCAGGATGCAAGCAGCCATCTTACTGGTGCCCATGGATTGGCACCGTTGCACCTTGAAGCATGAAACAGCACAGCCTGCAAAATTGTGATGCAAATTAGATTGTGCAGACTCATGAAGCTACTGGGCAATCTTCATAGCCCATGAGCAAACAGGAATGTACCGCACCATATATATGCAGAATAAATGTACAATGCTGTGCTGTGCCCGGCACAACATGATCACAAAAATGATCCTTAGATCCCCAATTTAATGCAAAGTCCACTTTGAACCATGTGGACACATGTACATACTGGCCACATACACGCATGATGATCACATCAGCTTTTGGTGCATATGCAGCCTTTGAGGGGTCCCCTACCTCCTTGTCCTCTCCATAAATGAACGAACTATAGGCCAAACTATATATTGGGACCAAATGCATCCTTTGTAGTGACAACAAACATCTGAATCTGTGCACAAACCTCACTCAAATCATGTACTGGTGTTTCAGGTTATTAGAATTCCGATCAGCATTGGCCTGAAAAAGAGTCTTCATACGTGTGTGCAGCCCTTATTTTCCAAAGCCTTTCTTGGGGGGCATGGCAGCCTTCTTCTGTGCCTTCTTCTTTGCCTTCTTCTGTGCCTCCAGCGCTTGCATGGCCTGTGCATTGTGTGCCTCCATTGCTGCCATCTTCTCCTGCATTTATGAGCAGTTGTAGAAACGGGAAAACACACGAAACCAATGCAGAAAGCAAGAAGGGTCCGAAGCGAAACATTTGAAACAAACACAAAATTGGCCCAGTGTGGTTTGTCCGGCTGGAATTGCTGCAACCACACTTCTACTGGTGGGCCCACTTATTCAGATATTAATTCAAGCATTTCTTCCTTCCTTCCTTCCTTCCTTCCTTCATCCATTCATTCAGTGGCCAGAGCCCCTTCACCGGATGCAACATCTGTGGGGGACTTGTTTTGGTATTATAAGATGCCAACCACACACCGTCCACCCTCATTTATTGTTAAACATCTCTCAAGAATTCCACATCTTGTCATCTTGTCATGTATTTTCATCAGCCACTGAGGCAAAACCCAAATCAAAAAAAATCAAAAAAAGAGGCGAAAATTGCATTTTCGGATCAGAAAACTGCATTTTCGGATTACCAAAAACTTGTCGCATTTTCCCACCTTTTCGCCGTGTTCCTGGATGTTTTCCCAAGCTTTGTGTGCCCAGTCGCGCCTCAAATATGCACTCATCCCTCTGGCGCGGTGGTTGGTTGAACGCACAAGCCATGTGCCCATGTGCCAGGCAATACACTGCTGGTGGTTGACACATGCCTGCTCACCAGTGTTGATGAGTCAGGGAGCAGAGACCAAATACGGCTCACAGTTCCCTCCATTTCTCTGCATTTTTACTTTGCACTTGTCACCGTAAGCACTTCAGTGAGCACAGTCTGGCTCCAGCACATCACTGCTCAGAATGACAATATGGTACAGGTGGACAGCCCCAACATGGCTTGTGGCCAGGACTGGAAGCTCCCCAAACCCACCCCAAGGCTTTCTGGTTCTCAGAGGCAGACTGCCATTTCGCTCGAGCCACAAAGGTCAAAGCAGGGCAAAAGTGCATTTGTAGGAGGCGGATGCCCCTTGAAATGCATCAGGCCACAAGCGTCTCTGCGCCATCAATGCGACAACTGAATAACCAACAGGCAAGCGGTTATGGTACATGGATTGTTGCAACACGTTTGTGTGGGCTTTAGGCACTGGCACATTCTGCATGTGTTTCAATGCAATTTGGGGAGATTTCGCTCAGATTGGCCAAAGTCTTCTGGTAAATTCTATTGCCTTCGGCAGTACACCTCGAAGAGAGGCTGACAGTCAGCCAATCAGTCAGTTAGTCAGGCAGGCAAGCAGTCAGTTGGGCAAGCTGGCAGGCAGACAGGCAGACAGAAGCACACAGTTTGGGTTTTCTTTTCAGTGGCGGGCTTGGCTACAAGCAGTGGGAAGCCCAAAGTGTAGCAGAACAATGATTGGTCGAGTGGCAAAGCAATTGATCGCAAACCAGCAGGTCGGCGGTTCAACTCCAGGTCGGCCGACAGCCGGCCGTGCCGGTCGACCTGTAAGGTTTGTTGTACCTGACCCTCGTTCAAATCCTTCTGAGCACAAACTTTTGACCCCCCCCCCACCCCCCAAAATGTGACATCCAGTTGATGGGGATAGAGGCCTCAGAATCAAAAAATCCATTGCGTAATCGTTTTATTGGGAAAAAAAGTGATTTTACAAGGGGTTGGACATCCCATATCATGCCTTGGGGTATGCTACGCGAACGACCCCAAAAAAACGGGGAAAACGATGCACCCGCCTGCGCTTGATCAAACAACCTCTCTTCGACGTGATTTTTAGCAGATTTTTGGGTAAATTGCTGGTGAGGTTTCCAGGTGTTCCATCCGTAAAATGGTGAAAATGGTGGTGAAATTTGTAGTTACATTCCCAACATAGTCTGGTCGCGTTGGTTTGGTACGTGTTTCTCGTTGTAGAATAAGAACACTTTTTAAGTAACTTTTCATTAAAAAGATTGACGCACGTTTGCACAGCATCAATGTAACCACAGCTGTGCACCGAAAAGAGGTGGCATATCTATGGCCAGGCAAACTGCAAGTAGCTCAATTTACCCTTTTTGGGTTGATGCAACTTACAAAATGCCATGATTGCAACGGTGCATTACAGGAAATTCAAAGGGCATGGCTGTGCCTCATCCCGGGCACACAAAACCACGTTGAAGAATGCCCAGTCCGAGCACGGGGGCGGCTCCCTGCCGGCACCCGACCCTGAGGGGGTTCAACTGTTTCAGGGGTTCTAGAGCAAGGGTGGGGTTGACCCGAACCCAGGGGTAGGTGGGTCGGGCGGTCAGCCTTCCCTTCGCATGTTGCGTCGGGTCGCTGTGTCGTGTCGTCCGCTGCAGCCGGTGCTCCTGCTGGTGTAGTTTCCGCGTTCGCGGAGCCCAGTGGATGGTGTGCTGGGGCTGTGCTGGATGTGGCGGGATGTGCCGTTTGCGCGTCAGCGGCGCCCAATAGTTGGCGTATTGGGGGTTGTGCTGGTTGTTGCCAGGGTCGTTTGACTGTTTTTGCCGTCCACGCACCCCTGTCCACAGGCCGTCCATAGCCTGCCTCGCTGTGTTTCTGTGTGCATGAGGCCCAGGTGCCCTGTTCCTCCACGTGTTGTCACGGCCGTCCGCCACATATCCTTTTCCCCCTCACGGCTGGTCTGCCCCTGATGGGCTCCCGCTCCTGTTGCGCAAACAGCCCATCTGGGCTGCGGGAGACACCCCCCACCTGATGCCGGTTGAGCAGGGGTTGCCCTGGCACCCGGTAGCGACGGGGCTGGCTGGCCAGGCCATCCCCTTTGTTGTCGCTGCCTCCTATGCGCACGCTCTCCCATCCCCTCCATTCTGGTTCCCTGTTCCCGCTGTTCTGGTTGCCTCTCCTGCCTTGCTGTACCCCTCCTCCTCGTCTGCTGTGCTCGCCCTTGTCCCCTCTGGTGTGGCCCCCCTCCCTCCCACGGCTTGGGCTGTCTCAAGAGAGCGCTCGGAGGACGCGCGCGCACAGGCCACGGCACCTTCATGATCCGGTTCTGCTCCTCGAGCTCCGCGTTGCGCGCCACGAGGTCGTCCGGCCGGGCCACGTCCAGGCCGTCCAGCAGCTCGCTCGACGCCGCGCTGCGCGCCGCCACCCCCACGGCCACCCACTGCTGCGCCACCCACTTCTCGTCCACCGCCGCGGTGGCCTCGTGGAGGAGGCGGTCGTCGGGGCGGCCATCGATGAACCCGGGGAAGAACACCACCGCGGTCCCCTTCTTGGGCGTGAACGACAGGTCCAAATGCTGGAACCGCGTGTTGCCCCCCTGGCAGGGATGCAGTAGAAGGGAAGGCACCTCCGAGGCGGCCCCAGGAGCGGTTAGACAGGCGGTTGGGGGAGGGGGTCAAAGCGGTTGGGGGCGGTTACTGTCGGTTACAAATGCCGTTGAGGCCGGCACTTGGCGTCAGGGGGACAGTGGCATAGGCTGGGCGCCCTCGAGAGGGGGGTTACCTCCCCCCCTTCCAATGCATCCCTGACCCTCTGGAAATGCGCAGCAGCGCAGGGCCGATGCAGGACGATGCGGGGGCACCTCCTTTGTTTTGGGACGCTGCACCAATCGGACGCCTGACCTCCTCCGTTTTGTGCCGGGGCCTGCACCCGCCCACAATTGGCCGCACAGTACACCCGCACACCCACGGGGACCGCAGCGCGTCCCGCAGGTCAGCAAAAGCCGCAGGGCGCGACCCCCCCCCCCCCAAAACCCGCCCGCAAACGCCGTTTTCGAATCTGTACCCAAAGCGCGTGACCGCGACGCCAAAATCAGGTCCGGCCGTTTCACTAGCCCCCGCCTGTCAGCCCCAGGGCTCCTTTCAACAACTCAGCACCACTTTGGGGGGGGGGGGCGGGTTGGCACAAGGCCTCGGTATCAGATTGTTTGCCTTTGGCGGCGCCTATCGGCCCCTCGCCACTGCACATTCTGACCCTCTGGGGGCCCGAACGTGGTTTGGTTGCAACGCAATACGGTGGGGGATGCGTAGCCACAGTCCATGTTCTTTTTGGGTGTGTGGAGCCAATGCACAAACAGATTCGCCCACTTGTCGCATGCAGCCCATAATGACAGAGGAGGCCTGGCCACGATGCACCCGGTGGTACATCCCCTGCCATATGGATGCGTCGCAATACTCGGTTTGTGTGCGGCCTGAATAGACATGGGGTGCATAGCCACAGGCACTTCTCGGCTGTGTAGCCCTGATATCTTGGAGAATGCTTTTCTTGTGGCGCCTGCAGCGCGCCCTACGGCGCGCCCTGTGGCGCACAGTTGGGGAAACCTGCCTCGGCGTGGAATATTGTAGTTTGTGTGTTGCTGAGCTGAAACCGGAGGCCAGTAGAGCCTCCTCCGTCTCAAAAATCTTTTGCTGGAGGCATGTCTGCGGGGCGTCCCTTCAAAACAGCGTTGGCTGACCGTATCAGGGCGGCCTGAACGTGAAGAATGGCAACAGGATAAATGGAAACAGAGGCCAAAAAGCAAAATGCCTCCCCCAAAACAGTCCTATGTGTTGCGGTGGGCAAACGTGGCAGCACCTGTCAACACAATGGACCCCCAGTCATGGGGGGCTCTTACCCCCCCCCCCCACTCCCACCCACCCCAACCCCATCCAAGAGAGATGAGTCGTGCGGCGACCATATGAACCAAGGGCAGACGTCATGCTGCCCCACAAAGCACCCTGTCATCTGAGTTTCTGAGGAGGAACAACAGACCCGATGCCACCTTCATGGGAGAAGAAAGTACATAGTCTGGCATGAGCCCCTCATGTCTGTGTGCTTTATGAATGCCATTGTAAATGCAAATGTAAAAGAATTTCCAGAAGAGGAGAAGGGGCTGGACCCCGAGTGGACCCACCCATTTCGCTCCACACTCTACACTCACCTTGTTTGATCCTGTCTCAGGACTCGTTTGGGGTGGCAGGGGTGCATCCTTGCTGGGAGTTGAGCTGACGGGGCGGCTCCACAACCTGTGACAGAAAAGCCTGTACGAACCTTATGACAGGGGTGGATATAGTGGGGGGGGGGGGGTCCCCCCCCCTCCCCCCCTCGATGACGATTACGATTACGATTACGATTTACTCGTTTGACTGAACTAGCAGTTTTGCCAGCAGTTTTATAAGAGGACTAATGGCCAAAAACAGTGCCTGAGCAGGACAAATGAATCCATTGCCTACGCATATACCATTGTACTACTGGGCCAATCCACCAACACTGAACACAAGACAATAGATTGCACAGGGGTTGGTGTATCCCATGAAGACAGTCCATACAGTGCAATCATTTCTTGACACATTTTGTCAAAATGGCTTGCAATTCCGAATCATCTGTGCCTGAACTGTCTGAGCTCATCGTAATTGTAATCGTCATTCCGTCATCACTGCCTCCCGGCTCAACAGCCCCCCCCCACACCCCACCCCCCACCTTCGTAATGTCGTCACTATTATATCCACCCCTGCCTTATGATGGGGAGGGACTCAGGGTTCGCACGCGAGCGCGCAGTGCTGGGCGTTGCCATCGTTTCCAGCAGGCTTCAGGCAGAGCATACCTCAGGAACATCATTCAAATACACAAGGATGGTGGCCAAGCGCTGGAATTCATTCCTGCGGGCTGTGATCAACGGGAATCCATCCTGGTGCCCCATGAAAAGCTGGCCTGGCTCGTAACGGGCAACTTGCAAAGACTCAAAGCAGATCGTGCCAGGAGGTGGAAGTTGACCAGCCGGGCCGTATTTTGCACCCGGGAAGAGGGTCATGGCTCGCTTCTGCAAAATGCTCGTTGGTTCTGCGATACTGGGCCGCAGCTTCAAAATATTCTGAAGCAGGAACAGAACGGAAATGCGAATGGAGGGTGCAAACATGAGTTGGTTCGATAGCTGGGGACCCAACACGTGGGCAGAATCACAAGGGGAGCATCCCGCATGAATGTAGCTGCAGGGGCGCGTGCAAGTGCCTTGGGGGGTTGAGAGGGGGGAGGTCAAACCGATGAAGGTGAGCTACGCGAAGGTGTGGGTGGAACGGCAGAGGCACATCACTTCAAAGAAGAGGGAGGATGCAAAGGTCGTTTGATTAAAACCACGCAAGCCCGCATACAGGGGAAAATGCCACATGCCCCCCCCTTTTAGGGCCCCGTTGTGGACCATACTCCAGGTGGTCAAATTCGTGGTTTCACCCCTTGCAAAATCCTTATTTATCCAATGAAACCATCACGGAATGATTTTTCAGTCAGGAGCCCCGTACAACCCCCCCCCTCCCACACACTCACACACACGGGAAATCCACTTTTAGGGGTTTTAGGTCAAAATTGCGAATCTTTGGGCTTTTTTCTTTTGAACCGGAAAAAGGTTTTCGGGCCCCAACCAGAGTGGGATGAGCGCTGATGCTGTTGATGTCGCTTTCAGCCATTTTGGTATGACACCCTTTTCGGCAGGCTGAGCAACACCATGGCACCCCCATTGAGAGGTGGGATTGGGGTTCATGAGCTGGTAGAATCATGCCAGGATGCAAACAAATGTGTTTTGTGGCCTCTAGCCCCACCTAGGGCTGGTCCTGGCCCGCTTGAAAGACACGAAATCGCTATGTCCACTGAAAATGGCCTGAAAACCCGACGTTTTCTGGCAACCCCTAACAACCCGTGGGGATCCTTGGGCCAGGCCTGGGTCATCATTTGGTGACAATGGGAGCACATGTAAACCCATTGGGGAGCCAGGCACTCCTCGGCCCTTGCAAGGAATTACCACTGTTGTCTTACAAACAGTGCACAGCACACTGTGTGCTGCTGTTGAGTTTGGCTGCTCCAATTTTGCGTTGATTGAAACAACAGGCCCCTATTTTCAAGCTGTTGGTTACTCAGTAGGAAACTACTGAAGCAAATGGGTGTTCAAGGGCTTCAGGTATAGTAGGCCTTGGTGGTTGGCTCTGTTAGCCTGTGGCGGCGCCTATTGGCCTCTCGCCGTTGAACCTTCTGCTATGACAAGCAGTGGTGGGGGGATGGGGGCACGCAAGGTAGATGGCAGAACGGGCAACGGCAAAAATTGCATTGTTTGCTCCCGTGCACCCAGCCCTCTCTCACTCACAAAACGCTCTGAAGGTCCGTTGCGTGGGGCCCATTGAGTGGGATGGAGAATCAGGGAGTAGGCCGGATAGCAGCCGAATGGCACTTCGACGCACCAGCCATCCCTCACGAGCGGAGGGGAGGAAAGCAGTGGTGTGATGGGAACCTTGGGTGACCTTCTTTGCACACACGGAGAACGAGCAAATCAGATATCTAGCAGCGAGACAGAGTGCCTCAATGTGCTTCCCTCCCCTCCTGACCAGCAGAGGGGAATAAAAATCAGAGGTTTCGGCCCCTTGGTGGGGCGGAGGACTGTGTTCGGCTCGGTTATCACAGAGTAGGGGGAGTGAGAGGAGGAAGTGGGGATGAGAATTGCCTGCCGCCCGCTGCCGAATCCATGAGCACCTGATCCAGCAGCACGGATGAGCTGGTACGACGCTGACTGAGCTCTACTCCCTGGGACCCCTCCAACTTTCCGGCTCCGATTGTGCTGCTCTGCAGGATGGAGGGGGTCTCAGCCATGAGCGCATCACAGTCGGCGTCGTCCAGGAACCCGTCGATTGTGAGGATGGGGGGATCCACGCTGTGCACTTTCATGCCGGGGCAGTCCAAATCGAAAGGCAAATACTTGCTCGCCATGTCCTTGGCGAGCTCGGATTTGCTGTAGCCCACGGCATCATCATCCGCATTAGAGGGCACGCCTGCAAGAGGCAGTTCAGGGGAGATTGGATGGGAAGCGTACGACCAACAACTGCCGAACCCAACCGGCGGTAAAGCGACAAAAAACGCCACGCACACAATTGGTGCGTCCGTGATTGCAAAATGCGCTCTTTGGCCGAACTGCGCCGCGCGTTGATACCGCGCGGTCTCAAAATTGTGCTATTTCGTTGTCCCTTATTGTGCAGGATGCAGACTTCGCAAAGAGAGAAACAGGAAACCGATGCGGATGCAGCAACCTGCCACCCACACCAAACGGGCACTAACGTGTGTTGGGAGCAAATTGTTTTCATTTCCAGGGAAGCGACCATTGCTCTGGTGTTGGCTGCGATGGCAACGGGGTCAGAACTTCGGAATGCGACTCGGTAACGTTGATGCTTTGGTGTAAATCCCGGGCCCACATAAGAATTGAATGCCTCCTTCTTTCCATTTCTGCTTTCAGCACATGCTGGTTTTGCACACGATACGTTGCAATCGGATACCTATCGGGTGAGAGCAGGACATTGCGTTTTGGCTGGTCACTGCCCTGTGTTGAGTGGGAGCTCTGGTATCTGCCAGCGCCACAGGCCTCCGCGCACTGGGGGCCAGGGGGGGGGGGGGGGGCTGCAGAGAGAAAATGGTTCGCACATGCAAACCATACCATCTGGGGCCTTCCGTGCCAGTATGGTGTCGGCCAACCCTGCATACGGGTCCTCGACAGGGGGCTCAATGCCAAATCGCTTCAACAGCTCCGGGTTCACTGAGACATTGGCCATCGCCCAGTCATCAAACGGAATGGGTTCCAAGACGTTGGGTTTGGTGTTGCGGCGCCACAACCAGACAAGCCCAGCAATGGTGGCGCTGAAGACCAACGCCATAGGAGACAACCAAGAGTTGGCCTGGGGCACAAAAAAAAACGATACGGGGCGTAGCCTACCTACCAACCACCCACCCACATTATTGGGTCAAAGTGGTGGTTGCATAACCCTTGCCGGCACGGGGTCCCTAAACGCAACCCGTGCACCCCGCATTCACCCCACGCAACACGTTCGCCCACAGGTACCCGGGGAATTGCCCATGACTTTTTTTGGCTACTTCTTAAAATTGCCGCATTCGCGTGGCAAAAAAATGTCTAAGTCTTTTTTAGAGCACATTACTTTCTTTCAGGCGGGAAATTTGTTTTTAGTGCAGATTATTTGTTAGCTGAAAAAAATACAACCTCTGAAAAAGTAATCCGCATTTGAAAACAAAATTTCGGACCCAGAAAAATCAAGCCACATATGCCCCCACTTATCTTGCGATGTGAGTAAGTGTTCGTTGTTCTCTGTGCAGGATGCCACGATGATTTTCCGTGACTGATCGCGGGGGGTGATGCCCATATGTGTTTCCTCGTTCGTGGTGATCCATTGTGCCCAGTGTGGGTCCCCTTAGGTGGTCTCTTCGCCCATCTCCAGGTTGGCGCGCCCTTCTATGGTGATGAGGAGGTGGTATGTCCCCTTCGACAGGGCCCATTCCTGGTCTGGTTTTGTGTACCGGGGTAGCCTCAGTCCAAGTGTTCAGTCGGGGGAAGCAGCGGACTTTTCGAGGAAATTGGCGGGGCGTGAGCGCAAAAAGTCTGAAGAATGCACGAACCCCATAGCCCCGCTTGTGTGGCCACCGTGAGAAGCGCACAGGACGGTCGGAGACAAAGAGCTGGTGAGACAAAAGCTACCCCAGCACAGCCCCATGCAACGCAAAACAATGTCCAGCCCGGACACACTTTTGGTTGTCAAAGCTTTGTTTTGCAGTGTGTTCTTTGACAGGGTTTTGTTGCCTCTGCAATGCGTCTGCAGAACGTGCAAGATTTTGTATGCCATGAAAATGGTTGTTGATATGTCAAGATTAGTTTTCTTTCAAAGTGGATTCAATAGTCCGCACACTGCGCACTGTACTATGGTCGATGGTATCCATGCCAAAGACATTCATTTGCCAGAAGGGCTGGAAGCCGGGGGAAACCAGGGGAAAATGGAGACGGGGGTTGGGGTCCCCTCCCTGGCAACATCAATATCTGTGCAGGGGTGTTCAAAGAGCCCTTGGTTGCCTGAGCAGAAATCCGGGGCAGATTCCGCGGAAAGCCCTGGTTTCCGCAATCCCGGAATCCCGAGTTTCCGCGCGAAGCCCAAGTTTCGGCGGAAAGCCCCAGTTTCTGCGGAGATCCCAGCCTCATCAAACCCTGACCACTGCCCAGCCCACAACCCCGCCCAAGCCCACAGCAACCGAGAATACTGCCCACCCTTTGCCGGGAAAAATTCGATTCGAACACCGAAACTCCCTCACAGCGTTACAACAAAGCATGCGTGTTGGAGCGTCGGTCGGAGTATGGGATGCACCTCTTGGTTCATCTGCACTGCGGTGTGAGGATGTTGTTGGGGGATGGGCTGCAATGAGGCCTCCTTGACACTGTGTACTCCTTCGATTGTCGGAGAGGCGCGGATCCCTTTGGAGAAAAACAAAGATCGCACTGGTGGCACGTTTTGATGGCAGTGGACCAGGGTTGGATGGTTCCACGCGAGTGTAGCTTTGATCAACGAATGCTGGAGACAGGCGCAGAGCCATGCATGCACGTTCACCCAGACCAGTGGCGCGGAGGCCAAGGACGGGCTGAGGTGGGTCGAAGCCCCCCTCCAGTCAATAGTAGATAAGTTGAATGCGTATTTGCGCTTCACAGGGTAGCGAGCTGAAGCATCAAGCCAGCAGGTGGAACAAGCTGCCTGAAGTTGCCAGCACCGTCTCGACTGTGGAGCCCCAAGAGCAGCAGAATGACAAGGGTACAATCCAGGAGAATAGCGAGCGAGCGAGCGAGAGAGACACGGGAAGGGAGAATAACGACCAACTACGTGCGACCCTATCTCCACTGCCCCGCTGCGAAAACCGTTGAGGCCGGCTTCACGCCTTGCCCTCTGTAGCATATACATCACCCTTGCAGTTTCCGAACAAGACGGACCTGGTCTCGACACGGTTTGTGAAGGCGCCACGGTAGGCAGGGAACTGGTCGTGGCCATTGGTGCATTATAGGCCGCCAATGAAGGGGCCACAAATGCGGACTGCACCGAGTTGGTTTCAACGAAAAGCCAGGAACCGAATACTACCACAGCTCCGGCTACCACCTGGGACAAACGTGGCCAGCATTCGGAGTGCAATAGGACGTTAATGACGGGGAATGGGAACAGCAATCGCGGCACCGACATCCCAAGATTTTGCCACTATTGTTCAAGGCAAAGCGCAAGATGAGATTGCCATTGAACACTCCTCCGCCCCAAACCAGCATCATACCGCCACAGAGACCACGGACCCCCATCTTTGGGTCTCCACAGTTTCACTAGATGGACCTTGCGTGTTGTAACCGACCATCTTTTCGCTTGCCAAGGCCTCACAAAAACTGCAAGACAGAAAGAATGACGACAGAAAAGCAAAATGACAGCGCAAATCAACCAGCTCAGGTCAGTCCCAGTTTGTGAGTTGATCTACACTGGCAATAACAAGGGAATGAAAACAGTAAAGCATTTTAGCATCACCGAGGCAACACCTGTGGATGCATCCCTTTATTTGACCCAAGACATAATGCACCAACATTAGTTGGACCAAATTTCCTTCCTTCAATCTAAGTGCAATGATCGCTATCAGCCTTACATAGATTTCGCTACCGAGTGCAACAAGCAATTTTCCCCTTTCTCAATCACGCGCGACTACAGAGCATGCGGCGGCCATGATCTCTCTGTTGAATTTTTTTTTTTTACACAAAGTGCGATTTTTTCTGGTAGCCATGACCGATACAGCTGTATACATTCTTTTTACTCTTGCACTGTCACCCGTATGGCTTCTTTTTTTCATACATTGCAAAAATTGTGCAGTGAAGAGCAAAAACCGGTTATTTTAAAAACCATTAATTGGAAAAAAGTGGTTCCTTTTGTAAAAGTAATCGTCAAAAAGGGATTATTTTCAAAACTACCGGGTTCCGAAATCTACATTTGCGTTGTAAACGGATTAATTTGGTTTGATTTTCAACTTCTGTTGCGTGTTTTCGCTTTATTTTGGTTTTTTAAAGTTACAGGTTATCGTGTAGACTGGAGAGGGAATAAACATAAAGACAATGTGCTGTTTCTAGCATGTTCTGTTTGCGACCGTACGAGAAAGGAATATCAAAGGCCAGCAATTACGAAGGCAGTTTAAAAAAGTATAACAATCTGAGATCTATCATCACGAAAAGGTTGAAAGATACTAAACAACTACATTATTTGTAACCAGTTCGGTTAGTGATTGGGCTTGGGCACTCCGTTCTTGGACTATCTGCTACATGCTTTGGCCTATGTACCCATTCACTGACATACACCATATCGTTCCGGTCCCGCGCTTGCAGCTGTCAAGTTTTGCGAATAGCTATGAGTAATGGGTTGCAAAAGAGAGTCTAGGTGCTATGCTAGGGTACATTTTATGTCGAGGAGGTGGAGATATAAATAAATGGTCCATACGGCTTTATGTGAGACTTGGACCTTAAAGAGTCGTGGGTAGAGTTGGGTAGTTTTCAATTTGTCCTTATGTGCATGGAGGAAGTAAAAATGTTTTCTTTTCTGGGCCGACTCGAATTGAGCTTGCCCGGGTGCAGAAGTTGTTTTTCGCTGTAACAGGCAGTTTGGCAATATGTGATAAGGTAAGCAGGCGGGTGGATAGAGATGATAGAATCGGTGTATACATGAAAATTTTAGTTTTTCACCTTTCCATGGTGACTTGTAACTATCTGGACTATTCATAATTGTTTTCATTAATTGGTTGGTGGAGTTTGATTTGGTCTCCGAAACGACCAGTTTTGCCGATTGTTTTTAAAAAAACTTCTCATAATTACCGATGACTAGTGCCTTTCTGGAAAAAAAAAAGTTGCCGATGACCAATTTTCTCAGTTAATGGGGAAACATTAATCCTATAATTAGATGTACACTTAAATATTGATGGCCCTTTTCCCTCTTTTAAAAAAAAAGGAAAGAAAGAACAACCCAGGAAACAAAAAAAAACAAAAAAAAGAGTAGCTTCAACGGAGCCACAAGCACCACATACACAGCACACACGGCACGTGCACCGGTGAACAATCGCCAAGGAGCCATGGACACCGCATGCACGACACACCACGCACACACAACACGGGGCACGTGCACCGGTGAACGAGCGCCAAGGGGCCATGGACGCCGCACACACATGCACACCAAGGGCAGCCAAGAGACAGGTAGCAACAAACCACACCCCACGGGTCGGACACACTGGGGCGACCCTGCCGACCTACCGGGCCAGCAGCAGGGGCGGTACCCCAAGGTTGCTGGTCCGAGCCCGGCCACGCTGCATCGGGGACCATGGCAAACGTCACCCGGAGCCATGGAAGCAACCGGTGACAGGCGAGCCGGTACACAGTCAAGGAGGAGGTCGCCAGCCAAGCAACGCAAGCCACAGGGGTGAGGCGATCGTACTGTAGACTCACGGGAGCAATACCCCTTATAGTGAGAGATACCCCACACGGCTGGGCAGCCCCCCAGAGCTGCCGCCCAAAGAAGGAGACATGTGGTCCTACCCATGGACACATGTGGGGACACCCTCTCACCCGGGACACCTACACCGGGTGGCCGCAATACTGCATGCCCTGCAGGAGCCGCTTAAGGTGCACTTGACATAGGGCAGTGGGAGGGACAGGACGTCCCCTTGGTAAGACCTTCTTCCTACATTGGCAAAGAAGGCATCCCGAGTTCCCGAAGATACCTACCTACCTACGTATTGATGGCTAGTTGTTGCCTGGCATTGGTTCAAATTCAACAACCCTTGCTAACCAAAGTGCGTAAAATATCATGGTTGGACCTTTGCTGCAACATCAGTGCAATCTCTAAAAAGTTTGAAGCAGGCCATGGTACAAATTTTGAAAATAACAGTTTTTAAAAGATCGCACTTTTGGACTAAAGTTGCTTCTTTGGTTTGTTGCCATTTTCTTCAAAAAATACCCACGATGGATTTTTGAAAAAGCCCTTTGACTTGTTTTGAACAAATGGTAAAAAAGTAGAGTTTTTGAAAAAACACACCATGCCTTAATATTACGCAAAACCGTGGCAATCAAATCTTTGCAGCGGGCTATACAGCGTTGCTATCATTGCAAACCATTCCTTGTGGTGCGATTTCACGGAAACACTTTTGTTTCCAACAACTACTCTTTGGCGAAGTAATTGCCCTACACAAAGTTAATGCTAGAACCATTGAGTTCAAAAGCTGTATATATGGTTGGCTATTCACATAGATTCTGTCTTTGATCAACTTGAAACTGAACTTATTGCTAACAAATCCTTTCATCATAGATATTTTCTCCTCGTAGCTTTGCAACTTCATTGGGTGCACCCACTCCTATTCTTGGTGCTTCTGCAGCCTCTATGATTTGTACACATGAAGAACAACAGAGTAACGATGATATGGGAAGGTGGCAAACATCTCTTGGTAAATTGGGTATGTCTTCGGATAACCCTACGGGTTACAGTGAATGCTATCCAAATGTGATCCATGTGTTTCCGGACATTGTGTTTCTCATGCTACACCCCTTGGCCTTGCAAACAATGCTTGAAGTCCCCAATTGTTTATTCCCCAGGGCCCCTTCGCAAATCTTGCCAAGAGACAGGTAATTTGCATTGTGTAATTTTAAACCTTTTGGCGCGTTGTACACCCATCATGTGCGGCTGGAAAGACAGGCCGCGGGCCCTACCCGCCCTAAAACCAAGCGGCATTCTGTGTACATAGTGTCCGGGACATGAAAACACACATATGCATTGTGTAATTTTGCATTTGTGATTTCAAACTTTGTTCCGTGCAAACCGCCATTTTTCAACATTTTTGGTGTTTTCAAACATGTCTTTAAATTCTCTATGTGGAGAAACAAAAATGACTTAGCTGCCACCTCTTCTCCTTGGAGCAAATGACATTGCCCCATTGACATTGCCATTGTATGAAATGCAAAACAAAAAGCTACAATCCCGGGTGGGTCATGTGAATGGCTAGGCTCAGATACAACGAGCAGCAAATGTTGAAATACCATAATTGCATAGGGAATCAGAAACATGGCTCGTTCAGAAAACACCCCCTAGCCATCTACACACCCAGTGCATGTATTTTGTGCCACTGTGTCCTCTTATCTCCAGTCAATTACCTTTAAGCTTGGCCCATCTTAGCACAACTCCAATGTATGACTGCTTGCCACGCCCTCATTGGCTGGTCCAGTGGCTAAACCTGCATGTGCATGCACAAAAACATTGCCGCTGCCACCGATTGATTTGGGTGGAATCAGCTTGGTGAAAAACGTGGGGGAAAATGGTTGGCAAATTCTGCTTGCCACATGTTTGCACACCAGGAAACTTTAAATGCACTTGCTGTCCTCTGCACCACCTTTTCCAGCAAAGCCAAGCCCCAAAACAGCATGAATTCATCCTCACATTTCGGAAAATGCTGGGATCCAAACCTGAAATATGCAGGATATAAATATGCACGTCTTTTTTTTTTGGCTCGGACCAAGATGAGCTGGCGTAGCCTGCTCACTTCACAGTACTCGAGGTGACCCCTCGGGATAAACATGCAGGTCTGCGATGTTATAACAGCCGCAGTGATGATCAGAACCCAAACTCTCAACATAAACCTGTTGATTGCGAGCCAGACTCTGCAGCAGCAAAATAAACACCAGCCTGAGCTCCTTATCTGTCCTCCACAGCCAAAACATATGAATTCTAATCACATGACATGGAAAAGGACTGGGACATGTGCAACAAAAGAAAAGCAACTGTTCCCTTGTGAGTAGAACCCTGTCTCTTCACAGGTAGTGGCCCTGTATTGATTTCTGTGCACAGCAAAGGGAAAAAACAGGACACCCCTGAATTTCATCTAAACAAAATCCTGCCACAATGCATCACATTATTTAGGTCATTCTTGATTTGAGCCGTGTAGCAGCACACACACTGGAGCGTTTGCAAATGATTTTATTGGATGTGTCCTGGATATGTGATTGTGTCCTGCTGCCTGGGTGCACTACCTGGCTTCTTGCACACAGCCTTGTTGGTTTCTTCTTGTAAGCTGACCTTCCACGGATTTCGAGACTTCATTGAGGTTTGAAGGTACCCAGGAGCAGTCTTGGAATCAAGCACGTGCTGGTGACAATATTGGACACCACTGCACCAGCGCCTTCTTGCAGACTCTGGATGCTGAGAGTGCTGGACTTTGTGCACTGCCACTTTCTATTGATGTCCTGCCAAACCTCTTTCCAGAATCTGCCGGCATCCCCAGCACTACAAATCAGCAGATACCATCTCCGTTCTTGTTCTCTACATGATGTAAAGCACCAATCCTGCATTGACAATGATACGGTGGTGCTGCTCAGGAAAGCCCACAGGGCAGAGACAGCAATGCCTTGCCGTAGGACACGTTGCACAATGACAGGCACAAACCCAAGGCTGTTGCCTCAGCCATAGCTTCAACATAAACCACCAGCCAGTGCTGGGGGAAGATAATGTGTGTTTCTGTGTCCAGCCTGGGGGGGCAGGGGGGCGGAGGTTCAGTATAGGTTACCAACACCCTCATGCACGGCCATAAAAAACAAACATCCCTTGAGGGGGTGCGGGACGTTCGGCGGTTGCCACCGGGGTTCGAACCACCCTTTGTGAAGTCGAAGAGTCGGAACCTCCTGCAGCTCCATCTATCCAAAAAAGGCAGTTGGAAGACCGCAGGGGGGGAGGAGCATACAAAAAAAAAAGGCAAAGACCCCCCCCCCCAACCTCCTACCCTAGTAGAGCCCCTCAGGTTTACAAACATCAACAGGGGCCTGGTTCCCTTCTATGCCACTCAATACAATTCACACCAATGATCTGACAAGCAAACTAGATCATTCATGACAGTTTGGGAAATTGACTATGCTGCTGCTGTGTGTGCACCACTCAAACGAAGGTTCTATCAATGGAGGACATACACATCCACCTACTATCCTTTCCCCGTCTGAAAGCAAGGCCATGGCATCATTCTCCAGCATGATATGAAGATCAAAAGAGAGAGAATGATGAGGTACAGTAGTGGAAAACCACTGTCACTTGCAGCCTCCAATTCTTCAATCAGAATGTAGCAGAAATATGGCACATCTGAGCTGAACTTTGGACCGCCACCCACTCGCTGCCTGAGTCCTTAGCGTTAGCCAAACTGACTTCAGTCCACCGCCAATCAGAAAGCTTTTCACAACCCAAAAAATGTACAAACCTGACTCCCTCCAGAATGGCCTGCTGCTACATCCATGCAAACTTCTCCATGTCGCCAAGCTGCTCACTGCTGATGTGTTGCTGTCATGCGGCTTAATGCAACGAAAAAGATTGAATGGATGAAATCTGTGGTTGTGGTTGCATAAGCACAACCACACCTCAAGCTCCAGAGCTGGTGCTGTCACAGGATAGATTCACAGTAGAGGGAGTGCTGTCTAGCTGAGCAAATTCGATTGCCTTCGGCAAGTTACCTCGAAGAGAGACAACTAACTGTTGGCCGGAGGCATTGTTGGGAGTGGGGAGGGGGGGGGGGGGTGTTCGGGGCTTTCTGAGGGCCCATGGCCCAGGCTACATGGCCCTAGCAGCCACTACATGGGTCTACATGGGTGCTCGAGTACCCGTATTGTCACCAAATGATCACCCAAACCCATCCCTGGGTCAACAAAAGGGTTTCAGACAAAGTCGGATTTTGAAAATTTTCAGGTGCTACTGAACAGTCTAAACAACGGCAATTTCAGGGCTTTTGGAGGGCTCATGGCCCGGGCAACATAGGCCTAGCAGCCACTACGTGCGTCCCCATGGGTGCTCAAGTACCTGACGCCACATTGGCCACCGCGATGCGCAGCGGTCCCGGGTGGGGGTGGACGTCTTCGCACCACACCAGCCACCAGTTCCTTGTGCACCTCCTGCGCACCGCGCCGGCCCGCAGAGGGGGGAGAGGGGGGTAAGGGGGGGGGGCGTCGTGCACCTGTGGGGGAGGGCGGGGGGGGGGGGGGTTGCTGCCTCAAGGACCCTCCCGTTGCCACCAGGCGCTCTCCCCCCTCCCAGCGACCCGAGTTCCCCGGGGGCCACCCCGCGCCTGCCCAGGCAGTGGGCGTAGAGACCCCCAGCGGGGATCCCCCAACGGATCCCAGCCGATTCGAGTGGGGCAGCACCACATGTGGGGGGGCAAAGTGTTTGGGGGGGGGGGGGGGAGTCCTCTGCCCCCCCCCCCCCCATTTGCAAGGGCGGCTAGCGGAGGCATCTCATCTACCTCCAAGAGCAGCAACCAATCAGGAGTAGGGTCAGGTGGGAGGGGTCAGGCCCCAGGTTGAGGAGAGGGGCAGGCCTACAGGTGTGTCCACGGGGCGGCCTCCACGGAAGATGGAATAGAAGCCCTTTCCAACCTTGCGCCTCATCTTCAACAATTGCACATGCTTGCCCTTTGGGGGAGGCTTTGGGGCAAGCTAGGCTTGGCATGACTGAAAATCACATCAAAACAAACAGCAGCGGGTTGCAGTACCAAGCGTAATCTTGTTATGAGCAGGAGGACTCATTGCTGTGGGTAGTGCAGGCACTGTAGGCAAACGGACTCACTGCAAGTTCCCGATGCATGCGCTGGGGCAGCTGTTCTCGTGTAGACAGAGGAACAAAACTTTGACGCTGCTAAAGGACGAAGAAGAAGGCAAAGGCGGCGCCGGCGGGGGCGAACCGGGGTTACCAAACCAGCTTGTTGCAACGGCGACCACCCCCAACGTCCTCGTCCCATGCCCGCCGACCACCGTGGCCCAGGGGGGGGGGAAAAATGCGGTCGCCGGGATTGGAAAAAAATGCGGAAAAATGCGGAAAAAATGCGGAAAATGCGAGAAAAAATGCGGCATAAAATGCGGTTTTGCTAAAATGCTATAGGACTCCCAAAACCCCTATGTTTATCAAGACGCATGTTGATCTGTTGACACCATCGCTCCATCAATGTGAAGACTACGGCCCCGGCTCAACATGCAAAGCGTGGTAGGGAAGTCTCACCCTTCTACTGTGGTTTAGGAGGAGGGGCGTTACACCCTCGGCAAGAAGCAGCAGAGCCCCAATACTGCCTCCGCCCCATACCCCATTGAAGCAACCGGCTATTCGCCCCTCAATGGATAGCTTAACCGCCCGTAAGAATACAATGGCGGCTGCCGGAAGCCTTCCCAAGCCCACAGGGTGCCCAGTCCAGTGAGCTTGGCGTATCGATGCGTTTCGCGGTTCGTTGCCCCCGACTATTCGCCCCTAGTTGGATAGCTTAACCGCCCGTACAAATACGTTGGCGGCTGTCGGAAGCCTTCCCAAGCCCACAGGGTGCCCAGTCCAGTGAGCTTGGCGTATCGATGCGTTTCGCGGTTCGTTGCCCCCGACTATTCGCCCCTAGTTGGATAGCTTAACCGCCCGTAGGTATACGTTGGCGGCTGTCGGAAGCTACACTATACAAGGCGCCCTTCGACATCCAAGTTGAAGCGCGCCATAAAAGCCAATCGCCTCATCTGATTCAACAACTTGTTTTGCTTCTTGGAGACGTTGCCAGCTTGCGAGAAGAACCTCTCCACTGCCCCACTGCTGGTAGGGATGGTGATCAAGAACAACACCGCCTCCTTGAAAAGGGAGTCTGGACAAATTCTCCTCGTTGCGCTTCGTCTTTCCAGCATCCAGAACCACAAAGTCCTTCCACGCCTCCCAATTTTCACAATACCAATCAGCACCATCTCGCCACGATGTCCATCTCGTATCTCCAATATTGGGAGGGACCGTCTCCAAGCCAGAGCGCTCTCGCCAGCGGCGTCGGCGGGCAGAATGCATTGGTACTTTAACCAGAGAAGATGAGCGATAAAGAACATTGATCATGGAGAACACGTCGTGCTTCCGGAGGATGTCACCAATGCCAGCTAGCTTGTGACTCCAACACAAAAACCACCGGGCGTTCCTCCAAACATGCTGCAACACGTGCTTTGCAGCGGCGACCACGGTGCTTCCCTCGTCGGAAATGACAAAGTTGATGCGGTCTGGATGAATCTGCGCAGTGGCTAAGGAGCTCAGAAGGGCACCCGCGATCTCTTTGTGCTCCACACCCCGCTGCGGACCCTTGCCCTCGAGGAAAGCAACGTCGATGCAGAACTTCAACCGGCCTCCAACATGGGCAATAATTGCAAGAACGGGCACCCCGCGTTCATCTGTCCACTCATCAAAAAGTAGTGTGGTGTTGCGGTCGGCAGTCTTCTTGTGAATTGCTCCTCGGTGCCCGTCAAGCACACGCTGGCCGTTGACTTTGGGGAAGTCAGAGCTGCCTTGCGGCAAGCAACCGGCAATGGTGGTGTACTTCTGCAACCAAGCACGCACAAGGGGGTGATCCAGCTTGTCCAACGGGATGCCGGCACCGGCGAAGGCAAAGACCGTATCATCAGCGGCCTTGTTCTTGTCGTTGCATGACGCCACAACGGATTGTAGGCTGGGCTGCCTCATTGCGGCTTTATGAGATAGAGCATCTGCCTCTGCCTCTAGGCGGCGCTCGACCCGTGCCTTCTCCCTCTTCTGCATAGTCTCAACGGCCACCTGGTGCTTTTTGGAGTCCAAATGACATTGGACTGTGCTCTTCGTTGTGTGGCTCACGGGGCATCCACACGCATCACACCATAGTACTTCAATACCAAGATCATTGGTGCGGAGACTCAGGGGATGGCCAGGGAATTGTTCCTTCCGCTTCCCAGGGCCCATGGTGCAATACTTTGCGCCGGCACCACCTCTCCCCTTACCACGTACTTTGCGGCGGGGTGGGCTATTTCCATCATCAGATGTGGGCTCAGAAGGAGGGCAATGGGAGGGCATAGCATGTGACATGTCTAAGGGAAAAGGAGCCATGTAACAAACAAAAGTGGCGGTGTTGGGAAGGTATGCAAACACTGACTTGACTACAAAACTACCCTTTAGTTGAACTACACAATGCCACTTGAATGTATCCTCTTGAACATTACACTAAGGGACCTGCCCAGAAAATGCGAAAAAAAATGCGGAAAATGCGAAAAAATGCGAATCGCATTTTCCCCCCCCCCCTGCGTGGCCCCATGCAAGAGGCCCTGTCAGAGGCCATCCGGGTGGCCGGGGAGTGGGAGGCTGGCCGCCCCCCCTTGCTTCCGGCGCCCCCTCTCCCTCTCCTCGCGGGGCCGGCCAGTCACCACCCACCAGACATCTGTGACACTGCCGGCGAGGAGTCGGACAATCTCGCCAGCGACATTGGACCAGTGGTCCTCAAAGGCCGGGGGGAGGGGGGGGGGGGGTGGAACAGGTGGTTGTCCTAGACCCGCTCCACCCAGTCTGCCCCGACCGCGTGATCGCGGCCTACCCGCAACCCCCTCGCGCGCACAGTGGGCAGCCACTTCTTGCGCTCTTGCCCCCCTGGACGGCATATGCCCTGGCGGCATCCGTCTCCAAGACTGAATCATGGGGCCATGGAATGGATGGCGCTAGACCCAAGGCCGCTCTCAGCACGGCCCGGTTTGGATCGCGGTTGTTCCAACGGTGGTCTCTGGGCGCTATCGTGGCGCCTTTTTCGCGCGGGCCCACCGCCCTAGCCGCCGCGAAGGGCGCCTCCCCCAAAGCCGACACGCGCACCTAGCCCTGCTTTGGTGGGAGGAGACACCGCCCCCCTCTAGCGCTACGGGCCGCAGCGCTGGGAGCCCCCTCCCAGATGCTCAATCCCCGGCGCCGGCTTGTCTATTTGGAAGGCAAGCCCGGCACTGGGCGCATGGCTTCGCCATGCCACTGTCGAAGGAGCCGGAGCCCCCGGTACCGCTGCTGCTTGGGCGTCCGGGGGGGAGAGGCGCCGGTTTGGCAGCGCGCTTGGCGAAACACTAGGAAGGGTGCCGAGGCATGACCCGTTAAAAAAGGCAAAGAGGGAGCTACACACAGGGGCGCAAGGGGAGAGGGCCAAGGGCGGGAGGGCCGCAAACCACCAAGCGAAAAGGACACGTGGGGGTAGGGGGTGAGCTCAAATGCTGCGACCCCCCCCCTCAAGGTAGAAGCCCAGTCACCAACACGGGTGATAGGCTCGGGAAACATGCTGCTGCACGACCATGCCCCCCCCCGCCCCACGTTGGAACCCGGACGAGTGCACAATTGGGTGGGTTAGGCGGGCTAGGCGGTGCACCGCTACACGCCCCAGGGGTGGGCCCCCATCACGCGCCTGCCCACGAGACACCCGGGACCCCCGGTGTGCCCCTGGCACCTCCCCAGGGAAAGGGCGCGGAGACACCCCCTGTGGGCCACTAGCCGGGACCCAAGCCCTAGGTAGGCGTCAGCCGCACGAGGCATTCGGAGCACCCACCACCAGCACCGATAGCCCCAGCACCAGCACCAACCAGAACCACCGCACTCCACTCGCCAACGCGGGGGACATAGGGTCAGCTTGTGAGGGATCAAGGGCACATAATTTACAGAATATCTTCTTCTTGCCCCTCCTTGTTGAACCGAGCTTCAGCTGCGATAGCAGCCTCACTGTCAGCCATGGTGTGGTCGCCCGTGGCCGCGCCAGCTGCCGCGCTACCACGGGCGTTGCCTTGCCCGGGTGCAGCATGGCGTGCTCCTCCTTCTCGGCAGCTGGCGCACAGTCACGTAGAAGGCAGTCTTTGGGGCTGACGGGGCGGTAGCGGCCTCCCCCGCCGTAGCGGCCGGTAAGCTCCCAGACGCGGTCCGGGAGGCGGGTGTCCTTGGCTGGCGGCCTAGTCCCGGCCCAACCCAGCGGGACACCCTCCAACTCCAAGTCAAACACCGGCTGGGCCAAGGAGCTAGAGGATAGCTAGGTACAGTGGCGCACCCAAATGGGCGTCGAGTCCCCGAAGGCCCCCCCCGTGCCGCCCGCCGCAGCTAGGCGTACTCGTTTGTGGCCAAGGCCAGGGCTGGGGGGTAGCCCCACATGCGGACGGACATCACCTGGGCCAGCGCTGGGGCACCAAGGATCTCCGCCGCTCGGGTCAGCGCACCGGGATCATTGGGCTTCTGCATAGGTGTACGCCAATGCGGCCCGGGGAGTCACTCTCGATGAGGTTGTTGTCAGCCGTCATGGCGCCCTAGGCCTTGGGCAGCGGGCCCCGGCACGCCAGGGGCTGGGTCATCCAAACGATGTGGGCCGGGCGGGGGTACTCCCCCCCACGGCGACCCAAGGGCGGTAGTGAACCCCCTTGACCCGTCCGTTGTCTCGGAGCACAACCGGGACCAACCAACTCGACCGGGAGATCGATTGAGGCCTCAACCAGGTAGCCGCACGTAGCCGCCTCCATGAGGGGGCGTCGAGGGAGTGCAGCCCCGAGTAGGGGGCCCAGATGGCGCCAGACCTCGTCCCAGGCCGAGCTGCTGATGCGGAGCTAGCGGACGTCAGCCGCGGCTAGTACTCCACGGTCCAACAGGCATGCTATGCCGGGAACTCCTCCTCCATGGGGGCCAGGTCGTGGTCAGGGTGGTCCTCGGGGGCCTCCCCGCCCCCATCCGGGCGGGCCCAGCATAGTTGCAGGACGTGCCCCGGGTCTTCACAACCAATCTCCAATGATTCCCACGCCATGTGCTCGGTGCAAACCGAGCGGCGCATGGACATGCCGGGATGGAGACGCTGTCGTGGGAGCGGCGGAGTGTCTTCAGGTGGGCTGCTGCCGTGGGCGCCGCCCTTGACGTGCACTAGGGCGATGACCTCAAGCACCTCCTCGTGCGTCGTCATTGCCGCCAGGTGCACCTTGTGGAGGGTACAACCCACCAGCGCCACCCGCTCCGGCCGCCCAAGTCTCCCCGTGCCGCTGGGAGGGCAAGGGCACCGGCCACCGCCACCTCGAGCACGCCCCAGGCTGCCTATGCCAAAAGGGGATCCTCCCGGTCCACCCCTTCACCAGGTCCAACCCAACCTGGACCGTAGAGGACACCAAGACAGCCCAGGGGACTATCAACCTCGACAACGTCGGGAAGTTCAGCCAGTCTGTCCACGAGCCGGCCAACGAGGCAGCAGCGGAACACGCCGCCGCCCGTAATGGTGAGCCCGCACGATCGCCCACGGAGTGGCGGGTTGCCGACCCCCGTAAAAAGGCCTCGCGGGCCAGCTATGCGGCAGCCGCCGGGGCCAGCCCGTCCTCCGCCTCCCGGCGAGGCCGAGTGCATGTGATTGTAGCCCTGGGCTGGGAGCCGACACTCCATAGCCCCTGGTGGTGGCCACCACAGTCTAGCCCCGACGGCGGTACGATGGAGCAGCGCGGGACCTACTCCACGAGTGGGCCTCCCTGCAGATCACACCGGGCCGTCACCTGGCCGAGTGGCGGCAACACCTCCCGCGGTACCCCACTGCAGAAAAGCACAACCCGCCTTAGCCAAAGGTGTTGCATACTGCCGGTAGCCAAGGGTTCCCAAAAAGGCTGGATTGTTTGTGGTCATTGTCGGTACCACTATCACTACCACTGTCAATGGAAGTGATTGCTTTCTGATTTGCACCTGTGGAAGCAGAAACAGCAGGACAGGGCCCTCCGGTGTGATAATTCCATGCGCAGCAGGGTTTTCAGACACATCAATCAATGAGTGGCCTTCACCATGCATTGTGAGCCACGTCGTCCGCGAACGTGGACAGGGCGCAGTCAATATCAGGTGACCTCCAAGTCATATTGCACCGCGGCTGAACATCACAACCCCAGCTTTTATCGAAACTTGGGGTACAAGGGAAGGTGAGGCCGTTTTTTCAACACCAAATCTGTGGCCAAAATTGCAATACACTTGCTACACATGCACCTTCAGCGCGTACGTCATCAAAATAGCTCTTCAACGCTAAGGTTTCATCGTGGGTCATTGTTCCAGCCTTGCGTGGCCAACTTTTTGCCCCGGTCACGCAAAGTGCTGACAGACGGGCAACTGTTTTCGCCATACTTGAGTACAAATCTCTTGTAAGCAGCTGTCACATATAATTTTGAAGCCTCCCGCCGTTGATCGCCATCCCAATCAGCCCATGCCTTTTTCGAATATGTAGCCCGTTGCGTCTTAGGGCGTTTTAGGGCTTGCTCCAACAGTGGCTTTCCACTGCTGGGCCATTGCAGAAATATTCTCCTGTCGTTCATCGGTTTTGGGCTAGGGCTTCAAAAAACGAAGCATGGCTGAGAGAAAATTGCACGGGCAGAAAATGGACAATTGTGCAAAGAAGGGATGAATAAACGGCACGAAACTTCATACTCAAAGAATTCGACCGTACCCCATCTACAAATGCTCGGTGTGTGGCACAGGCAACTGTTGGACAAGAAATTTCGCTAAATTTCGAAGCAGGTTTATTTCAGAAAGCTGAAATTTGTGTGAGAAATTCAATTGCCTTCGGCAAAGCACCTCAAAGAGAGGCTGACAGTTAGCCAATTAGTGGGTCAGTCAGGCAAGCAGTCAGTCAAGCAGGCGGTTGGGCAAGCAGGCAGGCAGGCAGGCAGAAACACACAGTTTGGCTTTTTTTTTCAGTCAAAGAGTACATCTACAAACAAAGGGGGACCCTAGCTGCACCGGAGCAACTGGCGATTGACTAGTAGAACAGTCGCTTTGCACCTGAAATGTCGTCGGTCCGACTCGATCGCCGGCCGGATTCTATGGCGGAATTGTCCTTGATCCCGTCAAAGTTTTTGAAGGCATGTAAAGTGGTAAAGTGTTGGACCGCCATGCACTCAGGATGGTGGACGAATTGATAGTGAATGAGTTGAAGAAGTGTCGTGCCGTGGGTGTGGTGCCTCCAAAGAGCCATCGAAGAGGCCGGCGGACATTTCTTCTTCTATGGACTTCTATGAAAAGCGGCACAAAAAGGAGGCACGGCCACCACGGCCGCCAGGGCGGGGCGGCGGGTGGAGGCTGGGGCCGGGCCTCCACGCACCTTGGCGCGCTCCTCGCGGAGCGTGTGAATGATATCCTCCAAAGGCTTGACCTGCTGCTGCAGTGCCGCAATCATGGATTGCTCTGTGAAGCAACAGATACTTGGCTACCATATGACCCCCGTGACACAGGCCATAGGTCATTGCTCATCATTGTCCAAACCAGTGCTGAATGTTGCCTTGAGTTCGCCCACATGGGCTATCGGTCGGTGGGTGGGTGGAGGGGAGCGGGCTAGGCGCACCCCTGCCGTCCCTGGGAGCGGGATCAGGCGCGTGCCGCCTCCTACCCATCACTAGTAGCGGTCGGTTGGGCCGCAAAGAAAAGGGCCAGAGCTGCGCCCAAAGCGGCCATGACCGCGGGCTGCTGCAGAAGGCTTGCCAGTTGGGTGGCAAGGTTGGAGTCACCCATAGCTCGTCGCGAATGGTGGGTGGCGCGGAGTGCGCGTATAGAGTTGTTGAAGAAGAAGTTGCAAGAGGCGCCTCAAACGCACCAAAAATTCGGCGGGCATGAGGCATCGCCTAGCTAGGCAGCCGCGGGACCGTCCTCGGCGCGATGGGCGCCGGAGGGACGCTAGGTGACCCTCGCGCAAAAGCAAGCAGGTGGTGCGCACAACGCGGGGACCGTAGGCACCTCGTCGCCGCATGCAAAGCGCGGAAACAAGCATCAAGTTTGTGGCTCAGCCAGGCAGCCTCACCATGGGCAAGTGCACAACAAGAGACCTAAACATTAGCAGGTTAAGCTTTTGGGGGGCCCATGGCCTAGGCTACATGGACCTAGAGACCACTATGAGGGTCCCCATGGGTGCTTGTGCACCCACATTGTCACCATATGATCACCCAAACCCATCCTGCGGGGAACAGAAGGGCATCACAAAAAGTCGAATTTTCAAAAATTCTTAGGTGTAACCAAAACACCCTCAAAAACTAGCAACTTCGGGGCTTTCGAGGGTCCATGGCCTGGGCCACATGGCCCTAGCGGCCACCGTGTGGCTCCCCATGGGTGCTCGAAAACTTGTAATGCCACCGAATGACAACCCGAGTCTATCCCTTGGGCGACAAAAGAATGTCGGAAAAAGTCGAATTGTCGAAATTTTCAAGTGCCACCAAACAGCCCAAACAACAACAATTTTGCAGCTTTTTGGGGGGCCATGGCTTGGGCTACATTGGCCTAGAGACCACTACAAGGGTCCCCATGGGTGCTCAAATACCCATATTGTCACCAAATGATCACCTAAACCCATCCCGGGGGCAACATAAGGATTTGGGGAAAAATGCGAATTTTTGAATTTTTCAGGCAACACATGCAAGTCTGACAATAGCTGGCAAGGGCCCGTAGTTGGTGGGGGGGGGGGGGGGCGTTACCCGGAGGATCCGGGACCCGGCCATTGATAGGGGGCCTGTCTACAAAAAAATTTGTCCAGGACCTAGGTCCAAACTGACGCACACCAGCCACAATACACAAGAAACTTTTTATCCCCCCCCCCACCCCAGCCCCCAAAGGGGTACCCAGGTATAGGGGTGTAGGAGGTTCAAAATCGAAAAATTCATTGGGGGTCATTTTATCTCCCAAAATGATGATTTTGGGTGAGTGTTTGCCCTGTGCATGCCCTGTGCGCTACTTTTATTGTGACTCTCCGAGACTCAGTCCCCAAATTCACCATTACCCAATGAAGCCCTAGGCTAAGGAATGTGATAATCGTCGTGCTAAGGACCTGAAGCCCAGTAGACCTGGTGTAGAACACCCTGTCCCCAATGCTCAATTCCATAACAACTGGCAAAAGAGGTCGGAGGACACGAGGGGCAAAAACTAATACTCCGCGGCAGACACGCTAAATGTATCACCATGTTCCCAGCTTAGCGTACCTATTTCACAATGCATGCAGCCTTGAAACGCATCAGACTGGGCGAACAAAGTGGCCATTCCATATCCCCAATTGCAAAGGGACCGGTCTATATCCCCGACCAGAAAGGGGCAAGCCCATGAGGAGAAGTCATCCCAAATTGCCCCATGCCACCCACCCACCCAGTGACCCATCCAAGGGCTAGAGTCCACCCCAAAAACAGGGGTAGGAATCAGAAATAGCCCAGAAATTTGCACTGCGCGTGCCCTACGCACTACTGCTCCCTCTTTACAAGGGGTTGGACATCGGACATTATACCTTGGGGTATGCTATGGGAATAACCCCAAACTAGGGCGGTATGGCACTCGCGCCTGCGCTTGATCTAACAGCCTCTCTTCAAGGTGATTTAGATATCGCCACATGCCATGATCAAATGTCCAGAACCCACCAAATATCGGATTGCCCATCCCTTTGATGGGGGAAAGGGCACAAGCACATGGGCTGGACAACTAATTGTTGCATTTGGATATTCTGCTCCCCAAGTCAAACAAACTGCAATGCTTCTGCCAAGGGATGTCCTGCTTCGGAATAGCGGTATTAAATGCATGCAAGTGTGGATCTGAAAAAAATTGGAAATTGCTGTCCAATGAGCGGTCAGCCACTGGATTTATCAGCAAATTTTCAAGAGAATCGCCACCAAAGCTCATACTGAGATGATAACCCGAAAGCCCATTGGTTTAAAGCTTGGTGGAAAAAAGCAGACATCCCCCCACGCACGTGCACCATTGTATGCTGGGTGGGGGGCTCTGGGGCAGCACTCCCTCCTCCTTGATGCCCTTCACTTGGTGCTCACCAGTGTCGCACCGCATGGGAATCATGCTTCTCGCTGGCATAGGCAAAAACATGACTGGAGGGGAGTGCAAATACCCACCGCAGACAACACACAATCATGACTTGGTGTTGTGTGGCTTTTGGAGGAGGTTGTCATGCTCCCTACCGACCCTTCTCTTGACTCTCCATATTTGCATATTTGCCCTGTCCTCCGCATACTGGTAGAGTGAAGGGCAGCAACGGCACTGCTGCAACATTTGCATCAAATATGCTCCTCGCCAGAGTGATGTGGGTTTGGAAGATGGGACATAAAGGCGTAGGGAGTGCATATTCAGCAATGGGTGTGGTAACATCTAGTGACTGTGGTAAGGGTCTATTTGTAAGTAGCTTTGCTCTTGGCCTCAATGGCTGAGGACTGCAGTGGAGCATTCTTAAGTACCGAAGCATAGTCACACCCTCAGGAAAAAGAAGAACGGCACCCCTTTGAACACTTTTCAAGGGTGTTGCAGGCAAACGGTAAGGAGCAACCCCCGAAAGAGGAGCAGGGTACGGCAAGCCCTGATGCCTCCTGCTTGACTGTCTGGCGCTGTGGGTCTGCTGAGTGACGACCAGTATGGTGTTTATTCTCCCTTCCGCTGCGGGACTACACAAGAAATGCAATGCTGCACAAAACAAACATTTCAGCGCGATATGATTGCTGGGCCCTGTGACTCTTGCGATGGCACATAGTGGGCCTTTGGTGATGGTAGCACCTGCGTCCTGGTACGTGTAGGTGTTTAGAATAATCCTTGGTGTGTTTGCGGATTGTCATTTGATGCTCGTTAAATACCTTGCCGATCCAAATCACATTGGATGGCGGTTTTGGCGGGCTTTTTGTTTCTTGCGATGAAACATAGACTGCGCACTACTTGAGTTTAGATGAGCGAAACATAAATACAATAGAGCAGTCATGTGCTGCCAAGGAGAGCCTCTGCAAAATAGCAGAACAGAAAATAGCCAAAAGATATTTACTAAAACGTATGCCCCCCAATCCTAGGGAGACACAAGTGTAGTCGAAGGCTGGTTAGGGCAGTGCATCACTGGCATCACCTCAAATTTGGCACATCTATGCGTACTAGGGTCATTAGCACATCCAATCCTTGGGAGCCGCTCCCGCTACATGCACCTGCTCAATGCCATAGAGCAATGATATCAGTACACCCCGATGTAGGCTCAGGTTGGCACAGTAGGGTGACTTCCCTACGCCGGCAGTTTATCCCCTTCAGCCTGCCCCAAAAGGTATCCCCACTGTGGCTTACACCGTTCAAACCACACACCACAGACCCCATGTTGATAGCGTGGGCGCTATGGGCTCCGGTCAGGGTGCCATTTAGGACACCACGGAAACAGAGTGCAGCCACACAAGATGAACCTTTCATGGTAGACATCGCACAGTGAATCTGGGATGTGGAAGGATTAGGTCTATTCTCAAAAGCTCTAAACGCCATGGCATAAATGAAACAACACAATCGGCTGCTGAGATGATTGTGGATTTCAATTTCAGTGCCTTTCCAATTGATCGTGCAGACTTGAAAAGATCTCCTGCAATGACCAAAGGGGTCCATATTCAAGGACAACTTCCTTGGGCAGCCAACATTGGCAAGCAACTTCTTGGCCCAATATCACCAACCTGGCCAAGGGCAGACAATATGGCAACAGTTGGCATGAAAATTTAAAATACCTGTCCCGGTGGTGCTGGACTGCACTGCACAGCATGGTGGTGTACCCTGCACTGCACTGCACTGCATACTGCACTGTACTGCACTGGTTGCCCACTGCACCTGCACCTCCACCTCCACCAGCTCTGTGCTGCAACACAACAGGCACAGTACACTGCACTGGAATGCACTGTCTTGTAGCACACTGCACGAGCATCTGCATTTGTTAGCAATACACAGCTCCATACTGCACAGCACTGCACAGGACTGTACGGCTGCGCTGCATGTGCCGTTTTTGGGCTGCCTTGTGGAGGGCCCGCACGCTTGTTGGTGGCATTGGGGGCGGCTGAAGGAGCTGGATCCCCAGCTTCAACCTTCATGGTGTTCTGATCGGTTGGACCAGTCCTTACAACCTTTCTATCATCCCTTCATAGAAATCGAGTGGGCGCATTGTAATGTACTGCACTGTACAGTACAGTACAGTACCGTTCACAGAGATCATGGTTCATGCATTGTTGTCTCCCACCGCCACGCCCCATGCATTTCACCCCAAAATCCCGACAAGGAGGGGTTGTGATGACCGCCCTCCATCTGCCAGGTTCTACTCCTATCCTGTTGGCCCCGCTGTATCCTCCCAGCCAACGCAAGTACTGCACTGCACTGGGCTACACCGGACTGGACTGGGCTGGAAGTGTAATGCGATGATCTGTACTGCACAGCACTGCTCTGCACTGTACCATACAACCCCACTTGGCAGTGCCCCGCAATTCAGGCAATCAGGATAGGTCAAAGGGTGAAGATTCAGCAGACAGGGTGCATGCATTCCACAGCCAGCACAAGACAGCTGAGGAGTGTTACTTCAATGTGCCTCGTGTACATATCTATCACTGTTCCACTGTGTGCTATACTCTCAACGCTGTACACAAACAACGCCCGAAAAACAACAACGCTCGAAAAATTCTCGACAAAAGCAGGGGTTACTGGTTCATTGGAGCCATCTGATGGTGGTGGAGGTGAGCCAGCGGTGGCAGGAGGCTAATTGACAGCGTTCAACGCACTTGTAAGAGGCCTCCAAATGTGATTGGGGCCTCAGCAACACCCACTGAGGAATGCAGGGAGGTCACGGCGGCACTTGTTTGTCCGCATTGGCTGCCCTCCTTTGGGACAAGCTGGTGATCAGGTCCTGAATGTCCTTCCTCTTCTGGGACGCCTGCTGCGGAGTCACCCATGTGTCAGCAAAAATCGGCTTTGGGGCACTTGGGGGGTCCTTCATGAAGTTCTCGATGAACTGCAGCATGTACAGCCCGCAGTCAGACCGGTTCTGTTGCCTTGGAACCTTCGGGGCATACGCCGCCAAGAAATCAGAGCGCAGCTTGGCCTCGTCAGCCTGGGACACACAGTAGTTGTTCGCGGAGGGGGGCACACAGGGAGGCGCAGGGGAATGGGCAGCGGTACAAAAATGCAAGAGAGCAAAGAGATGCACAACAGGGCAACAGGAGACACGGAGAGGCACAGTGCAGAGGTTGACCTGCTCCTGGGGGATGGGGAAATTCTTCGCGTTGGCCTTCTCCCACTGCAAGCGCTGCCGCAAAAAGGTGCGCACCTTGGACATGACCCCAACCCCAAGTGTACTTCCAGAACCCAGCGAATCCAGGATCAATGCTTGGGGCTTCTCACGCAGGTGCTGCGCGTCTGTGATGGGTTCGGTCTGCTTGAACACGTTTGGCATATAGCACAAGATCAATACGATCCAGTGGTTCTTCTCGTTGACCGGCACAAACACGAAATCGTGGCCAAACAGTGTCTCCTTGCTCTCCCACTTTTGAGCGGCTTTACAGGGGTCAGACTTGACGGAGGAGTAGAAATGCGGAGACAGCACCTTGAATCGGTCCTGGCGGCCCCCCAAAAGGGTTGTTTGGAGGTGATCCAGGTAGAAGTCAATGAGCAGGTCGTTCAGGTAAATGCCGTTGTACAGGCGGTTGAAATCACCTCGGGTCACGGTGATCGGGCCTGGGGGCAGGGCAGGGCAAGTGCAGAGGCATATGGAGGAATGGGGAAAGGAAGGGAAGGGCAGGGCAGAAGCAAGAAAAAGGACAGCGGCAGAGGAAAAAGCAGGGGCTCTGGCTCTAGATCTAAGCCTCAGTGTTTGTACCTTCCCCGAAGTATCATTGCATTATGTGCTGGGAAGTCCATGCCAAGTCAAATGTCGCCTTGGTAGCTCTACTCCCCTTCCCCCTGTGCCCAAACGTCACATCCAAAACTTCACATGCCATGGGAATAACAGAGGGGAAAGCATGCCGGCGCTGGCATGTGAGGGACACCAAGGGGCAGAAGCAGCACTTGTGAGCAGAGTGACAACTGTCCCACTCTCACCAAGTTCAAAATACTTTTCCCCAGTGGCTTGGGAGAAGCAATGTAGACAATTCTATTGCCTTGGGCAGTGCACCTCGAAGAGAGGTTGACAGTCAGCCATTCAGTCCCTGCGCCAGGCCAGCAGTCAGTCAGACAGAAACACACAGTTTGGGTTTTTTGTCAGTGGCAGATGCGTCCCCAAGCAGTGGGGCGACGCTTCACTTCAGAACAAGCAGTGGCCGAGTGGTAATGCAGCCGACCGTAGTCTATTTGGTCGGCGGTTCGAGCCCAGGTCGGCTGAATTTGATGCCGCCGCCGCCGCCGCCAAAAGTCAGCTGACCAGGATTCGAACCACCGACCGAAAACTTTGCGTCGGCTGCGTTACCATTCGACCGGCGGTTGTGTGATAGCGCTAGGCTTCCCCACTGCTTGGAGCGAAAACTTTTGACCCCCCCCCACCCCCCCCCCCCAAAAAGTGATATCCAGTTTTAGGGGGTAGAGGCCTCAGAATCAAAAAATCCATTGGGGGATGGTCTTATTGGGCAAAATAATGATTTTACAAGGGGTTGGACATCCAATATCATGCCTTGGGGTATGCTACGCGAATGACCCCAAAAAAGGGGGGTATACGACGCCCGTGCCTGCGCTTGATCTAACAACCTCTCTTCGAGGTGATTTCCTCCAGAAAAAACGAAGCACTGTGTACACCCAGAGGTACCAACCAGCATCCTTACTTAGTCCTTGTGGCAAAGCCCCACCTGCCACTGCCAGAGGTGGCAGTTTCATCAGAAACCAAGAAACAATGGTGAAGGTGTAGGGGATGAGGCAACAACATGTGTTGGTGCAGAAATTGGGGCCGGCTGTGTGTTCTTATTTTGGACTAACTCATAAGAATATGCATGCGTGTTCTTATTTTGACTGCGTGTTCTGATGCGGGGGGTGGTTTAAGGCATATTGTGCTCGTTCATCAACCTCGCAATGAATCCAAACATCGCAAAAATAGGTGCTCTCAATCGTTTTCAATGTGCATACGACGCAACCATGTAGTGCCGCAAGACACAGCCATACACATTCTTAGGTTGAGGCCTCCCGTACAGTCCTACATGTTCCTTGATTCAAAGGGTATGGGGGAAGGAGTAGCATTGGGGCTCTGCTACTTCTGACCAAGAGGTGAAGTCCCTCCCCCTTAACCACAATAGAAGGGTGGGATTCCCTACCACGCTTAGCAGGTTGAGCCGGAGCCGTGGTTGATCCTATGTAGAGAGCAACATTGTCAACAAATCAACGTGCACGGAACGTTTGTTTTCTAGTGTGGGGGGGGGGGATGATGTAGTGATCCATCACGCATGGTTGTATGCCACCACCATAGGGTGCCCAATCTTGTGACATTTCATTTTGATGAAATGTGGGTTGGGTGAGCTCCAACTCCAACCGCTGCAATGCGAAAACGTCTTGTCGGGTGACCATTCGTAGTCTAATCCCAACTACTCAGGAATCTGAACGAGTCGCTGTCACCGGTACCCCGTTTTGGCTCCTGCTTGTTGGTTGGCCTTGCATTGTGCTGCAGCCCTTCTACACCCGCGTCACTTGATATTGTCACGGTCTTTTGCCAGCACCCCTTAGGAAACCTCATTTGATTGTCACCCACTACCTCATGACGCGACTGGGCCCGCCCAAGGCTGTGCAAACTTGTCGCGATCCGCCACGGCTCCCCACAAAGTGGGCCAAAAGGCCCACAATGGCAATAAGGAGTCCCATGGCCGCTCCTTCGCCGCAGCTTCAATGACTACTGCCCTATTTGAGCGCCCATCCCACGCAATGTTGATGGCATCTACAAGGTTGACGGCTCACTACACCCAGCACAAGGTCACTGATAGGCCCATCTAGTTGAGTCTGTGGGCCACATGGTGCAGGATACGTTGCTGCTAGGGCTCGCTCGCGCTTGCCTTGCCCCAAAGCAGCTATGCCGGCACCCACATATTGTCCCCAACCAACACCGAGTGCCAGGTGCCCCGGGTGTGTGCATTGTTGATCCCCACCACCGTGTCCCCAACCAACACCAAATGCTAGGCGCCCCAGGTGTATGTATTGTTGATCCCCACCACCGCCCCTCCCAGCTCCATGGCCTGCCTAGTGATCACCCATGGGGGGCAAAGGTGCACACTGGCCCCTCAGGGCCCTGCCCAGACAGTACGAAGGCGTGGCACCCGTGGTGAGACCCCACTAAGCCACGTCCACAAACATGCACACCGTGCAGTCCCCTGCGCAGGTGCCCAGCCCTTGCACCCTATGGTGACGGCCTTGCACCATGAATCACAGCAGAGGCGGAGGTGGGGGGCTCAACGGATTAAACCGGACCTAGGTTTCAGCGGACTTATCGGCTTGGCGGCCTTTCGGCCGGCGGAAAGTCCGGTTTAACCCGGTAGCGCACAATTTTAGGCCCAAAAAGTACGGCCGGACTTTCGGCTAGCCCATTGGCCGGCCAACCGGTTGGCCGAAAGTCGGGTCTATTCTGGTAACCCCCCCTTATTACCCACGTTTAACCCCCATCCCCAACCCAAATCATGTGTTTGCCCACACCCACCCCTCTGATGGGTATGTGGGGGGGTGCGGGGGCTGGCCCCCGTGTCGAGCGAAGCGAGTGGAAGCAAGGGGTGGTTTGGCGGTCCAAAGGCAAGGTGGTACATGCACAAGGCGGTGCACGCACAAGGCGGTCCATGGCCACCGCAGGAGTCTTGTTATTTTAGGGGGGTGCGGGGGCTGGCCCCCATGTCGAGTGAAGCAAGCCGAAGCAAAGGGTGGTTTCGCGGTTCACAAGCAAGGCAGTGCACACACAAGGCAGTGCGCACAAAAGGTGGTATGTGGTGACCGCAGAGGTCTTGTTGTTTAAGGGGGCGGGTGCGGGTTGGCCCCCATGTCGAGCGAAGTGAGCCGTCAGTCGAGCGAAGTGAGCCAAAGCAAGGGGTGGTTTGGTGGTTCTAACGCAAGGTGGGCCGGAGGTAAGTTGAGCCCCCCCCCCAAAAAAAATAACAAGACTCCTGTGGTGGCCACAGACCGCCTTGTGTGTGCACCGCCGTGCCTATGGATCCTTCGGGGGCGGCGGGAGGGGTAGGGGTGAAAGGAGGCTAGGGCAATCTTTAAGAAGAAAAAGAGAGGGGGGGGGTAACGGAATAAAGTGGACTTTCGGCTGGCCGATTAGCCGGCCATAGGTCCACCGAGCCGATAAGTCCACCGAACCCATGTCCAGTTAAATCTGTCAGGCCGGGGGGGGGGGGGGGGGATGCCCACCTTGGACCCCACCGGTGCCATGAACGCGTGCCTGCAAGGAAGCAACTCCCCAGGTTTCCAAGCCTTCCCAACCAGCCCACCTTCCCAAACAAGCGGCGGAGGGCAACGTACATATGCGATATGCCCGTGGGAGAGGTGGATGTCCCTGCCCATCCACGTTAGGGCACGCTAGGGGCCGGTCATGGACTGCTCACTAATGAGGAAGCCGGCCACCGTCAGCAGGTGTGCTCCGCGGGCCATGACGGCTGTCACCTAGTCGGGGTCATAGCCCACAAGCAGGATATCATCGACATACTGGACCACGTCGACCCCATCCGGGCTCATGTCCAGGAGCAAGTCAGTGATCAACGCCCGCATGAGGTGCTCACCAACAATCTGACCATGGTGGGAAAATGGAGATTTTCGTGGCGCCACCACAAGGTTTTGGCTAAGGAGTGCTGCCGCAAACGGCAGTGGTGCAGCTGCCCTCAAGCAAAAAAAAACCGTCAACTTACATATGGCTCTGGGAAAGCAGCAAGGCTGTCCACCAACAGACTGCCCAATCACCAAGAGGGGTCTCCCGGTCACTGACACCAGATGCTGCACAAATCACAGCGGTTAGCACTTACCTGATGGCAGTAGGTGGCTAACCGGCAAACCTTAGCCAGCAACTGCCAACAGTAGGTCATTAATCGCCGGAGGTTGGCCGGTGACCTGGGGTGCAGTCCTTAACCGCTGCCCTCAGTAACCAAAAAGACAGCCTGTGCAACAGCAGTCCTGGGGTGGTCTGCCCCAAAGGGTATGCCGACGACACACAGGCGCTAACTTGCACCATGGATGGAACAGCCCACATGGAGATCTGGCTGACAGATACCGACCACAAGGCCAATGTGAAATCGAAGAGATAACTAAGGACAGCTCTTAAGGACCGCCCCCTAAGGCAGCGGTTCGCCGTCCAACCACCAGCACTGGCAACAAACCACCAGCTGTTCAACTGGTGGAACTTTCGTGGTTGGCATAGGTTGATTGCCAGCTCCTGGGCACTAGTAGAGAAAGATTCTGCGAGACGCTCCCGCATGGAACAAGAGCCCTCCGGCGATTACCTCCGCCCCGATTCCAATGAGGGTGCACAACAGCTGAAAATGCCCAGTGCAAGGGCCTGAGGCAGAGGCGGAGGCAGAGGCAGAGACCGCCCAATCTCCAGGGTTGGACCTAAACCTGCTTCGAACAGCATCTGCCGAAGCTGCTCTGGCCCAAATATTGCCCAAATTCGTTCATAGACAGGGGCTGGCAGGGGGGTGGTTAATGTAAAAAAGGAAAAATTCTCGTTGATGTACACTTGGCCACAGGAATGCAGCACCAAGCAGCAGTCACCCACGTGCGCCTGGCAAGCCACGAATGGCAGTTGGCTGGTCACTGACAACAGTTGTTGGTCAAATCACAGCAGAGGGCAATCAACCTACGTGAGCCACAAAAGTTAGGTACCTGCATGTGGTGGCGGCTGGCCGGGCAACCGCCTTAGGGGGCGGTCCTTAAGAGCTTTCCTGCCTAAAACACACACAGAAAAGAACAATCTTGGTGATAAAAGAGACCCCTGGGGACAGGGGCCAAGGTACGAGCTGGGATCAGGTCGGACCTGGAAACTGGTTAGCCGTGATTCAAACACATCCGAAATGTTTTTTTTCATGTCCAGCACCCTCAAAATAGGGAGGGGGGAGCGTTCGCAGACCATCCGGGCCAAATACAGTAACACCCTTTTTTTTACCAAAAAAATGGTCATTTTTGGCTCATTGTTGAAGAAAAATGGCAAATTTTTGGTGCAGACAGGCCTGAAAACTGGCTTCCCGTGTTTCATATGCATCCAGAATGCGGTTCTTCACGTCCAGCACCCTGGAAATACGGGGCAAAGGGCATTCGCAGACTATCTGAGCCCAAAGAAAACCTTTTTTGAACCAAAAAAATGGTCATTTTCTGCCGCATTTTTCGATCAAAAATGGCATATTTCTGGTGCAGACGGACCTGGAAACTGGTTGCCCATTTTTCAAACACATCCACAATGTTTTTTTGCACCTCCAGCACCCTCAAAATCGGGGGGGGGGGTTCGCAGACTGTCTGGGCCCACAGAACACCTTTTTTGACCCAAATATGGTCATTTTTGGCACATGTTTGATGAAAAATGGCATATTTCTGGTCCAGACAGACCTGGAAACTGGTTACCCATGTTTCACATCCATCTGCAACGTGCAGAAGCTGAGGCAGGGGCTGACCAGCGGGGACAGGGAAGATGGCAGGGTAGAAGCAGGTGCAAACACGGGCGAATGAGGGGATATATCACACCCGAAAGCATTTTCTTCGGATCCCTGACGTCGTGCCCCATCAGAATTTTGCTGTGGGCCTTTTTCTGGGAGCTGGATGCAAGACTGTACTCGCCTTGGACGTCATCGTTGCCGGTGATGGACGTGCTCTCCGTCAAAGTGAACCCCATGATGTCCTCCATGTCGCTTTCGTACATGTGCTTGAAGGCATACACCATCTGCTGAGCCAGTGCCCGATGGGAAGCCGGGAGCACGGCCACCACCGGCCACTCCGGCTCCTCCTCGTCCCGATCCTCCCGCTTCTGCTGCTTCTGCAGCCAGTCATCCCTCATATCTCTGGGCAGCAAAGACTGTGGCACACGGATGCGGCTCCACAGCGCAATGCACATGGGCTCGCTCTTCACATAATAGCGCATCTTAATAACGTCGTTCAGCACGTCAAATTGGAAGCTTTTGGCATCCACCACTTGTCCCTCCTCGCTTTGGTACTCCCACACAATAGAATGCCGGGGGGCCGCTGCGTCGCCATTGTCGTTCCCCTCCATGGCGTCAGCAGTGCGCCGAAACGACAGCGTGTACTTCGACGCAGCCTTTTTGTGCTGAAACAGTTTCCCAGCAATACGCCACTTCATATTTGCCAGCGGAATCTTCCCCAGCTCCTCCAGATCCAGCTGCTTCCGTTCCACCTTCGCCCTAAAATGGTCCTCAAGAGTATCGTCCTCATCGTCACTCTCCTCAATATACTCTGCCTCAATACTACTCACATCATTGGCCACTGCTTCGCGTTTCATTGAGCTCTGAACGTCACTTTGAGGTGCTGCGGACGCGGACTGGGTCGCGGGGGATGTGGGCTGGCGCGGCACCGCGGGCCGGGGCTCAGGGGCAGCGCGTTGCGGCGGCCCCACGGGTCGGGGTGCTGGGGCCCCGGTACCATTCACCTGCGAGGCTGGGGCCGGCGGCTTTCCAAGATTGTGCGCTCCGGGCCCTTTGGGGGGCGCACTTCCCTCAGCTGCGGGTCTCTGAGCCTCCACCGGCTCCACCGGCCTTCCGTTGCGCGGCTGCGCTTGCGCTGCACTGGGGCCGTCTGCCATATTCTGTGACCAACAATGATGGGTGCGATGCAGTGTACGCTGGCATGGCACCTCGGCGTGGCAAGAAGTGCCTGCGTACCCCCCCCCCCCCCTTGTATAAGCTACGCCAAAGTCCCAAATTAATACGGTCCCTACGCCTACTGTAGCTTGGACACGGGCGTAGCTTGCGCGCGACACATACAACTACCGACACTGGGCGCCCAGGTTCAAAAAGAGAGGATTGCATGGTGAGCTGGTGCAAGGAAGGGGATTATAATGCACAAGAATACCAAAAATCAGAGCTATGTGGGTTTAAGTGGGCAAACACTCACAACAAATGTGTCCATGACTCTATGTGACTCGCAAATTCGTCACGAAACCCATGTCTTATGTGGCTGCACTATGTTTGGTACCGAATTAAAATTAGGTCCCAAATTAATACGGTCCCTACGCCTACTGTAGCTTGGACAAGGGCGTAGCTTATACAAGGGGGGGTGTGGTACGACACATGCACTTATCCGAGTGGCAAACGGCACATGGACGTAACTTTATCAAAACCAGTCGACAAAAATTGCATCTGCCCGGCGCCGCGCTCTACCTACACCTCGTGTTGGACCACACCTCGTGTCCTTTCAATTTTGCGGGCGTCGGCGGCCTGGAATTGGCAACGGACTCGTCGCTGGACGAGGTATCAGTGTCAGTGTCGGTGTCGCTGTCGCTGCTGCTGGAGCTGCTGGAAGACTCCGAGCTGGAGTCCTCTGAATCGGACGTCTGAGACTTCGGAGTAGTTCTGGCCTTGCGGGAGGCATCCGTGTCCATTCGCTGCCGCTTCGGAGTGCCTTGCGGCTTGCGCTTCTTTGGCACATTGCCCCCCTCATCGGAACTGGAGTCGTCTTGTGATGGCCTTGGCCTTTTCTTTTGCTTCACCGTGCCACTCTTCTCTTTCCCTTTCTCCGTCTTCTGGGACCGACAAAAGGGTGAAGCAATGCCGGGGGGGGGGGGGGCATAGCCTGGGGCATTGCACGGGCGTAGCATGGCACAGGGCGGTAGAGAAACCCCAGTGGTCTGAGGTAAATGCCAGAGCCTGTCCCCGTTTGTCTGCACCTCCTGTGATGCTGCCCTGCTGCCTAAGGTACTTGGCCATGCAACCTGTGTGTCTGTGTGTGTGCGTGTCCGTGTGTGCGTGACGCCATGTTCCTGAAATCTTCGATAAACTGCAACGTTCAAGCAGGACATACAAGGTGCGCATTCCACATCCCCTTTTCACAAACCTTGAGTGGAATGGGGCATATGGGCATGTGCAGTATGAGGCATGGCATGTGCACAGAATGAGTACCGCATCACAGAGCATGGGGCACAGCACGGGTACGACATGCAAGAGTGGCAAGCGTGGCGTTGAATGGGGCACGGCATGTGCACGGCATGTGGCATGGTCTGGAACAAAGAATGTCGCATGGCATGGGGCATGGCATTGGGTTCACACCCCAGAGCATGGCACGAGGCATTGTACGAGTACAGGACACAGCATGGCAACAGTAGATCGTGGGGCATGGAATGGATACAACACTCTGGATCATGGCATGAAGCATAGCACAGCACAGCACAGCACAGCACAGCACAGCACAGCACATGGCACGGGTACAACCCTGGCATGCCTTGAGGCATGGAGGCTGCACGCATGCCCCCTGTGCGCCAACGACAGTGGTGCATAGCAACGTGCTGAGCTACGGTACACGTTCAACGCTTCACACACAGTATGCGCCATACTGGTTCATGCAGGGGCAGGGAGCCAAGCCGTTGGGGTGCCCACGTGTCAATGTTGGTGCACAGAAACGCCGGAACACTGGGCACAGGCATAGCATGATTGCATGTGGCATGGCCAGGGCATAACATGAGCCCTTGCGTGGACCTCCATTTGAACAGTTGAACATAGTCCTTGATATTCTGGACAGAAACAAGCCGATTTGCAGTCCCAAAAGGGGCAAATTGTTTGTAGAAGGCGTCAAATCTTGTGGCAGTTTGCTTCGCAATGGGACACAAAACCCCAGTCCAAAGAAGTTTCTCGCTATCCGAAAATGGAAGTGCCCTGGGACGATCACCGCCCTTCATGGATTCCTTGGGTGCTATAATTTTTACCGCATCTTTATCAACGATTATGCCAAGTATGCCGACCCTTTACATAATTGCTCAAAGTAGGCAAACAAGCTGGGTGTGCCGGCTCGAAGGTGCCCGTGCAGTGGACGGATAAGTGCGATGAGGCCTTTGTACAGGTGAAAGCGGCTCTGTGTGAAGTTGCCACTCTCCATGTTTCCAAATTCGACCATTCTTTTTATGTATGAACTCATGCAACTAGGTATGCCGTCATTGCAGAGTTAGAACACGTACATGAAGAAACGGGTGCCCACTACCCACTCGCATTCTGGTCGAGGAAGCTTTCTCCCAACAATGCAGTCGTGCCCCCACGAGCAGAAGACGTACACAATTATTTGTGCCCTTAAAAAATACCAATCTTGGGCAGGCACAACTAGAGTTGAAGTTCTGATTGATCACCGCTCACCTGAGTATTGGATGACAGAACATGTAAACACTGTGTCAAGTCCTGTAGGTCGTCTTGCGAGATGGCACAATTTTCTGAATCTGTGTGATGTCGTTACTTCTTGGTGGCATCCAAATGGTCGTTGCTTCTTCTTGATGGCATCTAATTCATTTTTGCCACCATTTGGTGGCATATGGGTGGTTGCAGCTACTTCTGAGCTGGGTAACACAACATGGGCTCGTTGATGGTCAATGATAGACAGGTAGACAAGCCACAGCAGCCAGACAGCATAACTTCAGGCTCGCAAGAAGCGGAGCACATCCATCTCTGCCATGTGTCGCGTACGTTGCAGCAGCGTATCCACCAGACTGCTGCATCACCGAATGTGGGGCAGGGGCTCAGAAGCCCCTTTGTTGGGAAGCCCCCCCCGGCCGCATGTGAAAAGTCAAAACAGCTGCTATGGCTGGGGCCGCAGCACACGAACAGTACCCAGCGCATGGGCTGGGCAACTGGTGATGATCATTTTGAGGGCGTATTGTGGCATCAATAAATGTGTGAAATGTGCCGGGTCAGAGGGTAGAAATTTCCGGAAATTAAAAGGGTCTCCAGGCCGAGAAAGTTGGCCACCAGTTGTCGAAGCCGTCAATCTTTTTTGTGGAGAAAGGTCCCGCCCTCCTCGGAGAATAAATGATGCACCATGCACACACGGATGAGCAACAGGGACAGTGAAAGACAAAAAAAGCGATATAACACGAGCATAGCGCATGTAAGTGTGTAGAGGATGCCGCATGTGCATATGTGCAGGTTCATGGGCAAACAAGTCATTGGACCTCTGTTTTTTTTTTGAAGGGGGCCTGAGACCTTACCATTGTTTCTTTGCATGCCACCAGTTTATACAATTAGCAGACCGCGTCTACTTGTAGCAGACGGTGTCTACAAACCACAGAAGGTGTGATCATTGAACGTGGCGCACTCCTCCCCTACCCCACTGCCCCCACCTTGGCGACTTTGTGGAGCATATGCCGAGGTGGGCTGGCCGCTCAAATGCCGGTCCAGGGCCATCCGCTTTTCGTTGAGACAAAACAGATGGGCGGGCACTTGAAACCGGCCCTGCAGCAGAAGACAATAAACCACTGCAGCACAGCACGAAAAAGCAACCTTCTTCTTCTTGTTGTTGGAAACGTCCAGCTCCCCTTTCTGCAGCTTCTCCTTCAAATCCTTACGAAAGACAAAGGAGTGTCCGCCCCGAGTGCCCTCCACCTTCAACCTCAATGTCTTCCATCGCTCCTCTTCCCACGGTGTCCTCTCCAGTCTGTACATGTCTTGCGTCACTTCCCGCTTTTTCGGCAATCGGCTGCCCTTAGGCACTTCGACGTAATCCGCGCGGAGGCATTTCTGGTTTGACTTCGGGCGCATACAAGAGTGGCAGATGTCTCCTGGGTACCATGTGCATCGCCCCTTCTGCACTTCCATCTCCGGATCCCCGTTGGGCGCTGCCATTATTCCTCGGCACCTGACCTAGCACCAGCACAACTGACAAAGGAAAGGTCGCCTGGAGGCAGCATCAACTGAGAAAGACACGGAGGGAGACAGACAGACAGACGGACGGACAGAGAGAGAGAGAGAGAGAGAGAGAGAGAGAGAGAGAGATAGGAATCAACAAACCCTTGGTCTAAGAGGAGCGGGACCACTGGCTTGGAAGAATTGAGTGCCATACCATGTGTCACTTAGAAACCATTGGACACGATGAGGGGGTGCTGGGCGTTACCCTTTTGAAGGACGGGGTTGATGTTTGTTTTCTTTCCTACACAACATGGCCCCCGGGCAGTTACAGTTCAGCTGCATCTACCAAATGTCAGGTCTTTTCGGCCAGACAATTCAACGAAATTTGGCACATAGCGGATCTCATCGTGTTCACTCCCAAGTGCTCGGCTTCAAATGCAGCACATCTGAACACGCAGGCTCTCTGCTGCAAAGCTGAGCTAGATCGCACGCCAAGCAAACTACTTTGATCGAGAAAAAAAGACTGAGATGCGAAAACAATGCAAGGATGACAGTCTCATGGGTGCCCTGCAATAATTTACAACTTTGTGCCAATAAGCAGCACCACTGGTCCTTTCCTACTCAAGTAGCCTGCAGGAGCTTTAGATCTATTTCAAGAGCTCTAGCAGTAGCTATACGGGACGAAGCACCAAGAGCACCGTTTTCAATTGAACATTCAAGCAGGTAAGTAATGGATGCCACCAATTAGTGCAGAATCTTTCCCATGCACACCAGAAACAATTGATGGAAATTTGTGGTGGAGCTGTTGTCGTGGGTCACAACGTTGGACCAAAACAATCTTTGCAAGCATAACAGAGGCGCAGGCCCTACCGGTGTCACCGGCAGAGCCCTCACGAGGGATGCCTCACAAAAACTTGCCAAACAGTACGCATGGAAATGTTTGCCAAGAATAACCTTTACACGCACAACAAAGCGCAAGCACTACTGCTGCAAAGGCAGAGCCCTGACAAAGGGATGCCACACAAAACCCTGCCAAAGAGAGTGACACAGTTTCGGTTTTCGCATTGCACTCTTGGAATTGTGCGTATACCCGTCACACCCATGCATCTTGTCCCTGCTCACACACGAGGGAAGGTGGGCCGGCATAATTTACAACTCAAGGTCATGGGACGACACAAGCACGTGTATCACTCAAAGGACATGCATGAAAAATTCAGGATGGCCGGAGGGCCGGTGCGAAGTGCGGTGTAATTGTTTCGGTTTTTGCGTTCCACTGGCTTGTGCTCATACACACATATGGGGTTGCGTGCACTGTTTTGTCTTGCCTTGCAAAGGGAGACAACACGAGGCATTTTTGTCACAATAGTGATGGCATGCACAAGCATATGCCAGTCAGCCAATCAGTCAATCCGTTTACCTACAGTAGGTTGAACTCGACAACAAACGTATCGCCTGAGGGCAAACAATCTGTAAGAGTCAAACCACACCACAAGCAAAAGCAATGCAAGCCAACAGCATGACACTAAGCTAGTAGTTGTGGCTTCCACCGGTGCTTGGGGTAACGTGTTACAACGAGTAAGGAAGTTAGGCAACATATCACTTCTGTACCAAATGGGCTGGTAAAGACAGCAGGCGTGCACAACACAAAGAAAACTGCTCACAGATGCATCCGAGGCTGCAGAACGTGATCACAAAACGGAAGATCAAGTGGGATGGGTCCAGTGTGTTCAGGTTAGGCGCTGTCACCATGCGTGTGGTACACCATACATATTTGTGTGCTCATCTATCACTGTCATTGAAGCCATGCACGTGGTGCCATGACGCCCTGTACACCTGGACTCTTGGACACTGCCCTCTTTGTTCTGAGCCCTGCCTTTCGTTTTCTCTACTACTGTCCCATTTATATGGGTCGTACAACATTGAATTGTTGTTTCTGATGAGATCCATAGTTGTGAGGATACTCTGGGCGTACACAGCCCTGTGTGCATCACATAGGGACAGGTCGGGGTAAGCGTCAATCACAGAAAAAATAGGAACACTGTTGGAACAAAATTAGGACAAGCAATTCTATCTTGGCCGCAGACAGCATGCAAACTAAAAGAATTTAGAAAAATGTAGTCCCTGTCCCTACCCAGATCCCATGTGCGTATACATCTCAAATCATTGATCTCAGCGGGCCAGTTCTGCCATTCTTAGTGACTGTGGGCCACAGGAGTAGGCTCAGGGGTCACTGGAGATTGCTCATGGCACACTGGGGCTGACAGACTGGCGCCCTCCTGGGCCCATCTGTCCACCGTACACATACTGAAGCATCGTTCCAGCCTATACTTACGCCATAGCCTGAACAGAGGGGGTCGCCACCAGTTTTTCGGGTACCTGTGGAAACCCAATCCCCAGACCAGTGATTTCAGGTTCGCTATAAGATCTGCAGTCGACAGTGCATACCATATCGACTTTATCACAAGGGACGGGAGCTGCGAGCGCCAGACCGTGCGCGCATTTGGGGAGTATCTATTCACCCACCTCGTCCACTCGTTCATCGTGGCAGGCTCAAGGGTTTCGAGGGCCGTGGCGATGCCCTTCCGGGTTAGATGTACTTCGGTACCTGTCGACCACGCTTGCGCCTCCCCCCAAACCACTCGGTCAGTGTGCGGTTCCCACTTCAGTGGTATACCATAGATTTGGCGTAACATCACTTGCAGTGCGTGCAGGACCTGTGTGCGCACATGCGGGGGTATGTTACACAGGGAGAGATAGATGTTATCTCGATAGCGAGACATGAGTACCAGTGGATTGCCTGTCTGGTCACCTGGGGATGCCCACGGTGCAGGCGTCAGGAGTTCGCCCATCACTGCCTGCAGTGGGTCCAGCGTCTGCAGGAAATTCCTGGCATACGCCCTGTCACGTCTGGGTGTGTGCTCGATCACAGGCCTGATCCTGCCCCCCACCCCACCATCCCAGTGCGTAGTCCTGGCAAAAGTAACCATCGTGTCAGCGATGTTTAGAAAGGCTACAGGCAGTTCCGACGCTGACCAGAGACCAGTGAAACCAGAATCATAAACCTGATCCATTGTCGCCGCATGTACATCTGGTGCACGCATAACAGGCCCATGAGGGACCATATGCGCTGCCTGGTGCGGAGCCATTGTAAAATCACACTCCCGAGCCAGTGTAAAACTTGTTTGACACGCATTACATTTCATGCAAAGGGAGCGTTCTGTCAATTGATCAGAGAACACTGATGGGACTGAGCAAGTGCAGACCTGGTGGAGGGCGCTGGTAACATCAGCAGCAAAGGCATTCGTGTCATCAGAGGTGGCAAAAAGTTTCGAAAACTCTTTCCATGCCGCCCAGATCTCCGCCAGTTGGGCTGAGAGAAATTCCCCAATGGGGACTCCCCTTTGGCCCTGCTGGAGGAGTACTCTACCTGCCACGAGTAGGGTATTACCCTTCATATTGAATTGGAGGAATCGGATAATCTGCTCCGCCGTGATCATCCTGAAATCCTTCCGTGCCGCCTTTCCCACCCTATCCAGGCTTTTATCTCCTGATTTTGAGATGGAAAACCACAGGGCTTCCACCCCCAGGGGTGCTGCAGGGGTTACATCCAGGGTTTGCTGTGATGTTTGGCGGGTCTGTTTGGGGACCAGTTTTTTATTTCTGGCGTGTAGGGTGGAGATCAACCAGCGCACAGAAGCAATGACCTCTGTCTGGGGAATTTCCCAAAACATATCGTCCATGTCCATTTCCTTCAGCTCTAGGCCGCCAGGGGTGGCCCCGACGCGCCGGGCTGCAAAAATCAGATCTCGTACCCCCAACATACCTGGGAACCCTAAAACCGGTGTGCGGATCATCAGTTCTTCCAGTCCACGCTGCAGGCACCTACTGATTACCCTGGAGTATGATTGGAGGGGATGGTTCTTGTACGACACGACTGTACGATACTTCAGAAGTTTGTTTTCATGTTCCTTGCATTTCCATTTCAGGAGGTCAAACAGGGTCGGGGCTGCCACCGGCGACTTTAGCAGATTTGTAGACTCCCCTTGACCCTCATTATGTGGCAGCCATTCAGATTGCAGCCACGTTAGAGTGGCTTCTTCAGTCAGGAAACATTTTCTGCAAACACCTGCATCCCAGGCATCCTGAATTACACCTGCAGTGCGCGCATTCGAAATTATTTCATGCAGGGCTAGGGCACGTGCCATCGCTGGCGTGTCTCCCCACCCCCACAGGGCAAATTTCTTTCCGAAGAGAACCGAGTCTAAGGTGTGCTGTTCGAGCAAGATATCACACATGCCATACTGCCGATGTGTCATCTTGTCCCAACACCCCCCAACAATACGCAACGTCCTGAGCGCTTCCCTGGCCTCGTTGGCTGTATCCGATGAGAGCCATGGGTACGTCGCTGCTGTGCTGGAAGTTTGACTCCAGACCAATTCATAAATGCGATCACAGGTGTCCTGTATGATCTGATGGTGCAGGAGGCTGACGGGGGCAAAGCGTCCACTCAGCACATCCGCTTGAGGGACGGTCAGCGAAGCGAGTGATTGGAACAGACTATGTGTTTTGGAAATGACAGTGTCGTGTGACGGCAGCAATTCATTACGCGCATTCATGGCAAAAACGGGCACCATTTCATGGCCCAACATCGCTGACCATTGCCTGTCATGGCGCAGAATTACATGATCTGTTTTATTTGTTAGTGGTGGTTCACAGTCAACCATTCTCCAGACAGTGTTGCACAGGCAACTTAGGCCCTCGACTCGCTGCAAAACAAGCGGTTTGACTGCTTCCATATCTACATCCTCAGGGATACAAAACGCGCTGCCTGACTCTACAAAATTCAGCTGGGGTGCGCATCTGCACAAGGTACTCAGGGCCATCGCAGTCCATTTTGTGGCCTTGGGGAAGGCTTAGGGAAGAGTTGAGGACGAAGACACGGACTGATCACAACAAAGCAAAAGCAAACAAATCAGTGAAGCATGTTGAGGTCTGAGACAACAGTGACAAGCAATAAGCTACAGCAACGCCAAACTGCTAGTACACTGGATATGGCTTTGTCTGTACCCCAACCTTTCGTCCAATGGCAACCTGTACCTGCGGTGGCCGTACTTGCTTTTTTACCGGCAGTGGGGACACATACAAGGGAATGCATCAACCATGTGCGCAGGCCAGTGGGCATTCGTATTTGCCTGATGGCTGCTTTACAGAGTTTGGTCACCCTGGAACATACCTGCTCATCATGTTATTGAGGGACCAAGGAGGGCACAGCGGGCATGGTGGCGGAATCGCAATTTTGTTCACACGTACATGAGTTGAGAAGAGGACAATGGCAACGTCACCTAGTTTGTGACGTCATCAACCAACCCTACTTTCAACGTGCGTTGTGCGAAACAATATCCTACACACAACCTAGGCACAGGCCACATAGCTGACAGGGGAAGGCAGTTGTGCAAGGATAAAAACAGTTGTGCAAGGAGCAAAAACAGGCACAAGAGAAGACTGCTCACACGGCCATTAGGCTGAAATAGGAAATGTGACAAACCCGTGCACGGTAGTACTCGGCGCACTGTAACATCTACCCTGTTCCGACATAGGGCAAACACCCACCTTTGGGGCCATCTCGACATTACTTTACAATTCAGTTCTGGGCCCCGGCATGTCACTCACTCAAACCAGCCTGCCTTCCGTCTTCTCTCCTGACATCCCTAATTATTTTGGATGTTGGGCTTACAAAAGTAGGGCACCAGGTACTTCGGTAGGCACCTGTGGGGGCAGAAAATACACCGTGCAGTAGGTAGTCCGCGGATCACTTATCCGCGGGGGTCCAAACCCCCCCCCCCTCATCCCCCCCAAAATGATCCGCGGATCGGGGATCACCTACCCCATAAATCCCGGCCCCCCTCTGCCTGAGGCACACCAGAGGGCATGTTTCTCTGGTATACAAAGCCACAGAGTAGATGAAGCGTCGGCAAAAAATAGATAATTAAAATCAGAGTAAAAAGCCTTGCATACCGCGAGCAAACCAATAGTCACTGTCGCATTGCCCTTGGAAACCAAGCAGATCAAAAAACACAAGCAGATCAAAAAACAACCACAAACAACAGTGACAACACACACACACACACAATGTAGCACTCCCTGCCCTTGGTCATTCACCCACACAACACTGTCCAACCATCACAACCAGTCCCATGCACAAAATGCACGACGACACGGGATGCCAACTATTTTAGCATAGCACAGAAACACCAAATCCTCACTCAAAAAACAGTTGCCACTCGCAGAATGCATAATGTGTACATTTGGCACCTTGATTGGGCCAACTCACAAGAGCATACTCAACACCAGCACAACTCCTCAGTTGGCAAACAATATTGATGACTCCCACCCACCCTCACTGCTTTTGGCACCAACTCACATGACACGTTGTCTCTGTACATTGCTGTGTACACTCAATAGGGAGGCTTGAGAGGTGGTTGAACAGCGAGTTCTACAGTTGATTTAAATGTGGCAAACACTGAAGCTTCGAGGAAGGGATGGGAGTGGCTGTCAAGCAAGATCACGCATTTCGGGTGTGGGCTACAAAAGCAAAGCACCAGGCAACAAACTGCTCAAAAATGCTGCATGCAAGAAAACGAGAAATAGACACTCAAAAAGATTAGAGTTGTGCAGTTATCTGCTCATGCCAAGGGCTTGGTGCAATTGGTCCATGACATGAGGTCATGAGGTTGCCAGATTCATCTAAACTTCAGCTCCGGAAGTTGTGTCCCACGCTGCCTTGAACTGATCCAGCCCTCGCTCTGTTTGCCTTTCTCCTTTTGGAGTGCACATAGGATATTTACTTTTGGTCGGTGATGGTCTTTACCGAAAGCCAAAAGGCGGACCACCCCAGTGCCCCCAAAACACATGTTTGGTAAAATGTGGAATTTTCAGATTTTTGCAATTGTGATTTTGTCTGTTTAACCTTGTGTCTCCCTCATGACCACCCCCCTACTTGGGTGATGTCAATGAGCCACTTGGACACGAAACATATTGAAAGAACTCGCATGTTTAAAAGAGACCACCCCGTACCTGGGTGGTGTGATTCAAAATCTCAAATCGATCACCATATGGGTACGTTCAGCTAAAAAGTGGAGGAACAATTATTAGACACTGGCCTTGCTTTGCAAGAACGTATATTTTGCCCGATGTTTATCTCCACTCGTGCAGCTTCCAGGTACCAAGGTGGTCCCAAGCCATGTTGAGGCACCCATGTGCCAAGATGATCTGTTTCCCCATCCTATGCTTTATTTGCATGACAAATCTTGTTGTGCCAATATGCATAAATGCTAATTCTTTCCCGTTGCGGCAAACTGGTCTACATGCAAAACTCTAATCCTTCGTTGAATCATCAAAAAACACCAAAACCACAAGATCCGCCACATGCAAATACCCCTGACCCAACTTTTCACACAAAAGTCACAATTTGCACAAAAATCCAGACCGGACAAGACCGTTGTGCTAGTAGCCAAAGGAATATGCATGTGTTTTGAAAAAAATGTTAAATTTTTTAGTTTAATACCTAGGGTCATTTTGGGAAAGAGAATGCGGTTCACCCCGGTACCCCCAATGCACCCCAGTGGGCTATTTTGCCACAATTTCCTTGAGATCCGTGTTCCGGTTTGGTTTCGTTGTGTTGCTTTGTGAAAATTAGAAAAAAACAACCTGAAACTAGCTGCACAGCCATTTTGCTTAGTTATATCTCATTGAACATTTCCAATTAGTCTGCGACGGCGGTTACCCGGTTGCTGATTACTTCTAGCATGACTTTCCATAGAATGCCGTCATCGTATCCACCAACTGCATGACAATGCTAAGTATGCCACTTTTGGGCCTCGGTGGGACATTTTCTTTTGATTCTTACGACTTTGGGTTTGAGAAGTCGGGTGTTCTAATTGATTACCTTGCACAATTGATTCAAGATGCTGACACCCTGGGAGCTGACGACGCAAGCGTATGCACTGCAAGAATCAACAGACAATCAATTGACCATGAGGCTGCATAGCGTGAAAACGTGGCTTGTGGTGTCCGGTTGCTGCCATACACAAACAAACATGCATGTCCTGCACCCTTCGCCCACATGCACCCGAAATTTGTTTCCACGTTGGCATGCACGCACGCCATCCATGCACCCCACCTTTCACGTTGCAGCTAACACTTGTAGCGGACAGTTACCTGTGGGACACAACCACTGTTTCTTTGCAGAAAGCCATATCCATGTATGTAAATTTGAGCCTCAGTAGACGCAAAGACATATTCAAGATCATCCCAAGACGGTTTGGAGCACTAGAAAGCACATGCAGAGTAACCGCATCAGAATATTGAGGAATACTATGACAACCTTGATTAGCATCTGCATAAGGTAACTGCATAGCAACTACCAATGTGCACCATGAACCACCAACTTGCAACCTAGCTGGATACCAATGAGGGTACTAGGTCTGGAAACCTTTGGACCTCAAGCAACATCATCACTTGCTTTGGTAACGAGACATGGGATAACCTTCAAGAAAATTTCGTTCAACCTCAATTGTTCCATGGCGAACAATGGCATCAACAACCCATGAAAACGCATTTTGAAGTGACATATTCGCTCCTCTTAAACCATCCATCCATCCCTTTGATGTAGAACCATAGCAAAGCACACAGGCACCAACTCCTCAATCAATGACATTATTGATCATGATATGGTCTAAGCAGTGGTCAAAGATCTATGGTGTGCATGGCACACACATAAATTGGCGCACGAAAAAACTTCTTCTTTTCTTTGAAAGAAGCGGGGGGACTCTTGAAATCACGGACCCAAGGACCGTGATTGAGCAAGTCTTTCGGTTTTGTTAGTTTGATGTCCAACAAAATGATTTGCTTATTGTTGGATCTGCAGTCTTTCCTATCATCAAAAACAAGGGGTTGCAATTGGTGGCAAACGAATTCGCCCAAATGGCAATTTGCCGATTTAGGTGCGCGGGTATCCTGCCTACACCCTTGTACTAACTGACTGTTACAATTCACATTCAGCTCAATCGCCTGTACATCCTTGTCGATATGTCTCTTATGTGGTTGCCTCAATGCAGGCGAAGGGATACCCACGATGTTGGTGGGTCCCCACACACCCAGGACCATCTCACTCGTTGTTGCGTTCACTTTCAGGTTGGGGACTGCACCTATGCCTTGCATGCCGCGCACCAATGACTAGTTTTGTCCCCCACGTCAACGTGGACTTTCTTAGCCTAGAGCTACAGTCACGAGCGTAGCGAAATCCAACTTTGCCAATTTATATGCCCCTCCGTTGTGGCCTCTTTCTTTCAAAACACATCGTTGAGAACCTCTCCTGCTGTACCACACGGGCATTGTTCTTCCGTCCTCAATGTTGCTTTGATTGCACTGTTGTTGCGCACTGCTCCTTGCCATAGGATGGAATGGGTGGTCACTGTGGACATTTGTCATGTAATTGCCAAGCATGTATGCAACAAACACTTGTAAAATAAAGAATTGAGAAGCATATTATGAGAATTTGAGAAGGGTGCTTTTTGTCCCATGTTCGTTTGCACTTGACCCCATGCATGTGTGAGTATCATTTTTCCATCATGGACCTTTGTTTCACATGGGGCCTCGCATGGTATAACAAGGCATACAATTCGTTCCTCCTATGTTCATCTTGAACTCAACTTCATCTTTGCTTTCTCGGACAATTGCTTGCGGTTGCTTGGGATGCATGCACCTTTCCAGAAATTCATGACATTGCCGAAATTGGGTCTTGTCAACTGCTTACATATCATGTCGATGGTATCCATCAAATTCGACAATTCCCATCCCCCGCATGTCCAAAGTGGTGTTTGATTAGCAGGTACACAAACTTGACGTACTTGACCATGAAGCTGAAATACCTTGCACGAAGGCTCCGACTATGATGATTAGCCTTGACAAAGATATCGAGGACTGTTTATATGCATTGAAGCTGTGTTTCACGCGAGTGGCAACCCGATCCAGTATTCAAGAAAAAGGTCAGTGTCGCATGCACTACTTCAGCAGTCGCATGAGATCCGAGGGAATGTTATGGCCAACGGCAGTGGGTTGAACACGGAGGAATGGGCTTGAACACGGGCCAAATAAGACATGCAGCCTTTGAATGTTTCCCCTCCTTTCCCACAGGGGAAACAAAATTCAGCCCGGGGGGAATGATTGTTGGAGTTACCTATCACTCATGGGACAGACTTCCATTTTTTTCACAACCGTAAGATCGGGTTCCTGCATACCGTGCTCCAATGCTTGCTTGATTCTTCCTGCAGGGGCATGTTGGTTCTTGGTTCAGCCGCTGTGTAAGCCAAGCCTCGAGGGCAGTGGGGATAAAGGAATGACGTCCCTATCTGATCTGTATGTTTTTTACTGCCGAAGAAGCAGTTGTCAGCCGAACTCCAAATTTCTTGAGCAGCTGATGGTTGACGAGAAAGAGACCCGAGTATTTGATTTCAGCAAAAACTTTCTGGGCTCAAAGGGTTTTGACCCAGCCCTCGAGACGGCTCGAAATAACATGAAGCTTGAGAGGCTGGATTTCTCTGACAACTGGCTTACGAAGGATTCCGTGCTGAAGATTGTGAAAGTGGCGATCAGACATCCAACTTTGACCTCGATCAACCTTTCCAATAATCCGCTTCACCTCAGCTGTTGCAAAGCCTTGTTACACCTGTTGCAAAGAAATGCAAATATTACAGAGCTCCAGCTCGAGGGAACGGAGATCGTGCCTGCTATGAAGGAGCGAATCGCGCGAGAGGTGGAAGCAAATCGCACCCGAACTGCAGACGAAAAAGCAAAGCTCCTGCAGTTCGAAGCAGAGCATAGGATGCGCAAGGCGTTAGCCCCGGAGCTGCTGCCAGGCAATGTGGCAGTGGGGGAGTGGAAAGGGGAGACTGCAGGGGGTTGTCTAACGTACACCACGTGGCGTGAGAACCCTCAGTTTTTGTTGTATCCTGCTGAAGACGGCTTGTGCACCCTGGAACTGCGCCAACGGGACCGGCTCGTGGACTGCGATGGCGAGTCAAAAAATTTGCAGAAGGTGGTGATGGGCCTGTTGGTTGTGCAGGGCACTGGGGTGCAGCGCATACTGTCGATTAAGAAGGGTTCCATCGTTGGCGAATCAGAGTACTCTGATGACGAAAAAGTTCGGCTTCAAGTTCGCCTGGAAAGCCGACAGAAGGGGCGTGATCTGCCTTACATTGTGATCGCCACCACCGTTCATCCGGGACGTGAGGCCCGCTTTACCTTATCTTGCCATTCTCAGGTGGATGACATTCACGATGAAACTCGCTTTCTGCTGGATGCGGTGGATGATGCATACGACTGGTTTCGCACACCCCGCATACAGTCCTCCTGGACTGAGAGCACTTCGGGGGGTGACCGAAAGAATACCAGCTGGAGGGCCAATCCACAGTTCTGCATCACCTTCAATGAGAGGACTCGAAGAGCGGTGCGTATGGTCATCCTGCTGGCAAAGTCCTTGGATGAAGAAAGCAACGATGAACGTACGATTGGCTTTTATGTGGTCCGGGGTATGCTGAACAGACAAAGGAGAATCGTTTTGAAGCCTTTTCACCTCATCGGTGAGTCACAGTTCGTTCGGAAAGCAAGCGTTAGTCTAGAACTTGAGGTGGACCCTTGTGTGGAGGGCTACTACATCATCCCTGCCACAAAGGATCGAGGCCACATTGGGCCTTTTACTTTGACAGTATATGCAACCTCTGAGGTGAATGTCAAGCCCATTGACAGCTCTCGAGACTGGCCGGAGTACGTGATCCACAATGCATGGACTGAGACGACGAACGGCGGGTACAGAAGCCGCAACCAAGGCAGTTGGCTGCACAACCCTTCGTTTCCTCTGCATGTGGCAAGTCCGACAGACGTTCTGATATGCTTGGAGCGTGCGGGACGTGCAACAAGCGTGCGCATTGCTACTTCTGCATTCAAGTCTGCTGCCGACAAAGGTCAAATTGGAGTTGGCTTGCTGTTGACGTCCAACGATGACGAGTTTAAGACCTTGAGGGAAAGTGAATTTGTTTATGAAGGAGAGGCTACAATTTTTTTGGAAAACCTGCCGCCCAAGAAGGATGGGTATTTAATCGTCCCGTGCACGTTTGATGCTGGAGACCACTCTAATTACATTTTGCGGCTTTACTCTTCGAAACCCCTAGGAGAGGGATCCCTGGAACCCATGAGAAGGATGGAGGAACGGGCAAGAGAAAAAGAAGCTGAACAGCATGCAAGAGTGAACGTGAAAAAGCGCAAAGAGCCTTCGTCCCCGAAATCGTTGAAAGGGGCAAGACCAACGTCTGAGAGCCAGGATTCTCTCCAGCAACAAGAGGAAACGGCGGCAGCTCAGCAACGGGAGGCCATTATCGAGGCATGCCTGCGGTCGGGCCAAAAGTATGTGGACCGGGAGTTTCCTCCAGGGCCTTCATCCCTGTATTTCGAGGCTGATTGTCCTCCTGAGCCGGCTCCACCAGTTCGCACCTGGAAGCGGGCCTCGGAAGTCAGAGACAACCCACAACTCTTCCTCCACAGGCACACAATTGTACGAACGGGCCACTGGAACGACGCTTCCTTGTTGGGGGCTTTTGGTTTGCTAGGCGTGAGGCCTGAGCAGTTGCAGAACCTCTTTGTTGCGGCCTACCCCGAACACGGCTTTTATCAAGTCAGGTATTTCCAGTTCGGGGTCTGGAAAACGTTGACCATAGACGACTACTTGCCCGTCGACTCCAACGACGGGTTAGTGTTTGCCCAGTCCGAAGATCCTAACGAGATCTGGGTCTCCCTCTTGGAGAAGGCTTATGCCAAGCTTCATGGGTCGTACCAATCGCTCCAACACGGCAGCGAGCAGGAGGCATTGATGGACATCACAGGAGGCCTTGTAGACCCTCTGCGCATGTCCGAGCCCGGCGACCCCCCTGTCCCCCTCAACAAACGGGAGTCCACGTACGCCCACGTGTGGGACACTTTGGTGCAGTACGACGCCAACCAGTGGTTTGTGGGGTGCGGTGCCTTCGACAAGGGCCAGGTCACGGAGGGCAACTACGGCGTCGGCATTTTGTACAACAAACTGTACGCCGTCGTCGATTGCCGGGCCGTGCAGGGCCACAAGCTGGTGCGGCTCCGGAACCCCTGGGGCCTGCTGGAGTGGGCCGGGCGCTGGAGCGACACCTCGGAGCACTGGACGGACGAGCTCCAGCGCGTGTTGGATTACCGCCGGGAGCCCGACGGCACGTTTTGGATGTCGTTCGCGGATTTCTGTTACTTCTTCAACCGCCTCTACTTGTGTCGCCTCCCCAGCGACCGGGACTCGTACTTGTTCCGCTGGTACGGGGCTTGGGACGGGACGGGGGGCGGCACAGAGAACCACAAGACGTTCATCGCCAACCAGCAGTTCGCCCTCAACCTTGCCCAGCCCTCCGCGGAGCCCGTCAATCTCTACATCGTCCTGTCGCAGCCGGACGCCCCCGATGGAGTGTACACCGGCATCGGCTTCTACATCATCGAAACGGACGACAACACCCAGCGCCTGCTCAGGCTGACAGACCGCGAGGTAATCCACGGCAGCGGCTTTGAGCGGACGCGGCAAATCGCAATGGTCGTGAGTCTCTCCTCCGCGCGCAAGTACGTGTTCGTCCCCACGACGCAGGACCTGCGGAAACGCGGGGACTACATGGTGACCATGAGCGCCGACAAGAAGGTGGCGTGCGATTTGATCACCCGCGACGCGGACGTGGTGGTCGAGGGGAAGTGGAAGGGCCTGACGGCGGGGGGCGGCCCGGGGGTGTTCGGCACCTGGCGTCGGAACACACAGTGGCTGCTGTACCCTTCCGTGGACGCTACGGTGACGCTGACGCTGCGGCAGCATGCGCTGCCGCATGGGCCCTCGGCACCGCTCCCCATGGGGTTGCTGGTGCTGGATGGCAAACAGATCAAGCGTACGTTGGAGTATGCTCCGGCCGATGTCATGGCCACTACGGGCCATGACGCGTCTGCCGAGGTGGTGCTGCAGGTCGCGCTGAACAGTGTTCAGACGCGCGCCGGGCGGCCGTACGTGCTCATCCCCTCGCTGTACTCGCCGACACAGGAGGCGGGGTACACGCTCACGGCGCGGTGCAACAAGCGACTGCAGCTCCAGCAGGTCGACCCCGATTTCGATTGGGTGCATACGCAGGTGAACACCTCCTCTTGGATGCCACTGCGTGGGGATGCCCGTTCGGCCCGTTGTAACACGCAATTCGCACCCCTGTTCCTTCTGCGGATTCTAAGGCTCGTCGTTAGGCTTGGGGTGCCAAACCCTGCCTTATGCCGCGGACTTCTCCCGAGCCCTGCCCTGCTGCTGCCCCTGCCTTCCGCGTCTGCGTTGCCTTTGCCCTGCCCCTGCTTCGGATTGAACATGATCTGGGGTTCAGTCAGGTGTACATTGAGAACAAAGATTCAAATTGGAATAAATAAGAACAAAAGTAATAGTGAAGGTGGTGGTTCAAAAAATGATAATTTACCATTTGAATATTTATTAGCAATTATTGGTGATGCTATTGTCGGACTTGACATGATTCTTGGACTTTTGTTGTTCTAAACCAAAACAAGGTGGAAAGATTCTTCATGTTTTTGAAGACGCCCCTCAACATTGGAAGGAACACAATAATCCTATGTATGAAGATCCTGTTCCAGCAGAAGACGCAGAAAGAATTAGTCGTCCATTGTCTCCACCCTGGAACCTCTGCCCCTCTTCCCTCGTCCATTGTCTCCACCCTGGAACCTCTGCCCCTGTAGTTGCCTGTGCACTCACCCTACCATCCTTTAAGGCAGTTTTGGCCCATCTCTCCCTCGCAGGTGAAGGGTGGGTGGCATGAAAAGGCTAGCACTGCTGGGGGCTGTCTGGATTACTCTTCATGGCGCGAGAACGTGCAGTACCACCTGCAGTTTACGGACGAGTCATGCCAAATCTTTATGATGCTCAGCAAGGTGCTGCCCCCGGGAAGCACCCCCGATTCGAATACAACGGAGATCGGCTTTGTGGTGGCCAAGGGTACCAGGTGTTGCCATCTGATATGTCCAACCTGTTCCATTTCTTTCCTACACCATTTCTCGTAATGCCCCCTTTCTGCCAATGAATGACAGCAGGGGCGCTGTCCAGTTATTTTCCTGATACCTCATTGCTGATACCATGGTGTTCTGGTCTTGTTTCATTCATTTTCGTTTCTACACACATGCAGCAAAAAAGTTGCAAGGACATGGTTTGGAGAGACACACTGTGAGAATGTTTTCCTGGCAAATCTCCCAACAACAAAGAGGAGTACTCTGCATGGGAACTGTGCCTGCCACGATAGCGGGGGCATTTTCGTTGTTGAAGGGATGCATCCTGAGGAGGGATTGTGATTGAAGCAGCAAATGAAATTCAGGGCACGGAGTCTGAGGGCGGTGAATGGAGGCCGACATCTGCGCGGGCGTCGGGCAGGGCTTTGTGTGTCTCAAAGGATGTCGTTCTCTCCGAACCCTCCTCCTACCAGGCGTTGTTTGTAAGGAACTAATACCAAAAGGCGGGGGGGGGGGGTCTGGGGGGGTCCCACAGAGGGGCCGCTTATTCAAATTTGATTTTCCCCCAGCCCAATTTTGGGTCAAGATTTTTTTTGGGTGGGTGCGCCTCAGAGCCAAAAGACCCCCCCTCTTATAAACAAAGTCTGCCTCCTACCCCCCCCCCCCCTGTAATAGCCTCGCCCTTGTCCAAGCTACAGTAGGCGTAGGGACCATATTAATTTGGGACCTAATTTAACTCGGTACCAAATGTAGTGCAGCCACATAAGACACGGGTTTGGTGACGAATTCGCCAGTCACATAGGGCCATGGACACATTTGTTGTGAGTTTTTGCCCACTTGAACCCACACAGCTCTGATTTTGGGGATATTTGTGCACCACATCCCCCTCTGCGCTCATTCACGTGTGTGTCGGTAGTTGTATGTGTCACGCGCAAGCAACGGCCTTGTGGGGACCATATTGATTTGGGACTTTTGCGTAGCTAGGACTGTTTGCCTTTGGCGGCGCCTATTGGCCTCTCGCCACTGCTCATTCTGACCCTCTGTAGGTCCGAACGTGTTTTGGTTGTGTCAACGGAGCCCCTGGATGACTAGTCCTGTTTGACTACTCCAGGGTCGGCTGTCCCGGAGACAGGCTGTTGCCCATGCTGTTGACAAGGTGCATCCAGATGCACACTCCGAGTCCATGCTCGGTTTGCCAACTCCAGCACTGACTTGTGCGCGCTGGGGGTGTGCATCTGCAGGATAATTTTCCTGACAGGGGCTGCTGACAATCACAATGATTCTTTCCCGTTTTTCCAAGGGGGGGGGGGTACCTCTAACAATGTCTTCTCCTGGTGCTGTTCTGACCCCTGTATCGCCCCACAGTATCGAAGGAGGCCGTCGACAGAAGCTGCGGCTCACCAAAGACGACATCATGATGGAGGTCCGTGGCTCCTCCGAACACGTCATCGGCAAAGGGATGCTGCCGGCCCGTGAATGTGGGTACTACGTGATCCCGTACACGAAGTACCCCGACACTGATCTGGCCTACGTGTTGGACATCTATACCTCCTGCGAGGCGACGGCCGTGCCGGTGCAGGGCTCCGAGAATTGGGTCTGCAAGAGGGTGGCGGGCGAGTGGATCCCCGGGCACAATGCCGGGGGCAGCAGGCAGCTGTCGCGGACGTGGTTGAACAACCCCTTTTACTCCTTGACGCTGCAGTATCCCACGTCGGTTGTCGTCATGATCACCCAGCTCCCTCGTCTCGTGGGGCCTGATGCCTTCAAACCTCCTCCCACCACCAAAGCAGGTATTTTGTCCGGACTTGCCACTAGCGTCCGCCAGCTCCGACATGATCAGATGGGGCAGGGTCCTACTGAGCCACACGCTCGACGCGGCACGTTCCTACTGAGTTCCGGTGGTGCGGGGGGGCGGGTATTACTGATTGGCCTTTGATATGGGGCCGATCACTGCTGAGCACCAGTTGCCCTGCCAGACGCTAAGGGCATGTCTGATTTTGTCCCTACCCTGGTATTGAGGGCGGGGGGGGGGGGCGGGGCGTTGCTTTAATGTTCATTTCGGCAAAGGGGGGGGGGCTACCCCCTGTACCCCCTCCCCCCCTCCCCCCTCTGCTCAAGCAACGCCCTGCCCCCCCCCCCCCCCTCCTGCCGCCCGCCCCACCGGAGGCGGCACCCGGTGATCACGACCAACCCCTCCCCCCCTCCCCCCCCCCGCCCGTACTGCCCCCCATTTAGCCCCCAGGGTCCCCGGCACCGCCAGAGGTCTGTTTGGCACATCTCCAGTGCCTTGCACAGGCGGCGCGGCCCGCCCCCCGTCTTCGACGCCGAGCTGGAGGGGCCCGGGCGCAGTCATCCCCCCGTCACGGGTACGGGTAGCTGATGTTTTATATGTATCAACTAGAGATTCACGGGATTTTATAATATACAAAAAGTTATTTTAATTCTCAGAATAATCATTTTAATTTGAGTTTTTTTAGTTTTAATTATTTGATTTCTTAGGAAATATTTATTTCAATTAAAATTTTTAAAAATTATAAATAGGTTTATTTTTATAGAATTTATTTCTTAAGTTTTTATTTTTTACTAGAATGGTACAAGCAGAGGTCTGTTTTGCACATCTCCAGTGCCTTGCACAGGCGGCGCGGCCCGCCCCCCGTCTTCGACGCCGAGCTGGAGGGGCCCGGGCGCAGTCATCCCCCCGTCACGGGTACGTGCCTCCCTGACCTTGTCCGGGAGCCGATACGCGGACACGGCGACCAGGGGTGGTACCGCCCCGGGGGCCTCCGGGGGCGCATGTTGCGCACCCAACCGCCCCCCCCCTCCCCTGTGGCATCCGGGGGGCGTTGAAGAACACACGCCAGCCGGACAGCCGCACCGCCCGGGCGTCGCCATGGGTCCCATTGACCCCCCCCCCCAAGAGTTTTGCTTAACAACTCAGCATCTCCCCGGGGGGGGGGTCTGCCCCCCCCCCCCCCCCCGCCGGACCCCCCAGCCCCCCCCTTTAAGTGATTGGGCAAATTTTTCTCCGGGCCTTCTGCCAATCAAATTTTTCTCTGGCGTCTTCAGTGCAAGTCAGTTTAGGCCAAAAAATTTGTTCAGCGCCTTCGGCGCCTCTAACAACTCAGGGTCTCCTGCGGGGGGGGGTCCCCCCCCACAGCCCCCCCCCCTTCAGGAAAACTCTGCCCCCCCCCCCCTCGAGGTGAGGACGGTTGTTGGGGCAGGAGGGGGGGGGGTTGGCGTACACCGGGTCTGTGTCCTGCCCTAGTCTACTCGGGGTGCCCCCTCCCCTCCCCCACCGCCCGCGAATTGGACCAATGCTGCCCAAGGCCTCCGTCGCCGCGTGCTGCGGCGGGGCGTGGTGATGTGTGGCCGGGGCTGTGGCCACAGGGCAGCCCTACACGCCCACGCCGGTCCCCTCCGCCGGTACTGGTGCCCCTAGAGGCGCTGCAACCAGACTTGCCACTAGCGTCTGCCAAGCCCTCCACAACCGAGCAGCTCTGGGCCCTGCTGAGCCATGCACCGGATGCAGCAGGTTCCTACTGAGTTCTGGATGTGGGTGGGGAAGGTATTACTGAGTGGCCCACAGCGCAGGGCCGACTCCTAACGAGACCCGGATTTCCTGCCAGACGCTATTGGCATGTCCGGCTGCAACGCGCACGATGACGTTGGGGTCCGCCGGCTTGGTGGGCACCAACGCGCCCCAGGGATCCCTCCTCCACAAGCCCCGCAAAGAGCGGGAAGGGGCTCTCCTCGGCAGACATGGTCTTCTCGGCCTCCGGAAGGGGGCCGCGCCACTCGGGCGCCTGGACCAGCCACCGCATGTGGGGGGTATTGGGGTGGTCCCGCACCCTGCTCCACCCACGGTCGGTGTCGCACGCCCCGCACGTGACCGCTCTTGCGCAGAACCAGAACCACTGGCACCCAATCGATGGGTAGGTCCATGGACACCTCCACGGGGGCGCTGTGCACCGCCACGTTTCATGGGTAGGCGTTGTGGCAGCTGGGTGCCCATCAGCGCGCCGAGGTACTGCCGGGAACAGCACACAAGCCACCCGCGCCATGGTCGGGAAGTGGGGGCTGCTGCTGCCCTCATTCCTGTTGCCCCCTTGCAGAAGGGCGCCTGTTGCCATGTCGTCAAAGGTGAACACTCAGCTGCATGGATCCATGCCTCTTTGTCACGTTCATCGTGTGTGTGTGTGTGTGTGTTTCTGTGTGTGTGTGTGTGTGTGTGTGTGTGTGTTTCTGTGTGTGTTTGTGTTGGGAATAGGGGGCATGCCAACCACATGTGCCACCTGCTAGTTGTAGGGTTGAGGGCAGGTGGAGGAGGTGCTGCGCCGTGTCCTTCAGGCTTTGACCTTGCAAAGAAAGAGGAGAGGCGGTTACGTCGCATGCCGGCTACAGTACGGGAGGGCAATGTGGATATCGGCGTGGATCTGTGCAAAGATGACGCCGAGACGAGTATCATTGCCAGCTCCGGATACAGCAGTGCGACAGAAGTGCTACTGACCATTCCAGACCTGGAGGTGGGCGCTGCGCCGTACATATTGGTGCCGCATTCGTATGAAACAGAGCATGACGCAAAGTTCCAGCTCACAGTGTATTCAGACCTTCCAGTGCAGCTTGAGCCAATCGAGAAAGGCCGCCAGTGAGACCACAATTGTAGACTGCCAGACATAAGTCCCACCTGTGGGAGCTGCTCCAGCAGAGCTGGTTCCAACCCTGCGTATTTGTGATTGCCCTTTTGGTCCCTGTCTCCCTGAATTACGCAGCCCACCTGACCCTGTTTTGCACGGTCCAACAGCATGTCATTTGTTTCAATACATAGATAATAATCATTGCACTACATTTCCGGGGGGGAAATGGTTGTCTTCTTTTGTTTCCCGTGTTCTGGTTGGGGTGTTGGGGTGCATTTCACGCAGGGGTGTGTTCAATCAGAAAACCAATGCAATTGAAAATTTTTCCTGCTCGAATCTTGTGTCTACGTTTGATGGTGGTTCACCGGGGTATGAAGATCATTTGATGAAGTGGATGATCATTTTTTTTCCACTGACTTTGAAATTGTTTTTTCGGTGATGGCCTGCTTCACCACAATTTGTGTTCCATCTCATCAGCTGAAGTTACTGCTGTGAAAAGCTGAGAGAAGGATAGTGGCCGTTTTCAATGAATGCTACAATGAATGACACTAGATGCAGATGCAGTCCCGAAATCCGATCCACTGTCTGGGCTCAGTGCAAGGAGCCTGGGTTCTTCCCACCTCATTTGGATGAGGGCCAACCATCTGTCTCACTTCTTCACACTAATCCTAATGCTTGTTTGCTCCAAGTTGGGGGGGAGGGGCGCGAAGGGGGGCCGGCGGGCTTCGCACATGCCCTCATACTTGATAACAGACCAAGTAACATGATAATTGGACCACGTTTGGGAGTTGACCATCGCAACCAATCTTGAATTTAAACATGTGGCCGAAGCTTACATACAATCAGGAACACCCTCTTTGATTGTGCATGTAAGTGGCAGTCCGAGTTCTGCAAACAGCCACATCTGCTAATCTGCCTCAAAATGGTGCGGCAGCCTGGTGATTCATGATTTGTTGCCCACCTAACCCTTGTCCAGCCCTGATTTGGGTCTCAAAGCGGGCCAGGGTGGTTGCCCAAGCCTCTGAACAGCTCTTCCGCACCTCTGCTGGTAATCCTGATTTTCAACACTGGGCCCACCATCGTCGAACGCCACTTTCGGCATCCGAAAGTGGGCATCATAATCTTTGGAAAAAGGGTGGTATTTGCACAGGTGACCATTGCAGGTTGGTTGGCTTTGCACGTCGAGCAACCTTCACCATTCATCATTGTGCATGTCCAAAAGGGGAACGAAGGCGCAAACAATGTGTGAACCCGTGGAACACTGCTCATTTTCGTGCTCACGAGACTTACCCCATCACAAAGTTGTTTGGCCAGGAGAGAAAGGTCTGCCAAGTCGAATGACCGCCACTTTCACAACGCTGACTCTGAGTTTCTCTTCCCAAATCCGAATCCATTGATGACCAGTTTTCACCCTTTTCTGCATTGTTGACCATGCGCGGCCTTTTCTTCCACGGCATCTTTTCTTCTTCATTTGCCCCATTCTTCCCCGTCCCCAGCCCTGTGTGTCTCATGAGGCTACTCCCACCTATGTATCTGCTGCCCCACGGCCCAGCCCTGCCCACGTGTTTTGTCTATGTGGGATTACACCCCGCCTCCCCCCGGTTTCTGACATCTGTCACCTTTGTTTTTCTGTTTTCTGTTTTCCCTGCCCCCCCCGCCCCCTTTCAATCTTCACTACTGATTTGTGCAATTCCTACCATTTGTGACATATATGGCCCCTCTTCTGACCACTCTTTTATGCAGCTGTGTATGACAATTTTTGACCTTTTTTTTTTTTCATGTTTAAAGGACGTGTGCGGCCCGCCGGATTTAACCGTACCTGGGTTCGGCGTACCTGTCGGCTCGGCGTACCTGTCGGCTCGGCGTACTTTCGGCCGGCCGAAAGTCCGGCCGTACCTTCGGCCCGCCGACTCGGCCGGCCGAAGGTACGGCCGTACCTTCGGCCAGCCGATCGGCCGGCCGAAAGTACGGCCGTACCATCGGCCGGCCGATCGGCCGGCCGAAGGTACGGTTTAATCCGTCACCCCCCCTTGTACTACTACCCCCAAATACTAACACCCCCCCCACACAGAAGGCGGTGCACACACAAGGCGGAACACACAAAAGGCGGTCTGTGGCCACCGCAGGAGTCATGTTATTAAAGGGGCCACAGGCAAGGCGGTACACACAAAAGGCGGTGCACACACAAGGCGGAACACACAAAAGGCGGTCTGTGGCCACCGCAGGAGTCATGTTATTAAAGGGGCCACAGGCAAGGCGGTACACACAGAAGGCGGTGCACACACAAGGCGGAACACACAAAAGGCGGTCTGTGGCCACCGCAGGAGTCATGTTATTAAAGGGGCCACAGGCAAGGCGGTACACACACAAGGCGGAACACACAAAAGGCGGTCTGTGGCCACCGCAGGAGTCATGTTATTAAAGGGGCCACAGGCAAGGCGGTACACACAGAAGGCGGTGCACACACAAGGCGGAACACACAAAAGGCGGTCTGTGGCCACCGCAGGAGTCATGTTATTAAAGGGGCCACAGGCAAGGCGGTACACACAGAAGGCGGTGCACACACAAGGCGGAACACACAAAAGGCGGTCTGTGGCCACCGCAGGAGTCATGTTATTAAAGGGGCCACAGGCAAGGCGGTACACACAGAAGGCGGTGCACACAAAAGGCGGACTGTGGCCACTGCAGGCGTCCTGTTATTAATATATAGGGGGGGGGGTTGTTAGTATATGGGGGTCTTACTACAAGGGGGGGTGACGGATTAAACCGTACCTTCGGCCGGCCGACTCGGCCGGCCGGAGGTACGGCCGTACTTTCGGCCGGCCGATTCGGCCGGCCAGAGGTACGGCCGTACTTCCGGCCGGCCGATCGGCCGGCCGAAGGTACGGCCGTACCTCCGGCCGTTTTTTCGGCCAAAACAAGGGGGGGGTGACGGATTAAACCGTACTTTCGGCCGGCCGATCGGCCGGCCGAAAGTACGCCGAGCCGACAGGTACGCCGAGCCGACAGGTACGCCGAACCCCAGGTACGGTTTAATCCGGTGAGCTGACGTGTGCTCCCATGTTTCAACGCAAATGCCCTGCTTGCTGCCGCCGCTTGCTATGGCCCCTCTGCCCACTACCCTTCGAGGGAAGATCTGTCAACTGAATTTGGTTTTTAGTAGCGTAATCTGCTCTACATATTTGTCTCAGGGGTTCAATCTTGGTGAAGGTTGATGTTGTTTTGATAGGCATACAGGCTGTGCTGCCGAAGCTCAATAATTTGTTGCTTCGGCAACAGTGCACATATTTTGCATTTTTTCAGCCAAGGCAGGGCCTAGTTTATGTGCAGCCTGGAACCCCCAAGGTAATCTTATACTAGGAAAGAGCCACCAAGGAGGGATCAATGGCTCCTATGCAGGGGTAAATCCAACCAGTTGTGGGTAATTTCTCAGCAAAGATGCCTGGAAGAGGTCATTTTGCACCATGTACAAATGCAGACGTTCGCTGGAATTTGCTTTTTGATTGGGTTCAGGCACAGGGAGATAATTGAATTGGTGACATGGAGCGATTATGACTGCCCTCTAGGTGGTGTTCAAAAGGAGCATGGCAGTGGCATTGTGAAAATTGTGTGCATTATGCTTTGCTCTCCCTGTTTCCGCTGCGCAGCAGTGTGATATGAGTGTTTTTTTTTGCATGAATTGTGTTATAAACACATTTGGAAGATCGTTGTAGGTGTGTTCTTGCATGACTGCATGTGTTGGTGATGATTAAATATTTCATTAACCCCCTTACCCAACAAGAACATACACCTGTCCTTATTTCTCTGCATGTTCTTATTTGGTGTGTGTTCTTCATTCTTATGTGCAGTGCACCAGTGCACCCAGCCCCCAGTGCAGGCAATACCGCCCAATCAAATGTTCAGGATTGATGAGTGAATGTTGAAGCTGCCAGAGATGGGGATGGGGTTGTTGTGGATGATTGCTGTGATGCAGCCACAAATACCTCAGAGGATGCTGCCAGCATTAGTGGTGGATCCCACACTGGGGGATGACCCCATGGGGCATGATATTCCACACATGAGGAGTTGAACATGACACAAATTTTCAGGATGGCCTTTACCCATTTGTGAAGAGGCCAAAGGTCCATGATATGTAGGTAGCATCTTTACACAAGCAAGTTTGCAAGGTTAAGAGTTCTCAGTTGTGGGGAATAAATGGCTGCCCTTTATACTACTTGGTTGCAGCATCATGAATCAGCAAGTCATTTTTGTCTCACAAGGATAATTAGTGAGGGCAAACATTTTCTTTTTTATCTTTTTGTTGACAAGTAGGCAACATCCCACCCATGTTTGCACACAAAGGAATATTGATACAAGAGAGTAGAAATAATGCACCAATTGTGCTTCAGCTCAGAAACAATGCTATTTTCCACGTGCATGTCTTTTCTCTTAGACGGCACAAAAATTTGAAATTTTTCGACATAGTCGGACAAGTTATGTCATTTGGGACAGACTGAGCAATCTACTTTACGCCTTACAAAAAGGGTCCTCACCTGAGTGAATGTTGCGGGCATTTTTTATGTAGCAACTGTGTGGTTCCGGGGGGCATTGCATTGTAGTCCAGTTGCATTCAATGTGCTACATGGTTGCTTTTCAACATCTATGGTGCTTTTCATAGCGGGCCATGTTGCACCAAATTCCCCCAAGAACTGGACCGAGACGGAAACCACGCAATCTCAAAGAGGATCACAATCTACAATGCTTCACAAAGCCTGTGGTTGAGCATAGATTATAAAGAGAGATTTCAATCCCGTTCCACGAGCAAGGAACAGCTCACGGGTCCATAAGTATCATCAATTGCACGAGCCTCCTCAAGAAGAGTTGCATGCCGCCTTGACACCCGAACAAATGTCAAGCAAGTTTACTATTTTTTTTATGAATGTGCAAGTACGCAAATACTTTGTTGCATCTTTGAATGTATGGAAACAGGTGGCCTTTGCGTCATATTCTGTCTCTCCATGTCGCCAACGTTCCGTGTCGCGGCATTCCATGCCCTTTGGCATGCAAATTTTTTTCTGCAGTGAAAGATACCAAAATTGGTGCTCTACGTTTAGATATCGGCTGTATATGCAATAACTATTGTTTCATGCTTCACAATGGGTTTACGTAGGACAATTTATCGTTATATTTCAGACAATCCATGACATATAGAAGAAAGCATGAAAGGCGGATTGGATAGTGTACGCAAGGTATGAGAAGTTTGTGTTGTACAAAGCGGCCACATAATAGACCTTCCGTCACATGTATGAGAACAGAAGAAAGGAGACTGCATGGTCTGCGCTATCTCACTGTACAATTAGTGAGAGGTATGATGGCATATTTTTGCCGAGAAGTAACAAAACCAGCCCATTTTGTGCCCATTGCCTTTATCGCCCCACTTCAAAGCATTCTACAATTTATTCAACCACGACTTTGGAATTCAATGGTATCATACAGCCTTTCACATGGCGGACAAAAAATGCTCATATTTTTTTGCTGTGTTTGGTAAGCAGCAACAAATTTCTATTGGACACCATTAACACGTGAGAGACAAAATGGCTTGTTTACCTTAAGCCTTTAGCCAAGTGGAATTGTTCTTCAAAAGCAAGGTTGGGGTATAGGATGAGGAAGATTATATGTATGCTGGGGTGCTCACGTATGTGTTGTGTTCATTGTGGCACCTAGGCATAGCATGGACATATACGCCTTTCCGATGCCCTTTGAACCCACGCTGGCGATCTGCGCATCGGCCGCATGGCCGCTGGATTAAGGACGATCGGTGGGAATAGAACCACCGCCAAAATTCTCGAAATTCATAGCGAAATCGCGCAAATACTATGCAGGTAGGCGGCGAATTCGCAGGCGTTTGTGCGCAGAGTCTGGTCCTCGCGTATGTGAGTGTCGGCATGTACAATAGGTAGTTTTATTGAAAATTGAAACCAAAATCAAAGTGAAATCACACTTTTAGTTAAATAAGAAGGCGGGATGTGGCAGGGACCCTAGCCGAGACAAGTGTTGCGACATCTCAGAAACAGAGCTCTATTGCACAGGGGAAACAATGTGTGACATATGGGAAATACATGTGACATGATCGTGAGATTGATGCTAAATTGGTGTGAAATTCGTGCAAAATTCGTGCTAAATTCGTGTGAAATTCGCGCTTGACCAAATCGTGTGAATGACCCATGAATGTGCGTGTGAATGGGAGTGCGAATGTAATTTTTTTGTGAATTGGTGTGTGAATTTCAACACGGTACCACAATGCATTTTCGAAGTCCTTAGTTTTGTTGACTTTTAGGAGAAGAGACCACGGCAAACGGGCATAGTAGCAAGGCACAATGTAAAGAATGAGTCAAAAATAGGTCAAATAAGACCTGGATTCAAAAGGATAGTTCACAAAGTGTACACATGGGCATCGCAACGAATGCGGTGCCCAAATTTTTCTGGAAGTATGTCAAAGGGGCGCAGAACGCTTGGGACAACGGGAAGGTCCTGTGGGGATTGGTGGAGGCGGGTCAGAGAGTATCCCATGTACAGGCACTGTCCCAATCAGGAACACATCCACCATGTTGAGGGTCATCATGTGTGAGGGTCGGTGTGCAAACTCAAAACCTGCAGACTTCCACTTGTACCAGCCAAACATGAAAGCTGTCATGCCCCGCCAGGGCCCAAACAGCCACTGTGACCGACCCGTTACCCTCTCCACTCTCTTTGGCGTCAGGTTGGATACCGCTGCCCTTACCACCACCGCCATTGCTTTGCAGAGCATTCCCGGTGTGTTGCGCACTGTCCCTCTGGCTAGGTCAAAAGTCTTACCAATCCAAGTGACCAATGCCGACGGCTCTGTCCGGCTTTTGGTGCTTATTAATAGTGATTGTGCTTGCAGGAACTCGCACCGACCACGCGTCACCACTCTCAACAGGGTTCTGTTTCTTCCCAAAAGCGGCGTGTCATCCAAAAAATGGAAGTAAACCACCCCACTGGCAATGAATCTGCCCATGTACCGCCGGATTAGGTCCCCCAAGGTCTCTTGGGCAATAAGGGGGGGAGTAGTTCCATCCAAAGGGGAGTGAATGAAAGTCCACCTCTTCCAAACGGAACAGGTCCCTCATCTCTGCCAGCATCTTCAACGACGAGTAAAAATTCGTTAGGTCAATGGACGTTCTAAAAACGGGTCCTTTGTGCCTATTTTGGTGAAAATCTCCCACCATTGGGAGTGGGGTTTTGCACGGTATGACCGTGCACTACTCGATCAGGTTACGCATGTCCACGATGAACGTGCATTTTTGCGCGTTCTTGGGCTTTGCGAAGGCATAGCCGTTGCTGTCCATGTCGCTTGCCGGAGCGTGGAGGAGGCCATCCCGTAAAAACGCCTTGCAAGACAGCTTGCATAGATCCATCACAGGGTTGACCGGGTACTCGGACGTTTCCGCTTTGCAGTTCCGGATCTGGTTGATCATCTCCTAGGAGACACAGTCGTTTCAGATCTTCAGGGGCACGTCATAATTCTAACAGAGCCCCATTCCCGCCTTCGCCATGTCCTTGGAGACGACTCCCTCCCGCGGTTCTCCGTCGTATCGATCAGAATCATCGTCCAACAGGTTCCAGTCCACAGTCTGCAGCTGATCGATGGCATTAACTAGGATAGTCATCCACGGTCCCTTTGTGTGATATTCGTAGAGCCGCTTGCGTGCTCTAAGTAAGATTAGCTGCACCGCCCGAAACGCCTCCGAGCAGGACAGCTTCAGTTCATTCGCCACCCCACGTGAAACTTTCCAAGCCAGGGTTGTGCACTGTTTATCACGAAGCCAGAACTGGCTGTCGTTGGACGCGTCCAAGAAGGCGTTCCACTTTGCTGGCTGTTGCCAGCCTTTAGGGCTACACCCAACGAGATTAGGCTCTGGCCCCTCGACAGTGCTTTTTCGTGGGCACACGTCTTCGGGGTCGGGCTTGGGTGTCACTGCCCCCCGAGGAACTTGCGCTGCACCCCACGTTGTCATTACTGTCGTCGCTATCGTTGAGGATGTCGTTAAGGAACAACCCCGCTGGCCAAACGTCGCGAACCTTGAGTCTGCTAGACTTCATGGCCAACATGTCGGATTTGGGGCTCTGGGCCAATCAGAGACAAGTTTGATGGTTCCTTCTTCCGGGCACTCCGCGTGTCCTCTGGCCGTTTGGATGGATCTCCATCTGCACCACGCCTTGATGCTAGGCATGGGGTTCGTGCCCGGTACAACGCTAGCGCGCAGAGTCGGTGCCACCCATACCAGCGAACCTCGTGCCACTTGGACCCTGCCAGCAGCTCCGCTATAGCCCGCTCCAGCTGATGTGGTCCACTAAAGATGGTGTCGTGCTGGGTGCGGCCCAATTTTCGAATTGCCCACCAGTGTAAGAACCGAACCCATCGGAGCCCCCAAGGGCCCACTCTCCGTAAGTACGCTCTACGGTTGACCTTCTCGTCCCAGAACGTGATCGTGCCTCGGATTCCATCCAGTCCCTAGACTTTGATTCCCACCATCTCCCCGACTTGTAGTCCCGCCACCATCGACAGCACCGCTGCTGCCACCACCGCCCACTCGGTAGGGTCCCCCCCTACTTGCACCATATGCTTGCATATGCCCATGTCATGGGGGTATATGCGAGTCGTGTATCCGTTGCGCATGCCCTACTTGCATCATGGGTGGCGGTAGACACGGCAGAGGCGGGGGGGGGGGGGTACCGAGTGGGAGTGTCTTGTAGGAACGGAGCGTCTAGGTCCCAAACCTTCATGTTGCAAAATCAGCAAAAAGAAGAATTGCAGGGCATGGGGTACGCCACCAGCTGGGTAGAAAAATTTCGTTAGAGCTCAGCCAACATAGTTGCACGATAACACTGCGGCCATTGCCAGTGTTACAGTGTTAAGAAACTCTCCGCCACCCCGAGGGCTGTCACCCAGAACAAGATCCTACGTAGGATATTCAACATGCTCTACTGGTCCAGGAACCTGCTGCACTTGTTTTGGGTCAAGTCAGAGATGATGCCGGCAGATGCACTATCCAGAATGAGTGACACCGGCCCGACGTCCATTACTTAGGCTACAATGGATGCTGTGTCTAAATGGAGATCCCTCATGTCTAATGTCCGCTAGTTGACCCACATGGGCTCTGCCCGGGTTTGAGCACACGTCTGATTCCTGAGGCAGCGCTTGGCCCAAAACTGACCTCTCTGCCGCAGCCTTTTTATACATGCCCGTGTCTTCACATGTGTGCCGAGACCTTTTGGTGTCATGCCACCAAAGGGACAACAGGAGAGACAGCGCTTCATTGGAAGTGAACTCCTCATGGATGGATGGAGCACTCCTTCTTGGCACAGGACATACAATAAGTCGGCCCTGCAGGCATACTCTACGCACATGACCAAGGCACACCTTCCCCTGTCAGCACGTGCCCATGGCCGGTCCTTGGGAGCCCTGGTCAATCCCAACACACGGCGATGTTGTTGTTGTCGTTGCAAAAGTTCCGAAACTTCAGGGGGGATCAATGGTCGGTTCCGATAGACTGAATGTCCCCGCCATAGACTATTCCAGCCATTAGTCCACATGCAAAAGTTCCCAAACTTCAGCATCTGGTGACCTTGTGAGTTGGTGAGCTCGAACTCCGAATGTCCGCACCCTACTCCCTACGACCGGCCATACACGGCCTACCCTCATGGCGGATAGAGTACAAGAGTCGGAGGGTTAGGCGGTTGCGTCCCGGAAACACTTGACGAATATAAAGGCGGACGAGAACCGGTCGCCGTTATGTCGACGCGGCCGCGGAACTTCCTGAAAATACGAGAACGCGAGGGGGGTGAGGAGAGGGAGAGATAGCACGGGACAGAAAAAATGGGACAGGGTGGGTGGAAGAACAATAATGGATGGTTGTCCCTGTTCCGTTTGGAAGAGGTGGACTTTCACTCACTCCCCTTTGGATGGAACCTAAAACCTGCAGACTTCCACTTGTACCAGCCAAACATGAAAGCTGTCATGCCCCGCCAGGGCCCAAACAGCCACTGTGACCGACCCGTTACCCTCTCCACTCTCTTTGGCGTCAGGTTGGATACCGCTGCCCTTACCACCACCGCCATTGCTTTGCAGAGCATTCCCGGTGTGTTGCGCACTGTCCCTCTGGCTAGGTCAAAAGTCTTTCCAATCCAAGTGACCAATGCCGACGGCTCTGTCCGGCTTTTGGTGCTTATTAATAGTGATTGTGCTTGCAGGAACTCGCACCGACCACGCGTCACCACTCTCAACAGGGTTCTGTTTCTTCCCAAAAGCGGCATGTCATCCAAAAAATGGAAGTAAACCACCCCACTGGCAATGAATCTGCCCATGTACCGCCGGATTAGGTCCCCCAAGGTCTCTTGGGCAATAAGCTTAGGCGGCCCTTTACGCACGTAGACTTCGTGGCTAAAAGGCACGATTCATGGCGATTTCAACATCTGTTTTTTGCCCCCCAAAAAAGCATATCATTTTTTCGGCCAACCCCACGTGGATTTTCATCGTGGGATACAACAACCTCGCCTTTTGTTGCTTCCAGAGGTGTACGTATATACCCCCTATTCCAGGCTGAAAATTGTAGCATTTAAAATTTTTGGGCACTGCAGTGCCCAAAAATTTGAAATGGCTTTTTTCAGTGGGTTATCCAGTACACCTCTGTAGTCATCTCCACAGGTGATGTCATATTGCAGCAGCATGCATCAAAAGTTGGCATACCCGTTATCCATGGGTCATCGCACCGCGGTGTTATACTCGGAAGGCCACGTACAATGTACCTTGCCCAATCACTTCCATTCCTGTCCAAATGTGCACTTGAAAATGGACTTCCAGTACTTTTGGGCACTGCAGTGTCCAAAAAATTTAAAACTCCGTATTTCACTCCCATTGGTTCCCATTGCGTAACACCTGACAAAGGACGTATGAATCATTGGACGTTGGTACTCATCCTTTGCTCATTGGAAATATATTGCCGGTTGTCTGACTGCCACCTTGGAGTGTACGCAGGCTTTGGAACGTTCCACGTCCATTGGGGGATACATTGTTTGGATCTTCGCTAGCTGCTTTTGGTCTATGCCGCATCAGGTTTGTTTTGTGATAGTGTCTCTGTTTTCTTTGTCCCTTACCTTTGCTGCCTGCGAACAGGACTTTTGTCCATGGATGCGGCTCCCTTCCGGCAGTTCCTTAGTTCGAAGGTATATGCTTCAAAGGAGGATCTATCCGAGGCTGTGGGTGTGGATAAGGGTGCCGATGCGTTTTGTTCGTGGGTGTTAGATCTCCGGTTGGAGTGGAGAAGTAGGCGGTCTGTTGGTGAATACATCCAACAAAGGGACAGGCGGACCGTTAATTGTCTGCCGGACCAATGGTTCCGTGTTGTTGAGCAAGAGATTTTTAATATATGGTCTGTTCTACACAAGAGGTGTCGTCCACGTGCCAAGAGGGCTGTAGGTGTTCAACCCAAGAGTCGTGTGCAACGTAGGTGTTTGGCTCGCATGGGTCAATGTTCTTACCATGTACCCTCCTTTGCAGTTCAAGGAGCAACTGCGTGCACCAGTCTTTGGCAGACCTTGGAAGGTAAACCCGCTGTTCTATGGTTTGATAATTTTTATAGACGTAACTTCCGGCCTGTGCCTGGTAATGAGAACCGGTCCCTTAATTGTACAGCTGGTGCTATCATACTCTTGAAACGACCTGTTGACGTTATGCCGTCTTTTCCTAGCCTCTCGGTCTTTGAAAGTGCTGCCCTGGGTCGTTGTGGGTGCCGGAGGGCTCGGGGCCGGCAAGACCAGTGGGGCAGGCACGCGAGGAGTCTCCCTGGATGTTGTTATTGGGGTTGGAACCGGATACACGAACACCAACGGAGGCGAGAGCAGCGACAACAGAAGCAAGGTCCATGCTGATTGTGGTCCGGCAGAAAATCCCAGTCTATGAAGAAAATTGAGGGGAATTATTCTAAATACATCTGAGTGTCCAAAACTGTCCGAATGAATTTAAATAATCCATTTATGTAAAATTGTCCGGCCGATCTGGGCCGCGAGCGCGCGTCAACGGCAAATGGCGATTCCAGCTAAAATAGCGGAATGCGGCGGATTTACGGGAAATGGACCGCGGAATCAAATCCGGCATATCAGAAATATATAGGAAATATCCTGTGACTGAGCTGCGAGGCGGCAATTCCGCCGAAGCAAAGAAAATGACCAAAATGTAGCCAATCTGGGCAGAATGTCTGAAAATCTGAGCAGATGGGGCTAGCCGCACTTACACTCCCCCTCCAAAAACACACTGGGGTGTGTCGCTACGTCAACGAAGAACGTAGTGCGGGTAAGTCCCAGAAAAACATAGAAATGTAGCCTCGATGAGGCGAAATCTGCTTGATCTGACCTGAATTGGGCTGAATTGGCACTGAATCGGGCTGGATAAACCTGAAATGAGGCAGAATGAGAAGTGACGAACAGTCCTCCGTGCAGTAAAACATTAGGTCACGGGCTAAAAAGCATGTAAACGTATCGAGAATCGATACCAAACCATGCATTGGTTGAGAATGAGGTAGATTATTGGTGGATTGAGTGGGGGGATCAAGAATTGGAGTGACATCTCAGCGCTCTGGCACAGTTTCGCTGTCGCGGGTACGCTACGGTGTCCTCGCCGAACTCTACATCGTGTTATCCCGCTTTTCTCGTTCTGAAAAGTACAGCATGTGGCTCAGATTTGGCGCATCTGGTGGATGATCACAAGATTCAGCAAAATGAAAGTGAATTTGAGCAGAGATTGAGGGGATTAAGCAATCACAGAGAGGTTAAACAAATACACATGTAGTCTACAGATCCTAAATGCACAGAAGATCATAAGCGTCAACGAAGTTAGGCAAAGCCGTCGACAGATCTTCGAGGAATGAGAGGAGATGACAAGGAAATCAATCTAAATTGTCCTAATGTCAGCAATTTCCCTAAGATGAAGGTGAAATGAAGCGGAATGTGTACAACTGAAACTACCAACACCTTCGTTTAGACTAAAGTTAATATATATTGTCGTTTATTCAGCTCAATTGTGCTTTCCGGCACGTTGGTTCGCGAGCATCAAACAGATTCTATCAAAATGTGGATCATGTGATGATGCATCATGATGGGACATGCTGGCCCTGGATCCTTGGCATGTAACGCGCCGAAGGTTCACTGAAGGCGCTTTACTGACAGTATATAACTGAGAGACACCGAATTTACAGTGGCGGTGGTGTCAATCGACTTGGACAAGGCCAATCTTTCGATGGAATCCCACAAGACACTTGGATTCACCATTCTCGACAGTTTCTGGTCGAATTGAGCTCACATTGGCGTGTGCCAAAAATACAACGAAGCTTACGGACTTCAGAGCTTGCTGTTAGAAGTCCCTAGAGCTCCTAGATGAAGATTGTCTGAACAATTGACGTCTGGGTTTCGTACAACAATGGCAGAATGATGGACAAACCTGAGAAATTCAAGGTAAATTTGAGGATCCTGGATCTGAATCTGGACTTTGGCGTCAGCATCACAGCAAATGAAGGTGAGATCTGAGTTCCTGGCGTCGCATCTGGTGCAGCCAGTACTACAGGGGGTGCCTGTAGGGGTGCATGTCACCGGCCGGTGTTTTGATTATGTACATTTGCTTCCATCTGCACGAGTAGCCAAATTCCAAAGATGCACAGACCAACAGAGACAAGATTACCCCGAATCTGCCTGAATTAAGCCTGAGTTTGGTTTTTTCTGAACACGGCAGCACACTCCGTCAGCGTATCTACGCCTTGTCTGCCGAACGGAGACCAAAGAAAAGTTGATTGACGTCAAATTATCAAACATTCGCAGTTCTCCACATCATGACATAAACAGAAAGAATGAACAGTGGATTGAGCAGAATGCGGTAGGATGGCTTCCTCAATTCGGCCAAGCACGAATACAGGTGACCACCAACCTGTCTGGTCGGGCCCTGGTACGGCTTGGGCGCTGCAAATCAGCTGCCGAACTCGAAGCTTGGTCCTCATTGGGTTCCTGGGCTGGCCTGACCGCAGGAGGGGGGATCGACGGATCAGCCCTGGAATGTGGCTGCTGAGGGCCGTAAAAGGCTGGATCTCGATTCACCACAGGTCGTTTTCCGTCGCTCTCCACTTGTCTGTCTGGCCTCGTGTTCATTGAACTTGATTTTCCACGTGTTTTCAGTGAATTTCACCTTGGTAAACGACGTGGGGGAGCACTTTTGAAGTGCCTCCCTGACTGTAAACCGGTTGGCCGAGGCGTCAAAGCCATCGATCTCCGCCCACCAGGTCTTGACCTTTTCCTCGGACTGTCGATTCCGAAGGGTGGCGGCGGTTTCTGAGGGGATCTTGTCAAAAATCAGATTTTTCAGCTCGGCACTAGAAAATTTTTCGCCTGAATGTTCAGATTCTTCTACGAGATTCCAGAAGCGCTGTCTCTTGTCCTGCACCTCATGCAAGATTAATCGAGAGAACGAAGGAAAATTCTTCAACATCTGGTGGTAATGGTCCTCTGGCAGTCGAGATCCACGTACCTCCAACTGTTCCCACACCTCATCAAAGGTAAGGGGGGAACTTGAATCTTCACGATCACTCCAGGTTCTGAGCCAAGTGTTGGCCGGCGCTCCCTCAAGGCAGTCCAGGAGCGCCATCAGGAACTGATCATCCTGGAGTTTTTGAGTCTTAACCCACAGTTTAAATTCCCGTTGGAACTGAGGCCAACGTCTGGGGTTTCCATTATACTTCGGTTGCTTGGCAACCTGACGAAGTCGCAATGAAGTGGGATTTAGGAGTGAATCCAGCCCAACACCGGCCGTAATGGCAGACACCTTGGCGGCATCATTAGCCACACCAGCTCCGGCGAGGGTCTGGGCGAGCAACATCTGGGCAATTGCATTGGAATCAACAGCAGGAAGGGTAGTACGGGAGGCAGTTCTTTTGGCATTCTGAACCTCAGTCCTAGCCTTCGCCGATCTACTCTGTGATCGAGAGATTGTAACCCTTTCCTTTAGCTTAGTCCTGCTGATCCGTGCATCGGTGGTCTTAGAGTCCACCGAAGGAGCAATCGAAAAAATTTCTGTCGCCTCCTCCGACGGTTCTGTTGTCTGATCCACCGATGATGCACCCTCAGATCGCATGTGGGTCTTGAAAAGATCTTTAATTCCCAGCGTCTGAATGATGAGTTGCATTTGATCTTTGAGCAATTGGAGCTCAGAGTCTCGCTGTGATCTGCAAGAGCAGTCGGCAGGACAGTACATACCGTGTCCTGAAGGACCTGAGCAGGCTGTCGGACCGCTAATCTCAGTGGTTCGCAGCCAGGAGTCCACTTGGGGAGCTCCTTCAGTCCTAATTTCCAGGCTTGCCTGCCTAGCTGCCTCTAAGATTCCTTCCTCAACCGCGGCGGCTAGATCGTCGCGGATGGAAACAGAGGGATGAGGGGCGGAGGGCCCGGCAACCGGTGCCTTGGTCTTCTCCTTCGGGAAGGGGCTTGCCTCCCAGATCTGCAAGAAAATGGCAAAAGATTCATCTTCTTGAGAACACCACCACATCCTGGTATTAATTTCTTCTTGAAGGAGGAAAAAATATTCAAATAAAAATTCAGAGGCGATTCTCTCTTGTCCTATCAGCTTAGACGTGGCTAATAGACACAAGGCCTCAAGCGCCTCAAGGTTACGGGTCACTTCCGAAGACAAATGGTTGTCCCATTGTGCCCATGAGGCTGGTCGATTGTAGGTAGGTACCTCACCTGGACCACCCATCTCAATGTCGTCAATGTCGGCATCGATGGTCACGAAATGTGAACATTGGTACGGAGGATTAGTACCTGCCAGGTCCGTAAGCTCCACCGGAGCGTTGCCATTAGCGTAAGCTGGGAGATTCCAGCTGCTTGATGGCCAATTTCGACTGGGATCTTGATTGTAATCTGGGCCTCCACAGCTGCTGATTTGTGTCCTTCTTGGGCAATTTGGGCTTGCGCAAGGCATTCCTCTCAAGGCCTCGTTCGCACAGCACCACGGGAGCGTGATCGTTACGTCTCCGGAGGTGGCGGGGTCGTACTGAGGGGCTAGCTGTGGTTGGGACACCATAGGAACAACATTCAGGTAGCCTCTGCTACCATGAAAGTGCTGCCCTGGGTCGTTGTGGGTGCCGGAGGGCTCGGGGCCGGCAAGACCAGTGGGGCAGGCACGCGAGGAGTCTCCCTGGATGTTGTTATTGGGGTTGGAACCGGATACACGAACACCAACGGAGGCGAGAGCAGCGACAACAGAAGCAAGGTCCATGCTGATTGTGGTCCGGCAGAAAATCCCAGTCTATGAAGAAAATTGAGGGGAATTATTCTAAATACATCTGAGTGTCCAAAACTGTCCGAATGAATTTAAATAATCCATTTATGTAAAATTGTCTGGCCGATCTGGGCCGCGAGCGCGCGTCAACGGCAAATGGCGATTCCAGCTAAAATAGCGGAATGCGGCGGATTTACGGGAAATGGACCGCGGAATCAAATCCGGCATATCAGAAATATATAGGAAATATCCTGTGACTGAGCTGCGAGGCGGCAATTCCGCCGAAGCAAAGAAAATGACCAAAATGTAGCCAATCTGGGCAGAATGTCTGAAAATCTGAGCAGATGGGGCTAGCCGCACTTACAGTCTTGCGGCAGAGGATTGAGTACACTGCAGACTTGTTGGTGCAGAGCCATAAAAACTTCATTGATGGCTTGCAAGGGTTGATGGACGACCCCATCCGCCTTCAACATGTTCGTTGTCCCTTGGACATACGACGGGCTAATATTACCAGCCCAGCTTGGACCCCCTTTTTTCTCACAGACCTAACTGTGTCCGCTACCCCCGACCTTGTCTCTATTATTCACGGGCTCCAGGAGGTGCAGCAGCACACACAGCACCGTCTTCCATTGTTGGTCGACAAAAATATTCACTACCGTGTCCTTAAGCTCGTTTACAGCATCAGCTATGCTCGGTACAACGTGCCCCTGTTCATTGCACGTACCCCGGTAGTGTATGGCACATGGCACCCATATAAATATTGTGTAACCCTGTGCTACAGAAGATTCTTCCCTTTATTTACCTATTTTTCCTATGGTTCACTCAATTTGGGCACTGCACTGCCCAACTTTCCGACACTCATCTATATGGAGCTTATGATTCTGGTTCTCTTGCACTTGGCCCACAAGTGGCGCCAACCTTTGGAACATAAGTTACAGAACCTAAGGGGTTTGCGCCGACCGGGTAACGCTAATCACAGCACACTTCTTACACAGGTGCAAGGGTTGGTAACACTGCCGTATGGTTACATTCCAGCCTTGTTTATTATTGGGTCGCAAGTGAGGGATTGTCATTGGTCTGCACAGGGAAAGCAGCACGCTGCAGGGCCATTGTTGAGCCGTTGCCTACACGTCCTTCTGAGGCTCACCCTAGGTTATGAGGACAAGGTTGAATATGTGCGCACCATTGTTGTTGCTAGGCTGTTGTGGTCCCAGTGGTTTGCCCGCTTACCTGGTGTGGCACACAGTGAGGAACCGTGTGAGGCCCTGTTAAGCCGTGTTGTGCACTTAATGGCACAACACCCTGGGAACTGTACGTTGCAACAGGTGCATGACCTGTTTATACTCACTCCCGTTGCAGACCAGACCCCAAAGGACCTGCAGTACGTTAATGTTCCCAAGGGACTGCCACAACTGGTTGATCGTCGTTTCACCAGATTGATGGCGCGATTTGATGTTGGTGTTATACCCCCCCTGGTCTGGTCCAGTCAGAAATCGAGTATCGTGCAAGACAGGTGGGATCCTGCCAAGATGGATTTTCCTTGCGCACTAGATACGGTGCTCACTGCAGAGCATTACCGAGATCTATGTGCCAAGACATTGCAGACATTTGTTAAACCTGTTAAAGTTGATGCTGACGTGATGACAGAGCTGGGTAGACACGTGCCACAACGTCCTCCAGGTGATATGGACACAACAGTAGCACAGGCACAGGACATGTTACGCGCATGTAATACACCAGACCGGTACAAGCGACGCCGGCCAGCACGCGCTTTTGCGCAAAGGGACCTCGCCCGAATACCCGCCCCCCCCAATGCCGATGGCGACAGTGACAGTGATGAGGACCCCCCCCCCCGCTGGTGGGGCAGCCGGAGATCCAGACCTGAGGGCTGCTGATTTTGTGGGTGATGATGGATGGGACCCGGACCCCCCCCCTCCAGAAGCAGTGTCTGTTCACAGTGATGATTCCGACGCCCCCGTGGCTGTTCTTTCGGAGCTGAATGAGTTTGACCCTCGATTTTTACCAGGTGCCTCCGACTGTGATGCTATTTCTGCCATCTGTGTTCAATCGTCGAGCGCTGCCAGTAGTCATCAACATTAGAAGCCTGTAAATCAACAATTTGCAGCCCTGTGGCCTTTTGTAGTGTGTCGTGTGACCCTTTGTTAGCCCCTTTGCTAAGCTATGCCTTCGGATACCGAACTGCCGGAAGGGGATGAGCAGCAGACCGCATCGCAAGCCGTTCACACAGCAGAGAAGACACGGGCGCAGTCGGGGCAGGCTCCAGTGAAGCGGACGGGGACAGACCGGGCAACGGAAACATTCCGGACAACGTGGATCAAAAAGGAGCTGGTCAAGATACAGCTGACCAAAGCTGACCAAGATAAAGTTTGACACCGACCTCACACGTGGGCAGACCAGAGAGAGGGACGAGGACTCAGTACTATCGCGGATCGCAAGCCTGAGGACAAATCCACGATACGATTGCATTGAGGGAGTACAAAGCGGTATGCAACCATTAGGCATAAGAATGGGATCGATTTCGCATTGCTGGTCACTTTAGGCACTGCAGTGCCCATCTGTAATGAAATGTGCTTTTGACAACAGGTCTTCATTGAGTGTACGAAGGAACAAATGGACGATATCCATCCGCTGGTGCTGAAGGTTGCTGCGAAGTTGGTACCTGTGGCTATTGGTGGAATGGCGGCCGACGTTAAGTTCCTGGTTAATCAATTGCGCGACTTTGAGGAGTGTGGAGGCTGGCAGTATATTATGACCTCTTTTTTTGATCAGGCAGTCGGTCACCCGACCTATCGGTTCGAGGAGAGGACTATTTGCTTCTGTGTGCCCGACAAGTTTAGGGTGAAGGCCCCGAATATTTTCATTTGCGATCAGGGTGCATACGGCAGCACCATTGGTCTGGCAGCGGCTGGTTGGCTCCTGCGTGTGCTTGGTATTGTTCCCCGACGCGACAGACAGTCCGAGGATGAAGTCTGGCTCCTGCTTTTGACAGCATCGGCTGTATTGCCAGCACAGCTCCTGTCCTGCCTTCCTGAGTCCCCCTGTCTGGCAGCTTGCTTCACTGGGCGCCAGGGTTTGTTTAACGAGTTCTGTGAACAGCTAGCGGCGTACGTGCAGGAGATGGACTGTGTCTACTTGGTTAACTGGGACGCTTGGATGCTAAGGATTAGGGACTGTATGCCAGTTGTGGTGCAGCGGCCTGGGGAAGGGGAAGATGAGGAGGGGGGGGACGATGTGGAGGAAGAGGAGGATGACGAGATCGTGTTGGTCGGAGGTGGTGACAGCAAGAAGAGGAGCACCCCCAGCAAGAAGAAGCCGTCCTCCGACGACAGTGGGGATGAGGTTGATGATCCCCCCAAAAGGCCAGCCAAAAAGGCCAAGGACAATACCCCCCTCAATATGTTTCACGCCAACGTAGGTCAGGCCAAGGGTAAGAAGGCTCCACCAAAGAAGAAGTAGACTGCGTTGTGCGGTTGGCACTGCCTGTGTCCATGTCAGTAGTTTTTTTGCCTCGATTTGCACACTGTCGCGCGTCCTGTTCTATGCAGGTGTGAGACTGGTGCCCTTTTTCATGTTTTGGTAATTTTGGGCGCTGCAGTGCCCAAATTCAGCGACTCGCCATTTTTTTACCCCTGCTGCGCCACTTCTTTTGCAGGCATTGTTGCCGTCATTTATTATTGCATTGGCTGCACTGGCGGCGCCTCCGTTGTTTGTCGGCACCACTGGTGGTGCATTATTTGTCACGCTTCGCATACAATCACAGTGACTGGGTCAGCAGACGCGGTAACAAAAAGCAAACCAGAGTTTTGCATGTGTTTGCTTGTCGTCCTCCTTGCTTCATTTTTCAGGTTGCATTTTATGGTGTGGTTTGAAATGCAGCAGCGGATGATTTAGAAGAATTGGATTTTTCTTTGGATGGACACTGCGGTGCCCAAATTTGAAGGGGATACATGACTTTTGACTGGCAGATGTTGTACCCCCTACACACAGTCATTTTGGATAATTCACAGGTTTTTGGGGGTGTTCCCTGCAAAGCACAATTGTGCAATTTTTCAAAGTGGTTTTTCAGCCCCCGTTTTGGGGGGGTACCCATTTGGGAACTGTGGCAATTTTGCTACGTGCGTATAGGGCCGCCTAAGATAAGGGGGGATACATGGGACAGTCTCCGACGCCCCCCCTACTTGCACCATATGCCTGCATATGCCCATGTCACCGGGGTATATGCGAGTCTTGTATCCATTGCTCATGGCCTACTTGCACCATGGGTGGCGGTAGACACGGCACAGGCGGGGGGGGGGGGTATATTACTACACCCCTCTCCCCTTAAATCTAGCTAACAAGCAAGCAAGCAATAAGCAACAAGCACTTCTCCTTTCCGCTTCGGTTATTGCTCCGTCTCATCGCTCCGGGCTCTACTCTACTCTAGCCATCCTATAGCCTAGGTGGTGCCCTTGCCAAATCCAATTTTTGAGCCAGAAACTCACCGGTGGCGCCCCGGGGCTGGGGCGGCAAATCGGGAGGTGCCCTCCCAAAACTGCGCATTTTGTGCCCCACAACAGCCTTTTTTGGCCCAAAACGGCCTTGAAACCCCGTCAAAATGGCCAAACGAAGGGAAATGGTTGCTACACTCCACGCATGCATTGACTTCTTTCTAACAAAGAGCCTTTTCTTGCCCTCCAACCCCACGATATGTCCGAGAAATGGCCCAAAAATGGCCAAAAATGGCCCGAAATGTGCGCAGTTTGTGTCAAACAGCCCCAAAACCAAGAACGGGCCGTATCTTGGGCTACGTGGCTCAAATCCAAATCCCGAGGGCACCTAGTCCACCCGCAACCCCCCACTTTTTGTGGTTTCCAACCCTTGGAATTGCCCAACGAGACGTCTACACCCCCGTACTAGTGGTCACTTGGTGGAGCTAGAGGGCAGCCTGGGCCGCGCACGGTGGGGGCCAACGGTGGGTCCACCAGGATTTCCCTCCCTGGGTTGTGGTCTCACAAGCACAACACAAATTCAGGCACGTGCTCCAACACTTGCCGGGCTGTGGGTTCCGTATTGTGTGAGTGTCCATGAGTGTATGAAACAACTCGTTGTAAAGGGCGGGCGGGCGGGCCGTGACCATCCAAATATAAAAATATTCTGAAATCAGATATGGTCATGCATGGGAAATCGGGCGATTCATATAGGCACGTGCTCCATCACGTGCCGCGCCCACCCCACCGGGGACCCCGTCGGTGTGGGGGGGTTGATGGTCGGTATGTGATTGACTGAATGCCTCCGCCATAGGCACTTTCAGCCCTTAGTCCCAGTGTGTTGCTCATCTGGGACTAGGGCTGACCGGTAGCGCCGCACAAATGCAATACAAATCGTATGGCCGATGTACATACTGTTCCCACCTGTCTCTAATGATGTCCGTACTTGCTCACTTGTAACTGTGATGTGGTAACCGCTTCGTGGCGTCCATGGTGGATCGCCCATTATGGAAATGTGCGCTGGTCGCTGTGCAGCTAAACAGCCACTGCGCCCAGGTGCCATAGGCCATAAAGGACAAATCAAAAGGCAGAAAAGAACACGGTAGTCGCTTCGTGGAGACCGTGGCGATTCGCCTGTGTGTGTGTGTGTGTGTGTGTGCTGTCTTTTGTTGGGTGCTGTGCCAGTGGTTGCACCCGTCATGCCCCGTCAACAGCCACGAAGGTCCCTCATCTCTACCGAAATTTGACGTGCTTGTTCCCCCCATGCCTGGCTGCACAGAACTGCACAGAACTCCAGACTCACCGAGTGCCCGGTTGTGTGGGATTTCATTTGGTGAGGGCTCTAGTAGGCTTTACGGCCCCTCGGGCGGCCCTATTGCCATTGGAGGAGTTGATTTTATGGTCCCTCTTGCGACCCTATTACAATCCTAGGACAATCTGGGTTATTACGTGGGGCACTGATTTGTGTCTGTGTGTGTGTGTTGTCTTCTGGTGGGTGCTATGTTAGTGGTTGAGTCGGTGCGGTCACGTGAGTGTAGACATGAGTAAAAAATCCTTGACAACCTGGATCTGTAGGTAGGGTTCCCTCCATGCACCCTCGGAAATCGGTTCTGACTGTCGGAACATCACTTGTTCAAAACGGTGCACTGTGTCTTGGCGGACGATCGACGATCGCTGTGCACACAAGCCCTGCAATTCTGTTTCCCATCAATGACCACCCCACAACTCCCCACAGGTCCCGAAGAGTTGCATTCCCTACCAAAGGGTATGGCACATGCGTGGAGGAAAGTCTTAGCCACAGTGCACGTTTGCCGCGCTTGCAATGTTGGTGTCAGGCGCACACAAAGAGCCGGCTTCAGATGTACTGCAAGATCGAGGCTTGCATGTGTGATATTTTGGCAGATGATCTTTTTTTCATTTTCAGGGTGAGAAAATAAAAGCAGATCTTGTCTACAACATGAAACAATCCGCAAATGATGATGAATGGGTGCACAACTATTGCAATAGGCAGCTTCAGAAATATCATTAGGCTCTAGACTTCACCCGGCCGGCGGTCATGGCAAGAAAGGGTAACGAAAACCAGGCATTTGCCAAACAACATGCAGCAAGAAGCAAGACGGAGGGGATGATACCACAAATACATCATTGTTGGATGAAGCATGCCATTATTTTAATGAGAAGAACATCAAGGACTTTCTTGCGCAGTGCCAGGGTGCCAAAAAACGAAAAGCCATTGTGCTAGGAGTCTATATCATTCAATGCAAATCTTGGGGATGAAAAGTAAAATCGTTGATAGAACAAGCGCTGATCACGTCAACCAAAGTTGCATGCAAGAGCCACGAGGAGATGGCCCATTGGAACACTGTTTGCTACTCCTACACCAGTCACCTTCCAGAGTCCAGTCCATACCTAATGTAGGCGCGTGGCTACTACAATCATACATCACTGGTGGCGATACGGAACCATGCTAACCCCCCCCCCCACTTTTTGTTAATGGTACCGAATGGTGGGGCAGCTGTCGGAGAGTTTGAACTGTTAACAAAGGGGGGGGGGTGTTAACGAATTTGATCACACTGCAGAATTTGTGTATTTGTCTTTGACTCCATTTTTGTTCATGGCCGATTCAAGCTCAGAAGTGAGGCAGCGCACTTCCAAGCAACTTTCTTTGATGTCCTTTTTCAAACCAAACATCCCAAACCAATGTGGTCTTACGTGTTTCTCCAACAATACTTGTCCCTTTGCGTTGCTGCCCTGTTCAATGGAGGATGTAGTGAGTCAAAACTGTCACTGTTCACCATTTCTAGGGAATATGGTCTCCAAAGTTAAGTGTTAACAAAATCCGGGGGCGTTAACGAAATGGGGTGTTAACAAAAGGTGGGGGGGGTTTACATCTCCGCGCCACGTGCGCCGCGTCAGGTGCTCCCCCAAATACTCCCTGATAGCTTGCCACAGCTCGCAAAACCACGAAGTTCACTCAAGCGAGACTTTCTTTGCTGGTCATAATGCATGAAATTTGTGATAATGTGGCTTGGCTGGATGAGTAAGGGGAAATGCAAAAGACAGCATGTCTTCCAATGGGCTGCATGCATTTGTGTTGAGGAGGGCCATGCCCTACTGGACCAACAAAATAGGGAGAAGAGATGGCGCCACAAGCAAGGCAATGGGTAAGGTACAGGTCATTTTTTAGTGGACAAGATTTTTTCTTTTTTTTTAAGTTAAAAAACGTGGTCTTGGCCTAGTAGCACTTTGTCTCCAACCGCCGTTGGTTACCCTCCAACTGTCGTCGGATACCCTCCAACCGCCGTCGGTTACCCTCCAACTGCCGTCGGTTACTCTCCAACCGCCGTCGGTTTCCGCTGTGCACATGTGGCTGACCACCGGGTGGCTGACCACCGGACACTCCAACTTTTTTTTTCTCATTAAAAAATGTCCTGGTAAGGTAACAACGCCCCAAACTTTCATGCCTCGTTGCCCGTGTTTGGTTTGTCGGATTTGTATGCGCAGACCTTTGCAATGGGTTTCTGGTTGTCTTGGCAGAAGCTGAAAGATCCAGAGAGTCGAACGTTAGAAGACGAGGAGAAAAATGTCCTTCGGGGGTTCTGGATCTTTATTGTCCCCACCATACTTGCGCAAGAATGTGCTTTTCTGACCATTGTTGGATTCTTGTGGAACAAATATGGTTGGGATCGTGCAATGGAGGCTTGGCGTGGGTTGGATGGTTGGCTTCAAGCCACATTGATCCTCATTTGGTTCGCAACATTTGCGATGTCAGCGCGATTGCTTCTCGCACGCGTTCAACAACATTACGTTGTTCAGCAATGCAAAAAGACGGTGAAGGTGTCTCCAAAAGTTGATCCTAAAGGGGTGGTCAAGCAGTTGGCTGACGCGCTGCTATTTTTGCTTATTTGGAAGCTCATTCTTCTTGTCACATTCGTGGCTGTATCGGTACTGACAGTAGCTCATGTGGCCAGTGGAACCGAGGTCGCAGCTCAGGAGTATGAAGTGGTGAAGGATTCGTTGGTGTTTCTATTCCTCCTTCAACTTGATGACAATATGGGCTCTTGGTTTGGTGAGAAGGCTGTGGAGATAAGCAAGATAAAGGCGTTGGCAATTGACGTTGACCAATATGGAGCATACTCGACCGACACTCCTTTGTACAATGAGATGTCTGCTATGCCATATTCAGATAATGCCCCGACATATCATCACCCAGATGGTGCTTCATCACCAGCAATGCCATATTCAGCTTATGCCCCGACATACAATCACGCAGTTGCTGCTTCAGCACCAGTAATGTACTATGTTGATGCTGCTGCAACACCTGCCAATTCCGCCTACTATTAGTACCTGGTGTTCGAAGTGTGGCATAGACTCCAGGGATGTAATCTTGACAGCAGTCAAACATCCCCAACATGGAGCTGTTTGTTTTGGTAGTTAGAAATCATCATGTGATGTGGCCATCACAAAAACACTTCTTTCAATGTTTGCCAAGATATGCAACCCCATCCAGCGCAGCACTCCACAACCCACGCAAGATGTTTGCATATCTGGCGAATGCAGCATGGCGTTAGGGCCATATTTTCTTGCACACAATGGTGCAGGAACACACAAGGATGCGACAATGCAGTTGTGTTTCTGCTAAGGGGAGCCATGCAAATGTTCCAGTGAACGGAAGAATGCTTTTGAATGCACACCATGTCCATGGCATGGGTTCTGCGAAGAGAACCCATGCCACTGGTTCCACTGAGGGACACCACTGTGGGAAGGAAAGTGTTCTGAGCAAAAATCTGTAAATTACTGCTGTTGTCTGGCTATGATCAACGCGTGTTCCCATGGGGCTGCACCATGCGTCGTGCACGCGCTATGCGAACAGTAGGCCATTTTGTGGAAGGTGACCGAGGCAGTGGATACTTTGGTGAACATTGTGTGGGTATGCCAGGTCTGACCCGGTACTAGTGCCGATGTTAAGATATGGGACAAGTATGGGCCGCAACACACCAAAGGATGTTTCATGGAGTTTGAGGTGGATATACGTGATGGTGCATATGAGGGAAGATTGCATTCCCACACCCCTTTCATTGGCCGCAAGACATTGACTGTCCGGCAAAAGACGTATCATGATATTCATTGGTATTATGGAGCGCGCCTGGAACATTTGTTTGCTGGCCTTTGGTCTTGGAGGGTTGTGCATGACATTTGGCTGGGGTCCTATGAGGATTTTGTCTGTTTTTGCCATGTGCACGTGTGTTTCCCCAGAGGTGGGTGGATTTCAGGGTGGTCACGGGAAGGTTGAATTACTTGTTGGCGCTGTGCGAGGAAGGCGAGGAAGATTGCCACCTCTCTGCGAGGAAGGCGGGTAGGTACCAGGGAACGGTTCTGTACTGTCTCAGACAAGGAGTCTGAAGAGCCGGAACAATCTGGCACAATTGTTGATGGAAACGGACGGATTATAAAAAAAGATTACCTGTTGGTGCTGTGCGCGCGCTGTGCAGAAACACGGCCCATGGGTGGCAATCGTACCCGAGGATCGCCGTCTCCGCTCTGTAGTCTGCCTTTCAGGGATGAGGATGAACCCTCCATAAAGGGCTACTTGAGTTCATGGATGGACTGCTCTATGTCCGCTCATGTGTGTGTGTCTACCAAGTTGTTCCAAGCTTTGCCCATGCCTTGGGACCAGGCCATTGCTTCGTGGTGGTGGGGGTCAGAGGCCAAAAAAAACAGTTGTGTACCTAAAATCGACCTCCCGTTTCGGGGCCCCTTTAAGGAATGACTTTTCTCCCCCAAGGAAATTTTTTCTGGTGCTGGTGGGTGGGTCATCCGGGGCTGGCCAGGGCCGCAACCCCCCCTTGGGGGTCACTAAGCAATGGCTTTGGGACCCAAATGCCCATGTTGTGCCCATTGTGCTGTTCGTTGTATGTTCCACAACTTTATGAACAACTAACACCAAATCAAAGAGGCTGGGGGCCCGTCTCAAGGGGCCACACAAAGCGTGGTGTGTGAAGGGAAGAGACCCAAAAAGCAAAAAGTACCAAAGAAACATGAAAAAAAAGTACCTAGAGTTATAAATTACTTACAAAGTGCATGTATGTATGAACCACTAAAGTTCCCCGATTCTGGTAAAATGGCCTACTGTTGGCACTGCGCATGCACTGCACACGCCACGCCGGATATGGATTTATCCACGATTCGTGTGGCCCCTTGAGTTGGGGACACAGACCCACCCGTTCGCTTGTGGCTCTATTGAATACGTCTTTGGGCGTGTGCTTCTTTAGTCTCACGACGTCAGTCTCCTAGTCACGCTCATGTTCAAGGTCAGCCTGGTTGTCACAGTCCTGTTCGGCATCATCCTCAGCCTCACGCTTCCGGTCAAGGTCACAACTGAGTAGGGGTTCACGGTCCACGTCGCGCTCGTCAACCCAATCCCTCAGTAGGCGATCCCGGGCACAATCTTGTGCAATGGTACATGGCAAGGGGCGCTGCACAAGCCAGTATGGAGTACCATCATGCATTGTACCGAGTAAAAAATGGGCTTAGTAACTTGACATTCTTCACAAGGGGCTACTTTTGGGTCAGTCAGTTGTCTGTCGCAAAAAAGTGTGCACAGTGCGTGCACAGTGTCAGACTTTGGTTAACCTTTGGTTAGATTTTGGTCAGACTTGTGGTTAGACTTTGGTTAGGCTTTGGTCAGACTATTGGTTAGACTTCAGTAAGACTTTGGGTAGACTTCAGTCAGACCTTGGTTAGACGTTGGTTAGACTCCGAATCTTGGGTGCCGGCGTGGTGGTGGATGATACGCTCTGATCGATTCGCCGTCACAGAGCCAGTGCAGGAGATACTGGACGTGTCTGATCTCGCACCCCGACAAAAGCATTCGAAGGTGTATTCGTGGTGACACAACACACAGATATTCAGCAAAGTAACTGGGCCAGAGCATCCATGCTTTTACTGAGCAGACTGGGCCTAACTGGAGGCCTCATGAGTTCGATTCCCCAGTACAATCCGTGGTGGAAGTATGCACCGGACCAGAATGCAGATATTCTTGGTCGTAGAAAACCAGGGGGAGAGAAAAAGGATACGAGAGGATTACAACGATTGCGGTTTTGTGGAGACAATAGGTCATGAGGGCATGAGGGCATACTACATAAAAATCTGCAGCATATTTCCTGCTCTTAATTAAAATTGCTGGACTATGTTTCCTGCTCACAGGGTTGGCAAGGTTGGCAGCCACTGGATAAACATGCAGGCGAAGAAGAGGTGTACAGGGTGGATGTGTTCTGCTGCATCAAACCCACCTCAAAACTGTGGATGAATTGGTTTGGGATTTGGTTTTCTTGTGAAACAAACCCTTTTTCCACAGTGAGTAGGGTCTGTCAAAGAACCTGCATTTTCACACTTAGTAGGGGTTAATCTGCTTGGCCATGATGCCATGCCATGTGGACCACGCTACCAATGTATCTTTCAATCTGTCCAAGGGTGCCCTAGTGACCTAGATTAAACCCAATATAGTTGATATCTGGCCAAAAATTAACACGTTAATCTCAAGTTTGCATTTTTTTAAGGGGGGTTAGGGGGTTTGCCGTGAAAATTATGACCCCCATGGGGTGCTTTACGGGCTTGAGTGTCATTTTCTCCCGGGGGTTGGTGGGGGGGTCCTACCCATGTGGTTGTTTTGAAATGTTAAAATGGCCCTTGGCTATAATTTTTGTTTTGAATTTTTGGATTAATATTTGAAAAGTCAAAAATTAAAGAGTCGCCAGCATTGATATTAATCTCACAAATATTAACTCTATTCCCCAAATATTGACCCTCCTAACAATGGCACAACACAACATGTAATGCATTATGTGTGTTCATGTATGTTGTGCATGGCCATTGTTGCCCATTGGGTCCCCATGTGGGCCCTCATACCTCATGGGACCCCGTAGTGGGGTCCCACATCTTCGCGGGTCCGGATGGGAGGTTAGTGGGGTTAGTGGGGTTAGTGGGTTCGGTGGTAGGGTTCAGGTTCGGGGGCTTAGACTCTTCGTTTGTGGGGGCGGGGGGTTTGGGCTTTTTCTTGCCCGACCGGGCCTCGTCCCAGTACCGCTCGGCCTCCTCGGGGGGTGGGGAAGAGGAGGGGCTGGGCCACCTCATAGATTGTGGTGTAGCCCGGGTATTCCACCCAGACGGCACCATATTTCCGTCCGTGGATACCACGGACGATTTCCCTCTCTACCCCGGTTGGGTAGGGTACGTGGACGACCGTCCCGGCGATCAAATCCTCGGGATGGTCGTCCTTCTTCTCGGCACCCTTGGGGGTGTCGGTCTTGATCGGGGGGCTGGGCGGTGGCGGTATTGGGGGGGGGGTGAGTTTGGGCTTTTTGTTACGGCGGAGCGCTGCGTACTCGCTCTCCGAGCCGGACTCGAAGGCGAACCGTTCTTTCGAACGCTTTTTTGAGCAGGGGTCGGGGGGGGGTTAGGTTGCCGCTTTGCTTTGGGGGGGGGTTTGGCGCGGTGGTGGTGGATGCCCCCCTTCCCCTCCCCCCCCCTCCTCCTCGTCGCTCACGCCACCCCTTCCCATGCTCTCCCACAATCCCTCATCCCCCCCCCCCCCCGCATACCCCACCTCCTGCATCCGAGCCCACTCGTTGGGCCAAAAGTGACACGACGTCACCCAAACGCCGCTCACACACGCGAGGTCTCCCAGTGATAGAGACCGCGCAAGAGAGCAAGGCCCAAGGGTGGGTCTCGGGCCACGATGCGGTGGAGATACCCAAGGGGTACTTCCCGGGATCCCTCAGCGTCTTGCCACGCCACTCGGATGGGCCTGGCATGCGTCCAGTTGACCACAACGTCTATGACCTATAGACATAAAAAAAATGACAGAATTGTGAATTAATTTCTCCAGCGACTTTTTTAATTTTTCCACATTAATATGAAACCTTAACTTTTAGTATTTCGAGCGGCGATTCAAAAATTAAAAATCAATCTCGAGAAATGGATGCTGGCGACCTAAAAATTAAGTGAAACAAACAAGCACCATACCTCAAACGTAAAACTAGTGCCTGCTGCTTGTACCGCCCCCATGGCATCTCGGAAGTGAGACGCTGGGGTGGGGGCCAGCTGGGTGGCTTCCGCGCTGGCTGTTGGGGCCAATTGGGCCGCCAGCTTGGCCACGTTCGCGGCCACCGCGGCCGCCTTTGCCGTGCGGGAGCCGGGGATGAGGCCCTCGTACGAGGGTTGACACCCGGGATCACAAATGGGTCGGGGCAGAGCCACGACAGTGCCCCGGTTGACCCCGGACACCACGGCCTTGCCTTGCCGCCACTGCTTGACCCAGCGCAACTGGGTCCAGTGCTGTAGCAGCACCAGGTAAAGCGCCGTCCCGAAACGGACGGCGCGGGGGTCATACAAAAATTCGATTTGGGCAAACTGCCCAGACTCGTGGCTTCGGGCATGGGGGCCAGGGGGCACCAAGGAGGGGTTTCCAAACCCAAACCCCCCCGCTAGAGGCATCCTCACCTCAGGTGCGTCTATGTTCCCCCACCTTTCGCCGAATCAAACAACGGATTAACCTCCGGAAAATCGACATGATTGTCATGTGGCTATGTGCGGGCGACGAAAAAACGGGTTGATTCCCTGCACATCCCGGCTCCGCAACCTTGGACAAAGTTTTATAGTGTTTTCAGCACTGTATTTTTGATGTGCCTCTCCTGCTGCTTGCTGCTGGTGTAGGGTTTCTGCTGCTTGTTTTCAATGAGGAAAATGTTTTATTTGTTGAAATCCAACCACCCCTGGATAACCCAAGCCACAAATAAGCAAGTAGAAGATAAACAGGATCAAAGCATTAAGGGCTGCAGTCACAAAGAGTTAGACAACTATCAACAATAGACCACAGCAATTTACATTCAATGCAACTGAAGATGAAATATTTTACATGCTTGAGAAAAACTGATTGGAAAGTGCCTCAAGGGCTCACACTCTTCCATAGTGCCATCTAGAGATGTGCACTCTTTGTTTTTGGGTCCCATAGGTGCTGAGATGGCATGGCTTGTGGCGCTGAGGTCACTGCCATGTCACATGGGATATTCCTACTTATCTAGGCTGACTGGGTATAGAAATATGTCCTTGAATTATGCCCTAGATATTTTGATGTATTCCTGCAGGTTTTGTAGTTGAAAACCCAAACCAAAGCAGCAAGTAGAGCAAGAACAGGATGTGGATCGAATCAATGATTGGTTTTGGAATGCAGTGTAACACAGAAGGGCTGCAGATAGACAAAGCAGGTTTATACACAAAGATTCAATCACAAATGGATTATACAAAAGGTTTTATATGAAAATTGGTCTGACTCTTGCCTCAGAGATAGCATTAGGCACTTCATGTGCACTCTTTTGGGTGAAATGGTGCAGGTTAGGAATGTGGGGCATAGATGTCAGGACCACACAGAAAATGACTTGGCCAAGCACTTAGCCCACGCAAACTGCACCCTGTTTTGCGCGCCGAACGCGCAAAAAAGGACCGGTTCGCAACAGGGCAAAAAAACTATTTTTTTGGATGTTTCATGAACGTGATTTTAGACGTAGTGAAATAAATTGCTTTTTTCGTGTTGTGCAACTCCGTGTTCCTCAATGTGACGTTTTTTACATTTCTCTGGCGTTCTGAGTGCGCGAGGCCTCGCGCACTCAAGATAGCGAAAGCAGAGTTTATCACGAAACGTAACAACCCGTAAGGACTGGCTTTTGCGGAAATACGCAGCTCCCACACGGTATTAAAATTAGGATTGTGTTGAGTTGGAAGTGTATGGCTGTCGGACTTCCCATGTTAGGGGAAACACATGTACTGTAAAGTGAAAATAAAATACAAATTTAAGCAACCTGAGTGCGCGAGGCCTCGCGCACTCAGGTCACGTTATGTATTGAATTTTCAGACTGGATGTGACGCGTACAATTGCAGGTACAGTACGAGACGGACAAACACGTTTGATTTTTCCGGTGTATATGTGTGTAGACACCATGTTGATCAGATTCAACACGGTATAGAACATTGTTTCCCCGGAAACAATCAGTGCGCGAGGCCTCGCGCACTTAAATGACAGAAGAAAATGAAAAAGCGATCAAGCTAGGCTACGCCGGTATTTACATTCCCCTTCACGTCTACCACCTGTGACAGTCGATTATACATCGGTAACCTTCGTCATATTTTTCAGGGGATCAGGGGAATGATTTGCTTTTTTCCAACAGCCACTCGATGGTAGACGTGTCCGGTTTTAATAGCGGCGTAGCCTTCGTTGACCGATAGACATGGTTTTTTTTTCCAACTGGGTTTAAAGACGGACGCAGAACAGGAAATTGTGGTTGCGAAAACAGTTTGCGGTTACTGGGAACGGAGCGCACGCAGACACCAAATCCAATTTGCGGCGACAGGACACGCACCAGAATGACGACAGGAAAAGGCCAGATGTTTTCTAATACATTTTTTTAAAGGTCGCTGTGCGAAACGATAACCAACATATGTGCGCAAATATAATTCCACAGAGAAAGACGCAAAATGCCACTTCGAGCCAGAAAATCCGTAGAGCAACGCATGATTGCAGAAGTAAGCAAAGGAGCAGCAGCACTACGAGAGGCATGCGCGGCAGAACCAGCATACCAAACAGCAGGTGACCTATGGAAAGGACTGAAACGGAACGACCTGGCGGCGCAACTGGTGTTAACATTTGCACAGCGACTCAGGTTCAACAAAAGAACGCGCCACAGTTTACCAGCAGCTAAACGACAGGAGGACAAGCGCTGGGTGCGCATTTTGCAACAGGAGGGCTGGAACCTGTACCTGTTGATGCGTCAACGGGCAGTACCAAACAGGAAAAAACCGGGAAACACAACAGGGTACCTGACGCAAACAGAAAGACGAACAAAAGTACGACTCGGGCAAGCAGACGCTGCCGCAGACACAGTGGACGAACAGGCAGCAGCAGCACTTAAAGCAACTTGGTCACTGGTGCTTTCGTCGTGTTGCGTGCTGTGGATAGACAACTGGTACCGGGCACAATACACGACACACCCAGACGAAAGTGACCGGTCGCAAAACTGTACTGCAATGGCAGTACTTCAACTGAAACAGAGGCCCACGTATTGGGCAGGACATCCAGCCATTGAGGAACTGGCAGCACGGATAACGACAGTCGCAAGGGCTCTGCAACAGCGTGAACGGAGAATCCACCAGACATTGCGTGACATGGGGTATGCAGATGGGTGTACACCAGACGCTGGAAACGTGAGAGCGCCGTTGGATGTGAGGAGGGATGCAAGGACTGTACAGGCACCGGTGTGGCGCCCGTTTGCCCTGTCCAAAGAGAAGGTAACTTGTGGTGTTGGTCTGTTAAACTTGTTACACTTTGCAAGGGACGTAGCACAACAGACAAACAGAGTTCTACCGCTGTTGGTTGACGAAAACATACACTACAGGGTACTAAAGTTGTTGTACGGTGCCAAGAACCAACGATGGAACATGCGTGCATACCTGCGTTACGTGCCTGTAGTTTACGGTGTCTGGCATGCCTACAAGTTCGTTGTTACTCATACTTTTCGGGTGTTCTGGCCTATTCTAACCTACCTACGGAAAGGTCTGCTACGACCTGGTTCCACCATACTATCATACCCCAAACTGATAGTTATGGAAAAAACTATTGCTGCGCTGATGCTTGCCACACCCCGAATACTACGCCCGTATCGGCGCAAGGCACAAGCTGCAACCGCGATCAGTGGTCGTGACACTACGCATGCCAACAGGGCAGCAGTGGCAAACGCAGTCTTGCATTTGTTGTCGGATTGGTGCCCGTTGTTGTTGTACTTGGGTCACCTGGTACGGGAGTGCAATTGGTCGGGGGAAAACAACGCTACAGGGACACGAGCTCAGGAGGTGTTGCAGTTGAGTTTGTGTCTGTTGCGGAGGCTGCGTCGAGGACCGTGTGACACCATACTGAAGTACGAGCGCACAATCATGTGCACATTGTTGTACAACAGCAAGTGGCACCAGGACCTGCCCGGTCAGGCACACTCAGAGGAGTTTGGAGAAGGGATGTTGAGCAAGCTGGTGCGGGACAAGGCGAGAAACACGGGTTCTGTTACTGTTCAGGAGGTGGAAAACCATTACTTGTTGCTAAAGGTTGGTCCTGGTGGAAAACGCGTGGGGGTGCAAAACGTTCCCAAGAACCTGGTACACAGCATGCGACAACGACTGACCAGATTTTTGGCGACAGACCGGATATGCATGGCCTATGTGGAATGGGAGTCGGACAGAGTAAGCACGGTTGCACCTTCTTGGCCGCGGAGGTTACCGAGATTTCCGCCCTCACCTACACAACCCCTCGGTTACGACCACTACCGGCTACTTGGTCACAGCGTACTAGATGCCCTCATTGACCAGAAAACAAATCCCACCAACCAACTGAAACGGAAACTGGATGCTGTTGTGGGACAGAGAACAGATATGGATGCCGACAGACAGGAAGCAGCAACACGCAACGTGCGGCAACGCTTGCGGTAACTGACACCCGCAGTGCGCGAGGCCTCGCGCACTAAACGTTATGAAAACAGGTATGTAATGCGATGTGAGTGCGCGAGGCCTCGCGCACTGAGTACTTCGCTAAGTGCCGTGGATTAAGTCACAACAAAGACGTTTGTGGAACAGATTTCCGAAAACGACCTGCAAAATACCGTTTCGACTGATTTCAGAGTTCAAATGACCGTGTTTCATGTCATGCCATTTGCCCTTTTCAGGTATTGTTTGGCATCATGAGTGAACCAGGGTCGCCAGAACGTCCAGTAACAGACGCAGAGGCCATGGAGTCGTCACCAGGGACCGACCACGGGGACACGCCGAAGAAAGGACGCAAGAAGAAGGGTGAGAAGAAAGCAATACCGGAGATGAAGCTCACAGTCGAAGTGGCACAGTGGCTGCGGCAGGAGAATGGTAAAGCCGTGAAGGTAAAGATTGCTGATTTGAAAATTGACAAGACCAAGGAGCGCGGACAGATCCGATCCATCAACTATGACGACGTTGCCAGAAAAGTGGCAGGATACCAAGCACTGCCACCAGCTGGACCGTTGCGCATAACGGCGTGGGAGGATGGTGGTATGACTCGCTTCGCTTTCGATCGAAGACGGTTCTTCTTTTTGCTTCGGTACATGATTTGCTTTGCAGATGGCTCCCTTTACGTTCTGAATGGTCAACATGGCACAGAAACATGCAGAAAGATTCAGCAACAGCGTCTCGAAGAAGGCAAAGAATTGGAGGATTGGCAGGAGTTTTGCTACGTTGACATTCTGAAGTACGAAACGCCTTGGAGGATCCGTGCCAAGGTTGCAGGATTGCAACAAGCTGGCAGCCAGTCTGTGACGTGGATTCCGCTGTCCGAGGCGCTGGACAACATGTTGTTGTACATTGAGGATCAGAAGCGGGAAAAAGAGCCACAAGATTTCGAGAGGTTCAAGATTGCTGTTGTCCAAGCTGCCGTCAACTCTGCGTTTCTTGCACCCGAGGCTTTGGAGGAAGCAGGACATACAGTATGTATTCGTGTATCGCACGGTTACAGTGCGCGAGGCCTCGCGCACTCCATGACACTGTCTCCCCCCGCAGGACTCGACATTCAAGAATTGGAGGGACATCTTCTCCCTGGCGTATTACTGCGGCCGTGAGGCGGTTACTGGTATGAGGAACCTCGAGAGTAAGAGCAAGAAAGAGGACGTTACAAGGAATGCCTTCAAGAGGCTGGAGGGGCTGCATCTACCGAGCCTATTGCAGAAAGTCTGTGCGCACATGAACCTGAAGGACTCGACCTTGAAGACCACCCAGAACTACATTGACGCGCAGATTACGGAACAATGGGTTATTTTCCATCTTGACCATCCGGACAATACGCAGCATGTCAACCAGACCGCAGGTATGCGTCAGTGTCGCAGCTGCAGTGCGCGAGGGCTCGCGCACTTCACCACGTTTGTCACATCCGTACAGCTGCCGATGCGAAGATCCGAGCAGAAGTCGCAGCACTGGGCACGCCGCAATTGAAAATTGGGCTTGGAAATTGGGGTTATTGGGTGGACGCAAAAAGTACGAAGTTTCGGTCGCCCTGGCCAAAATGGAAGACGTTGCTCACTGCACCTCTGTGGCGCACTGGGGACAAGGGCGCACCTCCATTACCACAGACGTTGGCCGTGCGGAAACAACTGCAAAGGAAGGTTGAGGCACCATCATCGGCACCTTCACAGACACAGCTCAGTAATGGCGATGTGATCAATGTCTCCAAGTCGGACGAGCAAGGGATCAAATACGCTTTGACAGCCTGCCGTATTGAGAATATTGAAGAGACACCGCCAGGCCGTTTCCGGGATCTGCAGTACCCGTTGTGGATCATCAACGCTGACCTTTTCATTGAATACGACTCTCCAGGATTTGTTCCGAAGTGGCTGTTCGATGTGATGATGCTGGGGAAAGACGTCATTTTCTATGGCGAGGCTGATGTTGTGCACCGTATTGGCCGCGAAATGCAGAGGCTCTGGCGTATGGAGAAGGACAAGGATCCAACCACAGTGCCATTCTACCATGTTCGGTTGCCGGTGTACTCTTGGTTATCGGGTCCCGTGACCAGCAGTACGTATCAGTTCGACGAGCACTGTATGTGGATCGGAACAACGAGTCGCTGGGATAAGCAGGTATATCTGCTTCTTTCGATTGTTACGATGCCGTTGTGTGCGCGAGGCCTCGCGCACTGCTGCCTCCGTTATTCGTCTATATTCATCACATTTACAGTTGCCGAACTATGTGTCGTATTCCGCTGGACATTTCGAAGAGATGCAAGAGAAGAACCTCGGCGGTTTCATGCCTCTGATTCACGTGCTGTGGTACCTGGACAGATACGTTTTGTGCAGTGGGCTTCCTGATGCAGTGGTTGTTGTGGACGACACGCCTGCCATGGCCGCAAAGATTGCGATGTCTGACCTCAAAACTAAAGTGGCGTTTCTGGCTGTGTCAACGATCAAGCAAAAGGACCTAGGGAATGCCGTTGGAGGTGCTCTGCAGCATGCAATCGTGATGCGGTACATGCTGGAGGCCGATCAGACGGAGCAGGGAGCAACAGCTGCAACTTGGGATACTCAAGAAGAGTGGCTCCAGCGTGGCATTCCACTGTGGGTTTTGGACAGCAAACGAGGGCATGAAGGGCACCAGCAGGTGCATGCTGCAGAAGCCGTCCAGCAAGATGTCGTGACTGAGGCCCCCGCTGAAGACACTGAGCCTGGTGCGCCTGCACCTACCTTGCCAATGCAAGCCAAGATGAAGAAGACTGCCAAAGTTGTACCAACTCAGGGTACTGCAGCCGGAAAAGGAACACCCTCGAGTACCAAGAAGCAAGCAAAAGGGAAAGAGAAGGAATCGGACAAGCCCGCGGAATCAGACGACGACGATACTGACGAGGAGTCAGAAGAAGACGATCTGGAGCAAGTACTGGAGACCCAGCAGAAGCGCAAGCGGGCATCCGCCTCTCACTTCGATGCAAGCAGCCCCGACTCTGGTAAGGAACAGTCCAAGAAGAAAGCGAAGACTGCTGCCAGTGCTACTGCAGAGTTCAAGCCGCCCTCGCGTTCTGGTACCCTGCCGTCTCGAGGTACCGTTGCCTCTCCAAGTGGGACAAGTACAACAGCAAGAAGCCTGGGTTCCAGGTTGGCTAAGGTTGCTGGACCGAAGAAGAAGTAAGTCACCATTAACCCAAGTGTTACGCCTCTTTTTGCAGTCATGAGTGCGCGAGGGCTCGCGCACTCGCCTTCGACGCGAATGCAATTATATGCCCTTAAAGGGTTGTACATTTTTACCAAGCTTTTATCTCAGTGTTTGTACGTTGTGCACTTCGTGTCCTGTTTTTGTTGCCCTCTGTACACAATTGTTTCCATGACCTTGAGTGCGCGAGGCCTCGCGCACTCAGGTACACAAACAAGCAATTTATTTCGCAGGACAAACATAGGTGCAACTGGAGACCCGCAGAATGTCATATTTTGAAAATGAGCTCCCGAACAGGCACGCACCAGTTGGCTTTTGAAATACAAAAACGACAAGATTGGTAAAACACACCCCTCAAATCAGACAAAATAATAGTTTATTTTGATAAGCAAAAAGTGGAAAAAAGCAGCAAATTGGGTAAAATTGTATTTTTTCGGTGGCATCTGGGCCATGTGTGTTGCAAATGTCCAAAAAAAATAGTTATTTGGGCGGTCATTTTTTAGGTCCTTCTCTTCCAAAAGGGGGTGCAGTTTGCGTGGGCTAAGAAGCAACTGAATTCAGAAACAGTTACAAAGTAGGACCACAATAAGTGGTAGTAACAATTGAGTATAGGGGTCTTGGGGTGGGAGACCACTAGGCTTAACCTCCAAGGCCTAAAGCATGAAATGCTTGTTTTATTTCGGTATATCCTCCATGAAGGAAGGTACCTCCGCTCAGTTGAGTGGTAGGGGTGAACTTCATGGGGGGGCTAGGGTCACAACCCTAGTTACTTTGAGAAAGTGTACTTTAGGCAACAAAAGAGAGATAAAAACACTTAAGTTTGTCTTAGCATCAACAAAAGGTTTTTAAGGGGGGCTTGGCCTGGATCAAGCCCTCCAAGAAAGACATGGCAGTGACTTTTTCTTACTCCCCCCTGGAGTACTAGTTAGCTAAGCTAGTAGGACCAAGGAAAAAGGCTCAAATATTCCCAAAATTACCTCAGAAAATGCATTAAACTTACCAAAAACATCCTCATCATCTCATAGAAGCCTATCACACTGTAGGTACCCTTGAAAAACAGTGTAATGTACCGTGAATGATGTCCCTTCGATGGGGCATTCCTCAAAAGTCGCCGGCGTGCGACGAAAACTTTTGGAAAAAGTTTGGGGGTAGTGGGGTTTGAACCCAGGACTCCCTCCCTAGAGCACACATGCTTGCCCACTAGGGTACAGTCGAACGCTGTAATGCAGACGGCTATCGCTGTATAAACAGCGTTTTAGTAAACGTCCTGACCAAGGGCCAGGGCGGAGCAATACTCCCAATGGAGGACACAAACCTCCAGGAGCTGGAAAAAATAGAAAATTTAACCAACAGGGAGTGATTCCTGCGGTTTAGCGGAAGGGGTTGCGATTTAGCAAGTGAAATTGTTAAAAATCGACGAAACCACGCGGGAAATCGTCATTTTTACACATAACTCCAAGTCGCAGACAAGCGCAAAGGAAGCGGACTCCAAGAAAAGGGTTGCGCAAGCGTAAACGGCTTTTGTAAAAGAAGGTATGAGCCGTAGTTTTTAGAGTTTTAAAGGAAATTTTTGCACAGTTGCATCAAAATTTTTATAAACTTCAGAGAAAAGTATTCAAATTCAACCGACACCACAAAGCAGGTCAACAACCCACCTCTCAGGTATGTTAGTGTCATCTCACACGCATGCATTGCGTTCGTGTTGGTTGTTTCGTCAAAACGTTAGGGTTGTCAACGCTGTGTTCGTTGGGGGTTCGGGTGTTCCTCCTCGTGCTCTGCACAGGTCAAAACAGGAATGAAAGGTATGCGATGCGAATGGAGCGCGCAGCGCGCACGTAGGGTTAGAATATGCGCTGTGCCCGCGATGCATGTGCCTAATCGAGGCACTCACACGCTGTGACGCTTTACCTGTACCCCAAATTCACCCTTGTTTTCTTCTTCACAGGTAAGTAAAGAAAGCGTTTGTTCGTGTGTGTGGCCGTGGCGTTAAAGTAGGGTTGCTTAAAACGCTTAGGCTTGTTTTGTGTTCGCTTCATTCGGCATTCACACGATGCATGGTGAGTAAGGTAGGTTAGCCCAGGAGGAGCTCACCTCCTGGTTGAGTCAATGTGGACACGGTTAAGCCTCCCTTCCCTGCGTGCACATGATGCATTAAAGGGTAGGCCACGCGAATTGCGCACGGTAAACCTTGTTTAGGTTACCCAGAGGCTCCTCGGTACGTTCTTTAAGAGAACCTGAGGAGTCTCTTCAAGCTTGCTTGCTTGACAGGGGAGCTGATCCGTCAGCGTGTGAAGCCGGTTCGGACCCCCGTGGCCATCTTGGGGTCACTTGGGGTGTGTATCTATGTGCCGGCAAGCCGCCATTGGCTGATATCATACTCTCCCATCCACCTGACCTAACCCGATGTGATAGTGTGATAGGTTTGGCCATTCCGGCTATGAGCGGCCATATTCAGTACCGAGGCGCCGCCAGCGGAGATTTATGTATCAGAATATCGGGAATCAACAGGGTTTTATTATCATGATGTTTCCGTAATTTTTCAGCCTTTCGTTCTGATGGTCAATGTATCGGCGACCGTCAGTTGGCTCGCGATTTTGCGTTAACCGATTGGTTAACTGTTATTTCCAGATATTTTGGCGGAAAACCCCGCTGAAGGGTCAGATTTCATCAGTAAAGGGTTCGTTGCTTCCGCAATTTTCTAAATATGCACTCGAAATTTTAATCTGAATTTTTCGCGATGTCGAAATCGGATTTTCGACTTCGACATCGCCGCACTTGATTTTGGTCTTCTTCGAGTGGTCATACTCTTTTCCCTATGCCCGAATCAGGTTTCCCTTATACTTGCCACCCATTTGACTTGGAGATATAAGGGAAACAAAAGTGAATCGTGGGATCACTTTGAAGGGCCATTTCTACGCGCGAGTGGGAGGAAAGAGAATAAGGAAGGTTGGGTTGCAAGCGCCCTAGTCTCAACTTAATTTAGAAAGCATCAAACGCCTTTGGTGTGTACACATGCTCGGTGTAGCAAGGGATAATGGTCAAGAGGGTATAAAGTGATATATAACTCTTGGACCGTGCAACCGAATATTTTAATGCGACTTTCGAGTGTACCGCATGAGTGTTGGGGTTGCATAGATACTTTCCTTGGGTTCTTACGCATTTTTAACGTGAAGTTATGTCCATGGAGGGACATGGCATATCATGGTGGGAGCCACTTTTGAGGGTATGTTTTATATGCATGGTATATGCCTTGATATGCTCACGCCCATGTTATATATCTTCGTGTGGCCGAAGAGATGGGGAGCCATACGTGACAAGGGTTTTGCCCATGTCCCAATTGTGGAATTCAAAGCGCTAGACTAAGTCTACCGCGTATGTATTGCTCATGGTATGGTTGGCAAAGAGATCCATGAGTGCACTCCCATTTTCATGGGGCATGTAGATACGAGTGGCGAAGGTATCTCCATGCGCCCGATTGGGGATCCAAGTGGGGGAATAGTTCGTAAATGGTTCCAATCATTTGTGTATTGAACCATGAGCGGATATCATGGGTGAGCATAGAGATATACGATCATGACAACTTTGTATTTGGTCATATTTTCATGTTTTTGACCTCAATTTTTGCTCATTTTTGCGTTTTGTGTACTTACCTGGTCAGCTAACAGCAAGAAGCCTATGGAGAGTCGAACCATGGTATGTTGTTCATATGTTGGCATATGCTTTGGAGTTGAACACCACCATATGCCGGATCGTGTACTCCATTTGGCTTGGCACACGAAGGATTACAAGAATTGGTCTCAAGATCATGGGCTGACTTGGGCAGTGCGTGGCGCCCGTATCCGAAGGGGTTTCGAGGGTAAAATGGGGATGTACATGGGCATTGACCTTTGGTCTCTATCCTCCATGAATACTAGACTTCGATGCCATGCATGCTTTGAGCCTTCGGATAAGTGGTAACTTCAATTTTGAGCATACATTTGATATATGGCCAATATGGTGTGAATTGGCAGTTTTTTGGCATGTTATGAGTTCAAACTCATGGGGCATATCTCCAAGCCCATTCGACTCCAAGTCCAACCAAGGTTATGTCAGGGTAGGGCATGGTCCTGAGTGCCACTCAAGGCCATGACACGCCTACTCCCCTATTGGGCTAGGATTTATAGGCTTGGGAGTGAACACATTTTTGGGGTTTATGTAGTGACTTGTGACACATGGCATTCAGCCATCTCATTTGACCTGGTTCAGGGCAATATGTTGGTGAGTCAAGGGAAGGTCTTGAGTCCAGGGAATGAGGGGTTTATGGCTGTGAATGTGTATGTTTACCTCTTTCCCCAAATTTGCATTATTTGTGTTCATATGCCAATTTCAGGGCTTTCTTCCTTGGTGCAATTCTTGTACGTGCCCGCCACCGTGGGAAGACCGGTGTGCTGAACGGAAGCCCGCATCGTGGATTGGATTGTGAATTGGGTCATTGCTGCATTTGTGGGATCTGATTGCTGTTCAGGGTTGAAGGAGGATTGTATTTTCGATTTTCTATATTTTTGGATTTTCGACCCGGGACTTTGAGAAATGCAAGCATTGATCAGGAGCAAATCAGCAGGGATTACAGGCGGAAGGGGCACAGCGGGGGCCTGAAAGTGCTGCCCTGGGTCGTTGTGGGTGCCGGAGGGCTCGGGGCCGGCAAGACCCGTGGGGCAGGCACGCGAGGAGTCTCCCTGGATGTTGTTATTGGGGGTAGAACCGGACACTCGGACACCAACGGAGGCGAGAGCAGCGACAACAGAAGCAAGGTCCATGCTGATTGTGGTCCGGCAGAAAATCCCAGTCTATGAAGAAAATTGAGGGGAATTATTCTACATACATCTGAGTGTCCAAAACTGTCCGAATGAATTTAAATAATCCATTTATGTAAAATTGTTCGGCCGATCTGGCCCGCGAGCGCGCGTCGGCGGCAAATGGCGATTCCAGCTAAAATAGCGGAATGCGGCGGATTTACGGGAAATGGACCGCGGAATCAAATCCGGCATATCAGAAATATATAGGAAATATCCTGTGACTGAGCTGCGAGGCGGCAATTCCGCCGAAGCAAAGAAAATGACCAAAATGTAGCCAATCTGGGCAGAATGTCTGAAAATCTGAGCAGATGGGGCTAGCCGCACTTACACTCCCCCTCCAAAAACACACTGGGGTGTGTCGCTACGTCAACGAAGAACGTAGTGCGGGTAAGTCCCAAAGAAACATAGAAATGTAGCCTCGATGGGGCGAAATCTGCTTGATCTGACCTGATTTGGGCTGAATTGGCACTGAATCAGGCTGGATGAACCTGAAATGAGACAGAATGAGAAGTGACGAACAGTCCTCCGTGCTGTAAAACATTAGGTCAGGGGCTAAAAAGCATGTAAACGTATCGAGAATCGATACCAAACCATGCATTGGTTGAGAATGAGGTAGATTATTGACGGATTGAGTGGGGGGATCAAGAATTGACGTGACATCTCAGCGCTCTGACACAATTTCGCTGTCGCGGGCACGCTACGGTGTCCTCGCCGAACTCTACATCGTGTTATCCCGCTTTTCTCGTTCTGAAAAGTACAGCATGTGGCTCAGATTTGGCGCATGATCACAAGATTCAGCAAAATGAGAATGAATTTGAGCAGAGATTGAGAGGATTAAGCAATCACAGAGAGGTTAAACAAATACACATGTAGTCTACAGACCCTAAGTGAACCACCGAAGGTAGAGATGTTCTTCTGTTCACTTAGATATAAACAGATCTTCGAGGAATGATGGGAGATGACAAGGTAATCAATCTAAATTGTCCTAACATGAGTACATTCCCTGAGATGAAGGTGAAATGAAGCGGAATGTGTACAACTGAAACTACCAACACCTTCGTTTAGACTAAAGTTAATATATATTGTCGTTTATTCAGCTCAATTGTGCTTTTCGGCACGTTGGTTCGCGAGCATCAAACAGATTCTATCAAAATGTGGATCATGTGATGATGCATCATGATGGGACATGCTGGCCCTGGATCCTTGGCATGTAACGCGCCGAAGGTTCGCTGAAGGCGCTTTACTGACAGTATATAACTGAGAGACACCGAATTTACAGTGGCGGTGGTGTCAATCGACTTGGGCAAGGCCAATCTTTCGATGAAGTCCCACAAGACACTTGGATTCACCATTTTCGATAGTTTCAGGTCGGATTGAGCTCACATTGGCGTGTGCCAAAAATACAACAAAGCTTACGGACTTCAGAGGGTGCTGTTAAAAGTCCCTAGAGCTCCTAGATGAAGATTGTCTGAACAATTGACGTCTTGGTTTCGTACAACAGTGGCAGAATGATGGACAAACCTGAGAAATTCAAGGTAAATTTGAGAATCCTGGATCTGAATCTGGACTTTGGCGTCAGCATCACAGCAAATGAAGGTATGATCTGAGTTCCTGGCGTCGCATCTGGTGCAGCCAGTACTACAGGGGATGCCTGTAGGGGTGGATGTCGCTGGCCAGCGTTTTGATTATGTACATTTGCTTCCATCTGCACGAGTAGCCAAATTCCAAAGATGCACAGACCAACAGAGACAAGATTACCCCGAATCTGCCTGAATTAAGCCTGAGTTTGGTTTTTTCTGAACACGGCAGCACACTCCGTCAGCGTATCTACGCCTTGTCTGCCTAACGGAGACCAAAGAAAAGTTGATTGACGTCAAATTATCAAACATTCGCAGTTCTCCACATCATGACATAAACAGAAAGAATGAACAGTGGATTGAGCAGAATGTGGTAGGATGGCTTCCTCAATTCGGCCATGCACGAATGCATCTGACCACCAACCTGTCTGGCCTGGCCCTCGTACGGCTTGGGCGCTTCAAATCAGCGGCCGAACTTGAAGCTTGGTCCTCATTTGGTTCCTGGGCTGGCCTGACCGCAGGAGGGGGGATCGACGGATCAGCCCTGGAATGTGGCTGCTGAGGGCCGTAAAAGGCTGGATCTCGATTCACCACAGGTCGTTTTCCGTCGCTCTCCACTTGTCTGTCTGGTTTCGACAAACAATCTGTCAGGAGTACACCAATTTCGGGGTGCTTCTTGAGGAAGTCGATGAACCCCTTGGTGTATCCATGGACAAAAGATTGGGCTGGTTCCCAGTTGTTGTGACTGGAATCAAAGCCCCTCCACTCACACAGAAATTCCCATTCGCCCTTGGCGTCACGTCTTGCTTCAACAATCCTCTTGAGTTCGTACTTTCCCCCTTCGATTACCCGATCGGACAAGTGTTTTGCAGTCCAAAAAAGGGGTTTAACTCGATCCTTAGGGGAGGGGATCTGACTCTTAAGGCGATCGCCCGAAACGTCAATTTCCCTGCTGACATCCACACGAATCCTCCACCTGTTCTCACCAAGACGTGCTGTAACAGCAAATGGCCCCTCCCACAAGGGAAGAAGCTTGTCATCTCCGTCCAGGGTGGTTTCGGATTTTCGAAGCCAAACTCGATCATCGACTTCAAAATTGTGGGGGTTTTTTCGACCTTGATTTTGAACCCATAGCCAGTCAGCTTGATGCTTCTCGATTAATTTCGACACAGATTTATCTGCTCGTTGGACTTCGTCCAAAAACAGCGAAGCATCCTTACAGGGGCGAGGATTATTCAACGGCATGTTCCACCAACACTTCTTTCGTCCAAAGACAATTTCATTTGGAGAAAGGCCATGATACAAAGGCGTGTTGTGGTAACGGCGAAGCAATGCGAAGAGAACTTCCATCCAATGGAAATCCTTTTCACTCGCGAGCTCCTTACGAAGCATATTAATTATTGAGCGGCCGGCTCTTTCGCCAGGCAGCGCTCGATGCGAGTGGATTTCACATCGGAGGTGGTGGATTCCAAGGCGAGCACACAATTCTCTCCACCATTCGGAGGTGTACTCTTTGCCTGAATCCGTGACCACCTCGGATGGGACGTCCCAGCCTCCCATCCAGGTCTGCGCGCACCACTTGGCGGCAGCCTTGCCAGTCATCGACTCAATGTTGCAAGGCAACACTTGAATGTAGCCGGAATGACGGCACTGAATGAGGAGCACACCATTGACTTTTCTGTTAGTCCAATGGCACTCTTCGTCATCGAGTTCAGCGAGATAGAAAAAATCACTGGTGACTCTGTTAAAGAGACGCTCCGGAATAGGATGAGGCCTCAGATGGCCGTGCTTCTTCGCGCTGGGAGGCGTCGAGACAGCACATTGGGCACATCCGGCAGCTACTTTCATGCAATGAGTGTAGAGCCTCGATCCAAACAACCTATGCTTAATCATCGACCACAGTCGACGGCCATGTGCGTGGGGGGACTCCCATTTGTGCCACCAGTTTAACACTCGGGGGGCTAGGGCGTCTGGCACACACAATTTACCCTCCATCCACAGCTTCCCCCCATCCAACGAGTACTCTGCAAAAATCCCATCCCTGTGAGCATCTTTGGATTTGAGATTTCCAAAGACCTCTTTAAACATGGGATCCTGCAGGTAATCGGACGTCCAGTCACGGATGATCAGGGAATCCTTCGGCAGGGGTGGAGTTTTGGCCGGATCTCGACGCTTAATGCCCTCGATCAACCGAAATCGACTTACTCGTCGGGTATAGTCAAACCGTTTCACACTCCCTGAGGAGGGATCGGTGACTTTTTCCACGACTTTCAGCGTTTTGGTGCAGATCTCGTGAGCATGCGCCGGATCTGTGATGGCCGTGATGTCGTGACACGGCAATGCGTGCTGTTTAACAGCGCACTGCATGCATGCACGTCGAATGAGTTTCTTTTCTTCCTGATCCCATTCGATGATTACATGGCGGTCCTGCTCCGTACCATGGATGTTGGTACTTTGCAGCCCCTCTGAGGCGGGGTAAGCCCATCGGCTCAGAGCATCCGCTACCGTGTTATGTTTACCAGGCAAATACGACACATGGAGGTCAAAAAGAGAGAGAAATTCGTGCCATCTGGCCCGTCGACCAGCTGGGCTCGCGACAGTATCAATGTGTTCGGTGGCCCAATACTCCAGAGATCGATGATCCGTCAGGACCTCGACTCGATTGGTGCCAACCCACGATTGGTACTTTTTTAAAGCACAGATGATGGCGTAAGTCTCTTGCTCACGCGGCGACCATTGCATTTGGCGTGGAGCTAGCTTCCGAGACCAAAATGCAAGAGGGTAATGATCGCCGGTGGCTTCATCAACCTGTTCAAGGACAGCTCCGATCGCGTACCTAGATGCGTCGGTTCTAATGTAGAAGGGTCGGTCAAATTGGGGCACATGCAACGTGGCGACTTCGCAGAGGGCTGCCTTTAAGTGATGGAAGGCCTCCTCGCACTCGTCAGTCCACTTGACACGAACCTTTGAACCTGCCTTGCCCGCATCTCTCCCTACCTTCAATAATTCAGTGAGGGGGGCAGCAAATTTGGCAGAATTCGGCACAAAAGTGTGGTAAAAATTGCAACAACCCAGGAATCCTCTCAACTCCGTGATCGTCTCAGGGCGCTTCCACTTCTGAATAGCGACGAGCTTCCCTGGACTGGGTCGTCGAGTGCCATTCTCTAGGAGAGAACCACAAAATTCGACTGATTTTAAAAATAATTTTCCCTTCTTTGGCCCACAAATCAGCTGATTGGCGTCAAGAATATCCAAAACTTGGTTCAGCTGTTTCTCATGTAGGGCCACCAGCTCGGCTTCGGTCAGTCCCTCCCCCTCCGTCGCGATGATTATGTCATCTATGTACACACTCACGAAGGCACGAAGCTCCGGATGGGTTGTGAACAGCACATCCTCCATCATTCTTTGAAAAAATGAGGGGGCGTTCTTCAGCCCCATGGGCATGACGGTCCATTGGACTGGGCCACATGGCGTGCACATACAGGTAAGAGGTCTGCTGTCCTTCCTCAACGGCATTTGGTGAAAGCCGTGACGGAGATCCAGCACAGAGAACAAACGACCTCTTGCCCTCTTGGCGATTTCCTCCTCAATGAGGGGCAGGGGGTGTGAATCCGCCTTTGTTTCGGCGTTGAGATTGCGAAAATCAACCACCATTCGCCAACCATCAATGGTGTTCTGGTCTGCAGGCGGTGGCTTCGGGACTGTGAAGGGTGAACAGCACCATTCGCTGGTCATACAACCCTCAAGCCAACCAAATTCCCTGAGATTTCTCTCGATGATTTTTCTGAGAATCTCATGTTTGTGTCCATGATTTTCATAAGGGCGCTGTTTTTTTGCCTTGTACCCTTCACGAAGCTCGATGAAGGCTTCACCGAACTGTCCACGGACAGGGGGATCTTTGATCAACTTTCCTGAAAGGGTTGTGTCCTTCCGTTCCTCAAAAATCTTTTCTCTTGACTTGGAACACAATTCAGTGTCCACCTGGTCGCCAGGAATTACTGTCGAAAAAACTTTGGCGACTTCTTCGGCTTTGGCAGGAAGAATCTTCTTACGGATGTCCCTAAACAGGTCCGTATCCACTGCCTCTTGAAGATAGGTGGGTCTTGTGTCGAAATCCCAGAGATTTTCCTCGTGATCCACCTCCTCGAAAGGATCCATGAAAGCTTCCACAGGGGGTTTTTCATAAAAAACTCTGAATTTGCGGCGCGATTGGAGATTTTTCCTCGCCCGTGCACTGAAGATTCTTTTCGATGTCGACCGCATTGGGGAAGAGGGAGACGAGGCGGATCCATTGGACGTTGAATCACCTTGGGTATCTGACGGACAAAAATCAGAAAAAATAGATTCATCATCAGTACCACGCTCAACCTCAGATTCAGACCCAACACAGGAATCTGTACTAGAATCGGCAGAATTAGAGTCAGAAAGCTTTCCATCCACCAGGAATGCAAGCGAACTCCAGGACCGCTGTGGCAGGGGACCTGTGTCGTCCCTGGCATACAGCTTAATCTTCCTGGGAAGTTCGATGTAATCAACACAAATGTCTTGTAATTCCTGAAACCAAGGCTTGTCGTCCCACAAGGGCACAACTAAAATTGCCTGGGTTTTATCTTGCTTGATTTTGTGGATGACCTGCTGGATTAAGTGAAACGGAGGATTAATCCACAACTTCTTGTCCCATTTGTGGGTCCAAGCGTCGCTGAAGTGCTTGTCAAAGCGCTTGTTCATACGGTTAGCAAAGGCATCATACTGTGGCCAAAAGGAATGATGTTCATGGAAGTATTCACAAATTGCATCGCGCCATTTGTCGACAACTCTGTAGGATGAAGAGTGCCAGCGCGAAGGGCGTCGTGGCTGGGAGTCCCTACGAAGACATTCTAACTCTTGGGAGTAATCGGCACTCCCATTCACCTCTGCAATGGTGACATCTTCACCAAATTTTGGTGTCACTTTTTGCTTCAAAAATTCTTCTGCACTTTTAAACCCTGCGTGCAAAAAACGAAATTCAGGACGCTCCAAAGGGCCTGACTCCAGCAAAAAACAACGACGATGACCTACGGGCGCTACCCTGTTCTTGCGAAGCCAAGGATGGCCCAAATAAAGGTCATACTTTATGTCAGCACGGTAGAAGTAGTCATCCTTAAGGACAACTTCTTCCACATTTTGCTCTTCCCAAAGGTCTTGAGCGACCAAATGGGTGGATATATAACAACCGCGTTGCCCACCTGCGAGAGAATGTCCAGAAACTCCCTCGAGGGTAACAGGATGAGGCGACTCGAACACGCAGTCGTCGGGTAAGAATGCATTGGATTGGAGATTTACCTCTGATCCATTGTCACACAAACAAGTGGCGAGGTGGAAATTTCCCTTGTAATCAGAGACCCACAGCTTTGTGACAAACTGACGAGCCCTGTGCTTGGACTGTACACCAACCTCGTCCACTACAACAGAAGGATCCGCTGCCGGATCCAGGGGAGAGGAAACAAGCGACCCTACATCAAGTAATGGTCGATCAGGAATTTGGGGATCATGCCTGAAATCGCCTGGGGAGGGGCGATTTTCGTGGCTCCCCTAGGCGTTCTGACCTCCAGCGGCTGCGTTAACCTTGTGAACACAGCCTGTTTCGTCGATCCATTCATCTTGGAACGGATCATCCGCTGGATTCAGAGCATTTTCGACGTAATCTCGATCCGCATCAGACACCTGGTCTGCACCTGAGACCTGATCCACACGATGATTTCCCTTTCCTCGTCCACGGCCACGACCGCCGGATGATGGGCCACCACCGTCGCCACGCCCTCTGCCCTTACCAGAGAAGGGGGTTCCTGAAGGATTTCCCTTACCTTTACCCTGTGATCCTGGAGCATTTCCTTTGTTTGTACCGGATTGAGGGGTTTGGCCTGGATTTCGATTTCCGCCTCCGGCGTTGACATTGGGACCTGTCTGGCCGTTTGACTGTCCACCGGAGCCGGATGGAGTCCGATTCCCTTTGCCTTGGAACCCGCCAGGGCCTCCAGTATTTTTTGTTCCCACCGGAGGGAGTCGAATTACCCTTTCCCCCCTTGGCACCATGCACCTGTCTGTCATTCCTGTCTGAATTCTGAGGATTACTGACATTTTCACCAATCACCCTGTGATCGTAAGCAGACCATCGGTGATTAGCAGTGGAATGCGTCTTAGCTCGGTTCGTAGAACCCAAAAGAAGACAGATGCTACAATGATCCTGAACATTCCGGGTGTCATTCACCTTTTTGTTGCCCTTTTGGGCCCCATTTTGGGTGTTTTGCTGGGTATTCCTGTTTCCCCCAAGACCCTCATGGAAATTTTGATTGGCGGCGTCAGCGAGCCTCTCAACCTCTTCCCACAGTTCCTGCGGAGTAAACGAAAACACCCAGTTCCTGGCCTTCAGACGATTGCCATGGAAGCTTACTCCCCTGTTGAGGACTTGGACAAACAAGTCCCGATCCTCGTGTTCATTGAACTTGATTTTCCACGTGTTTTCAGTGAATTTCACCTTGGTAAACGACGTGGGGGAGCACTTTTGAAGTGCCTCCCTGACGGTAAACCGGTTGGCCGAGGCGTCAAAGCCGTCGATCTCCGCCCACCAGGTCTTGACCTTTTCTTCGGACTGTCGATTCCGAAGGGTGGCGGCGGTTTCTGAGGGGATCTTGTCAAAAATCAGATTTTTCAGCTCGGCACTAGAAAATTTTTCGCCTGAATGTTCAGATTCTTCTACGAGATTCCAGAAGCGCTGTCTCTTGTCCTGCACCTCATGCAAGATTAATCGAGAGAACGAAGGAAAATTCTTCAACATCTGATGGTAATGGTCCTCTGGCAGTCGAGATCCACGTACCTCCAACTGTTCCCACACCTCATCAAAGGTAAGGGGGGAACTTGAATCTTCACGATCACTCCAGGTCCTGAGCCAAGTATTGGCCGGCGCTCCCTCAAGGCAGTCCAGAAGGGCCATCAGGAACTGATCATCCTGGAGTTTTTGAGTCTTAACCCACAGTTTAAATTCCCGTTGGAACTGAGGCCAACGTCTGGGGTTCCCATTATACTTTGGTTGCTTGGCAACCTGACGAAGTCGCAATGATGTAGGATTAAGGAGTGAATCCAGCCCAACACCGGCCGTAATGGCAGACACCTTGGCGGCATCATTAGCCACACCAGCTCCGGCGAGGGTCTGGGCGAGCAACATCTGGGCAATTGCATTGGAATCAACAGCAGGAAGGGTAGTACGGGAGGCAGTTCTTTTGGCATTCTGAACCTCAGTCCTAGCCTTCGCCGATCTACTCTGTGATCGAGAGATTGTAACCCTTTCCTTTAGCTTAGTCCTGCTGATCCGTGCATCGGTGGTCTTAGAGTCCACCGAAGGAGCAATCGAAAAAATTTCTGTCGCCTCCTCCGACGGTTCTGTTGTCTGATCCACCGATGATGCGCCCTCAGACCTCATGTGGGTCTTGAAAAGATCTTTGATTCCCAGCGTCTGAATGATGAGTTGCATTTGATCTTTGAGCAATTGGAGCTCAGAGTCTCGCTGAGATCTGCAAGAGCAGTCGGCAGGACAGTACATACCGTGTCCTGAAGGGCCTGAGCAGGCTGTCGGACCGCTAATCTCAGTGGTTCGCAGCCAGGAGTCCACTTGGGGAGCTCCTTCAGTCCTAATTTCCAGGCTTGCCTGCCTAGCTGCCTCTAAAATTCCTTCCTCAACCGCGGCGGCTAGATCGTCGCGGATGGAGACAGAGGGATGAGGGGCGGAGGGCCCGGCAACCGGTGCCTTGGTCTTCTCCTTCGGGAAGGGGCTTACCTCCCAGATCTGCAAGAAAATGGCAAAAGATTCATCTTCTTGAGAACACCACCACATCCTGGTCTTAATTTCTTCTTGAAGGAGGAAAAAATATTCAAATAAAAAATCAGAGGCGATTCTTTCTTGTCCTATCAGCTTAGACGTGGCTAATAGACACAGGGCCTCAAGACTCTGAAGGTTACGGGTCACTTCTGACGACAAATGGTTGTCCCATTGTGCCCAATTGTCTGGTCGATTATAGGTAGGTACCTCACCTGGACCACCCATCTCAATGTCGTCAATGTCGGCTTCGATGGTCTCGAATGAAGGACATTGGTAAGGGATGTGGGTACCTGCCAGCTCCGTAAGGTCCACCGGAGCGTTGCCATTAGCGTAGGCTGGGAGATTCCAGCTACTTGATGGCCAATTTCGACTGGGATCTTGATGGTAATCTGGGCCTCCACAGCTGCTGATTTGTGTCCTTCTTGGGCAATTTGGGCTTGCGCAAGGCATTCCTCTCAAGGCCTCGTTCGCACAGCACCACGGGAGCGTGATCGTTACGTCTCCGGAGGTGGCGGAGTCTACGGGGCCGTACTGAGGGGCTAGCTGTGGTTGGGACACCAAAGGAACAACATTCAGGTAGCCTCTGCTACCATGAAAGTGCTGCCCTGGGTCGTTGTGGGTGCCGGAGGGCTCGGGGCCGGCAAGACCCGTGGGGCAGGCACGCAAGGAGTCTCCCTGGATGTTGTTATTGGGGGTAGAACCGGACACTCGGACACCAACGGAGGCGAGAGCAGCGACAACAGAAGCAAGGTCCATGCTGATTGTGGTCCGGCAGAAAATCCCAGTCTATGAAGAAAATTGAGGGGAATTATTCTACATACATCTGAGTGTCCAAAACTGTCCGAATGAATTTAAATAATCCATTTATGTAAAATTGTTCGGCCGATCTGGCCCGCGAGCGCGCGTCGGCGGCAAATGGCGATTCCAGCTAAAATAGCGAAATGCGGCGGATTTACGGGAAATGGACCGCGGAATCAAATCCGGCATATCAGAAATATATAGGAAATATCCTGTGACTGAGCTGCGAGGCGGCAATTCCGCCGAAGCAAAGAAAATGACCAAAATGTAGCCAATCTGGGCAGAATGTCTGAAAATCTGAGCAGATGGGGCTAGCCGCACTTACAGGGCCGGTCCTGGTAGGGACCTTCTTTATGGTAGCAGAGGCTTACCTGCTGCCCCTACCCACCGCCGACCCGGGGACTTGGGCCCTTATGAGCCCTGCCCAAGTACGCCCCGGGTGCGTATTGTGGACTCGGTGGAGACCACGCCGGAGATTGGAGCCATAGAAGAACCGAGACGTTCAAGAACATGGCGAACTCCGGAAGTTGAAGCCCGAAGAGAAGTACGACATTCGGGAAGAGGAGGACGTGACATGGAGGACCTGGTCTCCATGTGTGAGCGTCGCTGCCGAAAGGCATGCAACCTCCGCTCCGCCGCGGAGGACTCTGACGAGGCCTGCCATTCAGGCAGCAGTGGAGGACGGGCCCGGCGCTACCGGAAGCGCGGGTCACCCAAGTACGCGGCAAGGGACGCCGGGGCTATGGACACGGACCCCAGCCCGGTCAGGCTGTGGGAATCCGAGGGGCACTCCGAGGGCTATCGGACAGCCTACGAGCCACCTTCGGAGTCGGAGATGTCCGCGCCGATCGCCAGGGCGAATATGGCCCCCGAGCCCGCCCTGAATCACGACGCCGAGGGCCTGGAGTGGCCAGCCAGGGCCCGGACGGCACCTGTGCCCCGGCACACGGGACCGGAGACGGACGCCATAGGCGATACGCCCATGGGCGACGAGTCTGAGGTGCCGGGAACCGCGGGATGCGCCGGATCAGGCGGAAAGCAGGCTGAGAGCCACTGCGAGCACGTGTCCTTCCTCATGGGCAAGTACCCAAAGATGGGGATGGACGCCATCGTGCATCGCCTAGACCGGCTGGACAACGCGAAGGACGGTCTAGAGGAGGACGTCGCCGGGATCCTGGATAACCAGTCGGCCGCGGAGAAAGACATGGAGGAGCTGCGAGCGGAACAGGACCCGTACCGGGAGAATCTGGAGCTGGCCCTGGAGAAGCAGCAGCGAGTGGTGGACAGCCTCCTCCACCTGGTGGAAGACATGTCGGGACGCCTGAAAAGGCTGGAGGAGCTACAGCCCCTCGCCTCGGGTCCGGAGCTCCCGGCAAAGCCGGCCGCGGTAGAGCTGGTGGAGCGGGTTAAGACCCTCAGGAGCGCCATGGAGAAACCCATGGGCGGCCCTGCAGAGGCACCATACGCGCCTCCGCGTGTTGACCCGGGTGCGCTGCCGTTTGTTCCCATGTTCAGCGAATCCACAAGGCTCGGGGAACACACGGCACCGGCTGGGTCCATGCGGGAAGGGCACGTAACCAGGGACCCGAGGAGCCTGACGGTACAGATGTCACATGCCGCCCAGGATGTACCGATCACGACGAATATGGTAGTTTATGCGGAAGAGAAGATCGAGAGCCAGACCATGCAGGGGCGAACCATGGGAAGCGCCGACGGACATGGTCGAGGTCATCCAGGCGGAAACCTGTGGGCGAAGGACCCCAATACGGGGATATGGACGGCCGATGGAGCAAATCCTTCCCGCATTCCAAACCCCATGGGTTCAGGCCCAACTGGACCGCACTCCATGGAGGAGAGGGATGTACGGGGAGTGTACTCACACCCCCCGGCCACAGGTGGTATCCGTCTCGGTGGAGTGGTGGCTGGAGACGTCGGAGACGCCATCAGGATTGACGACCTCAGGGGAATCAAAATCCCCTACTACGATGGCAACCCCTCCAACCTGGATGACTTCATCCTGGATTGGGAGGACTTTGCCGAGGAGGTCGTCGGCGAGATGCGGGGAGCGCCGCGGGATAAGTGGGTATGCCGGACATTCCCACACCGGCTGGCGCAGGACCTGAAGGAGGAGCTGCGGTATCAGATCGGGGAAGGACTGATCAGGACGGAGCAGGCCTGCCTCCAGTGGTTGGAGGATGAGGAGCGGGTGGACGCTCGAACCAGAAGCTGGAGGACTTGTGGTCCATCCCGCTGCTGCTGGACCGCGGTGAGTTGCGGGTCCGGGAGTGGAACCGGTATCTGCGGAAGTACCGCAGATGCCTCAAGCTGGTGGAGGACTGGAACGAGGCCAGCGAGATTCCTACCTCCTGAAGGACATCCTCCCCGGCAACTGGAAGAGGAGAGTGGAGGACGAGGAGGAGAAGCGCGGCAAGAAGCGGGTGGCGGTGAGGATCATGGCGGCGGAGGATACCCATGCAGGTATCATGGAGTTCTTCAGTAGGAACCTGGGCGAACCCAACCGGATGTTGGGACTGAAGAACGCCGTGTACGTGGAGCTGTTTGGAGACTCCATGGGGCAAAGGTTGCTGCGCCTCAACAACGTGGAGTGGAGGCGCGGGGAGCCGCTGAGGATGCAAGTCATCTTCGCCCGCATGAGCCTTGACGAGATCGTGAAGTACATCACGGTGGAGTTGAAGCTCAATGCGAAGAACGAGGCCCACGTGCAGGATCGACATGGTCATGGACAACGAGGCCACCGAGAAGACCGCCATCATCGGGAGATCCAGGAGGACACGGCCAACTCCGCGGAGGATGGTAGTGGAAGTGGCCAAGACCACTGGTCCCGGGAGGATCACGAGGAGGCCCATTTCTTCGCGTTTGTGGCGCACAACGTGAGGGACCATGGGCAGGATCGGTCCAGATGGAGCCGGGTGGGACCCAAGAAGGGCAAAGAGCCTAGGAGGATCGGGAACCCACCGCTCTCGTTCCGGGAGTACAGGTCTCAGCACGACGGGTGCTGGGTCTGTTATGGCAAGGGAAACAACCATGCACACGACCACCGTCAGTGCAAGGTGTATGAGGCGGACAAGAAGGCCTACTTCACAGCCCACCCCGAGAAGAAGCCCAAGGAGCAGCGGATTGCCGACTGGAAGGCGAAGGGCGGAGACGGGGGAAAAGGCCAAGGCAAAGGCCAAGGAAAAGGCGGAGGAAGAGGCTATGGTGGTGGACCTGGCCAAGACCGACGAGTGAGGTCGATCGAGGAAGTTGCTGAGGACATGTTGAGGACGTTAGAGGAACTCAAAGCCCAGCAACGTGGTGGACAAAGTCCTGGCGGATCGCAGCCGGAAGGGGCTGTGGGAAGTCAAGTCTAGAGGAGCCCCCACGGGAGTGGGACCTCGGAGGTCTCTCCTCCGAAAATCAGTGGAATCCCAGAGAAAGCGAAGGCACATCGGGTGCCGAAGAAGGCTCCAGAAGAGCCAAAACCACTGAGTTTTGCCACTCCCAACCCCTGGAGCGCCCTGCCAAGGGAAGTACATGTGGGTACGGGACATGGCAAGAAGGAAGGAGCGACCACGGAGAGCCCCGTGGACGGGCAGGACCAACCCAAGATCTACACCATCTGTGACCATACCCTTGAAGTCCTGATGCACCCGGACGTGCTAGAGTTGCATGCCGTGAGAGTCGTCCATACACCTCATGGCGACGAGCGGCAGTTGCACTTGAAAGTGCGAGTACGGTGCGGACGAGAGGAGAAGGTGGTGGATGTGTTGGTGGATACGGGTGCCCAGGTGAGCCTGGTCCGGAGAGGGTTGTTCAAGGAGGAACTCCTGCAGCCCAGCCGGAGACCGGTACGCCTGAAGGTCGCCAACGGAGAGATCATGGGTGGGGGCACCCATGAGGCCACTATCAGTATGGAATTCTGGGAGCATGAGCGCTTGAACCGCCCTGATCAGGCGAAGAGAAGCACTCTATCCGGGAACTTCTATGTGGCCGACATTACCGATTGGGATATGATCATGGGGTATGACTTCATGGTGGCAAACGCCATTGGAGCCCTTCCCCATCGTGCAACGCTTGTCCGGGAGGATGATGAATGCCTAACATGGCTGTCCACGGACTATGCATGCGGATCATCCCAATGGAATGCTGAGGAAGAGGATCGGATCGTCCAAGCGGTGCAAGCTGTGGGTGCCAAGTCCAGAGGAGACCGTGGAGTTCAGCTCACGGAGTATGGAATGGCCCCGCAGGTGTATGCCAGGATGATCCAGACGCTGGGAGCCGAAGCGCCCGAGACGGATGTCTTCGCTTCCCGGGATGCCCCACTTTTGCGGAAGTGTAGGAGGCGTTGGCATCGAGGAGACTCAGCCTGGCATAGGCATTGGGGTTTGAAGGAGTGGGGGCCCATGTATTGGCATGGCTCCCTGGATAACACCAGACGTACGGTGGAGAAGATCGTCGCGGATAGGGCGAAGGGGATCCTGGTCATAACCGGCACAGGATCCACCCCATGTCCGCTGGAGGGTCTCAAGTCGACGCTGGACTCCATCACCCTGAACGAGATGTCATTCGGGCCAGAGGAGGAGTTGTTTATCGACGCCAAGGGGGTATCAATGCCCTCCCCGGGTCAAGCGTGGGGTACCAAGGCTTTCCTGGTGGATGGGGCGCAAGCCCAGCCCACGGGTGATGAAGCATTCATCCGTAGGGTGGAGGCGGTGCCCATGAAGGTCATGTTTGAGCCCAAGGAGGGGACGGATCAGCCAATTGATGGCATTGACGTCCTGTCCCACGCCGAGATCGACGACGTCGTCAACTACATGCGGATGGGGATGCACGACCGTGTCGCAGCCAAGAAGAGGCGGGCCATGGTCACATCTCCGCATTGGTGGGATGACAAGATGTTGGTCACCGGCAAGTACGAGAAGGATGAGTTCGTGGCGAGGGTCATGGATCACATCGCGGACCAATACGATGGTCCGGTTGGGTCGGACCCACCAACGTGGGGTTTTTCAAGAGTGGGAACCGGTAGCGACGAGCACCAGCCCGAGGCCGCAAATTTTCGAAGATTATCGGTGGGAGTCGAGACCCACGACGATGAAGACGGCATATCGGACGAGGAGAAGTCGGACTCAGACCCAGAAGAGGCCTATACCGCAGTGCGGTCGGTTGTATCGATACCGAAGCAAGCGGCTGAAGAGGCCCAGGAGAACCCGAAGGTCGCCGAGCTGAAGGAGAGGCTGATCAAGGCCTATCCGCGGCTATTCAGTGGCGTCGCCAACAAGAACCCTCCAGATCGTGGGAGGTTCGGCACAGCGAAGATCAAGCTGAAGCCGAACCCCAAGATCTATCGTCATCGGGAGTACCAACTTCAGGGCGATCGGGCCGAGGCCATGAAGAAGCTGTTGGCCGAGTTCATTGAGCGGGAATGGATCGAACCCTCCGACAGTGAGTGGGCCAGCCCAGCCTTCATCGTGCCCAAGAAGGAGAAGGGCGAGTGGAGGTTGGTGGTTGATTACAGAGGTCTGAACGAGCAGACCGAGCACGACTCGTACTCGCTTCCCCTGATCGACTCCATCCTCCAAAAACAACAGAAAAAGCGGATTTTCACGGTGTTGGACCTGAAACACGGTTATCACCAAATGCCGCTACACCCGGACTCCAGGCCCTGCACAGCGATGTCGACGCCGCTGGGGCCCATGCAGTGGAAAGTGGTGCCCATGGGCGCCAAGAATGGCAACGCCGCTTTCCAGCGCATGATGGAGGACCTACTCGGTCCTGTCCGGGACTGTGCCGATCCCTTCGTGGATGACATCATCATCGGGTCCGGCACGGAGAACATGACTGTGGACGAGCTCATCGACGCGCATGAGAAGGATCTGCGCCGAGTGCTCAGCGAGTTGGACAAGCACAACATGGTGTGCAAGCCCACCAAAGCCTCACTCTTCGTGAAGGAAGTGGAGTTCGCGGGTCACGTGGTTGGTCACGGGCAACGCCGTTCCATGCCTGGGAAGCTGGCGTCCCTGCACCACTGGGAGAAGCCCCAGACCATCAGCGAACTCCGGTCCTTCATGGGGTTCTGCAACTACTTTTCGGGCTATGTCCGGATGTATGCAGAACTGTCGGGGCCGCTGCACAAGATGCTGCAAGTGGGCAAGTTCGATGGCCGGAAGGGGAGCAAGAAGAAGCTTGCTTGGACCCCTGAGGCCGAAGATGCGTTCAGCCGCCTGAAGGAGCGACTCCTGGGGCAACTGGGGCTATTCCTGGTGGACCCGGACAAGGGATTCGTGCTACGGACGGATGCCTCGGACTATGCTGTGGGGGCAGTCCTCGAGCAGATCCGAGACGACGGGTCACATGTACCCGTGGCGTTCTGGAGCCGGATCCTGGCTGAGGGCCAACGCCGCACATGGACCGCTAGGGAGAAGGAGACATACGCCATTGTATGTGCGCTCAGGAAGTGGTCTGGCCACATCGGATTGCAGCCGGTGGTGGTGTGCACGGACCACCAGTCCCTACAGAGCTGGCACAAGGAGCATGTCGACACCCCCTCAGGACCAGCAGCTAGGTGGGCCCAGTGGCACGAGACGTTCGCCAAGTTTGACCTGAGCGTCGTATACGTCCCGGGGAAGGACAACACTGTGGCAGATTGCCTCAGTCGGTGGGCCTACCCCGCGGGCAAGGCTTGGATGGACATATCCAGCCATGGAGACGCCGAGGAGACCGAGGAGGCCAAGCGCATCATCGAGATGGAGAAGGCCATGGAGCAAGAGGGGGTCAAGTGCTTTGTGGTGATGGCAAACCGTACGGACCTGGCCAAGTTCCGGGGTGCCCGCGTCCAAGCTATTCGAGAGGAAACCCTCGAGCAATGGATGGTGGCCCCTGTAGAGCTAGTCAGGTCGGTGCTCACAGAGGACTGGTCGGATGACTACGCGGCATCCGAGCACTGGAGCAAGTACTGGAATGCCGTGAGCGCCCCGTCGGACGACGAGTGGCTTGAGGGCTTGACCGATGATGGGGACAAGTTGTTCCTCAAGGACAAGCTGCTGGTGCCCGAGAACCGAGTGGAGGAGCTCATTGACCATTGGCACAACGCCCAGCTCACGCACCCTGGCCGAGACAAGATGCAGCAGGACCTGGAGTGGCGTTTCAAGTTCCCTCCGGGGTACTACGCCATCCTGGACAGGTACTGCAGCGACTGTGCCGTGTGTTGGGCCACGAAGAGCCCCAACCACTCCACAGCGGGCAACCCGGTGTATACGGCTATACCGGAGGCCCCTATGCGGTCCGTGGCCATGGATGTATTCGCCATGCCTGAGGTCACCGTGGAAGGAGAGACCTACGACTGTGTCATCCTGGCGGTGGATAGGCACAGTGGGTATATCGTGGCGGTCCCTGGCAAGAAGTCCAAGAAGAAGGACAAGAAGGACAAGCATGGAGTGGAGCTGCAGGCCAAGACCGTCGCTAATGCCATGATCAGGCATTGGCTGACGATTTTCGATATCCCAGCTGTCATCTGCAGCGATCGGGGCAGTCAATTCGTGGGGACGTGGTTCAAGACAATGTGCAAGCACATGGGGATTCGGCACGCCAAGACCGTGGCATACCACAGCCGGTCGAATGGCCGGGCTGAGGTGGCCGGGCGGCAGATGTTCGAGAAGTTCCGCCAGCTGCACATCGACGAACCGGGCCGGAATTGGTACAATTCGCTGTGGAGGGTACTCCAAGCGTATCACGACCTTCCGGGGCCCACTGGACTGTCGCCCCATCGCATCCTGTTTCTACGGGATCGAGTGTCACGCACTCTCCCGTGGTTGAACCATGGCAAAGTGGCCCGGGATGCGAACGCTATGATGGCTGAGGCGGACGACACGGCGGCCAAGGTGTGCAAGGCACTTCAGGACGAGCATGACAAGAGGGCCAAGTACTTCAAGCAGGGAAAGGTCCAGAAGTATGCTCTCCAAGACACCGTGTGGGTGGAGCGGCACCACAAGGATGTCCTGTCCAGGCATCAGCAGGCATCTTGGTATGTGCCGGGGGTAATCGTGCGGAAGGTCGGGCAGGACGTGTATGCGGTTCGTGTGGGGGATAACAAGGTCCTGGACCGCGACCATACCCAGCTTCGTCCTGGAGCACCAGACCCCAGCGGACGTCCCGTCAGCTTCGAGTTCACGGCCGGCGATGTGGACTCAGACGACGAGGGTGAGGACGACGACTTCACCGCCGAGAGAATCCTGGCGGACAAGCCGGACCCGGGGACGCCTGGGGGGAGGCTTTATAAAGTCCGTTGGAAGGGAGTCGCCGCGTCCAGAGATTCGTGGGAGCCTCCGAGCAGTTTTGTGCCGAGGTACACCACGGTCTGGATGGACTACTTGAAGAAAAAGAATATTTCTTTGGATGTCAAGGACGTATTGGTCCATTTGGTGGCTGCAGTAGCACCGTAATGGATTCCCCTTGGCATTTTTGTTTGTTTCTGTGCTTGGGAGACGGGTGAGGGCGTTCATCCGGGGATTTTTCGGCCTTGAGTGGCCATATACCCCCTTCACTCGATCTCCACATATATATTTTACTGTGGTATACTTATTTAGGTCGACCGACGACGTTTTTCTATCTTTGATCCCCTTTGTCCATGTTGTAGATCAAGAGGAGACCGGATATGGCGTAGGGCACCGATTATCAGTGTCCTCACCCCTCCCTTGGGGCATGGGGGACGCCTACGACGTGTGTGGGGCCTCCATGTGTCCTTGGGACATGGGGGGGGGGGTTGGAGCCCATTGGGGTCCTCCCGTCCTCTCTTCAATGACTTCCGAGCGGTAACAACGCTCTGAGAAGGGGGGTGAAGCCGGTTCGGACCCCTGTGGCCATCTTGGGGTCACTTGGGGTGTGTATCTATGTGCCGGCAAGCCGTTATTGGCTGATATCATACTCTCCCATCCACCTGACCTAACCCGATGTGATAGTGTGATAGGTTTGGCCATTCCGGCTATGAGCGGCCATATTCAGTACCGAGGCGCTGCCAGCGGAGATTTATATATCAGAATATCGGGAATCAACAGGGTTTTATTATCATGATGTTTCCGTAATTTTTCAGCCTTTCGTTCTGATGGTCCATGTATCGGCGACCGTCAGTTGGCTCGCGATTTTGCGTTAACCGATTGGTTAACTGTTATTTCCAGATATTTTGGCGGAAAACCCGATGAAGGGTCAGATTTCATCAGTAAAGGGTTCTTTGCTTGAGCAATTTTCTAAATATGCACTCGAAATTTTAATCTGAATTTTTCGCGATGCCGAAATCGGATTTTCGACTTCGACATCGCAGCACTTGATTTGGTCTTCTTCGAGTGGTCATACTCTTTTCCCTATGCCCGAATCAGGTTTCCCTTATACTTGCCACCCATTTGACTTGGAGATATAAGGGAAACAAAAGTGAATCGTGGGATCACTTTGAAGGGCCATTTCTACGCGCGAGTGGGAGGAAAGAGAATAAGGAAGGTTGGGTTGCAAGCGCCTTAGTCTCAACTTAATTTAGGAAGCATCAAACGCCTTTGGTGTGTACACATGCTCGGTGTAGCAAGGGATAATGGTCAAGAGGGTATAAAGTGATATATAACTCTTGGACCGTGCAACCGAATATTTTAATGCGACTTTCGAGTGTACCGCATGAGTGTTGGGGTTGCATAGATACTTTCCTTGGGTTCCTACGCATTTTTAACGTGAAGTTATGTCCATGGAGGGACATGGCATATCATGTTGGGAGCCACTTTTGAGGGTATGTTTTATATGCATGGTATATGTCTTGATATGCTCACGCCCATGTTATATATCTTCGTGTGGCCGAAGAGATGGGGAGCCATACGTGACAAGGGTCTTGCCCATGTCCCAATTGTGAAATTCAAAGCGCTAGACTAAGTCTACCGCGTATGTATTGCTCATGGTATGGTTGGCAAAGAGATCCATGAGTGCACTCCCATTTTCATGGGGCATGTAGATACGAGTGGCGAAGGTATCTCCATGCGCCCGATTGGGGATCCAAGTGGGGGAATAGTTCGTAAATGGTTCCAATCATTTGTGTATTGAACCATGAGCGGATATCATGGGTGAGCATAGAGATATACTATCATGACAACTTTGTATTTGGTCATATTTTCATGTTTTTGACCTCAATTTTTGCTCATTTTTGCGTTTTGTGTACTTACCTGGTCAGCTAACAGCAAGAAGCCTATGGAGAGTCGAACCATGGTATGTTGTTCATATGTTGGCATATGCTTTGGAGTTGAACACCAGCATATGCCGGATTGTGTACTCCATTTGGCTTGGCACACGAAGGATTACAAGAATTGGTCTCAAGATCATGGGCTGACTTGGGCAGTGCGTGGCGCCCGTATCCGAAGGGGTTTCGAGGGTAAAATGGGGATGTACATGGGCATTGACCTTTGGTCTCTATCCTCCATGAATACTAGACTTCGATGCCATGCATGCTTTGAGCCTTTGGATAAGTGGTAACTTCAATTTTGAGCATACATTTGATATATGGCCAATATGGTGTGAATTGGCAGTTTTTTGGCATGTTATGAGTTCAAACTCATGGGGCATATCTCCAAGCCCATTCGACTCCAAGTCCAACCAAGGATATGTCAGGGTAGGGCATGGTCCTGAGTGCCACTCAAGGCCATGACACGCCACCTCACCTATTGGGCTAGGATTTATAGGCTTGGGAGTGAACACATTTTTGGGGTTTATGTAGTGACTTGTGACACATGGCATTCAGCCATCTCATTTGACCTGGTTCAGGGCAATATGTTGGTGAGTCAAGGGAAGGTCTTGAGTCCAGGGAATGAGGGGTTTATGGCTGTGAATGTGTATGTTTACCTCTTTCCCCAAATTTGCATTATTTGTGTTCATATGCCAATTTCAGGGCTTTCTTCCTTGGTGCAATTCTTGTACATGCCCGCCACCGTGGGAAGACCGGTGTGCTGAACGGAAGCCCGCATCGTGGATTGGATTGTGAATCGGGTTATTGCTGCATTTGTGGGATCTGATTGCTGTTCGCTGTTTGCTGATTGTATTTTCGATTTTCTATGTTTTTGGATTTTGGACCCGGGACTTTGAGAAATGCAAGCATTGATCAGGAGCAAATCAGCAGGGATTACAGGCGGAAGGGGCACAGCGGGGGCCGGTCCTGGTAGGGACCTTCTTTACGTGTTTGCGGACAGTGTATTATAGGTCACACTGAGAAAGGTATAATACCTGGAGTGTGGCTTGGTTCCTCCGCCGCAAACACCCCTTCATTTGCCTCTGTTGTACAGGTGGGAGAGGTTAAGGGTGATTGGTGCACGCAGCAGCTGCCTTCGGCGGCTATCCATTTTTCTGCCCCAGCAAAACAGGGGCGCTGATCACAAATCAAATCACTGTGCCTCAGCCAGTACTGGCGAGGGCAGTTCGACTTCAACGACATCTGCGCTGTGCACGCAACAAGAGCACCCCTTCCCTCCAAGCCCTAGCAGGGGAAACGCGTTGTGGCGTCCCCTGTTAGGCCACTGCTGCTTAGGAGCGCTGTGTTCTCTTGTCTTCTTCACAGGAGGGCCATTAGGGCCTGAGTGATCTTCGACAGCAGCACCCAGTAGCGTGTGTAGGGGTTAGGGTCAGCAGGCCTGGCAGGAGGTGAGTGCAAGTGATGAGTGCTCACCCTGCCTTCGAAGGCCGGTGCTGGCGTTAGTGAGTGTAGTGTAGTGGTGTCTCCTGTCCCGCGTGCTTTTCCTCGTGGGCAGGGGAGTGCGTTAGCTTTTGGCCTGTAGCAAAAATGGGTGTTTTGTATGCCATTAGCACACTTGGCCACCCCTCCCCTCTAGTAGGTGGGGCTTTTGCCGTCTTACACCAAGGATAGGCGCCAGCACAGAAATTGGGCGCCATAGGAGTGGTAATAGTACCTGATTAGGACCTTCGGTCCGACGTCAGCGAAGCCCGGTCTCCGGGAGCCACGCTGGGGAGAGAAGTGAGACACATACAGACATACGTAGCACACTTAGGGGTATGGTAAACCCTGTAAGGAAGGGTAGAACCCCATGGGTCTGGACCAGTCAGGGGTCCTAACTGTGGGCTCGCTTGTCCCCAAGGAGGGAAGACACACCTTGCCTCATAACACCTTGCTTGTCATTCCCCCCTGGTGTAGTAAGCCACCGTTCTTCGTTGGCTCTCCAAGGTCATTACATTAGGGCAGTACCCATGCAACACATGGTCAACAAGGCACACACTCGCTGGGTGGCTGCAATCATGATAAGCGGCCACCTGGCTCACGCTGGAAACCATAGGCATGGGTCTGCAGGGCACAGACTGACACAGGGAGATTAGTTTCGCTTCTTACGCTGGGACATAGTCTCAGCACGGGTTAGGAGCTGCCCCTCGTTGTTCTCAACGAGGTAAGTGCGGAAGATGGGGTTGATACTCCCATCTGGTTCTATGAAGGCTGACATAGGTTCCCAGGTCGCCTCAGACAACCCATAGCCATCCCACAGGGTAAGGAATTTCCAGCCCTGTTTATACTCGTGGCGAGCAATACCTGCAACCACGTAGTAACCATCGACTGCCATCTCATCGGCAGTCATCTCTTCGAGTTCGTCTGCCTCCTCTGGACTGGCCGCGTTCTCTAGGTCTATAAGTTCAATCTCACTGTCGCTGAGGCGCCACTCATCCGAAGACAAGTCGTCAGGGGAGTGATAGTGCCTCAACTGCTTAGGTGCACACAGCAGTTCACCACCTAGACGTGGACTGCATCTGACATGGATCCTGGATCCATCTATCCTGATGATACGATAGGGTCCAAAGTAAGGGTCCTGTAGGCAGTTACGTGGCCAGGAGGGTAGGCGTGAATGGTGTACCAAAACAAGGTCACCAACCTTGAAGCTGGCAGGTCGCCGTAGGCGGTTCCGTCGGCTCTGTTCACGGTCATGAATGTGCCTCAGGTTAGTACCAGCCTGGTTAGCCAGAGACTGCTTGTGTTCCAGCCAATCTCCCACAGGGCTCTTGAAGTCCTCAGGAAAGGGGGTTTTGAAGAACCAAGCAGGTCGTCCTCCATGGAACAGTTCGTTGGGGTTGAAACCCGTAGAAGAGCTCCGCTGTGAGTTCATGGACAGCACTGCCCAGGGCACTAGGCGTACCCAGTCCTTGGTGCGCTCCTGTTTCATCAGGATTCTTAAGGTTTGCTCCACCACACGGTTCTGTCTCTCACAGAGAGGGTTAGACGTGTGGGTATAGGGCACACCTGTGGTTACGTCCACGTTGAGGGCATTTAGCACTCGTTTGTACCACCCAGTGTCACTGCGGATGCGTACATCTTGGTCAGAGTGCACCTGCTTAGGTGCCCCATAGGGTTCGAACCATTGTTCGACCAACATTTTCACAGTCTGCTCACCTGTGATTTTCTTATTAAAAGGGAACACTCGGGTGAAGCGAGATAGACCACAGGTGACCATGAGGCAACTATCATAGCCGCCAAAGCGTGCCAGGCCGTGAATGAAATCCACGTAGAGAAGAGAGTTAGCACAATAGGGTATGGGTAAGCTGGAGATCAGGCCCCTATCCCTACTGTCGCTCTGCTTGCTGGCATGACAGCCACAAGCATCCACAATGGTCTGCATACACGACCTTAGTTCAGTCAGGGTTAGACTAGAGTAGAAACACTCACGGAAGAAGTCCACTGAGCGATTAGCGCCAGTGTGACCAGAACTGAGATGGGACCACTGTAGGCACCCATCCAGTTGTGCCTCAGGCACAACAATTCGGTCCTCGTAGAAGAGGTACTGATTGTTTTTATACCACTGGTGCCCGTCAATGACACCGGGTTCGAGACCAGTGCTGAGGGTTTGGAGAATTTCTTCATACTCTGACTGATAGTCGGTTAGACTCCAACCCTCCAGGATTCCAGCAGTGCGCATGGACAGGTCAAGCTGGACATCCATACGCTGGAAAGCCTCTTTGGCGAGCGCCTCAGAGCTCTCACCAATAAGCGCATCGAAGTTGTTGCGCGATATATAGTCAGACAGTTCATTCTTGATCCCGGGGATATGATGCACTGTCAGCCTGAACTGGCTCAGGTAAGTCCACCACCGTTTTAGCTTTGCTTTTTCTGGTGGTGGGCCCTTCTGAAAAGACTTCACAGGCTCCTGGTCACACAGCCAGACAATAGGGTTAGATCCCAGGAGTCGGGATTGTGACGATAGCATCAACATACCGGCCAGGAATTCCTGGTCATAGGTGCTGTAGTTGGAACGCGCTTGGTTCCATTTCCAGTTCCAGTGTCCCAGTGGCACCAGTCGCCACTCACTGGTAGGATAGTCATGTTTCAACGAACCATCACGGTTCAGTCCAGTAGTACGATAATGGCAGTGGGTTAGTTCAGCGGGGTTAAGCTCCTGCCATTGGTAGATCGTACCACCCCCCCCCTACATCACTGGCATCAGTGATCAGGACTATATTGCCCTCAGGGCGGGGCACTCCCAGGCAGTTGGAGGAGGCAATCTTCTTCTTCAACTCTTGGAAACATTCTTCCTCTCTGGAGGTCCACCTCCAGGGAGTAGTTTTCTTGATCAGGTCAGTGAGGGGTGCAGAGGAGTAAGTAAAATTGTGGATGTGACGCCGATAGAAGTTACAGGCGCCCACAAAACTCCTCACATCGTGTAGACCCTTCTTAGGGTCATCGCGAATCTGCATGTCCTGTAGGGGCTGCATCTTAGACGCGGCTGGTTTCCACCAGCCATACCCCACGTCGAAACCCAAATACTCCATCTCTTCTTTCATAAACTCACATTTTTCGAGTTTGATTCGGAGATGGTTTTCTTGACAGACAATGAAAAATTCACGGAGGAGAAGGACATGGTCCTCTTTGGTATTAGTACCCAAACTCACGTCGTCGATGTGAGCCTCCATTTCTGCACCCCGAGAAATCAACTCCTGTACTAGAGGCCTGCGCCTCAGTATGTATAAAATTTTGTTCATAAGCTCCTGGAAGAACGCTGGGGCATTAGCCACCCCGAAAGGCATAACCTTCCACTTGAAAACACGACCCTTAGGGGTTATAAAGGCCAACAGCTCCTGAGCTGCGGCGGTTAGGTCCACCTGCCAGAAACCAGAGCGTTTGTCCATTTTGGTCTTATACCTGCATTTGGCAATACGCTCCAGGGTGTTTTCCATGTTAGGAATACTCCCTGAGTGGTTCTGGGTTTTCTTGTTGACCTCACCATAGTCTACAACAAGACGTAGGGCAGTCGACCCTGGTTTAGCAACAAGGAAACAGGGACTGCAGTGATGGGGATAGTCCCCGTGTTTATACTCTTCAATGAGGCCAGCATCAATGCATTCTTGGATCTGGCGCTCGATTTCTTCAACCTGTTCCTGTGGAGCGGGATAGGGACGACGCCTCACTCGCATCTTTTCAAATTCTGGTTTCAATTTCACGTCTATCTGGACCAGTTTTTTACAAGAAAGGGGAGGCGGCAAGGCGCCGAACACCTCCTCATAGGTTATCAGCAGTTTCTTCAGGCGGGGGTCAAGGTTAAGACTCTCGAGTTTCTGAAGGAAATCCTCCTCAGCATGGAGGTTGCTTTTTCCATGTTCTTTCTTTTTCTGCCGATCAGCAGTTTCGGCAGGCACAGTACCATCGTCCCACTCAGGGGGACATTGCTGCCCATATTGTAGAGAATACACTAGAGGTATCTCAGGATCAGGCAGAGTATAGGACTCATCGTCCTCCTCAGACCAGATGGAGGATTTCCAGGTCTGTCTGAGGTATTGCAGCCGCTCTTGGCGCTCAATACCTTCGGCCTTCAGGTACAACAGCCGCCGGAGTTCTTGAGTGTCATGCTCAGACAATGGCATGTTATTAGCAGCAGGCCGCGCCAGAGCATCAGCACTCCGGGCCACGGGTTCACCTGTGTGCACAGGCTGCATGTGTAGCACTGGCTTCCCAACAGGGGAAGCGGGTTCAGAGGTTGACTCTAGATCTACTTCCTCTAGCAACAGCTGGGCTAGGAAAGCACTATGTTTTAGGTCAACACAGCTGGGACCAACAGAGGAAATAGTGCTGGCGATCTCAGAAAGTTGGTCGTCAGCATCCTCTTTTACAGCTGCAGGTTCCAGATGTTCATCGGGAGACTCACACCCTGTAAGTGTGGCAGATAGGTGCTCAGGAGATCGATTTTTCAGATCATAAAGGGTCAGGCCACGATTTTCGGCCATGACCTCTTTCAGTAGCACCTGGTCTAGGTCACACAGGGGTACAGGGTTGAGAGATCCATCGACGATGGACAGGAAACTGGCCCATTCAGGGGCCTGCATAGCTGTGTCTGAGTCCTCAGGCACATAGATGGGGCCGTCGGGGAGTTGCACTCTTCCCACGGTCATTCGATCTAGCATACGGCGCCAGTAAGCATGTTCACCAGAGCAACCCCAGTCAGGGGTGCACATAACAGCCCTTCCTCCCTCATAAGCGATTTTGGTTAGAACCTTCGCGAGCAGGGAGAAGGGAGGGTTAGCATACGCTAGGCCCATTGCTTTCCAGAAGAAACGGAAAGCATTGTTCAGTTGTTTCGAGCAGTACAACTGCATGATGTGCTGTTGTTGGCTCGCAAACAATTCCACCTGGATCTCATCCAGGTTTACCTGAAGGGCCGCCAGTCCATTTTCAAGAACGTGACGGGCCAGTTGGTAGTTTTAAGTACGATAGTTCGTCTTGGCTGCGTAGCGCAGCCCAGACTCTTTTCGTCCTGACAGCTCCAAAGGAACGGAGAATAGCCCACTGCCAGAGTCGCAGTGCAAAGAATAGGGACGCTGTAGGGACAGTATTTTTACCTGGGGGTTTCTTCGTAGAAAGTTGGTGCCAATGACGATGTCAAAGGCGTCAGTGTCCAACACTCTGCAGTGTTGGGTCACGGTTTCGTCGCCCAGACATATAGTCACATCAACCCCCCCCAAGGAATGGATGGTACGCCCATCCCCTACTCTTATGGCCACGGTCTTAGTTTTCCTGAAAGTCTTAAGCAAGTGCCGGGCCACTATGGAAAGTGTTGCACCGGTATCAAGCACCGCTCGAAAAACCTGATCCCCGATTTTCACGAGGATCCAGAAAACCAAGTCCTCCTCTTCGGAGCCGGCCCCCTATTCCTCATCAGGGAACTTCACATCCACCCCTGCAGCCATGAGGGACTTGGCCATCCAGGCCAAGCGCCTCTTCTTGGAATTATTCCCCTCAGGGGTAGCGTTACCCTCTTGGGGGCGTTTCTGAGGGTCACCTGCGGCAGGAGCGGGTGTAGCAGCGGGAGTGGGTGTAGCAACGGGCGCTGATGAGCGCCTCTGGGGGTTAGGGGGTCCAGTTTTGCCACCCCCCTTGCCACCTCCTTTACCACCTGTATCCCCATTCGGGGGATTTCTGGCGGGTGTCTGGGTCTTCTGGCGTTCCGCCTCCTGACGCTTGAGTTTGTCGCTCTCGCGTTTCTTGATGTGGCATTCGTCCTCGTAGTGACGACGTTTGCCACAGTAACCACAGGTGATGGTACACCTGAAATGGTCTTGATGGGTCACAGTTTTCCCATCTTTGGTATGCTGCTGACGTTTCATCTGCAGCATACAGCCACTGCCGAGATCGCAGTCAGAGGCATGACAAGGTCCTCCCTTGTCATTGACAGGTCTGCAGTAGAACAGGGGGGGTGTGCCTGCATCAGGTTGAACCTCGTTCATGGCACGTAGGTTGCCCCTCCCTTTACCACCTCCCTGGTTGGTGTTAGTGGGATTTTTATGCCCCTTCCCTTCGCCACGTTCGGGGGTAGGGGTACCACCTCGTCCCAAATGCTTCTTGAGGAATTTCTCCATGTGGGAGTCATTCTCTCTCTCAAGAGCTAGCTCAATCAAGAGATCCACCAGTTCATCGTACGAGTGGGTCCTGCTCTTCCTCTCAGAGGTGGAGCGACAATCATCCCACGTACGCTGGGGGATCTTACTCATGAGCCACAGGTGGGGCTCAGTGGCTCCGTAGGAGCCCACGTTCATCCTCGAAAACAAGTACTCCAAGTCGCAAACATACTCAGAAATTGGCGCAGCGGATGGAAACTCAGGGAGCATAGGTAGCTCCTCGATCTGTGTGCGTACGCTGAGGTCAGTCTCATAGACTGGGAATGTTTTCTCCAACCTCAGGAGTACCTCTGCCCAGGTAGAACAGGTTTTCACAATCTGTTTCATCTGTTTTTGCAAAAACTTCTTTTTGCATGAGCGTTTTAGCAGTGAACATTTGGTGGCCACATCCACATGGGATTGGCCAGTCAGCAAAAGGAACTCTGCAAATTCTTCTGCCCATTCGGGCAGATTTTTGGGGTCGAACTCCGGCAGTTCGAGCTGGATGTTCGCCTGGGCAATTGGTCTGCCCGTCTTCCCACCCCCCGGAGTTAGGCCTGAAGGCGACACGCCGGCAAGAGGTGCCAGGGCTGACAGCCCTCTTCTCTCAATCTCTGTGACAGGCACGTCCTGTAGATCAGCCATAGGCACTGTCCTGGCACGGGGGTGAAAGGGGCTGGGGCAGTTGACCTTAGGCAACAGCCTTGAGACCCTTGATCTCCTGAGATCTTCGTCCAGGGTACTCAGTCCTGGAGAAAGAGAGGGTAACTCTGGCTTGGATAAGGGTTCTGCAATACCCAGTTTAGCCTTAATGGCCTCTGATAGGGCCGTCACATCTGGATCTTCTGATCCAGACAGGAGTTTGGCCAACAGCTCGGCCGTATGATCCAGGGCACCGTAGGTTGGCCTTGGATGATGTTGTTCTTCGACTCGAGTCGGGCCCACTTCGGGAGCCCTTGGGGTTGGACAACATGGTCTTGGATACTCAGGTCTTAGTCGTCTTCGCAGGGATGCAGTGGACGGAGGACCAGAGTGTGCGTAGGACCCTAGGTCTGTATGTGGTCTGGATCCATGTACAGCCAATGGCTCCTCTCCATCTTCCCCACGGATGGATTTGTAGTACTCCTCATGTAGGATGTACTCATCCATCTTCTTCCTCAGTTCCTCATACTCCTCAGGTCCTTCAATCGCTGTTGAGGATGAAGCCGGACAGTTGGATCTGGATACTGAGGCAGCTACACGTCTGTGGAGGTGACGGAAGCTGTCTCCACCGTGTGCTGCTAAGGCCTCGGTGGTAAGGCCTTTATTTTCTTCCGCCCTTCTGCGTTCTGGATCTCCTTGGGACCCAGATGCGCCACTGAGCTGATGTGGAGCTCGGTAAGGTGGTTCACTCATTGAGTGGGCCATGCTGCCCATTTGCACTTGGACAGTTCGGATGGGCCAGGTCCTGACGCTTGGCGTGAACATGATGAACTTGTTGTTGAGCTTTTGTGCTGCACTTCTTCTCAGGGTCGGTTCAAAAGGTCACAAGGGACTGTCTCTGCTACCGGAAAGATGTCCTTGAATTATGCCCTAGATATTTTGATGTATTCCTGCAGGTTTTGTAGTTGAAAACCCAAACCAAAGCAGCAAGTAGAGCAAGAACAGGATGTGGATCGAATCAATGATTGGTTTTGGAATCCAGTGTAACACAGAAGGGCTGCAGATAGACAAAGCAGGTTTATACACAAAGATTCAATCACAAATGGATTATACAAAAGGTTTTATATGAAAATTCGTCTGACTCTTGCCTCAGAGATAGCATTAGGCACTTCATGTGCACTCTTTTGGGTGAAATGGTGCAGGTTAGGAATGTGGGGCATAGATGTCAGGACCACACAGAAAATGACTTGGCCAAGCAACTGAATTCAGAAACAGTTACAAAGTAGGACCACAATAAGTGGTAGTAACAATTGAGTATAGGGGTCTTGGGATGGGAGACCACTAGGCTTAACCTCCAAGGCCTAAAGCATGAAATGCCTGTTTTATTTCGGTATATCCTTCATGAAGGAAGGTACCTCCGCTCAGTTGAGTGGTAGGGGTGAACTTCATGGGGGGGCTAGGGTCACAACCCTAGTTACTTTGAGAAAGTGTACTTTAGGCAACAAAAGAGAGATAAAAACACTTAAGTTTGTCTTAGCATCAACAAAAGGGTTTTAAGGGGGGCTTGGCCTGGATCAAGCCCTCCAAGAAAGACATGGCAGTGACTTTTTCTTACTGGTATTGAACCCAGGACCTGTCAAAAAGAGGTGCCCCAGCCCCCTAGGGTGCATACCATTAGGATAGCTAAGAATTCATGAGAAAACATAGATAAATACATAGGCTTTGCCCTCAGTATATCAGTGCCTCAGTCACCCAGGAAAAGATGTTTTAGTGCATATAGCTTGGGGATCAAGGGGTCCACACTACATCCTGATTTAGTGTTTGGTTCTATAGGTCAAAATGTGTTATCACCCATTTTGGTTAGGCCAATACTAAGATAAAAATTGAAAACTGCTTAGAGCATCTCTAATACAACTAAAGTATACCCTAAAGCATTGGAAAAGCACATTTTCTTACTCTCCCCTTGTGCTGTGGTGGCCACCACTGTCGCATTTTCAAGAAAAAGGGATTTTTTCTTGTCCTTTCGCTGGTTTCCACATCTACTTTAAAATACCTATAGCTTCCCTAACACTGGAAAACAGCGCTTTACCATGGCCAGCGACTCTTGCTGCACTGTTCATGACAATTTCCAACCTAAAACTCAGCGCTCATGGCGCTGCAGGGGTTCCTGTGGCTTGGTGGGGTTAGAGTAGGGCATGCCAAGACCATATGGATATGCATCCCTCCCTCCAAGCTGCAGCGTAACACAACCCAACGCCAGGCGCTCATAAGACGCCCGATCTAAGTCTCATGGAACCTGATGGAGACACCTGTCATGGTACTGGGGCGAGGGGGCGACGATTAAATTAGAATTGCCCCTTGGAGGGGTCTTGGTTGTGGTTCAGTCTGCTGCTGCTGCTTTTCGGCCTGAACAACGGCCTACTCAGCGAAGCTTTGCGAGGATATTTGTACAACAGAGGAATGGGAGAATGAGGGACGAATCCACGCAAACTCGAAGCGACAACACCTAAATCCGTCAAATGACGGCCTGGAATTTCTCTGAAAGCACACACCTGAACAGTATCCAATTGTGCATCAAATGCACATTTTCATAAAATTTGTGATCATCTCTTGATTTTTTAAATCAAGAAATTCACACGCACAAAAAGGCAGCGCGCAGGAGCGGCTCCTAGCGAAGCGCCGGAAAATAAGGAATTAATAAGATTATAAATGTATGTTACGCATAATGACGAAAATGACGAAACACTCATAAATAAACAAACATGAAGATTCCACCCACACTGACAGAAAGAATTCAAGATTCAAGACCTCGAAAATGTACAGAAGGACTTCAATGAATCAGGTATAAAGCACAGGTGTGCTCGTCTCGTATGCAGCATGCACATTGCTCGTCTCGTGTCTCCGTGAACGTGCCTTGTAGCAGCGCTAACAAACGCTAGAGGGATAGATTAGAAGATTGCAGATGATTAGAGGTAAGTCCAGGGTGATTAGACATACACACATATGCATAGCGTCGTCTCTCAGTTGTGTTTCGCTTTTTCCCTCACCTTGCTTCACTCTCCAGCGGTGAGTAAGGTAGGTAAGCCCAGGTGGGGCCACCCCCTGGTGGAGTTCGTGATTGTGGGTAAGATTTGTAGGAAAAAGGGACGAATTGTACAAGGTTGTGAAGAGGTTGAAAACCTCGTGCATGCTCGTGCATTCACACACGCATCAAAGGGTAGGCCACGCGTGGTGCGCTCGGTACAACCCTTGTTTACGTTACCCAGGGGCTCCACCCCACGTTCTATAAGAGAACGGGTGGAGTTCCTTACGCTTGCTTGCTTGTACTGAGGTTTGAGGACAGCGTATTATAGGGCTACCTGAGAAGCGTATAATACGTGGAGGTAGTCTTGGTTCCTCAGCCGCAAACCTCAGTCATCTGCCTTTGCTTTACAGGTGGGAAGGTCAGGGTGATTGGTGCAGCAGAGATCCCCTTTTTTGCGCCCTGCTAAACAAGGGCGCTGATCACACAAACAAATAACTCCGCCTCTGCTTGTGGCAGGGCCAGGAGTCCGACTACATCGACATATGCGCTGTGCACGCCCCAAGAGCACTCCTTCCCTCCAAGCCCTAGCAGGGAAACGTGTTGTGGCGTCCCTGTTAGGCCACAGATGCTTAGTAGCTCTGTGTTCGCTTGCCATTTCACAGGTGAGCCGCCAGGGGTCGTGACTTTCCCTTCAACCCCACCCAGTAGAGCAGGCGTGTAGGAGTGGTAGTCCTGAGTGGGGGCTTGAGCCAATTGCAGAAGTTCTCGCCCACCAGGATGGTGCCACTGCAGAGTGCGTAGGACTTGTAGTGCGTGTGTCACTGTCCCACCCGTTTCCTGCAATTTTAGCGGGGTTGGTGGGCAGTGGCAGTGGTTAGGCTAGATTTTGGCCGTCGTAGCAAATAGGCCTTTTCAAGCCTTCATAGCTTTTGGCCACCCCTGCCCTGTAGTAGTCAGATAGGTAGGGAAAACAATACCTGGATTAGTATGCTGGGTATTCCACCAATGTTTTCCGCTAGCACAGAAACTGGGCGCTTAGGGGAGGAGAGACCCGGGGCGTACCCCGTGGCACCGGTAAGACATCCTCCAGGTTTAGCAAGCGTGCAGACTTGAATATAATTAGGACACCATTTCTGCAGCTTGCTCTCAGGACCTTAGGAATAGCACACTCAGACATACGCTTAGGCAGGTAAGGGTAAGGTTCAGTCCGAAGCTTTAGTCCGGAAAGTGTAAGGTTTTCGTGCAACCTATATTTTCGCTTTTTTCAGTCTATTTTCCTGATATATGTGTACAAACTGAAATCGGCTATCTCAGCACTGTTTTGGACAGTGTTGGTATCAGTCAATCAGGAATTTCTGTACTTTTACACTGATGGTGTTTTCACCATTTTCTGTACAATAAAACTGAGTTTGGGTCGGCGACGGCCAGTCCTGAGATCGCGCGCGCCGATCCAGAAATTGTCGATTTCTGACGATTTTTAAGATATTTCAATCAGTTTTATGGATAAGATTAATTCTATATCAGTTTTAGACATAAGCGGATGTTACGGCACTATCGCGACGCCGTTCCGTGCCAGTTTTTTTGGCGCAAGTATGCCATGTTCACGATTTTTTATAAAATCGTAGGTTGCTCAGATCCTGAAGTTACATGCACCAAATGACAGCCCATCAGTTGGGCTTTGCATGCATATGCTGATTGGGTTTCCAAACGCGTCGGTGCACCGGCACCACGCGTTGGGGGGGAGACCCGTGTTCATGTTGTAAATATGCATAGTTTTGGTCATATTTCATTGTTATATGTCCCCCTTTGTTCATATCTTCTTAGGACATGAAAGGGACCGTTTCGAAATCACTCCCGTGATTTCGTCGAACACGTAGTATGTTTCCGTCGCCTTTTGTGGTTGCATTTGGGGTGCATTTTTGGGTTATTTGAAGGAAAACTTGGATAAGTTTCAAGGAAAACAAGTTCAAAGTCATTCATTTCCAAAAATGAAAAGAATTTCGAAACGCCCTCAACGACGACGACGACGACGACGACGACGTTGAAGACGACGACCACGACGACGCAAACATCGGCGACGAGATCTATGGAGCAATTGGTAAACCCCAAAATCATGTTCAAGAAGGTCCTTGGTGCCTACACCATTTGAGGACCATTTGACTACTTTGAGCCCTCCTACAAGGACATTGACGACCAAGGAGACCTTCAGCATCGCGCTGGGACTGCGTAGCGCTGAAGAACAAGCTGCAGCGTGATTATCCCAATGGTGTGTGCGACTTGATATTTTTAAATTGATTACTCCAGTTGGGTGCCATGGACAAAGTGCCATGGACCTTTGGATGGTTCTCAAGATTGATTACTCCAGTTGGGTGCCATGGACAAAGTGCCATGGACCTTTGGATGGTTCTCAAGATTATATCATGATCATTGGTGAGTTCTCAACCTCCAGCAAGGACGACAGCGCTGCCCACATCCTGCAGATGACGAAGTGGTCAAATTGGAAGTCAAAAATATGAAGATTTCAGAAAAAAATAATTCATGGTATGGGCCAAGAAGATTGGTGACCAGAATTGTAATCATAATAACTATGGGCCATGAGAAATGGTCCTATTGGTTATTTCTGTATTATCTTATATGATCAGTGGATGATTTTACAAACTGTGAATTTTTCTGATTTGCTTTGTGTTGTCTTTGGTTTTAGGGTCAGGACATCTCAGAAGTGCATTTTTTTATTTTTTGTTTGTTCACTATTTTTTCCACTATTTTTTAATTTAAATTCTGTGCAGAGGTCATTTTTTTATGATTAATTTCTGTCCAGGATTGCAGAAATTTTACTGTGATTGAGCCTGGGGGTCAGAGGACCCTATGTGTGAGGCACTTGTGAGTGCCATGAGTGGTGTGTGTGTAGACATGTACATTACATGCGGGTACGGGAGCCCAGCGGTGCCTCCTAAAATCCCAGGTCCGGGATCAAAGCAAAAATCTGTGTTTTTTTATTGCTCCTCGGCTTATCTTCATAGATTCAGCCACAGAAGCACCCATTTTCTGTGGGTGTTTCTGAGCTTGGGAGGGGAGTGTTAACCCGTGGAGCAATTCAGTTGCGTGGTTAACACCCGACCCGAATGCTTTGCATTTTTCCCACCCAATTTTGTTGTTGCACTGCACCTTCCTTGTGCTTTTCAGCCTGAGATGTGTCTCAGGACTTGGGAGGGGAGTGTAAGGTTTTCGTGCAACCTATATTTTCGCTTTTTTCAGTCTATTTTCCTGATATATGTGTACAAACTGAAATCGGCTATCTCAGCACTGTTTTGGACAGTGTTGGTATCAGTCAATCAGGAATTTCTGTACGTTTACACTGATGGTGTTTGCACCATTTTCTGTACAATAAAACTGAGTTTGGGTCGGCGACGGCCAGTCCTGAGATCGCGCGCGCCGATCCAGAAATTGTCGATTTCTGACGATTTTTAAGATAATTCAATCAGTTTTATTGATAAGATTAATTCTACATCAGTGTTAGACATAAGCGGATGTTACGGCACTATCGCGACGCCGTTCCGTGCCAGTTTTTTTGGCGCAAGTATGCCATGTTCACGATTTTTTATAAAATCGTAGGTTGCTCAGATCCTGAAGTTACATGCACCAAATGACAGCCCATCAGTTGGGCTTTGCATGCATATGCTGATTGGGTTTCCAAACGCGTCGGTGCACCGGCACCACGCGTTGGGGGGAGACCCGTGTTCATGTTGTAAATATGCATTGTTTTGGTCATATTTCATTGTTATATGTCCCCCTTTGTTCATATCTTCTTAGGACATGAAAGGGACCGTTTCGAAATCACTCCCGTGATTTCGTCGAACACGTAGTATGTTTCCGTCGCCTTTTGTGGTTGCATTTGGGGAGCATTTTTGGGTTATTTGAAGGAAAACTTGGATAAGTTTCAAGGAAAACAAGTTCAAAGTCATTCATTTCCAAAAATGAAAAGGGTTAGGGTTAACCCGTGGAGCAATTCAGTTGCGTCGTTAACAGAAAGCAAGTGTCTCAGCGAGCCTTCCAACTCACCAAGGTTGTTCTGGGACAAGTAGAGCTGAGTTTAGGCGTCCCTCAGGTAGTACAAACGCAGAGAAGGGGTCCCAGCTGGCCTCTTCGACTCCAAACCCTTCCCAAAGGATGAGGAAGCGCCGACCCTAGCGATAGCGGTGGCGTAGGACAGACTTCACCAGGTAGAAGCCCTCCTTAGCCATCTCCTAGGCGTTCATGTCGGGGATTTCCCCTTCAACTTCTATAGGGCTGGCAGCCCCTTGTAGGTCTAGGGCGGTGATTTCCTCGTCTTTCAGCTCCCACTCCTCCCCACAGAGGTCTTCAGGGTCATAGTAGCGCTTCAGGTGCTGAGCAGCCGACACCAGGGTCCCCCCTAGACGGGGAAAACACCGCACTGTGATACGGTGCCCATCAACACATAGAATCTTGTAGGGTCCGAAGTAGGGGTCATCGCTGGTAGAGCGTGGCCAGGCGGATAGTTGGCTGTGGTGCACCAGCACCCAGTCCCCCTCTTGGTAGGTGGCGGGCACCCGGTGCTTGTTCTTCTTGTTCCACGGACACTCCCTCACTTACTGAAGCATAGCCTTGGCCTTGTCCAACTTCGCTTGTTGTTCTTGGACCCACTCACCCACAGAAGAATGGGTGTCCTCAGGATAGGGAGCGTGTAGGAACCACGCCGGGCGCCCTAGGAATAGCTCATGGGGCGAGTAGCCAGTCGCCGAACTCTCTTGGGAGTTCATCATCAAGGATATGACGGGGAGTAGTCTCACCCAGTCTCTGGTGCGTTCAGTTTTGTACCATATCCTTACATTCTCCTTGAGGACACGAATCTGCCGCTCACACAGGGGGTTGCTCGTGTGAGAGCAGGGGATCCCCGTAGACACCTGGACATTGAGGGATCTCAGGACCGCCTTGTACCAGCCGGTATCTGAGCGTACTCGTACGTCCTCATCGGAGTTGATCTCCTTGGGCGCCCCATAGACACAAAACCCCTCCTCCAAGAGTATCTTGATAGTCTCCTCCCCGGTAATGTGCTTGGTACATGGGAACACCCTGGTAAACCTGGTCAACCCACAGGTTACCACGAGGGCGAAGTCATAGCCCCCAAACTTAGGCATCTCCGTGTAGTCCACGTAGAGAACACTGTTAGCACAGTGAGGGATGGGCAGGGTTGAGTAGAGACCCCTGTCCCCGATATCCCCAGGTTTGCAGGATCTACACGGGCACTTGTCCACGATAGGCTGGAGGGTCTTACGCAGTTGGTCGTCAGTCCATGTAGTGTGGAACCACTGCTTGAATAGCCTCAATGTACGGTCAGCACCCACATGACCGCTGGACTCATGGGTCCACTTCAGCAGCGCTGGGACTTTGTCACTGGGTACCACGATGCGGTCCTCGTGCCAGAGGTAGCTCTCGTCCCTCTTCCACTGTTCTTGGTTGACCAGGAGGGGTTCAAGGCGTTTCTTCAGGCGCTTGTAGATATCCCCTAACTCCTTCAGGTACTCCGCTTGTTGGAGTCCATCTAGGGGGCGTATCATACTTAGGCGGCTCAAGTTGCATGGTCAAAAAGGAAGGAAAAGGTAGGAGAATGACAGGTTTCCAAAGGCATCAAAAAAAAGTTGTTTTGATGGATATTTTAAAACCGTCGCAAACAAGTATGGCGCAATAAATATTTCTATAAGAATGACGTGTCCCATGGGCAAGACAGGGAAAAGTATTGTTTGGTGACCATTCTTTGCGCGAGGCCTCGCGCAAAGACGTTCATTTGTGTCAGATTAATGTACTACAGCACGACGCATTAGGCGGGTTGTCGAAAATTGGAATCCTGTCGTATTTATACACGTAACTTAGTACCATTATCAGGATTGCGTGATAGAGATGGATCTATTAACGAATAAACTTCAACAATTGTGTACCCAAGAATCTTGAAAAGTATAAATGTTCCGGAACATACTGCAGTTTCAAGCGCCAGGCCTCGCGCATGGAACGGCGCATGAGAAACATTAAAGTTTCCGTGATCATTGCGCGAGGCCTCGCGCAATGGTGACGCGTTCCCGTGGGGGGCCTGGCCACGGGACGCTGCGGTGGACACGCACAAGCAAGCAGGCAGGCAAAGCACTGCGCTCACAGGGGCATCATCACGCTCGTGTCATGTGACAAAGCGTTTCAGGATCCTTACCACTCTGCAACGTGGGAACAAAAGTATGTACAGCAACACATCAGCATATGTACACATGGGGTGAAGACTGGACTGGGGTAAGGGCATCACAGGACAATAGACACTCAGTCCCAACTCATATCCCAATCCCAGGTCCGACCCTCTCAGTGGCTGGCAGGGGCGGGGGCTCAAACACAACCCATGCCCTGCCCAGTCCGGACCCTGAAACCCTGCCAATAGGAGAGGTGTCCCGCCCATCCACAGGTGAGTTCCTGGGAACCAAGGAGCTTCAAGGCCAACCGAGAATGGCTCCCCATGCTCCCTTAACGGCAGGTCCCAACTCCTCTCTGAGCCGGAGATAAGCCCCCGCCATTATCCCCCAGGAGTTGGTAGCTGAAAATGGGCTGTTTCAGCCCAAACTGATATTAGCTCAAAAATCCCCAAAATTGACCCCTGGTCCGGACCCGCCAGAGGTAGGGGCGAGGCAACTGACCCTATGCCCTTCGAGTACCAACTCTATGGAGCCCTCACCCAACCTGGTTCCCTCTAAGGTCGCGGCATCAGGGCACCACGGGTTCGTCAAATGGGGTCATGATGCCAAAATCACCAAGATTGGCGTCATTCCCACGGGTGATTCGCCCGGCCAGGGCAAGACCAATGGCTCACATGATAGGACACAGGACATAGGACCTATATCTGAGTGCACAACTTGGAATTAGGTCCGGGCTCGTTGTGGGCATAGAGATATGGGGCCGCCAATTGACCACACGGGGGGCTGAAATTGGGGTCCCAAAAGGGGGTCATTTTGGCTGCTCAAAATGAGCCAAAATTGGGGGTCCCCCCAATGGTATATCTCCTCGCCGGCTTGGAGATCGGATCCGCCATTCCATATGCGGTCCACAGGGAGTCCACCAGAGACTCAGATGTACTTGGCTCTCAAAGATCTCCATGCCACTCGGCGTGGTGATGACTCAAACTGGGTCCACAAATGCCAAAAAGGCAAAATCGGCCGTCTCGGGCGACCGTCCAGGGTAGGAAACCTCGGCGATATTGACGCGCCAAGCCTTGATTCATAACCCTTGATATCCCCTTTGGTCCCATGCCCTGGGTTATGGCTTGCTGTCACACTGGCTGCTTGCTGTTCATCGAGGGGATGAACACGCGGATGGGGCAGAAAGCAGCATGCGGTGCAACGGGGGAGATCATGGATCGCACCAAAAGTTGAATAACTCCGGATGAGCTGGAGGAGCAAATACGAAACTCAATGGCGTTCAACTCTTGGTCATATGCTACAATATTCGCGCTTTCCTTCTGGCTAGATCCTGTGCCCCATGGAGAGATGGTAATTCCAATATGGCATACAATGGCAAAAACAGCGAAATATGGCCAAAATGGCCCGCACTCATGATTCCATATCTCCATGGCCACGGCGAGGATCTTTTCAAGCAAAGATGCTAAAGACATATGGGACTTAGGTCCCAATATATGCCGCTTGCCAACCCTCATGGTCGCCTCTAGCTATTTTCCCCATTGGAGGGAAAATGACACACAAATGGGGCAGAATGGCAACATACCCCGAATTGGGTGACTCACAACTCTCCCTTGTAGAGGAGAGGCCACATGGGGAAACACCCCATTCGATGCGAGTTTATGTGCCCTCTCCGAATTGCCCTTACCCTTGGTCAAGTGGCGCACGCAACCTCGGGGGCGAAATCAGGGCGAGAAGGGGTTTGTGGCCATTCCGGGCAAAACGGCCAAAATTCACCCAAAAGTGGTCCCTCCAAATATCGTATCTCCGTATCACAAGAGAAAGGAGCCTCGGGCTTTTGCATGGATGCAAACCGAATCTTTCTTTCGCTTTTGCAGCAACGGTTGAGGTTCAAAGCATAATGAAAACTTTTCTAACACCTCAATCCTTGAAGCACACTATTTATGGGAAAAAGTGCATATATCGGCGATATTGGTTTGTACATATCTTTGGGTCATTGAGGAACAAAAATATGAGTAAACACGTTTGGAGTAGGCCCATAGTAGGTACCTTGAAACATGCACACTATGGTTAGATTGTCTCCGCCCACTCGTGTCATTAGTGCTTGCATATGAGCGCGTGTGCAACGAGGCAGTATGGCACGCGTGCTCACAAGGCGAAATTATATAAAATAGAAGACAAGGTTGTAAAAGTCAACCAAGCCATCCACGATGTCCTTCGTGGTCTCTACTTTACATATTGCCTTGGTTCGAGGCTCAACTCCCCATAGGCTTTGAGTACAAGCCTCGGGGGTTTGGCCATTTTGGCCTAATTTTCGACCAAAACTTGCCCTCTTTCGAAAATCGAGTTTTGGTACGCATTGAATTGCGTGGAGCCATCGTTGAGTTGGCTCGAAAAACGAAAATGGCCTAGGGCTTTTGGTCTTGTGAGCATTCTGTTCGGTTATTAACATTCATGCTCACGAGGCCACAAAGTTAGCGTTTGCGCACGCAAACGACTTGGGTTTGCGAAACCCATAGGCTGCCTAAAACATCGCCATTGCCCGCTTCCCTATACAAAGTGATATGCCCACGTGAAAGGGGCATGGATGAAAGGCATAGGGGGAGAAAGTAGGGTTCTGTCCAAACTCATGGTACTCGAGAACCATGAGTTCGAGCGATTGACGGAAAAGCTTGCGTGCTGATTTTCTCGAAGACACAACGGCGAAAAAATCTGGTGAACACACCAGATGAAAGTACATTAAAAACCTTCTAGATCCAGCCCTTAAGTTCTCTTAGAACCTCAAAGGTACTCGAGAAAAATCCCTCACAAAACTCGCCACGGAGAAGCGACGAAAGCGCACGAACAGGCGACATCAGGCGGCGATTTCACGACAATTAGAAATCGCGGGAGAAATCGGGTATTTCACCGATTTCCGACTGAAAATCGCCTAAGACAATAAAATTGTGGTAATTCTAAATCGATTTATTGGTTAGAAATCGGATTCCAGATTCCGCGGGTTAGAGAACAGGGATATCCCGCTGACAGTCGGTGTCAACGGCTTCCGCACGGGTGTGATGGCTCACAGGCCTCCGGGCCATGGGCCATAACGGGTGTGACGGCTCACAGGCCTCCGGGCCATGGGCCATAGGTTCTGGGTACCGCTTCACCCCCCTCCTTAGAGCAATCCCTGGGGGGGGCTCGATAACACCCAAGCATGGCAGCGGGTACCCAGGACCATCCCTTGAAGGGGGGGGGGTATCACATCCTCACTTCAGGCCGAATTGCGGGTTAGGCTGCCCATTACAACTCATGGTAAAACAGGTATGATGCTGTAGTTGTTAGTGATCAGAGGTATAGTATCTAGTATCAAGTCCCGGGTCCTGGCGGCGATTGTTCGGCATCCAAAGGACCCGTTAACCCATACCAGGCGCACCGGGTGCCGGCTGCGACGGTCACTACCTCAGTGGCAGTGGCATACACGGCCAACATAGGCGTCACACGACGACCGAGGTGGTCCCACAGGTCGAAAGCGACCACAAGGATCCATCGGGCTACCCCAGGCTTCCCAAGGCCGCAGTCTGGGGGAGAGTCCCCAGGGGTCCTTCCTTGGGCGCACCATCTCCATATCCATGACGCGAGTCCAGAGTGGTAAAGCCGAACGAGCTCCTCCATAAGGGATCGGGCATCAAGGCCGTCTTTTCCCTCGCCCCATTACCAGGAAGGCCATGCATGGGGGAGTCCCCATGCAGTCTGGGCGGAGGCGTCGACTCCTCAAACCACCTGTTTCCCAGGCAGACTGACCGAGGTCAGGACACCGGAGGTCGCCGACCGACTGCAAGTGCGTCTGCGAGTCGGTAGGCTCACACTGGGACTGACAGTGGCGGACCGCTGGGAGTGTAGTCAGGCAACTGGCTTCCCGCCTGGCGCCATCAGGATCTCAGCACATCACAGCCACTAGGGCACACAGTATCACGGGCACTCAAACAGAAGAATTTGTACTTAGGTACTGGTCCAGGCTGGACCTCATGTAAGAGCATGTACACGGTGACTCAGAGCGCTTCGTATTCCGATTCGCATCCCCTCGGGGGGGAAAAACAGTCCATAAGGCGCCGATGGGCTGATGATACGCAACATACAGATGCACATATCCTGGGGGGCAGAAAAGTAAGCAATAAACGGGGTAAATAGGCGTGTAAACACACTCTGGACAGAGCGCCAAACCACGCCCCGGTTAGGATAAGGCATATACATGAGGGTGGACAAGAAAACGCCTGAGTTCAGGCCATATATAGTCTGCAGACACACGTAGACTGGTCTGGATCCCGCAGGTGCCATGCGACCAGACCATACACCCAAAAATCGCAATGCCGATGACAGCGGCATCCGTTGCGCAACGACGTATGGGCTTCGAGGCCCTAAGAGCTCAGGAAATGTCAAGGTCAGTCGCCCTGCCTGGTTCCCCAACGATTCAGCAGGTGGGGAGTTACAAATGGGAAGAGAGGGGCCATCCTCCTCTGGATTCAGCAGGGGGGGGTATGTGGCCACTCTGATGGCAGGTCACCGAAAGATGGAAGAGAGCAAGCAAGTGAGGGACAACCCGTCGACCTAACAAGCGCTCAAACTGCATCAGGGGAGAGCTCAGGGCGGCGATCAGGCGCCCCTGGCTGCAATCGCCCGGGTGAGTGCTGCCAAGTCCGAGACATGGATCTTGGTCTTGTGCTTGCGGATGTAGTCCATGAAGGGGGTATTGACCCGCGGCACGAACGAGGAGACGGGTTCCCAGGTGTCGTGGGACGGCCCATAGCCTCGCCAACGAACCTTGCACTCGAGGCCTCCGGGTGCTGAGGCGTTCGGACGCTGGGCCAGGATTTTCTCGACGGTATAGTCGTCCTGCTGAGCATAGTCGAAGTCCGAGTCAGCCTCATGTGCAGCATAGTCCAGGGACACATGTTGGCCACGGAGGTCGGATTCCCGCACACGGAGTTGGATCTCGTGGCGCTCCCGGAACTGTCCGTGACCCACCTTGATGCGGTAGGTGTCCTCACCAATCCTGCGGACCACCTCTCCGGGTGTGAACCAGGTTTTCGTGCGGTGGGTGCCCGTAGGGCGGGGTCTGATCACCCACACCGGGTCTCCCACCCTGAACGTTTGCGCTGTTGAGCTCGGGGCGGACTTCTGACGCTCAGCATGCTCCTTCTCGAGCTGCTGGCGGATGTCCCGCGCCGTTGCCTCTTGCCGCGCAAAGAATTCCTTGGCGTCCATGGCCATACCATCACCAGACAAGGGAAGTCCCTGACCAAGGGGGTCCCTGTCGAACAGAATCTATCGAGGGGACAAACCACCCGGAGTGGGGGTGTCATGATGGGCCTTCAGAGCGGGCCACATATCCTCAAACCAGTCACGACGTGGATTGGTGATGTGAATCTTGCGCAACTTCTTGAACGGCTGCCGTCCAGCCACTTCAGCCCGGCCGTTAGACCGGCTGAGATAGGCGACGATCTTGGCATGACGTATTCCCATGAGGGAACACATAGCCTTGAACCAGCCACCAGTAAACTAGGGCCCTGGGTCACTGCAAATGGTGCGGGGGATGTCAAAGACGGTCAGCCAATGACGAATGATCATGACTGCCACTTCCTTGGCAAGCAACCCTTTTTTGCGTGCCGGAACGGCTACTACGTAGCCGCTGTGGCGATCCACACAAAGGACCACACAGTCAAAGGTCTCCTTGCCTATGTGAACTTCGGGCATGGAGAAGACGTCCACGGCCACGCTCTCCATGGGCTGGTCAGGCACCGGAGTCCATTGGGCTTCCCCCTTGACGTTCCGGTTATCGGGATTGCAGGCCTGACAGACCGAGCAACCCTTCCTGACCTTCTTGATGGCGGTATAGAGACCGATCTGGTCGATCTCGAACCGGCGCTGCATGTCCAGGTCTTGCTTCTTGACCCCTGGGTGCATCATATGGTGGTGCCAAGCTTCACATAGCTCGAGCACTCGGGACTCTGGGACCAGCAGGTTACCATTGCGGTAGAGCTTGCCATCCTCTTCAGTCAGCCCCTTTGGCCACTTCTGCCCGTCATCAGGGTCGGTCACAGCCCTATACTCGGCCGCAAAGCCCTCGGACTTCGCGTAGTCGTCGGTCCAGTTGTCCTGGAGGCAAGATTCAGGGAAGTGGTGCTTGTCGGACTCAGCTCCATCAGGGGCGAGTACTCTGACCGCTCTGCCCATCCTCGTTCCGAGGGGGGCATCCGCAGCCATGACGACGAAGCATTTAACACCCTCCTCCTGCATCAGGCGCTCCATTTCAATGATCCTCGTGGCCTCAGCGGTCTCAGCCTCATCGCCATGGGCAGACACGTCTGTCGTGCCCTTGCTGGCAGGATAGGCCCACCTACTAAGACAGTCTGCCACGGTGTTGTCCTTGCCAGGAATATACACAACCGTGAGGTCGAACTTGGCCAAGGTCTCATGCCATCTTACCCGTCGGGAGGCGGGACCAGAGGGGCTGTCCACGTGCTCCTTGTGCCACGACTGCAGACTCTGATGGTCGGTGCAGACGGTGACGGGATTGAGGGCTATGTACCGAGCCCATTTCCTGAGAGCCATGACGATGGCATACGCCTCTTTTTCTCGGGGCGTCCACGTCCGTCTCTGGCCTTCCGCCAGGACTCGGCTCCAGAAGGCCACTGGCACGTGCCTCCCATCGTCAAGCACTTATTCCAACACAGCGCCAACGGCGTAGTCGGAAGTGTCGGTGCGCAGGACGAACCCTCGGTCAGGATCCACGACGTGCAGACCCACTGCGGATAGCAGCGCCTGCTTCATCCCCTCAAAGGCACGGTCGGATTCATCATTCGAGACCAGAGCCTTCTTGGACCCCTTCTTGGTCTCCTCTCGGTTGTTCTTGAGCATGGTTGTCATGGGGGCTGCATACTCGGCATACATCTCGATCTACCCCGAGTAGTAGTTGCAGAACCCCAAGTACGCCCGTAGCTCAGAGACCGTTTTGGGCTTTTCCCAGTGCTCGATTGCAGCCACCTTGCCAGGTATGGGCTTCCGCTGCCCGTTCCCAACTACGTGGCCAGCAAAGACCACCTCGGTTACCGCAATGGTGGCCTTGTCACTGCTGCCCGTGAGTTTGTGCCGAACCAGAAGGTCCGGCACTCGAGTGACGTCCCTCTCATGTGCCTCCAGGAGCTCCTCATAGCTCATACTGGGGTCCCCGGACGCGATGATCACGTCGTCCAGGAAGGGGTCCGCACAGTCACGCACCCGCTCAAGCAAGTTCTCCAGCATCCGCTGAAAAGCCGCATTGCCGTTGGTAACGCCCATGGGCATCACCTTCCACTGAAGAGGTCCAAGTGGGGTGCTCATGGCTGTGCAGGCACGGGACTCCTCCGCCAGAGGCATCTGATGATAACCATGTTTCAGGTCAATCACCGTGAAGATCCTCCGCCGGTGTTGTTTTTGCAGCATGTCCTCAATGAGGGGCAGCGTATAGCTGTCATGCTGCGTTTGGGCGTTTAGGCCGCGGTAGTCGACCACGAGCCGCCACTCCCCGGCCACCTTCTTGGGGACGACGAAGCACGGAGAGGCCCACTCGGAGTGGCACGGCTCAAGCCAGCCTCTCTCGATGAAGTCCCGGAGGATCTTCTCCATGGCCTCCTTCCTCTCGCCCCGCAGGACGAACTCCCGGTGTCGATACACACGAGGGTCCTGCTTCAGTCGTATCTTGGCCTCGCCATACGGTCCACTTACCGGTGGGGGAAACACAGGTTTTCCGCTGAAGAAGGTTTCGCCATACTTCTGCTTCAGCCTGGCCCTCAATGCCTGGATCTTGGGGCAATCATCGGACTCCGCCTTGGCCTTTCCGGGCACCTGAACCACTGAGCTTACTTGAGGGGTAGCGACCCCACTCGGTTTCGGCTCAGGTGGTCTTCCCAGGTGGCCCAAAGGGCCATCTCTGGTCTTGCCTCGGAACAGGTCACCGTAGGTGGGTGGGTTCCCGCCGATTGGCTCGTCCTGGCTGGACATGTGGTCCAGCACCCTCTGTACGAAGGTGTCCCCATCATAGGAACCAGAGACGATTGAGTTCACTTCCCACCAGGCTTTGTCCTGGCCCTTGCCCTCACGCTGGCTTCCCCAGTCGTGAAAGGGCTGATCCATATACCCCTGAACCAGATCAAACTCCTCTTCAGTGAGGGGGTCCTCCAATTCTCCGATGTCAACAGGGGAAACCGCAAAGCATTGCCGCCAGGGCTCCGCTATGATGCGGTTGACACACACGAAGTCCGTGGTGTCGGCCTGTTCAAGCCCCCCATCCACATAGTGGAATTCCGTTGGCCATCTCTGGGGTGGCATGGGCTGTCCCTTAGCGTCCTGATAGACCCTCTCTCCAGCCGGTAGGACGACCTTGTTTAAGGTCATGTTGGTCAATGAGACCACCCAATGTCAGGTGCTCTCCTCCTGGGTGCATCCCATAGGAACAACCAGCACTGCCTTGGAGCGGTCCTTGCGAATCTTCGCTACCGCCCTTGGAATGTCCCATCGGGGGCAATGGATCCACATCAAACCCTGATGCGGACCCCAGTGCTTCTTCCACGCGGAGTCCTGGGCACCCCCCAAGCCCTCCGCCAGTGGCTCCAGGCCACCCACCCCCAGGCCTGGGCCGCCGGCGCCCCCTCCCCACCCCGCCCCTCCCGCCACCACCACACCAGGAAGGGGCAGGACAAGGGCAAGTGAAGGGCAAGGGGCACCAAGGAGCACTCAGGCAAGAGGGCACGGAGGGGCCCCAAGTGAGGGCAGGCACTCGCAGGGACAGGACGCCGGAAGTGACACCACATGGGGGCAGGAAACGACCCAAGAACCAGGAAGGGGCGGGAGCGGGGACCAAGACACGGAGGAAAAGGGCACCACGGCAGGCACCACGACCCACACCCAGGAAGGGCACACCACGACGGGGGGACCAGCGCCGCCACACCCACACCAAACACCCCAACACACACCACCGAAGCAAACATCGAACGCCATGCGGATCACACCAGCGCACACCCACCGGCCACCGGAAACCACACGGAGAATGGAGGGCACACCTACACGGGGAGAACGGGCCACACGCACAGAGGAAACGGCAGGGAACGCCGCCGCACGGCGCACCACCACGCCCTCACCGCCAGGCGACGACCCCGGCCACCACAAGGGCCACCTCACAGGCACCAGAAGGGGACGAAGGCACGGCTGCGGCACCCAGGACTAGGGACCGAAACCCCCAGAGGACACGGGACCAAGGCACGGGCCCCCAGGTAGGGCGACCCCACGGACCGTCACGCGATCGACCTACCCGACCCACCAGCCCGAGCGGCACGCCCAAGCCCCCACAGCACGGACCCAGCGAGACACCCACACCTAATCGCACCCCCCAGCCACCAGCCAGCCACACTCCGGCCCGCACTCCGCACCACGACACAGGCCAGGCTGACCTCCACTGACCCACCGCGGCACCACGCAAGACCACGGCACACCGCACCACAGCGCGCCACAGCACGGCGCGACGCGACGCGGCACAGAGCGGCACAACACGACACAACTGACCCTAACCTGAAGGACTAACCGAAGCCAGCCACCGCACACCCTGGAAGGCGCCGCGCCAGCACGCCACACACCAGCACCGCAGGCCACACACGGGGCCACAGCGCGCCTGGCGACAACGGTGGCAGACCACCCAGAAGATTACAGCCGGCACCGCAGAGGGGAAAGGACACCAACAACCCCAGCCCCCTAACCCAAAACCACAAGCAGCCACCTGGCGCAGCCGCCCAGCCGGCAGAGCCAGGACCTAACCCGGCAAGAAGGGGCGCCGAGCCCACCGTGTACATAGTCCACCCGACCCATGGGGCCGGAACGCGGCCAAACAGAACGCAACTGAAAACAGCAGCCCGGAAGACAACACTGAATGCAGGCCAGTGCGTGCGCCAGCCCAGGGAAGGCAGAGGGAGGAACAGGCAAGCCCCCCCCCCCAAAAAAAAAAGGAGGGGGGAGGGGGAAAAGGCACGAAAACAGCCCACAGCCGCCAAACCGCCCGCCAACACCACCAGAGGCGGCCAAACCCCCCCCCAGAAGGCACCGAAGACAGGACCCCCAAAGGGGCACAGGGGGACCACCCACCCAAAACCGGCAACACAAAGCCAGGAACAGCGGCCCACCGGGAAAAGGGACACCGAAAAAAAAAAAAAAGAGAGCCACCAGCCCAGCCCGAAAGAAAGGGGATGGAGGGACAGGGACCACAAAGCCCGGGACAGGAAAAAAAAAGAAAAAACAAAAGCGCAAAAAACACACCCCGACAACCCAGCCAAGAAGGGCTGGGCACAGCCGAGACCCGGGCCCAGCACACACGCCCACACCGCACGCCAGAACCGGAAACGGCGGGGGGCAAGCAGGGCGCCCACGAAACCACACACGTCCCATAAGCAGGCCGAGACCGAAGCCCAACCACGAACACCACAAACAGCCGACACTAGAGGGACAACACCACAAACCGTGCCCAAACACACCCACCCAAGACCCCAGCCAGGACTGGCGGGGTTAACAAAACCCACACCTAACCGCCAACCGGACCCAAACACAAACGCCGCACAACAGTAGGAAACCCAGTGCCCACAGCCCGGGCACTGAGGCAGCCCGTGCCATGCAGGTGACCCGGCCAAACGACATCCGGAGACCGGGGGTAAGGCTGCATCCTAAGGCCTGCGCTGCTTTGGGACTCGAGGCGGAGCGTGCGACACCCAAGCGGCTCGGAACCCTAGTACCAAGAACGTGCATGCATGCCTTGGGAACGGGATACGCCAGGAAGTCCGGTGAATCTCTAGGGTTCCGCCCAAAGGAGGGGACGTGCGCAAGCACGGGGGCACACCCTCCCGGCGAGACAAGCACGTCACGCTGGTGGCGATCAGCCCTCCCGGTGTTGCCCGGGGCCGCTTTGTTGGGGGCCAACAGTCAGGTCTAGCGGGAAGTAAGCCGCCTCCCCTCTGCACGCCCGGAGCCTCTTCCTGTTCGTCACAGGGGCGACGCCAGGGGGAACCATGGGGCGACTCTCCACGACCGAGTGCACCTACCTACCTACCTACTCACTTCCCACCAGGCTTTGTCCTGGCCCTTGCCCTCACGCTGGCTTCCCCGGTCGTGAAAGGGCTGATCCATATACCCCTGAACCAGATCCAACTCCTCTTCAGTGAGGGGGTCCTCCGATTCTCCGATGTCAACAGGGGAAACCGCAAAGCATTGCCGCCATGGCTCCGCTATGATGCGGTTGACACACACGAAGTCCGTGGTGTCGGCCTGTTCAAGCCCCCCATCCACATAGTGGAATTCCGTTGGCCATCTCTGGGGTGGCATGGGCTGTCCCTTAGCGTCCTGATAGACCCTCTCTCCAGCCGGTAGGACGACCTTGTTTAAGGTCATGTTGGTCAATGAGACCACCGAATGTCAGGTGCTCTCCTCCTCGGTGCATCCCATAGGAACAACCAGCACTGCCTTGGAGCGGTCCTTGCGAATCTTCGCTACCGCCCTTGGAATGTCCCATCGGGGGCAATGGATCCACATCTAGCCCTGATGCGGACCCCAGTGCTTCTTCCACGCGGAGTCCTGGGCGCTGCAGTACTTCTGACAAACCCGAAGATGGGCGGAGGTTCCTGAAGAGAACGCATCCAGGGCCAGATCCGAAGCTCCCAGGTCCGCAACCACTCGGCTCGCCACTTCCGGCATTACGCCGTACTCCTGGTTTGCTGGCCCGGTTGGCTCAGTGCCCAGCGCGGCCACTTCGAGCTGATTGCGTTCCGGGTGGATCCATTGGCATTCCACATGGTGCTCAGGTGACGAAAGCCACGAGAGCTGGTCGTCCTGGTACAGGGTCATGGAGGCCTGGGCCGGGAGAACGCCGGCGTCCGTCTCCATCATGAAGTCGTACCCAACGATCATGTCCCAGTCCATCTCGGCCTCGTAGAAGCGACCTTGCAGGAGGATTTCCTTGCCGAGGTCCGGGCGGCTCAGCTCACGGTGGTTCACGAACTGCAGCCCAATGGCCGCTTCCTTCGTGCCTCCCATCATGTACTGGCCGTTCGCCACCTTCAGCCTGACAGGTTACCGACTGTCGGTCAAACACTCTGGCGGAAGTAGGCCAGCCTTGACCAAGCTGACCTGAGCTCCCGTGTCGACCAACACGTCGAAGACCTTCTCCACTTCCCCGCATAAGGCACGGACCTTAAGGTGCAACTGCCGCTGACGCCTCACTCGGCGCACGGCGTGCAAGCTCAGGATCTCCGGCCGTTTCAGAAGCTCAACAAGCGACTGGTGCAGGTCGTGGACAATGGGCTCAAGCTGCCCATCTGCAGCATCCAGCTGCGGTCCGGGTGATCCTCCGATACTCTCGGATAGATCTTGAAGCACATCAAATACATTCTTGGTCGCGAAGGATGGACGGGTGCAAGGGCTCGTGCCTTCACTTGCCCTTACCCCGCCACCGCGACTGTCCTTCGCTTTGGGTGCCGGAGCGGGCCTTCCGCCCGCGGCAGTCCCTTTGTGCTTATCGACTCCCGACTGGGATGGTGTGGCGCTTCCGACGACACCATCCTGCGACGCGCTAGCTGGGGCCCTTGGCTGCAGGGGCTCCGCTAAGGGGCGTCGGTTGTGGTACTAGGGGTACTCTCCTCCGCATCAACCTCGTTGACACCCTCCTCTTTCCCCTTTTCCTACCCTTCTTGTCCTTGTCCTCGTTCTTGTCGTTCTCTTTGTTCTCCTTGTTCTTGTTGTCCGACCTGGGGACCCAGTTCCTCTTGATCTCCTGGATCTCCTTGGCCAACTCGGTCCCCACTGACATCAGCTTGGAGAGCTCGTCCTTGTCAACCTCCACTTTGGCCTCCCGGATACCCGCAGGTGCACGCTTCTTCGACCCGTGCACCTTCTTGTAGGCCTCCGTGTCGGCCTGGTGGATGGGGCATGTCCGGTGGTCATGGTTGAAGCCTTGCTTCCTCCCATAACACACCAAACAGCCCTGAGGGTGAGCTCGTATGAACTCCCCAAAGGACAGCGGAGGGTTGCCAATGCGGCGGGGGTCCTTCTTCTCCTTCTTCCTCGAACCCTGCTGCAGGGGCTTCCAGCTTTCCCGGTTACTCCCCGCGTTCTGGTTGTTGGCCACGAAGGCACAAACGGCCATCTCGGCGGGCTCATCGTCATCGTCATCGTCGACGAGAGCCTCATCGCCATCGGCTCCCGCTGGGTCCATGGCAGCTTCCTGCCAGGCCCCTCGCCAACGGAGTTGACGTCGCGGCCGCCAGGCCTCAACCCGCGGATGTGGTGGAGGTTCCGGTACTCCTTGAGTAATTCCTCTCCAACCCACTACAGGATCTCGTGGCAACTCATCCGCGCCGGGATGGCCTGCAGACGGATGGTCTGGCCGCTCAACTCACACTCATCAAGGCGTCACATCGCGGTCTTCTCGCGATCGCCCGTGACGGTGATGAGGAGGGCGTTCCGCAGGGAGTGCCGTTTGACATCCCGGGCCACGTTCTTCCTCGTCCAAGCCACCACGTTCCTATGATACTCCTTGGCGAGCATAATCTTGACCGTGTGGTTGGACTTGGCCCTCTTGGCTTCCTCCTTGGTGACTCTCTTGATCCATGCTTCCGGCAGCATGGAGAGCAGGCGGGCCTGCTCGTCATCCTCATTCCAGTCCTCCACGTTGCGGCGGAAGAGGGTGTATTGCCACCGGAAGTCCCGCCAATCCCGTAGGCGGATCTCCCGACCATCATGCTGAAGCTTGATGGACTTCCACCGCTTGGCAGCCACCTGCGGAGCGTCCACCCGCTCCTGCTCGTTGACCCACTTCTTGGCTTCCTTGAGGGTCTTGATTTTCCCCTCCTTGGTCGCCACGAAGTATAGCTCTTGGAGCACTTCCGGCAGGCGGTACCTGAACCGTTTGAAGACATATCTCTCCGCATCTGCGGGATCCATGTCCTCAGTGACGGTCACCCCCCAATCGTTCAGCATCTCCAAGAAGCGGTCCAGGTTGAGGGGGTTGCCAACGTACATGGGGGGCCTGATGTCCTTCAGGTCTTCCCACACGGCGGCATCCGCGGCCTTAGAGACCATGAACGCCGGCCGCGAGGTTGACCGAGGTTCCCATCGGCGTCCCCCACGAACTCCCACGGCCGCCACTTCCCTCTCCTCCACGGTATCCGTGTGGCTACGCCGTGGTTCCTCCATGTACGCTGAACCTAGATGTTCACGCCGTACTCCTTCCATGTATGCCTCCTCATCACGGCGCCGGCGGCTGCGTTCAGCGGCCCCCCGTTGTACACCACGCGGCGGGGTAATGCCGAACTCCTCCAGGTCCAGGTCCAGGTCCTCACCTCCGCCGACATCCCACTCCACGTCTCCCCCGGGGACCTCATCCCTGAGTCCACCATAACGTCCGCCAGCCATTGGGATTGGCTCCGGGGCTGTTGCGGGGCGTCGGGGGCGTACCGGTGTCCGCGGTGGAGCACAGCGGTTGTGGTACTCCGCCCTGAGCCACTCATCACGCCACTCCTCACTGCCACTGCCGGGCGGCACGCGCTCGCTGCGGCGGCCCGCGCTGTGGTGAGAGGGGGCGCTGAGAGAGGGGGCACTGGCGCTGGGGCGGCTCCTGGGGGCTCCGCCGGGGGCACCTGGTCTGCCTGGACCTGGTCCAGGTCCCCAGCCGTCGTCCGATGAGCCAGACTCGAGGGGTGGGTGGTCGCTGCCGACGCTCCCACGGCCTTCCAGCTCGTCCAACCTCTGCTGCAGGCCGTTGATGACCTTGTTCAGCAGCCTGGTCTCGCCCCTGGCGATGTCCAGCTCCCTCTGGGCAGCGGTGGCGACCTTGGCGATCTTGACCATCTCGATCTTGGCGATGTCCAACTCCTTCTGTGCGCCCGCGGCGACCCTGGCGATGCGAGTCATCTCGCCCTTGCCCGTGTCTACCTCGCGCTCGAGGGACTGGACCCTCCTGCGGAGGTGGACAATCCACCGCCAGGTGGCATCCGGGTCGCCGTTCCCTGGTGGGTCGTCGGGGTCCCCAGGGGGTCCTCCAGGAGGGCCTCCGCCGGGTCCGCCCGGACCAGGGGGTCCTTCCCCGCCCGGAGGTCCGCCTCCGGGGGGTCCACCTGGTGGGCGTCCTCCAGGGGGTCCTGATGGTCCTCCGCCAGGGGGTCCCGGTGGGCCTCCGCCGGGTCGCCTCGGTGGGTCCGAGGATGGGGGCTTCTTCGTGTAGTCGAAGTCCATGTCATCATCCTCGTCCATGGCGCCCCACCTGGGCGTCTCGGTCCCGCACGCGGAAGACTCCGAGCTCCGGTAGGGAGGAGGGAGATCCTCACTCGCACCCTCCGGCTCCATGGGGACGTCTCCACCTCCTCCGCCAGCCACTCTTCGGCGATGTCGGCGGCCTCGTTCATCCCTGTCGCTTGCGGTGAAGAAGGGGTCGGAGTCATGGGGGTGTCCGCCCGCTGGCCTCCGTGACCTCTCGGGGGTCTTTGCCTTACCCTTCCTCCGTCGGTAGGCAGTGGGGCCACTGCTCCCACTGCTGCCCGTGTCCACCTCCTCCGGATCCAGCGCCATCTTGGAGGAGGCGTCCCCTTCGAAAAGCTTTCGAAGGGTCTCCACCCGGGATCCTCCCGGGGGGGTCTCGCAGCGGAGCTTGGCCTCCGCCTCCGCCATTGCGGCGGCCGTGGCTGCGGCAGCTCGCCCTTCCGCCTCCTCCCGGGCACGAGCAGCCTCAGCTTCCCGGGTCTGCTGCAGCCGAGCCTTTCCAGCTTCCAACGCCGCCAGCTCCACCTCCGTCTTGGCCCTCTCCTCAGCGACCTTCCGTCACGCGGCCTCGATGGCGTCCTTCCTGGTGGCGTCCGCCTGGGCCTTGGCCGTTGCTTCGGCGTGGGCCCTTTTCTCCGCCCCCTTTTTTGCCCTCTCTTGGGCAACGGCCTCTTCCAGCGCCTTCACCTGGGCCTCCTATCAGGCAATGGCCTCCTGGGTCAGGCGGGCTTCCTCGGCGGCTGCCGCCACCTCACTCTTGACCTGGACAGTCGCTGCCTCATGGGCGGCTGCGTCCGTGAGTCCGGCCGCAATGGCTGCCACGGTCGAGGCGTGGAAGGCCATGCCTCTGCCCCAGTCGGTGGCCTCCTCATGGGCGATGCCGACGGCGCCCTTCCACGGCAGCGTTCTGCTGCGTGGCCCGTTGCCGGGCAACCCGAAGGTTGCAGGGCACCCCACAGGTGCGCTCACAGGCGCGCGCCACATCCCCTTGGTGGGGAGCGAGGCTGCTGCTGGAGCTGGCCTGGTCGGCCGGCATCCTCCCGCGGTGGGCTGACTTCACGTCGCTGCTGGGGCCTGACTTCCTCAGGTGCAGCGTACGGGGCTTGGCCTTGGCCTGCTTGGCGACTTCGAGGAAGTCGCCAAGGGTGGTGTGGCCGGGGTGGTGACCGCCACTGGCCCGTTGGGGGCTTGGGGCTGGGGTTCCGCCCTTGGCGCCTTGGGCGGCTTCGGCGGCCAGGGACTCCTGGAACTCCCGCCGCTTCCTGTCCCGCCTCCTGTCCCCGGCGGACCGCTTCTCCTTACCAGGAGACGCGCTGCTGCTGCTGCTGCCCTGCAGCGTGCGCTCGGTCCCCGGCTCCGGGAACTTCCTTTCGATCATGTCCCACATGGAGATGTTGATCGTGGCGCCCGACGGGTACTCGTTGGGCTTCTCGTCCTCCTCAATCCCGTCGGGGCGCAGCCCTTCGCCAGGCCTGTCTGGCCGGGTCCAGACCCTCCAGCGCTTCTGGCGGAAGCAGAAGGCAAACCCTTCCACCCGCAGCCAGTCTTCGACTGCCTGCAGGCGGTCGGGGCCCATGTCCTCGCGGAGCACGAAGCTCCCGGGCATGCCGCCTTCGCACTGGGGATGGCTGTGGCGATAGTGCTGGTCCCACACCAACCCACGCAGTAGGCGCACCGCATGGGGGTGGGGCCGCGGCCACGTCTTGCCCGCTTCTTGCCCGTTTACCATGGCAGCGGGGGGCGTACTTGGTCTTGAGGTCCTTGGTGGTGGTTGTTGAAGCGGTTGCTCCGGTGTGGTTGTGGAGGGGGCTGACGCGGCTGGGAGTGCGGCCGGTACTGGTCGGCTGATGGGACTCGCTGTTGTGGGAGTCCTGATCTGTCCACCTCCTTCAGGGTCGCGGCGCTTCCGTGGTCGCTCAGGGCGATGCTCTGGGCGGCGCTGCGGGCTCCGTGATGGTCTTGGAGTCCTCGGGGTTGGGGTGCTGCTCGTACCCCTCGAAGGCCCCGAGTGGCACGCGGGGGCTGGGTAACCCTGCGGCGGTGAAACGCTTTTGACGCGTTCCCGTGGGGGGCCTGGCCACGGGACGCTGCGGTGGACACGCACAAGCAAGCAGGCAGGCAAAGCACTGCGCTCACAGGGGCATCATCACGCTCGTGTCATGTGACAAAGCGTTTCAGGATCCTTGCCACTCTGCAACGTGGGAACAAAAATATGTACAGCAACACATCAGGATATGTACACATGGGGTTAAGACTGGACTGGGGTAAGGGCATCACAGGACAATAGACACTCAGTCCCAACTCATATCCCAATCCCAGGTCCGACCCTCTCAGTGGCTCGCAGGGGCGGGGGCTCAAACACAACCCATGCCCTGCCCAGTCCGGACCCAGAAACCCTGCCAATAGGGGAGGTGTCGCGCCCAGCCACAGGCGAGTTCCTCGAAACCAAGGGGCTTCAAGGCCAACCGACAGTCGCTCCCTATGCTCCCTCAACGGCAGGTCCCAACTCCTCTCTGAGCTGGAGATAGGGCCCCGCCATTATCCCCCAGGAGTTGGTAGCTGAAAATGGGCTGTTTCCGCCCAAACTGATATTGGCTCAAAAATCCCCAAAATTGACCCCTCGTCTGGACCCGCCAGAGGTAGGGGCGAGGCAACTGACCCTATGCCCTTCGAGTACGAGCTCCCTGGAGCCCTCAGCCAACCTGGTTCCCTCTGAGGTCCCGTCATCAGGGCACCACGGGTTCGTCAAGTGGGGTCATGATGCCAGAATAACCAAAATTGGCGTCATTCCCACGGGTGATTCGCCCGGCCAGGGCAAGGCCAATGGCTCACAGGATAGGAGACAGGACAGAGGATCCATATCTGAGTGCACAACTTGGAATTAGGTCCGGGCTCGTTGTGGGCAGAGAGATATGGGGCCGCCAATTGACCACACGGGGGGCTGAAATTGGGGTCCCAAAAGGGGGTCATTTTGGCTGCTCAAAATGAGCCAAAATTGGGGGTCCCCCCAATGGTATATCTCCTCGCCGGCTTGGAGATCGGATCCGCCATTCCATATGCGATCCGCAGAGAGTCCACCAGAGTCTCAGATGTACTTGGCTCTCAAACATCTCCATGCCACTCGGCGTGGTATTGACTCAAACTGGGTCCACAAATGCCAAAATGGCAAAATCGGCCGTCTCGGGCGACCGTCCGGGGTGGGAAACCTTGGCGATATTCACGCGCCAAGATTTGCTTCACAACCCTTGATATCCCCTTTGGTCCCATGCCCTGGGTTATGGCTTGCTGTCACACTGGCTGCTTGCTGTTCATCGAGGGCATGAACACGCGGATGGGGCAGAAAGCAGCATGCGGTGCAACGGGGGAGACCATGGATCACACCAAAAGTTGAAAAACTCCGGATGAGCCGGAGGAGCAAATACGGAACTCAATGGTGTTCAACCCTTGGTCATATGCTACAATATTCCCCCTTCCTTCCTGGCCAGATCCCGTTGCCCATGGAGATATGATAATTCCAATATGGCATTCAATGGCAAAAACAGCGAAATATGGCCAAAATGGCCCGCACTCATGATTTCATATCTCCATGGCCACGGCGAGGATCCTTTCAAGCAAAGATGCTATAGACATATGGGACTTAGGTCCCAATATATGCCGCTTGCCAACCCTCATGGTCACCTCTAGCTATTTTCCCCATTGGAGGGAAAATGACACACAAATGGGGCAGAATGGCAACATACCTGTAAGTGCGGCTAGCCCCATCTGCTCAGATTTTCAGACATTCCGCCCAGATTGGCTACATTTTGGTCATTTTCTTTGCTTCGGCGGAATCGCCGCCTCGCAGCTCAGTCTCAGGATATTTCCTATATATTTCTGATATGCCGGATTTGATTCCGCGGTCCATTTCCCGTAAATCCGCCGCGTTCCGCTATTTTAGCTGGAATAGCCATTTGCCGCTGACGCGCGCTCGCGGCCCAGATCGGCCAAACATTTTTACATAATTGGATTATTTAAATCTTTTCAGACAGTTTTGGACACTGAGATGTATTTAGAATAATCCGCATCAATTTTCTTCATAGACTGGGATTTTCTGCCGGATAACAATCAGCATGGACCTTGCTTCTGTTGTCGCTGCTCTCGCCTCCGTTGGTGTTCGAGTATCCGGTTCTACCCCCAATAACAACGTCCAGGGAGACTCCTCGCGTGCCTGCCCCACTGGTCTTGCCGGCCCCGAGCCCTCCGGCACCCTCAACGACCCAGGGCAGCACTTTCATGGTAGCAGAGGCTACCTGAATGTTGTTCCTTTGGTGTCCCAACCACAGCTAGCTCCCCAGTACGGCCCCGTAGACCCCGCCACCTCTGGAGACGTAACAATTACGCTGCCGTGGTGCTGTGCGAACGAGGCCTTGAGAGGAATGCCTTGCGCAAGCCCAAGCTGCCCAAGAAGGGCACAAATCAGCAGCTGTGGAGGCCCAGATTACCATCAAGATCCCAGTCGAAATTGGCCATCAAGCAGCTGGAATCTCCCAGCCTACGCCGATGGCAACGCTCCGGTGAAGCTTACGGACCTGGCAGGTACTAATACTCCTTACCAATGTCCACATTTTGAGACCATCGACGCCGACATTGACGACATTGAGATGGGTGGTCCAGGTGAGGTACCTACCTATAATCGACCAGCCTCTTGGGCACAATGGGACAACCATTTGTCTTCAGAAGTGACCCGTAACCTTGAGGCGCTTGAGGCCCTTTGTCTATTAGCCACGTCTAAGCTGATAGGACAAGAAAGAATCGCCTCTGATTTTTTTTTCGAATATTTTTTCCTCCTTCAAGAAGAAATTAATACCAGGATGTGGTGGCGTTCTCAAGAAGATGACTCTTTTGCCATTTTTTTGCAGATCTGGGAGGCAAGCCCTTTTCCGAAGGAGAAGACCAAGGCACCTGTTGCCGGGCCCTCCGCCCCTCATCCCTCTGTTTCCATCCGCGATGATCTAGCCGCCGCGGTTGAGGAAGGAATTTTAGAGGCAGCCAGGCAGGCAAGCCTGGAAATTAGGGCTGAAGGAGCTCCCCAAGTGGACTCCTGGCTGCGGACCACCGAGATTAGCGGTCCGACAGCCTGCTCAGGCCCTTCAGGGCACGGTATGTACTGTCCTGCCGACTGCTCTTGCAGATTCCAGCGAGACTCTGAGCTCCAATTGCTCAAAGATCAAATGCAACTCATCATTCAAACGCTGGGAATTAAAGATCTTTTCAAGACACACATGCGATCTGAGGGCGCATCATCGGTGGAACAAACAACAGAACCGTCGGAGGAGGCGACAGAAATTTTTTCAATTGCTCCTTCGGTGGACTCTAAGACCACCGATGCAAGGATCAGCAGGACTAAGCTAAAGGAAAGGGTTACAATCTCTCGATCTCAGAGTAGGACGGCGAAGGCTAGGACTGAGGCTCAGAATGCCAAGCGAACTGCCTCCCGTACTGCCCTTCCTGCTGCTGATTCCAATGCATTAGCTCAGATGTTGCTCGCCCAGACCCTCGCCGGAGCTGGTGTGGCTAATGATGCCGCCAAGGTGTCTGCCATTACGGCCGGTGTTGGGCTGGATTCACTTCTAAATCCTACTTCATTGCGACTTCGTCAGGTTGCCAAGCAACCGAAGTATAACGGGAACCCCAGACGTTGGCCTCAGTTCCAACGGGAATTTAAACTGTGGGTTAAGACTCAAAAACTCCAAGATGATCAGTTCCTGATGGCCCTCTTGGACTGCCTTGAGGGAGCGCCGGCCAACACTTGGCTCAGGACCTGGAGTGATCGTGAGGATTCAAGTTCCCCCCTTACCTTTGATGAGGTGTGGGAACAGTTGGAGGTACGTGGATCCCGGCTGCCAGAGGACCATTACCACCAGATGTTGCAGAATGTTCCTTCATTCTCGCGATTAATCTTGCACGAAGTGCAAGACAAGAGACAGCGCTTCTGGAATTTAGTGGAAGAATCTGAACATTCAGGCGAAAAACTTTCTAGTGCTGAGCTTAAAAATCTGATTTTTGACAAGATCCCCTCCGAAACTGCCGCCACCCTTCGGAATAAACAGTCCGAAGAAAAGGTCAAGACCTGGTGGGCGGAGGTCGATGGCTTCGATGCCTCGGCCAACAGGTTTTCCGTCAGGGAAGCACTTCAAAAGTGTTCCCCCACGTCGTTTACCAAGGTGAAATTCACTGAAAACACGTGGAAAATCAAATTTAATGAACACGAGGATCGGGACTTGTTTGTCCAAGTCCTCAACAAGGGAGTAAGTTTCCACGGCCATCGCCTGAAGGCCAGGAACTGGGTGTTTTCGTTCACCCCGCAGGAACTGTGGGAAGAGGTTGAGCGGCTCGCTGACGCCGCCAATCAAAATTTCCATGAGGGTCTTTGGGGAAACAAGAATACCCAGCAAAACACCCAAAATGGGGCCCAAAAGGGCAACAAAAAGGTGAATGACACCCGGAATGTCCAGGATCACTGTAGCATCTGCCTTCTTCTAGGTTCTACGAACAGAGCTAAGTCGCATTCTACTGGTAATCACCGATGGTCTGCTTACGATCACAAGGTGATTGGTGAAAATGTCAGTAATTCGCAGAATTCAGACAGGAATGACAGACAGGTGCATGGTGGAAAGGGGGGAAAGGGTAATCCGACCCCCTCCGGTGGAAACAAAAATACTGGAGGCCCTGGCGGGTCCCAAGGCAAAGGAAATCGGACTCCATCCGGCTCCGGTGGGCAGCCAAACGGCCAGACAAGTCCCAATGGCAACGCCGGAGGCGGAAATCGAAATCCAGGCCAAACCCCTCAATCCGGTACAAACAAAGGAAATGCTCCAGGATCACAGGGTAAAGGTAAGGGAAATCCTTCAGGAACCCCTTTCTCTGGTAAGGGCAGAGGGCGTGGCGACGGTGGTGGTCCATCATCCGGCAGCCGTGGCCGTGGACGTGGAAAGGGCAACCATCGTGTGGATCAGGTCTCAGGTGCAGATCAGGTGTCCGATGCGGATCGAGATTATGTCGAAAATGCCCTGAATCCAGCAGATGATCCGTTTCAAGATGAGTGGATCGACGAATCAGGGTGTGTTCACAACGTTAACGCAAACACTGGAGGTCAGAACGCCTAGGGGAGCCACGAAAATCGCCCCTCCCCAGGCGATTTCAGGCATGATCCCCAGATTCCAGATCGACCATTACTTGATGTAGGGTCGCTTGTCTCCTCTCCCCTGGATCCGGCAGCGGATCCTTCTGTTGTAGTGGACGAGGTTGGTGTACAGTCCAAGCACAGGGCCCGTCAGTTTGTCACAAAGCTGTGGGTCTCTGATTGCAAGGGAAATTTCCATCTCGCCACTTGTTTTTGTGACAATGGATCAGAGGTAAATCTCCAATCCAATTCATTCTTACCCGACGACTGCGTGTTTGAGTCGCCTCATCCTGTTACCCTCGAGGGAGTTTCTGGACATTCTCTCGCAGGTGGGCAACGCGGTTGTTATATATCAACTCATTTGGTCGCTCAAGACCTTTGGGAAGAGCAAACTGTGGAAGAAGTTGTCCTTAAGGATGACTACTTCTACCGTGCTGACATAAAGTATGACCTTTACTTGGGCCATCCTTGGCTTCGCAAGAACAGGGTAGCGCCCGTAGGTCATCGACGTTGTTTTTTGCTGGAGTCAGGTCCCTTGGAGCGTCCTGAATTTCGTTTTTTGCACGCAGGGTTTAAAAGTGCAGAAGAATTTTTGAAGCAAAAAGTTACATCAAAATTTGGCGAAGATGTCACCATTGCAGAGGTGAATGGGAGTGCCGATTACTCCCGAGAGTTAGAATGTCTTCGTAGGGACTCCCAGCCACGACGTCCTTCGCGCTGGCACTCTTCATCCTACAGAGTTGTCGACAAATGGCGCGATGCAATTTGTGAATATTTTCATGAACACCATTCCTTTTGGCCACAGTATGATGCCTTTGCTAACCGTATGAACAAGCGCTTTGACAAGCACTTTAGCGACGCTTGGACCCATAAATGGGACAAGAAGTTGTGGATTAATCCTCCGTTTCACTTAATCCAGCAGGTCATCCACAAAATCAAGCAAGATAAAACCCAGGCAATTTTAGTTGTGCCCTTGTGGGACGACAAGCCTTGGTTTCAGGAATTACAAGACATTTGTGTAGATTACATCGAACTTCCCAGGAAGATTAAGCTGTATGCCAGGGACGACACAGGTCCCCTGCCACAGCGGTCCTGGAGTTCGCTTGCATTCCTGGTGGATGGAAAGCTTTCTGACTCTAATCCTGCTGATTCTGGTAGTGATTCTTGTGTTGGGTCTGAATCTGAGGTTGAGCGTGGTACTGATGATGAATCTATTTTTTCTGATTTTTGTCCGTCAGATACCCAAGGTGATCCAACGTCCAATGGATCCGCCTCGTCTCCCTCTTCCCCAATACGATCGACATCGAAAAGAATCTTCAGTGCACGGGCGAAGAAAAATTCCAAATCGCGCCGCAAATTCAGAGTTTTTTATGAAAAACCCCCTGTGGAAGCTTTCATGGATCCTTTCGAGGAGCTGGATCACGAAGAGAATCTCTGGGATTTCGACACACGACCCACCTATCTTCAAGAGGCAGTTGATACGGACCTGTTTAGGGACATCCGTAAGAAGATTCTTCCTGCGAAAGCCGAAGAAGTCGCCAAAGTTTTTTCGACAGTAATTGCTGGTGATCAGGTGGACACTGAGTTGTGTTCCAAGTCAAGAGAAAAGATTTTTGAGGAACGGAAGGACACAACCCTTTCAGGAAAGTTGATCAAAGACCCCCCTGTCCGTGGGCAGTTCGGTGAAGCCTTCATCGAGCTTCGTGAAGGTTACAAGGCGAAGAAACAGCGTCCTTATGAGAACCATTGACATAAACATGAGATCCTCAGAAAAATCATTGAGAGAAATCTCAGGGAATTTGGTTGGCTTGAGGGTTGTATGACCAGCGAATGGTGCTGTGCACCCTTCACAGTCCCGAAGCCACCGCCTGCAGACCAGAACACTATTGATGGTTGGCGAATGGTTGTTGATTTTCGCAATCTCAACGCCGAAAGCAAGGCGGATTCACACCCCCTGCCCCTCATTGAGGAGGAAATCGCCAAGAGGGCAAGAGGTCGTTTGTTTTCTGTGCTGGATCTCCGTCACCGCTTTCACCAAATGCCGTTGAGGAAGGACAGCCGACCTCTCACCTGTATGTGCACGCCATGTGGCCCAGTCCAGTGGACCGTCATGCCCATGGGCCTGAAGAACGCCCCCTCATTTTTTCAAAGAATGATGGAGGATGTGCTTTTTACAGCCCATCCTGAGCTTCGTGCCTTCGTGAGTGTGTACATAGATGACATAATCATCGCGACGGAGGGGGAGGGACTGACCGAAGCCGAGCTGGTGGCCCTACATGAGAAGCAGCTGAACCAAGTTTTGGACATTCTTGACGCCAATCAGCTGATTTGTGGGCCAAAGAAGGGAAAATTATTTTTCAAAATCAGTCGAATTTTGTGGTTCTCTCCTAGAGAATGGCACCCGACGACCCAGTCCAGGGAAGCTCGTCGCTATTCAGAAGTGGAAGCGCCCTGAGACGATCACGGAGTTGAGAGGATTCCTGGGTTGTTGCAATTTTTACCACACTTTTGTGCCGAATTATGCCAAATTTGCTGCCCCCCTCACTGAATTATTGAAGGTAGGGAGAGATGCAGGCAAGGCAGGTTCAAAGGTTCGTGTCAAGTGGACTGACGAGTGCGAGGAGGCCTTCCATCACTTGAAGGCGGCCCTCTGTGAAGTCGCCACGTTGCATGTGCCCCAATTTGACCGACCCTTCTACATTAGAACTGACGCTTCTAGGTACGCGATCGGAGCTGTCCTTAAACAGGTTGATGAAGCCACCGGTGATCATTACCCTCTTGCATTTTGGTCTCGGAAGCTAGCCCCACGCCAAATGCAATGGTCGCCGCGTGAGCAAGAAACCTACGCCATAATCTGTGCTTTAAAAAAGTACCAATCGTGGGTTGGCACCAATCGAGTCGAGGTCCTGACGGATCATCGATCTCTGGAGTATTGGGCCACCGAACACATTGATACTGTCGCGAGCCCAGCTGGTCGACGGGCCAGATGGCACGAATTTCTCAGTCTGTTTGACCTCCATGTGTCGTATTTGCCTGGAAAACACAACACGGTAGCGGATGCTCTGAGCCGATGGGCTTACCCCGCCTCAGAGGGGCTGCAAAGTACCAACATCCATGGTACGGAGCAGGACCGCCATGTAATAATCGAATGGGATCAAGAAGAAAAGAAACTCATTCGACGTGCATGCATGCAATGCGCTGTTGAACAGCACGCAGTACCGTGCCATGACATCACGGCCATCTCAGATCCGGCGCATGCTCATGAGATCTGCACCAAAACACTGAAAGTTGTGGAAAAAGTCACCGATCCCTCCTCAGGGAGTGCGAAATGGTTTGACTATACCCGACGAGTAAGTCGATTTCGGTTGATCCAGGGCATTAAGCGTCGAGATCCGGCCAAAACTCCACCCCTGCCTAAAGATTCCCTGATCATCCGTGACTGGACGTCCGATTATCTGCAGGATCCCATGTTTAAAGAGGTCTTTGGAAATCTCAAATCCAAAGATGCTCACAAGGATGGGATTTTTCCTGAGTACTCGTTGGATGGGGGGAAACTGTGGATGGAGGGTAAATTGTGCGTACCAGACGCCCTGGCCCCCCGAGTGTTAAACTGGTGGCATAAATGGGAGTCCCCCCACGCACATGGCCGTCGACTGTGGTCGATGATTAAACATAGGTTGTTTGGCTCACGGCTATATACTCATTGCATGAAAGTAGCCGCCGGATGTGCCCAATGTGCTGTCTCGACGCCCCCCAGCGCGAAGAAGCACGGCCATCTGAGGCCTCATCCTATTCCGGAGCGCCTCTTTAACAGAGTCACCAGCGATTTCTTCTACCTTGGTGAGCTCGATGACGAAGAGTGCCATTGGACAAATAAAAAAGTCAATGGTGTGCTCCTCATTCAGTGCCGTCATTCCGGCTACATTCAAGTGTTGCCTTGCAACATTGAGTCGATGACTGGCAAGGCTGCCGCCAAATGGTGCGCGCAGACCTGGATGGGAGGTTGGGACGTCCCATCCGAGGTGGTGACGGATTCAGGCAAAGAGTACACCTCCGAATGGTGGAGGGAATTATGTGCTCGCCTTGGAATCCACCACCTCAGGTGTGAAATCCACTCGCATCGAGCGCTGCCTGGTGAAAGAGCCGGCCGCTCAATAATAAATATGCTTCGTAAGGAGCTCGCGAGTGAAAAGGATTTCCATTGGATGGAAGTTCTCTTCGCATTGCTTCGCCGTTACCACAACACGCCTTTGTATCATGGCCTTTCTCCAAATGAAATTGTCTTTGGACAAAAGAAGTGTTGGTGGAACATGCCGTTGAATAATCCTCGCCCCTGTAAGGATGCTTCGTTGTTTTTGGACGACGTCCAACGAGCAGATAAAACTGTCTCGAAATTAATCGAGAAGCATCAAGCTGACTGGCTTTGGGTTCAGAATCAAGGTCGAAAAAACCCCCACAATTTTGAAGTCGATGATCGAGTTTGGCTTCGAAAATCGGAAACCACCCTGAACGGAGATGACAAGCTTCTTCCCTTGTGGGAGGGGCCATTCGCTGTTACAGCGCGTCTTGGTGAGAACAGGTGGAGGATTCGTGTGGATGTCAGCAGGGAAATTGACGTTTCGGGCGATCGCCTCAAGAGAGAGATCCCCTCCCCCAAGGATCGGGTTAAACCCCTTTTTTGGACTGCGAAACATTTGTCTGATCGGGTCATTGAAGGGGGAAAGTACGAACTCAAGAGGATTGTTGAAGCAAGACGTGACGCCAAGGGCGAATGGAAATTTCTGTGTGAGTGGAGGGGCTTTGATTCCAGTCACAACAACTGGGAACCAGCCCAATCTTTTGTCCATGGATACACCAAGGGGTTCATCGACTTCCTGAAGAAGCTACCCGAAATTGGAGTACTCCTGACAGACTGTCTGTCGAAACCAGACAGACAAGTGGAGAGCGACGGAAAACGACCTGTGGTGAATCGAGATCCAGCCTTTTACGGCCCTCAGCAGCCACATTCCAGGGCTGATCCGTCGATCCCCCCTCCTGCGGTCAGGCCAGCCCAGGAGCCAAATGAGGACCAAGCTTCGAGTTCGGCCGCTGATTTGCAGCGCCCAAGCCGTACGAGGGCCAGGCCAGACAGGTTGGTGGTCACATGTATTCGTGCTTGGCCGAATTGAGGAAGCCATCCCACCACATTCTGCTCAATCCACTGTTCATTCATTCTGTTTATGTCATGATGTGGAGAACTGCGAATGTTTGATAATTTGACGTCAATCAATCAATTTTTCTTTGGTCTCCGTTCGGTAGCGTATCGAAAGTCGAAAACCGAAAGCCACGGAGTGTGCTGCCGTGTTCAGAAAAAACCAAACTCAGGCTTAATTCAGGCAGAATCGGGGTAATCTTGTCTCTGTTGGTCTGTGCATCTTTGGAATTTGGCTACTCGTGCAGATGGAAGCAAATGTACATAATCAAAACGCTGGCCAGCGACATTCACCCCTACAGGCACCCCCTGTAGTACTGGCTGCACCAGATGCGACGCCAGGAACTCAGATCTTACCTTCATTTGCCGTGATGCGAAAGCCAAAGTCCAGATTCAGATCCAGGATCCTGAAATTTACCTTGAATTTCTCAGGTTTGTCCATCATTCTGCCACTGTTGTACGAAACCAAGACGTCAATTGTTCAGACAACCTTCACATAGGAGCTCTAGGGACTTCTAACAGCAACCTCTGAAGTCCGTAAGCTTCGTTGTATTTTTGGCACACGCCAATGTGAGCTCAATCCGACCTGAAACTGTCGAAAATGGTGAATCCAAGTGTCTTGTGGGACTCCATCGAAAGATTGGCCTTGTCCAAGTCGATTGACACCACCGCCATTGTAAATTCGGTGTCTCTCGGTTATATACTGTCAGTAAAGCGCCTTCAGCGAACCTTCGGCGCGTTACATGCCAAGGATCCAGGGCCAGCATGTCCCATCATGATGCATCATCACATGATCCACATTTTCAATGAATCTGTTGGATGCTCGCGAATCAACGTGCCGGAAAGCACAATTGAGCTGAATAAACGACAGTATATATTGACTTTAGTCTAAACGAAAGTGTTAGTAGTTTCAGTTCTAGACATTCTGCTTCATTTCACCTTCATCTTAAGGAATTTGCTGATTTTAGGACAATTCAGATTGATTTCCTTGTCATCTCCGCACATTCCTCGAAGATCTGTTTAGATCTAAGTGAACAGAAAGACATCTTTACCTTCTGTGGTTCACTTAGGGTCTACAGACTACAATTGTAATTGTTTACCCTCTCTGTGATTGCTTAATCTCCTTCATCTCAACTCAGATTGACTCTCAATTTTGTGATCATCCACCAGATGCGCCAAATCTGAAGCACATGCTGCACTTTTCAGAACGAGAAAAGCGGGAATAACACGATGTAGAGTTCGGCGAGGACACCGTAGCGTGCCCGCGACAGCGAAACTGTGCCAGAGCGCTGAGATGTCACTCCAATTCTTGATCCCCCCACTCAATCCACCAATAATCTACCTCATTCTCAACCAATGCATGGTTTGGTATCGATTCTTGATACGTTTACATGCTTTTTAGCCCTTAACCTAATGTTTTACTGCACGGAGGACTGTTCGTCACTTCTCATTCTGTCTCATTTCAGGTTCATCCATCCTGATTCAGTGCCAATTCAGCCCAAATCAGGTCAGATCAAGCAGATTTCGCCCCATCGAGGCTACATTTCTTTTTTTTTCTGGGACTTACCCGCACTACGTTCTTCGTTGACGTAGCGACACACCCCAGTGTGTTTTTGGAGGGGGAGTGTAAGTGCGGCTAGCCCCATCTGCTCAGATTTTCAGACATTCTGCCCAGATTGGCTACATTTTGGTCATTTTCTTTGCTTCGGCGGAATCGCCGCCTCGCAGCTCAGTCTCAGGATATTTCCTATATATTTCTGATATCCCGGATTTGATTCCGCGGTCCATTTCCCGTAAATCCGCCGCGTTCCGCTATTTTAGCTGGAATAGCCATTTGCCGCTGACGCGCGCTCGCGGCCCAGATCGGCCAAACATTTTTACATAATTGGATTATTTAAATCTTTTCAGACAGTTTTGGACACTCAGATGTATTTAGAATAATCCGCATCAATTTTCTTCATAGACTGGGATTTTCTGCCGGATAACAATCAGCATGGACCTTGCTTCTGTTGTCGCTGCTCTCGCCTCCGTTGGTGTTCGAGTATCCGGTTCTACCCCCAATAACAACGTCCAGGGAGACTCCTCGCGTGCCTGCCCCACTGGTCTTGCCGGCCCCGAGCCCTCCGGCACCCTCAACGACCCAGGGCAGCACTTTCAATACCCCAAATTTGGTGACTCAAAACCCTCTCTTCGAGAGGAGTGGCCACATGGGGAAACACCCCATTCGATGCGAGTTTATGTGCCCTCTCCGAATTGCCCTTACCCTTGGTCAAGTGGCGCACGCAACCTCGGGGGCGAAATCAGGGCGAGAAGGGGTTTGTGGCCATTCTGGGAAAAACGGCCAAAATTCACCCAAAAGTGGTCCCTCCAAATATCGTATCTCCGTATCACAAGAGAAAGGAGCCTCGGGCTTTTGCATGGATGCAAACTGAAGCTTTGCTTCCCTTTTGCAACAAGGAATGAGGTTCAAAGCATAATGAAAACATTTTTAACACCTCAATCCTTGAAGCACACTATTTATGCGAAAAAGTGCATACATCGGCGATATTGGTTTGTACATATCTTTGGGTCATTGAGGAACAAAAATATGAGTAAACACGTTTGGAGTAGGCCCATAGTAGGTGCCTTGAAACATGCACACTATGGTTAGATTGTCTCCGCCCACTCGTGTCATTAGTGCTTGCATATGAGCGCGTGTGCAACGAGGCAGTATGGCACGCGTGCTCACAAGGCGAAATTTTATAAAAAAGAAGACAAGGTTGTAAAAATCAACCAAGCCATCCACGATGTCCTTCGTTGTCTCTACTTTACATATTGCTTTGGTTCGAGGCTCAACTCCCCATAGGCTTTGAGTACAAGCCTCGGGGGTTTTGCCATTTTGGCCTAATTTTCGACCAAAACTTGTCCTCTTTCGAAAAAAGAGTTTTGGTACGCATTGAATTGCGTGGAGCCATCGTTGAGTTGGCTCGAAAAACGAAAATGGCCTAGGTCTTTTGGTCTTGTGAGCATTGTGTTCGGTTATTAACATTAATGCTCACGAGGCCACAAAGTTAGCGTTTGCGCACGCAAACGACTTGGGTTTGCGAAACCCATAGGCTGCCTAAAACATCGCCATTGCCCGCTTCCCTATACAAAGTGATATGCCCACCTGAAAGGGGCATGGATGAAAGGCATAGGGGGAGAAAGTAGGGTTCTGTCCAAACTCATGGTACTCGAGAACCATGAGTTCGAGCGATTGACGGAAAAGCTTGCGCGCTGATTTTCTCGAAGACGCAACGGCGAAAAATTCTGGTGAACACACCAGATGAAAGTACATTAAAAACCCTCTAGATGCAGCCCTTAAGTTCTCTTAGAACCTCAAAGGTACTCGAGAAAAATCCCTCACAAAACTCGCCACGGAGAAGCGACGAAAGCGCGCGAACAGGCGACATCAGGCGGCGATTTCACGACAATTAGAAATCGCGGTAGAAATCGGGTATTTCACCGATTTCCGACTGAAAATCGCCTAAGACAATAAAATTATGGTAATTCTAAATCGATTTATTGGTTAGAAATCGGATTCCAGATTCCGCGGGTTAGAGAACAGGGATATCCCGCTGACAGTCGGTGTCAACGGCTTCCGCACGGGTGTGATGGCTCACAGGCCTCCGGGCCCTGGGCCATAACGGGTGTGACGGCTCACAGGCCTCCGGGCCATGGGCCATAGGTTCTGGGTACCGCTTCAATGGATCTCATAAGCGCTTATAGAAACCGAAAATGGAACAGATCCACCAACTACACAGCATGTGCATTCCCTGAATGCGGCGCTGCTGCATGGGCGGCCACACAGGTCCCGCCGGCATCTCCAGTTTTCATACTGTGGTCACCGCTGGCTTCACTGCCCAACAGCGATGGTAGCGCGCCGCAACTGGCTACCGCAATCAGGATTAACTAGTCAAATCTGGGATCACCAGACAGCTACAGTTAACCAAAAATGGTGCATGCGACAAGCGAATAACAGAATAATTGGTAGCGCGAAAATTGTGTGACAGGTTGATATTTGAAATCAAGAAAGTTTTTCAAACAGCGATCTTTACATAGATACAGGTACGCAATTATTCTTCACAGCAACAATGCCCCTGCGAAAAGAGGTGGACCTTGAGAAGACAGTGGCCGCAGCATCTGGAGTTTTCCGCGATGTCTGCCCAGAGGAAGCGCCGTACCACACGGCAGAAGAACTGTGGGAAGGGCTAAAACAGGGGGACGAGGGCGCGCGATTGTTGTTTGTGTTTTTTCTGCGTCTGCGCAAAAATGAACGGACACGTTGCATCGTTGAGAAGGCGATTGCGGCAGAAGGCAAGAGATGGGTTGGTGTTTTGATGGAGGAGGCCTGGCGCCTTTAGTTGCTGATGCGCCACCGCGCAGTTCCATACCAGGGGAAAACCAAAGTCAGTTGTTGCGGTAGAGGGAAGTAGGGCGCAACGTCGCATTTTAGCAAGGTCAGGTCTGGCGCGATACAGATCTTGCGTGATCTAGGATTTGCAAGCACGCGACCTGTTGTTCGAAACATTAGGGCGCCGCTTGACATTATTCGCCCTGTACCTGCCAAGAGACCACAGTGGCGACCCCTTTGTGTAAGCCAAGAAAAGGTGAGCGGCAACGTCTCGCTGCTTAATCTATTGCAATTCACTAGGGACTTGGCGCAGCACACTCAACCAGTCGTGCCTGTTTTATGTGATGAGAACATCCATTACCGCATTTGTAAGATGATGTACGGTGAAAAAACAACGGGTTGGAATATCCGGCTTTTCTTGCGGTCACACCCTATATTGTATGGTTTCTGGCAAGCGTACAAGTTTTGCGTTACACAAACATTTCGCTCATTTTGGCCGATCATGACTTTCTTCTGTAAAGGTTTGTTGCGCAGCGGTGACACAGTCCCCTGTTTTCCCAAGCTGATCACAATGGAGATAACTGTTGGCGCACTGCTGTTGGGTATGGGCCCCCACATACGGCGCCTTAACAGAAAATGTCATTCCCTTGGGCTGGCACGTCCTGTAAATCGGCAAAGACGCCTCCGTTACGCTGTGTGTAAGGCCATACAGGTTCTGTTAACACAATACTGTCCTATGTTACTATACCTAGGTCACCTCGTTAGACAGTGCAATTGGGCCGGGGAGACGGCCAACACGGGTGTTTTTGCTTCTGAGGGATTGCAGATTGTTATGTGTCTGTTAGACTGTTTGAACAGGGGGGACACACTTTTAAAATACGAACGCACTGTTGCAACTGCGCTATTGTGCCACACTGCATGGCACACAGCAATGCCTGGACAGGCTTTTGCCGAGGAGTTTTGTGAAAGTCTGCTTTCCAGCCTTGTGACGAAGAAGGGCCAAAACAGAGGTGCAGTAACCATTGAAGATGTTGACGATCTGTATCATCTCATCATCATCCGAAAGAAGGTCACAGGGTGAACGTCTGCAAAATCCCCAATTTCTTTGTCAATTCCGTGCGTCAACTGTTAACTGCTTACTTGAACGCAGAGCGTGTATATGTGCCTTGGGTTAGGTGGTGTGCTGAGCCTACTTGTACAATTCAGGCGCATTGGCCACGCAGGGGTGTACCTAACTTTCCACCGTCTCTTCTAATTCCAAAGGGTTCTAACCACTACAAACAAGTCCTTGTGTCTGTGTTGTTGGTGCTAACGCAGCAGGGGCCGCTTAAGGCTGGTTTTAAGCGAAAACTGTCGGAGCTGATCCCCCAACGCAGTGTGTTGGAGGAACAGAGAGAGGCCGACACGCTGCGAAACGTTCGAAGAAGATTGGAGAACATGCAGTGATGCGCAAGGCCTCGCGCGAACAGCATGAAACAACAGGTTAGTACACCCCCTCTCTTGCGCGAGGCCTCGCGCAAGGTTAACAGTCAGAAACAGTGCCGAGCCCCTTCAGTTTTGCATTCTCAACCATACTGTACTCGTATTCGCTAAAAGCGCCTCACATATGCATTACCGACGACCATTTTAACCCCTTTCAATGTTATGTTTCCTTCAATACAGGCTTTCTCCTTATCGCAGAATGGCAAGCCCCGCCATAAAAACAGCCGAGGAACGAGAAGATACTGACTATGACCCTGGTGAAGCGGTACCCAGAACCCCATGGCTAGGTTACGGCATACAACCGGTCTCCGGTCCACTAACCCCAAGTACCTAAGGGAAGACCGGTCTCCGGTCCACCCACCCCATGTACGGAAGGCGCCCGTTGACGCCCGGTGCGAGCCCAGCGGGAGCGTGTTCCGTGCCGTAAAGCCCCGCATCGGCAACCGATGCACCGCCAGCGGAGATTTATATATCAGAATATCAGGAATCAACAGGGTTTTACTTTCATATTGTTTCCGTCAATTTTTACGCTTCCGTTCTGATATTCACTGTTTTGACTGCTGGCGGTTAGATCGCGACTTTACCGTAACCGCCAGTTTAACTGTTTATAATGGAAATTTTAACGCTATCCGTGACGAAGGCTCTAAAGTCTTCAGGAATTGCGTTGATGCATCCGCAATTTTCACATTCTACACTCGCAACCTTAATCCGAATTTTTCAGGATGTCGAAATCGGATTTTCGACTTCGACATCCCCGCACTTGATTTGACCTCTTTCGAGTGGACCTACGTGCTTCCCTATGCACGAATCAACTTTCCTTTTATCCTGCCCTCCATTTGTCTTAAAGATATGGGCAAAACAAAGTTGATTCGTGAGGCCACTTGTGAAGGTCATATCTCGTGTTGCTTGTGAGGAATGACAATAAGGAAACGTGGGATGTATTCACAATACTCCTGACGTAATTTAGGAAGCATCATATGCCTTGCGTCTCCACACGTGCGCGCTAGTGTAATGGATCATGGTCAAGAGGGTAGAGTTTGCGTTACAACTCATTGGCCATGATATTGCGTGCGTTAAGATAACTTTCGAGTGTAGCGCGCAAGTGTTGGTGTTGCATAGGAACTCTCCTTGAGTTCCTATGAGCGATTGACACAAAGTTATGCCCTTGGACGGGCATGACATATCGTGGGGGGAACTACCTTTTTGGGCAATATGGAGTATGTGCCTTGTGTTGTGTTGCGTGCCCATTTGGCGGGTCCATCGCTCCAAGCCAAACCCGCCAATGGACCTCATATTGTGCAAGCCCCTTCTCCATACTCTCTACAATCAATTGCAAGCCTAACCTTCGTGAAGGGAAGCTTGTGTGGCGATCCCGAAGCGATGCGTTGGGAGCAAGGTGTGTGTTTTGCAATTTTCCATATTTTCATGTGCCCACTTGGGAAGTAGCGCTCGTAACCTTTCAAAGCGCCCCAAGTGGAGCACATATGTGGAATCGAAGGTCATTGGTGTCAAGTCATTGTGTTTAGAAGGATTAGTTGATTGCATGATCCAATCCGAAGATATTATAATATAATTGTGCGCCTTTCAAGGCACTTTTGTGTGTCTTTGTGCCAATTTTGCCGTTTTTGGCCCGTCATGATGTCAAGTGGCGACCGTGTATCTCAACGTTGCGCTCAATTGACATCATGACCCAAGTATGCTATGAGGGTACATACTTCGGTGCCCAACATATCTTGGACCCGGCGGAAAACTCGTCGTGGACTTGGCATACCGTGGCCGCCATGTTGGCAATTTGGGACTATCCCAAATCATGGGCTCACTTGGCGACCCTGCCATTCCCAATACCGGAGGAGTTGGGCGACGCCCAAAAGATATGTTGGACACATATGACTTGATACCAATCCTATGGCACACTCCGGTCCAAGTCGAGCATGTGCCTCATTTGCCCCAAACCATGAGTGTGCGCATTTTTGATCATTTTGAGCAATTTTTCACTTTTGCTGCCCGCCGTGCACTATGTTGAGCCCACCCGTGCACGCCGGATGCATGGACCAATGGACCATATATGACGTGGGTGTTATGTATATTGGTCCCCATGGTTCACACACCACGTGGGCGAAGCGGAGCAACCTTCGTTAAGGCGCTAGCCCAAAGTGAGTGTGGGCAATTTTGCCATTTTGGCATTTGTGGACCCAATTGGGATCGTCACCACGCCAGGTGGCATTGAGATCTTAGAGAGCCAAGGGCATGGGAGTCTCCGTTGGGCTCCCGGTGGATCGCATATGGAATGGTGGATCTGATCTCCAAGCCCGCGTGGAGATATACTATTGGGAGCACCCCAAATTTTGGCTCATTTCGAGCAGCCAAAATGACCCCATTTTGGGACCCCAATTTCCCCCTTCCGTGTGGTCAATTGGCGGCCCCATTTATCTATGCCCACAGGGAGCCCCGACCTAATTTCAAGTTGTGCACTCAGATGTAAGTCCTAGGTCTTGCCTCCTAACCTGTGAGCCATTGGCCTTGCCCTGGCCGGGCGAGCCGCGCGTGGGAATGACGCCAATTTTGGTGATTTTGGCATCATGACCCCACTTGACGAACACGTGGTGCCCTGATGCCGGGACCTCAGAGGGAACCAGGTTGGGTGAGGGCTCCAGGGAGCTCGTACTCGAAGGGCAGAGGGTCAGTTGCCTCGTCCCTACCTCTGGCGGGTCCGGACGAGGGGTCAATTTTGCAGAGTTTGGAGCTAATTTCAGTTTGGGCTGAAACAGCCCATTTTCAGCTACCAACTCCTGAGGGAAAATGGCGGGGCCATATCTCTGGCTCGGAGGAGAGTTGGGACCTGCCGTTGAGGGAGCATAGGGAGCTACTGTCGGTTGGCCTTGGAGCTGCTTGGTTTCAAAGAACTCGCCTGTGGCTGGGCGGGACACCTCCCCTATTGGCAGGGTTCCAGGGTCCGGACTGGGCAGGGCATGGGTTGTGTTGGAGCCCCCGCCCCCACCAGCCACTGAGAGGGTCGGACCTGGGATTGGGATACAAGTTAGGATAGAGTGTCCATTGTCCTGTGATGCCCTTACCCCAGTCCAGTCTTAACCCCATGTGTACATATCCTGATGTGTTGCTGTACATACTTTCGTTCCCTTGTTGCAGAGTGGCAAGGATCCTGAAACGCTTTGTCACATGACACGAGCGTATTGATGCCCTTGTGAGCGTAGTGCTTTGCCTGCCTGCTCACTTGTGCGTGTCACCGCAGCGTCCCGTGGCCGGCCCCCCACGGGAACGCGTCAAAAGCGTTTCACCGCCGCGGGGTTACCCAGCCCTTGCGTGCCACTCGGGGCCAACAACCCCGAGCAGCGCGGCGCAGCCGCTCGCAGCTCGCAGCTCGCAGCGCAGCGCAGCACCTCGCAGCGCAGCGCAGCGGCTCGCAGCACCGCCCAGCGACAGCGCCGAGTTCGTCACGGAGCCCGCAGCGCCGTCCAGAGCATCGCCCTGACCGCGCCGCGACCGTGAAGGAGGTTCACAGACCAGACCATCGGCCGACCAGCAAGGCGGCGTCAACCACCTCCACAACCACCGGCTTACCAGCACCAGCCGCACTTCCAATCCAGTGCTGCAGCACCCGCCTCAACAACCACCACCAGTTCGTTGAGTGGAACGAGTGCACACCAAGGACCTCAAGACCAACTACGCCCCCGCTGCCATGGTGAATTGGCAAGAAGCGGGTAGGACGTGGCCGCGGCCCCACCCCCATGCAGCGCAACTACTGCGTGGGTCGGTTTGGGACCAGCACTACCGCCACAGCCACCCCCAGTGCGAAGGCGGCATGCCCGGGAGCTTCGAGCTCCGCACGGACATCGCCCCCGACCGTCTGCAGGCCGTGGAGGACTGGCTGCGGGCGGAAGGGTTCGCCTTCCGCTTCCAGCAGAGGCGCTGGAGGACGTGGACCCGGCCGGACAGGCCTGGCGAAGGTCTGCGCCCCGACGGGATTGAGGAGGACGAGGAGCCCAACGTGTACCCGTCGGGCGCCTCGATCAATGTCTCCATGTGGGACATGATCGAGAGGAACTTCCCGGAACCGGGGAGCGAGCGCAGGCTGCAGGGCAGCAGCAGCGCGTCTCCGGGGAAGGAGAAGCGGTCCGCCGGGGACAGGAAGCGGGACCGGAAGTGGCCGGAGTACCAGGAGTCCCTGGCCGCCGAAGCCGCCCAAGGCGCCAAGGGCGGAACCCCAGCCCCCAGGCCCCAACGGGCCAATGGCGGTCACCACCCCGGCTCCACCACCCTTGGCGACTACCTCCGAGTCGCCAAGCAGACCAGAGCCAAGCCGCGTCCGCTGCTCCTGAGGCCCCAGCAGGCCCCAGCAGGCCCCAGCAGCGACGTGGAGCCGGCCCACCGCGGGAGGATGCCGGCCGACCAGGCCAGCTCCAGCAGCAGCGCCGCTCCCGCCCAAAGGGACGTGGCGCGCGCCTGTGAGCGCGTCTGTGGGGTGCCCTGCAACCTTCGGGTTGCCCGGCAACGGGCCACGCAGCGGAACGCCGCCGTTGAGGGCGCCGTCGGCATCGCCCATGAGGAGGCCACCGAGTGGGGCAGAGGCATGGACTACCACGCCTCGAAAGTGGCAGCCATCGCGGCCGGTCTCAGGGCTGCGGCCGCCCATTAGGCAGTAGCTGCCCGGATCAGGGCAACCGACGAGGAAGCCCGCCGGACGCAGGAGGCCATTGCCTGCAGGGAGGCCGAGGTGAAGGCGCTGGAAGAGGCGCTTGCCCAAGAGAGGGCAAAGAAGGAGGCGGAGGAAAGGGCCCACGCCGATGCGACGGCAAAGGCCCAGGCCAAGAAGGACGCCATCGAGGCCGCGCGACGGAAGGTCGCTGAGGAGAAGGCCAAGACGGAGGCGGAGCTGGCGGCGTTGGAAGCGCAGAAGGCGCGGCTGCAGCAGGCCCGGGAAGCCGAGGCGGCTCGTGCTCGGGAGGAAGCCGAGGTGCGGGCTGCCGCAGCCACCGCCGCCGCAATGGAGGAGGCAGAGGCCAAACTCCGCCGCGAGACTCCCCCGGGAGGATCACGAGTGGAGACCCTTCGAAAGCTTTTCGAAGGGGACGCCTCCTCCAAGATGAAGCTGGACGAGGCCGACACGGGCAGCAGTGGGAGCAGTGGCCCCACCGCCTACCGACGGAGGAAGGGTAAGGGGAAGACCCCCGAGAGGCCACGAAGACCAGCGGGCGGACACCCCCACGACAGTGACCCCTTCTTCACCGCCAGCGACGGGGACGAACGAGGCCGCCGACATCGCCAAGTGGTGGCTTGGACGGGCGGAGGAGGCGGAGACGTCCCCATGGAACCGGAAGGTGAGGATGAGGATCTCCCTCCTCCCTACCGGAGCTCGGAGTCTTCGGAGACCGAGACGCCCAGGTGGGGCGACATGGACGAGGATGACGACATGGACTTCGGCATCACGAAGAAGCGCCCATCCTCGGACCCACCAAGGCGACCCGGCGGAGACCCACCAGGACCCCCTGGCGGAGGACCATCAGGACCCCCTGGAGGACGCCCACCAAGTGGACCCCCAGGAGGCGGACCACCGGGCGGGGGAGGACCCCCTGGACCGGGCGGACCCGGCTGAGGCCCTCCTGGAGGACCCCCTGGGGACCCCGACGACCCACCAGGGAACGGCGACCCGGATACCACCTGGCGGTGGATTGTCTACCTCCGCAGGAGGGTCTTCTCCCTCGAGTGCGAGGTAGACACGGGCAAGGGCGAGATGGCTCGCATCTCCAAGGTCGCCGCGCGCGCACAGAAAGAGCTGGACATCGCCAGGGCCGAGACCAGGAAGCTGAACACGGTCATCAGCGGCCTGCAGCAGAGGCTGGACGCGCTGGAAGCCCGTGGGAGCGTCGGCAGCGACCACCCACCCCTGGAGTCTGGCTCGTCGGACGACGGCTGGGGACCCGGACCAGGTCCAGGCAGACCCCACGCCCCCGGCGGAGCACCCAGGAGTCGCCCCAGCGCCAGTGCCCCCTCTCTCACCGCCCCCTCTCACCACAGCGCGGGCCGCCGCAACGAGCGCGTGCCGCCCGGCAGTGGCAGTGAGGATTGGCGTGATGAGTGGCTCAGCGCGGAGTACCGCAACCGCCGTGCCCCACCGCGGACACCGGTACGCCCCCGGCGCCCCGCACCAGCCCTGGAGCCAATCCTGATGGCTGGTGGACGTTATGGTGGACTCAGGGATGAGGTCCCCAGAGGAGACGTGGAGTGGGATGTCGGCGAAGGTGAGGACCTGGACCTGGACCTGGAGGAGTTCGACATCAGCCCGCCGCGTGGTGTGCGACGGGAGGCCGCTGAACGCAGCCGCCGGCGCCGTGATGAGGATGCGTACATGGATGCAGTACGGCGTGAACATCTAGGTTCAGCGTACATGGAGGAACCGCGGCGTAGCCACAGGGATTCCATGGAGGAGATGGACGTGGCGGCCGTGGGAGTCCGTGGGCGAGGCCGATGGGAACCTCGGTCAACCTCGCGGCCGGCGTTCATGGTCTCTAAGGCCGCGGATGCCGCCGTGTGGGAAGACTTGAAGGACATCAAGCCCCCCATGTACGATGGCAACCCCCTCAACCTCGACCGCTTCTTGGAGAAGCTGGACGATTGGGGGCTGACCATCACTGAAGACCTGCCTCCCGCGGATGCGGAGAGATATGTCTTCAGACGGTTCAGGTACCGCCTGCCGGAAGTGCTCGGCGAGCTATACTTCGTGGCGACCAAGAAGGGGAGAATCAAGACCCTCAAGGAAGCCAAGAAGTGGCTCAACGAGCAGGAGCGGGTGGACGCTCCGCAGGTGGCGGCCAAGCGCTGGAAGTCCATCAAGCTTGAGCATGATGGACGGGAGATCAGCCTACGAGATTGGCGAGACTTCCGAGGGAAATACACCCTCTTCCGCCGCAACGTAGAGGACTGGAACGAGGGTGACGAGCAGGCTCGCCTGCTCTCCATGCTGCCGGAAGCATGGATCAAGAGGGTCACCAAGGAGGAATCCAAGCGGGCCAAGTCCAACCACACGGTCAAGATGATGCTCCCCAAAGAGTATCATACCAACGTGGTGGCTTGGGCGAAGAAGAACGTGGCCCGGGATGTCAAACGGCACTCCCTGCGGAACGCTCTCCTCATCACCGTCTCGGGCGATCGCGAGAAGACCGCGATGTGGCGCCTTGACGAGTGTGAGTTGAGCGGCCAGACCATCCGTCTGCAGGCCATCCCGGCGCGGATGAGCTGCGACGAGATCCTGGAGTGGGTTAAAGAGGAGGTGCTCAAGGAGTACCGCAACCTCCACCACAACCGCGGGTTGAGGCCCGGCGACCGCGACGTCAACTACGTTGGCGAGGGGCCTGGCGGGGAAGCTGCCATGGACCCAGCGGGAGCCGGCGGCGATGAGACTCTCGTCGACGATGACGACGACGATGAGTCTGCCAAAGGAGCCGTGTGTGCCTTCGTGGCCAAGAACCTGAGCGCGGGAAGCAAGCCGGGAAACTGGAAGCCCCTGCAGCAGGGTTGGAGGAAGCAGGAGAGGAGGGACCCTCGCCGCATTGGCGACCCTCCGCTGTCCTTTGGGGAGTTCATACGAGCTCACCCTCAGGGCTGTTTTGTGTGTTATGGGAGGAAGCGAGGCATCAACCATGACCACCGAACATGCCCCGTCCACAAGGCCGACACGGAGGCCTACAAGAAGGCGCACGGGTCGAAGAAGCGTGCGCCCGCGGGTATCCGGGAAGGCAAGGTGGAGGTGGACAGGGACGAGCTCTCCAAGCTGGTGTCGCAGGGGACCGAGTTGGCCAAGGAGATCCAGGAGATCAAGAGGAATTGGGTCCCCAGGTCGGACAACAAGAACAAGGAGAACAACCAGAATGACCAGAACAAGGACAAGGACAAGAACAAGGGTAAGAAAGGGGGAAGGAAGAAGGGCGTCAACGAGGTTGATGCGGAGGAGAACACCCCTTCCTCCACAACCGACGCCCCCTAGCGGAGCCCCTGCAGCCAAGGGCCCCAGCTAGGGCGGTCGCAGGATGGTGACGTGGGAAGCGCCGAACCATCCCAGTCGGGAGTCGATAAGCACAAAGGGACTGCCGCGGGCGGAAGGCCCGGTCCGGCACCCAGTCGCGGAGGCGGGGTGAGGGCAAGTGAAGGCACGAACCCTTGCACCCGTCCGTCCTTCGCGACGAAGAATGTGTTTGATGTACTACAGGATCTATCCGAGAGTATCGGAGGATCACCAGGACCGCAGCTGGATGCTGCAGATGGGCAGCCTGAGCCCATTGTCCACGACCTGCACCAGTCGCTTGTTGACCTTCTGGAACGGCCGGAGATCCTGAGTTTGCACGCCGTGCGCCGTGTCGGTCGCGAGCGGCAGTTGCATCTGAAGGTCCGTGCCTTATGCGGGGAAGTGGAAAAGGTTTTCGACGTGTTGGTCGACACGGGAGCTCAAGTCAGCTTGGTCAAGGCTGGCCTACTTCCACCAGAGTGTCTGACCGACAGTCGGAGACCTGTCAGGCTGAAGGTGGCGAACGGCCAGTACATGGTGGGAGGCACGAAGGAAGCGGCCATTGGGCTGCAGTTCGTGAACCATCGTGAGCTGAGCCGCCCGGACCTCGGCAAGGAAATCTTCCTGCACGGTCGCTTCTACGAGGCCGAGATGGACTGGGACATGATCGTTGGGTACGACTTCATGATGGAGACGGACTCCGGCGTTCTCCCGGCCCAGCCCTCGATGACCCTGTACCAGGACGACCAGCTCTTGTGGCTATCGTCACCTGTGCACCATGTGGAATGCCAATGGATCCACCCCGAACGCAATCAGCTCGAAGTGGCCGCACTGGACACTGAGCCAACTGGTCCTGCAAACCAGGAGTACGGCGTAAGGCCGGAAGTGGCGAGCCGAGTTGTCGCGGACTTGGGAGCTTCGGATCTGGCCCTGGATGCTTTCTCTTCAGGAACCTCCACCCATCTTCGGGTGTGTGAGAAGTACTGGAGCGCACAGGACTCCGCGTGGAAGAAGCACTGGGGTCTGCATCAGGGATTGATGTGGATCCATTGCCCCCGTTGGGACATTCCAAGAGCGATAGCGAAGATTCGCAACGACCGCTCCAAGGCAGTGCTGGTTGTTCCTATGGGATGCACCGAGGAGGAAAGTACCCGACATTGGGTAGCCTCATTGACCAACATGACCTTAAACAAGGTCGTCCTACCGGCTGGAGACAGTGTCTATCAGGACGCTAAGGGACAGCCCATGCCACCCCAGAGATGGCCAACAGAATTCCACTATGTGGATGGGGGCCTTGATCAGGCCGACGCCACGGACTTCGTGTGTGTCAACCGCATCATAGCAGAGCCCTGGCGGCAATGCTTTGCGGTTCCCCCTGTTGACATCGAAGAATCGGATTCGGAAGACCCCCTCACTGAAGAGGAGTGGGATCTGGTTCAGGGGTATATGGATCAGCCCTTTCACGACTGGGGAAACCAGCGTGAGGGCAAAGGCCAGGACAAAGCCTGGTGGGAAGTGGACTCAATCGTCTCCGGTTCCTATGACGGGAATACCTTCGTACAGAGGGTGCTGGATGACATGTCGAGCCAAGACGAGCCGCCTGGCGGTAACCCACCCACCTACGGCGATCTGTTCCGAGGCAAGACCAGAGATGGCCCTTTGGGCCACCTGGGAAGACCACCTGAGCCGAAACCGAGCGGGGTCGCTACCCCTCAAGTAAGCTCCGTGGTTCAAGTGCCCGGAAAAGCCAAGGCGGAGTCCGATGACTGCCCCAAGATCCAGGCATTGAGGGCCAGGCTGAAGCAGAAGTATGGTGATACCTTCTTCAGCGGTAAGCCTGTGTTTCCCCCACCGGTGCGTGGACCGTATGGCGAGGCCAAGATACGACTGAAGCAGGACCCCCGTGTGTACCGTCACCGGGAGTTTGCCCTGAGGGGCGAGAGGAAAGAGGCCATGGAGAAGATCCTCCGTGACTTCATCCAGAGAGGCTGGCTTGAGCCGTGCCACTCCGAGTGGGCCTCTCCGTGCTTCGTCGTCCCCAAGAAGGTTGCCGGGGAGTGGCGGCTCGTGGTCGACTACCGCGGCCTGAACGCCCAAACGCAGCACGACAGCTATACGCTGCCCCTCATTGAGGACATGCTGCAAAAGCAACACCGACGGAGGATCTTCACGGTGATTGACCTGAAACATGGTTATCATCAGATGCCTCTCGCCGAGGAGTCCCGTGCCTGCACAGCCATGAGCACCCCACTTGGACCTCTCCAGTGGAAGGTGATGCCCATGGGCGTTACCAACGGCAATGCGGCTTTTCAGCGGATGCTGGAGAACCTGCTTGAGCCGGTGCGCGACTGTGCGGACCCCTTTTTGGACGACGTGATCATCGCGTCCGGGGACCCCAGTATGAGCTCCGAGGAGCTCCTGGAGGCACATGAGAGGGACGTCACTCGAGTGCTGGACCTTCTGGTTCGGCACAAACTCACGGGCAGCAGTGACAAGGCCACCATTGCGGTAAGCGAGGTGGTCTTCGCTGGCCACGTGGTCGGGAACGGGCAGCGAAAGCCCATACCTGGCAAGGTGGCTGCGATTGAGCACTGGGAAAAGCCCAAGACGGTCTCTGAGCTACGGGCGTATCTGGGGTTCTGCAACTACTACTGGGGGTATATCAAAATGTATGCCGAGTATGCAGCCCCCATGACGACCATGCTCAAGGGCAACCGAGAGGAGACCAAGAAGGGGTCCAAGAAGGCTCTGGTCTGGACAGCTGAGTCCGACCGTGCCTTTGAGGGGATGAAGCAGGCGCTGCTATCCGCAGTGGGTCTGCACCTCGTGGATCCTGACCGAGGGTTCGTCCTGCGCACCGACGCTTCCGACTACGCCATTGGCGCTGTGTTGGAGCAAGTGCTTGACGACGGGAGGCACGTGCCCGCGGCCTTCTGGAGCCGAGTCCTGGCGGAAGGCCAGAGACGGACGTGGACGCCCCGTGAAAAGGAGGCGTATGCCATCGTCATGGCTCTCAGGAAATGGGCTGGGTACATAGCCCTCCATCCCGTCACCGTCTGCACCGACCATCAGAGTCTGCAGTCGTGGCACAAGGAGCACGTGGACACCCCCTCAGGTCCCGCCTCCCGACGGGCAAGATGGCATGAGACCTTGGCCAAGTTCGACCTCACGGTTGTGTATATTCCTGAAGAGGATAACACCGTGGCGGACTGTCTCAGTAGGTGAGCCTATCCCGCCAGCAAGGGCATGACGGATATCTCTGCCCATGGCGATGAGGCTGAGACCGCTGAAGCCAAGAGGATCATCGAAATGGAGCGCCTGATGGAGGAGGAGGGTGCTAAATGCTTCGTCGTCATGGCTGCGGATGCCCCTCGCGTCGAGGGTGAGCAGAGCGGTCAGAGTACTCGCCCCTCAGGGAGCTGAGTCCGACAAGCACCTCTTCCCGGAGTCTTGCCTCCAGGACGACTGGACCAACGATTACGCCAAGTCTGAGGCCTTTGCGGCCGAGTATAGGGCTGTGACCGACCCTGACGACATGCAGAAGTGGCCAAAGGGGCTGACCGAGGAAGATGGCAAGCTCTACCGGAATGGTAAGCTGCTAGTACCGGAGTCCCGGGTGCTCGAGCTTTGTGAAGCTTGGCACCACCACATGCTGCACCCAGGGGTCAAGAAGCAAGCTCTTGACATGCAGCGTCGGTTCGAGATCAACCATATCGTTCTCTACACCGCCATCAAGAAGGTCAGCAAGGGTTGCTCGGTCTGTCAGGCCTGCAATCCCGACAACCGGAACGTCAGAGGGGAAGCCCAATGGACCCCGGTTCCTGACCAGCCCATGGAGAGCGTGGCCATGGACGTCTTCTCCATGCCCGAAGTGCACATTGGCAAGGAGACCTTTGACTGTGTGGTTCTCTGTGTGGACCGCCACAGCGGCTACGTTGTAGCCGTTCCGGCACGCAAAAAGGGGTTGCTTGCCAAGGAAGTGGCAGTCATGATGATTCGTCATTGGCTGACCGTCTTTGACATCCCCCGCACCATTTGCAGTGACCGAGGGCCCCAGTTTACTGGTGGCTGGTTCAAGGCTATGTGTTCCCTCATGGGAATACGTCACGCCAAGAGCTTCGCCTATCTCAGCCGGTCTAACGGCCGTGCTGAAGTGGCTGGACGGCAGCTGTTCGAGAAGCTGCGCAAGATCCACATCACCAATCCACGTCGGAACTGGTTTGAGGAGATGTGGCCTGCTCTGAAGGCCCATCATGACACCCCCACTCCGGGCGGTTTGTCCCCTCACCAGATTCTTTTCGGCAGGGACCCCCTGGGTAGGGGACTTCCCTTGTCTGGTGATGGCATGGCTATGGATGCCAAGGAATTCTTCGCGCGGCAAGAGCAAACGGCGCGGGACATCCGCCAGCAGCTCGAGAAGGAGCATGCTGAGCGTCAGAAGTCCGCCCCGAGCTCGACAGCGCAAAAGTTCAGGGTGGGAGACCCGTTGTGGGTGATCAGACCCCGCCCTATGGGCACCCACCGCACCAAGACCTGGTTCACAGCCGGAGAAGTGGTCCGCAGGATTGGTGAGGACACCTACCGCATCAAGGTGGGTCACGGACAGTTCCGGGAGCGCCACGAGAGTCAACTCCGTGTGCGGGAACCCGACCTCCGTGGCCAACATGTGTTTCTGGACTATGCCGCACATGAGGCTGATTCGGACGACGACTATGCTGAGCAGGACGACTATACGGTCGAGAAGATCCTTGCTCAGCGTCCGAAAGCCTCGGCACCTGGAGGTCTGGAGTTCAAGGTTCGTTGGCGAGGCTATGGGCCGTCCCACGACACCTGGGAACCCGTCCCCTCGTTCGTGCCGCGGGTCAATACTCCCTTCATGGAGTACATCCGCAACCACAAGACCAAGATCCATGTCTCGGACTTGGCAGCACTCACGCGGGCGATTGCAGCCAGGGGTGCCTGATCAGCGCCCTGAGCTCTCCCCTGATGTGCTTTGATGCGCTTGTGAGGCCGACAGATCGTCCCTCACTTGCTTGCTCTCTCTCATCTTCCGGTGACCTGCCATCAGAGTGGCCATATACCCCAGAGGGGGATGGCCCCTCTCTTCTTCTACTCGTCACTCCCCCCCCTGCTGAATCCTTGGGAGACCAGGTAGGGCAACTGACCTTCATATTTCTGAGCTCTTGGGGCCTTGAAGCCCATACAACGTTGCCCAACGGATGCCGCTGTCATCGGCATTGCGATTTTTTGGTGTGTGGTCTGGTTCCATGGCACTTGCGGAATCCAGACCAGTCGACGTGTGTCTGCAGACTATATATGGCCTGAACTCAGGCGTTTTCCTGTCCACCCTCCTGCATATGCCTTATCCTGACCGTGGCGTGGTTTGGCGCTCTGTCCAGAGTGTGTTTACACGCCTATTTACCCAGATTATTGCTTGTTTTTCTGCCCTCCAGGATATGTGCATCTGTATGTTAAGTGTCATCAGCCCATCGCTGAAAGATGGACTGTCTTTCACCACGAATCGGGATACAGAGGCGCCCTGAGTCGCCGTATACATGTTCTTACGTATGGTCCACCCTGGACCACTACCTCAGTACATATTCATCTGTTTGAGTGCCCGTGATACCGTGTTGCCCTATTCGCTGTGATGTGGAGATCCTGATGGCGCCAGGCGGGAAGCCCAGTTGGCTGACTACAATCCCAGCGGTCCGCCACTGTCAGTCCCAGTGTGAGCCTACCGACTCGCAGACGCACTTGCAGTCGGATGGCGGCCTCCGGTGCTCCTGACCTCGGTCAGTCTGCCTGGGAAACTGGTGGTTTGAGGAGTCGACGCCTCCGCCCACACTGCATGAGGACTCCCTCATGTATGGCCTTCGTGGTAATAGGGCGAGGGAAAAGACGGCCTTGATGCCCGATCCCTTCAGGAGGAGCTCCCTTAAGATCCCTTAAGGAGTTCGGCTGTACAACTCTGGACTCGCGTCGTATGGATATGGACATGGTGCGCCTGAGGAAGGACCCGTGGGGACTCTCCCCAGTCGGCGGGCCTTGGGAAGCTTGGGGTAGCCTGATGGATCTTTGTGGTCGCTCTCGACCTGTGGGACCACCTCGGTCGTAGTGTGTCGCCTATGTTGGCCGTGTATGCCACTGCCACTGTGGTGGTGACCGTAGCAGCCGGCACCCGGTGCGCCTGGTATGGGTTAACGGGTCCTTTGGATGCCGAACAATCGCCGCCAGGACCCGGGACTTGATACTTGATACTATACTTGAAGTTTCAAAACCCTACAGCACTATACCTGTCTTACTGTGGAGTTTGGAGCCTAACCTGCGAATCAGCCTGAAGTGAGGATGTGACACCCCCCCTTCAGGATATGGTCCTGGGTACCCGCTGCCATGCTTGGGTGTTATCGAGCCCCCCCCAGGGTTTGCTCTGAGGAGGGGGGTGAAGCGGTACCCAGAACCCCATGGCTAGGTTACGGCATACAACCGGTCTCCGGTCCACTAACCCCAAGTACGGAAGGGAAGACCGGTCTCCGGTCCACTAACCCCATGTACGGAAGGCGCCCGTTGACGCCCGGTGCGAGCCCGGCGGGAGCGTGTTCCGTGCCGTAAAGCCCCGCATCGGCAACCGATGCACCGCCAGCAGAGATTTATATATCAGAATATCAGGAATCAACAGGGTTTTACTTTCATATTGTTTCCGTCAATTTTTACGCTTCCGTTCTGATATTCACTGTTTTGACTGCTGGCGGTTAGATCGCGACTTTACCGTAACCGCCAGTTTAACTGTTTATAATGGAAATTTTAACGCTATCCGTGACGAAGGCTCTAAAGTCTTCAGGAATTGCGTTGATGCATCCGCAATTTTCACATTCTACACTCGCGACCTTAATCCGAATTTTTCAGGATGTCGAAATCGAATTTTCGACTTCGACATCCCCGCAATTGATTTGACCTCTTTCGAGTGGACCTACGTGCTTCCCTATGCACGAATCAACTTTCCTTTTATCCTGCCCTCCATTTGTCTTAAAGGTATGGGCAAAACAAAGTTGATTCGTGAGGCCACTTGTGAAGGTCATATCTCGTGTTGCTTGCGAGGAATGACAATAAGGAAACGTGGGATGTATTCACAATACTCCCGACGTAATTTAGGAAGCATCATATGCCTTGCGTCTCCACACAGGCGCGCTAGTGTAATGGATCATGGTCAAGAGGGTAGAGTTTGCGTTACAACTCATTGGCCATGATATTGCGTGCGTTAAGATAACTTTCGAGTGTAGCGCGCAAGTGTTGGTGTTGCATAGGAACTCTCCTTGAGTTCCTATGAGCTATTGACACAAAGTTATGCCCTTGGACGGGCATGACATATCGTGGGGGGAACTACCTTTTTGGGCAATATGGAGTATGTGCCTTGTGTTGTGTTGCGTGCCCATTTGGCGGGTCCATCGCTCCAAGCCAAACCCGCCAATGGACCTCATATTGTGCAAGCCCCTTCTCCATACTCCCTACGATCAATTGCGAGCCTAACCTTCGTGAAGGGAAGCTTGTGTGGTGATCCCGAAGCGATGCGTTGGGAGCAAGGTGTGTGTTTTGCAATTTTCCATATTTTCATGTGCCCACTTGGGAAGTAGCGCTCGTAACCTTTCAAAGCGCCCCAAGTGGAGCACATATGTGGAATCGAAGGTCATTGGTGTCAAGTCATTGTGTTTAGAAGGATTAGTTGATTGCATGATCCAATCCGAAGATATTATAATATAATTGTGCGCCTTTCAAGGCACTTTTGTGTGTCTTTGTGCCAATTTTGCCGTTTTTGGCCCGTCATGATGTCAAGTGGCGACCGTGTATCTCAACGTTGCGCTCAATTGACATCATGACCCAAGTATGCTATGAGGGTACATACTTCGGTGCCCAACATATCTTGGACCCGGCGGAAAACTCGTCGTGGACTTGGCATACCGTGGCCGCCATGTTGGCGATTTGGGACTATCCCAAATCATGGGCTCACCTGGCGACCCTGCCATTCCCAATACCGGAGGAGTTAAGCGACGCCCAAAAGATATGTTGGACACATATGACTTGATACCAATCCTATGGCACACTCCGGTCCAAGTCGAGCATGTGCCTCATTTGCCCTAACCATGAGTCTGCGCATTTTTGATCATTTTGAGCAATTCTTCACTTTTGCTGCCCGCCGTGCACTATGTTGAGCCCACCCGTGCACGCCGGACGCATGGACCAATGGACCATATATGACGTGGGTGTTATGTATATTGGTCCCCATGGTTCACACACCACGTGGGCAAAGCGGAGCAACCTTTGTTAAGGCGCTAGCCCAAAGTGAGTGCGGGCAATTTTGCCATTTTGGCATTTGTGGACCCAATTGGGATCGTCACCACGCCAGGTGGCATGGAGATCGCAGAGAGCCAAGGGCATGGGAGTCTCTGTCGGGCTCCCGGTGGATCGCGTATGGAATGGCGGATCCGATCTCCAAGCCGGCGTGGAGATATACTATTGGGAGCACCCCAAATTTTGGCTCATTTCGAGCAGCCAAAATGACCCCATTTTGGGACCCCAATTTCCCCCTTCTGTGTGGTCAATTGGCGGCCCCATTTCTCTATGCCCACAGGGAGCCCGGACCTAATTTTAGGTTGTGCACTCAGAAATAGGTCTCAGGTCCTGCCTCCTAACCTGTGAGCCATTGGCCTTGCCCTGGCCGGGCGAGCCGCGCGTGGGAATGACGCCAATTTTGGTGATTTTGGCATCATGACCCCACTTGACGAACACGTGCTGCCCTGATGCCGGGACCTCAGAGGGAACCAGGTTGGGTGAGGGCTCCAGGGAGCTCGTACTCGAAGGGCATAGGGTCAGTTGCCTCGTCCCTACCTCTGGCGGGTCCGGACGAGGGGTCAATTTTGGAGAGTTTGGAGCTAATTTCAGTTTGGGCTGAAACAGCCCATTTTCAGCTACCAACTCCTGAGGGATAATGGCGGGGCCATATCTCTGGATCGGAGGGAAGTTGGGACCTGCCGTTGAGGGAGCATAGGGAACTACTGTCGGTTGGCCTTGGAGCTGCTTGGTTCCAAAGAACTCGCCTGTGGCTGGGCGGGACACCTCCTTCATTGGCAGGGTTCCAGGGTCCGGACTGAGCAGGGCATGGGTTGTGTTGGAGCCCCCGCCCCACCAGCCACTGAGAGGGTCGGACCTGGGATTGGGATACAAGTTAGGATAGAGTGTCTATTGTCCTGTGATGCCCTTACCCCAGTCCAGTCTTAACCCCATGTGTACATATCCTGATGTGTTGCTGTACATACTTTCGTTCCCTTGTTGCAGAGTGGCAAGGATCCTGAAACGCTTTGTCACATGACACGAGCGTATTGATGCCCTTGTGAGCGTAGTGCTTTGCCTGCCTGCTCACTTGTGCGTGTCACCGCAGCGTCCCGTGGCCGGCCCCCCACGGGAACGCGTCACTGGGACCTCAGGATTGGAGGCTGGAACACCAAAGAAGGGGCGCAAGAAGAAGGAAACACCAGATCCTGGCTTAACCTTGGGTACTGACATCGAGGACCACTTGAAGCCGGATGGGAGGCAGGTGGAGGTTGAGCTGGACAACGTGAGAATCGACCAGGAGAAGACAAAGGGGCAGATTAGACGGAAAGATACGAAGTTACTGCAGAAGCGTATTGAGTCACTCGAAGCAGCACCGCCAACAGGCCCATTACACGTCGTTCTCTGGGAAGATAATAGTATGTTGCCAACCGACTGTTCGCTCTTCTCGTTGCGCAAGCCCTCGCGCATAGACGTGTCTCATATTTGCAGATGGCTATTATTGGTGTGTATCTGGACAGCACTGCGTGGAAGCGATTGCAAAGATTCGGGAGAAGCGACGCACAGCGTGTCTGGATCTGCAGCAGTGGCATACTACATGCATCGCCGATATTCTGAAGCCTATGACACCGTGGGCCTTCCGTGCAAAGCTGGCGGGACAAGCACAAGGAAGCGCACAAGACGTTGAGCCAATACCGCTGTATGAAGCAGCAGATAACCTCATTCGATGTGTTGAAGATCAGCGGCGGCGAGGCCTGGCTGACACGTACAGCAATCTCAAGATCGCCATTGTGGATGCTGTGCAGATGAGTGCCCTGGTTCCAACCGCTGAACTGAAGCAGCCTGGTCAATTCGTATGTTCATTAATCGTTGTTTCGATGCTGTTCATTGTGGGAGGCCTCGCGCATAACGTTGTCACCTTCAGGACAAAACGTATAAATTGTGGAAAGATTTTATGACGTTTGCCTACTATGCTGGTCCGGAAGCTGTGAAAGGTCTGCACAAGATCCACGACAAAGGGGAGAAAGTCACGAAGAATGCGCTGAAGAAACTGGACGGGATCCTGTTGCCGCAGTTCTACAAGAAAGTGGCAGAAGTGATGCAGGAAGAAAAAGCAACCCTGAAATCCTTGCCGAATCGGATTGACGACATCATCCTTGACCAGTGGGTCTCAATGCATCTTGACCACCCGCACAACAGCCAGTACGTTGGACCTGAGAAAGGTGTGTACCATCGACGCGACGTGGGTTCTGTTTCTGCATTGGTGCGCCGCACGCTCTCCATTTCTGTTCTTTAGCCAAAGACATGCGGACCCGCAAAGAGGTTGCTGCACTTGGAAGGCCTGCCCTGAAGGTGACTCTTGGTACATGGGGCTATTGGCGGGAACCTGAAGGCAAAAGTCGCGGTCCATGGCCGGCATGGAAATCCATGATTCGCGCACCATTGTGGCAGGTGGCAGAGAAAGGCAAACCCGCCTCCTTGAAAATCCTCAACGTCCAAAAACTCCTGGGTCAAGAGCCTACCAAGAGCCGTGTGGTCCCCCCAGCTGCTGGCGTTACTCTTGACTTCAAGACAGTGGAACAGCAGGATCCATTACTGTCAAGTCAAACTATCACAATTGAGGCGACCCGAATTGCAGCGTTGGCCCACGATCCCCCGAGGCGGTTTATTGAGATTGACAAGAACCTGATTGTCATCAACGGCGACATATTTGAACATCTTGCTCCTGAGATGATGTGCCCAGCCTGGCTGTATGAAGAGATGGCATGTGCCGATACCCTTATCTGCGGCTCTCAAACTGTTGTTGACAACATGTTCAACGTGCTGGAGAGGGAAACAGATAGGCGTCTCAACGATGATTTCAACGCGCCGCGCATGGCTAACATGTTGCGTGTTCCCATCTTCAGTTGGCCAGTCAAACCGAAGCCTGCAGGGGCTCCTACAACGTTTGACGTTCGCTGGTTGCTGATTTCGTCACCGGATAGCTGGTCGAGAAAGGTATAATTCCCTCATTACGTCCGCTCTTTGTGCGAGGCCTGAAATAACTTCTCCCTCATTGCAGATTCCGAATTATCTGACATTTGGACCTACTCAAGTAGAGGAGATGGATCCTGTTGAATTTAGCAGTCACCTTCCGATAACGACGGTTATGTGGTATTTCGACACTCACGTCTTTTACCTGAAGCAGGATAAGACCTTCAAGCCTGCGTTTGTGTTCATTGATCATCAGCCGGATCTGGTGTGCAAGATCGCGTCCATCGAGCCGGATTCTCGCATGTACCTTCTTGGTGTTACCTCCGACAATCTCTCCGATTGGGTCAACAGAGTGCAGACTCAGTTGAACCACGTCTTGACACAGGGGTCGAAACTGGACGCGTCTGGTGATTGGGACCAGCAGGCCAACTGGTCAAACCGTGGTATTCCCCTTTGGGTTCGCGATGACAAGGTGGGTTCTGATGCGTTGTCGCTGAAGGAGGAAGAGACTGTTGAGAAAGGTCAAGCTGCAGAAGCACTGCCCCCTGCGAAGCAGAAGTCTACTGGTGGGGAACCAGCCCCCAAGAAGAAGAAGACTGCCTCCAAGCCTCAGGCAGCGAAGTCGGTTACCGGTGCAGAATCCGACGAGAGCGATGGGGATGAAGAGGAGGAGAGCGAGGAAGAAGAGGAGGAGGAAGCGCAGGTCTTGCAGGGCAAGGCAGCGAAGAAACTGGCAGCGAAGCCGAGGTCCGAGGAAACCGGGGCCCGAGCTACAATCAAGCGGCCAGCCCGTCAGTCCTAACCAAGAAGCGAGCCCGCAAAGCCACCGCCTAAGGGTAAGACGTCCGTTGCTAACGCATTGGGTTCTAAGATGCAAACTGTTCCGAAGAAAAAGTAATTTCTTCGCTTGTTGTGATATATTATGCGCGAGGGCTCGCGCTATGCATTCCTCTTCGACGACCTTTATGCTGTCACCTTGTGCGGCACGTTTTTTCTCTGTGATGCATTTTATTGCGCTTTTGTGTTGGTGTTTGCGCGAGGCCTCGCGCAAAGAAGGGGTGCCAAAAAATGCTTCTTGTCGTGCAGCGTGCAACACGGTTTTCGAAAACTGGTTTCCAAAAGATTGAAAGCTCATGGGTGTTTTTATTGCAAAGCATGAGTGGTATAGGAAACAAAAAGTCGTGGTCTTCCCAAAAAAGGACTTCATTTTGGTGGAAATAAATCATTTTCCCGGGCAGTCGGTTGTGTTGAAAATAAAGGAAAATGGACCAGTTAATTGCTTTTCACAGGACTTTTGGTTCTTGTGTTTTAGGTCCCCCCCAAAAGGACAATTTTTTCGCAGTGCCGTGGAGAGGCAGTTTTGGGCGCATTTTGACCATGCAACTTGAGCCGCCTAAGTCATAGTCATGTTGAGATCCAAGTGTACGTCCATACGGCTGAATGCCTCCTTAGCCAGCGCTTCAGACTAGGCACTAATCAGGGCGTCGAAGTTGTTGCGGCTGATGTAGTCTGCACATTCGTTCTTCACTCCCTGGATATCGTGTACCGTCAGCCGTAGTTGGCTGAGGTACGTCCACCAGCGCCGTAGCTTGGCCTTCTCAGGTGGGGGTCCCTTCTGGAAAGTGCGGACCGGTTCTTGATCACACAGCCAGACCACAGTGTTGCTCCCCAACAGTCGTGCTTGAGAGGATAGCACGAGCATTCCCGCGAGCAATTCCTGCTCATAGGTGGAGTAGTTCCCCCTGGCCTAGTTCCATTTCCAGTTCCAGTGGCCCAGGTGTACTAGGACCCACTTGTCGTCAGGGTAGCTGTGCTTGAGAGTTCCATCTCGGTTGAGGCCTTCAGTCCCCCATTGGGAAATAGCCGAGTCGAACTCCTCCTTCTCTGGTGCTTGCCATTGGAACAACGTTCCACCACCGCCCACATTGCTGGCGTCGGTCACCAGGATAATCTCACCTTGTGCTCTAGGCACGCCCAAGCACTTAGCGTTGGCCACCTTGTTTTTGAGCTCGTCAAACGCTTGTTGCTCTTGTGGGCCCCAGCGCCAAGTAGTACTCTTCTTGATCAGGTGCGTCAGAAGGGCGCTGGTGTAGGTGAAGTTTTTGATATGGCGGCGATAGAAGTTGCAGGCCTCAATGAAACTGCGTACATCATGGAGTCCTTTCTCGGGGTCTTCATGTCGTACCTTAGCGTCCATCAGGGGTTCGGCCTGAGAGGCTTCTGGGGTCCACCACCCATAGCCAACGTCAAACCCCAGGTACTGCATGGTCTCCTGCATGAACTCACACTTCTCCAGCTTGAGTCGTGTGTGGTCCTCCTGGCAGACCGCAAAGAACTCACCCAAGAGGATTAGGTGATCCTCTTGGGTATTGGTCTCGAGGCATACGTCGTCGATGTGCGCCTCCATCTGGGCCCAACGGGATATGAGTTCTTGCACCTTGGGTCGCCGCCAAAGGATGGACAAGGTCTTGTTCATCAGCTCTTGAAATAGAGCGGGTGCGTTGACCACGCCAAATGGCATGAGCTTCCACTTGAACACCCTCCCCTGAGGGGTGATGAAGGCTAGTAGCTCCTGAGCGTTGGGCGTCAGGTCCACCTGCCAGAATCCGCTCCTCTTGTCCATCTTGGTCTTGTAGCGACAGGAGGCCATCTTCTCAAGGGTAGACTCCATATTAGGAATGGACCCTGAGTGATTCAGCGTTTTCTTGGTCAGCTCTCCGTAGTCCACTACTAGCCGTTTGGCTGTAGACCCAGGTTTAGCCACCAGGAAACAGGGGCTGCAGTGTTGGGGGTAGTCCCCGTCCTTGTACTCCAGGACTACGCCAGTGTCGTTACATTCTTGTATCTGTCGTTCAATCTCGTCGGCCTGCTCTTTAGGAGCCGGATAGGGTCTCCTCCGGATCTTGTGACCCACGAACTCAGGTTTCAGCTTGAGGTCCATCTGTACCAGCTTGTCACATGGGGCTGCGGCTGGTAGTTCCCCGAACACCTCCAGATAGGTCTTTATAAGCTTCTGCACCCGCGGGTCCAATAGTTTGATCTTGTGCTCCATGTCCTCGTTAGAGTGTAAGTTGCTTGCCCCCTGAGTAAGAGACGTCCGGAGGTGATCCTGCACCGACTCTTCGCCTTTGGTAGTATCCTTCAACCCTTGGTAGGCATATAGTAGGTCTCGTTCAACCATCTCCGGTGGACGATGGCAACATAGGCACGCTCGAGGCGGTTCGCATACACATTCCTCCGAGAGTTCGTCCTCCTCTGGGGTCCTCATATGGGTACCCCACACGCTCTTCATGAGCTTAAGATCTACCTCCCTTTGCCAGGTGGTGATCTTCTGTTCCAGGTCCCCCTTCAATTGGGATAGATCTCCCATACGTCCTTGCTTCAGTGGCCATGAGCTGCGGGTAGGCTTAGCATAGCATAGCTTTTTTGCCACCAACCTCCTCTTGGAGTCTACGTACTCCCTTAGCCTGAATCGGGGGTCCAGCTCTTCGTCCACGGGGTCTTCCACCCTCATGGAGAGTAGGGGTTTCAGTGGGGCAACGTACTCGGCGTTCTCCACCTCGTCCACGCATGTCTGCACGAAGAAGGCGTCATGCTCAGTTTCGCCATCTGAGTGAATAGAGCTGGGGAGCTCGGATAGTCCACACTCAAAGACTCCATCAGTAACAGGTACATGGCAGGGAGAGCGGGGGGCATTGGTGTTAGTCACGACGTATTCATCTCCCTCGGGTATAGTCTCAATAGCATCTTGAGGTTGTAGCCGATCCTTCAAGTCACCCAAGGTGAGTCCATTGCTTTCTTGTTGTATAGCCTGGACCAGAGTCGAGTCCAGGTCCTCCCAGGGGATGGAGGTAAGACCTCCGTCCACCACGCTGAGCATACTTCCCCATCCGGGCTTCCCGATTGGCGTCTTATGCCGCAGAGGCACGTAGATGGCCTCATCAGGTGACCGAACAGAGCTGATAGTCAGCCTGTCCAGGAGGGTTCGCCAGTACTCGTTGCCCCCATGGGCTCCCCAATCGGGGGAACACAGGACCATACGGGAATGTTCCAGGGCCACTTTGGTCAAGACCTTCCCAAGTTCACTGAACCTGGGGTTCCCGTAGGCCAACCTGAAAGAGGGCCAGTAAAATTTGTAGCTGCAGTTCTTCCCCTTGCTGCAGTAAAGGTCCAAGACATGTTGCTTGTTGCTGGCGAACAACTCCACGCTCAGGTCTTCTCTGGAGTAACCCAACTCCTTCAGACCTTGGTCTAGGACTTCCCCCAATAGTTGATAGTCCTCAGTTTTGGAGGCCGCCATCATGTTCGAGGGCTCCTCCTTCGATACCCTCGAGTAGCTCGAGGTATACTCCGACTGCTCCAGTGGCACGGACTCTTTGCCATTGCCGTGGTCCACGAGGAGAAGGTGGGGCGCTTGTAGCGTAAGGGATTGTATCTGGGAGTGCTGCACGAAGAAGTCAGTCCCCAATACAAAGTGGAAGGCCTCAGTGTCCATCACATAGAACCGATTGGCGATAGTTCGGGAGCCCATTGGTACCTCCACTTCACAGTCCCCGCAGCTGTGAACCACATGTCCATCCCCCATTCGTATAGCCGGGGTGGTCATGGTGTTCTTCAGGCTCCCACAAGGTAACGTTTTCTTGGCCACTATAGATGTGGTTGCTCCTGTATCCAGTACCCCCAGGTATTCACGTCCCCCTAGTCAGATACGTACCCAGAACACCAGGTCCAGGGCTCCATCGGAGCGTCCCCGTCAGAACTCCGCGGGACAAGCACCTCGAACCCCTTGTTTCGCAATTTGCGGGCCATCCTCATGAAACGGCTTCTCTTCTTGGCGTTACCGTCATCACCACCTTCATGCTCACGCTTGGCCCCTTGCTCTTGCCGGGCCTGAGTTTGCGAGCGTGTGGTAGGAACAGACTGCCCTCCAGAGGGCTCGGAGTTCCCCCCTGGATTAGGGTTGGGGTTGCCTCCGTTCTTGTCCGGGTTCTTGTTGTCCTTGTCGGGCTGGCGGTTAGCGCCTCCTCCTCGTCCACCCAGGCTCTTGTCTTGTCCTTTTCCACGTCCTCTCAACTTGCCCTTGCTGGCGTCGTTGCCGTTGCTCTTGCCAACGCCCTTGCCAGAGCTTTTGCCAGGATCCTCGCCCTTCAGCTTCGCCGACAGGCGCTGCTTGCTGTAGCACTCATCCTCGTAGTGCTTCCTCTTCCCACAGAAGGCACAGATGATAGTACACCTGTAGTGATCCGGCAGCTTAGGCTTGGCGCCGGTGTTGGTCTCCTGCCTCTTCCCTTGGACTACGAAGCAGTCTCGCTGCTCGCAGTCGGGGGCGTGTTGCAGGTGGCCATGCTCATCTCTGGCGTCACACCAGATGAGCTCCTTGACATTGTCCATGATACGGGCGCGCTTGGGGGTAGTCCCCTGTCCAGGTCTGGGTCCTTGGTACCCTTTCCCATGGCTTCCAGAGCCTCCTCCTCCAAGACGGTAGGCGTTCAGGTGCTGGTCGCTTTCTTTCTCCAGCGCCAGCTCCAAGAGTAGCACAGACAAATCTTCGTAATTGAGGGCTCTAGCCTTGCGCTCTGCCGTTGACCGGCACTCGTCCTACAGCTCCCGAGGGAGCTTAGCCACCAACCAAAAAAGGTAGGTAGGTAGGTCGACTCGGGACTGGGGTTGCCCCGCTGGGGGGGCTTACCAAGGGGTTTTTGCTCACCCACCCACGGCCCTACTGCACGTGCCCCCACAAAGCGGCTCCCCACATGGGGGAAGGGCGCGGTCGCCGCGAGCAGTACCCTACAGCGGGTTGTGCCCAGAGAGGTAACCCATGTTCGACCAAAGTCTCACCTTCCTCTCCTTCGGGGGGATGATACATGGGGGATGGTCCCATCGCACATCCTCATCAACCTCCGGATTCTGGGGCCCAGGGGCCGGGAGCCAGGCCAAAGGCCCTGTCCTGCAGGCCCCCCCACCTGGGTTGATTTTCAGTAGGCGTGAGGCGACTTGAAGAAGCACGTGCTACGGGACTCGCATGCCATGGCGCACACTCACGCCTCCTGACTCGGTCGAGCTTGCGCTCTCCTGGGGGGCCGGGGGTTCGAAAAAGGTCGTCGTGGTTGGTTGGTCGGTCGTTTCACGGTTCGGCGTAGTTTGTTGACGCTGGTTGGTCGGTTGCGCGATGGTAGACCCACGGTTTTGTTCGTGGATATGGTCGTCTGCGGGCGTGGCGCACCACGGTGTCGCCAACCCGTTGGACGCCGTTCCTGTTTCGACCCGTGCACGCCTGGCTGGTTTGGTGTTGGCCGGCTTGCGTGTGGTCTGTTTACGGTCAAGTGGCGGCTGCAGTCAGCAGCTGCCGTGTGGTTGGTGCGCGGTTGTCTTGGCCGCCTCATGGTCGGCTTGGTTTGTGTGGGTTCCGTCGCGCTGCTGCTGGTGGTCGTATCGCCGAATGTTGTTTGTGCAGCCGGCACGTCCGTGTCGGTGCTGGCTAGTTGCGTCTTGGTTGGTCCAAGTGTAGCGTAGTGTAGTTTGTTAACGTTGGTTGGCTGCGTTCGTATTGGTAGAGTTGACCACAGGCTCGCCACAGGGGGCCACGCCAACCCCCTGCCAGCAGGCACGGATGTGTGACGCCGAGCCCAGCCCACCACGCCGGACGGAACGTCCCGGCACCAAAGCACGAGCCGAGCCGCCCTAACAATCCTAACCGCCAAATTAGGCACTGCGACACAGGCACGCCAGCCACATGACCCGCGAAACACGGCACGATACGGGGCACGGCAGGCAGGCAGACACGAGCACGAGCACCACACCACGGAGCCGGAACAGCGCCCTGGGACTCCCATGGGGAGCACGGGGACGCACTGAGGGGAACCGACGGGGCCTTGCCAGCGACGGGGGATGTACATATGAATGGCACAGGCGAAGCTGGAAGGACGGCCACAGAGCACCGCGAAGTACCAGATGATGGGTTGTGCATGTAATGCTGCCAGGGCGGGGCAGGGGAAATGGCACCGAATTTGAAAAACTTTTTACAGCGGTCAAACCACTTATCATTACTTTTCTCCCCCACAGTGGGGGGACGGCGCACAGATAAAACGTACCGTGCCGGCCCCACGCAACTAGCACCAACCAACACCGAAACAAGCAGGGCACCTGCGCGCAAAAGATCCGACTGCGCAAGCGCCCGCTGCAGCGCCAAGGAACCATGGCCGGTCAAACCAACCAAGAGGCGGCTAACACGACCGCACACCAACAAAACCACTGCAGCGGCCACGACGTGACCATAAACAGACAACACGCACGCTGGCCAGCACCAAACTGGCCGGACATGCATTAGGGATGCAGATTCGCAGCGAATTCAATTTGAATTCGCCGAATTCGCTGCGAATTCGTTCGCAGCGCGAATTCGCTGCGAATTCGGCCTGAAATTCTTAGTACTGCGAATTCGGGGCGAATTCACGCTGCGAATTTGCAGGCGACTGCAAAATGATCACGCGTGCGCCGTCTTTTCTCCAGATGAAAAACTAACTTTGAACTGTGCAATGCAATAATTTTTTTGATTTGACAAAATGAAAACTATGATGATTCCGCTCCGATTGAGCCGTTGATTTTCCTGTGCGGTGCCCGTGTACCTGTTTTCGAAAACAAAATTTACTTTTGAGTTTTGAACACACCGCTGTGTTCGCCTAGCTCCACCGAACACGGCGGTACCCTCCATTCTCCCCAGAAGTCCACCAGTTTGGAGAAAAATCCGTCCCGAACTTTTGATTTTCGACTTTTTTTTTCTAATTTTTGACAGTCAAAACGTGTTGCCCCTTGGCAACCACGCACTGTCGGGCCTGTGTGGAAGGAGGAGCAGCCGAGAGCAGCCCGACGCAGCCGCAGTGAGGCCCTGGGCACCCACAACGATGTGCACGGAGCTAATGATGTGCACCGAGCTGCACCCAGCCAGCGCACCTGCTCCAACCTCCTCATAAGCTTTGTACATAGCCCCTTGTAGCCCTTGCGTATCCTTGACAGCGGTACCCTCCTTACCTTTCCCGGTGCCGTGTATGCTCTCTCTTAGATTACTTCAAGTCCAACGATTCCATTCAAGAATGCAATGAATGAAGGCCCAATAAGGGCAACAAGTGGTTCACATGTGATGGTTTGTGTTTGGATTGGTGATCTTGCATGCTTCGTTGCTGCTTCTTTTCCAAAAGGCATTTGAAAGGAGCAAGGAACTTTGGAATTCTTGGTTTTGATTTGGTTCGCCCTTCTTGCTTATATATGACTGATCTCGGCGCACTGGATGTACGGCACGGGGTTGCTGCCGGTACGCAGAGACAGTCTGCCTCTGCTACCGGAAGGTTTTATAGTGATTTCAACACTGTGTGTTTGTTGTGCCTCTCCTGCTGCTTGCTGCTGGTGTAGGGTTACTACTGCTTGTTTTTGATGAGGAAAATGTTTTATTGTTGAAATACAACCAATCCAGGATAACCCAAGCCAGAGATAAGCAAGTAGAAGAAGGTCAGGATCAAGGCATGAAGGGCTGCAGTCACAAAGAGTTAGATAAAAACAACTATCAACAATAGACCACAGCAATTAGCATACATTGCAACTCAGGATGAAATATTTTACATGTTTGAGAAAAACTGATTGGAAAACTGCCCCAAGGGCTCACTATCATCCACAGTGCGATCTTGAGATGTGCACTCTTTGTTTTTGGGTCCCATAGGTGCTGAGGTGGCATGGCCTGTGGCAATGAGGTCACTGCCATGTCACATGGGATAATCCTACTTAGCTAGGCTGACTGGGTATTGAACCCAGGGTCTCTCAAAAAGAGGTGCCCCAGCCCCCTAGGGTGCATACCACTAGGATAGCTAAGAATCATGGGAAAACATAGATAAATTCATAGGCTCTGCCTTCAGTATGTCAGTGCCTCAGCAACCCAGGAAAAGATGTTTTAGTGCCTATAGCTTGGGGATAAAGGGGTCCACACCACATTCTGATTTAGTGTTTGGTTCCATAGGTCAAAATGTGTTATCACCCCTTTCGGTTGGGCCAATACTAAGATAAAAATGCCTGAGTGCTTAGAGTACCTCTAATACAACTAAAGTATACCCTAAAGCATTGGAAAAAGTTAGATTTGTACCCTCCTCAACAACAGCAAAGTAATGGGCTCATAGTATTGTAGTCTTCCAGCTTAGTCCATAACAAAAAGGGACTATGAAACACAATCATTATTTACACTCATGTTCACTCCTTACCTCTCTTCCACTCTCATCATACAAATATCCCTCTTGTAGTAAAATACACCTAGTTAGGACTTACCTAGGAAGCACCACGTGCTCCCTGGTGTCGCCGCCTGGCGCCTCTCCTCTATCTATCTCTCTTCTCTCCTCTTGTGTTTGGGGCTTGGCTTAGGCCTAGGTATACTCTTGGGATCCCCCAATACATGAAACATGCTTGGGACCCACCAAATAGGCATTAAAATACATGTAGAAGTAGGGACAACCATGGAAAAGGGTTGTAGAGTAAATAGAGGTCCCTTACGGGCCTTAGACTCCTTCGAAGGTAGTATGTGTGGTGTCACTCACAAAATGAGTCGATCATGCATGACATGCATGACAATCCATGATGTCAAAAATGTGATAATCCAAATTCAAAGAGTTATTAAAAATGAATAGTAGAACCTTCTTAGAAACCCATAAGAGTGGGGTTGTGGTTGTGTTAGCTCTGAGCGAAAGTGACGTTTTGGGTTAGAATGTGAAACACACATGCTAGGGCGCCAGCATCTCATGACACATGATGCATGACACATGACACATGATGCATGATAAATGATGATGATGATGAATGATGATGAATGATCTGAATCTGCTCTGAGTTCAAATAAAGTACACTCTGAGTTCAAAATATATACTACATGGGGCTCAATCTCACCCCCCCCTCGACTGAAGCCCTGGACTTCGGGAGTAAATACTCAGAAAAATGGGCTGAAAAATGATATTGTGGCCATAATCATATGCAGCCCTCTGAAATCTCTTAGCATTTACTATTCAGTCCAGAACTGGACTACTTTCAATACCAAGTATGATCACTGCACCTCAGTACCACAGTAAAGAATGAGTGGAATGACTTCGGAAAGCATACATGTGAGTTACCTTTCTTACTATACCACTCTTACCACAGCACAATAGGTGATTAGTTTGGAGCTAAAAATACAAATACCAGAAGTTCCAGAAGGATTGTGCTCAAAGTGATATAAAAAGCATGGACAAGGCGTAGGAATCCTTAGGGAAGCCTTACATAACAAATGCAGATACCGATTTTTTGAAAATCAAAGTGAAATCGGCAATGAATAACGCTTGAAATGCACTTCAAAATGAACCGTAGCTGAGCTTGTAACTCGCCAGGAACCAAAACTTGAAAAAATATTTGGACACCTGAAAAGCGCAAAGTGTAGCGCTGGGAGTTCTGGCGACTCCCGTAACAGCGCGCGTCCGCCGTGCGGGACTGGGGGCGAAGCCTCCAAACTCCAAAAACTTTTGAACTTTTGTAAAAACCGCTTCTGAAGCTGCAAAAAGCGCAGTTTTGTAAAACAAAGAATTTGGAAAACAACGAGCAGCGAAAAATGCGATTTTATAAAGTAAGGCTTACAGACAGGCATAAGTTTTTGCGCGGGGAGGGTGCACAGTACAGCCATAGGGTAACTGTACGTTTTGCGCGCATCAATTCAACACTATGCGTTTAATAGGCGAGTTTGAACATCAGCCACACATAGCACAACAGAAATGAAACATACGTGTTGGTTAGAGCTTGCACAACACGTGTAGCGTGTTCTTACTTGCTTTGCAGTCTTTTGCACGCTCTTGGTGCCTCGCAAGGTTTGGCTTGGGCTGGCATTCAGGCAGGATTCAGGAGGGAAACAGGCCGTCACGCATGCAAAATAGCAGCGTACGCCGCGTCGTGCGCACGTAAAACCTCCGAATTGAAGTAGGATAGAGGGTAAAACCTTCATAAGGGAAATATTCAAGGTTTGGGAGGTAGGGAGAACCTTCCTTGCTCGCTCTGTAGGACAGCATGCATGCATAGCGGAGGCGATGCTATATGCGTCAGTGTCCCCTGTTGAGTGGTTTTGGTGGAACGCCTCGTGAGATGTCTTGTGCATGCATATGTTCACCTGCGGGCACTTAAAACACTCACATGTTTCACCGTGCCGCTCACACATGTAGCATGTGTTAAAGAGTGTAGGACCGTTGCAACTCAAAAAGTTCAATGAAACTCTGGGGTGAAATTCCTCACTTGAAAGTTGTTCGGTTTGAGTTGCACGAGTGTGGGAGGAGTGTGGAGTGGAGAGTGGGATGTGGGTGGGACGCGTTAGCAAGGGGCGCTCCTGCAAAGGGCTACTCCTTTGTAGAGGGTTAGGATCAGCGAGTGGGAGACTGGGAAGGCAGGTGACCGGAATGGGCAAGGGCGTTCGCGTTGGTCAGCGTACGCTGGCCCTTGTTCCCACGCCCATCTGATCCCTGACGGTTTTTTCCTGGTCTCCCCGTGTGTGACTCTCTCTCTTTTTTTTTTTTGGGTAGCCCCAAGGTAGAGACCCTGAGGTAGATTCACACACATGCTCGCCCTGCAGCGCACATCCACGCACAGCACTGCACACACATACTCAACACAACACACTTTTGGGCGTTATTCACTCACTCTGCACGGATCACGTTGAGCTTCGGTTCCGTGTCCACACTTCCACGGGTGTCATCGGACCGGAGGCGAGATGCACCAAAAGCGTTCACTGTTTGTTCAGGCATGCTTGGTGTTAGCTACAACTTGACTTGCCTTGGCGTGGGCGTGTGTGTGGGAAGTTGTAGGATCCGGGTGTCTTGCGGTGTAGGATCAGGCGTTAGCGTCTTTGACGGTGGGTGCCCAAGGCAGGGAGGTTTGCAGCCCAGGGGGTAGCCCTAGTTGTGGTTGGGCGGCCCATGCAAACTCTGCTCGTCCTGCAGCCCACCCAGTTCCTGGGGGAGGTCCCATCCCTGGGGAACACGAACCGTGCCCCTCCGGTGGCGGATGCTTGACTGTTCCAAAATGGAACCAGGTGTTCACCATCCGTAAGTATCAGCTTGCTTAGCAGTAGTGTTCACTTCTCTCCTAGGCAACACACTTCAGTTGGGGTTGTTGACACTCACACGCGCGCCAGTTACACATCGCTCATCTTTCTCCCTCCCTAGATTGGTGAAAGCTGTCCCCCAGCCTCGGAGTTCCCTTGGAAATCCACGACAACTCCCAGGCTAGTGAGTGTGAACTCACTGCTCAGTGAAACAGGGCCTTAGGACCATAGATGCACCGTTTTCAAGCGTGCTATGAAACAGGAGGGAGTAGTCTCACCTCCCAGCACGCTTGCGGGCCTGATTTTGGGCTGACTGTAGAATGTCACGCAAATCCTGAGATTTGCAGTACTCAGCAAAAACCTCGTTGACGTTACCGTCATCGAGTATGAAAGCCGTCACTGGCTCCCAGGTACAGTCAGAGATAGAATAGCCAGACCACTTTGTATAGAATCTCCAACCACGTTTGTAGGTGTGGCGGAGGATTCTTTCAACAAAGTAGTAGTCTTGCTTTTCCATCTCTGATTCAATAAACGTAACGGGTTCACTAGCGCTTATTCTTTTGTGTCTAGCCTCTACGGCCGTAGGTGTAGGTACAGTAGCTGTAGAGAGAGAGAGGTCCCTTTCGGGCATCCGTAGTGAACCGTCATCCTCCATAGGCGCCACTTCTTCACCCTCATCCATAGGATCCGCGGCCAAATCTTCGGCTGCAGCTTCCATGCTTTCTTGTAGATCTTCTTCCCAGTCGTAGAGGTCGTCTAGCACGTCATAGTGCTTAAGCTGTGGGTAACCCACTTCAACCAGACCTCCGTACTTAGGATGAGTCTTGATCCACAGGGATCCTTCAGCTACATCCATGACCAGAAATGGTCCGAAGTAAGGGCTGTCCAGCGTGTTACGAGGCCATGCCTTGAATCTTGTGTGATGTACCAGAAGCCAGTCACCAATTTGGTAGATAGCTTCTTTTCTTTTGCGGTTCTTGGTACGATTCTCCTTACTTCTTTTCTTTTCCAGTAGTGATTGGCATAGATCGGCGATCCATTTTTGCTCGGTGAGCCATTCATCAACTTTAGGATTTCCTTCGCTCGCGCAGGGGAATTCGAAGTTGAAACCTGGCCTCCCTAGGAACAGTTCCGTAGGGGTGAAACCAGTCCTGCTACTCACTTGATTATTCATCAAGTAGATAGCATATGGGACTAGTTTTAGCCAGTTTTGGCTCTTCTCGTTCAGCATCAGAATCCTCATGACTGTTTTGAAACAGCCAATTTGGCGTTCGCACAGAGGATTCTTTGTTCGTAGGTAAGGAGTTCCGAACTGGACTTCCGTACCCATAGCTCTCATGACGCTTCGGTCCCAACCAGTAGGGCTGGTAAACCGGATGTCTTGATCGCTGTGGATAATCTTGGGTAATTTGTAGACTTGTACCCATCCTTTGAAAATCTCTTTCAATACTCCTTCACCATCCACCTTCTTAGTAAGGGGAAACACTCGGCTGTAGCGACTGAGTCCATCCGTCACCAGGAGGGCGAATTCATGGCCAGCAAATTTAGGTAACTCCATAAAATCCACGTAGAGGATGGAGTTCATTTGATTCGGAATCGGGAGATTCCTTACCTCACCACGATCCGCTGCAGTGTTAGCTTTAGCCTTAGTGCAGGGACACTCGGTGATGATCTTAGATAAAGTCTTCTTCAGAGATGCATCGCTACTCTTAGCGAAGAAATACTTCTGGAAGAACCAAAGGGTCCTCTCCACCCCAGGGTGACCATCCGTTTTGTGTGCCCATTCCAAGATAGTTTCTTTGTAGTCCTTGGGGACACAAATGAGGTCTTCCCTGTATAGGTGAGTTGACGTGCGGGACCATTGTACTCCATCCAGGATCTTTGAGCTCCCAATCGTCAACTGGTCCAAGACGTCCGAGTAATCGGCCGTCAGGTCTTTCATACTCCAGGACATGAGTTTTTCTTTCCTCATAAAGAGATCGAGATGTTGATCCATCTTGGCGAAAGCTTTGTGGGCCATCATCTCGGTGTCTGCCCCCACCAGGGAATCAAAACAATTCCGTGATAGATAATCACAGAGTTCGTTTTTAATTGCCCGGATGTGTAGAAAAGTTTATAGTGGTTTCAGCACTGTGTTTCCGTCTCTCCTGCTGCTTGCTGCTGGTGTAGGGTTTCCTGCTGCTTGTTTTTGGAGATGAAAACCTTTTGTTTGCAGAAATAGAGTCAATCCAGGATAACCCAAGCCAGAGGTGTGCAAGGAGAAGAGAATCAGGATCAGAGCATGAAGGGCTGCAGTGTAAACAGTGAAAGATGATTGGATATTCACAGAAACTGCAACTCAGGTCAAATCGGTATGCATATTCACAAAGATAGCTGAAATGTTTTGGAAAAGAGTTGGAAAACTGCCCCATGGTCACTCTCTCTCCATAGTGCCATCTTAGGAGATGTGCACTGTTTGTTTTGGATCCCATATGTGCTGAGGTGGCAGGGCATGTGGCGATGAGGTCACTGCCATGTCACATGGGATCTTCCTACTTAGCTAGGCTGACCAGGAATTGAACCCAGGACCTCTCAAAAAGAGGTGCCCAGCCCCCTAGGGTGCATACCACTAGGATAGCTAAGAATTCATGGAAAAACGTAGATAAATTCATAGGCTCTGCCTTGGATATGTCAGTTCTCAGTCAACTCAGGATAAGATGATTTGCCTCACATTGAAAGGGGATTAAGGGGTCCACTCCATATCCTGATTGGCTGTTTGGTTCCATAGGTCAAAATGTGTTATCACCAGTTTTGGTGGGACCAATACTAAGATAGCAATGCATGGATGCTCAGTGCATCTCTCATACAACTAGAGTATGCCTCAAAGCATTGGAAAAGCACTTTTTCGTACTCCCCCCTTGTGCTGTGGTGGCCACCACTGTCGCATTTTAGGAAAAAAGGGATTTTTTCTTGGCCTTTTCTTGGTTTCCACATCTACTTTAAAATACCTATAGTTTCCCTCACACAGAAAAATGGGCGCTCACCATGGCTGGCGCTCTTTTGCTGCTCTGTTTGTAACATTTCCTACAGAAGACTCAGCGCTCATGGCGCTGCCGGGGCTCCTGTGGCTTGGTTGGGTTAGTTTGGGAGCATGCCAAAACATGTGCATGTGCATCCCTCCCTCCAAGACGCCGCGCGACACAAACCAAACGCAAGACACAATATACACACTCGCATGGGTTCTCGTAAACCTGCTGGCGACCTGTGACCTGTCTTAGGGCGAAGGGAGTCGTGAAAAAAATTAATTTGCCCCTTGGTGGGGTCTTGGGTTCTGCTCAGTCTCTCCAGGCTGCTGCGTTTCGGCCCGAACACGGCCTACTCAGCGAAGCTGCGCGTGGGTATCTGCAGAGGCAGGAATGGGAGATTAGGGACGAATCCACGCAAAACCGAAGCGACGACACCAAAATCCGTCAAATGACATCCTAGAATTTTTCTGAAACAACACACCTGAGCAGAATCCAATTGTGCATCAGAAGCACATTTTTGGAAAAATTATAGTCATCTCTAGATTTTTTAAATCCAGAAATTCATACGCATAAAAAGGGGGCGCGCAGGAGCGGCTCCTAGCGAAGCGCCGGAAAATGGAGAAATAATGGAATTATAAACGTATGTCTCACGTAGTCTTGAAAATGACGAGACACACATTGATAAATAAACATACAGATTCCACCCACACTAATAGAAGTATCAAAAATTCAAGAATTCGAAAATCAACGAAAAAGACTTCAATGAATCAGGTATAAACTACAGGTATGCTCGTCTCGTATGCCGCATACACATTGCTCGTCTCGTGTCTCCGTGAACGAGTCTTGTAGCAGCGCTAACAACGATAGGACGCGATAGAGGGATTGATTAGAAAGATTGCAGATGATTAGCGGTCAGATCAGGGTGATTAGACATACACACAAGTGCATAGCAACGTTCTTCGCGTACGCCCCTCACTTGCTCTCTCTCTCCAGCGGTAGGTAAGGTGAGTAAGCCCAGGCAGGGCCACCCCCTGGTGGAGTTCGTGATTAAGGTACAGATGGGCAGGTCTGCCCACGATACACGTGCATGCTCGCGCATTCACACACGCATTAAAGGGTAGGCCACGCGAAGTGCGCACGGTAAACCTTGTTTAGGCTACCCAGGGGCTCCTCGGTACGTTCTTTAAGAGAACCCGAGGAGTCCCTTAACGCTTGCTTGCTTGACAGGGGTAGCTGATTCTTCAGCGTGTTTGCGGACAGTGTATTATAGGTCACTCTGAGAAGCGTATAATAGGTGGAGAGTGGCTTGGTTCCTCCGCCGCAAACGCCCCTTCATTTGCCTTTGCTTTACAGGTGGGCAGTTAGGGTGATTGGTGCAGCAGCATACCATTTTTTTCATGCCCTGCTAAACAAGGGTGCAGGTCACACAATCAAGTAACTCCCCTCTGCCTGTGGCAGAGCAGGGAGTCCGACTCCATCGACATCTGCGCCGTGCACGCAAAGAGCACCTCTTCCCTCCAAGCCCTAGCAGGGGAAACGCGTTGTGGCGTCCCCTGTTAGGCCACAGTTGCTTAGCAGCGCTGTGTTCTCTTGTCTCCATCACAGGAGGGTGGCTAGGACCCACGACATGTTCATCAACAACACCCAGTAGAGTGTGCGTGTAGGAGTGGTAGTCCTGAGTGGGGGCTTGAGCCAGTTGCACCAGTGCTCGCCCACCAGGATGGTGCCACTGTAGGTGGTGTAGGACCTGTAGTGCGTGTGTCACTGTCCCACCCGTTTCCTGCAATTTTAGCAGGGTTGGTGGGCGGTGGCAGTGGTTAGGTCAGTCTTTTGGCCACTTAGCAAAACGGCGTTTTCAAGCCTTCATAGCTTTTGGCCACCCCTCCCTGTAGTAGACAGATAGGTAGGGAAAACAATAGCTGGATTAGTACGCTGGGTATTCCCCAAAGGTTTTGTGCCAGCACAGAAATTGGGCGCTTAGGGGAGGGGAGACCCGGGGCGTACTCCGTGGCATCAATAAGCCAACCCTCCAGGTTTAGCAAGCGTGCAGACTTGGGTATAATTAGGACACCACTTCTGCGGCTTGCTCTCAGGACCTTAGGAATAGCACACTCACACATACGCTTTGGCAGGTAAGGGTAAGGTTCAGTCCCTAGCTTTAGTCTTGGAGGCAAGCGTCTCAGCGAGCCTCAGCAACTCACCAAGGTTGTTCTGGGACAAGTAGTCAACCAGAACTGAGTTTAGGCGTCCCTCAGGTAGAACAAATGCAGAGAAGGGCTCCCAGGTGGCCTCTTCGACTCCAAACCCTTCCCAGAGGGTGAGGAAGCGCCAACCCTGGCGATAGCGGTGGCGTAGGAGCCTCCTTAGCCATCTCCTCGGCGTTCATGTCGGGGAGTTCACCCTCAACTTCCATAGGGCTGGCAGCCCCTTGTAGGTCCAGAGCGGCGATTTCCTCGTCGTTCAGCTCCCACTCTTCCCCACAGAGGTCTTCAGGATCATAGTAGCGCCTCAGGTGTTGAGCAGCGCACACCAGGGTTCCCCCTAGACGGGGGGAACACCGCACGGTGATACGGTGTCCATCCACAGATAGAATCTTGTACGGCCCGAAGTATGGGTCATCGCTGGTAGAGCGTTGCCAGGCGGGTAATCGACTGTGGTGCACCAGCACCCAGTCACCCTCTTGGTAGCCGGCCGGTACTCGGTGCTTGTTCTTCTTGTTCCACTTACGCTCCCTCACTCTCTGGAGCATAGCCTTGGCCTTGTCCACCTTCGCTTGTTGCTCTTGGACCCATTCACCCACAGAAGAATGGGTGTCCTCTGGATAGGGGGCATGTAGGAACCATGCCGGGCGCCCTAGGAATAGCTCATGGGGCGAGTAGCCAGTAGCTGAACTCTCTTGGGAGTTCATCATCAAGGATATGACGGGGAGTAGTCTAACCCAGTCTCTGGTGCGTTCAGTTTTGCACCATATCCTTACATTCTCCTTCAGGACACGGATCTGTCGCTCACATAGGGGGTTGCTCGTGTGAGAGTAGGGAATCCCCGTAGACACCTGGACATTGAGGGATCTCAGGACCCTCTTGTACCAGCCAGTGTCTGAGCGTACTCGTACGTCCTCATCGGAGTAGATCTCCTTGGGCGCCCCATAGACACAAAACCACTCCTCCAGGAGTATCTTGATAGTCTCCTCCCCGGTAATGTGCTTGGTACATGGGAACACCCTGGTAAACCTGGTCAACCCACAGGTTACCAGGAGGGCGAAGTCATAGCCCCCGAACTTCGGCATCTCCGTGTAGTCCACGTATAGAACACTGTTAGCACAGTGAGGGATGGGCAGGGTCGAGTAGAGACCTCTGTCCCTGATATCCCCTGGTTTACAGGACCTGCACGGGCACTTGTCCACGATAGGCTGGAGGGTTTTCCGCAGTTGGTCGTCAGTCCACGTAGTGTGGAACCACTGCTTGAACAGCCTCAGGGTGCGGTCAGCACCCACATGACCACTGGACTCATGGGTCCACTTCAGCAGCGCTGGGACTCGGTCACTAGGCACCACAATACGGTCCTCGTGCCATAGATAGCTCTTGTCCCTCTTCCACTGGTCTTGGTTGACCAGGAGGGGTTCAAGGCGTATCCCCAGGCGCTTGTAGATGTCCCTGAACTCCTTCAGGTACTCCGATTGTTGGAGTCCATCCAGGGGGCGTATCATCGTCATGTTGAGGTCCAAGTGGACGTCCATACGGCTGAACGCCTCCTTAGCCAGCGCTTCAGACCGGGCACCAATCAGGGCGTCGAAGTTGTTGCGGCTGATGTAGTCGGCACATTCGTTCTTCACTCCCTCGACAGGTGGGGGGCCCTTCTGGAAAGTGCGGACCGGCTCTTGGTCGCACAGCCAGACCACAGGGTGAAAGTGCTGCCCTAGGTCGTTGATGGTGCCGGAGGGCTCGGGGCCGGCAAGACCGGGGGGGCAGGAACGCGAGGAGTCGACCTGAACGCTGCTGTTGGGGGCAGAACTGGATACACGGACACCAACGGAGGCAAGAGCGGCGACAACGGAGGCAAGATCCATGCTGATTGTTATCCGGCAAAAAATCCCAGTCTATGAAGAAAATTGATGCGGATTATCCTAAGTACATCTGAGTGTCCATATCTGTCTGAAAAGATTTATATAAATCCGATTGTGAAAAAATATTTGGCCGATCTGGCTCGCGCACGCGCGTCAGCGGCAAATGGCGATTCCGGGTAAATGATCGGAACGCGGCGGATTTACGATGAATGGACCGCGGAATCAGATCCGGCACATCAGAAATATATAGGTCTGATCCTGAGACTGAGCTGCGGGGCGGCGATTCCGCCGAAGCAGAGAAAATGACCAAAATGTAGCCAATCTGGGGCAGATCTGTGAAAATCTGGGCAGATGGGGGTTAGCCGCACTTACACTCCGCCTCCAAAAACACACTGGGGTGTGTCGCTACGTCAACGAAGAACGTAGTGCGGGTAAGTCCCAGAAATAAATAGAAATGTAGCCTCGATGGGGCGAAATCTGCTTGATCTGACCTGATTTGGGCTGAATTGGCACTGAATCAGGATGGATGAACCTGAAATGAGACAGAATGAAGAGTGACGAACAGTCTTCCGGGCAGTAAAACATTAGGTTAAGGGCTAAAAAGCATGTAAACGTATCGAGAATCGACATCAAACCATGCACTGGTTGAGTATGAGGTAGATTATTGGTGGATTGAGTGGGGGAATCAAGAAATGGAGTGGCATCTCGGCGCTCTGGCACAGTTTAGCTGTCGCGGGCACGCTACGGTGTCCTCCACGTACTCTACATCGTGTTACTCCCGCTTTTCTCGTTCTGAAAAGTGCAGCATGTGCTTCAGATTTGGCGCATCTGGTGGATGATCACAAGATTCAGCAAGATTGAGAATCAATTTGAGCAGAGATGAAGGAGATGAAACAATCACGGAGAGGGAAAACAAATACAAATGTAGTCTGCAGGTCCTAAGTGAACCACAGATGGTAGGGATGTTTTTCTGTTCACTTAGTTAGGCAAAGCCGTAAACAGATCTTCGAGGAATGAGAGGAGATGACAAGGAAATCAACCTAAAATGTCCTAAAATGAAGCAAATTCCCTAAGATGAAGGTGAAATGAAGCGGAATGTCTAGAACTGAAACTACTAACACTTTCGTTTAGACTAGAGTTAATATATATTGTCGTTTATTCAGCTCAATTGTGCTTTCCGGCACGTTGGTTCGCGAGCATCCAACAGATTCCATGAAAATGTGGATCATGTGATGATGCATCATGATGGGACATGATGGCCCTGGATCCTTGGCATGTAACGCGCCGAAGGTTCGCTGAAGGCGCTTTACTGACAGTATATAACTGAGAGACACCGAGTAGTCCTTTATTTACAGTGGCGGCGGTGTCAATCGACTTGGACAAGGCCCATCTTTCGATTGAGTCCCACAAGACACTTGGATTCACCATTTCCGACAGTTTCAGGTCGGATTGAGCTCACATTGGCGTGTGCCAAAAATCCACGGTAGCTTACGGAAGCTCTGAGGTCCGAGAGGTTGCTGTTAGAAGTCCCTGGAGCTCCTATGTGAAGGTTGTCTGAACAATTGACGTCGGGGTGTTGCTGCAACAGTGCAAGAATGATGGACAAACCTGAGGAATTCAAGGTAAATTCAAGGAATCTGGATCTGAATCTGGACTTTGGCTTCAGCATCACGGCAAATGAAGGTAAGATCTGAGTTCTTGGCGTCGCATCTAGTGCAGCCAGTACTACAGGGGGTGCCTGTAGGGGTGAATGTCGCTGTAGGGGCGACTGTCGCTGGCGAGCGTTTTTACTATGTACATTTGCTTCGGTCTGCACGAGTAGCCAAATTCCAAAGATGCACAGACCAACAGAGACAAGATTACCCCGAATCTGCCTGAATTAAGCCTGAGTTTGGTTTTTTCTGGACACGGCAGCACACTCCGTGGCTTTCGGCAGCGTATCTACGCCTTTTCTGCCGAACGGAGACCAAAGAAAAGTTGATTGACGTCAACTTATCAAACATTCGCAGTTCTCCACATCATGTAGCAATCAGGAAGAATGAACAGTGGATTGAGCAGAATGTGGTTTTTTCAAGTCGTCAGAACACTCACATTGGAATAAGTGGTCGACGGGGCGAGGCTGGAGCTTCTGTAGGAGTTGGACATGCAAGGGTTTCGAACCTACACCCTTGAGCCCTAGCGACGAGTGCCATGACGCCCTGGACTAGACGACTGTTACCCAGATTATGGCGTCGGCGACTCAAGTCACGACGGCTTCCCTCGATTCGGCCAAGCACGAATACATGTGACCACCAACCTGTCTGGTGGGGCCCTCGTACGGCTTGGGCGCTGCAAATCAGCGGCCGAGCTCGAAGCTTGGTCCTCATTTGGCTCCTGGGCTGGCCTCACCGCAGGAGGGGGGATCGACGGATCAGCCCTGGAATGTGGCTGCTGAGGGCCGTAAAAGGCTGGATCTCGATTCACCACAGGTCCTTTTCCGTCGCTCTCCACCTGTCTGTCTGGTTTCGACAGACAGTCTGTCAGGAGTACGCCAATTTCGGGGTGCTTCTTGAGGAAGTCGATGAACCCCTTGGTGTACCCATGGACAAAAGAATGGGCTGGTTCCCAGTTGTTGTGACTGGAATCAAAGCCCCTCCACTCACATAGAAATTCCCATTCGCCCTTTTCGTCACGTCTTGCTTCTAAAATCCTCTTGAGTTCGTACTTCCCCCCTTCGATGACCCGATCGGACAAAAATTTCGAAGTCCAAAAAAGGGGTTTAACCCGATCCTTGGGGGAGGGGATCTCTCTCTTGAGGCGATCGCCCGAAACTTCAATTTCCCTGCTGACATCCACACGAATCCTCCACCTGTTCTCACCCAGACGCGCTCTAACAGCGAATGGCCCCTCCCACAAGGGAAGAAGCTTATCGTCTCCGCCCAGGGTGGTTTCGGATTTTCGAAGCCAAACTCGATCATCGACTTCAAAATTGTGGGGATTTTTTCGGCCTTGATTCTGGACCCAAAGCCAGTCAGCTTGATGCTTATCGATTAATTTCGAGACAGTTTTTTCTGCTCGTTGGATTTCGTCCAAAAACAACGAAGCATCTTTACAAGGGCGAGGATTATTCAACGGCATGTTCCAACAACACTTCTTTCGTCCAAAAACAATTTCATTTGGAGAAAGGCCATGGTACAAAGGCGTGTTGTGGTAACGGCGAAGCAATGCGAAGAGAACTTCAAGCCAATGGAAGTCCTTCTCACTGGCGAGCTCCTTACGAAGCATATTTATAATAGAGCGGCCGGCTCTTTCGCCAGGCAGCGCTCGATGTGAGTGGATTTCACATCTTAGGTGGTGGATTCCAAGGCGAGCACATAATTCCTTCCACCATTCGGAGGTGTACTCTTTGCCTGAGTCCGTAACCACCTCGGATGGGACGTCCCAACCTCCCATCCAGGTCTGCGCGCACCATTTGGCGGCAGCCTTGCCAGTCATTGACTCGATGTTGCAAGGCAACACCTGAATGTAGCCAGAATGACGGCATTGTATAAGGAGCACTCCATTGACCTTTTTATTGGTCCAATGGCACTCTTCGTCGTCGAGTTCACCAAGATGGAAAAAATCACTGGTGACTCTGTTAAAGAGGCGCTCCGGAATAGGATGTGGCCTCAGATGGCCGTGCTTCTTCGCGCTGGGGGGCGTCGAGACAGCACATTGGGCACATCCGGCGGCTACTTTCATACAATGAGTATATAGCCCTGAGCCGAACAACCTATGTTTAATCATCGACCATAATCTACGGCCATGTGCGTGGGGGGACTCCCATTTGTGCCACCAGTTTAACACTCGGGGGGCCAGGGCGTCTGGTACGCACAATTTACCCTCCATCCACAGCTTCCCCCCATCCAACGAATATTCAGAATAAATTCCATCTTTGTGAGCATCTTTGGATTTGAGATTCTCAAAGACCTCTTTAAACATGGAATCATGCAGATAATCATTCGTCCAGTCACGGATGATAAGGGAATCTTTCGGCAGGGGTGGAGTTTTGGCCGGATCTCGACGCCTAATGCCCTGAATCAACCGAAATCCACTTACAGGTCGGGTATACTCGAACCGTTTCACACTCCCTGAGGAGGGATGGGTGACTTTCTCAACGACTTTCGGTGATTTGGTAATAATTTCATGAGCATGCGCCGGATCTGAGATGGCTGTGATGTCATGACACGGTAATGCATGCCGTTTAACAGAGCATTGCATGCATTCACGTCGAATGAGCCTTTTTTCTTCCTGATCCCACTCGATTACGACGTGGCGGTCCTGCTCCGTACCATGGATGCTGGTACTTTGCAGCCCCTCTGAAGCGGGGTAAGCCCATCGGCTCAGAGCATCCGCTACCGTGTTGTGTTTTCCGGGCAAATACGACACATGGAGGTCAAACAAACTGAGAAATTCGTGCCATCTGGCCCGTCGACCAGCTGGGCTCGCGACAGTATCAATGTGTTTGGTGGCCCAATATTCCAGAGATCGATGATCCGTCAGGACCTCGACTCGATTGGTGCCAACCCACGATTGGTACTTCTTCAGAGCGCAGATTATGGCGTAAGTCTCTTGCTCACGCGGTGACCATTGCATCTGGCGTGGAGCTAGCTTCCGAGACCAAAATGCAAGAGGGTAATGATCACCTGTGGCTTCATCAACCTGTTCAAGGACAGCTCCGATCGCGTACCTAGAAGCGTCGGTTCTTATGTAGAAGGGTCGGTCGAATTTCGGCACATGCAACGTGCCGACTTCGCAGAGGGCCGCCTTCAAGTGATGGAAGGCCTCCTCGCACTCGTCAGTCCACTTGACACGAACCTTTGAACCTGCCTTGCCCGCATCTCTCCCTACCTTCAATAATTCAGTGAGGGGGGCAGCAAATTTGGCATAATTCGGCACAAAAGTGTGGTAAAAATTGCAGCAACCCAGGAATCCTCTCAATTCCGTGATCGTCTCAGGGCGCTTCCACTTCTGAATAGCGACGAGCTTCCCTGGACTGGGTCGTCGGGTGCCATTCTCAAGGAGAGAACCACAAAATTCGACTGATTTTAAAAATAGTTTTCCCTTCTTTGGCCCACAAATCAGCTGATTGGCATCAAGAATGTCCAAAACCTGGTTCAGCTGCTTTTCATGTAGGGCCACCAGCTCGGCTTCGGTCAGTCCCTCCCCCTCTGTCGCGATGATTATGTCATCTATGTACACACTCACGAAGGCACGAAGCTCAGGATGAGCTGTAAAAAGCACATCCTCCATCATTCTTTGAAAAAACGAAGGGGCGTTCTTCAGGCCCATGGGCATGACCGTCCACTGGACTGGGCCACATGGCGTGCACATACAGGTGAGAGGTCGGCTGTCCTTCCTCAACGGCATTTGGTGAAAGCCGTGACGGAGATCCAGCACAGAAAACAAACGACCTCTTGCCCTCTTGGCGATTTCCTCCTCAATGAGGGGCAGGGGGTGTGAATCCGCCTTGGTTTCGGCGTTGAGGTTGCGAAAATCAACAACCATTCGCCAACCATCAATGGTGTTGTGGTCTGCAGGCGGCGGCTTTGGGACTGTGAAGGGTGCACAGCACCACTCGCTGGTCATACAACCCTCAAGCCAACCAAATTCCCTGAGATTTCTCTCGATTATTTTTCTGAGTATCTCATGTTTCTGTCCATGGTTCTCATAAGGACGCTGTTTCTTCGCCTTGTACCCTTCAAGAAGCTCGATGAAGGCTTCACCGAACTGCCCACGGACAGGGGGGTCTTTGATCAACTTCCCCGAAAGGGTTGTGTCCTTCCGTTCCTCAAAAATCTTGTCTCTTTTCTTGGAACACAACTCAGTGTCCACCTGATAGCCAGGAATTACTGTCGAAAAAACTTTGGCGATTTCTTCGGCCTTGGCAGGAAGAATCTTCTTACGGATGTCCCTAAAAAGGTCCGTATCAACTGCCTCTTGAAGATAGGTGGGTCGAGTGTCGACATTCCAAAGATTCTCTTCGTGATCCAGCTCCTCGAAAGGATCTATGAAAGCTTCCACACGGGGTTTTTCATAAAAAACTCTGAATTTGCGGCGCGAAGAAAATTTTTTTGTCGTCCGTGCGCCGTAGATTCTTTTGGATGTAGATCGTATTGGGGAAGAGGGAGACGAGGCGGATCCATTTGACGTTGGATCACCTTGGGCATCTGACGGACAAAAATCAGAAAAAATAGATTCATCATCAGTACCACGCTCAACCTCAGATTCAGACCCAACACAGGAATCAGTACTAGAATCAGCAGAATCAGAGTCAGAAAGCTTTCCATCCACCAGGAATGCAAGCGAACTCCAGGGCCGCTGTGGCAGGGGACCTGTGTCGTCCCTGGCATACAGCTTAATCTTCTTGGGAAGTTCGATGTAATCTACACAAATGTCTTGCAATTCCTGAAACCAAGGCTTGTCGTCCCACAAGGGCACAACTAAAATCGCCTGGGTTTTATCTTGCTTGATTTTGTGGATGACCTGCTGGATTAAGTGAAACGGAGGATATATCCATAACTTCTTGTCCCATTTATGGGTCCAAGCGTCGCGAAAGTGCTTGTCAAAGCGCTTGTTCTCGCGGTTAGCAAAGGCATCATACTGTGGCCAAAAGGAATGGTGTTCATAAAAATATTCACAAATTGTATCGCGCCATTTGTCGACAACTCTGTAGGATGAAGAGTGCCAGCGCGAAGGGTGTCGTGGCTGGGAGTCCCTACGAAGACATTCTAACTCTCGGGAGTAATCGACACTCCCATTCACCTCTGCAATGGTGACATCTTCGCCAAACTTTGGTGTAACCTTTTGCTTCAAAAATTCTTCTGCACTTTTAAACCCTGCGTGCAAAAAACGAAATTCAGGACGCTCCAAGGGACCTGACTCCAGCAAAAAAAACCGCCGATGACCTACGGGCGCCACCCTGTTCTTGCGAAGCCAAGGATGGCCCAAGTAAAGGTCATACTTTATGTCGGCACGATAGAAGTAGTCATCTTTAAGGATAACTTCCTCCACATTGCCATCTTCCCAAAGGTCTTGAGCGACCAAATGAGTTGATATATAACAACCGCGTTGCCCACCTGCGACAGAATGTCCAGAAACTCCCTCGAGGGTAACAGGATGAGGCGAATCAAACACGCAGTCGTCAGGCAAGAAAGAATTGGATTGGAGATTTACCTCCGATCCATTGTCACACAAACAAGTGGCGAGGTGGAAATTGCCCTTGCAATCAGAGACCCACAGCTTTGTGACAAACTGACGGGCCCTGTGCTTGGACTGTACACCAACCTCGTCCACTACAACAGAAGGATCCGCTGCCGGATCCAGGGGAGAGGAGACAAGCGACCCTACATCAAGTAGTGGTCGAGATGGAATCTGGGGATCATGCCTGAAATCGCCTGGGGAGGGGCGATTTTTGTGGCTCCCCTAGGCGTTCTGACCTCCAGTTGCTGCGTTAACATTGTGGACACACCCTGATTCGTCGACCCACTCGTCTTGGAGCGGATCATCTGCTGGATTCAAGGCATTTTCAACGTAATCTCGGTCTGCATCGGACACCTGATCTGCACCTGAGACCTGATCCACACGATGGTTGCCCTTTCCACGTCCACGGCCACGGCCGCCATATGATGGGCCTCCACCTTCGCCACGCCCTCTGCCCTTACCAGAGAAAGGGGTTCCCGAAGGATTTCCCTTACCTTTACCCTGGAATCCTGGAGCATTTCCCTTGTTTGCACCGGATTGAGGGGTTTGGCCTGGATTTCGATTTCCGCCTCCGGCGTTGCTATTGGGATTTTTCTGGCCGTTCGGCTGCCCACCGGAGCCGGATGGAGTCCGATTTCCTGTGCCTTGGGACCCGCCAGGGCCTCCAGGATTTTTGTTTCCACCGGAGGGGGTCGGATTCCCTTTTCCAGCCTTCCCACCGTGCACCTGTCTGTCATTCCTGTCTGAATTCTGCGAATTACTGATATTTTCACCAATCACCTTGTGATCGTAAGGAGACCATCGGTGATTATCAGTAGAATGCGTCTTAGCTCGGTTCGTAGAACCTAAAAGAAGGCAGATGCTACAGTGCTGCTGAACATTCCGGGTGTCATTCACCTTTTTGTTGCCCTTTTGGGCCCCATTTTGGGTGTTTTGCTGGGTATTCTTGTTTCCCCCAAGACCCTCATGGAAATTCTGATTGGCGGCGTCAGCGAGCCGCTCAACCTCCTCCCAGAGTTCCTTCGGGGTGTACGAAAACACCCAGTTTTTGGCCTTCAGGCGATGGCCATGGAAGCTGACTCCCCTGTTGAGGACTTGGACAAACAAGTCCCGATCCTCGTGCTCATGAAACTTGATTTTCCACGTGTTTTCAGTGAATTTCACCTTTGAAAACGACGTGGGGGAACACTTCTGAAGTGCTTCCCGAACTGAAAATTTATTGGCAGAGGCATCGAAGCCTTCCACCTCCGCCCACCAGGTCTTGACCTTTTCTTCGGACTGTTTGTTCCGAAGGGTGGCGGCAGTTTCTGAGGGGATCTTGTCAAAAATCAAACTTTTCAGCTCGGCACTAGAAAATTTGTCGCCTGAATGTTCAGCTTCTTCCACTAAATTCCAGAAGCGCTGTTTTTTGTCTTGCACTTCGTGCAAGATTAATCGCGAGAATGAAGGAAAATTCGTCAACATCTGGTGGTAATGGTCCTCTGGCAGCCGGGATCCACGTACCTCCAACTGTTCCCACACCTCATCAAAGGTAAGGGGGGAACTTGTATCCTCGCGATCACTCCAAGTCCTGAGCCAAGTGTTGGCCGGCGCTCCCTCAAGGCAATCCAAGAGGGCCATCAGGAACTGATCATCTTGGAGTTTTTGAGTCTTAACCCACAGTTTAAATTCCCGTTGGAACTGAGGCCAACGTCAGGGGTTTCCATTATACTTCGGTTGCTTGGCAACCTGACGAAGTCGCAAGGAAGTAGGATTAAGAAGCGAATCCAGCCCAACACCGGCCGTAATGGCAGACACCTTGGCGGCATCATTCGCCACACCAGCTCCGGCGAGGGTCTGAGCGAGCAACAGCTGGGCTAAGGTATTGGAATCAGCAGCAGGAGGGGCAGTACGGGAGGCAGTTCGCTTGGCATTCTGAGCCTCAGTCCTAGCCTTCGCCGTCCTACTCTCAGAACGAGAGATTTTAACCCTTTCCTTTAGCTTGGTCCTGCTGATCCTTGCATCGGTGGTCCTGGAGTCCACCGAAGGAGCAATTGAAAAAATTTCTGTCGCCTCCTCCGATGGCTCTGTTGCTTGTCCCACCGATGAGGCGCCCTCAGACCGCATGTGCGTCTTGAAAAGATCTTTGATTCCCAGCGTTTGAATGATGAGGTGCATTTGATCTTTGAGCAATTGGAGCTCAGCGTCTCGCTGGAATCTGCAGGAGCAGTCGGCAGGACAGTACATGCCGTGTCCTGAAGGGCCTGAGCAGGCTGTCGGACCGCTGATCTCGGTGGTCCGCAGCCAGGAGTCCACTTGTGGAGCTCCTTCAGCCCTGATTTCCAGGCTTGCCTGCCTGGCCGCCTCTAAAATTCCCTCCTCTACCGCGGCGGCTAGATCGTCGCGGATGGAAACAGGGGGATGAGGGGCGGAGGGCCCAGGAACTGGTGCCTGGCCCTTCTCCTTCGGGAAGGGGCTTGCCTCCCAGATCTGCAAAAAAATGGCAAAAGAGTCATCTTCTTGACAACGCCACCACATCCTGGTATTAATTTCGTTCTGAAGGAGGAAAAAATATTCCGTTAAAAATTCAGAGGCGATTCTTTCTTGTTCGATCAGCTTAGACGTGGCTAAGTAACAAAGGGCCTCAAGGGCCTCAAGGTTACGGGTCACTTCTGGGGACAAATGGTCGCCCCAGTGTGCCCAAGAGGCTGGTCGATTATAGCTAGGTACCTCACCTGGACCACCCATCTCAATGTCGTTCAGATCGGCGTCCGTGGTGTCAAATGTTGGACATGCGTAAGGAATGTTGGTACCTGCCAGCTCCGTAAGCTCCACCGGAGCGTTGCCATCGTCGTAGGCCGGCGGATTCCAGCTGCTAGATGGCCAGTTTCGACTGGGATTATGGTAATCTGGGTCTCCACAGCTGCTGATGTGCGCCCTTCTTGGGCAGCTTGGACTTGCGCAAGGCATTCCTCTCAAGGCCTCGTTCGCACAACACCATGGCAGCGTAACCGTTACTTCTCCAGGAACGGCGGGGTCTACGGGGCCGTACTGGGGAGCGGGCTGTGGAGCAGAGACCACTGAAGCAACATTCAGGTAGCCTCTGCTACCATGAAAGTGCTGCCCTAGGTCGTTGATGGTGCCGGAGGGCTCGGGTCCGGCAAGACCGGGGGGGCAGGCACGCGAGGAGTCGACCTGAACGCTGCTGTTGGGGGCAGAACTGGATACACGGACACCAACGGAGGCAAGAGCGGCGACAACGGAGGCAAGATCCATGCTGATTGTTATCCGGCAAAAAATCCCAGTCTATGAAGAAAATTGATGCGGATTATCCTAAGTACATCTGAGTGTCCATATCTGTCTGAAAAGATTTATATAAATCCGATTGTGAAAAAATATTTGGCCGATCTGGCTCGCGCACGCGCGTCAGCGGCAAATGGCGATTCCGGGTAAATGATCGGAACGCGGCGGATTTACGATGAATGGACCGCGGAATCAGATCCGGCACATCAGAAATATATAGGTCTGATCCTGAGACTGAGCTGCGGGGCGGCGATTCCGCCGAAGCAGAGAAAATGACCAAAATGTAGCCAATCTGGGGCAGATCTGTGAAAATCTGAGCAGATGGGGGTTAGCCGCACTTACACAGGGTTACTCCCCAACAGTCTTGCTTGTGAGGATAGCACCAGCATACCCGCGAGCAATTCCTGCTCATAGGTGGAGTAGTTCCCCCTGGCCTGGTTCCACTTCCAGTTCCAGTGGCCCAGAGGTACTAGGACCCAGTTGTCGTCAGGGTAGCTGTGCTTGAGGGTTCCATCTCGGTTGAGACCTTCCGTCCCCCATTGGGAAATGGCCGAGTCGAACTCTAGTGCTTGCCCTTGGAACAACGTTCCACCACCGCCCACATTGCTACCGTCGGTCACCAGAATAATCTCCCCTTGTGCCCTAGGCACGCCCAAGCACTTAGCGTTGGCCACCTTGTCTTTGAGCTCGTCAAACGCTTGTTGCTCTTGTGGGCCCCAGTGCCAAGTAGTACTCTTCTTGATCAAGTCCGTCAGAACGGCGCTGGTGTAGGTGAAGTTTTTTGATTTTGCGGCGATAGAAGTTGCACGCCCCAATGAAACTGCGTACATCATGAAGTCCTTTCTTGGGGTCTTCGTGTCGTACCTTGGCATCCATCAGGGGTTTGGCCTTAGAGGCCGCTGGGGTCCACCACCCATAGCCAACATCAAACCCCAGGTACTGCATGGTCTCCTGCATGAACTCACACTTCTCCAGGTTCAGTCGTGTGTGGTTCTCCTGGCAGACCGCAAAGAACTCACCCAAGAGGATTAGGTGATCCTCCTGGGTATTGGTCCCGAGGCATACATCGTCGATGTGAGCCTCCATCTGGGCACCACGGGATATGAGCTCCTGCACCTTAGGTCTCCTTCGTAGGATGGACAAGATCTTGTTCATCAGCTCTTGGAATAGAGCGGGTGCGTTAGCCACGCCAAACGGCATGACCTTCCACTTGAACACCCTCCCCTGAGGGGTGATGAAGGCCAGTAGTTCCTGTGCGTTGGGCGTCAGGTCCACTTGCCAGAATCCGCTCCTCTTGTCCATCTTGGTCTTGTAGCGGCAGGAGGCTATCTTCTCCAGGGTAGACTCCATATTAGGAATGGACCCTGAGTGGTTCAGCGTCTTCTTGTTCAGCTCTCCATAGTCCACTACCAGCCGTTTGGCTGTAGACCCAGGTTTAGCCACCAGGAAACAGGGGCTGCAGTGTAGGGGGTAGTCCCCGTCCTTGTACTCCAGGACTAGGCCAGTGTCGATACATTCTTGTATCTGTCGTTCAATCTCGTCGGCCTGCTCTTTAGGAGCTTGATAGGGTCTCCTCCGGATCTTGTGACCCACGAACTCGGGTTTCAGCTTGAGGTCCATCTGTACCAGCTTGTCACATGAGGCTGGAGGGGGTAGTTCTCCGAACACCTCCAGATAGGTCCTTATAAGCTTCTGTACCCGCGGGTCCAATACCTTGATCTTGTCCTCCATGTCCTCGTCAGAGTGTAAGTTGCTTGCCCCCTGAGTAATAGACGTCGGGAGGTGGTCCTCAACCGACTCTTCGCCCGTGGTAGTATCCTTCAGCCCTTGGTAGGCACGTAGAAGGTCTTGTTCAACCATCTCCGGTGGACGATGGCAACATAGGCACGCTCGAGGGGGTTCACATACACATTCCTCCGAGAGGTCGTCCTTCTCTGGGGTCCTCACATGGGCGCCCCACACGCTCTCCATGAGCTTAAGATCTACCTCCCTTTGCCAGGTGGTGATCTTCGGTTCGAGGTCCTCCTTCAATTGGGATAGGTCTCCCATACGTCCTTGCTTCAGTGGCCATGAGCTGCGGGTAGGCTTCGCGTAGCATAGCTTTTTCGCCACCAACTTCCTCTTGGAATCCACATACTCCCTGAGCCTGGATCGAGGGTCCAGCTCCTCGTCCACGGGGTCTTCCACCCTCATGGGAAGTAGGGGTTTCAGTGGGGCGACGTACTTGGCGTTCTCCACTTCCTCCACACAGGTCTGCACGAAGAAGGCGTCGTGCTCAGTTTCGTCTTCTGAGTGGATAGAGCTAGGTAGCTCAGATAGTCCACACTCAGAGACTCCATCAGGAACAGGTACATGGCAGGGAGAGTTGGGGGCGTTGGTGTCAGTCACGACGTACTCATCTCCTCCGAATGTAGTCTCAACAGCATCTTGAGGTCGTAGGCGATCCTTCAAGTCACCCAAGGCGAGTCCGTCGCTTTCTCGTTGTATAGCCTGGACCAGAGTCGGGTCCAGATCCTCCCAGGGAATGGAGGTAAGACCTCCGTCAACCACGCTGAGCATACTCCCCCATCCGGGCTTCCCAATAGGCGTCTTGCGTCCCAGAGGCACGTAGATGGCCTCATCAGGCAAACGAACAGAGCTGATAGTCAGCCTGTCCAGGAGGTTTCGCCAGTACCCGTTGCCCCCATGGGCTCCCCAATCGGGGGAACACAGGACCATACGGGAACGTTCCAAGGCCACCTTGGTCAGCACCTTCCCCAGTTCACTGAACCTGGGGTTCCCGTAGGCCATCCCGAAAGAGGGCCAGTAAAATTAGTAGCTGCAGTTCTTCCCCTTGCTGCAGTAAAGGTCCAGTACATGCTGCTTGTCGCTAGCGAACAATTCCACACTCAGGTCTTCTCGAGAGTAACCCAACTCCTTCAGACCTTGGTCTAGGACTTTCCCCAATAGTTGATAGTCCTCAGTTTTGGAGGCCGCCATCATGTTCGAGGGCTCCTCCTTCGATAGCCTCAGGTAACTCGAGGTATGTTCCGACTGCTCCAGTGGCACAGACTCTCTGCCACTGCCGTGGTCCACGTAGAGGAGGTAGGGCGCTTGCAGCGTCAGGGATTGTATCTGGGAGTGCTGTACGAAGAAGTCAGTCCCCAGTACAAAGTCGAAGGCCTCAGTGTCCATCACATAGAACCGATGGGCGATAGTCTGGGGGCCCATAGGTACTTGCACTTCACAGTCCCCGCAGCTGTGCACCACATGTCCGTCCCCCATGCGTATAGCGGCGGTGGTCATGGTGTTCTTCAGGCTCCCACAAGGTAAAATTTTCTTGGCCACTATAGATATGGTGGCGCCAGTGTCCAATACCCCCAGGTATTCGCGTCCCCCTAGTCGGATACGTACCCAAAACACCAGGTCTTGGGTGCCATCAGAGCGTCCCCGTCAGAACTCCGCGGGACAGGTCACCTCGAACCCCTTGTTCCGCAATTTGCGGGCCATCCTCATGAAACGGCTCCTCTTCTTAGCGTTGCCGTCATCACCACCTTCATGCTCACGCTTGGCTCCTTGTTCTTGCTGGGCCTGCGTTTGTGAGCGTGTGGTAGGACCAGACTGCCCTCCAGAGGGCTCGGAGTTCCCCCCTGGATTAGAGTTGGGGTTGCCTCGATTCTTGTCCTTGTTCTTGTCGTCGGGCTGGCGGTTAGCGCCTCCCTCCTCGTCCACCTTGACCCTTGTCTTGCCCTTGACCACATCCTTTCGACTTGCCCTTGCCGGAGTCGTTGCCTTTGCCTTTGCCTCCACCTTTGCCTGAGCCTTTGCCAGGATCTTCACCCTTAAGCTTCGCCGATAGGCGTTGCTTATGGTAGCACTCATCCTCGTAGTGCTTCCGCTTCCCGCAGAATGCACACGTGATGGTGCACCTGTAATGATCCGGCAGCTTCGCTTTGGCGCCGGTGTTCTTTTCCTGCTGCTTCCCCTGGACTACGAAGCAGTCTCGCTGCTCGCAGTCAGGGGCGTGCTGCAGGTGGCCCTGCTCGTCCCTGGCATCACACCAGAATAGCTCCTTCACGTTCTCCATGATACGGGCGTGGGCGTGTTTCGGGGTAGTCGCCTGCCCAGGTCGGGACCCTTGGTAACCTTTGCCATGACCTCCAGAACCTCCACCTCCAGGACGGTAATTGTTCAAGTGCTGGTCGCTCTCCTTCTCCAGCGCCAGCTCCAGGAGTAGCACGCATAGATCCTCGTAGCGGGGGGATCTAGCCTTGCGCTCCGCCATCGAACGGCACTCGTCCCATAGCTCTCGAGGGAGCTTGGCCACCAACCAGAACAGCAGGTCGTCGCTGCTGTAGGAACCGGGCGTCAGTCGTCCAGCCCAGTGATCCAGGTCAGCCAACAGCTCAGAGACCCTGCCAGGTTTGGGGTTGTTGGGCGGCACGGGCAGGTGCTGGATCTCAACCCTGATGGAGAGGTCGGTTTCGTAGGTCGGGTACTGCCTCTCCAGGGCAACCAACACATCGGCAAAGGTGGCGGAGTTAGTCACGATCTGCCTGACCTGCTTCTCCAGGTACTTGGTCTTGCAGCACTGCAGGAGCAGATCGCACTTCACTCGCCCACTAGCGTGGGTTTGGCCGGTCAGTCGTAGAAACCGGCCAAAATTCTCAGCAAACTCGCTGAGGTCCTTGCCTGTGAACTCAGGCAGGTTCACCACGATCTTGGAGGTGGCAATAGCCTTCGCCTCCTGAGACCTGTGTCCCTCAGGGCGTCGGGTCTTTTTCTTCTTCTTCTTCTTCTTCTTCATCCCCTTTGGGTCCTCGGGGTCCTCAGGGTCATCGTCCCCCGAGGGCGAAGTAGAGGTCATCGACGGCGGCTCATCATCAGAGGGGTCTCCGCCCAGATCACTAGAGCCATAAGGCTCCACGTCCACCATTGCCCTTAAGGCTGTCAGCCCCAGCCGGTCCAGCTCAGCCCTCGTCGAGTTCGTCACGTGGCTGTAGGGCGGCTGGGCCGTTCTCGGTACGAAAGGACTTCTCGGAATAGCTGCAGGGGTTGGCATCGGTCGACTCCTCAGGCTCCCCAGGGTGTTTGTCAACCCTGCCGCCAGGTGGTCAGCCTGTACTCGGTGGGGTGACATTCCCACCGTGGTAGGTGACGCGTGGGGCGGGATCATCAGGGGCTCCAGTTTCTCACGGATCTCTTGAGTGAGGTCGCCCACGATTTTTGAAGTGGCTCCTCGGAGCACCTCGTTGATCTCCGACCGCGTCAGGGACCTGTTGGAGGATCTTCCCGATCCTCTACTCCTGCCACCAAGAGATTCAGGTCCTCTCCTCAACCCACTCAAGGTTGCATAGCCAGGTGCATACCCAGGAACATCCACATAGGTTCCAGTAGCGGGTAGTGGATGGGGATATTCAGCCGCATACCATCGCGGCGCAGAGCTGGTAGCCACCGGCTCACTGGCAGTAGTTGCCTCATGGAGCGCAGTGGTAGGTGGGCCCATACCATAGGCGGGGTAGGGAGGCATGCCAGTAAAGCCTGTGCCCTCTGCCATAGGCGGGTTGGTTGTGGAAGTGGATGTTGCAGCGGCTGGGAGTGTGGTGGTCATAGGAGAGGGTGATGCGTGGAGGCCAGAAGCGCTTGGTGCGCCTTCGAAGGTAGGGTCATGCGTCAGGTCTTGCCCTTGCTCCTCTCCTTCGTCTGCTTCGTCTCCAGCATCCTTCTCGCTCTCTCTCTTCCTCTTCACAGGCTGAGAGACCACCTCTTCGACAGACAGGGCCCCGAAGGCCGTCTGGAGTCCATCCAGGGAGTCCTCAGCCGCATCCACTGGCCCATGTAAGGGCTCCGCCGAATGTACAGCGCCAGGTGCTGGCCTTGCCGGTGCCTCAGGCGCTGGCGCTGTCTTCACATCGGCGTCCTCCTTCCTTGTGCTCATCTTCAGTCACCCTTCTGCTTATATGTGCCTGTACTCGGCGCACTGGATGTACGGCGCGGGGCTGCTGCCGGTGCGCAGAGACAGACTGCCTCTTGCTACCAGAAAAATTTATAGTGGTTTCAGCACTGTGTTTTTGTCTCTCCTGCTGCTTGCTGCTGGTGTAGGGTTTCCTGCTGCTTGTTTTTGGAGATGAAAACCTTTTGTTTGCAGAAATAGAGTCAATCCAGGATAACCCAAGCCAGAGGTGTGCAAGGAGAAGAGAATCAGGATCAAAGCATGAAGGGCTGCAGTGTAAACAGTGGAAGATGATTTGATATTCACAGAAACTGCAAATCAGGTCAAATCGGTATGCATATTCACAAAGATAGCTGAAATGTTTTGGAAAAGAGTTGGAAAACTGCCCCATGGTCACTCTCTCTCCATAGTGCCATCTTAGGAGATTTGCACTCTTTGTTTTGGGTCCCATATGTGCTGAGGTGGCAGGGCATGTGGCGATGAGGTCACTGCCATGTCACATGGGATCTTCCTACTTAGCTAGGCTGACCAGGAATTGAACCCAGGACCTCTCAAAAAGAGGTGCCCAGCCCCCTAGGGTGCATACCACTAGGATAGCTAAAGAATTCATGGAAAAACATAGATAAATCCATAGGCTCTGCCTTGGATATGTCAGTTCTCAGTCAACTCAGGATAAGATGATTTGCCTCACATTGAAAGGGGATTAAGGGGTCCACTCCATATCCTGATTGGCTGTTTGGTTCCATAGGTCAAAATGTGTTGTCACCAGTTTTGGTGGGACCAATGGTAAGATAGAAATGCATGGATGCTCAGTGCATCTCTAATACAACTAGAGTATGCCTCAAAGCATTCGAAAAGCACTTTTTCTTACTTGTGGAATGTAGCGAGTCGTAGTTGGCTCAGGTAGACCCACCACCGTTGTAGACGTTTTCCATCTGGCGGTGGTCTTTCCATAAAGTACTTCAGGGAATCCTGATCACATAGCCACCTGATGGGATTGGTACCCAGGATCCTGTGTTGACTAGCCAACACTAGAACTCCAGCTAACAGGTCCTGCTCGTAGGTGTGATAGTGTGATCAGGCTGCATTCCACTTCCAATTCCAGTGGCCAAGTGGAACTAGGCGCCATTTTTGGGAGTCATAGTCAGACTTCATGAATCCTTCTCTTGTGACACCTTGAATTCTTAGGCGATAATCAATGTCTTTACATTTTTTTAAGACGTCACAAATTTCTCAGTGCGGAGCCAGTGATACTATCATACAAAGCCAGAAGCTAATGTACAAAGTCATGGACTCGCATAACCCACGGGCCCCAAAGGCGCCCAGCGGTGTCATGTCGGAGCGGCGGCGGTAACTGAGGGGCATTGGGGACCCGCTGGCAGGTGTAGGAATGAGTAATTGAAGGGCAGCACGACTTCAGAGCCGCGCAGCTTGTATTGCATGCATCGAATACGTATGACATACGGGGGGAGGCACATAGGAGCGTTAAGGGTGCGGACACAGGGAGCGATGCATGGAACCGGAGGGGCGCCGTAGGCGCCACAGACGAAGTAAAAGACTTGAGAGAATGATGTGAGGGAGATGTCAAGGTGCTGCCTATAGCGTCTTGATTGTCGGGAGTACCGAGGTGAAAAGGGGGGGCATAAGCGGAAATTCTGTTGGTCAGGACCCTGAAGAAACACATTTTGGGATGTCCCAGCGCTTGGTTGATGAGAATTGAGCTGATAATTGAATTCAGCACCCCCGAATTAGGGGGGGTGGATACCTGAAGTGCCCTGCCGGGCTCACGAGATGAAAAAACCCATTTTTGGCACCGTTTGAGGGGGGTGGATAAACGGAAACTCTGTCGGTCTGGACCCTGAAAAACGCATTTTGGGATGTCCCAGCGCTTGGTTGATGAGATTGAGCGTCACAATTAAATTCAGCAGCCCCAAATTAGGGGGGGTGGGTACCTAAAGTGCCCCCCCGGGCTCACGAGGTGAAAAAACCAATTGTCGGCACCGTTTGGGGGGGGGGGGGGGCGTGGAGAAACGGAAATTCTGTCGGTCTGGACCCTGAAAAACGCATTTTGGGATGTCCCAGCGCTTGGTTGATGAGAATTAGGCTGATAATTGGACTCAGCACCCCCAAATTAGGGGGGATGGGTACCTGAAGTGCCCTGCCGGGCTCATGAGATGAAAGAACCCATTTTTGGCACCGTTTTGGAGAGGGGCTGGATAAACGGAAATTCTGTCGGTCTGGACCCTGAAGAATGCATTTTGGGATGTCCCAGCGCTTGGTTGATGAGAATGAGCTTCATAATTAAATTCAGCACCCCCAAATTAGGGGGGGTGGGCACCTGAAGTGCCCTGCCGGGCTCACGAGGTGAAAAAACCCATTTTCAGCACCGTTTGGGGTAGGGGAGGACAAACGGAAATTCTGTCGGTCTGGACCCTGAAAAACGCATTTTGGGATGTCCCAGCGCTTTGTTGATGAGAATTAGGCTGATAATTGAATTCAGCACCCTCGAATTAGGGGGGATGGGTACCTAAAGTGCCCTCTCGGGTTCACGAGGTGAAAGAACCCATTTTCAGCACCGTTTTGGGGGGGGGGGGGTGGATAAACGGAAATTCTGTCGGTCTGGACCCGGAAAAATGCATTCTGGGATGTCCCAGCGCTTGGTTGATGAGAATTAGGCTGATAATTGAACTCAGCAACCCTAAATTAGGGGGGGTGGGTGCCTGAAGTGCCCTCCCGGGCTCACGGGGTGAAAGAACCCATTGTCGGCACCGCTTGGGGAGTGGGGGGCGTGGACAAACGGAAATTCTGTCGGTCTGGACCCTGAAAAACGCATTTTGGGATGTCCCAGCGCCTGGTTGATAAGAATCAGCCTCATAATTGAATTCAGCACCCCCAAATTAGGGGGGTTGGGTACCTGAAGTGCCCTACCGGGCTCACGAGGTGAAAAAAACCCATTTTCAGCACCGTTTGAGGGGGGGGGGGCGTGGACAAACGGAAATTCTGTCGGTCTGGACCCGGAAAAATGCATTTTGGGATGTCCCAGCGCTTGGTTGATGAGAATTAGGCTGATAATTGGACTGAGCACTCCCAAATTAGGGGGGGTGGGTACCTGAAGTGCCCTCCCGGGCTCACGAGGTTTGGTACCCGGGGGGGGGGGAGGTAGAGGTCACATCAAATTCAGTTCTTTATGCTTCACGAACAAATGTAGCTGATTGGAAGGGCGGTTGAAGGATGCGTGAATGACGTATGTATGTTGTCGACTGGCTGACTGATTGACCGAGTAGTAGGCGAAATTAGAGTGAGAGTGCGTGATTTTTAAGTGGATGCCCGCGGAAAGTGGTGGAGGACTCGAGGCGGTCGGTGGGGACGGCTGGAATGAGGTGGACGTCGTAGCCCCATATTCGAAGTTGTGTCGAGCTGCGTAGAGCGTAGTGCTGAACGTCTTGGTACCCGCTGAAAGGTGGCGGAGAACTCGAGGTGGTCGGTGGGAACGCCTTTGATGGAGTGGACGATGTAGCCCCGTTTTGTTGAAGCTTTGCCGTTGTCGTAGTGCTGCGTGAAGTGGCCTGTAGGAGATCCTGCGGAGGAGGGTAGGACGCGGACGGGGAGGGGTCCGGGAATGGTGCTGACGGGCCCGAGATAGGAAGCGGCTAATCGCCAGGCTGACGCCTCCGCCCGTCTTTTCGGGCGGGCTTACGTGGGAGTACCGTTTGGCAGGGGCGGCTAAACGCCAGGCTGTCGCCTCCGCCTGTCACTTCAGGCGGGCCAGAGTGGGCGGCTTAGTAGCCAGAGCGTCTCCAGCGGTCGTTTCCGCTGGGCCCACGTGTGCGCGGATGAGGGCGCCACTGTTGTCTGCCGGTGCTATCCATGCTGTCGACGTGGTGGGCACGGTGACCGTCCCGCAAGGAAGATGGTTGTGCGTAGCTCTTTGGGGCGACGGGTCCTGTAGCGAGAGGAGGGGGGGCGGGGAAGGGTGGAAGGGGTTGGAACTCCGTTGGCTTTGGAGGCGTAGGCGGCCGATAGGAGCCATAGTGCAGGGGTTGCTGCGGCGAGGACAGAGGGGCGCCTTGCTGGTTGAGGTACGGCTGGGATGGCCTGACGTTCACGTCGTCATCCAGATGGACCATGAGGGAACCGGGCTGGACTTTGTAGGGGGCTTGTGGCGGCCGGGGCGCAGATGTCGCGAGCCACTTTGGATCGCGCTGGATGGTGTCTTCTTGTTTTTCTGCTTGGGTTTCCTCGGTAACCTTCCGGCCTATGTTGACCTTTAGCCTCTTGGGCACCGGCATAGCGCCAGGGCTGCGTGTGCGCTTTAGTTCGTCTTGGAGCCTACGTACCTTTTTCCGTAGCCTCTGGTTTTCTCTTTCCGTGGTACGGTCCGATGGCCCTCTAGCTTGTGGCTGCGGTGTGACTGGAGGCAAGTACGGGACCGGCATAGGCATCATAGGCATGAAAGGAGGCATGGCCGGCTGCATGGGCATCGGTGAGACCCATGGGGCAAAGGGCATGCCATACTGCGGGCCCGATGGCTGGGGCCAAGCGGGCTGGCTTTCCGGGCGTTCCCGGGGAGCGCGCGGCTCATAGCCCTGCGATTCCTCTCCCGAGGATGAACTCACCGAGCTCCGGTCGGTGGAGGGGGAGCGCGATCGGGATAATTCATCCGACGGAGATGGTGATCTACGTCCCATGTTTATGCTATGTGGAGAGTGATCAGGGAGGTTGTTGGGCTTGGGGAGGGGATTGGGACTGGAAAAAGCGCAGGATGGTATTATGGGGTGCCGTCGCGGGTTTGGGGGGGAATCCTCTTCTTGGGGGGGGGGCAGGAAGTGCTTTGGCGTCTTTTGTTCTGCGGTTTCGGCTTTGGCTTGCTCGGAACATCATTAAGTGTAGAAGGGAGGGGGGATGGATCAGGATGCGTGATAGGTGCAGGAGAGTAAGACGTGCTGTAAACTCCATGGTGTTGGAAAAACGTGTTGGGGCCTTGCCCCACTATACGGTCTGGGGGGGGCTGGTCCTGGAGCCATTCAAGGTAGCTTTTAATAGCCGAGGTGAAGCGAGTGCGTCTGGCAGGCATCGTGTCCCATATAAGCGCTCTTGCCTTTGATTCCTGTTGAGGGGCGAGGGTGGAGATCATTTTGTTCAACAGGGACTTGGGGACTAAGGAGCGTACAAAGAGCCTTTTCTCCCACCAGGGGCACTCAAGGAGCCAGTTTCTAACGGCCGGGATTAGCCGGGCATCCCAACTAAGGATGACGTTTTCACGATGACTGTGAGTAAGGTCACAGAAGGCGAGTCTGGACGCCGGATCCTGGGGGTGGTAGCGGCAGCACGCATTGCAGTAGTAGCTGGTAGTATCGAAGAAGGGGGGCTGGTCTTTGACTCCTTGGACACCTAAAGCCCATTTAGTGGCGAACGAACTGAACCACGAGTGGTGTGCAACCCAGTCGAAAGAGAGTTTAGTGTGAATGTTGAGGTGGTCGTGCTTTGGCAGGAGGTTCTTTCGGTGCGTATTGCCGCACTTTCCGACGACAGGCTTGTTTTTGTATGTAATAACCACTAGGGGGGGGGGGTGCAAATGGGGAGGGGTCACCACGAAGCTGAGCGCACACCATTTGGCTAACGTGTCGGCCAACTCGTTTCCATGAAAACCGACGTGTGCCTTAATCCAATAGGGGGTCCATGAGAAATGTATGTACAGCTGTAGGTCCTCCAGGATGGAGGCCCAAGTTCCGTGGTTGGACGTGGAAGGGATGGGGAGAGACTTCCCAAGCACTTTGTCAGCAATTCGGACCACCTGGCTATTATCAATACATATGCCAATGCTTCCCCTGAACCCGGTTTTTATGAGGTGCCGCAAGAACTGTACTAATGCCCAGAATTCGGACTCTTCGGATGTATCGTAGGGGCAGGGAAATGCATAAGCTTTTGTGGTGTCCTGGTAGGCCACTACAGCCGCCGAGCCTACTTTATCCCCGTTGAAGGAGAAAGCAGAACCATCGAGGTAAGCCCACACGGAGTGCAGTTGCACTGGTAGCCGTCGTGCTTCAGCCAGGGCAGTGCAGCCCCACTGCTGAAGTGTTTCCGGGTCTGTTGGGACTACTTTAGTGGGAACCGTCAAGCTGACACCCAGGTCATCTGTGGATTCTACTGTAAGACCCATGGGAGGAGGGATGCGCATGGGAGGTAGGAAGGCAAGGGGGGGACACAAAGATTGGTGTGTTGGGTCTGGGTACTGAGGTGACGGAAGAGTGGGGGGTGGGGTGAGGGTGAAGTAGTCGTGGTCGGTTAGCACCGCCTCGGATTTGTCGACCTCGAAACTTCGATTGTGGACCTGGGGCGGTGGTGAACAGTGCCAGTATGGTATTCTTCTCCGAAGGGGACGTACACTGTTTCTCCTTCCTTTAGCACCGATATTTTGCAGGGGTTGAGTCGTCCAAAGCCGTGGACCCTGTACCCTAGAGCATCGATGCTAGCGCCGAAGTTTTCTTGAAGGATATTTGGTTCAGGCGACATCAGGGCTTCAACCACGCCTTTTTGTGTTTGGGGGGGGCCATCTCCTATGCAGTAGCGCATGCCATAATTGAAAATTTGGGCATGGTATGAGAGGCGAAAGTGGGTGAGATTGTAACCGGACTTCTGTTTGGGCTGATAGATGTCTTTTGCTGATGTGTTGGCTGGGACTTTCCCGTGCTTGGACAAGTTTTTCCATATGAGTTTGTGGAGCAATTCGATGTTGTCTTCGGGGAGGGTGCTCGCCAGTAGTCGGAAAAGGAGTGTGGGGATGAGCTGGCAATTTGTAAGGGAGGTGAGTTCGGTCATGGTCAAATTGAGGGGGGAGAGTCTGTCGAAAAAGGACCTGACGTTATTCGCAAGCAAGCTGTACAGCTCGTTGGGGTCTTCCGAAGTGAAAAAATAGACACCAAGGTATTTGTAAAATTTGTAGGGTTGGCCCGTATCAGGATCTATTGTGCTCAATTGCGAGCCCGCAGAAGATTCGATGGTGGTCTGTGGAGCGCCGTAGAGGGCATGAAGTTGTGTTTTGGACACATTCATGTCCATACCAAAGGCCCGAGCCGTGGTGTCGAAAAAGTTAAAAATCATTTCCATGTCCTTTGTTGAATTGCTTCGGAAAAGAATGTCGTCGACAAAAGCATGCAAGCTGGAGTGGGGGGATTGAAGTGAAAGCTGGTCGATGTTAAAAAGTAACACATTGATGAATAAAATGAATAAGGTTGGACTTGCCGGGCACCCTTGACGGACACCACGTTGGAGTTTGTAGCTTGAATGAGGGGTGCCGTGTACGACTGGTTTATCAACAGGATTGGAATAAAGATTTTTAAAAGCCTCGATCATGGAGTCGGGTAATTGGTAGGCTCTTAGGACCGATCATAGCGTTTCATGCGGGACACTGTTGAATGCTTTGTTAAAATCAATGTACAGATGATAGGCCGGGCCTCCCATTTGTATATTGCGGGCTACTACATCGTAGATGTGGTCACCACATCTGTGATTTTTGAGACCCCCATGTTGGCGTTTGTGAATGAGAGAAAATTTCTCTGAAAATTGTACGAGCTGGTCATTGAGAAAAGCAGCTGTCAACTTTTGGAGACTTTGGATGAGGCAGATAGGGCGATAATTCTGGGGGTCTCTGGGGTCTCTTTTTTTGAATAAAAGTGCGAGAAGGGCGTGTGACCATTCAGGGGGGGCGGTGTTCTTGAGGACAGCATGCATGCATGAGCGCAACCAGGAGAAGTAGGAAGATCCGGCAAGTTTCAGAACATAGTAGTTCGAACCATCTTCTCCCGTGGCCTTTGTGGAAGGGCCACGGTTCAGTTTGTTCTGGAGCCACTCGTCGGTGATTTCAGGAAGAGGGAGAGACGTGGTTGCTTTGGGGCAGCTGGGGAGCTGGCGGGTTAGATTACGCACAAGGTCAGGACATGGGCGGAAATTGGGATCGCCTCCGAGGTTGGCCATTGCTTCGGCAAAAATTTTTCCAACTTGAGCCGGTTCAGAGGCGACCGATTCGTGTTCGGATGTCTCTCATAATGTTACTCTGTCCCTGGTAGGGGGGTTGAGTGTGTCTTGAACCGTTTTTTTGATCCTCCTATGCCGTACCAGAGAGAAGTGTAAGCGGTTTTTCTGCTTTTCTTGTATTTTCTTTCTCCACTTTACTGCGAGTCGTTGCAGAGCATCCAGAGCTGTTGGGCGGTTGCTTCCTATCGAGGGTAGGGATGAGCAAGCTTTGGCAAATTCCTTTTCGATTTGTGTAGCTCGGTGCTTTTGGTGGGGGGCGGTTATGCTGTGGTATGCCCGGGAAATTTGTTGGAAAATATGATTGGCATGTGACGACCATTCTTCCTGGGAGAAATGGGACGGGTGATTGTTTTCCACCCACTCGGTAAGCGGTTGGATGGATGTTTGGAATGCTTGGGTTTCTTTTGAAGTGAGGCCACGGAATCTGGTGGGATTATGCATATCAGCATCGTCTAGAGGGGTGAGGGGTAGCTGCGCAACAGCGTCCACAGGATAATGGTCGGATGTTTTGTCTTGAAGGATGGATGCACTATGGAGGGAGATTCCAAAGTGGGCCAAAATGTCTTCTGAGAAAAAAATGTAGTCATTGCGAACTTGGGAGCTGTGTATGTTGTTGGTTTATCGTGTGTAGCTTTTGCTATCTTGGTGAAACATGCGAAAGCTATCCTTTATGTCGCCATCAATGAGCACATGTTCCCGAAGCCACGGCCAAAAATTTGGAGTGACCGCCGTGGTGTCGATTTGTTGAACAGCACAATTGAAATCGCCGGCCCACACAAAATTGGGAAAGATGAGCAGCAACCTGTCCAATTCCTTTGCTATGGCTTCCCTTGCAGAAGGGTCATCAGGTGGAGCATATATGGACGCAATCAAGAGAGGGTGCATTCCTGGTAGATGTAAGGCAACCGCACAAATAAGCCCAGGAGTCGTATGAACCTCGACTTTAGCTGCGAAATGAGACACCTTGGACCCAAGTACAATGGTCGCTCCCCATTTTTTGTCCGGATGTAATGAAGAAAAGGTTTTTATATCCTGATTCTTAGAGTTCCATACAAAGGGAAGGTCCGGCTTTCGAATGGTTTCGCTTAGGCAGAGGACATCATACCCCTCGTGGAGCCACGATATGATTAAGCCTTCCAGTTTCTTTGTTTTCCTTGTGTTGTGAGAAAGGAAGCGCATGAATTTGGAAGTAGTTTTTGGCGGGGACGAGGTGAGTGGTTGAGAGGGAAAGATGGTAGGGGGGGGTGAGCGGATGTTACTGACTTCGTCACCTTTAGCCGAAGTACTCGTAAGACCTTCTGGGATTGTACGAGGTTGGGAGGCTCGAGTTGAATTCTCGAACCACTCGTTCAAAGCATCCTTTGTTTCAGAGTGAAGAGATTGGAGGAAGGGCGGCGGGACGGTTTCACCAAGTTTATGACTAGGTGTGGTTTGAACAGCATTGGCAAAGATGGCAGGCACAGGAAGGGAGTCGGGTAATACGGTTCTCAGGGATTGGATAGGAGACGGTTGCGGGGGTGGTGGATTCGTGACTTGGGGTTGAGGGTGCGTGGTGGCGAGGGAGTGGGGGCTCGGATTGTTTGCTCTTGAAAATTTGACCGAGTATTTGCGGGCGGGGCGGGCGTGTTTCGTTCTCTGTATGTAAGGTGCATAGAGCTCATGGGTTTTCAGGGCTTTGGTGAGGAAGTTATGACCCGCTCGTCAGGGTCGGTGCAGATTGAGGCATTTGGTATTTTGCTTTGATGAACTTTTGCCACATGGAGCTTGTCCACTCGATGTCTTTGAACCGGAGCTGAGTTCCCAATTCTTGCATGTGAGCCTCATTTGATTCTTTCCTCTCAATTTGCCCACTCGGCTTGTTTGGGGATTTTGGATCATAGCCGAGACCTGCGTTGTGTATTTGCCTAGTGTTGCTCGAAAAATCGGCCTTGCCTTGAGTGATTTGTGTGAAGTCCGTTTGAATGATGTTAAAAACATCATCTAGTGACTTTAACCAAACGCACTCTTCGTTCACTTTGAACTTTTGCCACGCAGAGGGGTAGGGGTCGTCACTCAGTGTCATCGTCATGAGGGATGGGGCTGTCTCGTGATCGGTGTCATCAATCGCAAGGGACCCCCATCCTCGATGGGTGACGGATCTTCGGGACAGGTGTTTGGGATCTTGCAGAGAGGAACCGTGCGGGACATGTGATTTCAAGATGACCATCACTTCTTTAAGGTTCACCGTTGTTTCCTCTATTTGTACCGTGGTTGCTTCAATGATGATCCATAGAATGAATGCCGTGAGCCCTTTTGCTTTTTTGGTTGCTTGAGCTTCTACATCAATGCCCCACATCCATGTCATGTCAGTGTGCGTTGGAAGGCCACCGATCACTTTGCCACCTCGGTCTCGAATCAGGAATGATACCTCTTGCTTTTTATCTTCTTGTTCTGTTTGGTCTTCTTGTCTTTGGCCGCCCTTGTCATCCACATTTTCTTCGGGAGGGCCCTTCTCTCCTTTTGGCTCCTTTGGAATAAGGGCGGGACCTTGCAAGATACTTTTCATTTGCTCATCCGCCCCAAGCTTGATGCCAGCCCGTATGATCATGAGCATTTCGTCGTTTGCCTCGTTTTCGTGTCCTTGTGTTTTTGCTTCTTCTTTCATCTCTTCGATGAGCTTGTCTCTTGCTAGGTTGTTGGGACCTTTCCTTCCCGCAAAGGAGATGCCATCTACATTGAGCCCGTCGCAGAGATAGACGCTGTTCGGAGAGTTGTAGTGGATTTCATATACCTGCTTTGTGAAGATGGAGGCTGCGGGCCGGCGTGCATAGGTTTTTTCAAATAACCCAAAGGCTGCGGCGGTGAGGAGGATATCCAAGTGGGTAGTTGCCTTGTTAGCCTCAACCAATGCCACTGAGTCACTCTTGAGTTTCTCTAGCTCGTTTTGGAGATTGAACTTGGGAGCTTGTTCCTTTATAGGTTGATCATTGGCGTCGTGTGTTACGGCGAACGGTTTCATTGTATGGGCATTGACACAATACAACCCGGCTTGGATCAGAGACCAGTACACTTTGAGTGTGGGCGACTTTGCCTCGAAAGTGTCATGGAGCATTGAGTTGTCAAATGCTAAGAGCACCGACCAAGGTGTCCGGGGGCACAGACCTATACAAGCTCCATAAACGGTTGAATTTTTGGCCATGTCGATGAGCTCTAGCATGGGAATGCGGTCTTTGTCATTCCTTGCGGTCTTCACCCTTTTCGTGGCAATGGCATAGACAACCGTATAACCCTGAGCATCATTTGGGAGCGTGAGGAATAGTGGAAACGCAAATGTTGGCTCGGCTTTGTCCTTGGTGAGAGAGATGATGTCTTTAGCACAAGACAAAGCGTCATCTTTGGACATCTCTATGTCCACACGGGCGTAGTTGTTTCCAAGAAGGGATGCCTTTTGCCATTTTAAGGACCCTCGTTGGAATACCGCATTTTCCGAAGTTACGGTGACATCATCCGGGGCTCCCCCATAATTTTTGTTGAACCATTGGTAGGCATCCTCATGGACTGGTTGTTGGTCGAGTTGACCTAGAGCTACTGCCGAGAGTGAGACCCTGAGGTACGTGGGAGGTTGATCCGGGACTTGATGTACTTTGCGGATTTTTGCTCGTGAGAGGGTGCGGAAACCTTCCCTTTCGGGGGCTTGTAAAATGGTGGTGATGTGTTCTTGTCTTTGAGGCTGGAATGCATATCGAGGGCCCGCGTTGTTGACAAACAAGAGAATAAGGTTCCTATCCGCAGCCATGTTGGAAGGACGTAGCTCAACCTCTTGTTCCGTTACAAAGGCCCGATTTAGGTGCACATTGCTATAGATCTTGACATTTTCGATGAAGGGTGCAAATTTTTGGATGGAGTTTCGGTAATCGAGGAGCATGAGATTGGCCGGAACGCATCGGTCGTCAAACCCGGGTAGTGCAACAACCCCTTTCACGTTGTGAGGTGTGGAGGAGAGCGCGAGCACAAAATCATCGACATCTTTTTGCATAGTGGGAAGATTGTCTTCTTTGGCTTGTTCGTAGTTGTTGTCCGTGCAAGGTACAAAATAGAAAGACCGAAGATTTGGGTTGTTGAACATCTCAATTATGGATTGAGCTCGGTTTTGGCCCCATGCGATCGATGGGGATAGGCTGATAGGCTTTGTGGCAATTAGACTGTTAGCCATTGAATCGTTGAAAGGATAATTCACCTCGTCTACCCCTCCGGCACAAAGCGTGAAATCTGTTTTTGAATGCGCATACTTCAATGCTTCCAGAGGAGGAGTGTAGTGGGCCGTGTTGTAGGTTTTTTGATGCACCGTTATCCAGTCCTGCCCTCTTTTGCCCATGGGAAGGCTGGGGACTAGATCCTTTAGAGGACGATCGTCTTTGTTCTTGGGGACGGGAAATGCGCTGTTTGAGTTATCCATTGGGAGAAATCGAGCGGCTTTTGCGTCTTTGGACTTGCTTGTTGAAAATGAAATACAAGTTGTCTTTTCGAAGATGGTGGGTAGGTGAAATTGTAGAAATCCCCGGAAATTGAATACTGCCCAATGAACGATTTGGATGCTTGAGTAATTCCACAGGGATGCAGTTATTTGCGATGGGTCATGCCCAGGACCCCAAATCCATTGTCCATTTTTCTGAATCGAAAAAAAATAGACACTCAGAAAGTGATCAATGTCTTTACATTGATCCGTAGTTAGCTTTTGCCACTGTAATAATGTCCCTCCTCCTCCAGCGTTACTGGCATCCGTCATTAGAATCATCTCCCCGTAGCGTTGGGGTACTCCAAGTACTAGGCATTCTCGGATTTTCTTCTTGACATCTTCGATTGCTTGCTTTTCAATAGGTCCCCAGCGCCACGGAGTCTTCTTCTTGATGAGATCCGTTAGTGGTGCGCTGGCTTCCGTGAAACTTCGGAGATGCCGCCTGTAAAAATTACAGGATCCGATGAATTGTCGGTTTTTCTGAACTCCTTCAGCTTTAGACATAGAATCCGTTAGGTCGAAGTCCATCAGGGGCTTCATCTTTTGATCCTGCGGTTTCCACCATCCATCTCCGATGTGGAATCCGAGGTAGTCTGTTTCCGTCTTGAGAAATTCGCATTTCTCAAGCTTGATGCGGAGGTGATTTTCTTGACAGACGGTGTAGAATTCTCGGAGTAGTAGGAGATGGTCATCGATGGTGTTCGTCCCTAGGATGACATCGTCGATGTGAGCCTCCAGGACAGCACCACACTGTAGGAGCTCTTGGACGGCCGGTCGTCGTTTACACAGGGCGATGATTTGATTCATCAGCTCCTGGAACAACGCCGGGGCGTTAGCAATACCAAATGGCATTACCCGCCATTTGTAGACCCGTCCATCCGGAGCAATGAATGCCGTTGGATCTTGGGCACGCTCCGTTAGGTCAATTTGCCAGAAACCGGACCACTTGTCCATTTTAGTTTTGTATCTGCATCCAGCAGTGGTTTCCACTGTGTTCTCCATCAGGGGCAACGAACCGCTGTGCTTTTTTTTTTCTGGTTGACCTTTTTGTAGTCGACCACCAATCTTTTTGCAGTGCTCCCTGGTTTAGCTACCAGGAAGCATGGACTGCAATGTTTAGGATAGTCCGTCTTTTTGTACCCGTAAACCGAACCAGCCTCCACGTATTCTTTGATTTGGCGAGTAATCTCAGCCATGTCATCTTTTGATGCTGGGTACGGTCGACATCGAACTCGATCTTTGAGAAATTCTTCTCTTAGTTCTAGGTCCATGGTCACGAGTTTCTTCACCGATCCGGGTGGAGGTAACGGACCAAAAATGTCAGGGAAATGCAGGATGATTTTCTTGATCCTCTCGTCAACATCCATTTTGTCGAGCGAAATCTTGAGGTCTTCAGATGCGTGTAGATTGGACGCACCTAATTCTTGTTTCTTAGATTTTTCATCTTGCTACGTCAATTTCTTGAGGGCTAGGACCTGTTCGGGGTCCAAAATCATCTGATTCTCTTGGTGATCAATTTTCTTCCTTTCTTTGACTTTCTTTCTTAGTCTCTTGATGTCTTTCCGGCGTAATTGATCTTTTCTTTCTTCTTTCTTTTCTTCTTCTCCTTCGATTTCTTGTTCTTCTTGTTCCAATGCTTCGTTTAGTTCGTGAAGCATGATCAATTCTTCGCCGACATCGAAATACGTCACATCTTCTCCGTCGTACTCGTCTAGGTAGACCATGCTTTTCCATTTTTCTTTTAGCTCCAGTTTTTGGAGTCTGTCAATTTGATTTAGTAGAAGGAGACGAGTTTCTTCCAAATCTTCTTTTGAAGAAGGGAACGAATTTTTACTCGGGCGTGCGTGTAGGAGACGGAGATCACGTTCGTCTCCTTCGCTCGTCATCGATTTTAGTGGGACGGAACCGTGTGAAAGAAGTTTTTCGGGGTTAGGAGTTTCGGAAGGGGTCGAAGGAGCCTCTAGAGGTTCTACTTCTTCCAAGAACAGGTTGGCGACCAAGTCGTCGTAGTCCATAGTGGTGTAGGAGTCGTTCCAAAAGGGTATGGTCGACTCGGAAGGGGCTTCCGATATACTTCTGCTTTCATCAGAGGTTTCTTCGCTCTCTTCTTGAGTTTCTCTTGCCTCTTTCCGACTTTCTTGAACCACTTCTTCGACTTGAAACTTAGGCGTCTCGAACGTGTACTCTTCCTTGCTCTCGTCCACGTCCGGAAACCTTTTCATCGTCTCTTCTTTTCCGTACCCACGGTGGTGCTTTAGCACGAACTTCTTTATCTCCTCAGACACGTGTTCCATCGGGTTAGAGGACACGTTCTTCCCCGAGACTAGGTACATAGCGGTTCGCCAACGGGGCTTTGGCAAAACCTCTTCTTTTGGGTTAAGTTGGTAAAGAGGAACGTCAGGTAAGAGCAACTTTGTCGCCGTCAAATTTTCGAGTATAGGCCCCCATAGCTTTTCTTTTTCTTCCCACTTCTTCCCTTCGGGAATAACCAAGGCGACCGTAGCTTGGTCCACATAAACTTTTACCAACGTTTGGAGTATTTTTGAGAAAGGGGGGTTGGCGTAGAGCATCTTCCAAGCTCTCAACTTTCCCCAGTCATACCACCACATGTTGTTGGTTTTGGGAGTACAAAAGTACTCCGCGTCGGCGTTCTCTTTGGACGCAAAGAGTTCGACAAAGTCGCCGTTACGCGTGTTCGGGTTAAGGCCAAGTTCTCGAAACGCGTCACGCTTGGCGGCGGAGTCGAGAGTGTAGTTCTCCGTTTGGTGTAGGCTCAAGGTAGCGAGGATACTCTCCTGCTTCACCTCGCTATCGAGTGCCAACGGAAAGCTCTTGAGAGTCTTGAGCGTAGGTCTTGGACACTTTGTCTCCTTGAGGGGTATTGCTTCACATTCTTGCTCTTCGTTCACCACCAACAAGTGAGTGGGCTCTTGAAGGGATAAATATTTTATCCAGTCGTTTTGCGCAAAGAAGTCCGTCCCCAATACGGCTTCAAAGGCGTCGGTGTCGAACGCTTGAAGCTTTTGAAGTACATTTCGGTCCCCCACTTGTACTTCTCCTTCTATCTCGCCTTCGGTAAGAGTGACTTCCCCCTCTCCCGTTTTTACCCCACCAATATTTTTGGGAACTAGGTCCTCGTAGTGTACAAACCTAGAGGAGACTAGGGAGATTGTAGCGCCGGTATCAAGGTATGCGTCCACCCATACACCATTGATAGCGACCCTCAATAGGTAGCAATACCTCGGTGCGTCGTCTCGGTGTCCACCTAGGCTTCCCCCGGCGTTTGACCCGCGAGAAAGTCCTTGAGGTTCTTAGCTTGCCTTTCCAGCTTGAGAACTCTTTTTCGCTTCTTTTCTCGCTCTCCTTCCGTCAACTCTTCCAAGCGTTTCTTCTCTTGAGGCTTTCCTTTGTCGTCGTCTTTTCCTTTGCCTCCTTTTCCTTCGTTCGCCTTCCCTTTGTTCGCTATTCCTCCACTTCTTTTTTGTCCTCCTTTCGCTTGGTCCTTTCCCCCTTTGCCTTGACCTTTCTTCGTTTGCTTTTGCTCTTCTTTCCTCGCGTCAAGGCTGTCTTGCCACGCCTTGTCTCTTACGTTGTGTTTTGTCCCACAACTGGGGCAAAACACGGTGGCGAAGAACTTGGGCGCGGTGTAGTTGTCCTCCTCGACTTCCCTTCGCCAATACAACTGCCCTTGGGCTTGTCCTTTGCCTCGTCCACCTTTTCCACGGCCACGACCGCCACCACCACGGTTGCCGTTTGCTTGTCCTCGTGCTTGTTGGAAAGACACGAAGCACTCCTCACATAGCGAGTGGGCAAAGGCTTCTTCTTGGGTAATGAGGCCGTTGGAGTCGGCGTTGGTGTTGCCGTCTAGCCACTTGAGTTGAGTAATCGAGTGCAGTTCTTCAAAGTAGCGTCGGACTTTCTCTGGAGGGCCAACTTGTAGAGGAGGTCAACGAGAGAGTTGAAAGTGTGTATTCTAGACACCCTCTCGGGAGTAGCACAAATTTCGTCCATGGTTTTGGGCGGAAGATGAGGTAGGAGGTGTAGGAGGGCTTTGGAGTCGTCGTAGTAGGACGTAGCCAATTGGTCCGTAAGCGTAGTAAACTTTTGGACGTATTGGGCTATGTCCGCGGTTGTAGGGTATTCCTTCAACGGAGGGATACACTCTATCTCTTGAATAACCTCTAGGTTGGTAACGTAAGTAGGGTAGAGCTTTTCGAGCGTAATAAGGAACGTTACCCAAGAGTCACTTTTCTTGAGTGCCCCCGAAACCACTTCTTTTACGTCCTTGTTATCACAACCGTTGATAACAAGGTCCGCCTTGGCTCTTTCGTTGAGGTCTTCTTGTCCCGTCGCCCTCAAGAACCTGGAAAAAATCTTCGGCGTAAACGTCGAGGTCTCTACCCGAAAACTTGGGTAGTTTGGTTTCGGTTTGGGGTTTGAAAAAAGCTTTGGTTCCTCTACCGGTATGTGGCACCGGTTGTGTGGGGTCGGGGAGTAGCGCCATAGGTGCTAGTGGACCGAGTCCTAGGGCGAGGGCTTGGTCGAGGGTGTATACTTCGTAGGTAGTGGTAAAGCACGCCACGGGTTTGGGTGCTTTGGTACCGGGTACAAAGGGCAACTTGACTCCAGGAGGCACACCGGCAAGCCTGGTGCACACTCGGGTTAGAGGCGAGGGGTAGTAAGGTACACAAGGGTTAGTGGTTAAGTTAGCACTAGTCCTATTTTCTAAGTTTTCAAGACGACCCTTGAGTTGTTGCAAGGTTGACAAAAGGATAGTGCTCTCTTCCGAAGAAGGAGAGGCTTCGAAAACATGAGTCCTTTTGGGAGCTTGAGGCTCAGAGAAAAACTTAGGCTCAGGAACTCCGGTAGGCACTCCATGAACAATAAGTTCTCCATGGATAGGGGGTTGAGGCATTCTGGCGTAAGTCACATTAGAACGCCATGGCACAGATAGGAAAGGATTAGTCGAAGACGATGTGGTCCCCGACTCTTGAGTCTGTGGGGCATTAGTGAATGAACCTTCGTGGTTTTCGATTTGTTGAACCATTTGTTGCAACCGACCATTCTGGTTGAACAACGATAGGACCTCCATAGCATTCGCTAGCTCAGCTGTCGTCATGTTACTCGCTGAAGGCACTGGGCGTGGAGCTACAGCTTCAGCATACTCAGGACATGTAGGCGCAGGAAAACGATAGGCTTCGAATCAAGATCCGTCTAGAGGTACTTCTGGGGTTCCACACCTTGCCATGGTAGGCGCGACTAGTTCGTCATCGGAGACCGGTATCATGACTTGCACGTCGTTTTCAGAAGCGCCCGTAGCTTCTAGGCTGCTTGGAGTTCTCACAGGGTCCATCTCAATTTTTCAGACTCGATTTTCTGAGTTCAGGAATTCTTCTCCGTCCCTCACTAAATTTCCAGGCTGCAATTGAATCGAAATTAAATCCAAGGGATACTGGATTTAGGCAGAGCAGGTTTTCTCTGCTACCAGTTAGATTTGGCACCCTCCTCAACAACAGCAAAGTAATGGGCTCATAGTATTGTAGTCTTCCAGCTTAGTCCATAGCAAAAAGGGACTATGAAACACAATCATTATTTACACTCATGGTCACTCCTTACCTCTCTTCCACTCTCACCATACAAATATCCCTCTTGTAGTAAAATACACCTAGTTAGGACTTACCAAGGAAGCAACACGTGCTCGCTGGTGTCGCCGCCTGGCGCCTCTCCTCTATCTATCTCTCTTCTCTCCTCTTGTGTTTGGGGCTTGCAGCACTGCAGGAGCAGATCGCACTTCACTCGCCCACTCGCGTGGGTTTGGCCGGTCAGTCGTAGGAACCGGCCAAAGTTCTCAGCGAACTCGCTGAGGTCCTTGCCTGTGAACTCAGGCAGGTTCACCACTATCTTGGAGGTGGCAATAGCCTTCGCCTCCTGAGCTCGGCGTCCTTCAGGGCGTCGGGTCTTCTTCTTCTTCTTCTTCTTCTTCTTACCCTTGGGGTCCTCGGGGTCCTCAGGGTCATCGTCATCTGAGGGCGAAGAAGAATCCATCGACGGCGGCTCGTCATCGGAGGGGTCTCCGCCAAGATCACTAGAGCCATAAGGCTCTACGTCCACCATAGCCCTTAAGGCTGTCAGCCCCAGCCGGTCCAGCTCGGCCCTCGTCGAGTTCGTCACGTGGCTGTAGGGCGGCTCGGCCGTTCTCGGCACGAAGGGACTTCTCGGTATTGCTGCAGGCGTCGGCATCGGTCTGCTCCTCAGGCTCCCCAGGGTATTGGTCAACCCTGCCGCCAGGTGGTTAGCCTGTACTCGCTGGGGTGACATTCCCACCGTAGTAGGTGACGCATGGGGCGGGTTCATCAGGGGCTCCAGTTTCTCCCTGATCTCTTGCGTGAGGTCGCCCACGATTTTTGAAGTGGCTCCTCGGAGCACCTCGTTGATCTCCGACCGCGTCAGGGACCTGTTGGAGGATCTTCCCGATCCTCTACTCCTGCCTCCAAGAGACTCTGATCCTCTCCTCAACCCACTCAAGGGTGCATACCCAGATGCATACCCAGGAGCATACCCAGGAACATCCATATAGGTTCCAGTAGCGTGTAGTGGATGGGGATAGTCAGCCGCATACCATCGCGGCGCAGAGCTGGAAGCCACCGGCTCACTGGCAGTAGTTGCCTCATGGAGCGCAGTCGTAGGTGGGCCCATACCATAGGCGGGGTAGGGAGGCATGCCAGTAAAGCCTGTGCCCTCTGCCATAGGCGGGTTGGTTGTGGAAGTGGATGTTGCAGCGGCTGGGAGTGTGGTGGTTATAGGAGAGGGAGATGCGTGGAGGCCAGAAGCGCTTGGTGCGCCTTCGAAGGTAGGGTCATGCTTCAGGTCTTGCCCTTGTTCCTCTCCTTCGTCTGCTTGTTCCCCAGCATCCTTCTCGCTCTCACTTCTCTTCCTCTTCTCAGGCTGAGTGACCACGACCACCTCCTCGACAGACAGGGCCCCGAAGGCCGTCTGGAGTCCATCCAGGGAGTCCTCAGCCGCATCCACTGGCCCATGTAAGGGCTCCGCCGAAGGTACAGCGCCAGGTGCCGGCCTTGCCGGTGCCTCAGGCGCTGGCGCTGTCTTCACGTCAGCGTCCTTCTTTCTTGGATCACTCTTCTTTCACCCTTCTGCTTATATTTGCCCGTACTCGGCGCACTGGATGTACGGCACGGGGTTGCTGCCGGTGCGCAGAGACAGGCTGCCTCTTGCTACCAGAAAAGTTTATTGTGTTTTCAGCACTGTGCTTTTGCTTCTCCTGCTGCTTGCTGTAGGTGTAGGGCATCCTGCTGCTTGTTTTGGAAGATGAAAACCTTTGTTTTGCAGAAATGGAGTCAATCCAGGATAACCCAAGCCAGAAGTGTGCAAAGAGGAGAAGATCAGGATCAAAGCATGAAGGGCTGCAGTGTAGACAGTGAAAGATGATTGGATATTCACAAAAACTGCAACTCAGGTCACAAATGAATGCATATTCACAAAGATAGCTGAAATGTTTTGGGAAAAGAGTTAGAAAACTGCCCCATGGTCACTCTCTCTCCATAGTGTCATCTCCGGAGATGTGCACTCTTTGTTTTGGGTCCCATATGTGCTGAGGTGGCAGGGCATGTGGCGATGAGGTCACTGCCATGTCACATGGGATCTTCCTATTTAGCTAGGCTGACCAGGAATTGAACCCAGGACCTCTCAAAAAGAGGTGCCTAGCCCCCTAGGGTACATACCACTAGGGCAGATAAGTATTCATGGAAAAACATAGATAAATTCATAGGCTCTGCCTTGGATATGTCAGTTCTCAGTTAACTCAGGAAAAGATGTTTTACTTCACATTGAAAGGGGATTAAGGGGTCCACTCCATATCCTGATTGGGTGTTTGGTTCCATAGGTCAAAATGTGTTATCACCACTTTTGGTGGGACCAATACTAAGATAAAAATGCATGGATGCTCAGTGCATCTCTAATACAACCAGAATATGCCTGAAAGCAATGGAAAAGCACTTTCTCTTACTTCCCTCTTCTCTCCTCTTGTGTTTGGGGCTTGGCTTAGGCCTAGGTATACTCTTGGGATCCCCCAATACATGAAACATGCTTGGGACCCACCAAATAGGCATTAAAATACATGTAGAAGTAGGGACAACCATCAAAAAGGGTTGTAGAGTAAATAGAGGTCCCTTAGGGGCATTAGACTCCTTTGAAGGTAGTATGTGTGGTATCACTCACAAGATGAGTCGATCATGCATGACATGCATGACAATCCATGATGTCAAAAATGTGATCATCCAAATTCAAAGAGTTATTAAAAATGAATAGTATAACCTTCTTAGGAATCCATAAGAGTGGGGTTGTGGTTGTGTTAGTTCTGAGCGAAAGTGAGGTTTTGGGTTGGAATGTGAAAAACACATGCTAGGGCGCCAGCATGTCATGACACATGATACATGACACATGACACATGATGCATGATGAATGATGACGATGATGAATGATGATGAATGATCTGAATCTGCTCTGAGTTCAAATAAAGTACACTCTGAGTTCAAAATGTATACTCCATGGGGCTCAATCTCACTGAAAAGCACTTTTTCTTACTCCCCCCTCGTGCTGTGCTGGCCACCACTGTCGCATTTTCAGGAAAAAGGGATTTTTTCTTGGCCTTTCCTTGGTTTCCACAACTACGTTGAAATACCCATAGCCTCCCTAACACTGGAAAAGAGTGCTTTACCATGGCCAGCAACTCTTGCTGCATCGTTGATGACAATCTCCAACAGAAAACTCAGCGCTCTTGGCGCTGCCGGGGTTCCTGTGGCTTGGTGCGGTTAGAGTAGGGCATGCCAAGACCATATGCATGTGCATGCCGCCCTCCAAGCTGCAGCGTAACAGACCCCAACGCCAGACTCTCATAGGACGCTCGATCCAAGTGTCAAGGAACCTGATGGAGACACGTGTCCTGGTGCTGGGGCGAGGGTGCGCTGTTTTCATTAGAATTGCCCCTTGGAGGGGTCTTGATTCTGGTTCAGTCTCCTGCTGCTGCTTTTCGGCCAGAACAGCGGCCTACTCAACGAGGCTTTGCGAGGTGGTCTGTACAACAGAGGAATGGGAGAATGAGGGACGAATCCACGCAAGCGCGAAGTGACAACACCTAAATCCGTCAAGTGACGGCCTAGAATTTTTCTGAAGGCACTACCTGGACAGAATCCAATTGTGCATCAGATGCACATTTTCATAACATTTGTAGTCATTTCTTGATTTTTTAAATCAAGAAATTCTTACGCAGAAAAGGGCGGCGCGCAGGAGCGGCTCCTAGCGAAGCGCCGGAGAATAAAGAAATAATGAGATTATAAACGTATGTCTCACGTAAACGGGAAAGTGACGAGACACACATAAATAGATGTGATTAAAGATTCCACCCACATTGCCAGAATCAACCAAAAATCAAGAATTCGAAACATAAGAATATGACTTCAATGAATCAGGTATAAACTGCACGTGTGCTTGTTCTGTTTGCCCGACGCACAGTGCTCGCCATGTGTCGTCCTTTTCAGGCCTGGTAGCACGATAGAACACGATAGAGGGATAGATTAGAAAGATTGCAGATGATTAGAGGTAAGATCAGGGTGCTTAGACATACACACAAGTGCATAGCGACGGTTTTCGCTTGTGTCACGCTTTTCTCCTCACCTTGCTTCACTCTCCAGCGGTAGGTAAGGTAGTTAAGCCCAGGTGGGGCCACCCTCTGGTGGGGTTCGTGATGGTGTGTAAGATTAGGAAGTTTGCCAAAGGCAGAGCGTCCACTTGTGCATGCTCCTGCATTCACACACGCATTAAAGGGTAGGCCAAGCAAAATTTGCGCGGTAACCTTGTTTAGGTTACCCAGGGGCTCCTCGGTACGTTCTTTAAGAGAACCCGAGGAGTCTCTTAACGCTTGCTTGCTTGACAGGGGTGTTTGATGACAGCGTATTATAGGTCACACTGAGAAGCGTATAATACGTGAAGTGTGGCTTGGTTCCTCAGCCGCAAACATCCCTTCATTGGCCTTTGCTTTACAGGTGCGCAGGTAGGGTGATTGGTGCAGCAGCGTTCGTTATTCTCTTGCCCTGCTAAAGAAGCGCGCTCATCCCACAATCAATTAACTGCGCCTCAGCCAGGAGTGGCGAGGGCAGTTCGACTCCATTGATATCCACGCTGTGCACGCCACCTGTGCGCCTCTTCCCTCCAACACTAGCAGGGAAACGTGTTGTGACGTCCCTGTTAGGCCACAGTTGCTTAGTAGCGCTGTCTTCTCTTGTCTTCTTCACAGGAGGGTCATTAGGACCCACGACTTTATCTTCAACACCACCCAGTAGAGCGTGAGTGTAGAAGTGGTAATCCTGAGTGGGGGCCTGAGCCAGTTGCAGTAGCGCTCACCCACCAGGATGGTGCCACTGTAGGGTGTGTAGGACCTGTAGTGCGTGTGTCACTGTCCCACCCGTTTCCTGCAATTTTAGCAGGGTTGGTGGGCTGTGGCAGTGGTTAGGTCAGCGTTTTGGCCACTTAGCAAAATGGCGTTTTCCTGCCTTCATAGCTTTTGGCCAACCCTCCCTGTAGTAGACAGATAGGTAGGGAAAACAATAGCTGGATTAGTACGCTGGGTATTCCCCCAAGGTTTTGCGCCAGCACAGAAATTGGGCGCTTAGGGGAGGGGAGACTCGGGGCGTACCCCGTGGCATCAATAAGACAACCCTCCAGGTTCAGCAAGCGTGCAGACTTGGGTATAATTAGGACACCACTTCTGTGGCTTGCTCTCAGGACCTTAGAAATGACACACTCACACATACGCTTAGGCAGGTAACGGTAAGGTTCAGTCCCTAGCTTTAGTCTTGGAGGCAAGCGTCTCAGCGAACGCCAGCAACTCACCAAGGTTGTTCTGGGACAAGTAGTCAACCAGAACTGTGTTTAGGCGTCCCCCAGGTAGAATAAACGCAGAGAAGGGCTCCCAGGTGGCCTCCTCCAATCCTAACCCTTCCCAGAGGGTGAGAAAGCGCCAACCCTGGCGATAGCGGTGGCGTAGGACAGACTTCACCAGGTAGAAGCCCTCCTTAGCCATCTCCTCGGCGTTCATGTCGGGGAGTTCCCCTTCAACTTCCATAGGGCTGGCAGCCCCTTGTAGGTCTAGGGCGGCGATCTCCTCGTCGTTAAGCTCCCACTCTTCCCCAAAGAGGTCTTTAGGGTCATAGTAGCGCTTCAATTGTTGAGCAGCGCACACCAGGGTCCCCCCTAGACGGGGAGAACACCGCACGGTGATACGGTGTCCATCCACAGATAGAATCTTGTAGGGCCTGAAGTATGGGTCGTCGCTGGTAGAGCGTGGCTAGGCGGGTAGTCCGCTGTGGTGCACCAGCACCCAGTCCCCCTCTTGGTAGGTGGCCGGTACTCGGTGCTTGTTCTTCTCGTTCCACTGATGCTCCCTCACTCTCTGGAGCATAGCCTTGGCCTTGCCCACCTTCGCTTGTTGTTCTTGGACCCATTCACCCACAGAGGAATGGATGTCCTCTGGATAGGGGGCATGTAGGAACCACGCCGGGCGCCCTAGGAATAGCTCATGGGGCGAGTGGCCAGTAGCTGAACTCTCTTGGGAGTTCACCATCAAGGATATGACGGGGAGTAGTCTCACCCAGTCTCTGGTGCGTTCAGTTTTGCACCATATCCTTACATTCTCCTTGAGGACCCGGATCTGTCGCTCACATAGGGGGTTGCTTGTGTGCGAGTAGGGGATCCCCGTAGACACCTGGACATTGAGGGATCTCAGGACCCTCTTGTACCAGCCGGTATCTGAGCGTACTCGTACGTCCTCATCGGAGGTGATCTCCTTGGGCGCCCCATAGACACAAAACCACTCCTCCAGGAGTATCTTGATATTTTTCTCCCCGGTAATGTGCTTGGTACATGGGAACACCCTGGTAAACCTGGTCAACCCACAGGTTACCACGAGGGCGAAGTCATAGCCCCCAAACTTAGGCATCTCCGTGTAGTCCACGTATAGAACACTGTTAGCACAGTGAGGGATGGGCAGGGTCGAGTAGAGACCTCTGTCCCTGATATCCCCTGGTTTGCAGGACCTGCACGGGCACTTGTCCACGATAGGCTGGAGGGTTTTCCGCAGTTGGTTGTCAGTCCTCATAGTGTGGAACCACTGCTTGAATAGCCTCAGGGTACGGTCAGCACCCACATGACCGCTGGACTCATGGGTCCACTTCAGCAGCGCTGGAACTCTGTCACTAGGTACCACGATGCGGTCCTCGTGCCAGAGGTAGCTCTTGTCCCTCTTCCACAGATCTTGGTCGACTAGGAGGGGTTCAAGGCGTTTCTCCAGCCGCTTGTAGATATCCCCGAACTCCTTCAGGTACTCTGATTGTTGGAGTCCATCCAGGGGCCGTATCATAGTCATGTTGGGGTCCAAGTGGACGTCCATACGGCTGAACGCCTCCTTAGCCAGCGCTTCAGACTAGGCACCAATCAGGGCGTCGAAGTTGTTGCGGCTGATGTAGTCTGCACATTCGTTCTTCACTCCCTCGACATGGTGTACCGTCAGCCGTAGTTGACTGAGGTACGTCCACCAGCGCCTTAGCCTGGCCTTCTCAGGTGGGGGGCCCTTCTGGAAAGTGCGGACCGGCTCTTGGTCGCACAGCCAGACCACAGGGTTACTCCCCAACAGTCTTGCTTGTGAGGATAGCACTACCATACCCGCGAGCAATTCCTGCTCATAGGTGGAGTAGTTCCCCCTGACCTGGTTCCATTTCCAGTTTCAGTGGCCCAGAGGTACTAGGACCCACTTGTCGCAAGGGTAGCTGTGCTTGAGAGTTCCATCTCGGTTGAGACCTTCCGTCCCCCATTGGGAAATGGCCGAGTTGAACTCCTCCTTCTCTAGTGCTTGCCATTGGAACAACGTTCCACCACCGCCCACATTGCTGGCGTCGGTCACCAGGATAATCTCCCCTTGTGCCCTAGGCACGCCCAAGCACTTAGCGTTGGCCACCTTGTCTTTGAGCTCGTCAAACGCTTGTTGCTCTTGTGGGCCCCAGCGCCAAGTAGTACTCTTCTTGATCAAGTCCGTCAGAATGGTGCTGGTGTAGGTGAAGTTTTTGATTTTGCGGCGATAGAAGTTGCACGCCCCAATGAAACTGCGTACATCATGAAGTCCTTTCTTGGGGTCTTCGTGTCGTACCTTAGCGTCCATCAGGGGTTTGGCCTTAGAGGCCGCTGGGGTCCACCACCCATAGCCAACGTCAAACCCCAGGTACTGCATGGTCTCCTGCATGAACTCACACTTCTCCAGCTTGAGTCCTGTGTGGTTCTCTTGGCAGACTGCAAAGAACTCACCCAAGAGGATCAGGTGGTCCTCCTGGGTATTGGTCCCGAGGCATACATCGTCGATGTGTGCTTCCATCTGGGCCTCACGGGATATAAGTTCCTGCACCTTAGGTCTCCTTCGTAGGATGGACAAGATCTTGTTCATCAGCTCTTGCAATAGAGCGGGTGCATTGGCTACGCCAAATGGCATGACCTTCCACTTGAACACCCTCCCCTGAGGGGTGATGAACGCTAGTAGCTCCTGAGCGTTGGGCGTCAGGTCCACTTGCCAGAATCCGCTCCTCTTGTCCATCTTGGTCTTGTAGCGGCAGGAGGCTATCTTCTCAAGGGTAGACTCCATATTAGGAATGGACCCTGAGTGATTCAGCGTTTTCTTGTTCAGCTCTCCGTAGTCCACTACCAGCCGTTTGGCTGTAGACCCAGGTTTAGCCACCAGGAAACAGGGGCTGCAGTGTCGGGGGTAGTCCCTGTCCTTGTACTCCAGGACTAGGCCAGTGTCGATACATTCTTGTATCTGTCGCTCAATCTCGTCGGCCTGCTCTTTGGGAGCTGGATAGGGTCTCTTCCGGATCTTGTGACCCACGAACTCGGGTTTCAGCTTGAGGTCCATCTGTACCAGCTTGTCACATGAGGCTGGAGGGGGTAGTGACGCGTTCCCGTGGAGGGCCTGGCCACGGGACGCTGCGGTGGACACGCGCAAGCAAGCAGGCAGGCAAAGCACTGCGCTCACAGGGGCATCATCACGCTTGTGTCATGTGACAAGGCGTTTCAGGATCCTTGCCACTCTGCAACAAGGGAACAAAAGTATGTACAGCAACACATCAGGATATGTACACATGGGGTTAAGACTGGACTGGGGTAAGGGCATCACAGGACAATAGACACTCAGTTCCAACTCATATCCCAATCCCAGGTCCGACCCTCTCAGTGGCTGGCAGGGGCGGGGGCTCAAACACAACCTATGCCCTGCTCAGTCCGGACCCTGAAACCCTGCCAATAGGGGAGGGTGTTCCGCCCAGCCACAGGCGAGTTCCTGGGAACCAAGGAGCTCCAAGGCTAACCGACAGTGGCTCCCTCTGCTCCCTGAACGGCAGGTCCCAACTCCACTCTGAGCCAGAGATAGGGCCTCGCCATTATCCCCTAGGAGTTGGTAGCTGAAAATGGGCTGTTTCAGCCCAAACCGATATTAGCTCGAAAAACTCCGGAATTGACCCCTCGTCTGTACCCGCCAGAGGTAGGAACGAGGCAACTGATCCTATGCCCTTCGACTACGAACTTCCTGGAGCCCTCACCCAACCTGGTTCCCTCTGAGGTCCCGGCATCAGGGCACCATGGGTTCATCAACTGGGGTCATGATGCCAAAATCACCAAAATTGGCGTCATTCCCACGGGTGGCTCGCCCGGCCAGCGCAAGGCCAATGGCTCACGGGATGGGAGGCAGGACCTGAGACCTATATCTGAGTGCACCCCTTGAAATTAGGTCCGGGCTCCCTGTGGGCATAGAGATATGGGGCCGCCAATTGACCACAGGGGGGGGGGGGTGAAATTGGGGTCCCAAAAGGGGGTCATTTTGGCTGCTCAAAATGAGCCAAAATCCGGGGTACTCCCAATGGTATATCTCCACGCCGGCTTGGAGATCGGATCCGCCATTCCATATGCGATCCACCAGGAGTCCCACGGAGACTCCCATGAACTTGGCTCTCAAAGATCCGCATGCCACTTGGCGTGGTGACAATCTCAATTGGGTCCACAATTGCCAAAATGGCAAAATCGTCCACACTCACTTTGGGCTAGCACCTTGACGAAGGTTGCTCCGCTTCGCCAACGTGGTGTGCGAACCATGGTGACCAATATACATAACACCCAGGTCATATATCCTCCATTGGTCCATGCGTCCGGTGTGCACGAGGGGGCTGAGCATGGTGCACGGCGGGCAGAAAATGTGGAAAATTGCTCAAAATGGCCGAAAATGCGCACACTCATGGTTGAGGCAAATAAGACACATGCCCGACTTGGACCGGAGTGTGCCATAGGATTGCTATCAAGCCATATGCGTCCAACATGTCTTTTGGGCGTCGCCCAAACCCCTCCGGTTTTGGGAATGGCAGGGTCGCCAAGTGAGCCCATGATTTGGGATTGTCCGGAATCGCCAACATGGCGGCCACGGTATGCCAAGCCCAAAGGGAGTTGTTCGCCGGGTCCAAGATATGGTGGGCACCGAAGTATGTACCATCATAACATACTTGGGTCATGATGTCAATTGAGCGCAACGTTGAGATACATGGTCGCCACTTGACATCATGACGGGCAAAAAACAGCAATATTGGCGAAAAAACACGCAAAAGTGCCTTGAAAACTACACAAATATATTATAATATCTTCCGCTTGGATTGAGTAATCGACCCATCCTTCTAAACACAATGACTGGACACCAATGACCTCCGATTCCACATATGTGCTCCACTTGGGGCGCTTTGGAAGGTCGCGCGCGCTGCCTCCCAAGTGGGCACATGCAAATATGGAATATTGCAAAAAACACACCTTGCTCGCAACGCATCGCTTCGGGTGCGCTCCACAAGCGTCCCTTCACGAAGGTTAGGCTTGCGAGTGTTGGTTCGGAGTACAATGAAGGGCCTTGTGCGACATGGGGTCCATGGGCGGGTTAGTCTTGGAATGGTGCACCCACCAAATGGGCACGTGATATGACACCAAATATGGCATACAACCTCACTCTCGCCTTCTACACCCAACCTAGTGGCCTAGAATCAAAGTGTGCCTATATTCTAGAGTAACTTTGGTCCCTTAACGCGCATGCAAGTGCTTTGGTCGAAAATCGACCTCCTTTCGGAAAGCCGAATTTTAGCATGCACGCAAAATATATTGCCAATATATATATGGAGATCATATATGTACTATCCGGGGAAGACAAGTGATATGCCCCGGATGTATAGGCAAGCAGAGAGGGAGGAAACGCCAACTCAACATACTTCTACACGTACCGGGACGCCAAGTACGTGAAAAAGCGCACTTCTTGGAGAACACTCAAAATAAATAACCCTTTGGGCCTATGGAGTTGGGATCCTTTGGCCTCATCCTATGACTATGGGGGGCAAAACCTCATACACAGTGCCTATGAGGCACGTTAGTTCGTCCTTGGGCGCTTGAACGCTTGTAACCCTTGTTATTTCACTTGGGGGTTCAAAGCGCCTTCGGCCGCCCAGATTTTCTGGGAAAAATCTGGGACGCGATGCGTTCTATCAAGGAAAAAATTACGGATCACTCGAAGACTTTTTCAGTCTTAACTTCAAGAAAGAGCGTTCTACAGAATCATCTAATGCAGTGCACGGAACAGGCGACGCCTGGCGGCAATTTCACGACAATTAGAGATCGCGGTAGAAGTCGGGTATTTCACCGATTTCTAACCCGCAAATCGACCAAGACAGTAAAATTATGGTAATTCCACATCGACTGAATGGTTAGAAATTGGATTCCAGATTTCCTGGGTTAGAGAACAGCGCTATCCCGCCGACAGCCGGTGTCAACGGCTTCCGCACGGGGGTGACGGCTCACAGGCCTCCGGGCCATGGGCCATAACGGGTGTGACGGCTCACAGGCCTCCGGGCCATGGGCCATAGGTTCTGGTTACCGCTTCACCCCCCTCCTTAGAGCAAACCCTTGGGGGGGCTCGATAACACTCAAGCATGGCAGCGGGTACCCAGGACCATCCCCTGAAGGGGGGGGGGTGTCACAACCTCAGTTCAGGCCGATTTGCGGGTTAGGCTGCCCAGTACAGTCCCACAGTAAGACAAGTACGGTGCTGTAGCTGTTAGTAACTGCAAGTATAGTATCAAGTGTCAAGTCCCGGGTCCTGGCGGCGATTGTTCGGCATCCAAAGGACCAGTTAACCCATACCAGGCGCACCGGGTGCCGGCTGCGACGGTCACTACCACAGTTGCAGTGGCATACACGGCCAACATAGGCGTCACACAACGACCGAGGTGGTCCCACAGGTCGAAAGCGACCACAAAGATCCCTCAGGCTACCCCAGGCTTCCCAAGGCCGCAGTCTGGGGGAGAGTCCCCACGGGTCCTTCCTTGGGCGCACCATGTCCATATCCACGACGCGAGTCCAGAGTGGTAAAGCCGAACGAGCTCCTCCATAAGGGATCGGGCATCAAGGCCGTCTTTTCCCTCGCCCCATTAACACGAAGGCCATGCATGAGGGAGTCCTCATGCAGTCTGGGCGGAGGCGTCGACCCCTCAAACCACCAGTTTCCCAGGCAGACTGACGGAGGTCAGGACACCGGAGGTCACCACCCGACTGCAAGTGCGTTTGCGAGTCGGTAGGCTCACACTGGGACTGACAGTGGCGGACCGCTGGGAGTGTAGTCAGGCAACTGGGCTTCTCGCCTGGCGCCATCAGGATCTCAGCACATCACAGGCACTTGGGCACACGGGATCACGGGCACTCAAACAGAAGAATCCGTACTTAGGTACTGGTCCAGGCTGGACCTTATGTAAGAGCCTGTACACGGCGACTCAGGGTGCCTCCGTATTCCGATTCGCATCCCTTCGGGGGGAAGAACAGTCCATATTTCAATGATGGGCTGATAATACGCAACATACGCACATATCCTGGGGGGCAGAAAGGTAAGCAATAAACGGGGTAATAGGCGTGTAAACACACTCTGGATGGAGCGCCAAACCACGCCTCGGTTAGGATAAGGCATATGCAGGAGGGTGGACAGGAAAACGCCTGGATTCAGGCCATATATAGTCTGCAGACACACGTAGACTGGTCTGGATCCCGCAAGTGCCATGGGACCAGACCACACACCCAAAAATCGCAATGCCGATGACAGCGGCATCTGTTGCACAACGTTGTATGGGCTTCAAGGCCCCAAGAGCTCAGGAAATGTGAAGGTCAGTCGCTCTGCCTGGTTTCCCAAGGATTCAGCAGGCGGCGAGTGACAGATAGGAGTTGAAGAGAGGGGCCATCCTCCCTTGGATACAGCAGGGGGGGGTATATGGCCACTCTGACGGCAGGTCACCGGAAGATGCAAGAGAGCAAGCAAGTGAGGGACGATCCGTCGACCACACAAGCGCTGAAAATGCATCAGGGGAGAGCTCAGGGCGGTGATCAGGCGCCCCTGGCTGCAATCCCCCGGGTGAGTGCTGCCAAGTCCGAGACGTGGATCTTCATCTTGTGCTTGCGGATGTAGTCCATGAAGGGGGCATTAATCCGCGGCACGAACGAGGAGACGGGATCCCAGGTGTCGTGGGACGGCCCATAGCCTCGCCAACGAACCTTGAACTCCAGGCCTCCGGGTGCCGAGGCGTTCGGACGCTGGGCCAGGATCCTCTTGACGCTATATAGTCGTCCTGCTCAGCATAGTCGTCGTCCGAATCAGCCTCATGTGCGGCATAGTCCAGAAACACATGTTGGCCACGGAGGTCGGGTTCCCGCACACGGAGTTGACTCTCGTGGCGCTCCCGGAACTGTCCGTGACCCACCTTGATGCGGTAGGTGTCCTCACCAATCCTGCGGACCACTTCTCCGGCTGTGAACCAGGTCTTGGTGCGGTGGGTGCCCATAGGGCGGGGTCTGATCACCCACACCGGGTCTCCCACCCTGAACTTTTGCGCTGTCGAGCTCGGGGCGGACTTCTGACGCTCAGCATGCTCCTTCTCGAGCTGCTGGCGGATGTCCCGCGCCGTTGCCTCTTGCCGCGCAAAGAATTTCTTGGCGTCCATGGCCATACCATCACCAGACAAGGGAAGTACCCGACCAAGGGGGTCACTGCCAAACAGAATCTGGTGAGGGGACAAACCACCCGGAGTGGGGGTGTCATGATGGGCCTTCAGAGCAGGCCACATCTCCTCAAACCAGTTCCGACGTGGATTGGTGATATGAATCTTGCGCAGCTTCTCGAACAGCTGCCTTCCAGCCACTTCAGCCCGGCCGTTGGACCGGCTCCGATAGGCGACGCTCTTGGCATGACGTATTCCCATGAGGGAACACATGGCCTTGAACCAGCCACCAGCAAACTGGGGCCCTCGGTCACTGCAAATGGTGCGGGGGATGTCAAAGACGGTCAGCCAATGACGAACGATCATGACTGCCACTTCCTTGCCAAGCAACCCTTTTTTGCGTGCCGGAACGGCTACTACGTAGCCGCGGTGGCGATCCACACAAAGGACCACACAGTCAAAGGTCTCCTTGCCAATGTGAACTTCGCGCATGGGGAAGACGTCCATGGCCACGCTCTCCATGGGCTGGTCAGGCACCGGAGTCCATTGGGCTTCCCCCTTGACGTTCCGGTTATCGGGATTGTAGGCCTGAAAGACCGAGCAACCCTTCCTGACCTTCTTGATGGCGGTGTAGAGACCGATCTGGTCGATCTCAAACCGGCGCTGCATGTCCAGGGCTTGCTTCTTGACCCCTGGGTGCATCATGTGGTGGTGCCAAGCCTCACATGGCTCGAGCACTCCGGACTCTGGGACCAGCAGCTTACCATTCCAGTAGAGCTTGCCATCCTCTTCAGTCAGCCCCTTTGGCCACTTCTGCCCGTCATCAGGGTCGGTCACAGCCCTATATTCGGCCTCAAAGGCCTCAGACTTGGCGTAGTCGTCGGTCCAGTAGTCCTGGAGGCAAGATTCAGGGAAGAGGTGCTTGTCGGACTCAGCTCCCGCAGGGGCGAGTACTCTGACCGCTCTGCCCATCCTCGTTCCGAGGGGGGCATCTGCAGCCATGACGACGAAGCATTTAACACCCTCCTCCTCCATCAGGCCTTCATTTCTATGATCCTCTTGGCTTCAGCGGTCTCAGCCTCATCACCATGGGCAGACACGTCTTTCATGCCCTTGCTGGCGGGATAGGCCCACCTACTGAGACAGTCCGCCACGGTGTTGTCCCTGCCAGGAACATACACAACCGTGAGGCCGAACTTGGCCAAGGTCTCATGCCATCTTGCCCGTCGGGAGGCGGGACCAGAGGGGGTGTCCACGTGCTCTTTGTGCCACGACTGCAGACTCTGATGGTCGGTGCAGATGGTGACGGGATGGAGGGCTATGTACCCAGCCCATTTCCTGAGAGCCATGATGATGGCATACGCCTCCTTTTCTCGGGGCGTCCACGTCCGTCTCTGGCCTTCCGCCAGGACTCAGCCCCAGAAGGCCACTGGCACGTGCCTCCCATCGTCAAGCTCTTGTTCCAACACAGCGCCAACGGCGTAGTCGGAAACGTCGGTGCGAAGGACGAACCCTCGGTCAGGATCCACGAGGTGCAGACCCACTGCGGATAGCAGCGCCTGCTTCATCCCCTCAAAAGGCACGGTCGGACTCAGCATTCCAGACCAGAGCTCTCTTGGACCCCTTCTTGGTCTCCTCTCGGTTGCCCTTGAGCATGGTCGTCATGGGGGCTGCATACTCGGCATACATCCTGATATACCCCGAGTAGTAGTTGCAGAATCTTGATCTTGAAGGTGAGCTGTAAGCGGGACGTCGCGCGATCGCAGCAGAAGAAAAATAAAATACCAAGAAAATGACGCACCGCCAGAGGAAATAAAGCGAAAAATCGTCTTTTCCGACCTCAGAAACCCCCCCAACAATTTTACGCCGCTGTTTGGCGAGGTCGCAAAATTTAGGACACTCACCAAAAAGGACGAACAATAGAGTTGCGACGGCGAAGGAGCTGAGCGTTGCTTGCCCCGAACCACCTAGCAAAGTGCGTGCCCTAGGCGCTAGGGACTTGTGCGCGCCCCAAAACAAACCACACATAGACAACAACAACGCCACCGGCCGCCGACAAGCAAGTATGTTATGTGCCGCGCAAAGCTAGAAACCAACGAAACAAGCACACCGCGGTAAGAGGTAGACAAGGAGAGAACAAGTATGTAACGAACCGCACCATGGTGGAGATATACCACAAGTACACGACCAAGCAATGCAAGCCCGCTCACGTAGGGAATACGACGACGCCGTAACACGCGAAGGGGATCACAACAAAAGAAAAAAGAAGCCGCACAAGTACACAAGTATGTTGCATGTCATGCATGAAAAATACACACAAGCAACAACAACGCCACCGGCCGCCGAAAAGCAAGTATGTTATATGCCATATATTGTATGCATAACGCCGTAACAAACGCAATACAAGGAAGTTACGTGTCAAGAAACGCCAAAGTGCGCCGCCACGAAAAGCGCAACGAAAACCGCACCGGCAAGGAAAACCAACAAGAGGTGGCACCGAATGAATGCCTATGCTCACCCCCGCTCACATAGGGAAAGAAAGGTATGCCCGCACGTGCGTGCCCGGAACGCCGCAAGTCCATCACTGCCACGGACGAGCAAAATGGTATGAAGGGACAAACAAGGGGGAACAAAAAACCAACAAAGGAGAGGAGAACGCGTGAAGGAGGCCACGTGCCACCGAGGTGAAGCACAACACACAAAAAAAAAACACACAAACAAAAACTAAACATACACACGTGACTAGTCGGGTCCAAGTATGTTGCCTGCCACGCTACGCTACGCAACGAACACGAGACGAGAACGGCAACCACGCCAACAAAAGTAAAAGGTGACCACGAGGCGTAACCGAGACGTGCCCACCGCCCACCCGCACGCCCGCTTATGTAGGAGGCGAAAGGGAGCGAAAGGGGACAAAAGGTATGCCGCCGCATGCAAACAAATAGTAGGCAAGCCACACACCGCCACCAAGAACGCAAGTATGTTACCATGTCGTGCCACGTCGCCAACCGCCCGGCCCGCGCCACCAACCGAAAGGGGGACAAAAGAAATGGCCTTCGGCCAGGGAGTGGTTGTCACGGGGGGCTAACGGTCCTGCCCTGCGGTGCAATGCGGGGCAACCGTGACAACTGCTCTTACAGCACAACCACCCTTTTTGTTGCGCTGAATAGAACACACAAATAGCCAGGGAGGGGGACACGGGGAGCATACACACAAATAGCATAGCGCCGACGTGTGCCGGGTCCCGACAAACACACGTGCATGCACCCACGTTCTCTTCCCCTCACAGGTCCCAAGGAGAAGCGTATGCTCGCGTTTGCGTCGTCCGGGCGTTAAAGTAGGGTTGTCTTAGACGCTTAGGCAAGTATTGCGTCGTGCCGTCGTCTCACATTAGCGAACGCCCGGCAAGGCGGGAGGACTAGGACACGTTAAGGTAGTGGGGAAAGAAACAGGTATGTTGCATGTCACGCCGCGCACGCGGAACGGGCAACGAGTAAAGGTAGCGGCCAAAGGGGTGTGGAGTCAAGACGGGAGCAAGTGGGGCAATAAGCCTACGCACACGCCAGTCGCACACGCATGTCGCATGACGTACCAGCCAGCTCGAGGTGCCGTGTCGCGACAAAACCGCCGCCACCGCACGCCCGTTTACGCCCTCTCCTCTCTCTACGCACGTTCAAAGGAGAAAGCCCGGGCCGACAAGGAAAAAGACAGAGACACACAACAAAGCGGAGGCAGGGAAAAAGTGCATGCCAGGGAGAAGGTTAGAGGAAAGGGTGAAGGGCAACGAAGCCGCGAAAGGAACAAGGGGTAGCCAGCGAACGAGAAAGGGGCGCGCACAGGAGAGGGGACACGGCGGGCACACGGCGAGCACAACACCGCACCGAGACACCGGAGAGGGGAGCACCGGAGGACCAAGGGAAGAGCGGCACCACGCACCACGACATGCACGGCACAGACACCACACACACCGCACACACCCAACGAACCCCGGCAACCCACCCAGCAGTGGGCGGGCAGTCGGGAGAGGGACAGCGCCTGACCCCAGGCGCCCCTCACAATGGTGGAAGGCACCCCCCCCGGGGACGCCCTTCCGCCACCCCCACAGCGAGCAACACCGGCCCGCAAGGGCGCACGCTGTGGGGCGGGTGCTGGGTCCACACGCCCGCATCCACCGCACCAGGGACACACGGGTCGCGGAACCCTGACTGCCCGCTCCAGAGGACGGGCGGCCGGGGGAGGGACAGCGCCTGACCCCAGGCGCCCCCCACAACGGTGGAAGGCACCCCCCCCCGGGGACGCCCTTCCGCCACCCCCACAGCGAGCAACGCCGGCCCGCAAGGGCGCACGCTGTGGGGCGGGTGCTGGGTCCACACGCCCGCATCCACCGCACCAGGGACACACGGGTCGCGGAACCCTAACTGCCCGCTCCAGAGGACGGGCGGCCGGGGGAGGGACAGCGCCTGACACCAGGCGCCCCCCACAACGGTGGAAGGCACCCCCCCCCGGGGACGCCCTTCCGCCACCCCCACAGCGAGCAACGCCGGCCCGCAAGGGCGCACGCTGTGGGGCCGGTGCTGGGTCCACAAGCCCGCATCGACCGCACCCGGGACACACGGGTCGCGGAACCCTGGCTGCCCGCTCAAGAGGACGGGCAGCCGGGGGAGGGACAGCGCCTGACACCAGGCGCCCCTCACAACGGTGGAAGGCACCCCCCCCGGGGACGCCCTTCCGCCACCCCCACAGCGAGCAATGCCGGCCCGCAAGGGCGCACACTGTGGGGCCGGTGCTGGGTCCACACGCCCGCATCGACCGCACCCGGGACACACGGGTCGCGGAACCCTGGCTGCCCGCTCCAGAGGACGGGCGGTCGGGGGAGGGACAGTGCCTGACACCAGGCGCCCCTCACAACGGTGGAAGGCACCCCCCCCGGAGACGCCTTTCCGCCACCCCCACAGCGAGCAACGCCGGCCCGCAAGGGCGCACGCTGTGGGGCCGGTGCTGGGTCCACACGCCCGCATCGACCGCACCCGGGACACACGGGTCGCGGAACCCTGACTGCCCGCTCCAGAGGACGGGCGGCCAGGGGAGGGACAGCGCCTGACACCAGGCGCCCCTCACAACGGTGGAAGGCACCCCCCCGGGGACGCCCCTCCGCCACCCCCACAGCGAGCAACGCCGGCCCGCAAGGGCGCACGCTGGGGGGCCGGTGCTGGGTTCACACGCCTGTATCCACCGCACCCGGGACACACGGGTCGCGGAACCCTGGCTGCCCGCTCCAGAGGACGGGCGGCCGTGGGAGGGACAGTGTCTGACACCAGGCGCCCCTCACAACGGTGGAAAGCACCCCCCCCCCGGGGACGCCCTTCCGCCACCCTCACAGCGAGCAACGCCAGCCCACAAGGGCGCACGCCGTGGGGCCGGTGATGGGTCCGCACGCCTGCAGCGACCGCACCCGGGACACACGGGTCGCGGAACCCTGGCTGCCCGCTCCAGAGGACGGGCGGCCGAGGGAGGGACAGCGCCTGACACCAGGCGCCCCTCACAACGGTGGCAGGCACCCCCCCCGGGGACGGTCTTCCGCCACACCCACAGCGAGCAACGCCGGCCCGCAAGGGCGCACGCTGTGGGGCCGGTGCTGAGTCCCCACGCCTGCACCGACCGCACCCGGGACACGCGGGACGCGGAACCCTGGCTGCCCGCTCCAGAGGACGGCCGGCCAGGGGAGGGACAGCGCCTGACACCATGCGCCCCTCACAACGGTGAAAAGCACCCCCTCCCGGTGATGCCCCTCCGCCACCCCCGCAGCGAGCAACGCCGGCCCGCAAGGGCGCACGCTGCGGGGCCGGTGCTGGATCCCCACACCAGCACCGACCGCACCCGGGACACGCGGGACGCGGAACCCTGGCTGCCCGCTCCAGAGGACGGGCGGCCGGGGGAGGGACAGCGCCTGACACCAGGCGCCCCTCGCAACGGTGGAAAGCACCCCCCCCGGGGACGCCCTTCCGCCACCCCCACAGCGAGCAACGCCGGCCCGCAAGGGCGCACGTTGTGGGGCCGGTGCTGGGTCCCCACGCCCGCAGCGACCGCACCCGGGACACACGGGACGCGGAACCCTGGCTGCCCGCTCCAGAGGACGGGCGGCCAGGGGAGGGACAGCGCCTGACACCGGGCGCCCCTCACAACGGTGGAAAGCACCCCCCCCGGGGACGCCCTTCCGCCACCCCCACGGCGAGCAACGCCGGCCCGCAAGGGCGCACGCGCTGTGGGACCGGTGCTGGGTCCCCACGCCCGCACCGACCGCACCCGGGACACCCGGGACGCGGAACCCTGGCTGCCCGCTCCAGAGGACGGATGGCCGGGGGAGGGACAGCGCCTGACACCAGACGCCCCTCACAATGGTGGAAGGCGCCCCCCCCGGGGACGCCCTTCTGCCACTCCCACAGCGAGCAACGCCGGCCCACAAGGGCGCACGCTGTGAGACGGGTGCTGGGTCCCCACGCCTGCACCGACCGCACCCGGGACACACGGGACGCGGAACCCTGGTCTCGCTCCAGAGGACGGGCGGCCAGGGGAGGGACAGCGCCTGACACCAGGCGCCCCTCAGAACGGTGGAAGGCACCCCCCGGGGACGCCCTTCCGCCACCCCCACGGCGAGCGACGCCAGCCCGCAAGGGCGCACGCCGTGGGGCCGGTGCTGGGTCCCCACGCCCGCACCGACCGCACCCGGGACACACGGGACGCGGAACCCTGGCTGCCCGCTCCAGAGGACGGGCGGCCGGGGGAGGGACGGCGCCTGACACCAGGCGCCCCTCAAAACAATGATGGAAGGCACCCCCCCCGGGGACGCCCTTCCGCCGCCCCCAAGGAGAGCAACGCCGGCCCGCAAGGGCGCGCGCTGCGGGGCCAGTGCTGGGTCCCCACGCCCGCACCGACCGCATCCGGGACACACGGGACGCGGAACCCTGACTGCCCGCTCCAGAGGACGGACGGCCGGGGGAGGGACAGCGCCTGACGCCGGGCGCCCCTCACAACGGTGGCAGACACCCCCCCCCGGGGACGCCCTTCCGCCACCCCCACAGCGAGCAACGCCGGCCCGCAAGGGCGCACGCTGTGGGGCCGGTGCTGGGTCCACACGCCCGCATCGACCGCACCTGGGACACACGGGTCGCGGAACCCTGGCTGCCCGCTCCAGAGGACGAGCGGTCGGGGAAGGGACAGCGCCTGACACCAGGCGCCCCTCACAACGGTGGAAGGCACCCCCCCCGGGGACGCCCTTCCGCCACCCCCACGGCGAGCGACGCCAGCCCGCAAGGGCGCACGCCGTGGGGCCGGTGCTGGGTCCCCACGCCCGCACCGACCGCACCCGGGACACACGGGACGCGGAACCCTGGCTGCCCGCTCCAGAGGACGGGCGGCCGGGGGAGGGACAGCGCCTGACACCAGGCGCCCCTCAAAACAATGATGGAAGGCACCCCCCCCGGGGACGCCCTTCCGCCGCCCCCAAGGAGAGCAACGCCGGCCCGCAAGGGCGCGCGCTGCGGGGCCAGTGCTGGGTCCCCACGCCCGCACCGACCGCATCCGGGACACACGGGACGCGGAACCCTGACTGCCCGCTCCAGAGGACGGACGGCCGGGGGAGGGACAGCGCCTGACGCCGGGCGCCCCTCACAACGGTGGAAGACACCCCCCCCCGGGGACGCCCTTCCGCCACCCCCACAGCGAGCAACGCCGGCCCGCAAGGGCGCACGCTGTGGGGCCGGTGCTGGGTCCACACGCCCGCATCGACCGCACCTGGGACACACGGGTCGCGGAACCCTGGCTGCCCGCTCCAGAGGACGAGCGGTCGGGGAAGGGACAGCGCCTGACACCAGGCGCCCCTCACAACGGTGGAAGGCACCCCCCCCGGGGACGCCCTTCCGCCACCCCCACAGCGAGCAACGCCGGCCCGCAAGGGCGCACGCTGTGGGGCCGGTGCTGGGTCCACACGCCCGCATCGACCGCACCCGGGACACACGGGTCGCGGAACCCTGGCTGCCCGCTCCAGAGGACGAGCGGTCGGGGAAGGGACAGCGCCTGACACCAGGCGCCCCTCACAACGGTGGAAGGCACCCCCCCCGGGGACGCCCTTCCGCCACCCCCACAGCGAGCAACGCCGGCCCGCAAGGGCGCACGCTGTGGGGCCGGTGCTGGGCCCACACGCCCGCATCGACCGCACCCGGGACACACGGGGTCGCGGAACCCTGGCTGCCCGCTCCGGAGGACGGGCGACCGGGAGAGGGACAGCGCCTAACACCAGACGCCCCTCGCAACGCTGGAAAGCGCCCCCCCGGGGATGCCCATCCACCACCCCCACACCGAGCAACGCACCAGCGCACCAACGCACCAGCCACGGGACATCCGCACCCCACCCCCTGCTCTTAGACACAGCGACACAGCAATGGCGGAACCCGCGGCACCACGCAAGACACGCCCCCGATCTTCGACGCTGGACGAAGCACACGAGGTCATCAGGGCGCTGGGACTCAGAGACGGCGAAGGAGACCCCCCACAAGGGGACGCGGGTACGGACTCCGACCTGGAGGCATTGCCGGAGCCCCCCACAGGAGGCGCGCCCGCGGAACCTGCGCCGCCGGCGGGCAGCGTACCCGCGATCTGCCCCGCGTGGAAACAGGGCCACTGCACCGGCGAAGGCTGGTGCCCCAAACAGCACCCCCAGCCCGGCCCCGATGACGGAGCGTTGCCCGAGGTGAAACCCGCGGCCGCACGCGCCGCCCTACGCTACGGGGTGGCGCAGGGCTGGATCCTGGATGAGACCGCGCGCGGCAGCGTGAACATCCAGGAGGCCGTCAACCGAGTCACCCACGCGGGACAGGCGGCAGTGGCCTTGCACACCCGGGGCCGCCACGGTGGACCCGCGGAGGGGATCATTGTGGAACCCTCGGGAATGGTGCTGGTCCTGGCGGCAGACATGGTCCGAGGGGTGCTCCACGCGTCCCGCGTGCGGCGGGCGTGCCCACAGTGGACCATCCAGGTGTACACCCCCCTGCGGGCGTGGCCCTTTTCCACATGGGCGGTGCTCGCCGTCATGTGGCACCTGGCGCCAGAGGACGCCCCCACAGGGACCGCGGAGGACATCGCCCGGGACCTCCACACCTGGCCGGCCGACCAGGATTACCCCTGGCGCAGGCCCCGGGGCGGCCTCCCGGTAGCACCAGCGGCAGAGGGGCTCAGCCTCGCGGCAACCCTCCAACGGCACCCCGACAAGAAGGCACGCCACTTCCTGCAGACGGGCACGGTCCCGGCCACCCCGCCAGACTCCGAGTGGCGATGGGACGCAGGGGTGGCGCAACCGCTGCCGGGCCCCTGGACCCTCCCGTTGTGGTACTTGCCCATGGGCACCTTGGCCCACGCCACCCAGGCCGTCAAGGGGGCTTTCCCGCAGCCGCTCCTCCCCGGCGTGGCCCTGCTCCGCAGCCTGCAGGCGGGGGCCGCCTGGGTACGGTGGAAGGAAGGAAAGGGGCGCTCGAGCCCCTATTTCCCCATGGTCCAGGGCCAGGCGCTGATCCACGCCGAGGGCATGGGAACCGTGGAATGGGGGGCGATCGTGCCCGGCACGGCGTGCAGGTGGATCACGGCGGCCGCCCCACAGCCCATGCGATCGCCGCTGGCGTGCCACCGCCTCCTACGGATGGTCCCCTCTGTGGCCCCCGAGCACGCCTTTACAAGGGACGTGTGGAAGGCCGTACTGAGCCACACCAGGGAGTGGCTAACGAACCCGGCTGCGCGGTACCCGCCGGGACCGGTGCTGGAACAGCTCACGGCCCCCACACCCGGGGTCCTCCACGTCCTACACAGGGCGTCGGCCCTCACGAAGCAGCTCAACGACGAAGTGCTGGACCTGGCGCTGGAGCCGCTGCGGGTGCTCTACCCGCAAGCCCACATCCCACCCGCGGGCACGTCCAACCGCCTAGGCCGCCTGGGGTTGCAGCGCCGCGTCGAGGCCGCGCACCCAGGAGGCGTGGTGGAACAGTGGCTAACGCTCCGCAGCCCGTCCACCGCGGAGGGCCACTGGTACCTGCACCAACTCCTCTTCCAACCACGGGCAGCCCCGGAACACCGCCGGCAAAACCCGTACCACACGCACCCGGAGCGCCGAGGCGCGCAAAACTACCCGCAGCCAGTCCCGCCCGCCCTCCCGCCGGGGCAGGGCCCGGAGGCGCTACAGCGGGCCCCCCCGCTCGACACCGCCACCACGGTACAGCAAAGGGGAAGCGACGACGCGGGTGGTGCCGAACCGGACTGCACGAACTGCGGAGCGGTGGCCTGGATGGCAGCCTGCAGGCACCTCGCCCGAGATACCACGGGGCTCCGGCAGTACAGACCCACGGACCGCACGGCGCTGGCGTGCGCGGTCGCGGCCGTCACCATGGGTCCCGTGGCGGCGTGGCCGGCGCAACTGCTGCCCCACGTCCCCTGCCACGACGCGCGGCCACGACGGCCGGCCGCGACGCACGCGCCGACGGCACCACTCACGGCGGAGCAACTATACGTCGTCGCGGCGGCGTTGCTAGCAGACGGCGGGGAGAGCTTCGTCCACCACCACGGCCCGGCGCAAATTGCGGGATGCATACAAGGGCCTCAGCGTGATGCACCAGACCCGTGGCATGCCACACTCCGCGGGCGCACCCGCGTCTGGGGTGCGGGCGATGGCACACCCCCGCCCGGGCCTAAGCAGGGGGAGGCACTGGTACTGCAGACGGCAGGCTACCAGGCCATCATACACGGTCACGCCGGAGGGTACCGGTCGCACGTCCTGGCCGGAGGCCGATGGACGGTCTGGCACAGCACCGCCAGGCAAGGGGCTTTCCCGCCCCTGCCCCACATCGACTGGCGACAGGGGCCCACCCAGGCCTACTATATGTCGGCGGACCCCTTGCCGCTGGCGGTCCTGCTACACACTGTCAGCGCCCCCAACAAGAGGCAGGAACCATGGTGGGTCAACCCCCCCACACTGGTGTGGAGCCCCGACCAGGAGGAGCATCTACGGGCCGCGTGGCAGGGAGACGCCATCAGGGCCACGGACGTCCCGGACCTCCACGCGGGGCCAATCACGCACGCCCGCCCAGCGGCTACCCTGGCGGTGGCCCAACGAGGACAGCAGAACCCACAGTGGGTGGTCTGCATGTTCAGCCCGGCGGACGCGCACATCGTCGTCTGCGACCCCAAACGCCTGCCGGGGCCCGAAGCCGTGATCCGCGTGGCAGACTCTACCCGCATGATCATCAAGGCGCTGCGGGAGGGCGAACACCACGCCCTCCTGCTCCAGGTCAGGCTGAAGGACAACGCCCGGGCGGCGAGGCCGGGAGTGTGGCCGGCAGCGGCGCACCCTGCCGACCTGGAGCTCCAGCTGGCGGGCCCGACCGCGGTGTACCACTGGCTACAGGCCTTCCACAACCTGCGATGGAGGGGCAAACCCGACCGCCAAATCGGCTCCACGCACTGGCAAACGTGGCTGCAAGCAGACGCGCAGCGCGATGCCATCCGAGGTCTCCGGCCTGCGCCCGCGACGCGAGCCCTCGATGCGGCGGCCCCGGGCCGCACGCTGGCACCACACACGGTGCCGCTGGCCAACCTGCCCTTCGAACCAGCGGCGGAGGGCGCCATTCGGAAGTCGGTGCCGCTCCCCCCGGCGCGAGGGGCCACGGAGCCGACGAAATGCCCCCTGTGTGCGGACAAGTACTACACCAGCGGGGCAATGCTGGAACACCTGGCGTGGCACGCGGTGCACGCTGCGGCCCCGGCGGACGACAAGGAGGCGGCCGCCAACATCCTGCAGGGGAGAGCACGGAGGTCCCCGTGGCACGCCCCGTACACCCGGCGCCCCCCGCCCCAGGCAGCCGACCACACAGATGGAGATGAGGAGGCACCCGGAGCAGCCCCGGGGGCCGGCGGTGCGGCCCCACCAGGGTCCACGTCCATCCCCGCGGGGCTGGCCCCCCTGGCCCCCCTGGCTCCCCCGGTCCCCCGGGCCCCCCTGTGGGCCCCGCTGGGAACGGGCTCAGCGGATGCGGCGCACCCAGATGCCCTGGCGGCGCCGGCGAACCCGGCGGCGATGCCGATGCGGGATAGCTGACTCCAGGAGGACACGACGGGCGACGCCCTGTGGCTCCTCTCCTGGAACCTGCGCAACGGCCTCGTGCCGCCAGACCGGTCCCTCCGGGACACACTCCGGCGGCGCCGGGGGCCGGCGGCCTGCACCGACAAGGAGCACCTCATCACCGGCATGCTGCCCCAGGAGGGGGGCTTTGCCATCATGCTCCAGGAAACGGGGATCGCCACCAGGGCGCAGGAGATGCACGTGGCCGCGGCGCTCCGGGACAAGGGGTACACCGCCTTCTTCAGCAGCCGGCTGGCAGAGACCGGAGCCACCTCCACCTCGAGAGGGGGGGGGCCTCCTCACCGCGGTCAGCAGCAAGTACGTGGCGGAGCACGAGGTGCTCAGCTTCACGGAAATTGTCCCCGGGAAGGCCGCGGCCCTGGAGATCCGCACGGACGGGGGAGGCCTCACCCTCATCAACGTCCACGGGCCGCAAGCAGGCTGCTCCCCGTGGGCTGGACGGGCGGCGTTCTGGGCCGACATACAAATGTATGCCACGGCACGCAGCCTCGGCGGAAGGCACCCGGTGGTCATCGCCGGCGACACCAACATCTACATGGATGTCCCCGCCAACCCGGCCACGGAGCATTTCCGAGCGGGCTGGGAGGCCTGCGGCTTCCGAAGGGCCGCGGCAGGCGGCGAGGAGGACATGACCCCCACGCTCCACCCGTCCCAGCACAGGGTGGACACCTTCCTGGACAACGAGCCCCTCCTGCCGTGGTCCCTGCGGGAAAGCGTCTGGGCTCGCGGCATGGCACACCCCAAGGTGGTCGGCTCGGACCACCTCCCGGTCCGCCTGGCCCTGCCGGGTCTCCTCAGCGCAGCGGGGCGCGCGGCGATGCCCACCCCCTACAGCCACACGGAGGGCCGCCTCCTCCCGTACGACGCCGAGGCCGCGCCCGTCCAACACTGCCTGTGGGCGGCGGTCAGCGCCGCGCAGGATGAATCCTCCCTGGCGCCCTGGCTGGGTCCCGCAGAGCAGCACGACTACGGGTCCATGCCCGCGGCCGCGGTGGACAAGGTGTTCGAACATCTCCACGCGACGCATGACGCCCTGGCGCGCGTGGTGGGACGCCGGCAGCCGTCTCCGGCGGGAACGGACCCGGCGGGGGGGGACCTCCCGGAGAGCGGAAAGCAGCTCCAGGCAGCGGTCCTCCGCTATGACACCCTGGCAGCGCGCGCGCCGGCAGCGTACCAGGCGGACGCGGCCAGGCATGGCATCCGGTCCGAGGCGGCGCTCCGGCTCACGGAGGAGCTGCAGGTGTGTCGCCCGGGTTCCGCCCGACCACGCAGGGCCAGCTACAGGAGGAGCTGGAGAGGCAAGCAGCCGCCCTCGAGGAGGACATTCGCCAGCTCCGCGCCCTCCTGGCGGCAGACCGCAAGCGCGCCATCAAGGACTTCTGGCGCCGCCACGCCCCCGACATCGCCCAGCGATGGAAAGCCGTGCGGGGAGCCATAGAGGTAGAGGCCCCAGGCCCGTCAGGCCTCTGGAACGTGCGGGTTCCCAACACCCAAACGCTCCTCACGGAGGCCCACGACGTGATGTTCGCAGTTCGCGCCTTCTGGCGAGAACTGTATGACAAACGCCCGGTGGACCTCCCGGGTTTCCAGGCGGTCCTCGGCCGCCACGTCCCCCGGGTCCCTGAGGGGGCCTGGACACAGGTCCAGCAGTACTCCATGCAGGACCTGAAGTCCGCCCTGGACAAGGCCGATGGCAAGGCCCCAGGTCCTAACCACGTGGAGGCCCGTTACATCAAGGCCCTCCCGGCACCCGTCCATTGGCTCCTGGTCCATTCCTACCGGGCCATCCTCCGCGGCGCCCCGCCGCCAATGCACTGGAGGGACGCACACATCTGGCTCAGCCCCAAGGTACCGGGCTCTGCCAGACTGGAGGACTACAGGCCCATAGCCCTGGGCCAGCTGGACATGAAGCTGCTCACGGGCCCCCTCACCCAGCGCATCACGGAAGTGCTCACACGGCACGGAGTGGTCAGCGACTTGCAGCAGGGGGCCCTCCCTGGCTCCAACACAGGCCCTCCGCTGTTCATGGCGCAGCGGCAGCTCCAGCGGGGAAGGCCAGACTACGTCTTCTCCTTTGACGCCCGCAAGGCCTTCGACACCGCCCCACACGGCGCCCTCCACCTCATCCTGCGCCACCTCTCCGTGCCGCCGGACGTCATTGACCTCCTGCTCTTCCTCCACACGTGCGCCAGGCTGCACATCGTCACAGCACACGGGCTAACGCAGCCCGTCTACATGCTACGCGGCGTCCGGCAGGGCAACCCCAAGAGCCCCCAGCTGTACGCGCTCCTCCTGGAGCCCCTGCTCAGGGCACAGGGGCACCGCCTGCGCCCGCCGGGAGGGGCCGAGCACGGCCTCATCCAGGCCTATATCGACGACCTGCTGGTGGTGGCCCACACGCTGCAGCACTTCGTCGAGGGCGTGGAGGCGGTGGCCGCGTACCTGGGGATGATGGGCATGGAGCTCAACCCCCGCAAGTGCGCCATGGCCACCACGGAGGGGGTCCCGGGCCTGCAGCTGCGCCTCTGCCCCCACCTGGAAAACCCGTGGTACTGGGTACCAGCGGCGGACTCCGTCCCCTACCTGGGACTCCAGCTGCAGCCGGACGGGGAGTTCTCCCTGCAGCGCAAGCACCGGCTACGCCTGGCGGCGGTGCACCACTGGTGCCTTAACACCCTCGCGCCATCGAAAGTGGTGCAGGACGTCATCCTGGCGATCCTCGGGGGGGTGACGCAGTACGTCGCCCCTTTCATCGCCGACGACTCCGACACTGCACGCCACCTGGACCACATCACGGTCCAGGTCGCGAGGGACAGGGCGCGGTACGCCTTCGACGCCTCGCGGGACAGCCTGCAGGATGACCGGACCCTGGGGCTCACACGGGTGCCCACGCGGTGCCAGCAGGCAGCAGTGGCCCTCGTGGGTACACTCCTCCTCCACTGCGCAACCTCTGTGCGCGCAGAGGTCACCAAGATGTTCTGGGAGATAGCCGGCGCGCACGGAATATGTCCCGAGGTGCACTACCCCGTCCCGGAGTTTGCAACTCTGGCGGGAGGCGACTGGGTCCACCGCATACCCCGGGCCCTGGCCGCCCTGGGAGTGGGGATGTGCAACCCCGTCGCGTGCCCCAGGGCGGCCCATGTTCAACTACAGTCCCCGCCGGGCAAAATCGTCACGCTGCGCACCGCCAAGCTGCGACACCGCGACACGTGCCGCCTGACGGTGCCACACACAACGCCGTGGCATGGGCACCACGGGCCACGCCACCCCTTCCCCGACAACGACGATCCGTGGCCGACGGCGGTGCGGGAGTGCCTCAACCAATGCGCCGATGAACACCTCCATTATTGCCGCCGTGAGCAGGAGCCCACCAACCACCCCGGGTGGCGCGACGCCCTGGCCCACCTCTTCCACACAACCGGCACACGGGACCCCCGCCTGAGACTCGTCCACCCCACGAGGGCTAAGCAGGACGCCCACACCGGCCCACGGGTGACCCCGGACGGCCTGCACCTCCACGTCGGGCGCTACCGCCGCCGGGACGGCCTATCCCCCCCCACGCGGGGGGCGGCGTACGACCCGCCAGCAGCCCTCATGTACATCCTCCGCGACGTACTCGCGGAAAGCGAGCACCAAGAGCCTAACGCGGACGTGGCGTGGCCAGAGCCCTTACGCCCCCGGCCCCACGCGCCGACGCCGTTGTGGTTGGTGACCACGGACGACCAATGCACCCAAGCGACGGGACAAGCGCAGCTCCGGGCCGAGTGGGTAATAGTGCAAGTGGGGGCAGGCCAGCCCGAACCCCGTGGGCTCCCCCGTGGCACCGCCCTACTGGTGGCTACGGGGGTGCCGCACGACCCACACATGGCGGTACACGCGCTGGAGGACCAGCCGGAGGACACGAAACACCTGGTGGTGCACCAGCGCGGGGGCCCGGCGTGGCTCAAGGAACATGTGACGGCGCTACGGTCCTGGGCAAGCACGGTCGCCGGAGCGGAGATCCGGCTGCACGACCACCCGGCGATCAGCCCAGGCGACACCAGGGCGCTGAGCCCGGACCAACTGACCCCCAGCCACCCCCACGTCAGGTGGCACTCCGCCGACCTCAACGTGGGGTGGCTCAGCCCCACCGGATACTACTGGATCCCGGAGGCCTGGGGACACACCTCCTCTGACGCGTCCGCCGGCGGACCCTGCAAACACGCCACCAGCGTCGCTCTCGCCGCCGACCTCACCCGCACGTGGGCGGTGGCCATCTCGGGCACGGTGCCCGACGGGGAGGGGGTGGCCGCCTCCCTCCCCCTACATTACGGTGCCCACAGACCATGGGTCCGAACGGTGGACGCCGAAGTCATCCTCCACCTCCTGCGGCACGCAGATCGCGAACGAACCACAGGGGTCCCCGCGGGCGCAGCGAAGGTGGTCAACCAGATGCCCCTGAGGTGGCTCCGGGACGGCCTGTGCGTGCGGGGGCAACACGCCGGGCACCCGTTCTGGTACGTCCGAGCCACCTCGCACCACAGTGACGCCCTACTGCACAAGGCGGACTGGGCGGCGTCCCAGGACACTGTCTTGCAGAACACGCCCCCGGACCCTGGCCACGCCCAACTCATTGTCGCCGGCCGTGACGGCCATCTCGATCTACGGCCCCCCACGATGCGGGTGCTCGGCGAGGTCGCGCAACGGGCGCAGACGAACCATGCGCTGGCGCACCGGGGACACATACCTTTGGGCGCGGCCCACGCCACGGCCTACGTCCACGCCCGGGACCTCACCGCGGCGGCCACCAACCGCCGGGCGCTGCGGGCCCGAGACGGCCACACGCCGGTGCAGCGTAGGCTCCGCGTCCGGAAGGAGCGGCTCTCCGGCGTCGCCATCGTCCCACAACCGTGCCTTTTCTGCGGCGGCCCGGAGGAGACCCCGTTGCACATGCACGTGGGTTGCACCCACTCACGGCTCCTCTGGCCCCACTACCGCCAGGCGGTACACGAGGCAGCCCGCCACCTCCCACCTGGGGACAAGGCCCTGTGGGTGGCCTCGTGGCGCTCCGCAGGCGCCACGTGGACGGAGGTGTTCTGCTCCGGACTGGTGCCCGAGGACGCGGAGGCGCAGCTCCGCGCCATAACCTGATACGACCCGCCGGGAGGGACCTCAGTGGACGATTTCCTCCACCACATGCTCCGGCTGGGGGACTTCGCGTTGGAGCTTCGCAACCACCGGCTGGAGCAACTCCTCCGCGAGCCCCAGAGCGCGGCGGCCCGGGCGCACCGGTGGCTCACTGCGGCGGAGGGCGACCACCCTCCCCCTCCCCCGCGCCCTGACAAGGACTTCGTAGCCTCCCTCCGTGTTGTGAATGGCACTCTGGAGTGCCCGCCCCAAGAGAGCCCCCACCCGTACCAGGACCTGCCTGGGGGGGTTCTCGAGGCACCTACAAGACGCCCTCTTCCCACCGTGGATCATCGGGCGCGGCTCCATGACCGCATGGGAGGCGCGCATCGTGGGGGAGGAGTGGGCACGGGAGTGGAGCCGGTGGTGCGCCGCCACGCGCGCCCCGGAGACCCCTGCGCAACGATACGCCGCCATCCCGCTCCGGTGGTGGGGGCCGGACACCCGGCCGAGACCCACCATGATCCGCGGGGCGGGGCCTGACCACCCGTGGGACGCAGCGACGGGGGAATGGCTGCAGGCGGCCCCGGGGCCGCAAACGGGATGGACTGGGGACGTGTCCTCACTCGTCAGGACACCCGTCCCGCCCCGCATCGTCCTTCACGCCGCCAACGTGCTCCGGGCTACGGAGATACGCACGTGGGGACACGCTGCGGCCACCGTCCGGTGGCACCCCCCAGAGGACGGGGCCACCCAACTCACCGTGGCGCACTTCAAAGCTGGGGGGCCGGTATACGACGACGCCCTGTCCCGGCTGGGCGACACCCAGGGGCCCTTGCTCCTCATGCTTCCCACCGGCATTGCAGCCGCGCTGCGCCAGGAGCTAGACGGCTGCGAAGGGCTGCGAGTGGGGTGGGAGGCAGTCGCGGACGGCACCCTGCTGGCCCTCCTCCACAGAGACACCGCGAACGGGTGCCAATGGGATGCGCTGACGCCCCACCTCACCGGGCGCCATGTGTACATGGCGAGCCCCCCCCAGGGGCACCCCCGCCCGGCGTGGGACGACCTCATCGCCGCCTTCCACGACCACGGGATCCTCCCCGACGACACGTGGCAGGAGGTCCAGCGGAAGACGCTTGGCAAGGACTACCGGCGCCGCGTCCACGCCCGCCTGCTGGAGATCCGGGACCCCCTCCGACAGAGGTGGGACGACCTCTGGCTCCGCCATCTCGACCCTTGGTCGCCGCCCTCCCACCTCCCACACACCTGCCGACTCTGCGGAGAATGTGACACGGTGTCCTCCGCAGCGTCGACAGGCGCCAACAGGTGCGCGCGGTGCACCCAGGTAGCCGCGTGCCCCTGGCCCGAACCTCCCGCAGGCCCGCGCAGGCGCACAGAGGAGGAGGCCTTGCGCCGGCGCATCGAGGGGGCACACACCCCCTCGCACGAACAAGCGGGCCCCGCGGGCGCTGCCCTTCTGTGGATCCACGTGCACCTGCGGGACCCCACATCCGTTGCGCACCTGTCGCATGTGTTCGCCCCCCAACCCCCACCCGCCGCCGCCCTTTGCAGAGCCCGCAGCACCATGCCACGCCGACGGGGGGATGGGCCGGGGCACACCAGGGCCCGCCGCAGAGCGCAGGAGGCGGCCGTCCGTGGCCTGGTGGCGGACGCGGTGGAGGAGGCACACGAAGCGCACGCTGCCGCACGGTGTGACCTGGAGGGCAGTGCGAGGGCTTTCCTCACTGAGACCGCCCTCCCGGCCGTCCGCGCCCTGAACGGAGCGGGGGCCCCTGCGCTGCTCCCGGCAATGCACCGAATCGTGAACGCCATCCGGCCGGGGCTCATCAGCCCGGAGGCGGCCCTCTACGGGCACTGGATGGAGTGGCGCGAGTCCAATCGGTCGGGCCGGCCCCTGTCCATGGGGGACACCCTGCGGCTGACGGGAGCGGGGTCTGCCATGTCCCTCCGCAGTAGCGCCCCAGCCCTGCTGCACGCCCTCAGGTCGCGCTACCCCGGGGACGCGGCCCCGTACCTGAACCAGGCGCGGGCCACGTACCCGGGAGGAGTGTCCGAGCTGGATGCGGCGCTCCACCTTCTACACCCGCCGGACGAGGACCTGGAGGTGGGCGAGGTCACGGTGTTCGTGGAAGGCGCGGACGAGGCGTCCGCCCGCCCCCGGCCGACCAACCCGGTGTACGACGGCACCGGGCCCAACCCCCCGTACGCCGTTGTCTACGAGGCGTTCCCCAGGGAGCCCACTTGGTGCCCCGCCCTCCCGCCGGCGACGCACGCGCCCGCGGCTGGGCTAACCCAGACCTGTCCCCCCCCCTCTCCAGGACCAGGGGTGCCCACCACAGGGGGCAGGTCTTCTGGCAGGAGTGCCCTGGCACCCCCCTCCTCCTCCTCGTCGTCGCGACCCGCGGGGACCCGGGGCGGATCCTGGGGATCACCCCCACCCACCTCTATGGGGCAACACCCGTACCCCGCCCCCCCCTCCCGGCGCCCGCGGCGCGGGACGGAGTACACACTTTCCTGCGCACACAGGAGGTCACTGCTGTTACGGGGGTCCACCTGGGGCGGCTGCCCCCGACACCGCTCGACGACCCCCGGGGGCCCAGGGCCCTGGGCCCCGCCCCAGACTGGGAGCTGTGGCGCAACGCGTGGGCCGCGTGGCTCCCCCGCCTCCCCTCCCAATGCCGGTGGATGGCCGCAGGCCCCCCGCCGTGCGGGGCTGACGCCACAGCCGGCCCCCCACGCCCTCCCCCCCTCCCCCCCGCAGAGCACCACACGGCACTGCACACGGCACGGCACTGATGCACCAGGAGGTAGTGGGAAGGGCGCGCCTGCCACCACGCATGCCTAACAGGGTAACAGTGATGGCAGACTCCGACCGGTCCCCCCAGCGGGATGACCGCCACCACCGCCCGTCCCGCCCCCGCTCCCCTGTCTCCTCCCCGGAGTGGACGGGGGAGACCCTCGCGGAGCGCGAGGAGCGGAGGCTGGCGGAGGCGGCGGTGCTGGTCGGGCCGCCACCGCCGGCCCGGGAGCCTGGGCCAGCGGAGGCGACCGCCCCCGCCGCCCAAGCAGCCAGCCCCGCCGCCCCGCCCCGCCCAGACACGCAGGAGGCGGAGACCGCAGCGAGCCACGCCGCGGCCCCGACCGCGGCCCCCGGCACGCCGCCGACACGGGGGGCAGCCCCGGCGCAGGAACCGGGCGCATCGCCGAGGGCTGCTGCAGCCGCAGAGGAGAGCAAGAAGGGCGCGCGAGGAGTTGCGACCGCGCGGGCCACGGGCGCCTCGTCGGCGGCCGCCACGGCAGCGAAGGAGAGCGGGGAGGGCGCGCGGGGGGCTGCGGCCGCAACCCCGGCGGGCCGCGACACCACCTCGGCCGGCCGCGCCGCGACCTCCAGCGCGCCGCGAACGCGGGGGACGGACCCCGCACGGGCCGCGGGCGCCCCGCCGGCGGCCGCCGCGACTGCAGAGGAGAACGAGGAGGGCGTGCGAGGGGTTGCGACCGCGGCCACGGGCGCCTCGTCGGCGGCCGCCACGGCGGCGAAGGAGAGCGAGGAGGGCGCGCGAAGGGCTGCGGCCGCGACCCCGGCGGGCCGCGACACCGCCTCGGCCGGCCACGCCGCGGCCCCCAGCACGCCGCGCAAGCGAGGGAAGAACCCCGCACGGGCCGCGGACGCCTCGCCGGCGGCCGCCGTAGCAGCAGCAGTGGGCAGGGAGAGCGCGAAGTAACGCGCCCACGCCAACCCCACCCACACCCACACCAGCCCCCCCAAGCTGTTCCCCCCCAAGCCCTTCCCCCCGGGGCGGGAGCGGCACGTCCGCCCCCCGACGCGCGAGCGCTCGCCGCTGGGCGTCACGCTGCCGCAGCTGCAAAGGCAGCGGGACGCCCGGCGAGTGGTCCAGGAAGGGCGCAGCAGCGGGGGGGAGCAGAGCGGACGGCGCGACTCGGGGAAGGGGTTAGGGAAGGGGCCAGGGCACGGGAAGGGCGTGCAGGGGCGCGGCAGGGAGCCCAGGTGCAGGGGGCAGGGCGAGGGGAGGTGGGAGAGCGAGCGGGCCAGGGCCCGGGGGACGGGAGGCGGGACCCGCGACACGGGCAGGGGGCTGGAAAGGGGCCCAAGGGCAAGGGCAAGGGTGCCGCGGGCCCCAAGGGACAGGCGGGACGGGGCATGGGAGCCCAGGGGGGAGGACGGGGCGAAGGGAGGGGGGCAGAGGGCGGGGCGCCCCCGCAGCCGGACGTGCAACCGGTTAGGTGCATCCCCCCCCGCATCCAACAGATGCCGGCACACCACACCCACCACCACCACCACCACCACCACCACCAGCACCATCAAGCCCCCCCGGCGCCGAGGGCGGAGCCGGCGCGGATGGCCTCGGCGGAGGAGGGACGGGGCGCGGCATCGGCGCCGAAGGCGCAGGGGCAGCGAGGGGGGCCGGCACGGGGGGCAGAGGAGGGCCGGCCATGGGACCGGGACTGGGGCGCGGTCCCGGACCCTCTGGGGGAGGAGACCCTCCCCCTGGTGGGGGAGGTGTACGGGTGGTTGTGCTGGGCCAACCAGGGGACCTCCAGGAGGTCGAGGAACCGGCCTTTCGATGCCGTGCTCCTCCGGAGGGACGGAGGAAACCGAGAGGTACCCCCGGGGGGGGTGGGCAGCCCCAGAGGACCATGAGAGGGTCCTCAGGTCAGTGATCCGGGCGGCGTGGCCCGACAGGGAGCCGACGTGGCCGGCCTTCCTGGAAGGGGGAGCGGTGCTCCGCATCACGGATGCGGACGCCAACAACTGGCTCCCCCGGGCTTTGCGCAGCGCCCTCGCCCACTGGCGCTACCGCCGGCACAACCCGCCGCCGCCGCAGCCCCAGCCCCCACACAAGCGGCGGCGCAGGTGAAGGCCCAGACGGCGGGTACGGGAGAGTTGAGGGGGGGGGCTGGGCCCCCCGGCCCACGCCCCCCCCACGGTACGGCACGACGCAAGAGGGCGCGCCACCTCCCGCGGGAGGGAGTGCGGAGACAACGAGCGCGGGGGGGAACCTGCTGCCCCGCAGCCCGCTAACCACTGACCGCTAACCCTCACGGCCACCCCCGGCCGGCCGGCGCCGCGCGACAACGGCCGGGGGATGAGGGGCCCCAGCGAGGGCCTGCGCGAGAATCCGGCTCTCGGTAGAGGGGGGCGGGGGAAGGGCGCCACCCCCCAGCCGATGGCTGGCCTCCGGGGCCAGGACGGCCATGCCGCCCCCCCCCCCCGGCCGACAGGAGGCATCACCGGGGGACCAAAGGCCCCCCCCCACTCCCCCCCCCCCTCCCACACAGGCCCGAGAGCGGGCGGGGGAGCGGCCCCCTCACCCCCCCCCCCCCCCTCCGCACCCACCTCAGCTGGGGAGCCACAGGCGCGGCTCTCCGCCCCCCCAGGGCCGGGGGGGCGCCCCCCCCTCAGGAGGAACGGCGACGCGGTAAGGGCAAACGCGCACAACGGAACAGGAAGGAGGCCGCGCCCCACATGACCCTCCCGTAACCACAGCCCACTCCGAGGTGACAGAGGGGGGGTTTCAGGTCAGCTGGGGCCCCCGGGGGAGCGGCCCACGGGCCGCCCCTCACCCCCCACCACCCCGGGGCGGCACTTCAGCCCCGACCGCACGCGCGCGCCGGAAGGGAGCGCGCTGGCGACACGGAGAGGGCCGGAAAGGAGTACCGCAGGCCGCCGCCCGGAGCGAGAACAGGGAGGCCGCGGCGCGACACCCCCCCCCCCCCGCCCCCCCACCAGCCCGCCAGCCGCGGGGGCCCCGGCCCCCACCCCGCGAGGCAGGGGGGATGGCCCCCCCCCGCCCGAGAGGGGAGCCGGAGTGTGACCCGCCCCCCCGCCCCAGCCGCCGGCTCACATGGGGGCCGCGAAGAACAAGCGGGCCCACGCCTGCGCACCGGGACGCCGCACAGATCGTACCCAGAGAAGCCGGGTGGGCACGAACCGGAGTGGTATGGGGGGCCACGCCCCCCATGGACAGCACACAAGCGGCGGCGCAGGTGATGGCCCAGACGGCGGATGCGCGAGAGTGAGGGGAGGAGCCGGGCCCCCCGACCCACGCCCCCCCCATGGTACGGCACGACGCATGAGAGCGTACCACCTCCCGCGGGAGGGAGTACGGAGACAACGAGCGCGGGAGGGAACCTGCTGCCCCGCAGCCCGCTAACCACTGACCGCTAACCCTCACGGCCGCCCCCGGCCTGCCAGCGCCGCGCGACAACGGCCGGGGGGATGAGGGGCCTCAGCGAGGGACTGCACGAGGATCCGACTCTAGGTAGAGGGGGGCGGGGGAATGGGCGCGACCCCCCAGCCGATGGCTGGCCCCCGGGGCCAGGACTGCCATGCCGCCCCCCCCCCCGGCCGTCAGGAGGCATCGCCAGGGGACCAGAGGGCCCCCCACACTCCCCCCCCCCCCCCGCACCCCCCCCAGCCGGGGAGCCACGGGCGCGTCCCTCCGCCCCCCCGGAGCCGGGGGGGCGACGCGGTGGGGGGAGCGGACGCTGGACCTGCTCCCGCGAGCCCACACTGGCGTGCCGGGGCAACGCGCACAACGGAACAGTATGGAGGCCGCGCCCCACATGACCCTCCCGTGACCACAGCCCAGTCAGGGAGGGCAGAGGGGGTTTCAGGTCTGCAAGGGCCCCCTGGGGAACGGTCCGCGGACCGCCCCTCACCCCCCCCACCCCGGGGCAGCACTTCGGCCCCGACCGCATGCACACGCCGGAAGGGAGCGCGCCGGCGACACAAAGGGGGCCAGGATAGAGTACCGCAGGCCGCCGCCCAGAAGGGGAGCAGGGAGGCCGCGGCGCGACACCCCCCCCCGCCCCCCCACCAGCCCGCGGGCCGCTGGGGCCCCGGCCCCCACCCCCCGAGGCAGGGGGGATGGTCCCCCCCCGCCCGAGAGAGGAGCCGGAGCGCGACCCGCCCCCCCGCCCCAGCCGCCGGCCCCCATGGGGGCCGCGAAGAACAAGCGAGCCCGCGCCTACGCGCCGGGACGCCGCACAGATCGTACCCAGAGAAGCCCGGTGAGCATGAACCGGAGTGGTATGGGGGGGGGAGCGCATGACCCCAGACGCCCCTCGCAACGGTAGAAGGCACCCCCCCGGGGACGCCCTGCCGCCACCCCCACAACCCCAAGCCAAGTAGGGGGGAACTGGGACCGGACCGCCCCCCCCCCAAGCACGCCAGACGGAGCAAGGGACCGGAACAGGACACGCGGAGGGGCACAGACCACGTGGAACGGCCCCACCAGCGCCCAGTGCCGGGACCACGCGAGATGCGCGCGCCACACCACCCAGCGGGGGGGGAGCGGACACCGCGAGAGCGCGAGCGCACACACACGAAAGAGACACGCGGGGACTACCAGAAGGGCAACCGGACCGAGCGCGCGGAACGCACAGACCACGTGGAATGGCGTACCAGCGAGCGAGGGTAAGGGACACCCGGACGGGACTGCCTGCCACACGCAGCGCCGAACACGCGGGGCGGGGAAGGGGGAAAAAGAGAGAGACACAACACCAGGTACCGGCCCGAACCAACCGAACCGGCCGCGAGCGCCGCGCACACACAGACGGGGCACTGCACCCGCCAAGGCAGTAGTGGCGCACAGCGCCACGCCCCAACCCCTAGGCTAGGCAGCCTCCGCGCCAGCCCAAGAGGGTCCCACTGGCGACAAGCCAGTAGCACGGGCCCGGCGGCGCCGGCGCCCCGGGCGACCACGAATTAGGGGGGCGACGCAGTGGGTAAGCGCCCGCAGCCACGGCTGCGAATTGATGCACTGACCGGGGAGTGGCGAAACGGGGAAGCCGGGGAAGGAAGGGGCTCCGAGCTCTATGAACCCGGGGGACTCCGCCACCAGGCAGGAGGTGCGTCTTGGAGGGCCCCCCACTAGGACCCGGTGGGGAGGATATCACCTGGCCAGACCAGGTGGCCCCCCGGGGCCGAAAGGCGTCTAGTACCCGCAAAATCAAACCTCAAACCTCAAACCGAGTAGTAGTTGCAGAACCCCAAGTACGCCCGTAGCTCAGAGACCGTTTTGGGCTTTTCCCAGTGCTCGATTGCAGCCACCTTGCCAGGTATGGGCTTCCGCTGCCCGTTCCCAACTACGTGGCCAGCGAAGACCACCTTGCTTACCGCAATGGTGGCCTTGTCACTGCTGCCCGTGAGTTTGTGCCGAACCAGAAGGTCCAGCACTCAGGTGATGTCCCTCTCATGTGCCTCCAGGAGCTCCTCATAGCTCATACTGGGGTCCCCGGACGCGATGATCACGTCGTCTACGAAGGGGTCCGCACAGTCACGCACCCGCTCCAGCAGGGTCTCCAGCATCCGCTGAAAAGCCGCGTTGCCGTTGGTAACGCCCATGGGCATCACCTTCCACTGGAGAGGTCCAAGTGGGGTGCTCATGGCTGTGCAGGCAAGGGACTCCTCGGCGAGAGGCATCTGATGATAACCATGTTTCAGGTCAATCACCCTGAAGATCCTCCGCCGGTGTTGTTTTTGCAGCATGTCCTCAATGAGGGGCAGCGTATAGCTGTCATGCTGCGTTTGGGCGTTTAGGCCGCGGTAGTCGACCACGAGCCGCCACTCACCGGCCACCTTCTTGGGGACGACGAAGCACGGAGAGGCCCACTCTGAGTGGCACGGCTCAAGCCAGCCTCTCTCGATGAAGTCACAGAGGATCTTCTCCATGGCCTCCTTCCTCTCGCCCCTCAGGGCAAACTCCCGGTGTCGATACACACGGGGGTCCTGCTTCAGTCGTATCTTGGCCTCGCCATACGGTCCACGCACCGGTGGGGGAAACACAGGTTTTCCGCTGAAAAAGGTATTACCATACTTCTGCTTCAGCCTGGCCCCCAATGCCTGGATCTTGGGACACTCATCGGACTCCGCCTTGGCTTCTCCGGGCACCTGGACCACTGAGCTTACTTGAGGGGTAGCGACCCCACTCGGTATCGGCTCAGGTGGTCTTCCCAGGTGGCCCAAAGGGCCATCTCTGGTCTTGCCTCGGAACAAGTCAACGTAGGTGGGTGGGTTCCCGCCGATTGGCTCGTCCTGGCTCGACATGTGGTCCAGCACCCTCTTCACGAAGGTATTCCCATCATAGGAACCGGAAACGATGGAATCCACTTCCCACCAGGCTTTGTCCTGGCTCTTGCCCTCACGCTGGCTTCTCCAGTTGTGAAAGGGCTGATCCATATACCCCTGAACCAGATGCAACTCCTCTTCAGTGAGGTGGTCCTCCGATTCTCCGATGTCAACAGGGGAAACCGCAAAGCATTGCCGCCAGGGCTCGGCTACGATGCGGTTGACACACACGAAGTCCGTGGTGTCGGCCTGTTCAAGGCCCCCATCCACATAGTTGAACTGCGTTGGCCATCTCTGGGGTGGCATGGGCTGTCCCTTAGCGTCCTGATAGACACTCTCTTCAACCGGTAGGACGACCTTGTTTAAGGTCATGTTGGTCAATGAGACCACCCAATCTCGGGTGCTTTCCTCCTCGATGCATTCCATAGGAACAACCAGCACTGCCTTGGAGCGGTCCTTGCGAATCTTTGCTACCGCCCTTGGAATGTCCCATCGGGGGCAATGGATCCACATCAAACCCTGATGCGGACCCCAGTGCTTCTTCCACGCGGAGTCCTGGGCGCTCCAGTACTTCTCACAAACCCGAAGATAGGCGGAGGTTCCTGAAGAGAATGCATCCAGGGCCATATCCGAAGCTCCCAGGTCCGCAACCACTCGGCTCGCCACTTCCGGCATTACGCAGTACTCCTGGTTTGCTGGCCCAGTTGGCTCAGTGCCCAGCGCGGCCACTTCGAGCTGATTGCGTTCCGGGTGGATCCATTGGCACTCCACATGGTCACCTAGGATTTTATGAGGTCCAATTATCCCCTAACTCATTGAGACACAAGTTGAGGGTCTCAATGTGTGTCTCAACTTAACCACAACCTCAGTTTGACAATTTGAGGAACACCTTGCCTATAAGAAACTGGGTTGATGCGCAGTAACGCTGCAATAGACTGTCTCAATCAATTCAAAACTCAAATTCCAATTTTTCGCGTGTCATCTTGGCCCAATCAGCATGGTTTGTGTTTCATTTCACGTTAATACGGGACAGCAACCAACCGCCGGCACTGGTAGCGTCGCCAGATTTCGCCGCGGGCACCTGGAGAAATGAAGATTGAGACTCCAATGGAGTCTTTTTACGCCTTTTGAAACATGTCAAAAAGAAAAGTATGTTTGCAATAATTTTTCCTTCGCAACTGGCGTTTTCCATACCGTCATTCCCGCTTCGTTCCACTCATCTCAGCGACCTGACAGTGACAACGACAGTGTGCTGGACGATTCCAAGCGTGAACAGAGTCAGAGTCTAGGCCGGGTCATGGCCGAAGGTGTGTGAGTGAACGGACATGCGCTCTGTTGTGAACGGCGGCAGTCACAAATATATTGGGCGTAGGTAAGTCTCCATGCAAGTCAAGCGCATCACATTCATCAACAAGCGAGCCGCAAGCAAGGAAGCAAGCGAGCCGCAAACAAGGGCCACCCCGCAAGGAAGGAAGCAAGCGAGCGCCGAGCGACAACGACAGCGACAGCGACAGCGATGACAGCAAAGCTGAAGCCGAAGCCGAAGCTCCAGTACAAGCTGAAAGTGTGTTGAAAGTGTGTTGACAGTGTGTTCACAATTGACGCGCACGTTGTGCCTCTCAATTTGCGTCTCAATGCCGACAGTGATTATTACTGTGACAGACAGCGATCAGCGAACAGTGCGCAGTTAACAGGGAACAGTGAATGGACAGTGTATCAAAGGGAGGGGCAACAGCGTTCTCCAAGACCAGCGAGCGTACCGAAATTGAGTTGAAAGTGTGTTGAAAGTTGACATGCAATTTGTGCCTCTCAATTTGCGTCTCAATCTCCGCTGTGATTCTTACTGTGAATCTCTGTCACTTACTCCTGCAGGTCCAACGTTTGCGAACAGTGATGGGGAGGTGTCATCAGAGGATGAAGACTCAACGCAGAAGAAGCGAGTGCAGTTCACTGTAACACGAGAACGGGCAGAAGAACTAGTCTCCTCCCTCTGCGGGGTAATTTGGAAACAAAAAAGTCACTCCTGGTCAGAAGTGTGCACTGGTGTTGCTGCATTGACAAAAACAGATGGCAAAAAAATCCGTGAGGCAATGGAGGCGCTGGCGGCCGTGATAAAAGTACACTCGCAACTCCCAACGAACGGAAAGTACATCTATCGCATTGAAGAGGGGGGTGCCCGCCTTGGCTTTCAGATTGAGGCAGACACCTCCCACCTGGTTGCAATGATTGCAGTAGGCCCGAAAAAACCACTGACCTTCCACTCTTATGCCACTGGTACCAAGGGTACAAAGGTTCCGGAGGGCCACTACCTCTTCCAAACCATGCGGCCGTTTGATACATTCCAGTGCATCCCGAATGCCAGAGAGCACATATACCTGTTCTTCCTTGACTGTGAAGAGAATATGAAGCTTGTATGCCACACAAACACTTTCAGGGACTCTTTGAACCCAAGTGACCGCGGTCCAACTTTGGATGCGCTCAGGCGAGTTGAGCGCAAGCTGGACGCTATAATGGAGCACCTGGGTATTGAACAGTGAAGTGAACAGTGAGCAGAGTGGTGCCCGCGTGCACTTGCTTTGAGGATACATTTGTGAAACGCATCTTTTTCTGAGGTTAAGTTGAGAGACACGTTGAGACACTCAACTTGTGTCTCAATGTTTGGGCAAGATTCACTGCAAAACATTGGAATTTGAGCTCGAAATTGATTGTGACAGTCTATGGCAGGGTTACTGCACATCACACCATTTTTTTCTCAATACTGATAGTCAAGGTGCACCACAAATTGTCAAAACTCAAGTTGTGGTTAAGTTGAGACACACGGTGAGACACTCAACTTGTGTCTCAATGAGTTTCGGGATAATTGAACCCCATTAAATCCTAGGTGTGCTAAGGTGACGAAAGCCACGAGAGCTGGTCGTCCTGGTACAGGGTAATTGAGGCCTGGGCCGGGAGAACGCTGGAGTCCGTCTCCATCATGAAGTCGTACCCAACGATCATGTCCCAGTCCATCTCGGCCTCGTAGAAGCGACCTTGCAGGAGGATTCCTTTGCCGAGGTCCGGGCGGCTCAGCTCACGGTGGTTCACGAACTGCAGCCCAATGGCCGCTTCCTTCGTGCCTCCCACCATGTACTGGCCGTTCGCCACCTTCAGCCTGACAGGTTTCCGACATTTTGGTCAAACACTCGGGCGGAAGTAGGCCAGCCTTGACCAAGCTGACCTGAGCTCCCGTGTCGACCAACACGTCGAAGACCTTCTCCACTTCCCCGCATAAGGCACAGACCTTAAGGTGCAACTGCCGCTCACGCCCCACTCGGCGCACGGCGTGCAAGCTCAGGATCTCCGGCCGTTCCAGAAGCTCAACAAGCGACTGGTGCAGGTCGTGGACAATGGGCTCAGGCTGCCCATCTGCAGCATCCAGCTGCGGTCCCGGTGATCCTCCGATACTCTCGGATAGATCTTGTGGCACATCAAATACATTCTTGGTCGCGAAGGATGGACGGGTGCAAGGGTTCGTGCCTTCACTTGCCCTCACCCCGCCACCGCGACTGTCTTCCGCTTTGGGTGCCGGACCGGGCCTTCCGCCCGCGGCAGTCCCTTTGTGCTTATCGTCTCCCGACTGGGATGGTGTGGCGCTTCCCACGACACCATCCCGCGACCGCCCTAGCTGGGGCCCTGAGCTGCAGGGGCTCCGCTAAGGGGCGTCGGTTGTGGTAGTAGGGGTACTCTCCTCCGCATCAACCTCGTTGACACCCTTCTTCCTTCCCCCTTTCTTACCCTTCTTGTCCTTGTCCCTGTTCTTGTCGTTCTCTTTGTTCTCGTTGTTCTTGTCGTCCGACCTGGGGACCCAGTTCCTCTTGATCTCCTGGATCTCCTTGGCCAACTCGGTCCCCACCGACATCAGCTTGGAGAGCTCGTCCCTGTCGACCTCCACTTTGGCCTCCCGGATACCCGCGGGTGCACGCTTCTTCGACCCGTGCACCTTCTTGTAGGCCTCCGTGTCAGCCTGGTGGATGGGGCATGTCCGGTGGTCATGGTTGAACCCTTTGTTCCTCCCATAACACACAAAACAGCCCTGAGGGTGAGCTCGTATGAAACCCCCAAAGGACAGCGGAGGGTTGCCAATGCGGCGGGGGTCCTTCTTCTCCTTCTTCTTCCAACCCTGCTGCAGGGGCTTCCAGCTTCCCCGGTTGCTCCCCGCGTTCAGGTTTTGGGCCAGGAAGGCACAAACGGCCATCTCGGCGGGCTCATCGTCGTCGTCATCGTCGCCGAGAGCCTCATCGCCATCGGCTCCCGCTGGGTCCATGGCAGCTTCCCCGCCAGGCCCCTCGCCAACGTAGTTGACGTCACGGTCGCCGGGCCTCAACCCGCGGGTGTGGTGGAGGTTGCAGTACTCCTTGAGTACCTCCTCTCCAACCCACTCCAGGATCTCGTCGCAACTCATCCGCGCCGGGATGGCCTGCAGACAAATGGTGTGGCCGCTCACATCACACTCATCAAGGCGCCACATCGCAGTCTTCTCGCGATCGCCCGTGACGGTGATGAGGAGGGCGTTCCGCAGGGAGTGCCGTTTGACGTCCCGGGCCACGTTCTTCCTTGTCCAAGCCACCACGTTCGTATGATACTCCTTGGGGAGCATCATCTTGACCGTGTGGTTGGACTTGGCCCTCTTGGCTTCCTCCTTGGTGACTCTCTTGATGCAGGCTTCCGGCAGCATGGAGAGCAGGCGAGCCTGCTCGTCACCCTCGTTCCAGTCCTCCACGTTGCGGCGGAAGAGGGTGTATTGCCCCTGGAAGTCCCGCCAATCTCGTAGGCGGATCTCCCGACCATCATGCTGAAGCTTGATGGACTTCACCCGCTTGGCAGCCACCTGCGGAGCGTCCACCCGCTCCTGCTCGTTGAGCCACTTCTTGGCTTCCTTGAGGGTCTTGATTTTCCCCTCCTTGGTCGCCACGAAGTATAGCTCTTGGAGCACTTCCGGCAGGCGGTACCTGAACAGTTTGAAGACATATCTCTGCGCATCTGCGGGATCCATGTCTGCAGTGACGGTCACCCCCCAATCAGCCAAGTTCTCCAAGAAGCGGTCGAGGTTGAGGGGGTTGCCATCGTACATGGGGGGCTTGATGTCCTTCAGGTCTTCCCACACGGCGGCATCCGCGGCCTTAGAGACCATGAACGCCGGCCGCGAGGTTGACCGAGGTTCCCATCGGCGTTCCCCACGGACTCCCACGGCCGCCACTTCCACCTCCTCCACGGCATCCGTGTGGCTACGCCGTGGTTCCTCCATGTACGCTGAACCTAGATGTTGGCGCCGTACTCCTTCCATGTATGCCTCCTCATCACGGCGCCGGCGGCTGCGTTCAGCCGCCTCCCGTCGTACACCACGCGGCGGGGTAATGCCCCACTCCTCCAGGTCTTCCTCACCTCCGCCGACATCCCACTCCACGTCCCCTTAGGGGACCTCATCCCTGAGTCCACCATAACGCCCGCCAGCCATTAGGATTGGCTCCTGGGCTGGTGCGGGGCGTCGGGGGCGTACCGGTGTCCGCCGTGGAGCACGGCGGTTGTGGTACTCCGCCCTGAGCCACTCATCACGCCACTCCTCACTGCCACTGCCGGGCGGCACGCGCTTGTTGCGGCAGCCCGCGCTGTGGTGAGAGGGGGCGCTGAGAGAGGGGGCACTGGCGCTGGGGCAACTCCTGGGGGCTCCGCCGGGGGCGTGGGATCTGCCTTGACCTGGTCCGGGTCCCCAGCCGTCGTCCGACGACCCAGACTCCAGGGGTGCGTGGTCGCTGCCGACGCTCCCACGGCCTTCCAGCTCGTCCAACCTCTGCTGCAGGCCGTTGATGACCTTGTTCAGCAGCCTGGTCTCGCCCCTGGCGATGTCCAGCTCCCTCTGGGCGGCGGTGGCGACCTTGGCGATCTTGACCATCTCCGTCTTGGCGATGTCCAGCTCCTTCAGCGCGCCCGCGGCGACCCTGGCGATGCGGATCATCTCGCCCTTGCCCGTGTCTACCTCGCGCTCGAGGGACTGGACCCTCCTGCGGAGGTGGACAATCCATCGCCAGGTGGCATCCGGGTCACCGTTCCCTGGTGGGTCGTCGGGGTCCCCAGGGGGTCCTCCAGGAGGGCCTCCGCTGGGTCCGCCCGGTCCAGGGGGTCCTCCCCCTCCCGGAGGTCTGCCTCCGGGGGGTCCTGATGGTCCTCCGCCAGGGGCTCCTGGTGGGTCTCCGCCGGGTCGCCTCGGTGGGTCCGAGGATGGGGGCTTCTTCGTGTAGTCGAAGTCCATGTCATCATCCTCGTCCATGTCGCCCCACCTGGGCGTCTCGGTCCCGCACGCGGAAGACTCCGAGCTCCGGTAGGGAGGAGGGAGATCGTCACTCTCACCCTCCGGCTCCATGGGGACGTCTCTGCCTCCTCCGCCAGCCACTCCTCGGCGATGTCGGCGGCGTTGTCCATCCCTGTTGCTGGCGGTGAAGAAGGGGTCGCAGTCGTGGGGGCGTCCGCCAGCTGGCCTCCGTGACCTCTCGGGGGTCTTCCCCTTACCCCTCCTCCGTCGGTAGGCGGTGGGGCCACTGTCCCCACTGCTGCCCGTGTCGACCTCCTTCGGATCCAGCGTCATCTTGGAGGAGGCGTCCCCTTCGAAGAGCTTCCAAAGGGTCTCCACTCGGGATCCTCCCGGGGGAGTCTCGCGCCGGAGCTTGGCTTCCGCCTCCTAAATTGCGGCGGCCCTGGCTGCGGCAGCTCGCCCTTCGGCCTCCTCCCGGGCACGGAGAACCTCGGCTTCCCGAGCCGGCTGCAGCCGAGCGTTCTCCGCCTCCAAGGCTGCCAGCTCCGCCTCTGTCCTGGCCCTCTCCTCAGCGACCTTCCGTCGCGCTGCCTCGATGGCGTCCTTCCTGGCGGCGTCCGCCTGGGCCTTGGCCATTGCTTCGGCGTGGGCCCTCTCCTCCGCCTCCTTCTTTGCCCTCCCTTGGGCAAGCGCCTCTTCCAGCGCCTTCACCTCGGCCTCCTTGCAGACAATGGCCTCCTGGGCCAGGCGGGTTTCCTTGGCGGCTGCCGCCACCTCACCCCTGACCCGGGCAGTCGCTGCCTCATTAGCCGCTGCAGCCGTGAGACCGGCCGCGATGGCCGCGACGGTCGAGGCGTGGAAGGCCATGCATCTGCTCCAACCCGTGGCCTGATCCTGGGCGATGCCGACGGCGCCCTCCACGGCAGCGTTCTGCTGCGTGGCCCGCTGCCGGGCAACCCGAAGGTTGCAGGGCACACCACAGGTGCGCTCGCAGGCGCGCGCCACGTCCCTTTGGTCAGGAGCGACGCTGCTGCTGGAGCTGGCCTGGTCGGCCGGCCTCCTCCCACGGTGGGCCAACTCCACGTCGCTGCTGGGGCCTGACTTCCTCAGGTGCAGCTGACGGGGCTTGGCCCTGGCCTGCTTGGCGACTTCGAGGAAGTCGCCAAGGGTGGTGTGGCCGGGGTGGTGACTGCCAGGTCCCTTTGGGGGCTGGGGGCTGGGGTTCCACCCTTGGCGCCTTGGGCGGCTTCGGCGGCCAGGGATTCCTGGTACTCCCGCCACTTCCTGTCCCGCTTCCTGTCCCCGGCGGAACGCTTCTCCTTCCCAGGAGACGCGCTGCTGCTGCTGCCCTGCAGCGTGCGCTCGTTCCCCAGCTCCAGGAACTCCTTCTCGATCATGTCCCACATGGAGACGCTGATCGTGGCGCCCGACGGGTACTCGTTGGGGTTCTCGTCCTCCTCAATCCCGTCGGGGCGCAGCCCTCCGCCGGGCCTGTCTGGGCGGGTCCAGACCCTCCAGCGCTTCTGGCGGAAGCGGAAGGCGTATACTTCCACCCGCAGCCAGTCTTCCACTGCCTGCAGGCGGTCGGGGCCCATGTCCTCGCGGAGCTCGAAGATCCCGGGCATGCCGCCTTCGCACTGGGGATGGCTGTGGCGATAATGCTGGTCCCACACCAACCCACGCAGTAGGCGCACCGCATGGGGGTGGGGCCGCGGCCACGTCTTGCCCGCCTCCTGCCAATTCACCATCGTTCCCCTCGATGGACTGGTCCTGGGGTTGGTTGTTGAGGCGGTTGCTGTAACTGGGAGTGCTGCCTTGCTGGTCGGCCGAAAGAACTCGCTGATGTCGGAGTTCCGGTCAGTACAACTCCCTCACGGACTCGGCGCTGTTGCCGGGCGGCGCTGCGAAGCCCGTGTTGCTCGGGGTTGGTGGCCCCGATTGGCACGCGGGGGATGGGTAACACCGCGGCGGTGAAACACTTTTGACGCGTTCCCGTGGGGGGCCTGGCCACGGGACGCTGCGGTGGACACGCGCAAGCAAGCAGGCAGGCAAAGCACTGCGCTCACAGGGGCATCATCACGCTCGTGTCATGTGACAAAGCGTTTCAGGATCCTTGCCACTCTGCAACAAGGGAACAAAAGTATGTACAGCAACACATCAGGATATGTACACATGGGGTTAAGACTGGACTGGGGTAAGGGCATCACAGGACAATAGACACTCAGTCCCAACTCATATCCCAATCCCAGGTCCGACCCTCTCAGTGGCTGGCAGGGGCGGGGGCTCATCCACAACCTATGCCCTGCTCAGTCCGGACCCTGAAACCCTGCCAAAAGGGGAGGGTGTTCCGCCCAGCCACAGGCGAGTTCCTGGGAACCAAGGAGCTCCAAGGCCAACCAACGGTGGCTCCCTCTGCTCCCTGAACGGCAGGTCCCAACTCCACTCTGAGCCAGAGATAAGGCCCCGCCATTATCCCCTAGGAGTTGGTAGCTGAAAATGGGCTGTTTCAGCCCAAACTGATATTAGCTCGAAAAACTATACAATTGACCCCTCGTATGGACCCGCCAGAGGTAGGGACGAGGCAACAGATCCTATGCCCTTCGAGTACGAACCTCTCGGAGCCCTCACGCAACCTGGTTCCCTCTGAGGTCCCGGCATCAGGGCACCACGGGTTCATCAAGTGGGGTCATGAAACCAAAACTACCAAAGTTGGCGTCATTCCCACGGGTGGCTCGCCCGGCCAGGGCAAGGCCAATGGCTCACAGGATAGGAGACAGGACCTAGGACCTATATCTGAGTGCACAACTTCGAATTAGGTCCAGGCTCCCTGTGGGCAGAGAGATATGGGGCCGCCAATTGACCACACGGGGGGGTGAAATTGGGGTCCCAAAAGGGGGTCATTTTGGCTGCTCAAAATGAGCCAAAATCCGGGGTACTCCCAATGGTATATCTCCACGCCGGCTTGGAGATCGGATCCGCCATTCCATATGCGATCCACCGGGAGTCCAACAGAGACTCCCATGACCTTGGCTCCCAAAGATCTCCATGCCACTTGGCGTGGTAAAAATCCCAATCGCGTCCACAATTGCCAAAATGGCAAAATCGTCCACACTCACTTTGGGCTAGCACCTTGACGAAGGCTGCTCCGCTTCGCCCACGTGGTGTGCGAACCATGGTGACCAATATCCATAACACCCATGTCATATATGGTCCATTGGTCCATGCGTCCGGCGTGCACGAGGGGGCTGAACATGGTGCACGGCGGGCAGAAAATGTGGAAAATTGCTGAAAATGCCCGAAAATGCGCACACTCATGGTTGGGGCAAATAAGGCACATGCCCGACTTGGACCGGAGTGTGCCATAGGATTGGTATCAAGTCATATGCGTCCAACATGTCTTTTGGGCGTCGCCCAAACCCCTCCGGTTTTGGGAATGACAGGGTCGCCAAGTGAGCCCATGATTTGGGATCGTCCCAAATCGCCAACATGGTGGCCACGGTATGCCAAGCCCGAGAGGAGTTATTCGCCGGGTCCAACATATGTTGGGCACCGAAGTATGTACCCTCGTAACATACTTGGGTCATGATGTCAGTTGAGCGCAACGTTGAGATACATGGTCGCCACTTGACATCATGACGGGCAAAAAACAGCAATATTGGTGAAAAAACACGCAAAAGTGCCCTGAAAACTACACAAATATATTATAATATCTTCGGCTTGGATTGAGTAATCGACCAATCCTTCTAAACACAATGACTCGACACCAATGACCTTTGATTCCACATATGTGCTCCACTTGGGGCGCTTTGGAAGGTCGCGCGCGCTGCCTCCCAACCGGGCACATGCAAATATGGAATATTGCAAAAAACACACCTTGCTCGCAACGCATCGCTTCGGGTGCGCTCCACAAGCGTCCCTTCACGAAGGTTAGGCTTGCGAGTGTTGGTTGGGAGTACAATGAAGCGCCTCGTGCGATATGGGGTCCATTGGCGGGTTAGTCTTGGAATGGTGCACCCACGAAATGGGCACGTCATATGACACCAAATATGGCATACAACCCTACCCTCGCCTTCTACACCCAACCTGGTGGCCTAGAATCAAAGTGTGCCTATATTCTAGAGTAACTTTGGCCCCTTAACACGCATGCAAGTGCTTTGGTCGAAAATCGACCTCCTTCCGGAAAGCCGAATTTTAGCATGCACGCAAAATATATTGCCAATATATATATGGAGATCATATATGTACTATCCGGGGAAGACAAGTGATATGCCCTGGATGTAGAGGCAAGCAAAGAGGGAGAAAACGCCAACTCAACATACTTCTACACGTATTTGGACGCCAAGTACGTGAAAAAGCGCACCTCTTGGAGAACACTCAAAATAAATAACCCTTTGGGCCTATGGAGTTGGGATCCTTTGGCCTCATCCTATGACTATGGGGGGCAAAACCTCATACACAGTGCCTATGAGGCACGTTAGTTCGTCCTTGGGCGCTTGAACGCTCGTAACCCTTGTTATTTCACTTGGGGGTTCAAAGCGCCTTCGGCCGCCCAGATTTTCTGGGAAAGATCTGGGACGCGATGCGTTCTATCAAGGAAAAAATTGCGGATCACTCGAAGAGTGTTTCAGTCTTAACTTCAAGAAAGATCGTTCTACAGAATCATCTAATGCAGTGCACGGAACGGGCGACGTCTGGCGGCGATTTCACGACAATTAGAGATCGCGGTAGAAATCGGGTATTTCACCGATTTCTAACCGCAAATCGACCAAGACAGTAAAATTATGGTAATTCCACATCGACTTAATGGTTAGAAATTGGATTCCAGATTTCGCGGGTTAGAGAACAGGGATATCCCGCTGACAGCCGGTGTCAGCGGCTTCTGCACGGGTGTGACGGCTCACAGGCCTCCGGGCCATGGGCCAAAACGGGTGTGACGGCTCACAGGCCTCCGGGCCATGGGCCATAGGTTCTGGGTACCGCTTCAGTAGTTCTCCGAACACCTCCAGATAGGTCCTTATAAGCGTCTGCACCCGCGGGTCCAATAGCTTGATCCTGTCCTCCATGTCCTCGTCAGAGTGTAAGTTGCTTGCCCCCTGAGTAACAGACGTCGGGAGGTGATCCTCCACCGACTCTTCGCCCTTGGTAGTATCCTTCAACCCTTGGTAGGCATATAGTAGGTCTCGTTAATCATCTCCGATGGACGATGGCAACATAGGCACTCTCGAGGGGGTTCACATACACATTCCTCCAAGAGGTCGTCCTCCTCTGGGGTCCTCACACGGGCACCCCACACGCTCTTCATGAGCTTAAGATCTACCTCCCTTTGCCAGGTGGTGATCTTCTGTTCGAATTCCTCCTTCAATTGGGATAGATCTCCCATACGTCCTTGCTTCAGTGGCCATCAGCTGCGGGTAGGCTTAGCGTAGCATAGTCTTTTCGCCACCAACTTCCTCTTGGAGTCGACATACTCCCTTAGCCTTCATCGAGGGTGCAGCTCTTCGTCCATGGGGTCTTCCACCCTCATGGAGAGTAGGGGTTTCAGTGGGGCGACGTACTCGGCGTTCTCCACTTCCTCCACACAGGTCTGCACGAAGAAGGCGTCCTGCTCAGTACCTTCATCTGAGTGGATAGAGCTACGTAGCTCGGATAGTCCACACCTAGAGACTCCATCAGGAACAGGTACATGGCAGGGAGAGTTGGGGGCGTTGGCGTTAGTCACGACGTATTCATCTCCTCCGGGTATAGTCTCAATAGCATCTTGAGGTCGTAGTAGATCCTTCAAGTCACCCAAGGCGAGTCCATCGCTTTCTCGTTGTATAGCCTGGACCAGAGTCGAGTCCAGATCCTCCCAGGGGATGGAGGTAAGACCTCCGTCCACCACGCTGAGCATACTCCCCCATCGGGGTTTCCCAATAGGCGTCTTACGCCCCAGAGGCACGTAGATGGCCTCATCAGGTAACCGAACAGAGCTGATAGTCAGCCTGTCCAGGAGGTTTCGCCAGTACTCGTTGCCCCCATGGGCTCCCCAATCGGGGGAACACAGGACCGTACGGGAACGTTCCAAGGACACCTCGGTCAAGGCCTTCCCCAGTTCAGGGAACCTGGGGTTCCCGTAGGCCATCCCGAAAGAGGGCCAGTAAAATTTGTAGCTGCAGTTCTTCCCCTTGCTGCAGTAAAGGTCCAGTACATGCTGATTGTCGCTGGCGAACAACTCCACGCTCAGGTCTTCTCTAGAGTAACCCAACTCCGTCAGACCTTGGTCTAGGACTTCCCCCAATAGTTGATAGTCCTCAGTTTTGGAGGCCGCCATCATGTTCGAGGGCTCCTCCTTTGATACCCTCAGGTAGCTCGAGGTATGTTCTGACTGCTCCAGTGGCACAGACTCTCTGCCACTGCTGTGGTCCACGTAGAGGAGGTAGGTCGCTTGCAGCGTCAGGGATTGTATCTGGGAGTGCTGCACGAAGAAGTCAGTCCCCAATAGAAAGTCGAAGGCCTCAGTGTCCATCACATAGAACCGATGGGCAATAGTTCGAGGGCCCATAGGTACCTCCACTCCGCAGCCCCCGCAGCTGTGCACCACATGTCCATCCCCCATTCGGATAGCCGCGGTGGTCAGGGTGTTCTTCAGGCTCCCACAAGGTAAAATTTTCTCTGCCACTATAGATATGGTGGCTCCGGTATCCAATACCCCCAGGTATTCGCGTCCCCCTAGCTGGATACGTACCCAGAACACCAAGTCCAGGGCCCCACCGGAGCGTCCCCGTCAGAACTCCGCGGGACAGGTCACCTCGAACCCCTTGTTTCGCAATTTGCGGGCCATCCTCATGAAACGGCTCCTCTTCTTAGCGTTGCCGTCATCACCACCTTCATGCTCACGCTTGGCTCCTTGTTCTCGCTGGGCCTGCGTCTGCGAGCGTGTGGTGGGACCAGACTGCCCTCCAGAGGGCTTTGAGTTCCCCCCTCAATTAGGGTTAGGGTTGCCTCCGTTCTTGTCCGTGTTCTTGTTGTCCTTGTCTGGCTGGCGGTTAGCGCCTCCTCCTCGTCCACCTTGACTTTTGTCTTGCCCTTGTCCACATCCTTTCGACTTGCCCTTGCCGGAGTCGTTGCCTTTGCCTTTGCCTCCACCTTTGCCAGAGCCTTTGCCAGGATCCTCACCCTTCAGCTTCTCCGACAGGCGCTGCTTGTGGTAGCACTCATCCTCGTAGTGCTTCCTCTTCCCACAGAAGGCACAGGTGATAGTACACCTGTAGTGATCCGGCATCTTCGCCTTGGCGCCGGTGTTGGTCTCCTGCTTCTTCCCTTGGACTACGAAGCAGTCTCGCTGCTCGCAGTCAGGGGCGTGCTGCAGGCGGCCCTGCTCGTCTCTGGCATCACACCAGAAGAGCTCCCTGACGTTTTCCATGATACGGGCGTGTTTGGGCGTAGTCCCCTGCCCAGGTCTGGATGCTTGGTACCCTTTGCAATGGCTTCCAGAGCCTCCACCTCCAGGACGTTAGTTGTTCAGGTGCTGGTCGCTTTCTTTCTCCAGCGCCAGCTCCAGGAGTAGTACACATAGATCCTCGTAGTGGAGGGCTCTAGCCTTGCGCTCTGCCGTTGAACGGCACTCGTCCCACAGCTCTCGAGGGAGCTTAGCCACCAACCAGAAAACCAGGTTGTCGCTGCTGTAGGAACCGGGCGTCAATCGTCGAGCCCAGTGATCCAGGTCAGCCAATAGCTCAGAGACCCTGCCAGGTTTGGGGTTGTTGGGCAGCATGAGCAGGTTCTGGATCTCGGCCCTGATGGAGAGGTCGGTTTCATAGGTCGGGTACTGCCTCTCCAAGGCACCCAACACATCGGCAAAGGTGGCGGACTTAGTCACGATCTGTTTGACCTGCTTCTCCAGGTACTTGGTCTTGCAACACTGCAGGAGCAGATCGCACTTGACCCGTCCACTAGCGTGGGTTTGGCCGGTCAATCGGAGAAACCGGCCTAAATTCTCAGCGGACCCGCTGAGGTCCTTGCCTGTGAACTCAGGCAGGTTCACCACGATCTTGGAGGTGGCAATAGCCTTAGCCTCCTGAGACCTGCATCCCCCAGGGCGTCGGGTCTTCTTCTTCTTCTTCTTCTTCTCCCCACTTGGGTTGTCGGGGTCCTCCGGGTCGTCGTCCTCCGAGGGCGAAGCAGAAGTCATCGACGGCGGTCTCTCATCGGAGGGATCTCCGCCTAGGTCACTGGAGCCGTAGGGCTCCACATCCACCATTGCCCTCAGGGCTGTCAGCCCCAACCGGTCCAGCTCGGCTCTCGTAGAATTCCCCACGTGACTGTAGGGTGGCTGGGCCGTCCTCGGCATGAAAGGGCTTCTAGGTATCGCTGCAGGGGTCGGCATCGGTCGGCTCCTCAGGCTCCCCAGGGTGTTTGTCAGCCCTGCCACCAGGTGGTTGGCCTGTACTCGAGGCGGTGACATTCCCACCGTGGTAGGTGACGCTTGGGGAGGTATCAGGGGCTCCAGTTTTTCTTGAATCTCCTGAGTGAGGTCGCCAACAATTTTAGAGGTGGCTCCTCAAAGCACCTCGTTGATCTCCGACCGAGTCAGGGACCTGTTGGAGGATCTCCCCGATCCTCTACTCCTGCTCCCGCATGACTCAGGTCCTCTCCTCAAGCCACTCAAGTTGCATACCCAGGAACATCCACATAGGCTCCCGTAGCGGGTAGAGGATGGTGATAGTCAGCCGCATACCATCGCGGCGCAGAACTGGAGGTCACCGGCTCACTGGTAGTAGTTGCCTCTTGAAACGCAGTGGTAGGTGGGTTCACACCATAGGCAGGGTAGGTAGGCATACCAGTAAAGCCTATGCCCTCAGCCATAGGCGACTTGGTTATGGGTGTGGATGTTGCAGCGGCTGGGTCTGGAGTTGGGAGTGTGGTGGTTATAGGAGAGGGTGATGCGTGGAGGCCAGAAGCGCTTGGTGCGCCCTCGAAGGTAGGATCATTCGTCGGGTCGTGCCCTTGGTCTGGTCCTTCGTGTGCTATGCTTTCTCCAGCATCCTTCTCTCTCTCTCTCTTTCTCTTCTCAGGATCGGTGTCCACCTCCTCGACTGAGAGGGCCCGGAAGGCCGACTGAAGTCCTTCCATCGAATCCTCCGCCACGTCCACTGGCCCATGTAAGGGCTCCGAAGGTACAGCGCTAGGTCCAGGTCCAGGTTCACCAGGTGCTGGCATTGCTGGTGCCTCAGGCGCCGTCTTCACGTCGGTGTCCTCCTTCTTGGTGTCCATATTGGTTCGCCCTTCTTGCTTATATATGACTGATCTCGGCGCACTGGATGTACGGCACGGGGTTGCTGCCGGTACGCAGAGACAGTCTGCCTCTGCTACCGGAAGGTTTTATAGTGATTTCAACACTGTGTGTTTGTTGTGCCTCTCCTGCTGCTTGCTGCTGGTGTAGGGTTCCTGCTGCTTGTTTTTGATGAGGAAAATGTTTTATTGTTGAAATACAACCAATCCAGGATAACCCAAGCCAGAGATAAGCAAGTAGAAGAAGGTCAGGATCAAAGCATAGAGGGCTGCAGTCACAAAGAGTTAGATAAAAACAACTATCAACAATAGACCACAGCAATTAGCATACATTGCAACTCAGGATGAAATATTTTACATGTTTGAGAAAAACTGATTGGAAAACTGCCCCAAGGGCTCACTATCATCCACAGTGCGATCTTGAGATGTGCACTCTTTGTTTTTGGGTCCCATAGGTGCTGAGGTGGCATGGCCTGTGGCGACGAGGTCACTGCCATGTCACATGGGATAATCCTACTTAGCTAGGCTGACTGGTTATTGAACCCAGGACCTCTCAAAAAGAGGTGCCCCAGCCCCCTAGGGTGCATACCACTAGGATAGCTAAGAATTCATGAGAAAACACAGATAAATTCATAGGCTCTGCCTTCAGTATGTCAGTGCCTCAGCAACCCAGGAAAAGATGTTTTAGTGCCTATAGCTTGGGGATAAAGGGGTCCACACCACATCCTGACTTAGTGTTTGGTTCCATAGGTCAAAATGTGGTATCACCCCTTTTGGTTGGGCCAATACTAAGATAAAAATGCCTGAGTGCTTAGAGTACCTCTAATACAACTAAAGTATACCCTAAAGCATTGGAAAAGCACTTTTTCTTACTTTGGTCGCCCAGCGCCAGCGCCCGGATCTGGTGGAATCGCGGTGTTTGAAATCATTCCCGTGGTCATCGGCCCGGCCGTGGGTCCGTCGTGTTTGGCTGGCCCCTTTGCCCGGCCCCTCGTGGATCCGGTTCGCGGGAGAGGAGGGTCAGGTGGAACGACGGGTCCAGGTTCGGCGCCGCCCCTTTCTCTGTTGCAGGCGGGTCGCGGGGGTCCGGGAAGCGTGGCCCCCGCCCGGGGGATGTGGAAGGAGGTCGTTGGGTTTTTGTTCGTGTTCGACACCACGGGCTGCTAAGGCTAGCCTCTACTCTTTGGGTGTCCGTTTGGCGTGCCGGGCACGTTGACGTCTTTCCTGCCGGTGTGCCCGACGCGTGTGCCCGACACTCTTATTATGAATGATAGGCAAAAGCCACAAAAATTTCAGAAAAGCTTAATACACAACAAAGATGTGTCAATTTTGTCAACCGTAGGGATACAATCCGGGTTTTGGCCACTTTGTGCCCGGTAAAATCAAAGCTGGGACAGGCTTTGCTGGAGTGTGTTGCGCGGCCGCGCGTCGTTGGGTTGTACGAGGGGGTCCTTTTCGGCGAGGCTGGGTCGCCCGGGGTCGTCGTGGTTCCCGGCCGTTTCCGCAGCCGTTGGTGTGACGCCCATCGCCGGGTCCTCCGGTGGGAGGAGGTGATCCCACGGCTGCCGTGTCGTCTCCTCCCCTGCGCATGGCCGGTGCGGGACTGGCGTCCCACGTGTGCGGCGGTGCGTCGTCGCTGCAGGTCCTGTGGCCGGCTGCGGCTCAGGGCCCTGGGGGTTTTCCCACGCGTCGCACAAGACGCTGCGGAGGGCACTCAAGATTTCGTGCCCAGGGGCCGCGTATGCTGCCTGGGCGTCCGTCTCCGTGCGAATGGCGGGCTGCAGTTGCTCGCCCAGCGCCAGCGCCCGGATCTGGTGGATCGCGAAGACGGGGCACAGGTTGGGCGCAGTGGAGGTCTCTGCCGTCCGTTCCGGGATGGCTTCCAACTGCTGCCGGCCGTCGAGGTAAAACCTCCACGTCGCTGGCCATACCCTGGTGTGTGGCCAGCGGCGCTGCGCCCACCGCCAGAGGCAGTAGAGGGCATGGCCTGGGTGCCAGGTGCCGGCCGTCCCCGACACGATGGCCGTCAGGGGGTCCGGGGGCTGGCCTGGCAGCAGGGGGGTGGGGCTGTCCGGCAGAGCCGTGGTCGCCAGGAGCATGGAGTCGACGGCCTCTAAGCTCCAGCGGCTCTCCTGCGGGTGCGGGACGGTCCGCACTTGGTAGTAGTGGCCATTCTCCAACACGATCATGGCGATGGTGCTGGGGTCATGTTCGCGCGGCGGGGGCGCTGTGCGCGCCGTCTCCGGGTAGCGCGCCGCCAGGCTCGTGAGGTTGCGCCCCCTGTTACGTGCGGTTCCGCTTTCCCATGCCGCCAGGCCTTCGTACGGCGGGATGCGGAGGGTTTCGGGCCTGGGTGGCAGGGCGGCCCGCTCCCGGCACCCGGTGCTGGGCGCGGGCCTGGGGTCCGTCGGCGGTGCTATGAGCGTGTGTACCCAGCCCAGGTGTGGGACCCACACGCCCCCCTTGGCTGGTTGGTGGGTGTTGAAATGAAGCGGTACCCAGAACCTATGGCCCATGCCCCGGAGGCCTGTGAGCCGTCACAGCCGTGCGGAAGCCGTTGACACCGGCTGTCAGCGGGATATCCCTGTTCTCTAACCCGCGAAATCTGGAATCCAATTTCTAACCATTAAGTCGACGTGGAATTACCATAATTTTACTGTCTTGGTCGATTGGCGGTTAGAAATCGGTGAAATACCCGATTTCTACCGCGATCTCCAATTGTCGTGAAATCGCCGCCTGACGTCGCCCGTTCCGTGCACTGCATTAGATGATTCTGTAAAACGATCTTTCTTGAAGTTAAGACTGAAACACTCTTCGAGTGATCCGCAATTCTTCCTTGATAAAACGCATCGCGTCCCAGATCTTTCCCAGAAAATCTGGGCGGCGGAAGGCGCTTTGAACCCCCAAGTGAAATAACAAGGGTTACGAGAGATCAAGCGCCCAAAGACGAATTAACGTGCCTCATAGGCACTGTGTATGAGGTTTTGCCCCCCATAGTCATAGGACGAGGCCAAAGGATCCCAACCCCATAGGCCCAAAGGGTTATTTTTTTTGAGTGTTTTCCAAGAAATGGGCAATCTCGCGTACTTGGCGTCCAAGTACGTGTAGAAGTATGTTGAGTTGGGGTTTTCTCCCTCTTTGCTTGCCTCTACATCTGAGGCATATCACTTGTCTTCCCCGGATAGTGCATATATGACCTCCATATATATATTGGCAAAATATTTTGCGTGCATGCTAAAATTCGGCCTTCCGAAGTGAGGTCCATTTTCGACCAAAGCACTTGCATGCGTGTTAAGGGACCAAAGTTACTCTAGAATGTAGGCACACTTTGATTCTAGGACACTAGGTTGGGTGTAGAAGGCGAGAGTAGGGTTGTATGCCATATTTGGTGTCATATGACGTGCCCATTTGGCGGGTGCACCATTCCAACACTAACCCGCAAATGGACCCCATATCGCACGAAGCTCTTCATTGTACTCTCAACCAACACTCGCAAGCCTAACCTTGGTGAAGGGACGCTTGTGGAGCGCTCCCGAAGCGATGCGTTGCGAGCAAGGTGTGTTTTTTGCAATATTCCATATTTGCATGTGCCCACTTTGGCGGCAGCGCGTGCGGCCTGCCAAAGCGCCCCAAGTGGAGCACATATGTGGAATCGAAGGTCATTGGTGTCGGGTCATTGTGTTTAGAAGGATTGGTCGGTTACTCAATCCAAGCCGAAGATATTATAATATATTTGTGTAGTTTTCATGGCACTTTTGCGTGTTTTTTCGCCAATTTTGCTGTTTTTTGCCCGTCATGATGTCAAGTGGCGACCGTGTATCTCAACGTTGCGCTCAACTGACATCATGACCCAAGTGTGTTATGAGGGTACATACTTTGGTGCCCAACATATCTTGGACCCGGCGAATAACTCCTCTCGGGCTTGGCATACCGTGGCCACCATGTTGGCGATTTGGGACGATCCCAAATCATGGGCTCACTTGGCGACCCTGCCATTCTCAAAACCGGAGGGGTTTGGGCGACGCCCAAAAGATATGTTGGAGGCATATGACTTGACACCAATCCTATGGCACACTCCGGTCCAAGTAGGGCATGTGCCTCATTTGCCCCACCCATGAGTGTGCGCATTTTCGGCCATTTTGAGCAATTTTCCACATTTTCTGCCCGCCGTGCACCATGTTCAGCCCCCTCGTGCACGCCGGACGCATGGACCAATGGACCATATATGACATGGGTGTTATGGATATTGGTCACCATGGTTCACACACCACGTGGGCGAAGCGGAGCAACCTTCGTCAAGGTGCTAGCCCAAAGTGAGTGTGGACGATCTTGCCGTTTTGGCAATGGTGGACCCAATTTCGAATGTCACCACGCCGAGTGGCATGGAGATCTTTGGGAGCCAAGTGCATTTGAGTCTCTGTTGGACTCCCGGTGCATCGCGTATGGAATGGCGGATCAGATCTTCAAGCCGGCGTGGAGATATACTATTGAGGGTACCCCGGATTTTGGCTCATTTTGAGCAGCCAAAATGACCCCCCTTTTGGGACCCCAATTTCAACCCCCCGTGTGGTCAATTGGCGGCCCCATATCTCTATGCCCACAATTAGCCCGGACCCAATTCGAAGTTGTGCATTCAGATATAGGTCCTAGGTCCTGCCTCCTATCCTGTGAGCCATTGGCCTTGCGCTGGCCGGGCGAGCCATTTGTGGGAATGACGCCAATTTTGATGATTTTGGCATCATGACTCCACTTGATGAACCCGTGGTGCCCTGATGCCGGGACCTCAGGGCGAACCAGGTTGCGTGAGGGCTCCGGCGAGTTGGTACCCGAAGGGCATGGGATCAGTTGCCTCGTCCCCACCTCTGACGGGTCCCGACGAGGGGTCAGATTTGGAGTTTTTCGAGCTAATATCAGTTTGGGCTGAAACAGCCCATTTTCAGCTACCAACTCCTAGGGGATAATGGCGGGGCCTTATCTCTGGCTCAGAGAGAAGTTGGGACCTGCCGTTAGGGGAGCAGAGGGAGCCACCGTTGGTTGGCCTTGGAGCCCCTTGGTTCCCAGGAACTCGCCTGTGGCTGGGCGGAACACCCTCCCCTATTGGCAGGGTTTCAGGGTCCGGACTGAGCAGGGCATGGGTTGTGTTTGAGCCCCCGCCCCTGCCAGCCACTGAGAGGGTCTGACCTGGGATTGGGACATGAGTTGGGACTGAGTGTCTATTGTCCTGTGATGCCCTTACCCCAGTCCAGTCTTAATGCCATGTGTACATATCCTGATGTGTTGCTGTACATACCTTTGGTCCCTTGTTGCAGAGTGGCAAGGATCCTGAAACGCTTTGCCACATGACACGAGCGTGATGATGCCCCTGTGAGCGGAGTGCTTTGCCTGCCTGCTTGCTTGTGCGTGTCCACCGCAGCGTCCCGTGGCCAGGCCCCCCACGGGAACGCGTCAAAAGCGTTTCACTGCCGCGGGGTTACCCATCCCTCGCGTGCCACTCGGGGCCACCCAAACCCCGAGCACCACGGGCTTCGCAGCGCCGCCCGGAAACAGTGCCAAGTCCGTGAAGGAGGTGTAGTGACCGGAACTCCGACATCAGCGAGTTCCTTCGGCGGACCAGCAAGGCCGCACTCCAAGCTACATCAACTGCCTCAATAGCCACCCCCAGGACCAGTCCATCGAGGGGAACGATGGTGAATCGGCAGGAGGCGGGCAAGACGTGGCCGCAGCCCCACCCCCATGCGGTGCGCCTACTGCGTGGGTAGGTGTGGGGGCAGCACTACCGCCACAGCAACCCCCAGTGCGAAGGCGGCATGCCCGGGAGCTTCGAGCTCCGTGAGGACATGGGCGCCGACCGCCTGCAGGCAGTGGAAGACTGGCTGCGGGTGGAAGGGTTTGCCTACCGCTTCCGCCTGAAGCGCTGGAGGGTCTGGACGCGCCCCGACAGGCCCGGCGAAGGGCTGCGCCCTGAAGGGATTGAGGAGGACGAGAACCCCAACGAGTACCCGTCGGGCGCCATGATCAACGTCTCCATGTGGGACATGATCGAAAGTAAGTTCCCGGAGCCGGGGATCGAGCGCAAGCTGCAGGGCAGCAGCAGCAGCGCGTCTCCTGGGAAGGAGAAGCGGTCCGCCGGGGACAGGAAGCGGGACAAGAAGTGGCGGGAGTATACGGAATCCCTGGCCACCGAAGCCGCCCAAGCCGCCAAGGGCGGAACCCCAGCCCCCAGCCCCCAACGGGCCAGTGGCGGTCACCACCCCGGCCACACCACCCTTGGCGACTTCCTCGAAGTCGCCAAGCAGGCCAAGGCCAAGCCTCGTACGCTGCACCTGAGGAAGTCAGGCCCCAGCAGCGACGTGGAGTCGGCCCACTGTGGGAGGATGCCGGCCGACCAGGCCAGCTCAAGCAGCAGCGTCGCTCCCCACCAAGGGGACGTGGCGCGCGCCTGCGAGCGCGCCTGTGGGGTGCCCTGCAACCTTCGGGTTGCCCGGCAGCGGGCCACGCAGCAGAACGCTGCCGTGGAGGGCGTCGTCGGGATTGCCCAGGAGGAGGCCACAGATTGGGGCAGAGGCATGGCCTTCCATGCCTCGACCGTGGCGGCCATCGCGGCCGGTCTCACAGCTGCAGCCGCCCATGAGGCAGCGACTGCCCGGGTCAGGGGTGAGTTGGCGACAGCCGCCCAGGAAACCCGCCTGACCCAGGAGGCTATTGTCCGCAAGGAGGCCGAGGTGAAGGCGCTGGAAGAGGCGCTTGCCCAAGAGAGGGCAAAGAAGGAGGCGGAGGAAGGGGCCCACGCCGAAGCAACGGCCAAGGCCCAGGCAGACGCCGCCAGGAAGGACGCCATCGAGGCCGCGCGACGGAGGGTCGCTGAGGAGAGGGCCAGGACGGAGGCGGAGCTGGCAGCGCTGGAAGCGGAGAAGGCTCGGCTGCAGCGGGCTCGGGAAGCCGAGGCTGCCTGTGCCCGGGAGGAGGCAGAGAGGCGAGCTGCGGCAGCCACGGCCTCCGCAATCGAGGAGGCGGAGGCCAAGCTCCAGCGCGAGACTCCCCCTGGAGGATCCCGAGTGGAGACCCTTCGAAAGCTCTTCGGAGGGGACGCCTCCTCCAAGATGACGCTGGATCTGGAGGAGGTCGACACGGGCAGCAGTGGGGACAGTGGCCCCACCGCCTACCGACTGAGGAAGGGTAAGGGGAAGACACCCGAGAGGTCACGGAGGCCAGCGGGCGGGCACCGCCACGACTGCGACCCCTTCTTCACCGCCAGGGACGGGGATGGACAAGGCCGCCGACATCGCCGAGGAGTGGCTGGTGGAGGAGGCGGAGACGTCCCCATGGAGCCTGAGGGTGAGAGGGAGGATCTCCCTCCTCCCTACCGGAGCTCGGGATCCACCGAGAGCGAGACCGAGACGCCTAGGTGGGGCGACCTGGACGAGGAGGAAGACATGGACTTTGGTTACACAGGGAAGCCCCCATCCTCGGACCCACCAAGGCGACCCGGCGGAGACCCCCCGGGACCCGCTTGCGGACGACCATCAGGACCCCTTGGAGGACGCCCACCAAGTGGACCCCCTGGACGCGGACCTCCGGGCGGGGGAGGACCCCCTGGACCGGGCGGGCCTGGCAGAGGCCCTCCTGGAGGACCCCCTGGGGACTCTGACGACTCACCAGGGAACAGTGACCCGGATGCCACCTGGCGGTGGATTGTCCACCTCCGCAGGAGGGTCCAGTCCCTCGAGCGCGAGGTAGACACGGGCAAGGGCGAGATGATCCGCATCGCCAGGGTCGCCGCGGGCGCACAGAAGGAGCTGGACATCGCCAAGACGGAGATAGTCAAGATCGCCAAGGTCGCCACCGCCACCCCGAGGGAGCTGGACAGTGCCAGGGGCGAAACCAGGCTGCTGAACAAGGTCATCAACGGCCTGCAGCAGAGGATGGACGAGCTGGAAGGCCGTGGGAGCGTCGGCAGCGACCACCCACCCCTGGAGTTTGGTTCGTCGGACGACGGCTGGGGACCGGGACCAGGTCCAGGCAGAGCCCACGCCCCCGGCAGAGCCCCCAGGGGTCGCCCCAGCGCCAGTGCCCCCTCTCTCAGCGCCCCCTCTCACCACAGCGCGGGCCGCCGCAACGAGAGCATGCCGCCCGGCAGTGGCAGAGGCGAGTGGCGTGATGAGTGGCTCAGGGCGGAGTACCACAACCGCCGTGCTCCACGGCGGACACCGGTACGCCCCCGACCCCCCGCACCAGCCCAGGAGCCAATCCCAATGGCTGGCGGGCGTTATGGTGGACTCAGGGATGAGGTCCCCGAAGGGGACGTGGAGTGGGATGTCGGCGGAGGTGAGGAAGACTTGGAGGAGTTCGGCATTACCCCGCCGCGTGGTGTACGACGGGAGGCCGCTGAACGCAGCCGCCGGCGCCGTGATGAGGAGGCATACATGGAAGGGGTACGGCGTGAACATCTAGGTTCAGCGTACATGGAAGAACCACGGCGTAGCCACACGGATACCGTCGAGGAGATGGGAGTGGCAGCCGTGGGAGTCTGTGGGAAACGCCGATGGGAACCTCGGTCGACCTCGCGGCCGGCGTTCATGGTCTCTAAGGCCGCGGATGCCGCCGTGTGGGAAGACCTGAAGGACATCAAGCCCCCCATGTACGATGGCAACCCCCTCAACCTCAACCGCTTCTTGGAGAAGCTGGACGATTGGGGGGTGACCGTCACTGAAGACATGGATCCCGCAGATGCGGTGAAGCCGGTTCGGACCCCCGTGGCCATCTTGGGTCACTTGGGTTGTGTATCTATGTGCCGGCAAGCCGCCATTGGCTGATATCATACTCTCCCATCCTCCTGACCTAACCCGATGTGATAGTGTGATAGGTTTGGCCATTCCGGCTATGAGCGGTCATATTCAGTACCGAGGCGCCGCCAGCGGAGATTTATATATCAGAATATCAGGAATCAACAGGGTTTTTTTATCATAATGTTTCCGTAATTTTTCAGCCTTTCGTTTTGATGGTCAATGTATCGGCGACTGTCAGTTGGCTCGCGATTTTGCGTTAACCGATTGGTTAACTGTTATTTCCAGATATTTTGGCGGATACCCCGATGAAGGGTCAGATTTCATCAGTAAAGGGTTCGTTGCTTCCGCAATTTTCAAAATATGCACTCGAAATTTTAATCTGAATTTTTCGCGATGTCGAAATCGGATTTTCGACTTCGACATCGCCGCACTTGATTTGGTCTTCTTCGAGTGGTCATACTCTTTTCCCTATGCCCGAATCAGGTTTCCCTTATACTTGCCACCCATTTGACTTGGAGATATAAGGGAAACAAAAGTGAATCGTGGGACCACTTTGAAGGGCCATATCTACGCGCGAGTGTGAGGCAAGAGAATAAGGAAGGTTGGGTTGCAAGCGCCTTAGTCACAACTTAATTTAGGAAGCATCAAACGCCTTTGGTGTGTACACATGCCCGGTGTAGCAAGAGATAAGGGTCAAGAGGGTAGAAAGTGATATATAACTCTTGGACCGTGCAACCGAATATTTTAATGCGACTTTCGAGTGTGCCGCATGAGTGTTGGGGTTGCATAGCATCTTTCCTTGGGTTCCTACGTATTTTTAACGTGAAGTGATGTCCATGGAGGGTCATGGCATATCATGGTGGGAGCCACTTTTGAGGGTATGTGTTATATGCATGGTTTATGTCTTGATATGCTCACGCCCATGTTATATATCTTCGTGTGGCCGAAGAGATGGAGAGCCACACGTGACAAGGGCTTTGCCCATGTCCCAATTGTGGAATTCAAAGCGCTAGACTAAGTCTACCGCGTATGTATTGCTCATGATATGTTTGGCAAAGAGATCCATGAGTGCACTCCCGTTTTCATGGGGCATGTAGATACGAGTGGCGAAGGTATCTCCATGTGCCCGATTCGGGATCCAAGTGGGGGAATTGTTGGCAAATGGTTCCAATCATTTGTGTATTGAACCATGAGCGGATATCATGGGTGAGCATAGAGATATATTCTCATGACAACTTTGTATTTGGACATATTTGCATGTTTTTGACCTCAATTTTTGCTCATTTTTGTGTTTTATGTGCTCAACTGGTCGGCTAACAGTAAAGTGCCTAGAGATCCGTGAACTATGGTATGTTGCTCTTATGTTGGCAAATGCTTTGGTGTTGCACCTCACCATATGCCGGATCACGTGGTCACTTTGGCTTGGCACACGAGGCCTCACAAAATTAGGTCTCAAATTCATGAGTTGACTTGTGAAGCATGCCATGTACATAACCGGAGGGGTTTCGAGGCCAATGATGGGATATTCTTGGGCATGGACCTTTGGTCTATATCACCCTTTTTCCGGTTTGACACATGCATGGAGCATTTGGATATTTGCCGTATGCATTTTTGAGTATATAATTGACTTTTGGGCAGAATGGTGTGATTTGCCTGATTTTGCCATGTTGTGAGGTCAACATCATGGGGCAGTTCTCCAAGCCCAATTGACCCCAAGTCCAACCAAGGTAATGTCAGGCTAGGGCATGGTCCTGGGTGCCACTCTAGGCCATGACACGCCACCTCCCCTATTGGGCTAGGATTTAGAGGCTTGGGAGTGAACACATTTTTGGGGTTTGTGTAGTGACTTGTGACACATGGCATTCAGCCATCTCATTTGACCTGGTTCAAGGCAATGAGTTGGTGAGTCAAGGGAAGGTCTTGAGTCCAGGGAATGAGGGGTTTATGGCTGTGAATGGGTATGTTTACCTCTTTCCCCAACTTTGCTTTATTTGTGTTCATATGCCAATTTCAGGGCTTTCTTCCTTGGTGCAATTCTTGTACATGCCCGCCACCGTGAGACGACCGGTGTGCTGAACGGAAGCCCGCAACGTGTATTGGATTGTGGATTGGGTTATTGCTGCATTTGTGGGATCTGGTTGCTGTTCAGGGTTGAAGGAGGACTACCTTTTCTATATTTTTGGACTTTGGACCCTGGAAATTGAGGAATGCAATCGTTGATCCGGAGTAAATCAGCAGGGGTAACAGGCGGAAGGGGTACAGCGGGGGCCGGTCCTGGTAGGGACCTTCTATATGGTAGCAGAGGCGTACCTGCTGCCCCTACCTACCGCCGACCCGGGGACTTGGGCCCTTATGAGCCCTGCCCAAGTACGCCCCGGGTGCGTATTGTGGACTCGGTGGAGACCACGCCGGAGATTGGAGCCATAGAAGAGCCGAGACGTTCAAGAGCATGGCGAACTCCGGAAGTTGAAGCCCGAAGAGAAGTACGACATTGGGGAAGAGGAGGACTTGACATGGAGCATCTGGTCTCCATGTGTGAGCGTCGCTGCCGAAAGGCATGCAACCTCCGCTCCGCCGCGGAGGACTCTGAGGAGGCCTGCCATTCAGGCAGCAGTGGAGGACGGGCCCGGCGCTACCGGAAGCGCGGGTCACCCAAGTCCGCGGCAAGGGACGCCGGGGCTATGGATACGGACCCTAGCCCGGTCAGGCTGTGGGAATCCGAGGGGCACTCCGAGGGCTATCGGACAGCCTATGAGCCACCCTCGGAGTCAGAGGAGACGCCCGCGCCGATCGCCAGGGCGCATACGGCCCCCGAGCCCGCCCTGAAGCACGACGCCGAGGGCTTTGAGAGGCCAGCCAGGGCCCGGACGGCACCTGTGCCCCGGCACACGGGACCAGAGACGGACGCCATAGGCGATACGCCCATGGGCGATGAGTCTGAGGCGCCGGGAACCGCGGGATGCGCTGGATCAGGTGGAAAGCACGCCGCGTGCCACTGCGAGCACGTGTCCTTCCTCATGGGCAAGTACCCGAAGATGGGGATAGACGCCATCGGGCACCGCCTCGACAGCCTGGACAACGCAAAGGACGGCCTAGAGGAGGACGTCGCCGGGATCCTGGATGACCAGTCGGCCGCGGAGAAAGACATGGAGGAGCTGCGAGCGGAACGGGACCGGTACCGGGACAATCTGGAGCTGGCCCTGGAGAAGCAGCAGCGAGTGGTGGACAGCCTCCTCCACCTGGTGGAGGACATATCGGGACGCCTGAAAAGGCTAGAGGAGCTACAGCCCGTCGCCTCGGGTCCGGAGCTCCCGGCAAAGCCGGCCGCGGTAGAGCTGGTGGAGCGGGTTAAGACCCTCAGGAGCGCCATGGAGAAACCCATGGGCGGACCTGCAGAGGCACCATACGCGCCTCCGCGTGTTGACCCGGGTGCGTTGCCTTTTCCTCCCATGTTCAGCGAATCCACAATGCTCGGGGAGCAAACGGCACCGGCTGGGTCCATGCGGGAAGGGCACGTAACCACGGACCCGAAGGAGCCTGACGGTACAGATGTCCCACGCCGCCCAGGATCTACCGCCAACTACGACTACCCATGCAGTTTATGCGGAAGAGGAGATCCAGAGCCAGACCATGCAGGGGCGTACCATGGGAAGCGCCGACGGACATGGTCGAGGTCATCCCAGCAGAAACCTGTGGGCGAAGGACCCCAATACGGGGATATGGACGGCCGATGGAGCAAGTCCTTCCCGCATTCCAAACCCCATGGGTTCAGGCCCAAATGGACCGCACTCCATGGAGGAGAGGGATGTACGGGGAGTGTACTCACACCCCCCGGCCACAGGTGGAATCCGTCTCGGTGGAGTGGTGGCTGGGGACGTCGGAGATGCCATCAGGATTGACGACCTCAGGGGAATCAAAATCCCCTATTATGATGGCAACCCCTCCAACCTGGACGACTTCATCCTGGATTGGGAGGACTTCGCCGAGGAGGTCGTCGGCGAGATGCGGGGAGCGCCGCGGGACAAGTGGGTATGTCGGACATTCCCACACCGGCTGGCGCAGGACCTGAAGGAGGAGCTGCGGAATCAGATCCGGGAAGGATTGATCCGTAAGGAGCAGGCCTGCCTCCAGTGGTTGGAGGATGAGGAGCGGGTGGACACTCCGAACCAGAAGCTGGAGGACCTGTGGTCCATCCCACTGCCGCTGGACCGCGGTGAGTTGCGGGTCCGGGAGTGGAATCGGTATCTGCGGAAGTACCGAAGATGCCTCAAGCTGGTGGAGGACTGGAACGAGGCCAGCGAGATCCGCCACTTGCTGAAGGACGTCCTCCCCGGCAAGTGGAAGAGACGAGTGGAGGACGAGGAGAAGAAGCGCGCCAAGAAGCGGGTGGCGGTGAGGATCATGGCGGCGGAGGATACCCATGCGGGTATCATGGAGTTCTTCAGGAGGAACCTGGGCGAGCCCAACCGGATGTTGGGACTGAAGAACGCCGTGTACCTGGAGGTATTTGCAGACTCCATGGGGCAAAGGTTGCTGCGCCTCAACAACGTGGAGTGGAGGCGCGGGGAGCCGCTGAGGATGCAGGTCATCTTCGCCCGCATGAGCCTGGACGAGATCGTGAAGTACATCACGGTGGAGTTGAAGCTCAATGCGAAGAACGAGGCCCACGTGCAGGATCGACATGGTCATGGACAACGAGGCCACCGAGAAGACCGCCATCATCGGGAGATCCAGGAGGACACGGCCAAATCCGCGGAGGATGGTAGTGGAAGTGGCCAAGACCACTGGTCCCGGGAGGATCACGAGGAGGCCCATTTCTTCGCGTTTGTGGCGCACAACGTGAGGGACCATGGGCAGGATCGGTCCAGATGGAGCCGGGTGGGACCCAAGAAGGGCAACGCGCCAAGGAGGATCGGGAACCCACCGCTCTCGTTCCGGGAGTACAGGTCTCAGCACGACGGGTGCTGGGTCTGTTATGGCAAGGGAAACAACCATGCACACGACCACCGTCAGTGCAAAGTGTAAGAGGCGGATAAGAAGGCCTACTTCGCCGCCCACCCCGAGAAGAAGCCCAAGGAGCAGCGGATTGCCGATTGGAAGGCGAAGGGCGGAGACGGGGGAAAAGGCCAAGGCAAAGGCCAAGGGAAAGGCGGAGGAAGAGGCTATGGTGGTGGACCTGGCCAAGACCGACGAGTGAGGTCGATCGAGGAGGTTGCTGAGGACATGTTGAGGACGTTGGAGGAACTCAAAGCCCAGCAGCGTGGTGGACAAAGTCCTGGCGGATCGCAGCTGGAAGGGGCTGCGGGAAGTCAAGTCTAGAGGAGCCCCCACGGGAGTGGGACCTCGGAGGTCTCCCCTCCGAAAATCAGTGGAATCCCAGAGAAAGCGAAGGCACATCGGGTGCCGAAGGAGGCTCCAGAAGAGCCAAAACCACTGAGTTTTGCCACTCCCAACCCCTGGAGCGCCCTGCCAAGGGAAGTACATGTGCATACGGGACATGGCAAGAAGGAAGGAGCGACCACGGAGAGCCCCGTGCACGGGCAGGACCAACCCAAGATCTACACTATCCGTGACCATACCCGTGAAGTCCTGATTCACCCGGACGTGCTAGAGTTGCATGCCGTGAGAGTCGTCCATACACCTCATGGCGACGAGCGGCAGTTGCACAAAGTGCAAGTACGGTGCGGACGAGAGGAGAAGGTGGTGGATGTGTTAGTGGATACGGGTGCCCAGGTGAGCCTGGTCCGGAGAGGGTTGTTCAAGGAGGAACTCCTGCAGCCCAGCCGGAGACCGGTCCGCCTGAAGGTCGCCAACGGAGAGATTATGGGTGGCGGCACCCATGAGGCCACCATCAGTATGGAATTCTGGGAGCATGAGCGCTTGAACCGCCCTGATCAGGCGAAGAGAAGCACTCTATCCGGGAACTTCTATGTGTCCGACATTACAGATTGGGACATGATCATGGGGTATGACTTCATGGTGGCAAACGCCATTGGAGCCCTTCCCCATTGTGCAACGCTGGTCCAGGAGGATGATGAATGCCTCACATGGCTGTCCACGGACTATGCATGCGGATCATCCCAATGGAATGCTGAGGAAGAGGATCGAATCGTCCAAGCGGTGCAAGCTGTGGGTGCCAAGTCCAGAGGAGACCGCGGAGTTCAACTCACGGAGTATGGAATGGTGCAGCAGGTGTACGACAGGATGAATCAAACGCTGGGAGCCGAAGCGCCCGCGACGGACGTCTTCGCTTCCCGGGATGCCCCACTTTTGCGGAAGTGTAGGAGGCATCGGCATCGAGGAGACTCAGCCTGGCATAGGCATTGGGGTTTGAAGGAGTGGGGACCCATGTATTGGCATGGCTCCCTGGACAATACCAGACGTACGATGGAGAGGATCATCGCGGATAGGGCGAAGGGGATCCTGGTCATAACCGGCATAGGATCCACCCCATGTCCGCTGGAGGGTCTCAAGTTGATGCTGGACTCCATCACCCTAAACGAGATGTCATTCGGGCCAGAGGAGGAGCTGTTCATCAACGCCAAGGGTGTATCAATGCCCTCCCCGGGTCAAGCGTGGGGTACCAAGGCTTTCCTGGTGGATGGGGCGCAAGCCCAGCCCACGGGTGATGAAGCATTCATCCGTAGGGTGGAGGCGGTGCCCATGAAGGTCATGTTTGAGCCCAAGGAGGGGACGGATCAGCCTATCGATGGCATGGACGTCCTGTCCCACGCCGAGATCGACGACGTCGTCAACTACATGCGGATGGGGATGCGCGACCGTGTGGCAGCCAAGAAGAGGCGGGCCATTGTCACATCTCCGCATTGGTGGGATGACAAGATGTTGGTCACCAGCAAGTACGAGAAGGACGAGTTCGTGGCGAGGGTCATGGATCACATCGCGGACCAATACGATGGTCCGGTTGGGTCGGACCCACCGACATGGGATTTTCCAAGAATGGGTGCCGATAGCGACAGTCACCAGCCCGATGCCGCAAATTTCCGAAGATTATCGGTGGGAAGAGCTCCCCACGACGATGAAGACGGCATATCGGACGAGGAGAAGTCAGAATCGGACCCAGAAGAGGCCTATACCGCAGTGAGGTCGGTTGTATCTATACCGAAGCAAGCGGCTGAAGAGGCCCAGGAGAACCCGAAGGTCGCCGAGCTGAAGGAGAGGCAGATCAATGCCTATCCGCGGCTATTCAGTGGCGTCGCCAACAAGAACCCTCCAGATCGTGGGAGGTTTGCTACAGCGAAGATCAAGCTGAAGCCGAACCCGAAGATCTATCGTCATCGGGAGTACCAACTTCAGGGCGATCGGGCCGAGGCCATGAAGAAATTGTTGGCCGAGTTCATTGAGCGAGGATGGATCGAACCCTCCGACAGTGAGTGGGCCAGCCCAGCCTTCATCTTGCCCAAGAAGGAGAAGGGCGAATGGAGGTTGGTGGTTGATTACAGAGGTTTGAACGAGCAGACCGAGCACGACTCGTACTCGCTTCCCCTGATCGACTCCATCCTCCAAAAACAACAGAAAAAGCGGATTTTCACGGTGTTGGACCTGAAACACGGTTATCACCAGATGCCGCTACACCCGGACTCCAGGCCCTGCACAGCGATGTCGACGCCGCTGGAGCCCATGCAGTGGAAAGTGATGCCTATGGGCGCCAAGAATGGCAACGCCGCTTTCCAGCGCATGATGGAGGACCTGCTCGGTCCTGTCCGGGACTGTGCCGATCCCTTCGTGGATGACATCATCATCGGGTCCGGCACGGAGAACATGACTGAGGACGAGCTCATCGACGCGCATGAGCAGGATCTGCGCCGAGTGCTCAGTGAGCTGGACAAGCACAACATGGTGTGCAAGCCCACCAAAGCCTCACTCTTCGTGAAGGAAGTGGAGTTTGCGGGTCACCTGGTTGGTCACGGGCAACGCCGTCCCATGCCTGGGAAGCTGGCGTCCCTGCACCACTGGGAAAAGCCCCAGACCATCAGCGAACTCCGGTCCTTCATGGGGTTCTGCAACTACTATTCGGGCTATGTCCGGATGTATGCAGAATTGTCGGGGCCGCTGCACAAGATGCTGCAAGTGGGCAAGTTCGATGGCAGGAAGGGGAGCAAGAAGAAGCTTGCCTGGACCCCTGAGGCTGAGGATGCGTTCAACCGCCTGAAGGAGCGACTCCTGGGGCAGTTGGGGCTATTCTTGGTGGACCCGGACAAGGGATTTGTGCTACGGACGGACGCCTCGGACTATGCTGTGGGGGCAGTCCTCGAGCAGATCGGGGACGACGGGTCACACGTACCCGTGGCGTTTTTGAGTCGGATCCTGGCCGAGGGTCAACGCCGCACCTGGACCGCGAGGGAGAAGGAGACGTACGCCATAGTTTGTGCGCTCAGGAAGTGGTCTGGCCACATCGGATTGCAACCGGTGGTGGTTTGCACGGACCATCAGTCCCTGCAGAGCTGGCACAAGGAGCACGTCGACACCCCCTCAGGACCGGCGGCAAGGAGAGCCCGATGGCATGAAACGTTCGCCAAGTTCGACCTCAGCGTCGTATACGTCCCGGGGAAGGACAACACTGTGGCAGATTGCCTCAGTCGATGGGCCTACCCCGCGGGCAAGGCTTGGATGGACATATCCAGCCATGGGGACGCCGAGGAAACTGAGGAGGCCAAGCGCATCATCGAGATGGAGAAGGCCATGAAGCAAGAGGGGGTCAAGTGCTTTGTGGTGATGGCAAACCGTACGGACCTGGCCAAGTTCCGGGGTGCCCGCGTCCAAGCTATTGGAGAGGAAACCCTCCAGCAATGGATGGTGGCCCCTGTAGAGCTAGTCAGGTCGGTGCTCACAGAGGACTGGTCGGATGACTACGCGGCATCCGAGCACTGGAGCAAGTACTGGAATGCCGTGAGCGCGCCGTCGGACGACGAATGGCCTGAGGGCTTGACCGAGGATGGGGACAAACTGTTCCTCAAGGACAAGCTACTCGTCCCTGAGAACCGAGTGGAGGAGCTCATTGACCACTGGCATAACGCCCAGCTCATGCATCCTGGTCGGGACAAGATGCAGCAGGACCTGGAGTGGCGCTTCAAGTTCCCACCGGGGTACTACGCCATCCTGGACAAGTACTGCAGCGACTGCGCCGTGTGTCGGGCCCCGAAGAGCCCCAACCACTCCACAGCGGGCAACCCGGTGTATACGGCTATACCGGAGGCCCCTATGCGGTCCGTGCCCATGGATGTGTTCGCCATGCCTGAGGTGACCGTGGACGGAGAGACCTACGACTGTGTCATCCTGGCGGTGGACAGGCACAGCGGGTATATCGTGGCAGTCCCGGGCAAGAAGTCCAAGAAGAAGGACAAGAAGGACAAGCATGGAGTGGGGCTGCAGGCCAAGACCGTCGCTAATGCCATGATCAGGCATTGGCTGACGATTTTTGATGTCCCAGCTGTCATCTGCAGCGATCGGGGCACTCAATTTGTGGGGACGTGGTCCAAGACGATGTGCAAGCACATCGGAATTCGGCACGCCAAGACCGTGGCATACCACAGCCGGTCGAATGGCTGGGCTGAGGTGGCCGGGCGGCAGATGTTCGAGAAGTTCCGCCAGCTGCACATCGACGAACCGGGCCGGAATTGGTACAATTCGCTGTGGAGGGTACTCCAAGCGTATCACGACCTTCTGGGGCCCACTGGACTGTCGCCCCATCGCATCCTGTTCCTACGGGATCGAGTGTCACGCACTCTCCCGTGGTTGAACCATGGCAAAGTGGCCCGGGATGCGAACGCCATGATGGCTGAGGCGGACGACACGGCGGCCAAGGTGTGCAAGGCACTTCAGGACGAGCATGCCAAGAGGGCCAAGTACTTCAAGCAGGGAAAGGTCCAGAAGTATGCTCTCCAAGACACCGTGTGGGTGGAGCGGCACCACAAGGATGTCCTGTCCAGGCATCGGCAGGCGTCCTGGTATGTGCCGGGGGTAATCGTGCGGAAGGTCGGGCAGGATGTGTATGCGGTTCGTGTGGGGGATAACAAGATCCTGGACCGCGACCATACCCAGCTTTGTCCCCGAGCACCAGACCCCAGCGGACGTCCCGTCACCTTCGAGTTCACGGCCGGCGATGTGGACTCGGACGACGAGGGTGAGTACGACGACATCACCGCCGAGAAGATCCTGGCGGACAAGCCGGACCCGGGGACGCCTGGGGGGAGGCTTTATAAAGTCCGTTGGAAGGGATTCGCCGCATCCAGGGACTCGTGGGAGCCTCCGAGCAGTTTTGTGCCGAGGTACACCACGGTCTGGATGGACTACTGGAAGAAAAAGAATATTTCTTTGGATGTCAAGGACGTGTTGGTCCATTTGGTTGCTGCTGTGGCACCGTAATGGATCCCCCTTGGCATTTTTGTTTGTTTTTGTGCTTGGGAGACGGGTGAGGGCGTTCATCCGGGGACTTTTGGGCCTTGATTGGCCATATACCCCCTTCACTCGATCTCCACATATATATTTCATCGTGGTATACGTATTTAGATCGATCGACGTCGTTTCTCTATCTTTGATCCCCTTGGTCCATGTTGTAGATCAAGAGGAGACCGGATATGGCGTAGGGCACCAATTATCAGTGTCCTCACCCCTCCCTGGGGGCGTGGGTGACACCTACGACGTGTGTGGGGCCTCCATGTGTCCTTGGGACATGGGGGGGGGGGGTTGGAGCCCATTGGGGTCCTCCCGTCCTCTCTTCAATGACTTCCGAGCGGTGACAACGCTCTGAGAAGGGGGGTGAAGCCGGTTCGGACCCCCGTGGCCATCTTTGGGTCACTTGGGGTGTGTATATATGTGCCGGCAAGGCGCCATTGGCTGATATCATACTCTCCCATCCTCCTGACTTAACTCGATGTGATAGTGTGATAGGTTTGGCCATTCCGGCTATGAGCGGTCATATTCAGTACCGAGGCGCCGCCAGCCGAGATTTATATATCAGAATATCAGGAATCAACAGGGTTTTTTTATCATAATGTTTCCGTATATTTTTCAGCCTTTCGTTTTGATGGTCAATGTATCGGCGACTGTCAGTTGGCTCGCGATTTTGCGTTAACCGATTGGTTAACTGTTATTTCCAGATATTTTGGCGGAAACCCCGATGAAGGGTCAGATTTCATCAGTAAAGGGTTCGTTGCTTCCGCAAATTTCTAAATATGCACTCGAATTTTTAATCTGAATTTTTTGCGATGTCGAAATCGGATTTTCGACTTCGACATCGCCGCACTTGATTTGGTCTTCTTCGAGTGGTCATACTCTTTCCCCTATGCCCGAATCAGGTTTCCCTTATACTTGCCACCCATTTGACTCGGAGATATAAGGGAAACAAAAGTGAATCGTGGGACCACTTTGAAGGGCCATATCTACGCGCGAGTGTGAGGAAAGAGAATAAGGAAGGTTGGGTTGCAAGCGCCCCAGTCTCAACTTAATTTAGGAAGCATCAAACGCCTTTGGTGTGTACACATGCCCGGTGTAACAAGGGATAAGGGTCAAGAGGGTAGAAAGTGATATATAACTCTTGGACCGTGCAACCGAATATTTTAATGCAACTTTCGAGTGTGCCGCATGAGTGTTGGGGTTGCATAGCATCTTTCCTTGGGTTCCTACGTATTTTTAACGTGAAGTGATGTCCATGGAGGGTCATGGCATATCATGGTGGGAGCCACTTTTGAGGGTATGTGTTATATGCATGGTTTATGTCTTGATATGCTCACGCCCATGTTATATGTCAGAGATATGTCTTCAAACGGTTCAGGTACCGCCTGCCGGAAGTGCTCCAAGAGCTATACTTCGTGGCGACCAAGGAGGGGAAAATCAAGACCCTCAAGGAAGCCAAGGGGTGGCTTAACGAGCAGGAGCGGGTGGACGCTCCGCAGGTGGCTGCCAAGGGGTGGAAGTCCATCAAGCTTCAGCATGATGGTCGAGAGATCCGCCTACGAGATTGGCGGGACTTCCGGGGGCAATACACCCTCTTCCGCCGCAACGTGGAGGACTGGAATGAGGGTGACGAGCAGGCCCGCCTGCTCTCCATGCTGCCGGAAGCATGGATCAAGAGAGTCACCAAGGAGGAAGTCAAGAGGGCCAACTCCAACCACATGGTCAAAATGATGCTCCCCAAAGAGTATCATACGAACGTGGTGGCTTGGACAAGGAAGAATGTGGCCCGGGATGTCAAACGGCCCTCCCTGCGGAACGCCCTCCTCATCACCGTCACGGGCGATCGCGAGAAGACTGCGATGTGGCGCCTTGATGAGTGTGACGTGAGCGGCCAGACCATCCGTCTGCAGGCCATCCCGGCGCGGATGAGTTGCGACGAGAGACTGGAGTGGGTTGGAGAGGAGGTACTCAAGGAGTACCGGAACCTCCACCACACCCGCGGGTTGAGGCCCGGCGACCGTGACGTCAACTACGTTGGCGAGGGGCCTGGCGGGTAAGCTGCCATGGACCCAGTGGGAGCCGATGGCGATGAGGCTCTCGACGACGATGACGACGACGATGAGCCCGCCGAGATGGCCGTTTGTGCCTTCGTGGCCCACAACCTGAACGCGGGGAGCAACCGGGGAAGCTGGAAGCCCCTGCAGAAGGGTTGGAAGAAGAAGGAGAAGAAGGACCCCGGCCGCATTGGCGACCCTGTGCTGTCCTTTGGGGAGTTCATACGAGCTCACCCTCAGGGCTGTTTCGTGTGTTATGGGAGGAACAAAGGGTTCAACCATGACCACCGGACATGCCCCATCCACAAGGCCAACACGGAGGCCTACAAGAAGGTGCACGGGTTGAAGAAGCGTGCAGCCGCGGGTATCCGGGAGACCAAAGTCGAGGTCGACAAGGACGGGCTCTCCAAGCTGATGTCGGTGGGGACCGAGTTGGCCAAGGAGATCCACGAGATCAAGAGGAACTGGGTCCCCAGGTCAGGCGACAAGAACAAGGAGAAAAGAGAGAACGACAAGAACGAGGACAAGGAGAAGAAGGGTAAGAAAGGGGGAAAGAAGAAGGGTGTCAACGAGGTTGATGCGGAGGAGAGGACCCCTACTACCACAACCGACGCCCCTTAGCGGAGCCCCTGCAGCCAAGGGCCCCAGCTAGGGCGGTCGCAGGATGGTGTCGTGGGAAGCGCCACACTATCCCAGTCGGGAGACGATAAGCACAAAGGGACTGCCGCGGGCGGAAGGCCCGGTCCGGCACCCAACGCGAAAGACAGTCGCGGTGGCGGGGTGAGGGCAAGTGAAGGCACGAACCCTTGCACCCGTCCATCCTTCGCGACCAAGAATGTATTTGATGTGCTTCAAGATCTATCCGAGAGTATTGGAGGATCACCCGGACCGCAGCTGGATGCTGCAGATGGGCAGCCTGAGCCCATTGTCCACGACCTGCACCAGTCGCTTGTTGAGCTTCTGGAACGGCCGGAGATCCTGAGCTTGCATGCCGTGCGCCGTGTCGGGCGTGAGCGGCAGTTGCACCTTAAGGTCCGTGCCTTATGCGGGGAAGTGGAGAAGGTCTTCGACGTGTTGGTCGACACGGGAGCTCAGGTCAGCTTGGTCAAGGCTGGCCTACTTCCGCCAGAGTGCTTGACCGACAGTCGGAAGCCTGTCAGGCTGAAGGTGGCGAACGGCCAGTACATGGTGGGAGGCACGAAGGAAGCAGCCATTGGGCTGCAGTTGGTGAACCACCGTGAGCTGAGCCGCCCGGACCTCGGCAAGGAAATCCTCCTGCATGGTCGCTTCTACGAGGCCGGAATGGACTGGGACATGATCGTTGGGTACAATCTCATGATGGAGACGGACTCTGGCGTTCTCCCGGCCCAGGCCTCAATGACCCTGTACCAGGACGACCAGCTCTCGTGGCTTTCGTCACCCGAGCACCATGTGGAGTGCCAATGGATCCACCCGGAACGCAATCAGCTCGAAGTAGCCGCGCTGGGCACTGAAAACCAGGAGTACGGCGTAATGCCGGGAGTGGCGAGCCGAGTGGTTGCGGACCTGGGAGCTTCGGATCTGGCCCTGGATGCGTTCTCTTCAGGAACCTCCGCCCATCTTCGGGTTTGTGAGAAGTACTGGAGCGCCCAGGACTCCGCGTGGAAGAAGCACTGGGGTCCGCATCAGGGTTTGATGTGGATCCATTGCCCCCGATGGGACATTCCAAGGGCGGTAGCGAAGATTCGCAAGGACCGCTCCAAGGTAGTGCTGGTTGTTCCTATGGGATGCACCGAGGAGGAAAGCACCCGAGATTGGGTGGTCTCATTGACCAACATGACCTTAAACAAGGTCGTCCTACCGGCTGGAGAGAGTGTCTATCAGGACGCTAAGGGACAGCCCATGCCACCCCAGAGATGGCCAACGGAATACAAAAATGTGGATGGGGGCCTTGAACAGGCCGACACCACGGACTTCGTGTGTGTCAACCGCATCATAGCGGAGCCATCGCGGCAATGCTTTGCGGTTTCCCCTGTTGACATCGGAGAATTGGAGGACCCCCTCACTGAAGAGGAGTTGGATCTGGTTCAGGGGTATATGGATCAGCCCTTTCACGACTGGGGAAACCAGCGTGAGGGCAAGGGCCAGGACAAAGCCTGGTGGGAAGTGGACTCCATCGTCTCCGGTTCCTATGATGGGAATACCTTCGTAAAGAGGCGGCTGGACCACATGTCCAGCCAGGACGAGCCAATTGGCGGTAACCCAGCAACCTACGGCGACTTGTTCCGAGGCAAAACCAGAGAGGGCCCTTTGGGCCACCTGGGAAGACCACCTGAGCCGAAACCGAGTGGGGTCGCTACCCCTCAAGCAAGCTCAGTGGTCCAGGTGCCCGGAAAAGCCAAGGCGGAGTCCGATGATTGTCCCAAGATCCAGGCATTGAGGTCCAGGCTGAAGCAGAAGTATGGGGACACCTTCTTCAGCAGAAAACCTGTGTTTCTCCCACCGGTGCGTGGACCGTATGGCAAGGCCAAGATACGACTGAAGCAGGACCCCCGTGTGTATCGACACCGGGAGTTTGCCCTGAGGGGCGAGAGAAAGAAGGCCATGGAGAAGATCCTCCGTGATTTCATCGAGAGAGGCTGGCTTGAGCCGTGCCCCTCCGTGTGGGCCTCCCCGTGCTTCGTCGTCTCCAAGAAGGTGGCCGGTGAGTGGCGGCTCGTGGTCGACTACCGCGGCCTAAACGCCCAAACGCAGCATGACAGCTATACGCTGCCCCTCATTGAGGACATGCTGCAAAAATAACACCGGCGGAGGATCTTCACGATAATTGACCTGAAACATGGTTATCATCAGATGCCCCTCGCCGAGGAGTCCCGTGCCTGCACAGCCATGAGCACTTCACTTGGACCTCTCCAGTGGAAGGTGATGCCCATGGGCGTTACCAACGGCAATGCGGCTTTTCAGCGGATGCTGAAGAACCTGCTTGAGCCGGTGCGTGACTGTGCGGACCCCTTTGTGGACGACGTGATCATCGCGTCCGGGGACCCCAGTATGAGCTATGAGGAGCTCCTGGAGGCACATGAGAGGGACGTCACCCGAGTGCTGGACCTTCTGGTTCGGCACAAACTCACGGGCAGCAGTGACAAGGCCACCATTGCGGTAAGCGAGGTGGTCTTCGCTGGCCACGTAGTTGGGAACGGGCAGCCGAAGCCCATACCTGGCAAGGTGGCTGCAATCGAGCACTGGGAAAAGCCCAAAACGGTCTCTGAGCTACGGGCGTACTTGGGGTTCTGCAACTACTACTCGGGGTATATCAAGATGTATGCCGAGTATGCAGCCCCCATGACGACCATGCTCAAGGGCAACCGAGAGGAGACCAAGAAGGGGTCCAAGAAGGCTCTGGTCTGGAATGTTGAGTCCGACCGTGCCTTTGAGGGGATGAAGCAGGCGCTGCTATCCGCAGTGGGTCTGCACCTTGTGGATCCTGACCGAGGGTTCGTCCTTCGCACCGACGCTTCCGACTACGCCGTTGGCGCTGTGTTGGAACAAGTGCTTGACGATGGGAGGCACGTGCCAGTGGCCTTCTGGAGCCGAGTCCTGGCGGAAGGCCAGAGACGGACGTGGACGCCCCGAGAAAAGGAGGCGTATGCCATCGTCCTGGCTCTCAGGAAATGGGCTGGGTACATAGCCCTCCATCCCGTCACCGTCTGCACCGACCATCAGAGTCTGCAGTCATGGCACAAAGAGCACGTGGACACCCCCTCAGGTCCCGCCTCCCGACGGGCAAGATGGCATGAGACCTTGGCCAAGTTCGACCCCATAGTTGTGTATGTTCCTGGTAAGGACAACACCGTGGCGGACTGTCTCAGTAGGTGGGCCTATCCCGCCAGCAAGGGCATGACGGATGTCTTCGCCCATGGCGATGAGGCTGAGACCTCTGAGGCCAAGAGGATCATAGAAATGGAGCGCCTGATGGAGGAGGAGCGTGTTAAATGCTTCGTCGTCATGGCTGCGGATGCCCCCCTTGGAACGAGGATGGGCAGAGCGGTCAGAGTACTCGCCCCTGATGGAGCTGAGTCCGACAAGCACCTCTTCCCTGAATCTTGCCTCCAGGACGACTGGACCGACGACTACGCTAAGTCTGAGGCCTTTGGGGCCGAATATAGGGCTGTGACCGACCCTGATGACGGGCAGAAGTGGCCAAAGGGGCTGACGGAGGAAGATGGCAAGCTCTACCGGAATGGTAAGCTGCTGGTCCCAGAGTCCCGAGTCCTCGAGCTATGTGAGGCTTGGCACCACCACATGATGCACCCAGGGGTCAAGAAGCAAGCCCTGAACATGCAGCGCCGGTTTGAGATCGACCAGATCGGTCTCTACACCGCCATCAAGAAGGTCAGGAAGGGTTGCTCGGTCTGTCAGGCCTGCAATCCCGATAACCGGAACGTCAAGGGGGAAGTCCAATGGACTCCGGTGCCTGACCAGCCCATGCAGAGGGTGGCCATGGACGTCTTCTCCATGCCTGAAGTGCACATAGGCAAGGAGACCTTTGACTGTGTGTTCCTTTGTGTGGACCGCCACAGCGGCTACGTAGTAGCCTTTCCGGCGCGCAAAAAGGGGTTGCTTGCCAAGGAGGTGGCAGTCATGATGATTCGTCATTGGCTGACCGTCTTTGACATCCCCCGCACCATTTGCAGTGACCGAGGGCCCCAGTTTACTGGTGGCTGGTTCAAGGCCATGTGTTCCCTCATGGGAATACGTCATGCCAAGAGCTTCGCCTATCTCAGCCGGTCCAACGGCCGGGCTGAAGTGGCTGGAAGGCAGCTGTTCGAGAAGGTGCGCAAGATTCACATCACCAATCCACGTCGGAACTGGTTTGAGGAGATGTGGCCCGCTCTGAAGGCCCATCATGACACCCCCACTCCGGGTGGTTTGTCCCCTCACCAGATTCTGTTCGGCAGTGACCCCCTTGGTCGGGGACTTCCCTTGTCTGGTGATGGTATGGCCATGGACGCCAAGGAATTCTTTGCGCAGCAAGAGGCAACGGCGCGGGACATCCGCCAGCAGCTCGAGAAGGAGCATGCTGAGCGTCAGAAGTCCGCCCCGAGCTCGACAGCGCAAACGTTCAGGGTGGGAGACCCAGTGTGGGTGATCAGACCCCGCCCTATGGGCACCCACCGCACCAAAACCTGGTTCACACCCGGAGAAGTGGTCCGCAGGATTGGTGAGGACACCTACCGCATCAAGGTGGGTCACGGACAGTTCCGGGAGCGCCACGAGAGTCAACTCCGTGTGCGGGAACCCGACCTCCGTGGCCAACATGTGTCCCTGGACTATGCCGCACATGAGGCTGATTTGGACGACGACTATGCGGAGCAGGACGACTATACCGTCGAGAAGATCCTGGCCCAGCGTCTGAACGCCTCGGCACCCGGAGGCCTGGAGTTCAAGGTTCGTTGGCGAGGCTATGGGCCGTCCCACGACATCTGGGAACCCGTCTCCTCGTTCGTGCCGCGGATTAACACCCCCTTCATGGACTACATCCGCAAGCACAAGACAAAGATCCATGTCTCGGACTTGGCAGCACTCACCTGGGCGATTGCAGCCAGGGGCGCCTGATCATCGCCCTGAGCTCTCCCCTGATGCAGTTTGAGCGCTTGTTAGGTCGACGGATCGTCCCTCACTTGCTTGCTCTCTTCCATCTTCCGGTGACCTGCCATCAGAGTGGCCATATACCCCCCCCTGCTGAATCCAGGGGAGGATGGCCCCTCTCTTCAACTCCTATCCGTCACTCCCCGCCTGCTGAATCCTTGGGAAACCAGGCAGGGCGACTGACCTTGACACTTCCTCAGCTCTTAGGGCCTTGAAGCCCATACGGAGTTGCGCAACGGATGCCGCTGTCATCGGCATTGCGATTTTTGGGTGTGTGGTCTGGTCCCATGGCCCTTGCGGGATCCAGGCCAGTCTACGTGTGTCTGCAGACTATATATGGCCTGAACTCAGGCGTTTTTCTGTCCACCCTCCTGCATAATCCTTATCCTGACCGGGGCGTGGTTTGGCGCTCTATCCAGAGTGTGTTTACACGCCTATTTACCCCGTTTATTGCTTACTTTTCTGCCCCCCAGGATATGTGCATCTGTATGTTGCGTATTATCAGCCCATCACCGAAGTATGGACTGTTTTTCCCCCCCGAGGGGATGCGATTCGGAATACGAAGGCGCCCTGAGTCGCCGTGTACATGCGCTTACATAAGGTCCAGCCTGGACCAGTACCTAAGTACAGATTCTTCTGTTCGAGTGACCGTGATACCGTGTGCCCTAGTGGCTGTGATGTGCTGAGATCCTGATGGCGCCAGGCGGGAAGCCCAGTTGCCTGACTACACTACCAGCGGTCCGCCACTGTCAGTCCCAGTGTGAGCCTACCGACTCGCAGACGCACTTGCAGTCGGGTGGCGACCTCCGGTGTCCTGACCTCGGTCAGTCTGCCTGGGAAACTGGTGGTTTGAGGAGTCCACGCCTCCGCTCAGACTGCATGAGGACTCCCTCATGCATGGCCTTCGTGGTAATGGGGCGAGGGAACAGACGGCCTTGATGCCCGATCCCTTATGGAGGAGCTCGTTTGGCTTTACCACTCTGGACTCGCGTCGTGGATATGGACATGGTGCGCCCAAGGAAGGACCCGTGGGGACTCTCCCCCAGACTGCGGCCTTGGGAAGCCTGGGGTAGCCTGATGGATCTTTGTGGTCGCTTTTCGACCTGTGGGACCGCCTCGGTCGTCGTGTGGCGCCTATGTTGGCCGTGTATGCCACTGCCACTGTGGTAGTGACCGTCGCAGCCGGCACTTGATACTTGATACTATACTCGCAGTTACTAACAGCTACAGCACCGTACCTGTCTTACTGTGGGATTGTACTGGGCAGCCTAACCCGCAAATCGGCCTGAAGTGAGGATGTGACACCCCCCCCCTTCAGGAGATGGTCCTGGGTACCCGCTGCCATGCTTGGTTGTTATCGAGCCCCCCTCAGGGTTTGCTCTAAGGAGGGGGGTGAAGCGGTACCAAGAACCTATGGCCCATGGCCCGGAGGCCTGTGAGCCGTCACACCCGTGCGGAAGCCGTTGACACCGGCTGTCAAAAGAATTCTGCCGACGCCAAGGCCACCAAGGCGGTGTGACGGCCTGCGGACGGCGACGACGCCCAGACTGCAGGAGAATTGTCGACGACGTCGACATCTGCAGGAGCTAAGGTCCAGGGCATCAACATGATGAAGGAGGAACTCCTTGACTTCTACGATGGGTAGAAGACCCTATGGAGCCCCCAAGTCTATCCCTCCTCTGGGCGACGACCACAGCGACGACGACGCCATCTGCGAACGTTGCAGGCGCGTTAATTCGTCGCCTTAGGTTGGCAACCAACCCTAAACAGGCGCGGGGCGCCTTGGGTAGGAAATGACCCTAAATGCACCAAATCAGAGGCGTTAATTCGTGGCCTTGGGTTGGTTGGCAACACACACCAACCCTAAACAGGCGCGGGGCGCCTTGGGTAGGAAATGACTCTCAATGCAGGCGCAAGGAATTCGTCGCCTTGGGTTTGTAAATGACCCTAAATGATTTTTTCATTTGAATTTCTTCAACTATTATGTTTCCATGCCCATGGAGAAAAAGGGCCAAATTGCATATTTCAGCACCTCCAGGCAGGTCCAGAGAGGCTGCAGCGCCTCTGTTCATGTAACTACAGGCCACAGGGAGTGCCAGGGACCGTTGCTGTCGCCTGGGGGGCATTTGCCCTATGAAGTTTAACATAAAAAGGCTCTAAAAACCCATGTCTTTGCCACATGGGTCACCAAGACCCAAGCACCCCTCTTGGACTTGCCTTCCTTTGGATGTAGGCAAGCCTTCTAAGGAGGGGGGTGCAGCGGTAGGGTCGCCTCCACCCTACCAGCTGGCGCCACAGTGATAGTGGTGCTTGGGGATGCTGAATTTCAGCGTCTCCCATTGAGATCTCACTGATTTCTTGGGGAATTCTTGTAAAATAGCCCAGAAATCGTCATTTTTCGTCATTTTTGGGCTGGCGCCGACCTTCGTCGCCTGCGCGTCGCAGCCCCAGATCGAAGCTCTATTTCTCGATTTACGAAGATTTTAATCAATTTTATTATTGATTTATCGTTTTCAGAATTATAGAAATGAGCCGCGACCATTTTTGCGGCGTTTCGCGAGGGTCAATTTTTGACGAAATTGGTCACGTAAAAGATTTTTCCGGAAAATCCTGAGGCGATCCCAGGAATCAGCCAGGCGCCCAAGGCGTGGCCCAACAGTGGCCCTCTTGATATATAATATGAATTGGGGAAGAGACGCCTCGTGTTGGTCACACGACGCGTTGGGGGGAGATACGCAAAAAGAGTGTTTTCGACTCAAAAAACACTATATTTCACTGTTTTTCGTCCAAAAACCACTGTTTGGTCCAGTTTGGGCAGGATCTCAGTGGAGATCCTCACGGCGACGACTCTTAGCCGTCAGTTCTTCTGATGGCGGCGACGCCACCGCCTTCATTTCGTCCTCTTTTCTAAGCTATTTTCTAGTTTAGATTGATACATGTACATAATACTAGTCTACATGTCTCCTTTGTCTACATATACCTTCATCTCTTGCCTAGGACGCCAGATTGTGTCATGGCCGAGGCAAGGATCACAGAATTCTTTGGAGAAACCCAATCTGATGGTACTTCAGCACGAACTTCAAGAGGACTTCTTGGATTTTCATGGGATTGGGGTTGCGCATGCCAAGGGAAGCTTGGAGGTTTCACCGTGCCCACCCCCCAACCTCTTCAGAACCACCAGAGCCACGCTTCAACAAGGTCCTCGGAGACCTGTGCCCCGGGGGTGACGAGCGCCTGGAGCTGCCGCACAAAGATTTCGGTTGTTGCGGCGTGTGGCAGGGGGACCACGGCAAAGAGCCTGTTCGGGATGACGTCACGGGGCTGTTCCCGGAGGGCTGCCACCAGCTCGCTCGAGGGTGTGGAAGCGTGGATGCCGTAGAGCGCTCTCAGTTCCGCGTCGTCAAAGGGACCCCTGCCCCTTTGCTGCGGTGGCCGGGGGGTCGGGGTGGGGCATGGTCACCCGGTCCTGGTCCAGCGCGGCGCTAGTCGGGGAGGGGTGCGGGGAGGTGGTGCCAGGGTGTCCCCCAGGCACGTACTCCGTGGAGGGCTCCTGTTGCTGAAGCACCGAGCAGGTCGTGGCGGCGGGCAGTGGGCCGGCGGACTCCTGAGGGCCGGAGGTCCCTGTCATTTCTGGGTCCGCCCTTGGGCCGCTCGCGTCGTGCCCCGGTTGTTGCGATGTGCCCTCCGTGCCTTGGCGGTTTGGGGGCTGCAGGGGGGGCTGTCCCCCCGCTCCTTGCGCAGGCCTAGGGTCGGCCGCAGGCTCCCTTGGTCGCGTGTCTGTGGCGTGTGGTCGCCCCGACAGCGGGTGGGCCGCTGACCCTCGGAGGGAGGCGGCGGATGAGCTGGATGCTCCGTCCGCTGCCCGGCGGGGGTCTGCGTGAAGCGCTGCCTGCCGCTCGCGCTCGACTGGTGTGAGAATGGTGGGGATGTGCGCCCGTTCGGTGCGGGGCCTCTTGGACCGGCGTCGGGGAACGGTGGTAGATGATGTCGGCTGGGCGTGGGGGTTGCAGCGGCAGCCCGTGGTCCCTGTCCATGCCCACATGGAAGACGACTCGCCGCGCCGCGGGAGGCGGCGTGCGACTGCGGCGACGGGATCGGCCAGGGTTCCTTGTCTCTTGGCGTTGTTGCGGCGTGCCGCGTTGCATCCCCAAGGTGTGAGGACTGCCCGGGCCCGTCCGCGGGACGAACGGTCGCAGGGGGCTTCTGTATGTGCCAGAGGGGGAACCCATCCCGGGTCGTGGCCCCCGTGGGCGTTCCGGGGAGTTACGGCGCGCCGCCTGCCTGGGGGGCTCCGGGACGTCTTGGGACCGCGGCCGCCGGTGGCCTGAGGCGTGTCCTTGGTAGCACGGTGACCAAGGGATTTCCCAGATATCATGGTCCCGCATGGTCGCACGGATGCGCAGGGCGGCGCGCTGGTGCCACTGCCAGTGGAGTCCATTCATTTCATCCGGGCTGTAGGCCCCCATATGCGCCATGAGCCGGTAGGCCACATATTGCCATTGGCCGGGGTGGTCCTTGGTGGTGGGGGGCGTGTGCCCTGTCCGATGGCCAAAGGTGATGTCTGCCATGGTGCGGGTTCCCTCCGCGAGGTGGCGGGACCGCGAAGTAAGCAGCCATCGGATGCTGACTGCCAGGGTGAGCTGCTCCCGAGCGGTAAGCCTGGGGATCCCTAGGCCCAGGTGTCAGGCCGCCGCTTGTTCCGCTTGTTCGCCGGGGCGGCTGGCGTCGCCCTCCAAGCGTGCGTAGTCCAGGTGTCCCCGCCCCCAGGGCGGGACGGTCCCCGGCGGCGGGCCGGTAGGCTCGCTAGCGGTGTTGATGGCCGCTCCCACGCGCGCGCCATCTCCTGGGGCGCCGCGCTCGTCTGTGGTCCGGTACGCCGCTCCGCTCGCGGTCCCCTGCCCCTCACCCGCAGCGGTAACCTGCCCCAGGGCGGTGTAATCGCGCTGGAGGTGTGCCTGGCGTGATATCGTGAGGGGTGTGTCCTCCTCATGGTCGCGTTGTGGCTCCGGGTGGACGCGTGGCGCCGCCGGTGCTGGGACCGTGTGGGGGTCACCCGTGCCAGACTCCATGAAGGCATCGAAAGAGTCGTCGTCGCGGTTGTGTCCGCTGGGTGACGTTTCCCTGTCGGCCGCGCGCTGGGGCGTGTCGGGTGTGGCTTCCCGGGTCTCTGACACCGCGCGCGTTTCCGGTGGGTCTCGGGGCGGCGCCCCCCCCGGCGTGCTTGCGTTGGCGCGACGTGCTATGTTCACCAGGGGGGCGGCGCCCGCATGACCTGTGGCTGATGGTAGGTGGAGGCTGTCCTCACACTCGGTGTCCGGCATAGGTCCTTCAGGTTCCGTCACAGGCTGGTCAGCGGTCAACGCCTCGCCCTCTCCGTGTGCCGCTATGTCCGGTGGGTCGGCAGTCTGCATTGCCGGCCAGTCCGCTCCCCCGCCAGGTTCCCCCATTGGTGTTGGCGTTGCTGTCCATTGCGGGGGGCCCCGCATTTCTTGCGCGCCCACCGTGGGCTCCCCGCGCTGCGGTTGCGTTGGCAGTGCAGGCGGCTCGGCTTCATCGTTCGTCGGTTGCGTTGCCCCTCGGGCGTGGCCTTCCGCCACGGGCGGCGGCTTGGGTCGGCTTCGCGGGCCCGTGGGCTGCGGGGCGCCCGCCGGGGCGGTGGTGCGTGCCGGGTCCGGACCGGCGTCCGGGCCAGGGGCTGGGCGACCGGGAGATGACGGTTCTGCTGGCCGTGCCGTAGGCCCGGTTGGTGGGGCGTGGTGCCGCTGGGTTGCCGGTCCGTCGTGTGTCGTGGCCGGTAGGTCCTCCGTGCCGGACATTGCCTGAGCCCTGGGGACTCGGCCCTCGGTGGGGTCGTGGGTGTGGGGGCGCACGGTGTCGGAGGGCAGGGCGGTGGTGGTGTCAGTCGGGGTAGCGGTGTGTGCCTGCGTGGGGGGGCCGTCGGGTGGCGCGTATGCTGGGCCCGCTGTCGGCCGCTCAGGTGTGCCATGGTGCAGGCGGGGCCCGGGTGGGCCTGTGTTGCTGCCGCCTGGCTGGCTGCCGGCCGTTGACCGTGCGCGGACGCGCCGGGTGGTGTTAGGGGTTGCGGGCTTCCTGTGGGGCTGGGGGTTGGCTCCCTGTGCGGGTGTGCGGTGCCAGGGGGTTGTTCTGGCCGGGTGCCCACCGCCCCCGTATTCATGGGGCTGGGTATGGCTCCGCTCCCGGCAGGTGACGCCCGGTGTCCCTGGATCCCTGTGGCCGTGTGGTGTTGTGGTGGTTGTCCTTGCGCCGCCCGTTTGGACGCACGCTCTTATCGGGGGCTCTGTGGCGTGCCGGCCCTCGATGATGCCGGAGCGTCCGTAATCGACGTGGTGTCGGTGGCGCGCTGTTGGTGTGGTGTGGCGACGGGTGTGGGGGGGGCGGAGGTGGATGGCCTGGGGGACGTGGATGACGTTGCGGCCGATGTTCGGGCGCGTACATTCGTGGCCCTAGTCGCTGTCGTGGCACGGGACCGGTGTGGGGGGGTGGTGATGGTCGGGGTTCTCCGGGAGGTGGAGGATGAGCCGTCGAGCCGGGTACCTCTGGCCATCATCCTGGCCACTGCCGCATTGCTGTACGTGCCCGGTTGCGGCGGCGGGACTTGCGGCTGCTAGGCACGCTTTGCTAGTGGCCGGAGGCTGCGTGGGGGGGGGGTGCCCCTCCACGTGAGGTAGGCCGCCATTAGATTCGGGCCACCTCGCCCTCCTGTCGCCATCCTGTCGCCTCCCTGTCGCCTCCCTGTCGCTGTTTCGGCACTTTCAGCCCCCTGTCGCTCCCCTGTCGCTTGCCTGTCGCTTCCCTGTCGCTGTCCTGCCGCTTCCCTGTCGCTCCCCTGTCGCTTGCCTGTCGCTTTCCTGCCGCCCTCCTGTCGCTAGCCCGTCGCTTCCTGTCGCTTCCTGTCGTTTCCTGTCGCCATGCTACTTTTTGCCTGGCGCCTTCCTGTCGCTCTCCTGTCGCTCTCCTGTCGTTCCCTCCTGTCGCTCTGCTGTCGCTATTTCCTGTTGCCTCCCTGTCGCCCTCCTGTCGCTTGCCTGTCGTCTTCCTGCCGCCTCCCTGCCGCCTCCCTGTCGCCTCCCTGTCGCCTCCCTGTCGCCCAACGTGGTAACCTGTCGCTCTCCTGTCGCTTGCCTGTCGCTTGCCTGTTGTCTTCCTGCCGCCTCCCTGTCGCCTCCCTATCGCCTCCCTGTCGCCTCCCTGTCGCCCAACGTGGTAACCTGTCGCTCTCCTGTCGCTTGCCTGTCGCTTGCCTGTCGCTTGCCTGTCGCCTTCCCGTCGCCTCCCTGTTGCCTCCCCGTCGCCTCCCTGTCGCCCAATGTGTTACCCTATCGATGGAAAGCCATAGATACCTCAAAGAGGCAGTTCGATAGTACTAAAAATGTTCTTTATTCATGCCAAATTGTGAGATCTCGCCTTAGCAAACCTCGCCAAAGGTGTGCAAAGCAATGATGCAAATCGTAGATCGATGGTTCAATCATTTGCATTGTTTGACAATCCTAAATTCCTAGGGCTCTTGTCAGCAGTGCAAGATCACAGTGATGCGCAAGAGTCTCAACCGTTGGCGATGGCGTCGAGCAGGCCCCGTGTGTCCTCTCGTGTGCGGCAAACTTGCAAATCGTTCTCAACGTTTTCCTTGTGCAAATCCTGAAAATGCATAAGTGCGAAGCACGTGTAAGCCCTCGACGCTACTACCCTCTGCGACATACATTCAGTTCCGCGCAAGCAGCGTCGACAGCATCAGCCGTTAAAGTCTTCAGATCGTCAAACTGCATCAACAGACTGTTCATAGTAGTCTGAGATAGTGGTTCATTGTTTGAAAGAGAGGAAGCGGCAAACTGAAAAAGCAGTGCACTTTGGCAAAGTGAATTACCTGGACTTGATCAACCAGTTGTGTGTTCTCAAACTGCTCCGTCAGTTGCTTCAGCGTGTCGCTGCAATTTGAAGATTAGTGGGGTGCTGAGTTGTGCTGTGCTGTGCCGTGCGGTGCTGAATTGTGCTGTGCTGTGCCGTACGGTGCTGAATGGTGCTGCGCTCCGCTGTGCGGGCGTTGTACACACACACACACACACACACACAAGTACCTTTTCTTTCTTGTTTCTTCTTCTTGCGGCCTTGTCTGAGATAACGGAGAGCATGTTCATAACAGAAACTATAAACAGAAAATGTGAAAAGAAGAGGACAAAAACGCAATCAGAAACAATTTTTGGATTAACTCAATGAAATGCTTGCATAAATAAAAGTTCTTGCTGTCGGGACGAGTTCTTGCTGTCGGGACCTGTCGGCGTCATTTCTGATCGGGAAAGTTTGCAGTTGACACTTATCTTTATCATTTAGTTCTCAGTTTCAGGCGAAATCTACCTGCGGAATGAATCGATAAAAGATGAAAATTCACCAAACGCTAAAAGTTTATCCATCCAACAATGAAATGACATCTTCATAAGAATCCAAACAAATGTAAAACATTGGTTCTCATTTTCTTTACATATATCCACCTGTATAAAAATCCATGTACTATTATGTCCCACTTGTTGTCTTCCACAGGCCTGTCGCTCTCCTGTCGCACCCCTGTCGCCTTCCTGTCGCCTTCTTGTCACCTTCCTGTCGCAAAAAAACACCCTGCCGCTCTCCTGCCGCTCTCCTGTCGCTCTCCCTTCACTCTCCTGTCGCTTTCTCCTGTCGCTTCCCTGTCGCTTCCCTGTCGCCGCTAGCCCTGTTGCCCTCCTGTCGTCTGCCTGTCGCTTTCCTGTCGCGTATCCTGTCGCTATGTCTTGTTTCCTGTCGCTTCCCTGTCGTCTCCCTGTCGCCACCCTGTCGCCGCCCTGTCGCCCTCCTGTCGCCCTCCTGTCGCACCTCCCCTGTTGCCTTCCTGTTGCCTGCCTGTCGCTTCCTGTCGCTTCCCTGCCGCTTTCCTGCCGCTGGCCTGTCGTCTTCCTGTCGCCACCCTGTCGTCTTCCTGTCGCCACCCTGTCGCCTTCCTGTCGCTCCCTGCCGCATTTCACCGTCGCCTGCCTCGCGTGGCCCGAATCTATTAGCCTGTCGGTCGCCCCCAGGGTCATGGCTCCGCCGCGGTGGAAGAATTCCCCCCACACGCCGCCATGGGCGCCGTGGGCGATGCCCATCGCCCATTCCGCGTCCCCCACCAGCCAGCCGAAGGCGATCCGGAGGCGGGTGGTGAGGGTGACGAGGATGGTGCGGTAGTTGTTGTGGTTCATTGGGGTGACGGGGCCCCGACTGTCTGGCAGATTGCGAATGGGGGGAAGACTGCCCCGTGGCGCGTCGTCGTAATGTTTGTAGTCGGGGACGTAAATCGTGGGGTCCACCCCCGGGTCTGGTAGCGCCCAGGTTGGTGCGCGCCAGGGGGGGCGGGGGGGGCTGGTGTCGCCGGGTCCTCGTCAGTGAGGACGTCCAACCACTTAACGTCGGGGCTGTCCCCCCCCGGGCCATCGTTCCAGACGTTCTGCCGGATCAGAGTGCGCAGTGTCTGCAGTGTGAGGTCTTGTCTTACGTTTCGCGCTGCGGCGGAGCTGTGCAGAGGGGATGCGGTCGCCGGCAAAGTGGGCACGACCACAAGTTCGTGATGCACGGTCTGCAGAACCAGTGCAGCTGCTCAGTGCCGCCGCAGCCGAGGTCATGCCCACAAACCGGGTTGCCGTCTTCGTCGTTCACCTCCCAGCAGACTCCGCACGGGTTTCCCGGCCGAGGATGTGGAGCTTCACCTTCGGGCATCCTGAGGAGAGGTATTGTTTGTAGGACGATTGGGCCTCTACACGGGAGGGAGTGCGCGCGCCCCGGGCGGCACAACAGCAGGTGCCTGGCGGCCGCGGCGGGCCCGTGCGTGGGGCTAGTCGCTGGGCTGTGCATGTTGATAGTGGATGAGGAGGTTATAATACGTGCGGCGGTCGTGGGATGTTTGTTGTGCTTCCTGTGCATATACCTGGACGCGGTGCTGTAACTGTGCGTCCACCCTCTTGATGGCGGTGAGCTGCATGTGACGTACTGTGGCCCTAGGTTCTGGGGCGTGGTTGGCGATGACCTTCTAGAGTTGGAGTGGCACCGCTCCCCTGAGTACCGCCTCCTTGATCTCCGGTTGCCGCATCAAGCGCCGAACCTCATTTGCCGGTGGCGTGGCCGGGTGCCATCCGGCGTGTTGTGCTATGGTGTCCTCCGGTGTCCACGTGGCCAGGTGGTTTCCCCTTGGGCTAATGGGCATTGTTTGAAGTGCTCCCATGTTTCTGGCTGTTGGAGATGGCAGGGGCATATGGTGTATTCCGGGGGTATGTCTATACCTCGCCGGGCATACCAGCAGGCCACCCTGTCTAGGAGGGGCAGTTGTTTGAGCAAGAGTTGGGCACGTCGCGTTTGCAGGTGCACCGGTATTAGGGATGGGTCAAGGGCCGAGAAGTATAATGCGGTGCGCATTGTATGTTGGAGATGGCTCAGAAGGGCGTTGTCGGCTTGACTGCCTCGAATGTGCGCCATGGTGCAGACGGGTTGTGGGTAGTGGTATGCCCGCCCCGTGCCGTTATGGATTCGATCGTCTGGCACCCAGGATGGTGGTTCCCCGGGGCGTGGGACTGGCGGCAGGTCTTGGAGGTGTGTGTGCATGTGGTCTTGTAGCGGCGGGTCCTCGCCGTCCGGCATATGCTCGGCAAGCTGGTTGTGGGCGTGTAAGTCTATGTGTCCGTTGCCCAGGCTATACCGATGACACTCTTGTTAGACGAGATGTAACACGACGTGTTTGGGGAGGTGCCGCAAGGCTGTCCAGAGGTGTAGGGCCTGGGTGCCCAGGCTAGAGTCAGTCGCCTTGTGCAGGGGCTGTCGTGCCAGCCTGCGGACGATTTGGAAGTCCACCGCTGCGTCTACCACTACCCACACATGGTGCGTGTGGTCACGCGGTTCCTGGTGGGTGTCATTGACGGCGTCCACGACGATCGCCATTGTCTTCAGTTCCCCGTGAGAGGAGGCCCCGAAGATGGTAGCCCCTGTGAGGTGGTGTTGGTGCAGTCGGCCTGTCGTGTCTGCTTTCAACTCCAAAGCTGCCCCCCCGGTCGCTGGGGTGAGGCTTGTAGTGCCGCAGGCATCCGCGAAAATGACGGTGTTGTGGTCGTCCGGGTGCGGCAGGCGGCATGGCATCGTTGGTTGGTAAGCATGGATGTGTGCTCCCCGTTCCGTGGTGGCCAACGGCGTGTTGGCGTCCGGTCGGAGTCTCCGGGTAGCATATACGCACACCCCCTGGCGGGTTTACTCGGTTGCCGCCGGGTTCATGCGGACATAGTCGTTGTTCACCTCGTTGCCCTGTGTCAGATAGCCGTACACATACTGGAGCAGGTACGCTGTCTGCGGGTGGAATGTGGTCCACTCCACCGTCTGCCAGTCCTGTACTTGGGAGCATCGGTGTTTGACCGGGTAGGCGGGGGCCTCCGGTGTGGCGCTGCGGTGTTTGGCCAGCACGGGGAAGGTGATGGCCGGGTGTTTGGTGTCCCACGTTCCCCGGTGGAACCTCCATTCCGCCTTGGCGCTGGGGCCCCACGCCACTGTGGCCGTGTCCCTCTCCGCGGCCCGTTCGAAGTGCGTGTGTAGCCACCAGTGTTGTTCTGGGGTAGTGTGGGCTGTTGGCATGGGGTGGTAGCGCGCCAGTAACTGGAGGAGGGGCCAATTGGGTGGCCAGCGCTTGGGGCCCACATCTCTAGCAAGTGGTGGGGGTGCCCGTCAGCTTGTCTTGCAACAGTGGTGGCAGACAGAAGGGGCACGCCGTGGGTGGCGGTAGCATGCACAAGTTGCCCCTTGCTCTGCCCAGTCGCAATGTGGCTTTGAGCCCGTTGGGCGCTAGGAGGAGTACTGCTGGCACCCTGGCACCGGGTACATATTCCACTTGCTCCAGTGGCCGGTGGTCGGCCTGGTTCCCTCGCGGTGGGCTCGGGGGCAGTGGTGGTTTGTGCGTGTTCCAAAACAGGTTGTACGCCTCACGTACTTCCCCATCTGTCGGTTGGAGGTGCCTGGTTTGGGTGGCCGCACTGCGCATGTGGTTCTCCAGGAGTGATTTGTTGGGCCACTCCGGGTGTTGTAGGAATGGGACGTGGTGTGTGCCCACCCGTTGGAGGGCTCGCATCTGGTTTGGGGTGACCCGTACGAGGTCGAGGGTGGTGCCCACCAGGTCCAGAGTGGTGGTGCTTCCCGTTGGCCCTCCCCCCATATCGGTGTGTAGGACCGCCAGAGGGCCGGTTTCCCTGCACCGATGGTTCGTTGGGATGACGTGCTGGTGGTGGGGTAGCAGGAGTTGTAGGTGGCTCCATACACGGGTCCCCACCTTGGTGGGGAGGCCCCGCTGGTGAAGTATGTACTGGGGGCAGGTGTTGCGATGGTACTGGGCCTCTCGCAGCGTCAGCGTGAAGACCTCTCGTACCTCCGGCTCATGATTGTGCATGAGACGATGCAGGTGGGCCGCAGTGTGAGCTCTGTACGCGTTGTTGACGAGGTGATCGGTGTTGTCTCAGTAGTACGGCGGTGACGCCGCGCGTACCGTTGCAGGTAGCAATGTGGGCCGGTGGCCGAGTATGGTCCACGCTCGTCGCACTGTCGTAGCGGACGCTTGCAGCATGTGTTGGGGGTGCGTTAGGTGCAAGGCCTGGAATCCTACAGCGGGGTTGAGCACGGCTTGTAGGAAGTACGCCAGGGCCTGGGTGGAGAGTGCCGTGATGCGTGCTATGACCAGCGTCCGTGTCAGCTGCCGTATCAGGCTTGGTGGTAGGGTGACCCCGCCTGCGGTGGCCGCCTGTTGGACCCCCAGGTAGGTGGCCGTGTTTACTGGGTTCATGCACGGCCCCCCGGGGCGGAGGGGCGGCGGCGGTGCATTGTGCACCATGGTGGCAGATTTGACGTTGTGTACCAGCAGCTGGTTGCCCTCCAGATAGGTGGTTACGACGTGGAGTACTTTGGTGGCCCTGGTGGGGTCCGGGGTGGTCGACAGGGGTTGACGTGCGGTGGCGGTCACCACCGCCATGTCGTCCGCAAATGCCAGGAGCGTGGTCCGTAGGGGGTATGGTGCCACGTCCGGGTATGTGCGTCGGATGTAAAACGCCAGGGGGAGGGTGACGAGTAGGAAGAGGAATGGACTTTCGCACCCCCTTGCGGGACCCCACTGGCGGGTTGGACCCATTGGGTGGTGCCCACGTCGGTTTTTATTGCGTACATGCGGGTGGCGAGGTACGCTTGCAGGAAGCCCTGGAAGGAGAGTCCCATGTGCTCCCAGACAGCCCGTAGGAGGCGGTGCGGGGTGTAGGGGAAGGCCCCTTTTGACATCCAGGGACGTGATGATGAGGCTGATCGGGTCCATGTCCACCACGGCGTCTTGCATAAATATGGCCTCCAATGGCAACCTACCCGGTATGGCCCCCCAAATTGTGGGCGGTATAGCCCGGTACACTGCCGGGGCCACATGTTTGAGGATGAGCATCAATATGAGTTTGGCTTCCGTGGTGGCGCATACGATGGGTCTCCAGTTGTCGGGGTTCGCCCAGTTGCCTTTCTTGTACAGCGGGTGTACTAGGTTTGCCCAGTGGGGTGGTACGTCCGTTTTCCCGATGGCGATATCCCACGGGCGCGCGGCCAAGTGCCTCTTCAGGTTCAGCGGGAGCCTACGGTAGAGCTCCGCCGGGAGTCCGTCCACCCCCGGGGTTTTTCCCGGTTGTAGTTTGTACAACACCTCATCGAGTTCCCGAATAGTGAACGGGGTTCGGTGCATGTCTCATCGCTGTGTTTGGTTGTAGAGTTTCGGCGGGTGCGATATCAGTTCCTCCGTGTACGCTGACAGCTCGCCATCCTCAGTGTTGTGTTGGCGCAGGAAGCTGTTGAGGACTTCTTCCAGGACCACCTTCGGATCGTTGGTCACTATGCCGTCCTGTAGGCGTACCGCCTTGATGCCTTGGTGGCCCGTCTCCCCCAGGACCTTGCCACGTGTTTGAAGGATTTGTAGGGTTCGGGGTTTTGAAAGTACCGTTGTTGTTCTTGTGCCAGTGCCTTTGCCCGGCAGATGTGCCATTCCCTGAGTTGCCGGCGTGTGGTGTCCAGCCGTGCGGCGATTTCCTGGGCGTCATGTTGGGCTTGTAGGTCATGTGAGTGCACTGCCGTGTGTAGTACCCGCTTGTCGTGCCATATGGCTGTGACCAGGGATCGTAGGTCTTGATGCGGGGTGGCATCGTCCTGTGTTCTGTGTTGTCCGTGGAGGCCGCACGCCTTGGCCGCTTGTCGCATGGCAAGGTTGAGGTCCGTCTTGTCTTGTTGGCCTAGGATGCGTTGTACGGTGCGGTAGTACGGTATCCATTTGTGGGTGTCGTGCTCTTCTGGTGGCCTGATGGGTGGTTGCTCCTCGTGGTCAATGCCATCCCTGGAGGCCGGGGGTACTTGAAGTACCTTGATTTGTATCTCCAGGGGTCGATTTCCGGTGATCTTGGATGGTAGGTCGTGGTATTGCGTCCGTGCCACCTCAACGTGTGCCGAGTCCGCGTAGCAGAGGTCGATGCGGGAATCTGCCGAGCAAGGTTGCGGTGGTCTGTGCGAGGGCTGGCCTCGTAGAGAAGCTGTGAGGTCCTGCAGGCCCAGATGTTGCATGGCCACTTGCACCGCTGCGTCCTCGGGCGTCTGTCGCCCTCCGCGATCGTCCGCTGATGGGGCTGCATTGAAGTACCCTATGATGACAGTCGGCCCCATCATGGCAAGTTGTCGGTAGGCCTCCATGAGGTGTTCGAGGAATGTCTCCGTGGCGTCTCCAAAGGGGACGTGTACGTTGATGACATTCAGCTGCCACGTTGGGCCTACCAGTTCGTACGCCGCTAGGCGGCCTTCTACCCCCAGGTGGTGGTGGACTTGCACTTGGACTTCACCTTTGTGGGATATGGGCACTCCCTTGACGCACGTGGTGCGGTATTGGTGCCCCGTCCTGGTGAGGACGAAGGTTAGGTTGGGGCAGACTGCCTGGGTTTTGAGGGCCTGTTCCTGCCACACCATGGCGTCCGGGTCGCATTTCGCCATGACAGGTACGTCTTGTAGGTCTGGAGCTTTGGCCATGTCGTACAGTGCGCCTGGTTTGTTAAGGGACATGAGATTGACGAGCGCAATTGTGACCTCGTGGGTGCGTGCCTTGGTGGCCCCTGGGGGGTCCCTGGCGCGGCGTGGTAGTAGTCATTGTCCCAGGCGCACTTTGTGGTTCATCGCTGTGGCCACCCTTTGTTCCTCCGGTATATCCGGCTCCTCCAGCCATGTCTGCGGTACGTCACCTGTCCAGATGGTGCCCGGCGGTACCTGGTTGGCGGGTGTGCGGAGCTGCACCGGGCACTCCGGGAACTGTCTGTCGTCCCCGAGTTCGGGGTTCGAGGTCTCCACTTTTTCGCCCCACTCGGGGAGTGCTTGCCACTTGATTTTCAACTGCAGGTTGCCATGTTGGCCCAGTGAAGCCAGTCTGCCCTGTATCTTGCCCCGGAACCATACAAATTGCTTCGGTTGTCCTCTAAGCGTGGCTCCGAATACTCCCTGTACTTCTGCGCCGTCTGGCCATTCGGGGTGCATGGCGGCACATTCCGCCGGCGTGAAAAATGGGCACGCTGGGGCCTTTGGCTTCGGTTGTTGATCGGGTGGTGGTGGCGCTGGGGCCGCTTTTGGCTCCGATTTGGGCCGTTTGGCCCGGCGGGCCGAGGCGTCCGCTCCCCCTGGACGGGGCCTCGGTTTGGGCCGGGGTTGTTCTGGTGCCGGTTTGGGGGCCGGCTTCGGTGCGTCGCGGCGGAACATGCTGTATGCCGGTCCCTGTCCCTCCTGTGGCCGGTGCATACCCCGAAGCTGGTTTGCGTGTTCTTGTAGGCTGGTGGTGCGAAGTTTGAGAGTTCGCTCCGTGTCCGTGGGCCAGGACATCCAGCGCTGCGCCTTTGCTGTCCCGTGCTTTCGCACATAGGCTGCCAGGTTGCGCGTGAGTGTAAGCCACGTTTCGGGCAGCGTGGTGTCCGTGGCTGAGGCATCCACTGTCCAGTGCATCGCCGTTTTGAGGGCCAATAAGTGCGCCCGGGGGTGGTTGGTGTGGTGACTGGAGTGTTTAAAGCGGTCCCCCAGTGCCAGTGGGGTCGCTGGTTTCGCTTCCGGTGTGAATGTGTGGACCCTGTCCGTTGTGCCCGTGGCGTTCCACTGTGCCACCCACCATGTGTGTTGGTGGCATGTTAGTGTCACCGTGCGGTTATCCGGGGGCCTGTCAATAAAGGCCGCCCAGTCAGTGACCTTTGGACCTTCCGTTTTCTGGTCGTGCTGCTCCGGTGGGCTGGTCAGGGTCACCAGATGGTTCACAAGGTCCGGCGTCAGGGTGTCTTCTGTGTCCTGTACTCTGTCCTTACGTGCCGTGGAGTGGCCCACGGCAATGTCCCATGCGTCCTTGGTGGCCGCAAGGGTGTTGGCCGCCAGGGTGATGACATTGTCCGTTAGGCCTTCCGCGATGAAGTACTTTTCCCCCGCCAGGGTGGCCGGGAGTTGGGCCGTGTGTTTCATGGTGAGGTGCAGTAGCGCCCTGTGGGGGCCTGGGGCGTTTGGGTCCATGGGCCTGGGGTCGCGTGCGCCGCGTCTCGCCAACGGGTGCCGTGGTTTGTCGGTGTTGGGTAGTCGTGGCCCCAGGGCCATGTGGTGTACCTGATCGAGAGGGATGGCTTGGCCCGTGGTGTCTCCCGTCGTGAGGTACACTCCTTTGGGGCATGTTACCCCGTTTAGGTAGACACCTTGGAGTGGGGCAGGTTGTGGGGGCAATTTCTGGAACAGGGCGTGGGGGCAGGGGTGGCCGCAGGGGGGGTCTCCGGGCCGGAGCCATGGCCAGGGGCCATCCATGTAATGGGGTACGGGATATAGTATGTAGGGCCCCGCCACCCTGCGTAGTTTTTGGGGGTTTAGGGTGTTCAACCACCCCCCCACCCTGATGGTGACAGAGCCTTGGTCGATCCAGGTGGCTTGGTCGCGGTCAATGTCGTGGTGTAGGGCCCTTCTGATGGTGCCCCATGTTCGGCGGTGGGCGGTGTCATCTGGATTGGGGCACCCCATGTCTATGAGAGGCATTCTGGCGTTTGCAAGGGGGCAGTTTATGATGTTGAGGGGGGGTGGGTTGCCGCCGGTGCCGGCGGCGGTGTTCCCCGCGGGTTTGATGCTCTGGCGGGCTACTCGCCTCCCGTGGAGGGGTTGGTGCCAGGCCGGGTCTGGGTGCCAGATGGGGGCTGGTAGGTCCCCGTATCGTGCCCAGGTGTACACCGTGTATGCCGTGCCCTCGGTGTCGGCCTGCAGTCTGTACGTGGACTTCCGTGCTTCGCCGTAGGTGACGAGCATATTTGAGGTGGGGAGGGTGTAGTTGAGGTGCGTGTGCGCCAGGGCGTGCGTAATTTGTAATTCCGTGCCCTTCCGTTTGTCCCCATGGTCTTCCAGTATGAAGTGTACCATCCATGGGATGTGGGGCTGGAGGTTACCGTCTTTGTGGTGCAACGGCGGGTGTATTTGGCGTCTAGCCTGCTGCGCTTTGTTGGCGTTGTGGTGGGCGCGTTGCTCGACGAGGACGTTCGGTGTCCAGTCCTGCGGGGCACCCTCCCTCTGCGCCATGGCTTGGGCCGCCTTGGCGAGTGCCGTGACGGTGGGGGGCAGTGGGGGTTCAGCGACCTGGGGCACCATGGCGGTGTCTGTTGGGAAGTTCCAGTATATTGTGAACATCCCCGGCTGGTGGGCGTTGTGGGTGTCTGGGAGGGTCAGAGAGAGCGCCTCTTTGATCTGGGGTACCGCCTCCGGATGTATGGTAGTGGGGTAGTGCCGGAGGGTGTGCTTGGTGGGGTCCCGGTGTGTTCCGGCGGTACGTCCCGCGGGCTCCATTGTCTGCGGCGTGAGGGTGTCGTCGAGGGTGACCTCGTCGAGGCGGTTGGCTTCAGCGGCCCACCTTGTCTGCCATTCCGTCAGTGTGGGGTCGTTCTCGGCACAGTTTAGGGTATAGTGGATAGCCATCCACTCCGGGTCGGGGTCGACGGTAATGTCGGTACCCGTTGTTGCGTTTATCCAGATAGCTTGTGTGGGCCTCGCCAGGGGCGTTTGGTCGTCGTCGCCCAGGGCTGTGCCTTCCATGGCTGCCGTGCCCTGGGTGGTTAGAAAGAGGTGCATGGCCTGCGTTAGTTGTACTTGGTGTGGCGTAAGGAGGCGCATGGATACCATCGTTGTTATCCTTGGGAGGATTTTCTTCCAATCGATGGTGCCCGTCGGTAGTCGCCATGTCGTTGCCGTGCTCCTTGTGTGGTTCCCCCCTCGGGGTAGTTGGTAGTTGTCTGGGATGTGACGCAAGGTGAGAGGCGTGTCGAGTTGTTGGACAGTTGTGGTGGCGTTGGGGGGTTTGGCCCTTTTGTGGGCTGCTGGGCTGTGCCCTTGTTAGGGGGGCCCATGTTCGTGTTGCGTGGGTGTTTGGGGTTTCGTAGGACTGGGGGGTATGTGTGGCTCCGGGATCAGTTGTGGCATTGTAGGCCGAAGGCTGGTGATTCTGTGTGCTCCGGTGGCTGCATCTTGGTGCAGGTAGAACTCCAGAGGTGGTGGCCCAATAGGGTGCCACTCGCGTGGGTCATCGTGCGGGGTGTGGAGGTGGATGCTTTGCTGAGTGGACCAGCTGTGGTAAGCCAGGATGGCGCTCGTGATGGCGGGGTTGCTGTTGTCTCCAAACGGGTGGTTGGGTCTGGAGCAGTCTTCGAATGTGGTGCGAACGGTCGTAGCCAGTGCTCCGATGTCTCGGTCTGGCACTACGTCGTCCCATGTTGTGCGGGACGTGGCATCCGGTGGGCCCGTGTGTCCCTCCAGGACCTCTGTTTCGTACTTGGTCCAGTGTTGTAGCATGCGTTCCACGTACGCAGCTTCCGTGTACGGCTGGATACTGTGCTCCGCTAGGGTGCGGGCATGGGCCAGCTGTCGGTACAGGGTCCAGTGTCGGGGGGCTGGTCTCGGTGGGGGGGTCGCGGCGGGCTCGGGCGTAGGCTCCTTCTTCTCGGTTGCCCTGTGTCCGTGCCGGGTGGCGTGCACCAGGGTGTACTCGTCATCTTCTCGCCCGGGCCTTGTTCCGCAATTTGCGGGCCATCCTCATGAAACGGCTTCTCTTCTTGGGGTTGCCGTCATCACCACCTTCATGCTCACGCTTGGCCCCTGGCTCTCGCTGGGCCTGAGTTTGCGAGCGTGTGGTAGGACCAGACTGCCCTCCAGAGGGCTCTGAGTTCCCCCCTGGATTAGGGTTGGGGTTGCCTCCGTTCTTGTCCGGGTTCTTGTTGTCCTTGTCGGGCTGGCGGTTAGCGCCTCCTCCTCGTCCACCTAGGGTCTTGTCTTGTCCTTTTCCACGTCCTTTCGACTTGCCCTTGCCGGCGTTGTTGCCGTTGCTCTTGCCACCGCCCTTGCCAGAGCCTTTGCCAGGATCCTCGCCCTTCAGCTTCGCCGAAAGGCGCTGCTTGTGGTAGCACTCATCCTCGTAGTGCTTCCTCTTCCCACAGAAGGCACAGGTGATAGTACACCTGTAGTGAACCGGCAGGTTAGGCTTGGCGCCTGTTTTGGTCTCCTGCCTCATCCCTTGGACGACGAAGCAGTCTCGCTGCTCGCAGTCGGGGGCGTGTTGCAGGTGGCCATGCTCATCTCTGGCGTCACACCAGATGAGCTCCTTGACATTGTCCATGATACGGGCGTGTTTGGGGGTAGTCACCTGTCCAGGTCCGGGTCCTTGGTACCCTTCCCATGGTTTCCAGAGCCTCCTCCTCGAGGACGGTAGGCGTTCAGTTGCTGGTCGCTTTCTTTCTCCAGCGCCAGCTCCAAGAGTAGCACTGATGAATCCTCGTAGTGGAGGGCTCTAGCCTTGCGCTCTGCCGTTGACCGGCACTCGTCCCACAGCTCCCGAGGGAGCTTAGCCACCAACCAGAAAAGCAGGTCGTCGCTGCTGTAGGAACCAGGCGTCAGTCATCCAGCCCAGTGATCCAGGTCAGCCAGTAGCTCGGTGACCCTGGCAGGTTGGGGGTTGTTGGGCAGCACGGCCAGGTTCTGGATCTTGGCCCTGATGGAGAGGTCGGTTTCGTAGGTAGGGTACTGCCTCTCCAAGGCAACCAACACGTCGGCAAAGGTGGCGGACTTAGTCACGATCTGCTTGACCTGCTTCTCCAGGTACTTGGTCTTGCAGCACTGCAGGAGCAGGTCACACTTGACTCGCCCACTGGCAGGGGTTTCGCCGGTCATTTGTAGGAACCGGCCAAAATTCTCAGCGAACTCGCTGAGATCCTTGTCTGTGAACTCAGGCAGGTTCACCACGATCTTGGAGGTGGCAATTGCCTTAGCCTCCTGAGATGTGCGTCCCTCAGGGCGCTTGGTCTTCCTTTTCTTCTTCTTCTTCTGCCCACTCGGGTTCTCGGGGTCCTCAGGGTCGGCATCCTCCGAGGGCGAAGCAGAAGTCATGGACGGCGGCTCATCGTCAGAGGGGTCTCCGCCTAGGTCACTAGAGCCATAGGGCTCCACGTCAACCATTGCCCTTAGGGCTGTCAGCCCCAGACGGTCCAGCTCGGCTCTCGTGCAATTCTCCACGTGGCTGTAGAGAGGCTGGGCCATTCTCGGTATGAAAGGGCTTCTCGTTATCACAGCAGGGGTCGGCATCGGTCGGCTCCTCAGGCTCCCCAGGGTGTTTGTCAACCCTACCACCAGATGGTTGTCTTGTACTCGGTGGGGTGAAACTCCCAGGACGGTAGGAGACACTTGGGGAGGAATCAGGGGCTCAAGTTTAGCCCGAATCTCTTGAGTGAGATCACCCACAATTTGAGAGGTGGCTCCTCGGAGTGCCTCATTGATCTCCGACCGCGTCAGGAACCTGTTGGAGGATCTCCCCGATCCTCTACTCCTGCTCCCGCATGACTCAGGGCCTCTCCTCAGCCCACTCAGGGTTGCATAACCAGGAACATGCACATAAGCTCCCGTAGCGGGTAGAGGATGGTGATAGTCTGCCGCATACCAGCGCGGCGCAGATCTGGAGGCCACTGGCTCACTGGCAGTAGTTGCCTCTTGAAGCGCAGTGGTAGATGGGTCCACACCATAGGCAGGGTAGGTAGGCATACCAGTAAAGCCTGTGTCCTCAGCCATAGGCGGTGTGGTTATGGGTGTTGATGTTGCAGCGGCTGGGTCTGGAGTTGGGAGTGTGGTGGTTGTAGGAGAGGGTGATGCGTGGAGGCTAGAGGCGCTTGGTGCGCCCTCGAAGGTCGACTCACTCGTCGGGTCTTGCCCATGGTCTACTCCTTCGTCTTCCATGCTTTCTCCTGCATCCTTCTCTCTCTCTCTTTCTCTTCACAGGGTTGGTGTCCACCTCCTTGACTGACAGGGCCCTGAAGGCCGACTGAAGTCCCTCCTCGGAGTCATCAACCACATCCACTGGCCCATGTAAGGGCACTGAAGGTACAACGCTAGGTCCAGGTCCAGGTTCACCAGGTGCTCGCCTTGCTGGTGCCTCAGGCGCCGTCCTCGCGTCGGTGTCCTCCTTCTTTGTGTCCATATTCTCGCCCTTCTTGCTTATGACAGTACTAGGCGCACTGGATGTACAGCACGGGGTTGCTGCCGGTACGCAAAGACTGTCTGCCTCTTGCTACCAGAAAGTTTTATAGTGTTTTCAGCACTGTATTTTTGATGTGCCTCTCCTGCTGCTTGCTGCTGGTGTAGGGTTCCTCCTGCTTGTTTTTGATGAGGAAAATGTTTTATTTGTTGAAATACAACCACTCCAGGATAACCGAAGCCAGAGATAAGCAAGTAGAAGATAAACAGGATCAAAGCATGAAGGGCTGCGGTCACAAAGAGTTAGACAACTATCAACAATAGACCACAGCAATTTACATTCAATGCAACTCAGGATGAAACATTTTACATGCTTGAGAAAAACTGATTGGAAAACTGCCTCAAGGGCTCATACTCTTCCATAGTGCCATCTAGAGAGGTGCACTCTTTGTTTTTGGGTCCCAAAGGTGCTGAGGTGGCATGGCTTGTGGCGCTGAGGTCACTGACATGTCACATGGGATATTCCTACTTAGCTAGGCTGACTGGGTATTGAACCCAGGACCTGTCAAAAAGAGGTGCCCCAGCCCCCTAGGGTGCATACCACTAGGATAGCTAAGAATTCATGAGAAAACATAGATAAATTCATAGGCTCTGCCCTGAGTATATTAGTGCCTCAGTCACCCAGGAAAAGATGTTTTAGTGCATACAGCTTGGGGAGTAAGGGGTCCACACTACATCCGGATTTAGTGTTTGGTTCTATAGGTCAAAATGTGTTATCACCCATTTTGATTAGGCCAATACTAAGATAAAAATTGAAGTGTGCTTAGAGCATCTCTAATACAACTAAAGTGTACCCTAAAGAATTGGAAAAGCACTTTTTCTTACTTAGGCTGACCAGCCGATCGCCCACGCCTTCCGGGCGGTGGCGGTCTGCGGGCTCAGGGCTTTGAGGAGCCACTTGGGGAGAGGGGGGGGGATGGGCGGGGCTAACAACCTCAAATCCCTCCCCCTCCTTCCCGTCCCCTTTCCCCTCGTCCACCACCACTTCTCCCTCCCCCTCGTCCTTAAACCTGCCCCCCTCCAGGCTGGCCTGTACCCCCCCCCCCCCTGGCTCCTCTCCCTCTCTCTCCTCTCCCTCCTCTCTGTCTCCTTTTTCTTCTTCTCCTTCTTTTCCTTTTTCCGCCTATCCGAGGAGTCGTCGCTTGACTCCTCAGATGGGCGTGCGGGCGGTGGAGGAGGTGGAGTTGGAGCTGGGTTCGGCGGAGGTGCTGGAGCAGCTGCTACTGCCAGTCGCGGCTCCACTTGCGCCATCTGTGGAGAGACACAGGTGGAAAAACGAATTTCTTCTTTTGATTTTTCAACCCCGGAGTTAATTTCTTGAACTTGATATCCTCGACCGAAAAATCGATTAATATATTAAGTATTAATGGATGCGACTATCAATATTAATCTCGAAGAATTAGGCAACTTGCCGCAAATATTCATCGGAACACACAAGCAAGGGTACACAAGCAAAACACACTAGGTCTGCATTGTTGGCTTTCAAAATGTCGGCCAACATCTTTTGCATTGCCGAGGCGTCCATGGCAAGGAGAAAACAAAGATGGCGGAGGGGAAGCAAGGGTGGAGGGCGCAGGGCTACGGGTGACCATGAGTTTGGCCATGGTGCATGGGGCGGTATGGAGGGACCCGTAGTTGCGCAACGGAAGGTCAAATTTTGAAAACCACCATTCCCACACTTGCCAAACTACCCCCCTCCCCCGTTCTAGCTGCATTGCCCCCGGCATCCCCACCCCCCGGCCCGAGTGGTCATTGTATGCGCGCTTAAGGATGGCGTTGAGGCTTTCAACAACATCCGTGCACACGGCACCCAACCCAACCCCCAAGCGGCGTGCATTCGCCACGGCCTCGGTGACATCCTCCCCCAAATACAGGAGGTAGTTTGATTGGCACGCCTCCTTGCAACAATGTGCACGGTAGGCGCGCGCCACCTTAGCCTCACGTAGGTCCCCGCAGGGCGGCTTGTCCGTGTACAACTCCGGGACGAGGTCGCGCATGGCCACGACGGCTTGCCATTCACCATCCTCCGGGACGTAGTGCAACAATGGACCAAGTTCCTCCCACGCGAAGAACAACGCATCGGCCTCCTCCCCGTCGGGTGCCGCTGACGCACCCAACTTCACACCTGTGCAGGCCCGGTAGAGGACCCGTTGCAGGGCGTTGACGTTCTCCTTGGGGACGTCCACGAGGCGTGTCTCGATGAACGCCACTTGGAGCCGGCCTATGGCTATGCAACAATGGAGGATGCATAGGAAGACCACGCACCGGTCAACCACAATGTGTGGATCCCCTATGCATCCCCTATTCAAGGTGCGCCGGGTCGCCACATTGACCCATGCCGCCGCAACCTTGTCCCACATCCCCTCATTGTAAATTGAGCCCACCAAGGGCGAGGTGGAGACACCGATGAGCCGCCGCACGAATGGTTGGTCTCCCCCGATGACCAACCCACTTGTCAGCCAGCGCGACACCCAGTAATACTTCTTGCACTCTTGTATGGACTGCAATACCTACAAAAAACTCATGGATTAATATTTGCATTAATTTCCTGAGATTAATATTTTGTTAATTTTTCAGTCAGCGTTAATATTAAACGAAATCTAGAAATTAATCGCGACAAATTAACGCAAAAAACGCAAAAATTAACAAACAACGAATGGGCCACAAACGTTCAAGTTGTCGGCCCATATGGTTGTTAGTGCCGCCATGTCCTTGTCCCCGCGCACGGCCATCCCTATCACCCACAAGTATGCGGGTGTGCGGCCCCGTGCGCCGTGGTTGAGCCCAATGGAGAGTTGGGTCCAACTACCACCGGCACACGGGTACGCATCCCCATGCAGTATGAAGGTGAGGGGCCTTGTCCAATCGATAGTGTGCACTAGCGATGGACGTGATTGGACGTACCGGGCCCATGAGGGTAGCGGCCAAGAGCGCCCACTTGCCGGGGGATCGGGGATGGACACGGGTGGCTGTAGGTCAAGGGGGGTGACCAACTCCTTCCACGTGTCCGTGAACATATCCCGAGTGGGGATGGGGCGGGGGAACACGAGGCCCGTTGCGTCTGTGTAGGCCGACCCCCGGCGGCTCATATACTCCGACATGTGCCGGAAGCCAAGCTTGGGGACGTTCAAGTCTATGAGGAGGCCGATGAGGTCCGGGGCCGGGAAGAGGTAGGAGGCATATTGCTTCACCGCCTCCTTTTGCTTATCGCGAATAAGGGAGGGGTAGCCAACCTCCGTGGCCTCGGACCATTGGGCCCGGGCCAAGGGAGATGAAGCCATCTATTCACCAAAGACTTAGGAGACCAAAGGGTCCCGCAAACTCTTGGCCCCACTCAAACGCACGAGTGTCATGTTAAGCTCGGTAAGGGTGTCCCGAGAGAAACGCATAACAAGAGCTATACAAAGGAACATGGTGGTGTAGAGTGGGGGGGAATGCGGGCGACGGGAGGGGGGCGTGTCCAAGACACCCACCAACACCACATTTGAACCTCTCTACTATACCGTTGTGCAACAATATACCAGGTAACACCCCTTATGGGTTCTCATATGTGCATGGAAAAATGGGTACAAATGACCCAACCAAAACAATTGAACGTTAACCTCTTGATATTTGCGAGATGAATATATTAACGGGTTCATATATTAAAAATTCAAATTAACCATATTGACTTTAATCTAGGTCACCGGGGTGTGCACATGGAGGAGTGTGTATAGAAGCATTCGGCGGAGGTAAATGTATGGAGGTGCCGTAGGTGTATATGTGTGTTCAATGCAGGAGAGCAATCATGCTAGTTTTCTGCTTGTTCTAAATTTGACCAAAATTATCATTGATATTAAGGACACCAAGGTGATGCACAAACAAATGTCACGGATGGGCACTAGGGTACCCAGCGGCCCATGGGGTCCGTATCACAGGATGCCAAGCGCCTCTTGCTGCACCACCATGAAGTTTTTCCATTGTAGTGTGCAAAGACTCGCCTCGCTCCGTTCGGGGCATGCACGCTCACACTTACACATCCAGACATAACAAAAATTTGAAACCTTTTTTGACATCTAAAACCGCCCATTATTGCTCTTTTCGAAAATGAGTCCCGGATGTTCGTTTTTTCATAAAGTCAAAATTCTTTTGTTGGCTTGAAGTTACATATCTCAACAGATAATTTAGGCGTCCAATCGTTCATGCCACACGTGGTTCAACAAAAAAGAACCACCTAAATATTTATGATTTGTTTGCTAGCACCTAATGTTTAACAAAAATAAAAGGGGATGTTGGATGCGAGCTAGAAAATGAAACTGGCGGATGTTAACCAGTTACTAGTTGTCCGCAACACCGGAAAAGTAAACCTCAACCTTAACAAACAAGGAGACAAATGCAAAAAACTTCAAGTCTTGGTGCAAACAAGTTTCTAAAGGGGGTTGTAGTACTGAATGTTTGCACTGTTGTCGGTTTTGCAACCCAAAGTAGAGAACAAAAAGCAATCATATGGACATAAGGCAAAGGTGTATATCGTTGAGAACAAGATGCGAAAAAGTGCAGAAAAAGTGGAACACATTGGATGAAGTGTTGCATATTTCAGAACCTGATAATCAAGATGAGCGTCATGCCTAAAACATCCCACAATTAGGCTAACCAATAGCGGCGTTGGCAGAGCTTTGCCCATGAGCTTGAGGGTACAAAACTGTGATTGCCCCATTTTCGGCCCGTGGAAAGCGGGTGTAAAAACCCTTTTCTTTCATTGTTTTCTCGCTCTTTTGCTGATGCCCCTATGAAAATATGTGGCATTTGAAAGTGGTTTTCCTTGTCACATCCTTCTTTCTAACGCCGTTTCCGGTGTTATTTGTTTGGCTGGATTTTTCCGCTTACCATTTCCAGTTGAAACGAAAAATATGCTTCCTCGCTTTGCTGCCAGTGATGAAATGGAGATACTGTTTGGAAATAAAGACACCACTTTTCGACTTTGTTTGTCAGACTCCACCAACTTTCCCAGCCCCCACCTGGCCCACCCGCCCGCCCCACCGTGGGATGACTGCATCCTCCTTGAACTCTTCAGACTTTGCAAAGCGACTGTGTGACACGACCCACACCGTCCCCAGGGGCAAGTAGCGGGCCGGTCACAGAGCCGGGACATGGGCGGGCAATGGTGTGGTTGTGTGAGCGCCTGATTTTGGAATAACAGGGGCTGTGGGGGCGAAACGGGGTTCAGCACTATCCTATGGCGCATCCGACGAGTGTCCCCACAGCCAAGCACTTGGCCCTGCCAACACCCCCTGCCAATGCCCTTTCCCAGCCCCCGTCCTGGCCCTGGCCCCTGCCAACACCCCTTTTTCTGCCTGTGGGCCCTGCTGCAGCGGTGCATTCGATCTCTTTTCTGGTGTTGTGAGTCAAAATGGCCAGTTCATTTGCATGGCATTGTGTCCACGGGATCAGTCGCTTTTGCGCGCCCTTTCCCAAAGGGAAGCACTGGAGTTCAAGGGTGTTGGACAGAGATTTGCCTGCAGCCTGCATTTGCCCTGTGGGAACCCCTTTTAGGGATCTGCACCCCGGGGGCAGTTGAATGGGCACATTGGGACGTGTGGTCCGCCAGTGCTGGAATTGTGTTGTGCTGATCTGCAACCAAATTCTATTGCCTTGGGCAGTGCACCTCGAAGAGAGGTTGACAGTCAGCCAATCAGTCCCTTAGCCAGGCCAGCAGTCAGTCAGACAGAAGCACACAGTTTGGGTTTTTTGTCAGTGGCAGATGCGTCCCCAAGCAGTGGGGAGATCAGGTGCTTGAGGCCAAGCAGTGGCCGAATGGTAATGCAGCTCACTGAAGCTTTTCCTGCTGGCGTTTCGAACCCCGGTCGGGTGAATACGGCGCCGCTGCAGCCGCCAACAGTCAGCCAACCAGGGTTCGAACCGCCGACCAAAAAGTTTGCGCCGGCTGCGTTACCATTTGACCGGCAGTTGTTTCACAGCGATGGGCTTCCTCACTGCTTGAGCCTGATCAAAAACTTTTGACCCCACACACCCCACCCCCCCCCAGCCCCCCCCTCAAAAAAGTGATATCCAGTTTTAGGTGATAGAGGCCTCAAAATCAAAAAATCCATTGGGGGATGGTCTTATTGGGCAAAATAATGATTTTACAAGGGGTTGGACATCCAATATCATGCCTTGGGGTATGCTACGCGAATGACCCCCCAAAAGGGGGGTATACGACGCCCGCGCCTGCGCTTGATCTAACAACCTCTCTTCGAGGTGATTTTCGTCTCTCGGTCTGTGCATGGTCCCAGAGCAGTACTATGGCAGTGCAAGGCAGTGGTCCAGTGGTATACACCCTGGTCTACTACTTGGCCAGCGTAGCCACCGTTGTTGTCATACAGACCATACTTACCGTACTTTTCAACCCTCTGTGCAGTTGTAACCCCTGTGGCAGACCCTGTGGCAGAATCCCAGAAGCCCCAACAAGGCGGCAGAACGAAGGCGGCAAAATCACAGAACCCCCACAAATCGGCAGAACAAATCGGCGAGATTCAGAAACCCAACAAATCGGCAGAACAAATCCGCAAAATTGGCCGAATTCGGCCGCCGATTTTTGGGGGGGAGGGTCGGATTACCACCCCTGTATCACAAGGCCCAGAATTCCACAACAAGCGTACAGGCAAAAGTGACAAGATAATAATTCTGCTTTCTGCTTCGGGTCAGTCTCTGTAGGTCAGATGTGTCAGATTCAGAGCATTTCACAGAATTTGTCTGTACCACCATCACGAGATGGGAGACCAGGCTGGAACAAATATCAAGCAAGCAGATGGCATGATGGGTTGTTGAACAGGACCTCTCAGGCTCAGCCAATGTTCTGTCACTTTCTGGTCAAGTACACCGACTGCGGCTTTTGTCACACTACATTGAGCTACAACTTGGTTGCATCATTCGCCCTTGCTTGGCCTTGACAAGATTGTTTGGACAGTGCCAGACAGGAGCAGGGCAAGCGCAGTAGAAAGCGCCTTGTACATGACGTTGTCTGCCCAACCTTCAAACAGCTCCGCAAAGCTCAGTCGTCGTACAACCTCTATGGCCGAGATGGTTGGGTACTTCTGCATGTACCTGCGAATCGTATCAAACGGATAGGATGCCAGTCCGGCAGCCAATGTCACCAGCTGGCTGGCCCCAAATTCGGCAAAGCGTGACTTGGGCCGAGGGTTGGAGTGCTTGACGACATCATACAGAGAAAACCAGGCAAAGCGGTACGCGACAATGCCAATGAGACTGATGCTGATCCCACTGTAAACGGACAAGATGCCGAATCTTCGAGCGCGCCTCCTCATTGCGTGGACAGACTTACTCAGCTCGCAAAAGGCAGGAGCCAGAACTGCAGTGACGAGACCGAAACCCCTCAAACCCTCATCTGCAATTGCAGTCGCACCAATCACGGCCGCACTCAACACTGATACCGCTTTGGGCCAAACTACAGGTCGATCCTGTTCTTCATCGCAGTTCAGCCTGGCTGCTGCAGAGGCAAGGTCAAGTGGGTACGCGATGAGGAGTGCCCCTGAACCGGCCATGAGCCCAGAGAGCATTTTGGTGTAAAAGAACTTGCCAAACTCCTTCCTGCGGTCGTATTGGGGAAAGCACTTCGTGATGTAGTCTTTGAAGGCAAAGTTGAACGCTTGATTGGGAATGTACGGAGCGCAATGCGCCATGTTGCCCCGCCACAAGGATAACGCACCGAGTTCCCTGGCAGATTGACTCAGAAAATTCCAATGGCCAGTGTAAGTGGTCTTTGCAAGACCAAAATCAGGATCAACAGGAAAACCGTCGAAGCGCTTGTCCTGTGGATCAACCATTTGAGACTGCATCACCGCATGTGCACGGTCGAGAGGCGCTGTGATCGTCTTGGCCATGGCCCCTGAGAGGCCACCGGCGGCGAAATCAACAACGAAGGACGGCATGATTGAACTGCGAAGGTGTGGGATAATGAATACGGCTGCTTCACGTGAATGATGGGGTTCAAAGAATCATCAACTGAGTGGACAATATGTACAAAATGTACAAGGGGAGTCAGCACCTTCAGTCAAATCACACACACACACACACACCCTGACCTGTTCCACTGTCCCACTGTGGCAAAACTAAAGTTATTTGCTTAACTTTAGTTTGCCAAAATACACTGTTTACAAACCAGTATGTTCAGGATTCACTACTATCATCAAATCTAACACACAAGGCAAACGAGTTTTGTGGTGACAGCCATCACCCCTGCCATCCCTCGATGCTTCAGCATTGGCCAAACAGGAGCTGGGGTCCTCATGCTGGTGCAAGAAACTGTGACCTTGGGACAAACTTTGCACTGCGGGCGCACTGCGGGCACATGTATCAAAGACCACCCAGAGGAGACGCAGGGAGGAAACATCAAGCAACACATGCGGATGCAGCAACACAACAGAACAATCTGATTCTGAGATGTCTGAAATTACTTGTTTTTGCAACTACAAACCCAATTGCAACTATGCAAAGGCATACAAGAGGGGCACATGTTCAAATGATATGTGCCACACTCTGATATATCTTCATGATGGTGAGCACAAAGTTCACAACAAACACCGTCATCATTTTCCTCAACATGTTCTGGGGCATCCTGTGCCCACACAGACTCAGGCACATGAGGCCAAGGTCGTCACTCAATTTCTTACGACCAATATATGGCACGGCACTATGGATGCGGCCCTTGTAGGCGCCATCATGTGCCATCATGCCATCAAACTCGTGGAAAAGGGCAAAAACTAGGATTTGAGGATTTGCCGACATCCCCCCCCCCCCACCCCGTGTCCAACGAACGATTTTGTCCTCAAAAAACACGGGGGTCCGCCTGTCCAACGAACAGGAGTGTTCGTTGGACACACCGTTCGGTGCGCGCAACAAGATTGCGAAACGGCAGTAACACATCCCTAGGCACAAGACACCCAGCCCATTCAAAGCACAAAGCGATGGAGGCCTCCAATATGCCGAGGGGGGGGTGCCTCCCATCGGGTTTCCTTTGGTGTGGTTCACATAGAACACACGTCGATTGGGGGTTTCATGTTGCTCCCAACCGGGTGGAAGCAAAGGACATGATGGAGGAGAGGTGGTGCAGCCGAGAGAAGGGGGCAGCCCCAGGGGGGGCGACCCCTCGGTTCTGGACGCCAACTACCCTCCCAACTAAATGTTGGCCGGAGGCCCCTTGGGGAGGGGAGGGGGGGTTCAAGGAGGGGCGAATGGGGGGGGGGGGGGGGCTAGGAGGGGCTTTGGGGGGGGCTCCGGGAGGGTCGGTTGGGGGGTCGGTCCAAGTGGGGCGAATTGGGGTGGTGGTGGGGGGGGGGGGGGTCCAGGTGGGGCGATTTCGGGTGTTGGGGGGGGGGGGGGGGCACAGGCTCCCCTTACCTCCCCTTGCCCTCCGTCAACCATACCATCACCATAAACCTAACCCTAACCTTTGCACCCAGCTAGTATGGCCATGCCAGCCATGTTGATTGGGCTGAACAAGATGCCCCAAATTTCGTTCATGGCTGCTTTTGCCACATCATTGCTCTCCATTTTGGACCCCAACACTCACTCTGACCCTAGCCTAGGGTGAGAGCCAGGGGTAGGGGTAGGGTTAGGGTCACCGAGCTGGTGGAACCAGTCTTGGTTTTATAACCCTTTTTAGTGTCTAGGGTGGACCTACCAGGTTTAGCAGCAGCAAGCAAGCAAGCAGCAAGCAGCACGCGCGAAATGGGTAAAAATCAGAGCTCCATCGTGGTGATTCGGATTTGGTTGAAATTTTGGTGGATGATACCTATGGGTGTGACGTACAATCACACAAAGTTTGAGCGAGAAACTCAACGGTGGCGACCGGCAACGGGATTTGCAAGTGGCGGACTTCAGTTTCAGAAACTGCAGTTTAGGGCCAAAAACAGCCATTTTTGGGCTTAAAAAGCCCTTGAACACATTCAAAACGGCCAAATGAAGGGAAACGGTGGGTACACTCCATGTGCGCCTTGACTGCCCCGTGTCAACAAGCTCTTTGCGGCCCTATAACTCCATGATATGTCCCGGAAACGGCCCAAAAAGGAGCCCAAAAGCTTCAAATGCCGACACCCACAAACCAAGAATAGGCCATATCTTGGGCTACATGGCTCAAAATGCGATTCCGAGGGCACCTACTCCACCCGCAACCCCCCACTTTTTGTGGTTTCCACCCCTCAGAATTGCCCAAACGGACGCCTAGACCCCAATACCTAGGCCCACTAGGCTGCGGCAAGCTGCAAGCTCAAGCCCAAACAGGTGGGTGCCCAAATGGGTCAACAGGGTCCAGTAGGGGCAAAAAGCTGACTTTTCTCAAAAATGATCCTCGACCATGTGCGACGCTAAAACCAGTGTTTTTGGACCGTTTTGAGGTGGTGGTGGCCCATTTTGGTCCTCCGAAAATCCCAAAATGCCTTGAAAATGGGGCTGTTTTGGGACCAAAAATGGGTCAAAAATGGGTCAAAAACACATTTTTCCAAACCTCATCCTAGACCATTTGGGGTGCACAAACGGGTGAAATGAGCCCATTTTGAGCCCATTTTGGGGCATTTTGGCCCCTCGGAAGTCCAAAAAGCCTTGAAAGTGGGCCTCGTGGTGGTGGGGTTCACTTGCAAGCTGATTCCACTTTGTCAAGAGCCGTCAATGTGTGGAATCATTCTTGATGTCCCTCACCAGTCATAGCTGATGTTCCCTCCCCCACCAGCTCGGTCCCAATATTCAGTCTTGATTAGGTGTCGGGATAGGAGTAGGCTGAGGGTTGGGGGTGGGCGTTAGAGTCAAGGTTGGGTTTACAGATAGTGTTGGGGTGCAAATTGGACAAAAATTTCCTTAAGGCACCTTTGGTGTTCGTGGAGCATCAGGCGCCTGAGGCGCCCATGGACGCCCGAGGGCCACACCTTTGGCAACTAACTGTTGGCCGAAGGCCCCTAGGAGGGGGGGGGGGGGGGGGGCAGGGGTAGTTGGCGTCCCAGGACCCGCGGAGTCGCCCCCCCCCCGGGGGGGGGGGGGGGCAGCGGTGTCTCCTCCGATGATGCTGATGACATCGGCGATGGTGAGCACAACAGCGGGACGATGTGTGTGGGCCGCTTATTGCTGACGAAAGGTGGGGTGTGTTGCAGTTTGTCAAAGACCCACGTCTGCAAACGTTGCAACACATGGAAGTGCCATGTGGCAACTACCACCCTCCAGTGCGCTTGTACCGGAAGGAAGGAATTCTGAAGGGAATGCGGGAACTGCAAGCGGGTGCACATACGCAGTTCATCGGTGAACGCCGTTTGCCGCCACTTGATTGCCACGGGTTTCCATGTCTCCCATGTGTCGGTCCAAATGTCCCGAAACCGGGACTTGCAGCGGCATGCCAAAAGGCACTCTTGCACCGTGGGGTCAAGGTGCGGCCTACATCGCAGACACGGCTCGGTTTCCCAGGGTGCCCCGTACCCCGGCCAACACACTGTCCCCCAAAGCCATGGACCCCACGTATCTCGGTTGACCGCGCGCAAGGGCAGCCATGACGTCCAATGCGCCTCGGGTACCAGCTTCTGGGGGCGTGACTTGACGATCCACTTACACGCCGGGGACAACATCACATGGTTGTTCAAAAGGATATCCGCGGGTGATGTGGTACCCAGACCACAGCAAGGGTGCATAGTACTGCCTGCTTGGGTTGCGTAGTCGGCCAATTTGTTGCCAATCTTTTCTTGATAATCCTGCAGGCTTTGCGCCTTTTTGGGGTCCCGGTGCCCGCGCGCGCAACGTACTTGGAGCGACTTGGTCAAGATAAGTTGGTACGCTGCGTGTGCAAGTCGTAGTCAGACAATTGTGGGCTGGGTGGCTTGGAGACGCATCGGGCCACTGCCCGGTTGTCAAGCACGATGGAGTCCGCTGGTTGGGCTTGGCACGCCACGATCCATACGCCGTACATTTCAGCTCTATAGATCGTCTATGGGCCCGGTACTCTCGCTTGCATGCGCATAGGTCCGTTGGCCACCCCTGTGCCGGCTCGCGCTTCCAACAAGCCGCCGTCACTGTACCAAATTGACCTAGTGGGTTGCCCTTGCTGGTGCCAAGCGCGCCCTGAGTGCACAACGTTGAGTTCCACAGGACTAGTGCTGGCCTTGGGACGTAGGGGTTGGAGGTACTTGTGGGGCACAAGCGACTCAAACCTACTGTCATCGGAGTCCTCATCATCGAAGAGTGACTCGAGGCCACTGTGTGTCCGTTTGGGTGCCTTTTGACCCTTGGGCTGGTTGGCACGTGGGAGGCGTCCCATTTCCATGCCAAAGGATAGCAAGATTTGAGACTGCATCACCGCATGTGCACGGTCGAGAGGCGCTGTGATCGTCTTGGCCATGGCCCCTGAGAGGCCACCGGCGGCGAAATCAACAACGAAGGACGGCATGATTGAACTGCGAAGGTGTGGGATAATGAATACGGCTGCTTCACGTGAATGATGGGGTTCAAAGAATCATCAACTGAGTGGACAATATGTACAAAATGTACAAGGGGAGTCAGCACCTTCAGTCAAATCACACACACACACACACACCCTGACCTGTTCCACTGTCCCACTGTGGCAAAACTAAAGTTATTTGCTTAACTTTAGTTTGCCAAAATACACTGTTTACAAACCAGTATGTTCAGGATTCACTACTATCATCAAATCTAACACACAAGGCAAACGAGTTTTGTGGTGACAGCCATCACCCCTGCCATCCCTCGATGCTTCAGCATTGGCCAAACAGGAGCTGGGGTCCTCATGCTGGTGCAAGAAACTGTGACCTTGGGACAAACTTTGCACTGCGGGCGCACTGCGGGCACATGTATCAAAGACCACCCAGAGGAGACGCAGGGAGGAAACATCAAGCAACACATGCGGATGCAGCTACACAACAGAACAATCTGATTCTGAGATGTCTGAAATTACTTGTTTTTGCAACTACAAACCCAATTGCAACTATGCAAAGGCATACAAGAGGGGCACATGTTCAAATGATATGTGCCACACTCTGATATATCTTCATGATGGTGAGCACAAAGTTCACAACAAACACCGTTTTCCTCAACATGTTCTGGGGCATCCTGTGCCCACACAGACTCAGGCACATGAGGCCAAGGTCGTCACTCAATTTCTTACGACCAATATATGGCACGGCACTATGGATGCGGCCCTTGTAGGCGCCATCATGTGCCATCATGCCATCAAACTCGTGGAAAAGGGCAAAAACTAGGATTTGAGGATTTGCCGACATCCCCCCCCCCCCACCCCGTGTCCAACGAACGATTTTGTCCTCAAAAAACACGGGGGTCCGCCTGTCCAACGAACAGGAGTGTTCGTTGGACACACCGTTCGGTGCGCGCAACAAGATTGCGAAACGGCAGTAACACATCCCTAGGCACAAGACACCCAGCCCATTCAAAGCACAAAGCGATGGAGGCCTCCAATATGCCGAGGGGGGGGTGCCTCCCATCGGGTTTCCTTTGGTGCGGTTCACATAGAACACACGTCGATTGGGGGTTTCATGTTGCTCCCAACCGGGTGGAAGCAAAGGACATGATGGAGGAGAGGTGGTGCAGCCGAGAGAAGGGGGCAGCCCCAGGGGGGGGCGACCCCTCGGTTCTGGACGCCAACTACCCTCCCAATTAAATGTTGGCCGGAGGCCCCTTGGGGAGGGGAGGGGGGGTTCAAGGAGGGGCGAATGGGGGGGGGGGGCTAGGAGGGGCTTTGGGGGGGGCTCCGGGAGGGTCGGTTGGGGGGTCGGTCCAAGTGGGGCGAATTGGGGTGGTGGTGGGGGGGGGGGGTCCAGGTGGGGCGATTTGGGGTGTTGGGGGGGGGGGGGGGGCACAGGCTCCCCTTACCTCCCCTTGCCCTCCCTCAACCATACCATCACCATAAACCTAACCCTAACCTTTGCACCCAGCTAGTATGGCCATGCCAGCCATGTTGATTGGGCTGAACAAGATGCCCCAAATTTCGTTCATGGCTGCTTTTGCCACATCATTGCTCTCCATTTTGGACCCCAACACTCACTCTGACCCTAGCCTAGGGTGAGAGCCAGGGGTAGGGGTAGGGTTAGGGTCACCGAGCTGGTGGAACCAGTCTTGGTTTTATAACCCTTTTTAGTGTCTAGGGTGGACCTACCAGGTTTAGCAGCAGCAAGCAAGCAAGCAGCAAGCAGCACGCGCGAAATGGGTAAAAATCAGAGCTCCATCGTGGTGATTCGGATTTGGTTGAAATTTTGGTGGATGATACCTATGGGTGTGACGTACAATCACACAAAGTTTGAGCGAGAAACTCAACGGTGGCGACCGGCAACGGGATTTGCAAGTGGCGGACTTCAGTTTCAGAAACTGCAGTTTAGGGCCAAAAACAGCCATTTTTGGGCTTAAAAAGCCCTTGAACACATTCAAAACGGCCAAATGAAGGGAAACGGTGGGTACACTCCATGTGCGCCTTGACTGCCCCGTGTCAACGAGCTCTTTGCGGCCCTATAACTCCATGATATGTCCCGGAAACGGCCCAAAAAGGAGCCCAAAAGCTTCAAATGCCGACACCCACAAACCAAGAATAGGCCATATCTTGGGCTACATGGCTCAAAATGCGATTCCGAGGGCACCTACTCCACCCGCAACCCCCCACTTTTTGTGGTTTCCACCCCTCAGAATTGCCCAAACGGACGCCTAGACCCCAATACCTAGGCCCACTAGGCTGCGGCAAGCTGCAAGCTCAAGCCCAAACAGGTGGGTGCCCAAATGGGTCAACAGGGTCCAGTAGGGGCAAAAAGCTGACTTTTCTCAAAAATGATCCTCGACCATGTGCGACGCTGAAACCAGTGTTTTTGGACCGTTTTGAGGTGGTGGTGGCCCATTTTGGTCCTCCGAAAATCCCAAAATGCCTTGAAAATGGGGCTGTTTTGGGACCAAAAATGGGTCAAAAATGGGTCAAAAACACATTTTTCCAAACCTCATCCTAGACCATTTGGGGTGCACAAACGGGTGAAATGAGCCCATTTTGAGCCCATTTTGGGGCATTTTGGCCCCTCGGAAGTCCAAAAAGCCTTGAAAGTGGGCCTCGTGGTGGTGGGGTTCACTTGCAAGCTGATTCCACTTTGTCAAGAGCCGTCAACGTGTGAATCATTCTTGATGTCCCTCACCAGTCATAGCTGATGTTCCCTCCCCCACCAGCTCGGTCCCAATATTCAGTCTTGATTAGGTGTCGGGATAGGAGTAGGCTGAGGGTTGGGGGTGGGCGTTAGAGTCAAGGTTGGGTTTACAGATAGTGTTGGGGTGCAAATTGGACAAAAATTTCCTTAAGGCACCTTTGGTGTTCGTGGAGCATCAGGCGCCTGAGGCGCCCATGGACGCCCGAGGGCAACACCTTTGGCAACTAACTGTTGGCCGAAGGCCCCTAGGAGGGGGGGGGGGAGGGGGCAGGGGTAGTTGGCGTCCCAGGACCCGCGGAGTCGCCCCCCCCCCGGGGGGGGGGGGGGGGGGGGCAGCGGTGTCTCCTCCGATGATGCTGATGACATCGGCGATGGTGAGCACAACAGCGGGACGATGTGTGTGGGCCGCTTATTGCCGACGAAAGGTGGGGTGTGTTGCAGTTTGTCAAAGACCCACGTCTGCAAACGTTGCAACACATGGAAGTGCCATGTGGCAACTACCACCCTCCAGTGCGCTTGTACCGGAAGGAAGGAATTCTGAAGGGAATGCGGGAACTGCAAGCAGGTGCACATACGCAGTTCATCGGTGAACGCCGTTTGCCGCCACTTGATTGCCACGGGTTTCCATGTCTCCCATGTGTCGGTCCAAATGTCCCGAAACCGGGACTTGCAGCGGCATGCCAAAAGGCACTCTTGCACCGTGGGGTCAAGGTGCGGCCTACATCGCAGACACGGCTCGGTTTCCCAGGGTGCCCCGTACCCCGGCCAACACACTGTCCCCCAAAGCCATGGACCCCACGTATCTCGGTTGACCGCGCGCAAGGGCAGCCATGACGTCCAATGCGCCTCGGGTACCAGCTTCTGGGGGCGTGACTTGACGATCCACTTACACGCCGGGGACAACATCACATGGTTGTTCAAAAGGATATCCGCGGGTGATGTGGTACCCAGACCACAGCAAGGGTGCATAGTACTGCCTGCTTGGGTTGCGTAGTCGGCCAATTTGTTGCCAATCTTTTCTTGATAATCCTGCAGGCTTTGCGCCTTTTTGGGGTCCCGGTGCCCGCGCGCGCAACGTACTTGGAGCGACTTGGTCAAGATAAGTTGGTACGCTGCGTGTGCAAGTCGTAGTCAGACAATTGTGGGCTGGGTGGCTTGGAGACGCATCGGGCCACTGCCCGGTTGTCAAGCACGATGGAGTCCGCTGGTTGGGCTTGGCACGCCACGATCCATACGCCGTACATTTCAGCTCTATAGATCGTCTATGGGCCCCGTACTCTCGCTTGCATGCGCATAGGTCCGTTGGCCACCCCTGTGCCGGCTCGCGCTTCCAACAAGCCGCCGTCACTGTACCAAATTGACCTAGTGGGTTGCCCTTGCTGGTGCCAAGCGCGCCCTGAGTGCACAACGTTGGGTTCCACAGGACTAGTGCTGGCCTTGGGACGTAGGGGTTGGAGGTACTTGTGGGGCACAAGCGACTCAAACCTACTGTCATCGGAGTCCTCATCATCGAAGAGTGACTCGAGGCCACTGTGTGTCCGTTTGGGTGCCTTTTGACCCTTGGGCTGGTTGGCACGTGGGAGGCGTCCCATTTCCATGCCAAAGGATAGCAAGATTTGAGACTGCATCACCGCATGTGCACGGTCGAGAGGCGCTGTGATCGTCTTGGCCATGGCCCCTGAGAGGCCACCGGCGGCGAAATCAACAACGAAGGACGGCATGATTGAACTGCGAAGGTGTGGGATAATGAATACGGCTGCTTCACGTGAATGATGGGGTTCAAAGAATCATCAACTGAGTGGACAATATGTACAAAATGTACAAGGGGAGTCAGCACCTTCAGTCAAATCACACACACACACACACACCCTGACCTGTTCCACTGTCCCACTGTGGCAAAACTAAAGTTATTTGCTTAACTTTAGTTTGCCAAAATACACTGTTTACAAACCAGTATGTTCAGGATTCACTACTATCATCAAATCTAACACACAAGGCAAACGAGTTTTGTGGTGACAGCCATCACCCCTGCCATCCCTCGATGCTTCAGCATTGGCCAAACAGGAGCTGGGGTCCTCATGCTGGTGCAAGAAACTGTGACCTTGGGACAAACTTTGCACTGCGGGCGCACTGCGGGCACATGTATCAAAGACCACCCAGAGGAGACGCAGGGAGGAAACATCAAGCAACACATGCGGATGCAGCAACACAACAGAACAATCTGATTCTGAGATGTCTGAAATTACTTGTTTTTGCAACTACAAACCCAATTGCAACTATGCAAAGGCATACAAGAGGGGCACATGTTCAAATGATATGTGCCACACTCTGATATATCTTCATGATGGTGAGCACAAAGTTCACAACAAACACCGTCATCATTTTCCTCAACATGTTCTGGGGCATCCTGTGCCCACACAGACTCAGGCACATGAGGCCAAGGTCGTCACTCAATTTCTTACGACCAATATATGGCACGGCACTATGGATGCGGCCCTTGTAGGCGCCATCATGTGCCATCATGCCATCAAACTCGTGGAAAAGGGCAAAAACTAGGATTTGAGGATTTGCCGACATCCCCCCCCCCCACCCCGTGTCCAACGAACGATTTTGTCCTCAAAAAACACGGGGGTCCGCCTGTCCAACGAACAGGAGTGTTCGTTGGACACACCGTTCGGTGCGCGCAACAAGATTGCGAAACGGCAGTAACACATCCCTAGGCACAAGACACCCAGCCCATTCAAAGCACAAAGCGATGGAGGCCTCCAATATGCCGAGGGGGGGGTGCCTCCCATCGGGTTTCCTTTGGTGTGGTTCACATAGAACACACGTCGATTGGGGGTTTCATGTTGCTCCCAACCGGGTGGAAGCAAAGGACATGATGGAGGAGAGGTGGTGCAGCCGAGAGAAGGGGGCAGCCCCAGGGGGGGGCGACCCCTCGGTTCTGGACGCCAACTACCCTCCCAACTAAATGTTGGCCGGAGGCCCCTTGGGGAGGGTTGGGTTGGGTTCAAGGAGGGGCGAATGGGGGGGGGGGGGGGCTAGGAGGGGCTTTGGGGGGGGCTCCGGGAGGGTCGGTTGGGGGGTCGGTCCAAGTGGGGCGAATTGGGGTGGTGGTGGGGGGGGGGGGGGTCCAGGTGGGGCGATTTGGGGTGTTGGGGGGGGGGGGGGCACAGGCTCCCCTTACCTCCCCTTGCCCTCCCTCAACCATACCATCACCATAAACCTAACCCTAACCTTTGCACCCAGCTAGTATGGCCATGCCAGCCATGTTGATTGGGCTGAACAAGATGCCCCAAATTTCGTTCATGGCTGCTTTTGCCACATCATTGCTCTCCATTTTGGACCCCAACACTCACTCTGACCCTAGCCTAGGGTGAGAGCCAGGGGTAGGGGTAGGGTTAGGGTCACCGAGCTGGTGGAACCAGTCTTGGTTTTATAACCCTTTTTAGTGTCTAGGGTGGACCTACCAGGTTTAGCAGCAGCAAGCAAGCAAGCAGCAAGCAGCACGCGCGAAATGGGTAAAAATCAGAGCTCCATCGTGGTGATTCGGATTTGGTTGAAATTTTGGTGGATGATACCTATGGGTGTGACGTACAATCACACAAAGTTTGAGCGAGAAACTCAACGGTGGCGACCGGCAACGGGATTTGCAAGTGGCGGACTTCAGTTTCAGAAACTGCAGTTTAGGGCCAAAAACAGCCATTTTTGGGCTTAAAAAGCCCTTGAACACATTCAAAACGGCCAAATGAAGGGAAACGGTGGGTACACTCCATGTGCGCCTTGACTGCCCCGTGTCAACGAGCTCTTTGCGGCCCTATAACTCCATGATATGTCCCGGAAACGGCCCAAAAAGGAGCCCAAAAGCTTCAAATGCCGACACCCACAAACCAAGAATAGGCCATATCTTGGGCTACATGGCTCAAAATGCGATTCCGAGGGCACCTACTCCACCCGCAACCCCCCACTTTTTGTGGTTTCCACCCCTCAGAATTGCCCAAACGGACGCCTAGACCCCAATACCTAGGCCCACTAGGCTGCGGCAAGCTGCAAGCTCAAGCCCAAACAGGTGGGTGCCCAAATGGGTCAACAGGGTCCAGTAGGGGCAAAAAGCTGACTTTTCTCAAAAATGATCCTCGACCATGTGCGACGCTAAAGCCAGTGTTTTTGGACCGTTTTGAGGTGGTGGTGGCCCATTTTGGTCCTCCGAAAATCCCAAAATGCCTTGAAAATGGGGCTGTTTTGGGACCAAAAATGGGTCAAAAATGGGTCAAAAACACATTTTTCCAAACCTCATCCTAGACCATTTGGGGTGCACAAACGGGTGAAATGAGCCCATTTTGAGCCCATTTTGGGGCATTTTGGCCCCTCGGAAGTCCAAAAAGCCTTGAAAGTGGGCCTCGTGGTGGTGGGGTTCACTTGCAAGCTGATTCCACTTTGTCAAGAGCCGTCAATGCGTGAATCATTCTTGATGTCCCTCACCAGTCATAGCTGATGTTCCCTCCCCCGCCAGCTCGGTCCCAATATTCAGTCTTGATTAGGTGTCGGGATAGGAGTAGGCTGAGGGTTGGGGGTGGGCGTTAGAGTCAAGGTTGGGTTTACAGATAGTGTTGGGGTGCAAATTGGACAAAAATTTCCTTAAGGCACCTTTGGTGTTCGTGGAGCATCAGGCGCCTGAGGCGCCCATGGACGCCCGAGGACAACACCTTTGGCAACTAACTGTTGGCCGAAGGCCCCTAGGAGGGGGGGGGGGGGGGGGCAGGGGTAGTTGGCGTCCCAGGACCCGCGGAGTCGCCCCCCCCCCCCGGGGGGGGGGGGGGGGGAGCGGTGTCTCCTCCGATGATGCTGATGACATCGGCGATGGTGAGCACAACAGCGGGACGATGTGTGTGGGCCGCTTATTGCTGACGAAAGGTGGGGTGTGTTGCAGTTTGTCAAAGACCCACGTCTGCAAACGTTGCAACACATGGAAGTGCCATGTGGCAACTACCACCCTCCAGTGCGCTTGTACCGGAAGGAAGGAATTCTGAAGGGAATGCGGGAACTGCAAGCGGGTGCACATACGCAGTTCATCGGTGAACGCCGTTTGCCGCCACTTGATTGCCACGGGTTTCCATGTCTCCCATGTGTCGGTCCAAATGTCCCGAAACCGGGACTTGCAGCGGCATGCCAAAAGGCACTCTTGCACCGTGGGGTCAAGGTGCGGCCTACATCGCAGACACGGCTCGGTTTCCCAGGGTGCCCCGTACCCCGGCCAACACACTGTCCCCCAAAGCCATGGACCCCACGTATCTCGGTTGACCGCGCGCAAGGGCAGCCATGACGTCCAATGCGCCTCGGGTACCAGCTTCTGGGGGCGTGACTTGACGATCCACTTACACGCCGGGGACAACATCACATGGTTGTTCAAAAGGATATCCGCGGGTGATGTGGTACCCAGACCACAGCAAGGGTGCATAGTACTGCCTGCTTGGGTTGCGTAGTCGGCCAATTTGTTGCCAATCTTTTCTTGATAATCCTGCAGGCTTTGCGCCTTTTTGGGGTCCCGGTGCCCGCGCGCGCAACGTACTTGGAGCGACTTGGTCAAGATAAGTTGGTACGCTGCGTGTGCAAGTCGTAGTCAGACAATTGTGGGCTGGGTGGCTTGGAGACGCATCGGGCCACTGCCCGGTTGTCAAGCACGATGGAGTCCGCTGGTTGGGCTTGGCACGCCACGATCCATACGCCGTACATTTCAGCTCTATAGATCGTCTATGGGCCCGGTACTCTCGCTTGCATGCGCATAGGTCCGTTGGCCACCCCTGTGCCGGCTCGCGCTTCCAACAAGCCGCCGTCACTGTACCAAATTGACCTAGTGGGTTGCCCTTGCTGGTGCCAAGCGCGCCCTGAGTGCACAACGTTGGGTTCCACAGGACTAGTGCTGGCCTTGGGACGTAGGGGTTGGAGGTACTTGTGGGGCACAAGCGACTCAAACCTACTGTCATCGGAGTCCTCATCATCGAAGAGTGACTCGAGGCCACTGTGTGTCCGTTTGGGTGCCTTTTGACCCTTGGGCTGGTTGGCACGTGGGAGGCGTCCCATTTCCATGCCAAAGGATAGCAAGATTTTGCGGTACTTCTCTACCATGTGTGGGACATGTCCAGAGTTGGCACGCTTTGTCATAGGCCTGTGTGGAACCCGCAAAGCCCGTTCGACTAGCTGGATAAGGGCGCATAACACAACCCAAGACGCGCTGTGAAGGCCCAGTCCTCCCTCCGTGACGTCCATGTAGATGCGGTACTGTAGGTACTTTTCCACGCGGGGAGCGTGTCGGATGAAATCTTCGAAGGCGGCCTCCATCCTATTGCCCCAGCACACATCCCACATAAAGAGACTCTTGTGCACCCACCTGAGTATGAGCACCGAATCGACGATTTGTGCCCATTCGAAGCTTGTCAATGGGAGGATGGTGTATGTGGCTACCTGAGCTTGTAGGGCGGCGAAGAGCACATCCGTGGCCTTACCCCTATACCCAACACGAGCAATGGTGTGGCCCAAATAAGTGAACATGGGATCCTTGAATTCGAGGCAATGCTGTCCCCACCAGATGTGCTTTGCTTGCCGAGCGCCCCCTAAGGTAGCGCCCGAGGACAGTGATATGTGGAAGTGGTACACTTCCGTTTTGTTAGGATTGAACTGGATCCCAATCTGGGAACCCCACGCGGAGACGTAGGTGAGGAGTTGTTCCAATTTGGAGTAATCTTTGACAATGATGGTGATATCATCAATTTAAACGAATGTGTCTGGGTACTTGGTGATCAAACGCTTGATCAACAACTCGTATACAATAGCCAACATGAGCGGGGAGCAGGGGCATCCTTCTTTGACGCCCCGTGTGGGTTTGAAATAAATCTGTTCTCCTTGTATGTCCGTGCATGTGTTAGTGTGTGCATAGATCTTGTGGAAGGCGGCAACACAATTTGGCGGGAACCCTGCATGGTTCAAGATAGTGAAGATGACTTCATGGATTGTGGACAGGAAAGCTTTGGCTACATCCCACAAAACTACGAAGGGCTCACGTCCCTCCATTTCGTGCTCATGGAGGGAGTTGACTAAGTTCGCAGCTTGCTCAGTCACGGTGTGCAAAGGCCTGGACCCATACTGCTCGGGGCTTGCAACCCAATCCACGAGCCGCTGCAGACAGGGCCTGTACAACTTCATGATAACACGATATCTGCTATTGGTCACGGCAATGGGTCTATGACTTTCGGCGCGGTCGGGATCCCCTTTCTTATACATCAACACCACCACTTTGGACCGCAGCCAATGATGCGAGATATCTCCTGTTCTACACACTTCCAGCACACCCTCATACAAGGTGTGTAGTGCATCGTCCGGGAGCATACCCAACAAGCGGTGCACAAACCTGTCGGAGCCCATGGCCTTCTTGGGCTTGCCCATGCATGCTCGTTTGAACTCATCGAAGCTCGGTGGGTCATCTATCATGTGTCCTTGGGGGATGAGCTTTAGGATGAGCGCTTCAATGGCAAGCATGTCATAGGGGGGGGTTGCCACTGAGGTTGGCTAGCAAAGCGTGCGCTAGGTCCGGACCGGGTTGCTTCTGCGTGGGCTTCAAAGGTCCACGCGTCCAGTTTTTGGTCAAGCAAAAGAATGTCCTTGCGGAGGGCAGCGTAGTACATGGTATACAGGCGCTTGTTGGCCACATCGCGTAGCTCATGGGCGATGCGCTTCTTGACCACTTGGAAGTGTCTGTGCCACTGATGTGAGATAGTTTTGAGGCGGGTCCGCTTGGTGCGCTTCCCCTGCCGAATGACGGCCTACGCCACTACCTTGAGGACCGCATCAGCGCGTGATATCACGTCCATTGGGGTGTCTTGCTCGGCGAGTATGCGTTGTGTTTCATGTACGGCAACTCGCTCTTGCCGCACATTCCACTTCCTGGCGGGGTGCGTGGCTTTGATGAACGACTCACAGTCCGTGGAGGTGAGGCCTGTGGTCATTAGGACGAGTCGGTGGTCAGAGGTGGGCATGGCAACCGTGTGGTACGTCATTGGGCTAACATGCCCCCAGCACCGCGAAGAGACTACGATAGCATCCAGGCGGTGGCATCCCCTAGTGTGTCCCGCTTGCACTGAGCCATCAGGGTTCAGATCGTGCAACGGGTCGTACAAGCGGCGGTTTAGCCGGTCACTATGCCAAAACCGCCTTGGGGTGTTGCTCCAAAAGGAGTCGTTGAAGTCGCCCATGAGGATATCGCACTTGTGCGTCTCAAGGAAGGCATCTTGCCTCTTCTCGGTGGCTGCAGTGTGGAGCCCGTAGCAATTGAGGACCCGTAGTCGCAGCTTGTTGAAGAACTGCAAACTCAGTCCCAAGAAGGTCCCATCGGGGTCCGTAAAGAGTGAGGCACTTTGGTTGCCGTCCTTGAGTACGAAGTGGTCCACTGTGTTGCAGACAAGGAAAGCCACCCCATTGATGGTCCTTGACGGGTGTGGGTGATAGTACATCTACCACTTGGGGAAGGTTAATGTTGTTGCCGCCTCTATGTTGGAGAAGGTAGGCTTGACTTCCTGTAAGCCGACAATGTCGAGGCGCATATTGGACGTCTGGGAAAGGGGCTCAGGTGACAGAGCGCATTCATCAGTGACTATAAACTCCGGTGCCGAAGGCGCCAAAAATTTTGAGGGGGGGGAAGTGGTTGGATTTTTTTTTCACCCAATCCCCGGCAACTGAGGCATTTCCGCATCCGCTCATCGCGCTAATTCCAAAAATATCATTTTCACTTTTTCCAAATTTTTGGGGCTGGGGCCGTCTCGGTCCGGGATTTGGGGTCTCCGTCACCTACGCCCTGGAGAGGGGGGGGGTCATAAACAGTAAGACAAATGCTGCCCCACGCACCACCGCTCCCAGGCCCTTTGTGACGGCTGGTTTGGAACCAAAAACCACAGTTGACTCAGAGTCTTCTCAGAGGCCACGTCAGAGCAGGAGGGGTTAGACTCTGCTGTGCCCGGAAGAGGCAGAGATGGAGGCCCCAGCATTTTGCAGAAGGCAGAGTAAAGATGGGGACAAGGCTGTGGTCCGGGAAATCCGTGCACCGCAAGCGACTAGTGGCATTGTCTGTTGATCGGCCCGGCGAAGAACGTTGACAACATGTCCGCCAGACGCGCCCCACAGCCGCACCGTCTTGTCCTCGGAAGCCGAGGCAATGATGTTGCCGTCAGGTGAAAAGCACACAACGTAGACCGACTCGCTGTGGCCCTTGAGCGTCTGCAGCAGTTGCCCGCTGGACATGCTCCACAGCCGCGCCATCTTGTCCTCCGACGCCGAGGCAATGATGTTGCCGTCAGGTGAAAAGCACACAGCCTCGACCGGCTGGCTGTGGCCCTCGAGCGTCTGCAGCAGTTGCCCGCTGGACGCGCTCCACAGCCGCACCGTCTCCTCATGTGACGCCAAGGCAATGATGTTGCCCACATGACGAGACGGTGCGGCCGTGGAGCGCGTCAAGCGGGCAACTGCTGCAGACGCTCGAGGGCTACAGCGGTTCGGTCTACGCTGTGTGCTTTTCACCTGACGGCAACCTCATTGCCTCGGCATCACATGACGAGACGATGCGGCTGTGGAGCGCGTCCAGCAGGCAACTGCTGCAGGCGCTCGTGGGCCATAGCGAGTCGGTCAGCGCTGTGTGCTTTTCACCTGACGGGGGGTCTGAGCTCGAGGAAGCCACGATTGGATCTGGAACTGTCACACTGTCATCGGTATCCTCCTTGTGGGGCTTTACAGGTGTCCCAGGGGTATGGGGCTGGGAGGGGGAATGCACACGCCATCCTTCAGTGAGATGAAAAGGGGGGTGTATAGGGGGCGGTGGTGGGGGGAGCCGGGCATTGATTTGCCAGCGGACAACTTCGGCACCTGGAAACCCCAAAGCTCAGAATGACCAACCAAGGGAACAACCACAGGGGCCCCAATGGGCGAGCCTGCAGGATGCCCAAAATAACAGGGGTGCACAAAACAACACAGGAGAGGATGGGGAGAAGGACAAGGAGAGGGACAGTGAGAGAGACCCGGAGAAGGACACGCAGAGGCACAGGGAGCGGCTGGCTGCACTGCAATGCTTTGCAGAGGGATCAGCTTGTTGTCCCCATCGGAGACCTGTGAGCCTCATCCTCTACTGGTAAGGCTCAACCTTTCGAATGCCTTTGCGACACATCTCCATGTGTTCAAATCTCAAGTTGTTGCCGAAAGGCTGCCTGGCCACAAACCCTTTAGCGGCCCACCACTGAGCTGCTCACCACGTTTCCTTTGTCGCACAGTGTCGCAGTGTTGCACAGTGGGCAACAGGCAAGCTGGCCGAACGCAGTAGTGATGAAGGAGACAAAATTCATGGAACTGCAAAATGCTTGTCTTCAGCGCCTGCGCACAGACATACAAGCCGCATGTGCAGCCTGTGTGTCTGTGCGTTCTCATGATGATCCAGCACAACGTCCAGTGACCTGCAGCAACCTCAGGGCCTGGGATCGAACTCCTCCTTGGGGGGATCCATACATAGATAGGCTGATAGTCAGCCTGTCTTCAGCGCCCGCACACAGACATACAAGCTGCAAATGCAGGACTAATATATGGCACACAATGTATGCTGTCTCAGCCTGCATGTGACGCCGAGGCAATGATGTTGCCGTCAGGTGAAAAGCACACAGCGTAGACCGACTCGCTGTGGCCCTCGAGCGCCTGCAGCAGTTGCCTGTTGGACGCGCTCCACAGCCGCACCATCTTGTCCTCCGATGCCGGGGCAATGAGGTTGCCGTCAGGTGAAAAGCACACAGTGTAGACCGAACCGCTGTGGCCCTCCAGCGTCTGCAGCAGTTGCCCGCTGGACACGCTCCACAGCCGCACCGTCTTGTCCCACAACACCGAGGCAATGATGTTGCCGTCAGGTGAAAAGCACATACCGTAGACGTGATCTCTGTGGCCCTTGAGCGTCTGCAGCAGTTGCCCACTGGACACGCTCCACAGCCGCACCGTCTTGTCCCACGACACCGAGGCAATGATGTTGCCATCAGGTGAAAAGCACACACCGTAGATGTGATCTCTGTGGCCCTCGAGCATCTGCAGCAGTTGCCCGCTGGACACGCTCCACAGCCACACTGTGTTGTCCTCGGAAGCCGAGGGACAGCAGGGCTTCCGCATGACTCTGCTTCAAGGTCTTGAGCAAGTGGGCGGCTACTAAATACTCCTGCACTGACTTGTGGCGGAAGCTGAACCATGATCCTGAATGAAAATCATGAACTCGCAGCGGACACCGCCGGAACCAGGAATACTGCCCCAGATCCCCAACCTGCCTCTGCACGGTGCCAGAACTGTGAAGTTCCCATGCCAAGCGCATGACTTCACCGATTTCCTGGATCATTTCCGCCTCTGAGGCACCGTTGGTTCGCCAGCAGTGGCATAGCCATCGCTCGTAGAGTTGGGACGTACGTTTGAAGCGCCCGAAATCGGTGGAGTTTTCAAGGTACAAATCCACTGCCATTGTCAATCGGAATGGGGAAGTGAACGACTCGCGGATTTTGGAGCTTTCCATTTGCTAAAACAACACCGCCAACTCTTTCTCCACTTGTTTCTTCTCGTTCTTCTTCGTCTTTGCGGCGCCGGAACTAGCCCCTTGAGGAGATGGGGATGCAAATCGGACACCACCGGAAGCAGCCGGGCTCTGGCTGGACAACAAGCGCAGACTCAGATATTCCCGGATGTGCTTCTCCTCAAAGCCCTGGATATAAAGAAGCTTAGCGCCCTGCGTGCACTTGCCGTAGTCTCAGATGTGCTCCTGCCAGCATGTCACAATCAGTTTGGCGTTCCACTCATCAAATCCATTCAGTTCCCACCAGCTTGTGGCGTCCGGATGGCGCGGCACCTCATCGAGACTGTCTAAAATAAGCGCCAACGTATGAGCCCGAAGCTGCTGCAAGCCCTGCTCTGTGAACCCGAATGTCTTCGCCAAATGATGTTCCAGACCCTTTTGCGCGAACGACCGCTCGGCAGAGGGCAGTGACACAAACAGCCACGTCGGTCCAAGTACTGGGTTTGTCTGGACAGCCACAGAGCGCAAGTCATCTTTCCCATGCCGGAGCCGGCAGCAATCAACAGCATGTGCGCCCCATCCTGCTGCACGAATTTCGTAATCTTGGGTTGAATGCAGCCGGACTTCAGGGCCAAAGGATGCCGCTTCACAAACGGGGGCACATGGTTGGTGAGCAAGGAATCATAGATGAACCCCAGTCCAGCCAGGGCAGCAAACTGGAGCTCCAAGGGGAGGGGCTTGCCAGCCACCTTTAGAGTTACAATGTTGATGTTGAGTGCCATCATCTGAAGGATCGATGTTGGCAGTACACTGCAAACCTCTAGCCTCACGTCGAGAGTATGCAGATACTCCATCTCTTCAGGGAATCGTGAGATGTAATAGACCGGCCGGGCCTCGTCTGACAGGATGACGAAGTAGCTGCCGACCGTGGCTTGCAGCCCTGTCTTGCCCCCCATGTCGATGAAGTTGACGGCCTGCTCTCAGTCGGAGCTGGAGCTGGTAACGCCCGCCCAAGCCCCCATCAAACCGGGCGGGTACTCGTACCCCTCCACCTTCCGGCTCATCCCTCGATACAGCACCATCAATGTGGGAGGCAGGGCTCGGAGGGCCTGGTCCAGAAGGGTGGCGAAGGGCAGGAAGAGCTGCCACTTTGCCTCCAGCTCCGCATCGATGGGTTCCGTCTTGCCGTACGCTCGACACAACGCATTGAACTGTCTGTACCACTGAAACGAGGACGGGACTTCGGGTTTATCGTTTTGGTAGTCATGGTACATCTCCCAACTATACACCAAGATGACCAGAGCATGTGAATTCGACACCTTCGGGTAGTGGCCAGGTGTAAAATCTGAAGCGGAAGAGTGTCAGACTTCAAAGGTGCTTGCCCGCCAAGAAGCACCACTACGATGCATAATTGGTGCTGTATGCACACGTTCATGTAAAAGCAATGTCCATGCGCAAAATTCAACAACAACCACTACTGGTCCAAGAGTAACCCACACACTGGTAGGTGTCTCTTCCGGCGCACTGTAGGGTGTGCCGCAGGGAAAGCACCTTGCAGTCCACAGTGGTGAAGGGAGGAGCTGGTCCGGGATAGTTGCGGTGGTTTGCTGCTCCGCAGCTTTGTTTTGCCCGATCCTGGTTCAAATCCTTCTAAGCAGCCCCCCCCCCCCCCCCCCCCCTGAAATGTGGTATCCGGTTTCGGGGGGATAGAGGCCTCAAAATCATTAGATCTATTGGGGGATCGTTTTGTCGGGCAAAATAATGACTTTACAAGGGGTTAGACATCCAATATCATGCCTTGGGGTATACTACGTGAACGACCCCCAAAAAAGGGGGTGTACGGCATCGGCGTTTGCGCTTCATCTAACAACCTCTCTTCGAGGTGATTTAAGTGGGTGATGGACAAGGCTGGGGATGCCCGCAATGCAGCTTTGCATGTGGAGATAAGGAACAGAGTGGCCAGGAAAACCCAAGACACACTTTGAAGTGCAAATGGCGAATCGTTTCTGACCTGCCCACACCTCACATCTTCGTATGCCCACTAGGCACTGTGGACAAGGCTGCGGGAAGGAGGGAGGGTGAAACAACAAAAGGACAGTGGTGGCATAGGGGAGGGCAACATGAGGACTGAACAGGGACACACTGCCCAGCAGGAGGCAGCTGAGGGTGTCTGGGTACCATGGGTACCAGATATACTTCCCCTCCCCCTTGTCCTAACGCGTGGCCAGGCTCAGTAAAAGTGCAGAAACGCTGGGTCACCTTGTTTGGACAAGGGCATGTTTGCACACCAAACATACCACAAAACACACTTAGTATCATACCATCACCCCCCCCCCCCATGTCAATGGCCCGAGCCGAGAGGGGGGGTCCCTTTGCCAAGGGGGCCATATTTCTTCTTGGAGGGTCCAATGACTCAAAATCTCGTCGAAAGTCTGGATAAACTCTTTGTGTAAGCACTTTCTAGCTTGTGCCATCGCTTCAAACATGGTCTAGACATAAGATTTGTACCTCTTGCATCTTTGTGATGGCTGTAGAGCTCACATTGGCAACTTTCTGCATTTTTTCCCACACTAGTAGAGCCCAGCTTGGCCATTTTTTTCTGTAGTTCTCGAAATTTGTGGCCTTTCCGATGTGCCCCAAAATGCTCCTTTCCTTCTTGGCACACAACAACATACAACGGCAAACACAACAAGAAGCGCAACTGCAACTTTTGAAAGAATGATGGTTGAAACTGATGGCCCTAGGCTTGCTTCAAAATGTCTCAACACTTATCTCCTTCATGTGGCAGTGGATAAAGCTGACAAGAGTGATTGCATAATGCTTGTTGAAACTCGTGGCCCTAGGCCTGCTTGAAAAGATTTAAGCATTATGTAGCAACACACGAAGAATCAAGATGTGGCCTAGATGAGGGAATCCCAGAATCCCAGCCCCCCCCCCCCCCCCCCCCATGCAACTGAAATCGGCTGATTGCCTGCCTCACAAACACAACAAGAAGCGCAACTGCAACTTTTGAAAGAACGATTGTTGAAACTGATGGCCCCAGGCTTGCTTCAACATGTCTGAACACTTATCTCCTTCATGTGGCAATGGATAAAGCTGACAAGAGTGATTGCATAATGCTTGAAACACGTGGGTCTGGGCTTGCTTGAAAAGATTTAAGATTATATAGCAACACACGAAGAATCAAGATGTGGCTTGGATGAGGGAATCCCAGAATCCCATGCAACTGAAATTGGCTTTGCCTACCTAACAAACACAATAAGAAGCGCAACTGCAACTTTTGAAAGAATGATTGTTGAAATTGGTGGCCCCATGCCTGCTTCCAAAATGTCTCAACACTTATCTCCTTCATGTGGCAATGGATAAAGCTGACAAGAGTGATTGCATAATGCTTGAAACACGTGGCCCCAGGCCTGCTTGAAAAGATTTAAGCATTATGTAGCAACACACGAAGAATCAAGATGTGGCCTAGATATCCTTGTCCCATATCTTAACATCGGCACTAGTGCCGGGTAGGACAGGGCATATCCACACAATGTTACCCAAGTGGTCCACGGCCACGGTAATCTTCCACACACAACCCGCATACTTGGGGTTGAATAGTATATCGGAAAGAGCACCACCAATAGAACTGATTGGCATGGCATCAGTGAAATGGGTCACAAGATACGGGAAATGAGGGGGCGGTGAGTCGGCACTCGGGATGGCAAAGGAGATGGACTTAACTTTGCACTGCCGATTCACCACCTTCACCGCGTCTCGGAAATACTCCAAGTGGACTCATCCGTCGGGCGCAAACCCCACCAATCTGGCAAGAACTCGCACCCCATTGGAGCGAGTGTAGAACACCCTATCTCCAACATTAAAGTCCATGGTGAATGCAATAGAGGGTCTGAGAAATTAGAGCAAAAGATGATGCCCCATGGCAGACACCCTGAGAATGTATCACCATATACCGGTCTCAGGGTGCCCGTTTGCAAGGGTACATACACGCAAGAAAGGGGAGGGTTGATGCTACAAGGATACACAATGGCAATAGTACCCTGCGGCAATCCTACACCCAAAAAACTGCCTACCGGTGGTGGAGAATGGCCTACTTTTCGCACAGCGCGCGCACAGCGCACGGTACGCCCCCATAGTAACACACAAAGAATCCAGATTGATTGACTGGCTGATGACCAACGACAGCACAATGCAACATTGGCACTTTGATGTCCCTCTTCAAGTAGACCTTCCCATGGCTTCCCACAGCACGCGAACCATTTCGGGGCCTTGCTTTGCAGTGCTGTAGCTGTAGCTGTGGCCGTGAGTCCCGTTTTTCTGTGTGTGTCTCTGCCACTGTCTCATGGGAGATCTGTGCCATGCTGTAACCCTTGGCTGTGGGGTTGGTTTTTGCAGAGAAAAGCAACATACTGCACCACCTTGTCCAAGGGTGAGCAGGGCACATTCGGCAAACAACTTCCACACAACTCACACTAGCATGACATTCCCTGAACGTGAAGCAAGGTGCAGAATGGAGCAAGAGGCAACACGGTCAGAGCAAAACACAAAACCCGACATAGTCCTACCCGTCACACCACCTGCAGAACTCAAAGCGTACCTCTGCACCAACAGAAAAAAGGTTGTGTGCCCATCACATGCCATTGTAGACCAAAGATATATGTAAAAAAAAGGCAATTTGTGTGCAATTTGGTGAAAAGTTCTATCGCCTTTGGCTCTTTGAGGCTGACAGCAGCCAATCAGTCAGTTAATCAGGCAAGCAGTCAGTTAGGCAGTCGGCCGGGCAAGCAGGCAGGCAGACAGGCAGGCAGAAACACACAGTTTGGCTTTTTTCAGTGGCAGACTACAATTACAAACAGTGGGGAACCATATGTCTGCGGGAACGAGCAGTGGTCAAGTAGTCAAGCACTCGTCCGTCAATTCGCCTGACGTCGGTTTGACTCCAGGCCGGCGATCGCTGGTGCCAGTCGCTCGGCCCATCATTCATTTTTAGCCGGTCCTGGTTCAAATCCTTCTAAGCACAAACTTTTGACGCCCCACCCCCCCAGCCCCCCCCAAAAAGTGGTATCTAGTTTCGGGGGGATAGGGGGCACAAAATCAAAAATCCATTGGAGGATCGTTTTGTCGGGCAAAATAATGATTTTACAAGGGGTTAGACATCTCATGCCTTGGGGCATGCTACGCGAATGACCCACCAAAAAAAGGGGGGGGGGTGTACGGCGTCCGCGCCTGCGCTTGATCTAACAACGTCTCTTCAAGGTGATTTGGGGGGGTGGGTGATGATTCTTTCAAGAGGGGGGGTCCATTGGCCACAGGGGCAATGTTTCTTCGTTCGAAGGGGCAGGGGGGGGGTGGTTTGGTAAGCCAACCCTACCCCTCGAAACCAAACAAACACAAAAAATTGGCCCTCTGCAGAATTCATGCACCACTCAGCTGCTTGCATGATGGACAGGCACAGAGTAGAACCCCTTGCCAACCTTGTGCCTCATGTTGAAGAACTGGACATGCTTGCCCTTTGGGCTGCCTTAGGTGCTGGCTTAGGGGCTAAGAGGCACAGGCCTGGGCAAAATTAGACACCAGAACACAACAGAACACGTAATTGCAACAGCACCCACGTTCTGCCACCTGAATTGACTGCTCCTGCAGCCTGCAAGAAGCTGCAAACCACATTCTCTTCATATTGGTACCGCAAAAACCATGGTTCCAAAAGAGACACCAAAAGTGCGGAAACATGGGGGTCAGCATGTTTGGACAAAGGGGTGGGTGGTGTAACACTGGTAGAAATACGGGGAATGCTCACGGGATGTGGGCAGCTCGCCAGTGTGGGCACCAGGGCTTGCAGGAGACTTGTGCAGCCCCTTATGTTACGCACCCTGCCACTAAAAAGGGAGTAAAGGGGTAATATTGGTGCCGCCCGCTTTGGGGGAATGTTTGCTCTGCGTGCTACTTTCCTATTAACTATCTTGACTTCAGCCCCAGATTTACCCTCTCATGGAGAAGCCCCCCAAGTGGACCACATTGCACTGCACACCTTCCCTATAAAGCATGTTGCATAATCAAGCAATAGCTGTGAATTCAACAACTCCATATGTCATTTGTATTGTACTTAACAAACGGCATTGGTCCCACAAGTGTGGGTGTCAATACATTTAACAAAATAGTGCTCCTTACACTCATCACAAACTGTGACGGTGGAGCGCTTCTGACAACACACCACACACACTTCTGCCTCATCCTCTGCCTCATCTTGCGTGGCGGTCGAGTTGCTTTGGTCAGTCCAAATATGAGGCGGGACATGCTCCCATGGTCCATAGGGGGGCTGACGCACCTGCCTGAGAAAGCAAATTGCGCAAAATGCTACGCTAGGGGTAACAATGATGCCCCTAGTATCTCAAAGTATGGGTCTCTAGTATGGCCAGACGCCCAAATAGTTGCACTGCGCTAAATGGGCCTCCTTAGTGCATCCACTAAAAGGTCACCGGTGGGGCGGGGGTAAAAAACGATGCCCAGCACGCGCCCGACGCGCTAACGCTCCCCCTTTTTCGGCGAGTTTACCTCAAATAGCCTGAGTTTTACCCCCTCGCCAAATGGCCCCATTCTCAGTAAATACGAGTGCTTGGTTGGTCTGGACGGCAAAATGTCTGTGCCTTGCGCGTGCCGTGTCAGGTGCTCCCCCAAAGACGAATGGGCTCACTACTTGGCACACAGCAAGTGACGATTTGTTCTGGAGAATATCCAATGAACAGAGCGGCTGGTGTGTGCAGAGCCTTACGCACTTTGAAACACTGTTCATGGCTCGGGGTAACTGGGGGAGGGTATTCCCATGGGCGCACCTCGAGACCGCAGCAGAAGCTTCTCGGGATCCCGAATTGGGAGGATTCGAGCCTGCCAACCCCAGCACACCACCGCAACTATCCCATATGGACCAGCTCCTCCCTTCACCACCGTGGACTGCAAGGCCCACACACGCACCGAAGTACTTTGGGCGCCAGCGACCGTCCGATGCCCGAGCATGGCCTGAGGGTCATGTGTGGAATGCTGCCATTGCACTCAGACAATCTGTACCGGATCAGTGCCGGTTGGCTGTACCTTTCGGACTGCAAAAGGCATCCATCTCACAGGGCCTTCCTTGATAGCGCAGCGGCTGTCAGGAGCCAGACCCCATTGGGGGCCCAATCAGGTACCCCGCACCAGGAGCCCCTCCCAGCCCTGTTTGCGCGTGAGATCCTTCTATTCTGATGTACAGACTGGGTGTGTTTGCACTGCCATGCCCCCACTCCCCCGGACCCCTAACCAGTTACCAACCCGGCGGCAGGGCATCAGAACATGGAAGATAGGTTTGCTACACTCAGAAATGAAATCTGTGAGTTGGAGCAGAGATTGAAACGAGTTCATGGCACGGCAACCGCCACCGGGGGTTTGGCGTGGGGCATTTGAACTGAGGGTCCCTCATGTCGGACTGCCTGCCCCATGGCAGTGAGGTAATGTATTGCAGGAGTTCCGCTCTTGAGGCAGCGACCGCCTCTTGGGCAGGACTCCCCGTCCCCCAGGCTGGTGGGCCCGCGCATTGCAGGACTTCCACTGCCCACTGCCCCCAGGCAGTGTGGTAGTGCATTGCAGGAGTTGCACTGACCACCGCCCCCAGGCGGTGTGGCAGTGCCTCCTTCTCGGGATCCCAAATTGGGGGGATTCGAGCCTGCCAACTCCAGCACACCACGGCGACTATCCCATACGGACCAGGTGCGGGGTACCTGGTTGGGCCCCCAGTGGGGTCTGGGGTGTTTAGGGCAGGGTGGGACTGTAGGGAAAGTGGCCCCAGAGGAGGGTCTCAGGGGCGTTATAAATCCAGATGAAGGGGGCTACGGAAGCGGTTGGGGGCGGTTATTGCGAGTACAGATGCCATCGGGCCACAATGGGTCAGGTTTGCTTCACCGCAATTAGCTCCAACCGCGCCTGCCCCATGGTCTTCATTGCTCTCAGTTCAGGGTTCCAGATCATTGTTGTCTGTGCTTGCTGTCCGAGTGTTCAATGGCTGGGGTTGAGGGCCAAGGTCCCTTCCTCCCTGCGGCTCTGTACCAGGTCAGCTGTCGCCTGTTGGGCTGTAGGAGAGCAAACATGCAGCCAGGCTCACGCCTGTACGCCTGGCCGTTTTTCTATAGGATCAGGGGCGTACATGCAGGTCAGGGGTCACCAGTGGGCGGGCACTTGCTTCTGCTGCCCCCTTTCGGCCATGCCCTCCCCCTGTTTGTTTTGTTGGACCTTGGGCCTAAAGGCCTAGTGGGTTCAGGATAACATACAGAGTTACCAGGCACATACATGTGTGTGTTTGCGTGCCATCGGGGGGGGGGGGGGTGTTGAGGTAAGAGGCAGAACGGGCGAGCCACAAGCTGCAGGCCCCCGAGTGGGCCAGTGGGGACCCCTCCCAATGATCCCCGCGCTGCGCTGGACATTTTGTGGGGTGAAAAGGTGTGCCATAGACTGTTCTCTGGTCTGCTTGGCGGCCCAATAATTGTCTCCAGCGCCTTGGCAAGTGGTAACAACCGCTCGCGATTTGGGTGGGTAGGGGATGGGGTTGGCGGCGGGCATATTGACGGGGGCGGACGCCCTTCAGGCCCCGGACCGGGGCCGTGTCGGTCAGAAGGGCCGGCCAGGGGCAGTGAGCATGACGCTCGGCGCCTCATCCGTGCGCTTGGACCTGCGCCACGCTACCCAGCCCCCCCACCCCTTTGCAGCACCGGCACACATCGCAGCCACAGTCACAGTGGTACACCCCCCAGCAGTGGCATAACGCCGAGAACATATGTTGCAAATGAAGCAGCCTTCGGTACATTCCGGGACGTGTGTTACAAGGCCTATGTCTGCCCTCCCACACTGCGGGCACGCCGAGACGCCAGCATCCGCCGCCCCTGCGGTATCAAAAGGACCGCAGCTCTCATGCGCCATGCCGCGCGTCTCGAGTCAGGGCCGCGATGCAAGCCCCGTTCGCGCTGTGTTGTGCCGCCCTTAGCGCGGTCCAGCCTTCATTGTTGGACCGCCCAATGTCCGCATAGTGGGCCAGCAAAGCCTGAGAGGCGGCCTGCCCCTTCAGGCACGCCCAACTTAGAGCCGTGCGTGCCTGCTTGTCGAATTGGGAAACGTCTGCTTTGTGGTTAATGAGGGAGTCGATGCAGAAGACGTGTCCGTTCTTTGACGCGTACATCAGCGCTGTAAATCCATCGCTATCGGCCTGAGCCACATGTGCTTTGTGGTTAATGAGGGAGTCGATGCAGGAGACGTGCCCGTTCTGTGACGCGTACATCAGCGCTGTAGCTCCATCGCTATTGGCCTGAGCCACATCTGCTTTGTGGTTAATGAGGGAGTCGATGCACGAGACGTGTCCCTCCTGTGACGCGTACATCAGCGCTGTACCTCCATCGCTATCGGACTGAGCCACGTCTGCTTTGTGGTTAATGAGGGAGTCGATGCAGGAGACGTGCCCGTTCTCTGACGCGCACATCAGCGCTGTAAATCCATCGCTATTGGCCTGAGCCACATCTGCTTTGTGGTTAATGAGGGCGTTGATGCAGGAGACGTGCCCGTTCCCTGACGCGTACATCAGCGCTGTAGCTCCATCGCCATTGGCCTGAGCCACATCTGCTTTGTGGTTAATGAGGGAGTCGATGCAGGAGACGTGCCCGTTCAGTGATGCATACATCAGCGTTGTAGCTCCATCGCTATCGGACTGAGCCACGTCTGCTTTGTGGTTAATGAGAGAGTCGATGCAGGAGACGTGCCCGGGCCTGGGCAAAAATGGGCAAATTTTTTTTTGCGACTCTTTTGCAGAGCCCATTTTTGCGTAGGGTGTTGGACCAAAAATTAATTTTTTTTGCGGTTTTTTTTTGCGTTTTGGGGGTTGGGGTTGATTCCTTTTGTTGCTACTGCAAGAAACCGTGCGTACCTTGGACTCTGGGATTGCAGTCCATTCCTACACAGGCATACGAATGTCGATCAGTTGGACTCTGGGATTGCAGTCCATAGCACAGATAAGCACCAACAAGCATGGTTCAGGCCTACCAGTTTTTCAACAAACCAGTTCCAAACTTGTCCATAATAGCTAGCCCTTTATCTGCTCTGGGGCACATCAACAGCCGCATTCAAATATGCATGTCCCAAACTCCCCTTTATCTGCTTTGGGGCACATCGACAGCCACATTCCACTATCTTAACACTTGTGACAATCCCGGATGCATCATTCTCTGAAAGCAAAGCAAGGTGCAGAACGGGCATGAGACACGGAAGAGGGGGACAACAAGCAGTTGGGCAAACTCTCCCGCGATTCTGGCATTCTTGCAAAAAGGGGGGCAGGGGCAAAAATTATTTTATTTTTGCGATTTTTTTTTGCGGAACCCATTTTTGCGCAAGGCATGAAGCCAATAATTAATTTTTTTTGCGTTTTTTTTTTTTTGCAAAAACAACGCCTTGTGCCAGGAATTAAATATTTTCGCAAATCTTTAGATTTCGCACGGTATTTCATCCGGCCATTCGCGACACAAAAACTCAAACTCTGGAGCTGAGAATCGAACCCGGGTCCTGGGGCACAGCCTCACGAGTTGCCACTGGCCCGGCAGCGCCCGGCAGTGTGGTTGGACGCTGAAGGAGACGAAGAGAGAGAAACAACCACTAGAAGCTGGTGCGTAAAGCGTACAGCTGTGGGTAACGATTTCCAAACCCACTCCCTTAACCTTAATTCATCGAAATCCCCATCAGGCAACACACAAATGTCCGGGGTAGCACAGAGGTTACACACATCCAGAGATGAAGTGGGGTCTCCAGGGCTGCCCCACACAAGACACAGTGTCAGTTTGCAGTTTCAGGTGAGGTATGTCGGCCCCTGGCCGATGCCAGCAAACTGAGTCTGTACATACCAAGATGTATAGGGCCTGCAAACCCACGATCAGAACTGATTGCTGTTGCTGAGGGCGTGATGCCCGGGGTGGCAACTGTCCCAGACATGGCCACACAAGACACATGTACGTGTGCCATGTGCATATGCACGCGCATGTGCCATGTGCAGATGGATGCACATGTGCCTGTGCATGCGCCACGTGCACGTGCATGTGATACTCACTCAACATGGTACGTATTTCAATGCGTTGATCTGCTATTTGTATTGTGTTGTATTTCATCCAGCCATTCGTGACACAAAAACTCAAACTCCGGGGCCGGAAATGGAACCTGGGTCTCCCGCGTGACAGGCGGGAATACTAACCTCTACCCTACCACGAAAAATCCTGTGTTGCCCAATGGGATGTTTCGATGAATCAAGATTAAGGGAGTGGGTTCCAAGCCCGTTGCCCACAACCGTTCGCTCTGCGCATAAGCTTCTCCAGTTCACGCACAATGTCCTGCTTTCCACTGGTTGTATGTGTCTCTTCTTGTTCATGCCAAATGCACCGCAAATGAAGCCTTCCGTTTTAGTCAGGCCTTTGGGGACCTTTGAGCCCTCTACGACAATATTCCTCTTCCTCATGCACATAGTCACAATCTTCCTCTTCCTCCCGCCAAAGTTATAGTTAAGTACCCGAAGCACTTTCAGCAACCTTTGTTGTCCTTTGTGAAATATGAGATACAACTTTGAACACGGGTAAATTTTCCCGAAAAATTTCCCTAGAATCTGCAGGTACCATACCAAAGTGTGCTTGGTAAAATTGCCCAAAAAATTACCTAGAATCTGGAGGTACCATACCAACCTACACAAAAACCAGGCAGTGTCTACACGCTTTTGCGCATCTGCACAACCTGCTGTACGGTCCCCGTCCAGGTGAGCGCTGACAAGCCGGACCCAAACGGACTGGGTATAGGCACTGGAGGTGCAGGAGCAGGACGGCCTGCTCTTCAGCCGCCCAGGTACAGCACCAATGGGACCCTTCCAGTCATATTCCAGAAACGGACTAAACATGTAGCTGTTCTATATAGATAAAGGGGTGTCACAAAGATATGGAGGTGCTTAACAACTTGAATTATCCCAAATTACCAAGCCTCATTCCATCCGACAATGATGAAATACTTGCATGGTACGATATAGGGGGAGTCTTTGCACTGCGCGCGCACTGCGCGCTACTTTTAGACTATATACCCCCCGAAGAGCCCCCAAGCACACCCCTTGGAAACGCCCTTAGAATTAGGTGACCTTGTCCTCATTGTCCTCCTGTGTAGGTGCAGTCCATACATGTGCAGGTACGTGTTCCCACGGACCATATGGAGGGTACCGTACCTGTCTTCAAATCAAAAATTGCTGCAAATGCAAGAGTACACGCACGTACTCATGCAACTCCGTACCGGATCCCCTCCATATGTTCCTTACAATGCCCCAGTGCCACAGGCGTGCAAACAAATGCTCAATGCGTGCCCTATAGAAACCATGAACATCATTGTACTCCTTTTGCCGCTCGGTCAACGTCTCTCGACCGATAAATGGCCATGCCACATGGAGACGCCCCTTGTATGCACCATCCATGGAGCCAATCTCATAATCCATATAATGTCCCTTTACCCTTTTGGGCCCCTCGCGATCCCAAATGAGAACATCCGCCGATGTCCCCGGGGCCAACGGACAAATCCAAACGATGTTGCCCAAGCTGTCAATGGCAACCGTAACTTTGTATATGCACCCGGCGTATTTAGGATTAAACAAGAGATCGCAAAGGATGCCTCCTATGGAAGGTTGGGACCCAAAAGAGGGCGGAAATGCTACATCACCCCTGCATTCTCGGGGGTCCCCAACAAAGGGGGACAAAATCAGAACTCAAAACCTCCGCTACGGGTCACCATGATGCCCCTAGGGGCCCCTAGTATCTCAAAGTATGGGTCTCTAGTACGGCCAGACGCCCAAATAGTTGCACTGCGCGTTCACTGCGCTTGAGCCGCCCCCATAGTAAAGCACACTTCGATTCTTGTGGTTTTGGTATCGCCTTGCCTGAGGCTGACACCGTTTGATAAAGCTACACCTGGCCACTAAAATCTGAAGCGGAAGAGTGTCAGAAGTCAAAGGTGCTTGCCCGCCAAGAAGCACCACTACGATGCCTAATTGGTGCTGTATGCGAATGTTCATGTAAAAGCAATGTCCATGCGCAAAATTCAACAACCACTACTGGTCCAAGAGTAACCCACAGAGAGCACAAAATGCAGCCAAATGAATCTACACTTAGAACACTGGTAGGTGTCTCTTCCGGCGCACTGTAGGGCACCTTGCAGTCCACAGTGGTGAAGGTGGTGAACAGGAGCCCGCACATTTGCAATGCTGCAGTGATAAAAGCCACGGGTCCCAGCTTGAACCCAACACAAGGACATCTTGTTGCCGAGGTGTACCAGGGAATACATGTACAATGCAACTCTCAGGGTACTCAGTGGGAACGGTTGCACGGTGCGCCCACAGTGCGCACCGTTTGGGGCAATTACACAACTTTCAACACCCAATTGGACCCTCACAGAAAGGTACTACACAGCAACATTGGCACCCAAGAAGGAACACAGCCAGGAAATGGTTATCACATGAGTTTCTTGCAGTCCGAATTGAATCTGGATTGTGCAAAGCAAAATTATTGATGTACATATAGATATCCAAGGGGGGGTGTCCTCACTATCCACGGAAGCATGCGGCTCATCAAGTTCTTGGGGTGTGCCCTGACCATCAGGTTCAGGTTTGGAAGACGTTCAGGGTGATGGGGATGGGCTCTGAATGTGGAACTCGAGGAGGTGCAGTGAACCGGCATCATGAATCACTGCCTTCCCATTCACCTCATAATGTATGCGTAGGTAATCACTAGGGCGTTGTGAGGGACCCAGAATAGCAGCAAGAACCCGCTCATTTGCACTATTGCGGCTGTAGAAGACAGGGGTACCGGCTCGGAACCAAGACAAAGACATTGTGTTGTTGAGCTATCGACCAAGGGATAGCATGTACAATGCGGTCCTCACGGCATGCGGAGTGACCCCAAGTTCTTGCACTGTGTGCGCACTGCGTGCATGCTGCGCACGCAGAGGCTCGGGTACTCACCCAACAATACCTGCCACCTGTCTAGTAGCACAGCGAAGCAGCAAAGCCCACATGAGAACAACGAAACCGCCTTCAACTTGCCCGCTCTGAACATGTCCTTCTTCCATAAAGTCCAATTGGGACAAACCCAAAATCCATGCTTCTTGACTCCACTTCAATGCTTTATTAAGTGGCAAGGGAAAGCCCACATGCCCACTCTGAACATGCCCTTCTTCCACAAAGTCCAACTTGTACAAACCCCGGATCCATGATTCTTGACCCCACTTCAATGCTTTGTTCAGCAAGGGAAAGCCAACTTGGCCACACAACAAAGCATGGATTGGATAATTGGCCCGGTTTCCTCAATAGCACCGGAAGGTTGAAGGCCCAAAATAACTCTCCGGCGCGCACCCCGTGCGCGAACGCCCATGCGGGGGAGGAAATAGGGGAAAATGGGTGTTGAAAATGGGCAAAAATGGTTGACAATTCAAATATGCCACATCCTAAATGCTTAGGAAGCTAAAAAAACCGTGGTATGGAACCAAAAACTTGTGAAAAGGGGCCGAAACTAGGGTTCGAGTATTTGCCGACATCTAAAACTTTGCACTGCGTGCATGGCATTCCGTGAAATGGGGCATGAGCTCCGCAAGACGGCACCTCATGGGGCAACAACAAAGCAAAACAATGGCGGCAAGTAAATTATCTAAATAAAAAAGATGCACGGTGCCCGCACGGTGCATGCCTGCCCCTTAGGGTGAAACGGGGTGCCAGCTCAGCAACACAGCACCTCAGGGGGCAACAGCCAAGCAACACAATGGGGCTAGGTAAATTGTCCACATAAGAGACATACAAGGTGCGTGGGTGTGTAGCTTTGCCCATGAGGTCATTGGGAGTCGTCAGATCCCTATGCTCCCTCTCTTGCCAAGTCACGCCGATGAATAGGGGGATGCATACGACCCGCTTGCCAAGTCCTATGAAGTGCCTATCAGCCAATATGCAAAATGGCTCAGGGATCTGCCGGGCACACAATAGAATCACACTAGCATGGTGTATTGCATGCGCCGCCACCACTCGCCTCAATCACACAACAAGCACGGCGCGCTTTATTCGATGTGTCATTTATCGATGTACTTCACCCGTTTTACATGCAGGGATGCAGTGGCCAGGTGTTTAGCATCGGCGGTCTACTCCAATCTAAATACCTCATTCCTCTTAGGTATGGCTTGAGCCATATTTGATAGCAATGCACCCGGGAAAAGCGAGACATCCACAATAGTGACAAGCACGCGCTTAGTGCCTCTGAAATGAAATACATCACTTCCCGGCTTCAAGAAGCTACCATTGCCCAAAAGCGGTTACAGAGTACTAAACAGCTGGAATGGGGGGCCAATTGCTGTGTTTGGGAAGAAACAGCAAATAACAATAATGTGGTCCAAAGGCAATTGCTTTTGGTGTGTTTGTAGGCTGTAGGGGGGCATTTTACATTTGAAAAAATTGGCATTACTATTCTTTGCCTCTTTCGTATTCCACAAGGCATGTGGCAATTGACTCATTGCTCGCATTGTTGTACGCCACTTGGGCTTAATATAGCACTGCAGGCACTGCCGCCGAAGCACCAATAGAGGGTCGGTCATCAGTGTGCGCATTGCAAAGGCAAAACGAGCGTGCCTCTCTGGGGAGAGCTGAAGTGTCGAGGCTTCACTCTCATGCTGTCCCTTCTGGACCCTGCATCTGACGTAGACGCGGAAGTTCACACTGCTGCGCATGCTTTGACCTGGCTCTGGGAATCCACATTGTGTGGGACTTCAGGCTTCGTTGCCAACCTCTGTGGAGCTTTGTATAACTTCATCATGATGCCGACCTGACCTCATAGAGGCACCTCTCATTACAGCACAGGAACCTTCATTCAACAGTCCTTTGCCTTGTGCTGAGCCGCTTGTTGTGTTTGGCGCTATGGGTGCTCGTATTTATTGCCTACGACCTCCCCCACCTCCATGCGCAAATGTGAAACAACACCGCTTGCTGTGTTGTTGGCACAAAGGTGCCATCTGCAGTCCTCAGCTGAGGTGCCTGGTGCGCGCATTCCGCTTCACTAGCTGTCTTGACCCTGTTTGAGCCTTGCTCTTATAGCCAAGAAGAATTAGGGGTGGTTCTTAGTAGGAAGTCATGGCACTTTGTCTCAGGGTGGCAGTCTGAAATGCTTGCCATTGCTCTGTGGAACCGTTTTCCCACCTCCACCTACCTCCGCTTCCAACTGCTTCCGCATACCAAAACCACGGTCCCTGACACCAAAACCGGTCCCCGCTCCTCCCAAACGGTTCCTCGCACAACTGCACAGGCACCAAGACCACCCGAAAATCTGTAGGTACATCAGTCTAGGCCTCCTGAAAGGTTCCTAAGACACTTTGCTCAGTGCTTGTACACAATGCACCCTCAAAACACATGGGGGCGCCATGGCTCTCGGTGCCAGGGTTCGGACCTCAACACATTGACCACGGTGAGTGCAGGGCAGGGCCACAATCTTGAGGTCTACCTGGCAGGCATGCACTATTGAATCCACTTGTTTTGAAAGGCCCCAGAAAAAAAAAACACTTTCAAGTTTACCAGTTCATGTCAGACTGGGTCAGGCTTAAGTCGGGGATACTTGGATGGGAGACATGTAATGAAGGGCAAGGCTATGCTCAAAATGAGAGGAACAAGTGGTTGTGCAGAGGGTGAGGGGGCAGAGGTTTTGGTCTCAAGGCCCCCTGCTCCTGAGAATAGGGCCGGACGGAGAAGTTGGCTGAAGTGCAAAGCACGAAATCTGTTGTCCGCAGGCACATGAGGAGGGTATGCCTGAAGAGGGGGACGGGCCCCCTCCCTTGCCCAACGAGGCGTCAGGCAGAGGCCTGAACGCTCACACCGGGGCGCTGTTCACACAGACGGACACGGAGACAGCACACGACGGCCGAGCCCCTGCACTGGACCACGGCAGACGTCATGGGGCAGAAATATGAACAAGGGGTCAACAACAGCCGCCCAAAAACGCGGGACGATCAAAACGGTGCCGGATGGCAGCGCGCTAACTGCGCGCACACGTTGGCCACAACTCCGCTGGCAGGTTCGCCGACATTCAAATTTCGCATGTTTACGCGCCCGACTGCGGGCACCGGCTGCGTGTCTGCAACACTCCAGAGTGGCTCACTGAGAATGGGCGGGTAAACTAGAAGCAAAAGAGTAAAAACTAGGCACTCATCCGGAAGACGTGAAGGGGGGCAATGCGTCGTTCACCGTGCTCCGAAGTACCAGCAACACAGCAAACCATGTCCCATGAAGACGTGAAGGGGGGGGGGAACTTGCACTGCGCACACCACGTGTACCTTTTTGAACCTTTCGCAAGGAAAAGGCCCCCATTTGCAACATGCATGAAAAGAGCTCCAAAAGCACAGGCACCACCAGCACAACAGAATTCCAGCACTGGCGGACCACACCAACGTGCTCATTCAACTGCCCCCGGGGTGCAGATCCCTAAAAGGGGTTCCCACAGGGCAAATGCAGGATGCAGGCAAATCTCTGTCCAACACCCTTGAACTCCAGTGCTTCCCCTTGGGAACGGGCGCGCAACAGAGACTAATCCCGTGGACACAATGCCATGCAAATGAACTGGCCATTTTGACTCACAACACCAGAAAAGAGATCGAATACACCGCTGCAGCAGGGCCCACAGGCAGAAAAAGGGTGTTGGCATTGGCATTGGCAGGGGCCAGGGCCAGGACGGGGGCTGGGAAAGGGCATTGGCAGAGGGCGTTGGCAGGGCCAAGTGCGTTGCTGTGGGGACACTCGTCGGATGCGCCGTAGGACAGTGCTGAACCCCGTTTCGCCCCCGCAGCCCCTCTTCACAAAAAATCAGACGCTCACACAACCGCACCATTGCCCGCCCATGTCCTTGTTGGCACCGTGACCGGCCCGCTACTTGCGCTTGGGGACGGTGTGGGTCGTGTCACACACAATCGCTTTGCAAAGTCTGAAGAGTTCAAAGAGGATGCAGTCATCCCACGGTGGCGGGGGGGCGGGCGGGTAGTGCGGACGGGTGGGCCAGGTAGGGGGGAGGGGGGGGTTGGTGGAGGCAGTGGGGCCAGGGGTGCAAATGGATTTGGGGGTGCATGGACGGACCCAGACGCGCCGGTGCAGCTGAGCAGGACGTAAGCCAGACAGGGGGAGAGGCGTGTGATCGGGGGCAGGAGGTGGAAGATGAGCCGCAGGACTTTCACTCATTCTCAAACCCGCCACACCATCTTCCTCCACCGAGACATTGGGGGTGGGCGGGTCGCGGCGTTTGGCAAGTTGCAGGGGAGAGGCTGTGAGAGGCCCCTGGAGAGGCCGGGCGGTCCACGACCCGCACACGACATCTGCACAGGGCCGAGGCCGATCACATTCGGGCAGATTCAGCAAAGCAAAGGGGGATTCCAAAGACTGCGGTGTAGCCGGGCGCAGGGCTCACCGCTTCGCCCTGCAGTAAAGCGGAGGCCGTCGTCACACTGCAAATGGCGGTGCTAGCGCCAGGGGCTGCGCATCAGGATGCCGCATGCCACAAGGCTGTGCACGTTGTAGTGGAGGTAATGGTGACGGGACACTTGTGCCACGGATGGGGGGCAATCCTCCCCCCCGCACTCCCCTCACACACACACACACACACGCTGCCTCCTGCTGCACACACACGCTGCAGGAAGCAGATGTACGCACCGATCTCTGCACCACTGAACCACAAAAGGGGAAGCACCGAGCAAGTGATCACAGAAATGGATCCTCTGGGGCAGTACCCTGGTCGCCGCAGCAGGCGGCAAGGGAATGCAACACGCGCACGGGGCCACTTTCGCACTAAAGCCCTGTGAGTAGTTGCCGGTCGGTCTCAGGCTACCGAGCAGGGCAGATACTTCTTGAGTCCGGGAGAGAGCACCAATGATCAGGACTGCGAATCAACCTCGCCCCCGTCGCCCTCTGAGTTTGGGAGGGGGGGTGAGCCACAAAAGCAAGTTAATCCAGAACGGCAGGTTATGGCGGTTGCGGGAGCCCAACTAGAACAGTGAGCTGTCCTCATAAGCCCATTGTGAGACATGAAACAACAGCGATTGCACACAAAGGAGACGCACATCTAAGCCGACTCAATGCGGAGCACTGATTTTGCCATATCCCATGGTTGGAAAAAAATTTCATACAGGAGGGCATGGACAGTCAATGACATGGCAGGTCGACGACATGTTTCAGCTACCTAAGAGGCAGGGTGAGGCAGCTGAATGTGAGACAGCCGCTCAACACGTCAGCAAGAAATGCCAACAGACAGAGATGTAGTGCCAATAAGAAACGGCTGGGCGACACGAACCTCCAGCAAACAAAGCAATCATCATCATCATCGTCATCATCATCATCATCATCCATCATCATCATCATCATCACTGACGCAGCTGCAGGCCAACGTACGAGGGCGACCGGGGTCCTGTCAGAAAAAAGGCAAACCAGAGCAGCCCTCCGACGCCCTGACATTCCGCCAGGCCCAGGGGCTGGCATTGACCCATTCTCCCCCATTCGCCTGCCCCTCGAGACACTGTCGTCCAGCTGCTCAGTGCGTGACTGCTCCGCACCGCATAGCAGGGCTGAAGGGGTTAGTACAGAGCCACCGTGAATGCGTCCACACCACCTCCAATCGGGGGACAGATCTGTGGGAATGTGGGCCACATTGCGAGCGGTGCCGGTGGCTGGAACAAACTGGCACTTTGACTTGTTTCTGTACACGCACATCGGCTCAGCGATGGAAAACGGGGGTGACCAGGTGCGTGCGACATGCATAGCGCAGGGGACCCTGGAGTAGACAACAAAAACATCCAGCACCATTGTCTCCGGCTTTTGGATGAAGCCCCACCCCGAGGAAGCATGCACAGGCCGCGCACAGCGCGTGCACAGCGCCCAATGGTAAGTTAGCTTTCCCGTGACCCCCCTGAAAACCACACACCAACGGGGAAGCGACGTCCACGGGGCAAAAACGGCAGATTTAGACAGCAATGTGGCATTTCTAGTGGGAAATACAGTTTGTTTTAATTCATTGTCTGAGTTTTTGGACTGAGTCCTGTGCACGGGAACAACAGCAGTTACTGCGGTCACCTTGGCCATCGGGGGAAAGGGGTCCGACATGGCCTACTTTCCGCACAGCGCGGGCACAGCGCACGGTGCGCCTCCCAAGCGGCTGCCGGCCGATCAACAGCAGGACAACAGCCGACGGCAGTTCCAGGCCTGCCTCCGAAGGCTGGAACACATACGTTGCGTGGGTCTGTGGGTGTTGATCGGGTATCGGTGCTGGAATTTGGTGGGTCCCGGGGGCAACTCGAATCGGTGTGGCCCAGGGCGCCACGCCGCGAAATGGGGCACACTCTGCTCCGGGTGGAGTCCATGGTGCTGTTGCGCTGGGGTCTGGTGTGCATCAGGGGCATCGCGCCCGGACCGTGAGGCACGGCGCATGGCGCACTGGACGGGGAGGAATCGAGGCAGGCGCCGCTCACACGCTACGCGAGTGGTCGTACCGGCGTGGGCTTGGGGTCCATCCTTCACGGCTGCAATTGCCGCATTCGAAGGATGCGCAAATTGGGCATCGAGACTCGCATCGGAGGCGGTAGAGTGTGTGGTAGAACACAGGCCTCCGGCATCGCTCGAGCACTACTGCACATTTCAAAAACGCGTTGCCCAAGGAAATGCTTGTCAAGGTATTCGCCTCTGGGAAAAGCGGCTCGTGGTGGATAATTGGAGTTGAAAAAAAAATAGCAGTGACGCTTGTGTTGTGTTGTGTTGTGTTGTGATATGTTGTGTTCTGTTGTGTTGTGATGTGTTGTGTTGTGATGTGTTGGCGCTGTGTTGTGTTGTGTTGTGTTGTGTTGTGTTGTGTTGTGTTGTGTTGTGTTGTGTTGTGTTGTGTTGTGTTGTGTTGTGTTGTGTTGTGTTGTGTTGTGTTGTGTTGTGTTGTGTTGGCGCTGTGCTGTGTTGTGTTGTGTTGTGCTATGCTGTGCTGTGTTGTGTTGTGTTGTGTTGTGTTGTGTTGTGTTGTGTTGTGTTGTGTGGTGTGGTGTGGTGTTGTGTTGCGTTGTGTTGTGTTGTACACATTGTCCTGTTCAAGAAACGTGCGTGCTGTCGTGTGTTGTGCTGTGTGTGTTGTGTTGTGTTGTGTTGTGCTGTGCTGTGCTGTGCTGTGCTGTGCGGTGTTGCGTTGTGTTGCCCTGCTGTGCTGTGTTGTGTTGTGCTGTGTTGTGTTGTGTTGTGTTGTGTTGCGTTATGTTGTGTTGTGTTGTACACATTGTCGCGTTCAAGAAACGTGCGTGCTGTCGTGTGTTGTGCTGTGTGTGCTGTGTCGAGTCGTGGTGTGGTGTGGTGTGGTGTGTTGTGTTGTGTTGTGCTGTGCTGTGCTGTGTTGCGTTGTGTTGCCCTGCTGTGCTGTGTTGTGTTGTGCTGTGCTGTGTTGTGCTGTGCTGTGCTGTGCTGTGCTGTGCTGTGCTGTGCTGTGCTGTGTTGTCGTGTCATGCTGTGTTGTGTTGTGTTGTGTTGTGTTTTGCTATGATCTGCTGTGCTGTGTTGTGTTGTGTTGTGTCGTGTTGTGTTGTGTCGTGCTGTGTTGTGTCGTGCTGTGTTGTGTTGTGTTGTGTTGTGTTGCGTTGTGTTGTGTTGTGTTGTGTTGTGTTGTGTTGTGTTGTGTTGTGTTGTGTTGTGTTGTGTTGTGTTGTGTTGTGTTGTGTTGTGTTGTGTTGTGTTGTGTTGTGTTGTGTTGTGTTGTGTTGTACACATTGTGGTGTTCAAGAAACGTGCGTGCTGTCGTGTGTTGTGCTGTGCTGTGCTGTGCTTGGTGTGCGTGGTGTGGTGTGTTGTGTTCGCTGCCCTCCGATCGGGGGTGTGCACAGATGCGGCAGGGCCTGAGGAACAAGATATGCAGGCGGACAGCACTGCAGAGGTCGGACTGGATGAGGCTGCCCGGGAAAGGGAGAGGGCAAGCCAATTCACTGCAGGAAAACGCCGACAGGAATGCAAAACAAAGTGTGGCTGGGCCCACTGTGTGCCCCCGCGACTGGATCCTGGGCCACTGCCCCCATGTTCCCCCGTGCAGAAATGGAACCTCCCGTGCAGGCTCAGCTCCGGGGCGCGACCCCTGGCCCCGTGGAGGCCACCACGGCCTGTGTGGATGGGCTTGCAGTCAAAGGGAGTTAGCAGGGCTGGTACGATGCAGCAGTTACTGGCGGTTAGTAGCGGGTCGGGGGGGCGCTGGACGGTCATTTAACCGACGGCCTCAAGCGGCTGCAGGCGACACTTGTCCTGCTCGATGTACGTGCGCTGCGTGTCCCAACCGCGCTCGCGCAGCATTTGCAGCTCCGCCTGCAGATTTGCCTCGCAGTAGCTGCGCGCGCGCGCCTGCGCGCCTTCCACGCCCGCGTTGTCGATCTCCCACTTCGTGCGCAGCAGCAGCGCGTAGCCTTCCAGCACGTCGGTCTCGGTCGCGTGTTCCTGCAAGAATCCCCACAAATGCAGGCAACTGGGTACAAGAGCAGTACAACCAGATGCAAGGAATTCAGTGAAAACAATGCAACACAAAGCAACACAGCACAACAATAGCGTACAACACAACACAACACAACACAACACAACACAACACAACACAACACAACACAACACAATACAACACACACAAAAAAAAGGCAGCACAGCACGGCACTTCACCAGGGGATTGCTCAGTGATACTGGCGGTTGGGGGGGGATGGGGTGGAAATCAGCCTTCCCGGGATTTTGGCTCCCGACCCACCCACCCACCCATTGCCCCATGCAGACCCACCCATCCACCCACCCACCCATGTACCCACGCGGCGAGGATCGCAGAGCCTGGTCTACCGCCGAACTCGCCCCTAGACAAACAGACACCTGCAATGAATGAAGGGTCTTGAGCTGTAGTACGGAGGAGGAACGCTACACCACACACAACCCACCCACCCTCGCACCAACCCACGCCGAAGAGCCGGCTGCACTTTTCCCAACATCATGGTAGAATCAGATAAAACGCATCCACCCCCCCATCAGACCCCACGCCCTGGTTTGTAGCAACCGGCCAATAAGCAATCCCCTGCACTTTGCAGCACATCACATTACTTCACAGCACAGCACAGCACAACACAGCACAGCACAGCACTGTGATCTGCTCTGCTGTGCTCTGCTGTGCTGTGCTGTGCTGTGCTGTGCTCTGCTCTGCTGTGCTGTGCTGTGCGGTGCTCTGCTGTGCTGTGCTCTGCTCTGCTGTGCTGTGCTGTGCTGTGCTCTGCTCTGCTGTGCTGTGCTGTGCTGTGCTCTGCTCTGCTGTGCTGTGCTGTGCGGTGCTCTGCTGTGCTGTGCTGTGCTGTGCTCTGCTCTGCTGTGCTGTGCTGTGCGGTGCTCTGCTGTGCTGTGCTGTGCTCTGCTGTGCTGTGCTGTGCTCTGCTGTGCTGTGCTCTGCTCTGCTGAGCACAGCACAGCAGAGCACAGCACAGCACAACAAATGCAACACTATCCCTGATAACATTACATGACCAAGCACAACACAACACAACACCGCACACCAGCAGAAGGAGGACTGGCTCACCAGCCGCGCCGGTGGGAATCAGGTACGGCCGTGAGCCTGTGCGTGCGTCGCAGAGCAGCCGCTGCACCGCTGGGCCGTCAAGCCCCAACTGGTCAAGCCTGGGGTTGACAGCCGGTGGGACAGGACCCGCCAACATGATGGGCTCCTGCTGCCCCACGGCCTCGGGGCCCATGACGTCCCCGGAGGACCAGAGGTGGTTCAGGACGAGGGCGAGGCGCTGAGCGTTGAAGTGCCTGAGTACCGGTACATGGGCAGAGGTTTACTTGAAAGTTGGGTTGGGTCAGGTCGGGTCAGGCTTGTGCCTGAACGGGGGTATCTGTGACCCGAGGGTGTGTGTTGTTCATGGGCCCGGAATGGGCCAGCACAAGCTGCACAAGGCAGCCAAGCCACCAGCGGATGCAGCGCAACTGCAGACCTCTTGCTCGTTTTTTTTTTTGCGTCCAGTGTGCAAAAGGTGCATTGTAATGTGTCTGCACACTTGATGCATCGAGAGGCACCCATTGAGTGTGCCACGTGCACATGGATTGGCCCAGACAACCATTGTTGTGTTGTGTTGTGTTGTGTTGAGTTGTGCCATGTCATGTTGTGTCATGTCATGCCGTGTTGTGTCGTGTCATGTTGTGCTGTGCTGCGTGCTGTTCTATGCTGTGTTGTGTTGTGTTGCGTTGCGTGGTGTGGTGTGCCGAAGGCACTGTTACCAAAAGGCAATGGCTGGGATGGTCTTGCACGCGGGAAAATGCAAGCTGGGAGGGCTGTGTGTCTAAAGGCGCGTTGTGCGTAGTGTGTTGTGCACTTGTGGTAGAGGGCCGTCCCTCTCTCTGGCGCCGGGCGGTTGCTGTCCAGGGCTTCCTAGGGACCCTTGCCCCTCTGCCTGATGGTGCTACTGGAGTTCCCGCTGCCTATGCGCCTCCGGGCCCTGGTCAGGCGGTTCAGGCTCAGGCTGGCTCATGGGCAGCTGAGAACCTTCAGCACATTGCCACACCGCCACAGGGGCAGTGGAACTCCTTCCGTGCACTACTGCACTGCCCTGGGGGCAGTGGGTAGCAGAACTCCTTCTGTACACTCCTCACTGCCGGGGGGAGGGGGGGGGGGGGCAATGGGCTGTGGAACTCCTTCTGTGCTCTGCCGCACTGCCCTGCCCTGCCCTGGGATGGGCAGTGTAAAGATGGTGTGGTGTGGTGTGGTGTGGTGTGGTGTGGTGTGGTGTGGTGTGGTGTGGTGTGGTGTGGTGTGGTGTGGTGTGGTGTGGTGTGGTGTGGTGTGGTGTGGTGTGGTGTGGTGTGGTGTGGTGTGGTGTGGTGTGGTGTGGTGTGGTGTGGTGTGGTGTGGTGTGGTGTGGTGTGGTGTGGTGTGGTGTGGTGTGGTGTGGTGTGGTGTGGTGTGGTGTGGTGTGGTGTGGTGTGGTGTGGTGTGGTGTGGTGTGGTGTGGTGTGGTGTGGTGTGGTGTGGTGTGGTGTGGTGTGGTGTGGTGTGGTGTGGTGTGGTGTGGTGTGGTGTGGTGTGGTGTGGTGTGGTGTGGTGTGGTGTGGTGTGGTGTGGTGTGGTGTGGTGTGGCATGCCGAAGGCGCTGTTACCAATAGGCAATGGCCGGGATGTCTTGCCCACGGGAAAATGCAAAACGGGTGGGCCTTGAACCTTAACCCTAAAACTAATTGTAATTCCTGTCTGCCGGGTGCCCGCTGCTCTGCTCTGCTTTGGGAAGGCAGCTGCAGGTCCCCTACATGCCCCCTGGTCTCGGCATTGGCTGTTGGGAGCTTGTGCATGTCACCTAGGCCTCGCTGCCTTCATGGCTGCCCCTGCGCGGTGCCCCCTCAGCCTTCACTCCATTGCCCTTTGGGCTGGCTTGCGACTGCCCACTGCAGGGGGCAGTGGGCAGCGGAACTCTTGCGGCACATGGTGTAGGGGGCAGTGGGTCATGGAAGCCCTACGGCACAATGCCACGCTGTAGGGGACAGTGGGCAGTAGAACTCCCGCTGCACACTGCCACACTTCTTCGACCATTGGGCAGTTGAGTTCCTGCTGACACACAGCCACACTGCAAGGGCACAGGGCTGTAGAGCTCTTCCGGCGCTATGCCAGGCTGTAGTAGGCAGTGGAACTACTTTGGTACACTGCCTGGGGGCAGTGGGAAATGGGTTCTATTGTATTCTGTTGTGTTGTGTTGTGGTGTGGTGTGGTGCGTTGTGTTGTGTTGTGTTGTGTTGTGCTGTATTGTGGTGTGTTGTGTTGTTTTGTGTTGTGTTGTGTTGCGTTGAGTTAGGTCAGGTGGGGTTGTGTGTTGATGACTAATTTTGCATTTTCATGACGGATCTCATTTCTGTTTGCCAACATACTCTGTCTCCTGCTTTCTGCTTGCCGCCAGCTCCGTCTCATTTTGGCTGTCTATTCAGGTTGCTGTGGCTGGACGCGTCGCTGCTCAACCAGCGCAACCAAAATAGCAATGAAACCTGCAGCCGATAGCCGTTAAACCAAAAGTGAAGGCCAAGGAACCCACAGCACAAGGCAGCAAAGCCACCAGCAGATGTAGCAAAAGTGTGAGTCGACGGACCCAAAGTTATAAAATTTGATTTCCTCCCCCTGAAGAGCCTTTTGTCACACCACGAGCATGGGTGGGGGTGTTGGCATAAAGACTTGGGAAGACCTGCCAAAGGAATAGAAGGGGCGTGGACTGGGTGGGAATGCGGTCTTATCGGTAGGACCAGAACGTCTGTCCCACTGCTCACGATTGCAGATTGCTGCCCCCATGGTGGATGCTCCCTGGTCAGCGCTGGCAGACTCTGCGTTCAGTCATCCCCAGACCACCAAGTTTGGAGGAGGCTCCAGTACAAATGTTGCGGCACCAGCTCTGTGAACACACCATATCTTGGGCTACGTTGCTCGAAACGCGATTTCGAGCGCACCTCGTCCACCTGCAACCACCCACTTTTGGTGGTTTCCACCACTCAAAATTGCCCTAACCGACGCCTAGACCCCCGTACCTAGGCCCAGTGGGCTGCAGCAAGCTGCAGGAGATAGCCCAAAGAGGTGGGTGCCAAAATGGGTCAACAAGGTCCACCGGGTGCCAAAAAAAAAAGACTTTTTTGAAAAATGATCCTGGACCACATGGAATGCCAAAACAAGTGTTTTTGGCGCGTTTTGAGCTCGTTGTGGCCCGTGTTGGCCCTCCTACAATCCCTAAATGCCTTGAAAATGGGCTGTTTTGAGACAAAAAAGGTGACAAAAAATGGGTCAAAAATGTGTTTTTCCAAAAATGATCCTAGACCATTTGGGGTGCACAAACAAGTGAAATGACCCCATTTTGAGCCCATTGCAAGCCATTTTGGCCCCTCCAGAGTCTGAAAATGTCTTAAAAATGGGTTGTTTTGAGACACAAAATGTGACAAAAAAAAGGGGTCAACAATGGGTCAAAAATGTGCTGTTCCAAAAATGATCCTACACCATTTGGGGTGCCTAAACAAGTGAAATGAGCCCATTTTGAGCCCATTGCAAGTCATTTTGACCCCTCCAAAGTCACAAAATGCCTTGAAAATGGGCTGTTTTGAGACAAAAAATGCGTCAAAAATGGGTCAAAAATGTGTTTTTCCAAAAATGATCCTAGACCATTTGGGGTGCACAAACAAGTGAAATGACCCCATTTTGAGCCCATTGCAAGCCATTTTGGCCCCTCCAGAGTCTGAAAATGTCTTAAAAATGGGTTGTTTTGGGACCAAAAATCAGTCAAAAACGGATCAAAAACGTGTTTTCCCAAAGATACTTTTGGGCTATTTGGGGTGCACAAACAATTGGAATGAGCCCATTTGGAGCCCATCTTGAGCAATTTTGGCCCCTCTCAAGGCCGAAAGGGGCCTTGAAAATGGGCCCATTTGGGTCCAGACTTGGCTGAAAAATGGGTCAAAACCATGGCTTTCCGAATATGATCCTCGTCCAGTTGTGGTGCCCAAACGGATGAACACAGCTCATTTTGAGCCCCTTTTGAGCCGCTCTCGTCCACTTTCTAGTGCGGACCTCATTTGTCGTTGAAGCCTCCTAGACGATGTTCCTTCCCCCACCAGCTCGGTCCCAATATTCGATCCTGGTTAGTGTTAGGGTCACCGAGCTGGTGGAACCAGTCTTGGTTTTATAACCCTCTTTAGTGTCTAGGGTGGACACACTAGGTTTAGCAATCAAGCAAGCAGCAAGTAGCAAGCAGCAAGCAAGGAAGCACGCGCGGAATGGGGGAAAATCACATCTCCGTCGTGGTGCTTCGGATTCGGCCAAAATTTTGGTGGATACTACCTATGGGTGTGACGGACAACCTCACAAAGTATGAGCCGGAAACTCAACGGTGGCGGCCGCAAACAGGTGTCGCAAGTGCCGGACCTCCATTTTAAAATCTGCAATTTAGGGCCAAAATAAGCCCTTTTTTTGCCTAAAACCACCCTACAACCTGCTGAAAATGGCCAAATGAAGAGAAAATAGTGGCTACTCTACACATGCAGCTAGGCTTCCCCGTGCCGAAGGGCCCTCTAGGGCCCAATATGTCTGCGAACCACCCCCAATAGGCCCCCGAAAGCCCCAGAATTTGTGCACATTGGCCGCCAACAGCCCCAAACCATAAACAGACCATATCTTGGGCTACGTTGCTCGAAACGCGATTTCGAGCGCACCTCGTCCACCTGCAACCACCCACTTTTGGTGGTTTCCACCACTCAAAATTGCCCTAACCGACGCCTAGACCCCCGTACCTAGGCCCAGTGGGCTGCAGCAAGCTGCAAGAGATAGCCCAAAGAGGTGGGTGCCAAAATGGGTCAACAAGGTCCACCGGGTGCAAAAAAAAAAAGACTTTTTTGAAAAATGATCCTGGACCACATGGAATGCCAAAACAAGTGTTTTTGGCGCGTTTTGAGCTCGTTGTGGCCCGTGTTGGCCCTCCTACAATCCCTAAATGCCTTGAAAATGGGCTGTTTTGAGACAAAAAAGGTGACAAAAAATGGGTCAAAAATGTGTTTTTCCAAAAATGATCCTAGACCATTTGGGGTGCACAAACAAGTGAAATGACCCCATTTTGAGCCCATTGCAAGCCATTTTGGCCCCTCCAGAGTCTGAAAATGTCTTAAAAATGGGTTGTTTTGAGACACAAAATGTGACAAAAAAAAGGGGTCAACAATGGGTCAAAAATGTGCTGTTCCAAAAATGATCCTACACCATTTGGGGTGCCTAAACAAGTGAAATGAGCCCATTTTGGGCCCATTGCAAGTCATTTTGACCCCTCCAAAGTCACAAAATGCCTTGAAAATGGGCTGTTTTGAGACAAAAAATGCGTCAAAAATGGGTCAAAAATGTGTTTTTCCAAAAATGATCCTAGACCATTTGGGGTGCACAAACAAGTGAAATGACCCCATTTTGAGCCCATTGCAAGCCATTTTGGCCCCTCCAGAGTCTGAAAATGTCTTAAAAATGGGTTGTTTTGGGACCAAAAATCAGTCAAAAACGGATCAAAAACGTGTTTTCCCAAAGATACTTTTGGGCTATTTGGGGTGCACAAACGATTGGAATGAGCCCATTTGGAGCCCATCTTGAGCAATTTTGGCCCCTCTCAAGGCCGAAAGGGGCCTTGAAAATGGGCCCATTTGGGTCCAGACTTGGCTGAAAAATGGGTCAAAACCATGGCTTTCCGAATATGATCCTCGTCCAGTTGTGGTGCCCAAACGGATGAACACAGCTCATTTTGAGCCCCTTTTGAGCCGCTCTCGTCCACTTTCTAGTGCGGACCTCATTTGTCGTTGAAGCCTCCTAGACGATGTTCCTTCCCCCACCAGCTCGGTCCCAATATTCGATCCTGGTTAGTGTTAGGGTCACCGAGCTGGTGGAACCAGTCTTGGTTTTATAACCCTCTTTAGTGTTTAGGGTGGACACACTAGGTTTAGCAAGCAAGCAAGCAAGCAGCAAGTAGCAAGCAGCAAGCAAGGAAGCACGCGCGGAATGGAGGAAAATCACATCTCCGTCGTGGTGCTTCGGATTCGGCCAAAATTTTGGTGGATACTACCTATGGGTGTGACGGACAACCTCACAAAGTATGAGCCGGAAACTCAACGGTGGCGGCCGCAAACAGGTGTCGCAAGTGCCGGACCTCCATTTTAAAATCTGCAATTTAGGGCCAAAATAAGCCCTTTTTTTGCCTAAAACCACCCTACAACCTGCTGAAAATGGCCAAATGAAGAGAAAATAGTGGCTACTCTACACATGCAGCTAGGCTTCCCCGTGCCGAAGGGCCCTCTAGGGCCCAATATGTCTGCGAACCACCCCCAATAGGCCCCCGAAAGCCCCAGAATTTGTGCACATTGGCCGCCAACAGCCCCAAACCATAAACAGACCATATCTTGGGCTACGTTGCTCGAAACGCGATTTCGAGCGCACCTCGTCCACCTGCAACCACCCACTTTTGGTGGTTTCCACCACTCAAAATTGCCCTAACCGACGCCTAGACCCCCGTACCTAGGCCCAGTGGGCTGCAGCAAGCTGCAGGAGATAGCCCAAAGAGGTGGGTGCCAAAATGGGTCAACAAGGTCCACCGGGTGCAAAAAAAAAAAAGACTTTTTTGAAAAATGATCCTGGACCACATGGAATGCCAAAACAAGTGTTTTTGGCGCGTTTTGAGCTCGTTGTGGCCCGTGTTGGCCCTCCTACAATCCCTAAATGCCTTGAAAATGGGCTGTTTTGAGACAAAAAAGGTGACAAAAAATGGGTCAAAAATGTGTTTTTCCAAAAATGATCCTAGACCATTTGGGGTGCACAAACAAGTGAAATGACCCCATTTTGAGCCCATTGCAAGGCATTTTGGCCGCTCCAAAGTCACAAAATGCCTTGAAAATGGGTTGTTCTGCGGCCAAAAATGCGTCAAAAGTGGGTCAAAAATGTGTTTTTCCAAAGGTACTTTTGGACTATTTGGGGTGCACAAACAACTAGAATGAGCCCATTTGGCGCCCGTTTTGAGCAATTTTGGCCCCTCTCAAGGGAGAAAGGGCCTTGAAAATGGGCCAATTTGGGACAACAAATAGCTGAAAAATGGGTCGAAACCATGGCGTTCCAAAAATCATCCCAGTCAAGTTGTGGTGCCCAAACGAATGAACACAGCTCATTTTGAGCCCTCTTTGAGCCGCTCTCATCCACTTTCCAGTGAGTACCTCATTTGTCTTTAAAATCTTCGAGACGATGTTCCTTCGCCCACCAGCTCGGTCCCAAAATGCGATCCTGGTTAGGGTTAGGGTCACCGAGCTGGTGGAACCAGTCTTGGTTTTATAACCCTTTTTAGTGTCTAGGGTGGACCTACCAGGTTTAGCAGCAGCAGCAGCAAGCAGCAAGCAGCAGCAGCAAGCAGCAAGCAGCAGCACGCGCGAAATGGATAAAAATCAGATTTCCGTCGTGGTGCTTCAGATTCGGGTGAAATTTTGGTGGATGATACCTATGGGTGTGAAGTACAATCACACAAAGTTTGAGCAAGAAACTCAACGGTGGCGGCCGGGAACGGGATTCGCAAGTGGCGGACCTCAGTTTCAGAAACTGCAGTTTAGGGCCAAAAACAGCCATTTTTGGGCCAAAAATGCCCTGGAACACATTCAAAACGGCCAAACGAAGGGAAACGGTGGGTACACTCCACGTGCCGCTTGACTTCCCCATGTCAACGAGCTCTTTGCGGCCCTCTAACTCCATGATATGCCGCGGAAGCGGCCCAAAAAGGCCCCCAGAAGCTTCAACTGCCGACAGCCACAAACCAAGAATAGGCCATATTTTTGGCTACATGGCTCAAAATGCGATTCCGAGGCCACCTAGTCCACCCGCAACCCCCCACTTTTTGTGGTTTCCACCCCTCAGAATTGCCCAAACGCCTAGACCCCAATAACTAGGCCCACTAGGCTGTGGCAAGCTGCAAGCTCAAGCCCAAACAGGTGGGTACCCAAATGGGTCAACAGGGTCCGAAAGGGGTAGAAATATGACTTTCCGCAAAAATGATCCTAGACCATGTGCGACGCTAAAACAAGTGTTTTTGGACTGTTTTGAGCTTGTGGTGGCCCATTTGGGTCCTCCAAAAATCCCAAAATGCCTTGAAAATGTGCTGTTTTGGGACCAAAAATGGGTCAAAAATGGGTCACAAACACATTTTTCCAAAACTCATCGTAGACCATTAGGGGTGCACAAAAGGGTGAAATGAGCCCATTTTGAGCCCATTTTGGGGCATTTTGGCCCCTGAGAAGTCCAAAAAGCCTTGAAAGTGGGCCTCGTGGTGATGGGGTTCAGGTGCATTTCACTTTGTCAAGAGCCATCAATGTGTGAATCATTCTTGATGTCCCTCACCATTCATATCTAATGTTCCCTCCCCCACCAGCTCGGTCCCAATATTCAGTCTTGATTAGGGGTAGGGTTTGCTTTAGGGTAGGGAGTAGGCTGAGCCCTCCTTGTGGGGCTAACTCCTTGCTTGGTAGGGTCCTCGGAGCTGGGCCAACTTGCGCACAATTGGTCGGTGTCGGACATTGTAAGCATGTCTTTCGACTCACCCTCGAAATAGGAATTGAGCAAGCAAGACCTATAGTCTCAGGTGGTGCAGGAATGGTTTGTTGTGTCCATGTCCCAAGATTCCCCTTTTCATTTCTCGGAAATGTTCCAGTCAAGCTTTCATCAAGAAGGGGGTAAATGACCAGACTTACGACACCCCCTTTGCTTGCTGCCCAACGACTCGTGGCCGCCGCAAACCCTAGCACCAGGGGCAACCACCCACGAGCAGACAAAGCACGACGCCATACACACGACAATGAGCGCGCAGCCCGCACACTGCACGCCCCCGGACCGGGCAGATGCACGACAACGTTTTCTAGATGGACGACATACTGAAAGACCTCATTCACGAAGCCCACGGGCACGGCGAGCCACCGATGCCGAACACCCCTAATCGGCAGACCGAGGAGGAAGTGAGAGAGGGAACGGACCGACCCCGGAGGCACACCAAGACGCCTCAAAGGGGGCGGTACTGACAACCCCCACACTAATGAGGCAACGACCCAGAGGACAACATCGAAGGGCCCCATAGAGCCGACGGCCCGGAACAGAGAGAGATGAGAGCGATAGATGCCACCTCGGCCCGGAGGAAGACCCACGTAAGAGATGACTACCCCATGAGCGACATGCTGGAAGACCTCTTCCAAGACATGCAAGGACACCACCCCGAACAACCAACTGCACCGCTAACACCCGACACCCCGACAGGATGGACCACAATTGGGGCAGAGGAGGTTCATCAACCGGGTGTCAAACGACCCCATGCCAACCCCTAGCAACGGCCCAACAGAAGATGCCATGGCATGGTCCAGTAGAGGACGACGCCAAAGGGGCGGACCCCAACTGGCCCCCCCAACGGAGCCCGAAACAAGACCACCGCAGAGGTCGGTACAGCCACACAAGTGTGTCTCGCACCACTGGCATACCAGCCGGCGCCCCTGGAAAACTTGTACTCAGGGATAGCGCGAGCAGGCCGCAAAGGCCCAACGCGGACCACTGGCCCGCATCCCCACGGGAACCCACCCGGGAGCTGCCATGCACTCGGCGCCGGGCCTTGCTGCCCACCGCCCGCAAGCTGTGCCATCCCCTAAGAGAAGGCGTCCGCACATGCCCCACAAGAAGCGGGCGGAAGCCACCCAAAGCACCCGGGGTGTGCGGCACAAAGTGAGTGCGCCCCCCGGGGTGCCAAGGCTAGGACACCCCACGAGACACGGAGGCAAGGGGCCGGTACTACGAAGCCATGAAAGAGGTCCACCCCTGAGTAGTAGACGAAGGGCTCCAGGGGTATCGCCAAAAGATGGGATGTTCTAGTGGTCACCTCATTCCGGGATGAAGAATTGGTCCATACTGCTTTATTCCGGCTGCATGTGAATCCCTTCAGTGCGAAGAATGGAGGGACAACATCAACGATGGTGGTCCTCATGGAGCCATGTTGCTGTGGCTGGACTGTAGGAGTCGAGAGGAACCCGGGACCAAGCGGAAAAACCTGCTCTGGGACAACCTGGTACTAGGCGGGCTAGCTGGACACGAAATGGTGGAAAAACTCATGCAAACCTCGCACAAACATACCCCCACATAAACGCACAGGACGCCCACCTACTCCTGTCTTTCCACGGGTGGCACCACAAAACCCACATCACCGAGCTGACCCACCCCACGAGTATGTCACCATCCAAACGGTTGGAAGAGCAACCTACCCGCTCACACAAAAGGCCTAGAGACAGGAACGAGCCATACATGCCCACATGCACGAAGTACAGGTGCAAGAGAAAGGCCATGAAGAGAACTCGCCAAAGGAACAACCTGAAAGCAGTGCTGGCCCCACCATACCCATTGAGCCTGTGGAACACCCCATGGACTTGATAGACCTACCCAAAGGGCACCGAAGGGACCCTCCCCGAGAATGGCACATCCACCAAGGCAAGCTAAGCTGGGATGAGCTCACCCTAGGCCTCCACACACCGAGGTTACACCGGTACACAAAACTAGACCAGGAATGGGCCGTGTCGAAGGGGACATACCACCTCCTCATCACCCTAGAGGGGCGCCACAACTTGGAGATGGGCGAAGAGACCACCAAAGGGGACCCACACTCGGCACTATGGATCACCACGAACGAGGAAACACATGTGGGCAGCACCCCCGCGATCAGTCACGGAAAAATCATCATAGCATCCTGCACAGAGAACAATGAACACCTACTCGCATTGCAAGATAAGTGGGGGCATATGTGGCTTGATTTTTCTGGGTCCTATGTTTTCTTTTCAAATGCGGATTACTTCTTCAGAGGTTGTATTTTGTTTAGGTAACAAATAATTTGCACTAAAAACAAATTTCCCGCCCTGAAAGAAAGCAATGTGCTCTAAAAAAAGACTTAGACATTTTTTGGATGCGCGAATGCGGCAATTTTAAGAAGTAGCCAAAAAAAGTCATGGCAATTCCCCGGGTACCTGTGGGCGAACATGTTGCGTGGGGTGAATGCAGGGTGCACGGGTTGCGTTTAGGGACCCCGTGCCGGCAAGGGTTATGCAACCACCACTTTGCCCCCCCCCCCCCCCCGCCCCAAGGCCCCCAAGTTGGCAGGGGTTGTGTAGCCAGTTTGAGGTGAGAACATGACACCCTATTTCACCCATTTCTACCTTTTTGCACACATTTTTTGCTCATTTCCACCACATCCACTCTTTCTCTATGTGAATTTCTCCCCACCATGGGGACCCGAGAAGGTAGGGGTGATGTAGCCAATCGGCCCAATTGTGGGCCCTCAACCTTCCGGTGCTTGAGGAAACCAGGCGAATTATCGTTAACCTTCCGGTGCTATTGAGGATAACCAGTTCATTGTCCTCTCCTCCACGTTGGAGGCCCCTTGAATTGGGCTGGTGGACTCCCACGTTTCGGTGTGGCCCCTTGAGTTGGGGTGATGGACGCCCACACTTCGTTATGGCTCCTTGACTTGGGGATATGGACTCCCATGCTTCGGTGTGGCCCCTTGGGTTGGGGTGATGGACTCCCACGCTTCAGCATGGCCCCTTGGGTTGGGGATATGGAATCCCACGCTCTGGTGTGGCCTCTTGAGTTGGGGTGATGGACTCCCACGCTTCAGTGTGGCCCCTTGGGTTGGGGATATGGACTCCCGCACTTCGGTATGGCTCCTTGACTTGGGGATATGGACTCCCACGCTTCACCATGGCCCCTTGGGTTGGGGTGATGGACTCCCATGCTTCAGCATGGCCCCTTGGGTTGGGGATATGTACTCCCACGCTTTGGTGTGGCCCCTTTAGTTGGGGTGATGGACTCCCATTCTTCGGTATGGCTCCTTGACTTGGGGATTTGGACTCCCACGCTTCGGTGTGGCCCCTTGGGTTGGGGTGATGGACTCCCACGCTTCACCATGGCCCCTTGGGTTGGGGATATCGACTCCCACGCTTTGGTGTGGCCCAATGAGTTGGACATATGGATTCCCAAGCTTCGGTGTGGCCCCTTGAGTTGGGGTGATGGACTCCCACGCTATAGCATGGCCCCTTGGGTTGGGGATATGGACTCCCGCACTTCGGTATGGGTCCTTGAGTTGGGGTGATGGACTCCCACGCTTCCGTGTGGCCCCTTGAGTTGGGGTGATGGACTCCCACACTTCGGTATGGCTCCTTGACTTGGAGATATGGACTCCCACGCTTCCGTGTGGCCCCTTGGGTTGGGGTGATTGACTCCCACGCTTCAGCATGGCCCCTTGACTTGGGGATATGGACTTCCACACTTCGGTATGGCTCCTTGACTTGGGGATATGGACTCCCATGCTTCCGTGTGGCCCCTTGAGTTGGGGTGATGGACTCCCACGCTTCAACATGGCCCCTTGGGTTGGGGATATGGACTCCCACGCCTTGGTGTGGCCCAATGAGTTGGACATATGGATTCCCACGCTTCAGTGTGACCCCTTGGGTTGGTGTGATGGACTCCCACGCTTCGGTGTAGCCCCTTGGGGTGGGGTGATGGACTCCCACGCTTCGGTATGGCTCCTTGACTTGGGGATATGGACTCCCACACTTCCGTGTGGCCCCTTGGGTTCGGGTGATGGACTGCCACACGTCGGTATGGCTCCTTGACTTGGGGATATGGACTCCCAGGCTTCGGTGTGGCCCCTTGGGTTGGGGTGATGGACTCCCACGCTTCACCATGGCCCCTTGGGTTGGGGATATGGACTCGCACGTTTCCGTTTGGCCCCTTGGGTTGGGGTGATGGACTCCCACGCTTCAGCATGGCCCCTTGGGTTGGGGATATGGACCCCCACGCTTTGGTGTGGCCCAATGAGTTGGACATATGGACTCCCAGGCTTCACTGTGACCCCTTGAGTTGGGGTGATGGACTCCCACGTCTCAGTGTGGCCCCTTGAGTTGGGGTGATGGACTCCCACACTTCGGTATGGCTCCTTGACTTGGGGATACGGACTCCCACGCTTCCATGTGGCCCCTTGGGTTGGGGTGATGGACTCCCACACTTCGGTATGGCTAATTGACTTGGGGATATGGACTCCCACACTTCCGTGTGGCCCCTTGGGTTCGGGTGATGGACTCCCACACTTCGGTATTGCTCCTTGACTTGGGGATATGGACTCACACGCTTCAATGTGGCCCCTTGGGTTCGGGTGATGGACTCCCACGCTTCACCATGGCCCCTTGGGTTGGGGATATGGACTCCCACGCTTTGGTGTGGCCCAATGAGTTGGACATATGGATTCGCGCGCTTGAGTGTGACCCCTTGGGTTGGGGTGATGGACTCCCACGCTTCGGTATGGCCCCTTGAATTGGGGATATGGATTCTCACACTTCAGTGTGGCCCCTTGAGTTGGGATGATGGACTCCATCCTTCCAGTGCGAGTGAGGCGACCGGGTCAATCTGAGAATTTTTGTGTTGCATTGCGTTGCATTGCCATGTGTGCTGCATATGATGCAACGGGCTGGTGGACTCAACTTTACCGTAGCCTACTCAACCATAGTGTATCCTACCCTCTTGTCTCCCGACCCCACCCTGAGGTACAAACTATCGGAACAAGAATTCCGGTGGTTGAATTAGCTCTAAGGGCCATTTTGCTGTGCAGGAAAGGATCATGTACGCGGCGTACGGCAGCAAGCACCGGCAAAGCATCGACTCGAAGATGACTGAGGCCGCAAAAAAAAAGAATCAAAGCAGCAAGGGTCCGGGACGGGAGGGAGGCCTAAAGCGAGAGGCGGAAAGGCAGGCGGAGAGATGGCCACTACGATGAAGGCCCCGCTACGAGGAAGAGTATGTAGATCAAGAGGTCCCTTTCCTTGACTTTGTGTGAAAGGGTGGAATGGTGAGATGCTGTAGCGAGAAATTTTTCTGTGCATTTTGGTGCGATTGTGCCCCTTTGTTCCCCTTTTTTTAGCTTGATGTCTATTTGGCGCCAAAATTATGTTGCAATTTGTGGGTGTCCCTTGTGCAATTCCACTTACATTGTGCCTACCCTTCCCCATTTTGACATACATTGAGTAAAATGTCGTACAAGCGTGTTTGTGGGGTAGCTAGCGAGCTACCTATTGCTAGCCTAGGAACCGGCTTGAAGCAGGCATTTGCTGCCATCTCACCCAACACCACAATGGCATGTGTTGGCTGTTTCAAGCTTGTGCCCTCCAATGCAGCGGCCCTACAAAGTCTCTCCGCTGCTACCCCGGCCCCAAAACCTACTACGGCACTACCAACAACCGCCGCAACCGAACGTACCCCCTGGACCCAAAGTGATGATGACACTGGGTTCGCCATCTTGGATAGGCAAGCTTTCCTCACCGCAAAGCTTGCACACACAGCGGCTAGGAAGGTCGATGGTCGTTTCGTGTCCGAACTGGGTCACGACCGTTTTTAGGATTGTGCACATAAGGGGTACGAAACTAAGCGATGGGTCTACCACGATAACGAGGCTGGCTTTTGGAGGGTTGGAGATATCCGGTTGCACAAGCATGCAACCCGTTTAGCATAGATGCAGGGCAAAGCCCTGCACTTGCCGCTGCCAATGACGCTGAAGCTGCAAAACCTACTAGCTGATGATAGTCCCCATCGGGCATTGGCATAATGCGGGAGGACATTTTCGGGTGACCCATTGGTGAGCAAAATGACCGCATGGTGGATAACCGATTGGGGCCAGCGTCGTAGAGGCCAACATACGCATCTGTGCTACGCTCTCACTAGTATCTGTCAAACAGCCGAGCTGGTAGCTACATTGGACGAGCCGACGTCCACCCGGATGGAAGGACAAGGTGAACACATAAAGGAGGATGTGCAGCGTCCCTAGCTAACCATGCAATCTCCAGAATTCCGAGATCATCTTGTCAACCAAACTATATGTTATACAGGAACAGATGTCCCAAATGTTGTCCGTTTTTCGATTGGATTGTCTGCCTTGCAGGGGGGCAAGACGGGGGGGGGGGGTTGTGGAAGGTGGCGATAAAGTTTTGCCTTCCATGGGAAGCACACGACAGAGTTTCGGGGTGTTTGATTTTTTCCCGAAAGAAAAACACTTGTTTGAGGATTCCCATTCAAAACAATACATTTGGCAAGGAAAACAATTTGTTGATGTTTCGTTTGAAAGACCCGGAAAATCTCTCCTTTTCGCTCCCCAGTACCCACCCACCGAGATGGATATATTTTATACATACATGTGCGGTTGCGGTCGGTTTGGTCGCTGAGAGAGTGGTCCATAGTTTGATGTAGAAGTTTGAGCGCTTGTTTAGTATTTGAAATTGAGTGTTGAGCTGGTGAAGTTTAGCCAAATTTCCGGAATTAAACCAACAATAGCAATAACACATGTTTATACGAGATGACGGTCTTGTAAGGTGGCTACTACGTGCCAAGAACATTGGAATTTTTGGTGACTTTTTGGCCATTGCTGGTAGCAGCCAACCAAATGGCGGCATAAAGCACCAAATTTCCAGAATTAAAAGCACCAACAGCAATAGCACATGTTTATACGAGATGACGGTCTTGTAATGTGGCTGCTACATGCCAAGGAAGTTGGAATTGTGGGTCTTTTTTTGGCTACTGCTGGTAGCAGCCTACCAAATGGCGGTAGAAGGCACCAAGTGGAAGGACTTGATACCCTTGATGGGGAAAGCCCCCATGTAGGGTTGCGGGGCGTAGACCGAGACTAGGTGCCAGATGCAACCGATAAGGGCTCCACGGTGTCTGTCACAGCTTCAGCACAACTCTAGGCATGACCATGTGGCTCACTCCTCAAGCTTGGCTTTCGGCTTTCTTCCAAGTGCGGCACCAAAAGTGCACAACGCGCAGCAAGGCTATGTTCTTTGTGAGAGTGGCCGATGCGAATGATCGTTGCTCTAACAGCGCTCCTGAGCTTAGTTCGGAGAAGCATTGGGTCACCTTATCACGTACCATTCAATCGTAGGGGGAGGGGCCAACACATCCCCCAAAAACTTGAGAGGGTTTGAGGCGGGGTGACTAGGCCTAGTATTTGGTCAGAGTGTATTAAATCTATTGTCGAAGGTGGTGAAGCAGTGCACATGGGTGGAGGGGGGGGTAAAAAGGTGCATGGCAATTTTTCATCAAAGACACGTCAAATGATGACATTACTCGATTTCCTCATTCCACTAATTGCACACATACTGGCGCCAGATACTGCCACCAATTGGGCAGTTATATTTCATTATCGGTTCCCCCACATTTTCAATTTGCAAACAAACAAGGTTCAACCCTCTTCAATGTCGGCCGGAAAGAATTCTAAGGAAGACTCCCGAACATGTTCTACTTGTTGCCCATGGCACAATTGCGGTTTGTGCAAAAAAAAACGGACAAAAGCAACACAGAAAACTAGAAAGTTAAAAAATTAAGCAGTAAAACGATGCACACGAAGAAAAAACACAAATACAAACCAACATTCAAAACCACAGAAAAAGGGACTTTGGAAATTGAAAGCTTTCCTTGCCGAATTAGCGCATGTGAAGTGAAGTGGATGCACAATACACTCACTCGCACAAAGATGCATCGTGTGTCAACTATCTCCTTTTATACAAATGCAAAAAGATGATGCTCCAAACTTGCCATCACAACACGAATGTGGTGAAGATGCTTGACATACTGTTACAAATACTCCTAAATATCAAATCCCTGCCATTTCCATAGACAACAAACAGGCAAGCCGCACCATCACGAAAGAACCATAGATCCGAAAGTGTCATGATGTCACAAAATTAATCACTCATGACGACAAAACGTGGGCATCCGTGGACATTCTGTCCCATGTGGGATCACGGAAAGCTAGTAAGCGCGCTACACCTGTGCCAGCGATACGGCCTCACGCTACATAGCCTTTTGCGTTGCATGAGTCTGGGCGGCATCATGGTGCTCCGCCTCGTTCCATGATGACATTTGGGCATCTCACGCCACGAACATATTGAAGATGCACTCGCAATCCAAAACATCAAGGGGTCCCCGGAAAGGGGACCAAATCAGAAATAGCTGCCTCAGCCTTGCCTTACGGGGGCCCACCCTGGGGTCCACACAACACAGTGGCAATTTTCATTGTAATCTCGAGTGGCGATGCATGAAATTTACTCTCTGCATCGAGGAAAAGAATCAAATCCCAATCAACAAAGAATCAAATTGCTGTAGAAGAAAGACAACATCAGCGGCTCAAAATAATCCCCCTCGTCGCAAAATTACACTACTCCACAGGGGAACGCAAATTCTGCAAGAAGCATTGGAAATACATGGACGTCAAGTGGCTGGACTCTGTCGCCGTTTGCTGAGTCGGCCATGAATGTGGCACACAGCCAGGTATGTGTGCCTTAGGGGAGGACAGCACCCTCCCCCCCCAAGAAAGATTGAGCAGAAAGGCAGGTGATGGAGGTGTTTGTGAGTGGGACTATTCCGCCTGACCCTGTTCCAGACGTGAAGAACGTCATTGACCTCCTGGCAAGGCATGTGCGTGTGACGTCTCTTTGCGATGCTGGGGGCAGGCACGGCGGGGACTTGTGACGCCTCCGTGAGGGACTCGAAGCTCATGTATCTGATGCCTCGATGGCCTTTGAGGCAGATACCGGTGGCAGCAGCCCGTTTTGAATCCTGTCCACCGCGTGCCATGCCCGATCCTGCCTGCGCTCTTTTGGCAACACCGATATCATGGGTCTCGAAGCAACCCTTGTTGTACCCCAATATAGACGTTCAATATGGGCATCAGGGGTGCCCATAAGAAGTGTCAATTTTGTGGTCGGGGGAGGGGGGGGGTGGGGGGGGCAAGGGGCCACGCTGCATGTCACGCAATGACAATTGTGGTGTGACAACGACAGCGACAGTGACACTGACGGTGACAGGCTACAACGTCTAGGCGGTGCACCAGGCATAAGGCAGCGTTCGTCGCATGTCACCGTCACTCATAACTCGGGTTGTTGGGGTTTGGGGGGGGGGGGGGGGGCAGCTATGGCAATCCTTGATGCAGGGAGTTCTAGTGGATGACACACAAATGGGAAGATCTCGTCAATGGCACGGCAACCGGAGCATTAGACAAATTGGCTTGCGCCCATAAACTTAAGTGAAAAGTATTGTATTTCAATCAACCCCATTGTGCAGCGTGTCACAATTGTCTCTTGAGTGCTCTTATGGCCATTGCGGATCAATTCAGTGCAAGCCCCCCACGAAACTGGGGGCCCTCAGGGTGAACAGGTTCTGCTCAGGCGCCCAGCAACAGCAGGCACTGTACCACATTTGGGCGCACACCGAGATGTCCACGTGTGCACATGTGCAGGTGGAGGAGTGTCTGAGCCGAGGCGGCGTTTTCAAACTGTTGCTCTGTTGATTGCAAGAGAACGCTATGCAAAGCAAAGAATGTTGGAGTTTGTGTCCTACCCCGGGGTTGCTAGTTCGGACGCTTATGATCATGAGATCTGTCTCAGGTGTAGAGTGGCATTTGATGGGAATCAGAGAGACATCTCTCTAGAACTCGGGCCCCCATGGTTTGTGTGTTAGGATGCAAGCACAATCACGATCAAAGGCTCACTCTTTCGCAGGTCGCGCACGATAACCGCCTCTTTCGGCGTCCCAGCTAGGCTTACCTCCTCACTTTCTCGACTTTTTGGCGCTGTGTCAGACTACTCACATGGAAATTAACTTGCGGCTTGTGTAACAAAAATACTATAAAACACATGCATTCGCGATCCAAGGCTCACTCTTTAGCATATCACGCACGTAAGCATCCTCGTGGCCTCCCTTGCTCTTTTTTTTTAGGGTGTGTTGGAGTACAAAGATGTAAAGGAACTACAGGAGCCCCCCCTCCCCTCACCGGAACCTCGGGGCCCCGAAGACCCCAGTTGCGGAGAAGAAGAAGAAGATTATGATCTTGCGTATGTCGTTGTCAACGAGCTGGCTGACTTGAGCTCCGACTTCCACAACTGCCGGCAGCTGTTTGTAGAGTCTGGGTTGACAAAGCCATTCAAGGATGCCATCGAAGGCATTAGAGTCTAGGGTCCCATACTCCTTTGGTTGCGGACCCAAAGTATTCATGGGTGACTGCCCTTTGAACATATGGCAGATGCTTTGGCAAATGCCTGTCCGCTGAGTGTAAGGACCTCCCCGTTGGAAAGCCGCCGAGTTGCGCCGTCGTTGCCCCTTCGTTTCCGTTTGCTATGCCCAACAACAAGGGAACACCCGCTCCCATCATCCGGCTCTTGGCAGTGGCGTGGAATGCATATGGTGCTTGTGAAAGCTGGCGACTCGACAGAACAAGCATGATCCCGTTCCCAAAGGAGGAGCGACGTGGTGGGGGGAAATGCACGTCAACCGGTTCTGAACGGTGTTACTGCGCAAGCTCGTGCAGGATTTGCTGCGTCGGACGTCGCGGACCGAGGGGCACAAAATCCAGAAGACCCTGGTATCACACCTTCCAAGTGGCAAACAGTGTTGCAGTCGGTTGTGGCGGCCAAAGTGCAAGATGGGTGGCGTAAGCTTGTCCAGGAAGGGCATCGAGCAAATTGTCACCGCCGGGAGCCTCTTGAACGAGGTGCTGACCAAACCGGCACGTGCAATCACCGTCCGTGGAGTCCTACAAAATGGACAACAAGGTAGAAGGAAGACCCATGCTATCCCCACATGGGTGAATCTCGGACAGGACGGTTCTTCTGTGCAGTCTCCTGAAGGAAAGGCACGAAAAAGCAAGATACGTGCTACAAGAGGTCGCCGCGAAGCCCAAGGAGCCGCAAGCCATCTATGGATCTTCACTTGTGTTGGGTTGCTACTATGGCCCAATAGTGGCCTTTTGGATGTGACTCCTGTTGTTTGTTTACACATTTGCCACTATGGACATGCCGTTTGTGGCCCTCTGGATTCCTCTCTTCTATTGGGTTGCCATTATATGGCCTGCCTCATGTCTTGGATTGGTTTCGCCCTATGTGGCCTTCTACATGTTCTACATTGTGGTCTCCATTGATGGCCATTACGTCTTCCAGTACGCCTTGCCTTTAGTGGCCTTTTGGATGTGACTCCGTGCGTTGGTTTGCACATTTGCCAATATGGCCTTGCCTGTTGTGGCCCTATGGATCTTCACTTGTGTTGGGTTGCTACCATGGCCCTTTAGTGGCCTTTTGGATGTGACTTCTTGTGTTGGTTTGCACATTTGTCAATATGGCTATGCTCTTTGTGGCCTTATGGATTCCTCACTTGTCTTGGGTGGCTAGTATGGCTTTACATTTTGTGCCCTCATGGATGCGAATGGCTTTGCCCCTTATAGATTGTTGGATATCCCGCCTCGCGATGGATTGCCTTTGCGCTCTTTGTGGCCTTTTGAATTCGACTATGTGTACTATATGTACTTCAATTGGGTTGCCATTATGGCCTCCAAGATGCAAATGGTTTTGCCCTTTGTACCCTTTTGGGTGTTTTGTCTTGTGGTGCATTGCCATTTCAGCCTTGTCGTACTAGGTGTGTTGGTTTGTACTCTTGCCAATATGGCCATTACGGGGCCGTATGGATTGCATTTGGGGCCCTATGGATTGTATCAATTGTATTAGGCTGCCATTAAGGTGTTGGTTTTTGTGGCCTAATGGATGCGAGTGCCTTGCCGTCAAGGGCGTTTGGGTGTTTGGTCGTTTTGGGCGTTTGGGTGCAGCCATTATGCTCTGGCAATCTCTTGTTTCCACTTCGTGATTGCATGAAGAATTCGTGGTAGGTGGCCCCATGGAAGGGATGCCCAATGTGGTTTGTGGCCCCGTGGATGTTGGCTTGTTGCTATGGTTATTGCCATGGCAAGTGTGTTTGTTTCGTTCTGTTTTGTTGTTTGTCGTTTGCTTTATTGTGTGCTTGTTGAAGTGATTAGCAATTGCACATTGCATTGCACATCTAATGTGTATTGGCCCATATGCAAGTGATGATTGGTTGGACATGAAGTGATCCGCCAGGTACAAAATCAATAATGCATAGCAACGGTGATAGCCTTGTGCATTGGAGAGATGGATTGTTAGAAGTGAAGATGGCAACGTGATGTCTTCTAGCCACAGGTTGGTTGTTTTATCCGCGTCGAGGTGAAACGGAATGTTATATCGGCTCACAATGAGGTGATGATTCGTTGGTATAAAGTAAATTGGATATTGTTAATTCGTAGCAATGGGACCACCGAAAGGATGCACAGGATACAGCTTGGTGGGAAACCAATTCCGAGGCGGACTCCGAGGGAATGTCCTTTGAAGTGGTTACAGATGATGAGTGTGTGAGCAACTCCACAAACAGCTACAAGCCTCCTTGTGCACCAGACCACTTTATGGGTGGGCGGGGCTACAGTGGAGCGGAACACGCAAACCTTGCTTCTTCGCCGCCGGTGGGTGTAACCGACCCATCTAGTCTGATGTCCATCGAAGCCGATATTTTGAAGCCCTCTTCTGCGGCCAAACCGGTGCAGTGTGGTGCCACGTTATCTTTAAAGCGGCTGCAGGCCAAGATGCACCACAAGCCCAAGTGGCATGCTTTTGCGTCTGTGGCTCGGCGTGGTGATTTATGCCTAAGGCCAAATGTTGTACAATTGGTATGTGGTTGGTGTAGTGAGCGTGAAATCCATATAGATGTAGATGTATCTAGCAAGCATGCCCCCTTGGCGCTTGCGCCCAAAACATTTTCACGGGCATTCAAGGGGCCTCTGTACAAGGAGTGGGTAGGCTCAACCTTGTGGGTGTTGCCACCTACAGAGATGTACTACAGAGCCGTCCAAAAGATTTTTGGTGAAGGGTGTAAAGGGTTCATGTTGCTTCCCACCCAAAAGCAGCATGAGTAGTGGTGGATGATGGGGGAAATCACCAGTGATTGGGTGGATATCCCCCCTACTTTTGAAATCTTTCAAACCAAGGACAGCAAACCCCTTTGTGCACCCCCGGGCGAGCAGTATCGTTTGGTATATTTTGATGCACTTGGGCAACAGCAAGCTGATATCGACCTCGATGAGGAGGAAGATTAGCAGTTTGGGGTTGGTGTGCCTGTTTATGAAACTCCGGTAGACCCCCACCCTATCAATCCTTGCGGTAACCCTTAGAACGTTTCCTTTGGAAACCAACATCAAGATTGGGAACCCCTTGCTGCCTTCCCCGTCAACGTGGCTGTGGAAGACGTTCAGGCACAGGGAACAAAAGGGCCTTGTGAGATGGGTGATCAAGTGCGTAATCCTCTTTACAGCAGGTCCATTAGGTCCGTAATCCAGGGTGATGAGCCGTATCCTGGCACCGCAAAGTACCGCCAACGCATTGAGGAATATTTTCGGCGAAGCCTCTTTACCTCGAAAAAGCGAAGTGATGTCGTTCCAGCTCAATTGAAAGCACGAGGTGGGTTTGGTACCGTATGCCTCAAAGAAAAGAAGGGTGCGGTCACCAAATCTTGTAAGGCGATACGTGCCATAGGAGTTAGGGAGAAATTTTTACAGGAAAGGGTGGACAAATTCATCAATAGAGGGTTTTGTTGTACCTCATAGTGACAAAATGGACTGGGTGAGCAGGGCCTTTTTGTTCCCCAAGGCCAACGGCAAGTGGCGGTTGGTCATTGATTACCGATGGCTCAACAACCAGTTAGAGGGCCACAATTTTCCGCTACCGGTAATTCGGGACCAAATCGCCAAACAACTTGGGCGTTTTGTTTTCACTTTGGTCGCCCTCGAGGATGGCTTTCACCAGATGCGGCTAGCCCAGGAGTCGCATCCGCTCACTGCGTTCATCACCCCCTTAGGTACATACATGTGGACCGTCTTACCCATGGGGGTTAAGGTGGGTCCACAGGTATTCCAACGTATGGTACAACATGTACTCCGTAACTGCATGCCCGAATTAGGTCCATATATTGATGACGTACTGACCTTGGGGTTCAGCATCTTCTCACTGCTGGAGTCATTCTACATTCACTGAGACGGGCACCAGCTTGAACATTGGCGATGCTACAAGCATTGGGAAACGATGAGAACAGAGCAAGAGCACTGCAGCACGAGCAGATGAAGGCTGTTCATTTCTTCTACTAGCACCCCCCCCCCCGCCCTCGGGGCAACGAGGAAAGGCAAACTGATGGACAGCCATGCATATTGTGATTCAGACCCCCCACTCCCTGGAGTGTAGAAGAATGGGACGCGTGTTTTGAACACCACTACCGAATCTGGTTTTGCATGTTTCAGGCGTTTGCACATGCTGGACTCACCGTTAAGCCCAGCAAATGCTTCTTATTTATACGCCAAGTAAAGTATGTCGGCCACATTTTGCGTAATGGAAAGCGCCTGCCAAACCCAGCCAAGACGCAAGCTGTTGCCAACTAGAAGCATGAGCATATCAAGACGCCGAAAGCACTCAAGGGCTTCCTTGGGTTGGCGAATTGGTATTCCATTTATATTCATAAGTATGCTGAGCATGTAGCGCATCTCATGGAGGCGCTGTCTGGTAAGTATCAGTATGAGCCAATACCCCCAACAAGAAAGGTACTTTGGACAGAAACGGCAAAGAGGTGAGGAGAAAAAAAATAAACCCCCCCCCCCAAGCAGATGAAGATCACGTGGAATGCGCGAATGACTGAGGGCTTTGAAAAGCTCAAGGCCGAGATTGTATGGAATGCATAGTTGTGTCTGCCAGACTTGTCGGGCAGTTGGATCATTTGGTCGGATGCGAGTGACTATGTAGTAGGGGCCATCTTGAAGCAAAAATAACCCGATGGAAGGGACATGCCTGTTGCCTATTTTTCACGTAAGCCGCAAGGTAGCCGACAAGGGGATAAGTTATTGGGTCAAATGGGCTGGACGGTCAGGGAAAAGGAGACTTACCTGTTCGTGTGTTGTCTTTTGAAATTCCAGTCCTGGATAGGATTCAATGAGGTTGTAGTCAGAATTGACCAAAAAAACATTGTCCAATGGTATAAAGAAGACTTGTGCACCATCTCCGGCCTGTTGGGACGCCGGGGCAGGTGGCATGAGTTCCTGAGCCGTTTTAATCTTTTGATAGAGTACATCCCAGGCGATGACAACGCTGATGGTGATACTCTATCAAGGTGGGCCTACCCTGTAGGGGCAGCGCAGGAAACCAACTTCCATGGGTCTGATGAGGATGCTTTGTGATGGACGGAGGTTGAGCGTCAAGAGAAAGCAGAAAAGGAGAAAGTTTTGAGACACAAATACCCCATGCTTTTGGTTCCTGCACAACAAGGACCGACATTGATGGAGTAGGCTCCATGGGTCTGCGCGAGAGCATTTTGTAATGCCAGGTGCTATGGTCACCAGCAAGTTTTCTGAGTTGGTCGCCAGCATAAGTGAAGACCTCTCCGTCCATTCAAGCAGTGATGTGCCCGTCACGTTAAAAGAAGACACTCGCAGTCTAAACCACCAAGCTGGTATACAGCAAGGGCTGAGTGCCTAGCTGAAGCCTCTGTCCATGCAGTACACGAAGTACCTGTCCCCCCGGACATACATGCATTGTATCAGGATTGGTCTAAGTATTATGCCAAGGAAAAGGTCTACAAGAAGCTGTGGGCGGAATTGAAAACCACTGAGTATGTGGATGACCCTAGGAGGAACGCATCTTTTCTCTTGCGGAAAGGGAAAATATTTCACCAAGGCAAAATGTGTTTGCCAAAAGCAATTTTGTCCAAAGGTTTATTGGCAGGTCACTCGTATGCCCATCCGGGCATGGATAAAACCGAACAACTTTTGTGCCAACGGTTCAAGGTACTTGATGCTAGGTATAACCCTATATCCGTATCTGATGTTTGTCACCTATTGGTGCATTCTTGTGTTGTATGTCAATAGACTAAGCCGCGTCGCGGCCGCAACTTGATACATTGAATAGTACTCCCGTCCCTGAGCACATCTTCCATAGTGTTTCTGTGGATTTTGTGCCGTTGCCCGATTGTCCCGCCCAAAATGGTGTTGTGTACAACTATGCCTTGTGTGTTGTATGTCGCCTAACCAGCTACGTCGTAGCCATTCCAGGTGTAAAGAAGGGGCTCACATCCTCGGATGTGGCCCAAATGTTTGTGGAGCGCGTATTTGTACACTTTGGGTTGCCTGCTGCCATTTACTTTGATTGGGACAAGTTGATTAATGCAGAGTTCTGCAAGGAAGTTTTCAAGTTAATGCGCATTGACGAGTACAAGAGTCCAGTGGATCGGCCAAAATCGGATGGACGTGCACAGAATGCTGTCCAATTGGTGGTCAATAGTCTTAGGAAACTGCCCAACCAAAAGCACAGCACGGACTAGGTCCAGCTCTTGCCTTTGGCGTTATGGAGCTTAATTGACACTCCAGGTCCAATAACCGATATTTGCCTTACCGCCTTGTTTTTGGACGCCACTCCATTGGCTTTTGCGATGCCCCCCCTATGTTGCCTCGCAGTGAATGGAAGGATGTTGTTGACTTCTTTTGCAAGTTAACTGCGGATCGAGAATGGGTCCAAAAACGGTTGACTGCTATCCACAATCGTGAGATGGAACGTTTCCCTGCCAAGCACCCTCGGCAAGTGCTCAAGCCTGGTGAGAAAGTTTGGGTTAAAGTAAACCGAGACGGGCTTCACAAGGAGGCAACCAAACTTAGCCGCTTGTGGAAGGGTCCAGTGGAAATTCTCCGGCGCGTGGGTGAGGGTCGATATCACGTCCACGCGGAAAAGGTTGATCGGGTGTATCACACCCTGGATCTCAAGCCTTGTGTAGAACCTGTGGACGGCGGCACCCATCCGGTTCATTGGTACCAAGATGTCACAGTTGTGGTAGAGGATCCTACATATGAGGTCGAGAAAATACTCGCTCACAGAGAAGGAAAAGATAAGAAAGCTAACACTCACATTAACTGGCATGTCAAGTATAAGGGTCATGACAAGGCTCAGTGGCAACCGCCATCGGCCTTTACACATGACATCACGAACCAATGGTGTCAATACAACAAGGCTAAGGCTTTGGACATTGGCGTGAAGGGTGTCCCGCCGGATATCTTTTGTAATGTGCTGCCTTTGCTCCATTGGGTTCATCGGTGCTACACGGAGCTCCTAGAGGAGCTATCGACGACCTCGGAAAAAATATCTTAGGGTCCCCCCCCCTCAACCCCTCACGTTTTTATTTTTGATGGTGTCATTCAGTTTGTGAGGGGAGCGTTCTGTTATGTATGTTTAAGTATATGTGTGTAACAACGCTTGTACTTGTATTGTTTGCACACCCCCGACCCCAGGTTTTCGTAGTTGGTAATCGGTTACGTCCGCCGGCCCCCTCTTTCCCCCTCTATGCGGGAATGAGTGCATCAAGGCGGATGATTACACCCACCACCCGGCTTTGGTCCTCGCAAGGCGAAGCGACATTGCCGCAGTTGCACATGCATCTAAAAGAGGAATGCCAGAAGAATTGAAGATAAAATTGACAAAGAGCGACAAAAAAGACGACGCTCCGAGATTACGCTAATTACCAATTACGCTAACTGACCGTCAACCGGGATCTTGCCCACCGAGCCCTGCCCCACGTTTCCGCTTGGATTCTGCGCGCTGCATTGGACTGCGTGGTGCACAAAGGAACGAGTCCAGGTGTTGTTATCATCGACGCCTACCAATCAATGGCATGCTGCCGCTGCCTTTTTGTGAGCACCCTTGGGTGAAGCGCGGCTGCGGCTCTTCCAACTAGTGTTTTGGGGTGATTTTGGTCTTAGACATGCGCGAATGGGCAATGCTTTGCGGAGGTAGCCCACCACCCCTTTATTGGACCTTAGTGCACCAACTTGCTCTTCTACCACCGCCAAACACTGCCAAACTAATGCACAATGTTCCAAGGTGCACACTTGTGAATGGAAAAAAAACACCAGTAAACCATCATAAACTTCGCTGAACCCCTCTTGCACCACCCATATGATTTGGAAAGAGAAGGTGAAGAACTGGCGCGTGTTCAAAAGCAACTGCAGCACCAAGTGCAGGACGAAATTGAGAAGCGAACGAAGCTTCAAAATGATTTTACGAAGCTTGAAAATGAATTTGTTTTGGCAAAAAGTAACATGAATCGTTACAAGCACGAAAGACACACTGTGAGGAAAGAGAAATCGGTGGCTACTACTGACCACCGCCTTGACAAGGATTGGCTGAATGACAAGGCCAAAAAGGGGGCAGAGCAAGAAATGCAGAAGGAGAAAGCGAGTGCAAGGAAGGTCATGAGAAGGTTAGCTTTGTACGAGGCTAGGGCAAATGTCATTGATGTTGACGAGACGGACGTGAAAGGCAACAAAATTGAAGAGGAAGGCAAGAAAGTCAAGAAGAACAACACTGCAAAAAAGGAGCACAAGAGGGTGGAGAAGGACAATTTGCCAAGGATGAGCTTGACTGAAACAGAGGCATGTGTGCGTGTGATATGGCCATGGGAAACGGGTTTTTGCAAGGAGCAATATAAGCCATGTACACTCAAGTGGCATGTTTGGTCATCTACCCCTTGTGGCAACCCACAATTGTGCTATTGAAGCATGTGATATGACCATGGGAAAGTGGCACGTTTAGTCATCTACCCCTTTTGCAACCCACAATTTCCTTATTGAAGCATGTGATATGACCATGCGAAATGTGTCTTTGCAAGTTGCAATATAATGCCGTTTGGCGGCTTGGCCATTTACCCTCTAGCGGTGTTTCAAAAAGGATTTGGAATCACCAACTAGCAAGATTGAACAATGGTCAGACTGACATATAAAAGTTAGTTTCCTTTGCAAGTGCAAACGGAAACGGGTGCTGGAATTGGGGAATGTCATGAACTACACCTCAACCGAACACCTATAGTGCATGCAACAATATTGGCTTATGGCATCATTGGCATAGGACACCAAGTGTGCCATTTGTCGCAAGATGTTGCCACCGGAAAGGTGTTGCACTGTTCCCATGCATTGTTTCGCCGAAGCACGGTCGCTCATTGGGAAAGAAGTTCCCCTTGCATCGAAAGAGGAAGCCAAGTTGCACAATTGGCACCATTGTGGAATGAACCATCAAAATTCATGTTAAACTTTATGGTTTTCACGCGTGTGCGAATCAACTTTCAAAATGGTTTGGAGTTGATCACATACGACCCGTGCCGAAAATGTCCAACAAAGAGAAAATTCTTCTCTCAAGCTTTCCCACAGTGCGTCTTGCACAAGACGGTGGAATCAAGAGGAGTCTTCCTTGCTCCTACAAGCGCCAATATTCCATGGGCCTCACTTGTGTCCTTGAAGGACCGCATTGTGAAAGGCACGCGCGCAGGAAGAAGGCCAAATGTAGCAACAGGGAACATTCAATGGCGGACACTGGCATTTGGTGCACAGGAAACAAACACGCACAACGACAAGCAAGATAAAGCATAGAATACTTCCCAAAGCCACTCAGCCTTGGGTTTGTGGTGAGACCTCAGAATCAAACATGCAAATCCCAAACCACCAACAATGTGATGAGTTCATCGAAGAATTCAAAAAACGAAGAGTGACATTGTGCCCCTAGATGCTGGTGGAAACACAGCCAGACCGCTGGAACATGGTGTCCCGTACAACCCCATCCTTCTTGCATACTATGCACTCGGTACCGTCCAATAGACGTCGGACGTGGGTTTTGAGGCTATCTTGCCGTTGCTTCAACATATGGGCATCCTCTCAAGATCGTTGGTTGCCCTTCAATGACCCGGTTAGCATCTTCTCCAAATCCCTCCGTCGCCCCGCCAGAGTGCGGATACACTTTTTCGCATCCTCCAATCAAATGTCCTCATCTTCAATTTCATCAAACGGTGCCAAGTATTTCTCAGCATCTTCAATTGACCCAAGTGAGCCCCGTCTTGCCAAAGCACCCTTTGCAAGAGCACCCTTCACTGAATGACGTGCTGCCGAATGGCTACAAAATGAGTGTGGTAGCATGGAGATTGAGCATAGTCGATCTTCCAAGAATAGTGGTCAACGCCTATATTTCATCCGATTAGCACTACAACATACTACAACTACTACTAGCAGGAGCAACTAGAACAACATGCTGGCTTGTGGTCATAAGCACAGGCTTGTGTAGAATAATGATGATCATGTGTTTGTACGATCGAACATGGTGGCGGCACAATGGGCATCATCGGTACTTCTTCTTTTGTGCGCGTATCTCTTGTGCACACTCCTCACAGGTCACCACACAGCCACACCGCTGGAACATGGGCTCCCGTACAACCCCATCCTTCTTGCATACTATGCACTCGGTACCGTCCAATAGACGTGGGACTTGGGTTCTAAGGCTATCACGCCGTTGCTGCAACTCACGGGCATCCTCTCGAGATTGTTGTTTGGCCTTTAGTGACCCGGTTAGCATCTTCTCCAAATCTCTCTGTTGCCCTACCAGAGTTCACATACACTTTTTCGCATCCTCCAATGAAATGTCAATGTCCTCATCTTTAATTTCATCAAACGGTGCCAAGTACTTCTCAGCATATTCAATTGACCCAAGTGAGCCCCGTCTTGCCGAAACACCCTTTGCAAGAGCACCCTTCACTGAATGACCTGCTGCCGAATGGCTACAAAATGAGTGTGGTAGCATGGAGATTGAGCATAGTCGATCTTCTTAGAATAGTGGTCAACGCCTATATTTCATCCGATTAGCACTACAACACACTACAACTACTACTAGCAGGAGCAACTAGAACAACAGGCTGGCTAGTCATCATAAGCACAAGATTGCGTAGAATAATGATGATCATATGTTTGTACGATGGATTATGGTGGCGGCACAATGTGCATTGTCGGTACTTCTGCTACTTTTGTGCGCGTATCTCTTATGCACACTCCTCACAGGTCACCACGATGTGGTTGGAACAGGCATAAGACCCTCCACCGCGCAGGAAACAAACACGCACAACGACAAGCAAGATAAAGCATAGAATACTTCCCAAAGCCACTCAGCCTTGGGTTTGTGGTGAGACCTCAGAATCAAACATGCAAATCCCAAACCACCAACAATGTGATGAGTTCATCGAAGAATTCCAAAAACGAAGAGTGACATTGTGCCCCTAGATGCTGGTGGACACACAGCCAGACCGCTGGAACATGGTGTCCCGTACAACCCCATCCTTCTTGCATACTATGCACTCGGTACCGTCCAATAGACGTCGGACGTGGGTTTTGAGGCTATCTTGCCGTTGCTTCAACATATGGGCATCCTCTCAAGATCGTTGGTTGCCCTTCAATGACCCGGTTAGCATCTTCTCCAAATCCCTCCGTCGCCCCGCCAGAGTGCGGATACACTTTTTCGCATCCTCCAATCAAATGTCCTCATCTTCAATTTCATCAAACGGTGCCAAGTATTTCTCAGCATCTTCAATTGACCCAAGTGAGCCCCGTCTTGCCAAAGCACCCTTTGCAAGAGCACCCTTCACTGAATGACGTGCTGCCGAATGGCTACAAAATGAGTGTGGTAGCATGGAGATTGAGCATAGTCGATCTTCCAAGAATAGTGGTCAACGCCTATATTTCATCCGATTAGCACTACAACATACTACAACTACTACTAGCAGGAGCAACTAGAACAACATGCTGGCTTGTGGTCATAAGCACAGGCTTGTGTAGAATAATGATGATCATGTGTTTGTACGATCGAACATGGTGGCGGCACAATGGGCATCATCGGTACTTCTTCTTCTTTTGTGCGCGTATCTCTTGTGCACACTCCTCCCAGGTCACCACACAGCCACACCGCTGGAACATGGGCTCCCGTACAACCCCATCCTTCTTGCATACTATGCACTCGGTACCGTCCAATAGACGTGGGACTTGGGTTCTAAGGCTATCACGCCGTTGCTGCAACTCACGGGCATCCTCTCGAGATTGTTGTTTGGCAAGAGGCTTGTCAACACAACTTAATGCGTTCCAAGCACCATGGTTAAAATTTTGGCGACATAAGCAAGGAGATCCAAATCATTGCGGTGAATTGGAAACATATGTGCTCTACCACCGCAGCAATTTGCATGAACACTTCGCACATGTTGGAAGGCAATTTCAAAGAGAGGTTTAAGATTCCATCGTACGTGGCGTCAAAAACAGTGGATGCATGTGATCGATATGCGAGGCATCTTGCTTAGGTGTTGGCTGCGTACAAAGAAGAAGAAGAAGAAGAAGATCATAAGTACGGGACACTAGAAGCGGCAGCCCAGAGGAGCACGACTGAAGAAGAAGCCACGAAGACTGGCGGGGGAGAGTTCGGAAGAAAGCGAGGGCGAAGAGGAAGAAGGAGAGGAGGAAGAAGAGGAGGAAGAAGAAGTCCAAGAGGAAGCAACACATCGGGACACATTACCTTGGAGATGCCTGCCTTTGGCGCAACAAGGGAAGTGGGGTGCATGGCCGGGAGTGGCGGTCGGAAAGTGGAGCTCTTGAGGTTGCGGATGCCATCCCTGCGGTGGCTGCCACTGCGCCGGTGGCTCGTGGCAGGCGTGCGGACAGCGCACCGGTGATCAGGTCTCTCATGCAGATGGCACTGCAGGTGGCATGGGAGGCAGTGGACACTGCCCGCCGGGCCCGGGCCAACCGATTTGACCTCGGTGGACATGTGCCTCCTCAGCCGGCTGCGTTTCTCCTGGCCGGCTGTCTCGCCGAAGCGTGCCCTCAGCTCAGCAGTGTCCCTCCGGGGGTGTGTGAGGCTGTGCAGACGATGACGACCATGCTGGACGCCAGCTTTGTGTGCATCTAAGAGACCCACCGCACCACGGTAGATGCCCTGGCGGCCAAAGGTGACTGCAGCGGGTGTGCTGTTCCCGGTCCGCCGGGAGGCGCCGCATGTGTCGACTAATTTGTTGGCCGACCAGGACGATTCGCAGCACGTGGCCACGGGGGAGCATGATGCCCTCCTTTCGTGGTTGAGTTCGGATGCCGGAGCCAGCGCGGTGGCGTGCGTGCTTCACGCCCTGTGTTAGATGGCTGCGTCCCGGCAGCTTGGCCTGGTGTCGCTGGCACACCACATGCTGAACTCTGGGGTTGACCGTGCAGCTTTGCAAAGGGTGCTGCTCAATGTCCCGGCGCAGGCTGACGCCGAACGGTCTGGCGAACAGGTCGCAGCAGCGAAGCCGACCACTGCCGGAGACCGCCGGAAGTCGGTTAACGGTGAGAGCAAGGCGTCTGCAAATGCTGCCGCGCCCACTGCGTCGCCGTCCAAGGTCACCCCGCCACGCTCTTCGCAGCGGTCGCATGTGGCTGCCGTGCCCACGGGACCCGTTACCACGCTGACATAGCGCTGCAGCTTTGTCGTCGAAGCCGGCGGCGCGCAAAGTTGCTGGACGCGAGCCATCAGGCAGCGGTCGTGAGTACCACGAGCCTGATGCGCCCGTCGTTGTGTACGCGCATGGTCGCAGTTGAGGCTGCAAGTAGTCTACACTGTTTATGAGCGCTTTGAACAAAAGCATAAAGATTGATACCCAAATACGACCTTGCAAACATTGAGGCAGCAAATTTGCTCTCCAGAGGATGGGGTGGAAGCATGAAAACTTGAAGCCCTAGTTGTGTTCACCAACAACAAATTGCACCAATATGAGGAAAAAAATGGCTTGTCCATTCCAGCAATCTTTGTTGGCCGTAAAGTAGTGGATGCGGCTTGGGAGACAATGTTGTTGGCTATTGGCGTCTTTGATACTCCCCGATGTGATCCCAATGAGGGGTATGTCGGTGTCTCGTAGGATTTCACTAAGCGCTTGGGGTATGTGTCATGGCAGCCAAGCCTTTGGATCACAGTGGACGCAGACTTTTAGTTGAGTTGCTAGATCCTCGGGGATGGATATCCTTGTGCTGGTGGGTCACGGGCTCATTTGAGTGTTGCCTTCTTAAACCACGGCTAGTTGGCAAGGACTATCAGCCTTTGTTGGCCAATTGGCGTGCCTCGTTGTGATGAAAAACACCGGGAGGCTTTGCACTGTCTTCAGAAGAAGAATATTCGGGTGTGTGTTTCGATTGAATCCTTTGATTGAAAGTTTTTCTTTCTATCGAAGAAAAAACCTTTGATCAAAGTGTCTAATTAGAAGGTTTTCTATTTTCAGATTATTTGAAGACTGATTTGCCATGGGGTTGTGCTTCTGCATGGAAGAGTTTAGCAATGCAGTGTTTATTTGGACGGCAACATTCCATGGCTTAAAAGGCTACTAGGGATTTTTGTCACTTGGCAAATACCCTTACTGCCGCATCAAGCATATTGCAACGCTACATGTGAAGAGTGGGTTGATTGGGAAATTGTACGAACTTCCGAATATAAATGCTGCCTGCCTTGCCTTATTGGCAGTGTGCGCAGCTGGTTGTAATTTGCACTCTATTTCGTGTCGTTCGAAATTCTTGATTCGATTAGCAGAAATTCGATCGAAGGATCGCTCGAAACTTTGCCGCACATCGAAGAAAATCACAATTTCCTATTGCTGCGACATTTTGCGATAGTAGCCCACGAGTAAGGATTCGTGCAGTCATACTGCGACACATGAATACCTTGACGCTAAATTTGCCACAAGCTATAATCAAATGGCACAGGCGGAATTTTCGATCGAATGATTTGATCGAGACTGAAAATTCCGATCGACAATTGGATCGAAGAAACCACCCCCTGCGCCACCACCTAGCGTTAGTGTTTTGGTTGCAAATTGCTCTTGCTTGTCTTGTGGTGAGCCACCCGCGAAATTGTAGCGCAAGGGCTTGACATTCCGGGTGCCAAATGGTCCAAGAATGTTTCCGTTGGACGACTCGCTCTATGAGCTTGTTGCGGAAGATCACAACACCAAGTGTTCCTTATGTTTGTCCGTTTATTCAGAAATTGCAGGGTTTCATCTCCGATTATTTCTGCGGCGAAGTTCACATGAGGTTAGCTCTCACTGACGGCTCAGTGAGCTCTCAGTGAGGTGGGACCCTGGACCACGCCGTTGCAGTGCTTTGCTGCCGTTTGCATCTTCATCGAAACTGGTACTTTTCGAGTCCCCCCCCCCCTACATTTGCAGGCTCCATTCCCCTTGCACGAGCCTTTGGTTGATGCAAACGGCAGCAAAACACAGAGTCAACGCCCGGTAACGTTCTCAGTGCCCACCGAAGGTGCCAGCAGTTCCTCACGACCACCGCTTCGACGGTAACTGCAACTGGCGTCAATGACGAAAAAGCCGGTGCCGGGGGCATCCGAAGCGGAGCGCACGATGGTGACCGCCGCGGACGAGAGGGCAGCGGCGATTGACAAGGGTCGGGGGCCGGTGGGCCCATCACTCGCCGACCTTTCCCCCCGGTGCAGGCACCCCGGGCCGGTGATGTACGCGCGGGCTACTTGGGGCTCTACATTGCCCCGGTCAACAAGCAGCCCGCCCCGGCGTACCTCCTCAACCGGACGGTTAACGTGAAGGGGGCACCGCAGCACTCCACCGAGAGGTGGTATTGGAGTGTCACCCTCGACGTGTGCACCGCCCCGCAGCAAAGGAAGCCCACCCAGATGCACCTGCCGTGCAGGGTGACCGTCACCGAGGATTGTGGGCTTGTGGCAGGGGAGGAGGGATTTTTTGTAGCCCGCTTTGCTTACCGGTTGGGGTCCAAACATTGGTGTTTGGACCCGGCTGTGGGGACGGAGGAGAGGGGGTTGCTCGCCCCCGCTGGCGCCATTGCTTTGAAGTAAGTGGCGTCATGGGAAGTGCAGGGGGAGGGGTTTTTCTCGGAGGCATGGCAGGCCATGCGCGGCCACGTCGCCACCTTCCGTGCCAGCGCTTTGGGGGCGGACGCCATCGACCCGAAGGTGGTCCGTGATGGGGAGGTGACTAAGGGGAGGAGGAGTGATGGGGCCGACAGTGCAGGTGGCCGGAGTGACCGGAGTAGGAGTATCTAGGAAGAGTGCGGCCACCATGGTGCAGGGGGTTCTAAACGGGGCACGGAAAGTGGCCCACGCGGTGTGGCCTGGAAAGTGGGGGGCATACAAGGCAAATGCTAAAGGACAAGTGCGCATTGAGTTGGGGGCTGCTGCGCACTTTGTCAAGGCCTGGCTGTGGGGCCCACTGCTGCAGCTGGTTGCACCGCTGATCGGGAACCATCAAGTGGGGGGCAGGCCATGGGTTGATGTGTGCACGGAGTGGTGGGAGGCGTTTGCGGCCATGGCCGAGGTGGCTTGGAAGGACGACTTTCTGAGTGGTGCAGAGCAACGTGCCTTGCTGCAATGCCAGCTAACCATGGGGGCAAGGCACCTTGACCTGGGATGGGGGAAGACCTTGTGGACGCACATGTGGATTGACCACATGTATGCATATGTTGCACGGTGGGGGACCATTGCACAGTTTAGTAGCTTTGCATTGGAGGGCAGCCATGTGTGACTGAAACGGCTGCTTGGGAATAGTGGGGGTGTCAGCTTGCTGAACGATAGGTCGGGCTTGCAGTGTGTGGTGGATAACCACACACTAGATGATAACCTCCGCAAGGAAGCTTGGGAGGTGGAGAGTACGGCTGTAACCAAGCAAAGGGGGTTCCAACGACGCTGCACGACTTGGTCACGTGCCCGGCGGGAGAGGAAGGGGAGAGGATTGTGGCACGTGCATTGCGACAAAGGACCAAGTAAGTGCGTATGATGGAAGATTTGTGCCCGTGTATGTTCAGTGAGCCCTGAGTGAGCCCCCAATTGGCTCTCACTGGGCGCTCAGTGAGCGCTCAGTGAGCCATTTGCCGCACTCAGCGAGCGCTCAGTGAGAGCTAAGTGAGAGCTAAGTGAGCCGGCTCAGTGACGGCTCAGTCGGGGTGCTCAGTCAACTGAGCCGTCGAAAAAAAAACCCCACGGTCAAATCCTCTTGGACTAGGGATTGGTATTCCTTTGGGGACATTCCAAAACCCCAACCCACCCTGGAAACCCACAACTTTTCACATGAAGCCCCTTGAAAAACACCACTTAGGCCCAAATGAGCCGTTTTAGCCCCAACTGAGCCCCAATTTCACATTTCCAAGTGAGCCGCAGGTACATTGTCACCCACAAAGCTGCACCCCCCTCCCCCTGTCTTTACAACACCCCCCCCCAGCCCCCCCCCCCCCCCCTCTATATGCACTTGCCCACAGCTACACACGGCCTTGAGGCACGCCAGGACTAAAACAAAGCGCGTCTAAGTGGGTAAAACGGAAGTATTGGCCGGCAAACCTATTCAACTCTCACCCCCCCCCCACACCACAAGCCCTGGAACCATCTAGCCCTGCTTTGGCACCAAAAGTGCACGGACAAAAGGAGATATAACGAAAAGTAGCCCTTGAGCTAGGTCCACCCTAGCGGAGTTGGGGATCTGAATGCATGCAAATGAGGCGGCTGCGGGCACGAACAACAGTACCGCCCTTCCCCGTGATGATCCGGATGTACAATGGAGCTTGATTGCCTTTGAAAACAGGCGTTGCATTTGCGACAGGTGGCTCCTGATTCCATGTTTTTGAACCTATTTTGCACATTCGCCTTTCTCCAAGGGGATGATGCTGCTTGACTTTGCAAAAAAAAGTGCGGCGGCGGGTGGACACGAAGAATAAATAAACGCATGATGTGGTGCTGGTGGGAGGTGTGCTGCACCATTGACGCCTTGAGGGGGTTGTGGGGTCAAAATGACAAACACTCTCTGCGTTGGGATTTTTTGTGCCGCCTCACTACCAAGCATTTTTGCACTTTGCACTGGGGATTTCACAATGTCCACAAGAAGTCTTGCATGCCCGCCTACACTGCACCGCCTACTTGGTAGAGGGGTTGGCTTGTGAGAGACGTGGTCCAGGTCCCCGTTTGCTGCAATGGCAACGGGCAATTCAATTGCATTGTACCTCAAGACTAATGGAGGCACTGTTGCTCTAGTCAAGAGACAAAACGGTTGAATGAGGTAGAAAGGTCGCCTAATTTCTCAGAATTGGGATGTGGATCAATGTTGTATGGTTCGGTGATAGTTCGTGATTGGTCAGAAATGTCTCCGTGCCATAAGATTTCCTTTTTCATTCAGGGGTACCCATATTCCCAGAGTTGCCATATGGACGGCAGCAGCAGGTCCGAAGTTGCCGCGGCCGCCAGCAGCAGCTGCGCAGTTACCGTGGCCGGCAGCCGCGTCCTGGCGAGACTCCTCTCCGTCAGGAGTAAGCCGGCGGTCACCATGGCCGCTGGCAGCAGTGCGGCAGGTCCACGGGCCACCGGTAGCAGCCCAGCACATACCTTGGCCGCCTGCAACGGCCGGCCACAGAGGAGGGCGATTAAAATCTCTCTCAGGAGACCAATCCCGCAATTATCGATCAAAACTTGCGTGCGGGGGGGGGGGTACTTTTTGGGGTGGTATCGGCTAGAGGGTGTGTGTAGGGGCGGGGTTGGTGGTTTGGCAAGAGGCGGTTCCCAGGGTGGGGGGGCCTGCACGCAACCCAGTAATATCCAATTGCATACCTTGAAAGCGGATGTGTCTCTGGGGGAACGGAGGCATGTATGTGATAATAGCGGCATCTCGTCTTTGCCACGAAGAAAGTCTTTGGAGTCTTGAGGACCACAGGGTTAGTACCCTTCATTTAAGCATGAAAAAAAAAATTCTGTGCTGCTGGTGCGACGCCACCAGCACCCATTTCTCTTGAAACTTGGAGGGGGGGGTCGCTTACAAAGAGCAGGACCGGCCACCCCCTTGTGAGCCCGGCAATTACCTCGACCACTAGCAGCAGCCGAGCAGTCACCCTAGCCGTTGGCAGTAGCTAGGCAATTACTCGGGCCGCTAGCTATTCACATCTTGACGTTGGTGCTCTATGTGGGGGCGATGAGGTAGCAGAAGGATACACATTTTGTGGACACAATGTTTTACGTCTATCATGCTAAATGGTTACCTTGTTGTGTGCAATGCAGGCCAATCCTCCGCAGCATGGCATGCAACATGTTTTTGGGGGCATGGAAGATGGTATTTTCCAGGGCTTGTTTGGGAGGATAGGTGTGCGGGCGAGTAAGGGGGGGGGGGGTGCAACTGGCGTGCTGGTCGACTGTGCCCCCTGCACGGGGGGGTCACCCCTCGGTTCTTGACTTCAACTACCCCCCCAACTAACTATTGGCCGGAGGCCCCTTGGGGGGGGGGGGGGGGGGCATCTAAGGGGGGGGGGGGTTCAGGGAGGGCGAATGGCGGGGGGGATAGGAGGGGCTGGGGGGGGGGGGGGCTCCGGGAGGGTCGGTTGAGCGGGGGGGTCCAAGTGGGGCAATTCGGGGTGGTGGTTTTGGGGGGGTCTAGGTTGGGCGATTTGGGGTGTTGGGGGGGGGGGGGGGGGGGCAAAGGCTCCCCTTACCTCCCCTTGCCCTCCCTCTAACCATGCCATCACCATAAACCTAACCCTAACCTTTGCAGCCAGTTGGTTTGGCCATGCCAGCCATGTTAATTGGGCTGAACAAGATCCCCCCAATTTCGTTCATGGCTGCTTTTGCCACATCATTGCTCTCCATTTTGGACCCCAACACTCACTCTGACCCTAGCCTAGGGTGAGAGCCAGGGCTAGGGTTAGGGCTAGGGTTAGGGTTAGGGTCACCGAGCTGGTGGAACCAGTCTTGGTTTTATAACCCTTTTTAGGGTCTAGGGTGGACCTACCAGGTTTAGCAAGCAAACAAGCAACAAGCAAGCGGCAAGCAAGCAACCAGCACGCTCGAAATGGGGAAAAATCAGAACCCCGTTGTTGTGCTTTGGATTTGGTTGAAATTTTGGTGCATGATGCCTATGGGTGTGAAGTACAATCACACAAAGTTTGAGCGAGAAACTGGACGGTGGCGGCTAAGAAGGGGCGTCGCAAGTGGCGGACCTCAGTTTCAAAAGCTGTAGTTTAGGGCCAAAAACAGCCATTTTTGGGCCAAAAAAGCCCTGGTACACATTAAAAACGGCCAAAAGCAGGGAAACGGTGGGTACACTCCACCTGCGGCTTGACTTCCCCGTGTCAACGAGCTCCTTGCGGCCCTCCAACTCCGTGATATGTCCCGGAAACGGCCCAAAAAGGCCCCCACAAGCTCCAGATGGGCTGCCGATAGCCACAAACCAAGAATAGGCCATATCTTTGGCTGCATGGCTCAAAATGCGATTCCGAGGGCACCTACTCCACCCGCAACCCCCCACTTTTTGTGGTTTCCACCCTTCAGAATTGCCCAAACGGACGCCTAGACCGCAATACCTAGGCCCACTAGGTTGCGGCAAGCTGCAAGCTCAAGCCCAGACAGGTGGGTGCCCAAATGGGTCAACAGCGTCCAGTAGGGGCAAAAAGATGACTTTGCTGAAAAATGATCCTAGACCATGTGCGACGCTGAAACAAGTGTTTTTGGACCGTTTTGAGCTTGTGGTGGCCCATTTTGGTCCTCCGAAAATCCCAAAATGCCTTGAAAATGGGCTGCTTTCGGACCAACAAAGGGTCAAAAATGCGTCAAAAACGCATTTTTCCAAACCTCATCCAAGACCATTAGGGGTGCACCAACCGGTGAAATGAGCCCATTTTGAGCCCATTTTGAGCCCATTTTGGGGCCTTTTGGCCCATCAGAAGTCTACAAAGCCTTGAAAGTGGGCCTCGTGGTGATGGGGTTCACTTGCAAGCTGATTTCACTTTGTCAAGAGTCATCAATGCGTGAATCATTCTTGATGTCCCTCACTAGTCATAGCTGATGTTCCCTCCCCCACCAGCTCGGTCCCAATATTCAGTCTTGATTAGGTGTAGGGATAGGAGTAGGCTAAGGGTTGGGGGTGGGTGTTGGAGTCAAGGTTGGGTTTAAGGATAGGGTTGGGGTGCAAATTCGACAAAATTTTCCTTAGGGCACGTTTGGCGTTCATGTAGCATGCACGCCTGAGGGCGACACCTTTGGCAACTAACTGTTGGCCGAAGGCCCCTAGGGGGGGTATGACCTAATTGAAAAACAGACAAATGCAAACCAGAGGTAATGCACTCCACAGTCTCCTCACGCCACAGGCCCCTAAGGGGGGGGGGGGGCAGGGGTAGTTGGCGTCCCGGGACCCGCGGAGGCGCCCCCCCCCCCCCCCGTGGTCCCCTGTAGTTATTGCTGTGATGGCATCTCTCTGCAAAATTGGTGCATAGCAAGGAAGCAACGGCCCTTCGCTGATGGTGGAATCCTTGGTGCTACAATTCTGTAAAAACAAGCCGCTAAGCAACTTTTATCTGCATTCCAACCAGGCCAAACATAAAGCTGGAAATGGTAACCGAAGAAAAAATTAAGTTTCGGCTCAGCAAGAACCAATGGAATTGCAAGAACCAATGGAATGTGACTACGATGAACAAAAATCAGAGTTCAAAGAAGAATCGGATTCTTCTACATCCATTGATCTCAAGAACCCCAAAGAATCTACGAACGATGTTGTGCTACAACATAGGGGACGGCATGGTCGCAAGGGCCGGCCAACAACCTGACTTGGTTGGCCGGGTGCGGCCGGCAACCGGCTTGACACCGCGCAACAAGGGCATGACGCAGAATGTTGTCCTCCGCGTGGAGAAGCAGCCCAACCCTCAAAGCGAGGCAACGTGCTAGAGGTGGTCCTCATGCCGGGGGCCACCGAGCGCGCGCTTCTCCACTACAACACCCTCCAACCGATTGTCAAGGGCCCTCTCCTCGCGTTCCCTGCGACCGGGGACCATAGAGCCTCTTGAGGCAGCTCGCAACCCTCTTCCCCGTAGAGGAACCGACCAGTAGCATGCGAGCCACAACCGCAAAATCCCGCTCGCATTCCATACTACGATCTCAACGTAGACCCGGACTTGGAGGTTGGGGCACATGAGGAGGATGAGTACTTCTCGCACTAATCGTGCCCCGGCCCCCACCTTCCCCATGTAATTTTGACCCTCACCCTGACCCTTGTTGCAACCCACGCACAACATCATGCACCACCAGCGGCAAGGCAAGGATAACTAGCGCCTCCGAAGGAGGCCCATTGCACAAAACAGGGAACCCTGTAAGTTCAACACTTTGTGAAATGACCGCGTGGGAGATCCAGGTTGACAATTTTCCTCTACTTTGCAACTTTTTGCGATTTTTCTTGCAATGGCTTTTGGCATGTCCGTGTTGCGGACTTGTTGATGCCTCTTGCCTTCGTACACAATTGTTGCAGAAAAATAGACTCCAATGTTTTCTAAGCCCCAAGAAGATTAAACGGTTCCTTCGTGTGCCATGGGGTCGTGATGCCATGTGCACCAATGGTGGCAATCATGTGCCCCTTTTTGTTTTCCAGGAGAGGGTGCTTTTCGTGATTCAATAGCCAACAATTGTCGGTGATGGGGAGCGCTTTTCTCACAGTGTGGCAGTATTTCCAAGAGGCAGCACCAATTGGATGACAAGGGAAATTGTGTGTGCAGTCTCTGAAAGTCATTTCATTTGTCCGAAAATAACACCTATCAAAGTTTGATGCACGGACAGGGGGGGGGGGGGCAGAAAACAAGTTCCTGATACCGGGGTACAGCCTTTTTTTATGGGTACCCCCGGACGGGGGGGTGGATTCGCACGAAAATTTTTTCCGGACCTCAAAACCACAAATTTCTTTAACTAGCTAAGTAGTTAGAGTGTTTGGGTTTGGAAGGTGCAAGGAGGGTATTTTTCGAGGTACCAATGGATATTTCAGCCAATATGGGTGGTATATGTGTTCAGGGGCACAAAGACCCCCGGTGTGTTGCGGCTGCACTGCAGCGCCCCACCTCGCCCCTTATCCGCAGGAAAGAGTCCCTAGATAAGGCAATACACCCTATCTAGGGCGAGAAGCTGAACCAGCAGCATTGGAGGACAAGGGTGATTGATGCTCATTCTGGCCGTTCTGCAAGTTGCCCAAGCCTACAGTGGACGCCACAATGCAATGTCCCCATTGCCTTCTCGCATGCTGGTTGATGACCGCTACGCCACAATGGCTTGCCAACAAAGAATGGTTCTCACCGAGGCTACGGTTTGTGAGTTGGTGTGTTAGTGTGTCTGTGTATGTGTGTGAATGGTGAACATTGTTGCACTACGCCGTTCTTGCGCGCACATTGCCAAAATTGTTTTTCTTTTGTGGTTTTATCCGACGACAAAAAATGTATAGTTGACCTGCGCAATGCTTCTTGCCCTGGCAATGCAATTGGTAGGACTTTGTGTCACGTGTAGCCAGAAGCCATAAGCGCTCCCCACAGAGACATGTCCACCCATGGGCATCCCGTTGGCCCAATAAGATTTTGATCGCCGGGGACATCTAAAACGTTTGCGACCGCCTCTTCCGCCTTCTGCGACGGTGGGGTGCAAGAATCTACTCCTTGATGGTAGTAGACTCCCACACGTTGTCTCTGCCGCTGCAAGGACTGGAGTTGACACAACATGCACAAAACTTTACCCAAAGATATGTAGGCACACAGGTACTAAAAACAAGCATGAGACGCATGTTTACACGCGTGTCCTGTTGTTTAGGGTCCGATTTTACCAATTACTAGGGCGTAATTTGGTGCCAATGTGCCCATGTGCCCGCGTCATCACCTTTGCGCCAAATAGTGACCCATGCCACGCAACATCCAGGGGGCATTGGGTACCGATTTGTGCCTTTTTGAAACCTCTAGTTGGTCACTTTTGGTGTTGTGTCATTTGGTGGCTCGTCACAACAGCCCTTTACCGTCACGATGCTTGTTTCACACAATTTCTCCGGTAAGGTTTGAGGGTCAAAATCGTTACCATGTGAATGTGCGAACCCTGCCCCAAAAATCTACCGTTGACGGCTGTAAATCAACGGACGGTGCTTGAACAAGTAGATTGCTCGGTTACACTCCCAATCAATCAAAAAGCACCCCACAACACGCAATGTCACCCAATTGAAGTGTCAACAACAGACAGGCAGAAGAGATGATGCATTGTCATGGTGCACATCGAAGCAAGTATGAATGTCACATCTCTCATGTGCTTAGCACAATGTAAAGTTCACCCGGAAGCGGAGGACAGTTGGGGCTAGAGCTTATGACACCAGCGACCACACGCAATCAGATCTTCAAGAGGTGCGCCATAGAATGCTTCACTAAACACTTCTGACCCGGACTCAATAAGAGCACTAGTGATCAAGGCAAGACCATTACCATGACTATGACCTTAGATGGCCGAAAGCTCAAACCAATCGGCCACAATCGGCCACAATCCCTGCCACATCGTTGTGTTTTTGCCACCCAACGGCAACATGTGATGCAGCCACGGTATGGCCTACCTCAAAACAGTAATGGAATGCCAAATTGCCAACTACATGTCGTCAACCAACGCTACGCGGTTGTAGAGGACATGGAGCCATAGACGACGGAATCGCATGATAGCACGTACAATGCAGTCCTCAAGGCATGTATGGTGAAATGGGGTACTGGCTTAGCAACCTAGCACCTCACAGGGCAACAACAAAAAGAACAATGGTGTTCGGTAAATCATCTAAACAGAAAAAGGCACACAGGGCTTATGAGCATGCCGAACTCCGTCACTGTCAAAGACCATAACGGCTAGAGTCATCAATGTAAGTCGGACACCGTTTTCAACAAGGTGTAGCAGCAGCGATGCGCCCCAAAGGGGTAGTTAGAGTCGAGGATATCTTTCTTTAGAGAAGGTAGACCACTAAATATCAGTATGTCCATCGATTGCTATGATTTGGACGATGACGAAGTGATGAGTGCTCTCGGTGCTGGCCTCCTCTACCACCACAGCGGATTTTTCAGAGCCCCCCCCCCCCCCCCCCCAAACTCCCACTTCCAGCAAGGCAGATAATGACGTGCACCCGAAAGTTTCAACTCACGTGTTCGTGTAGCTTTCATGGCACCGCGCCCCCTGCCACGGGTTCGGATGGCTCTTTTTCAACCCCCCCCCCCCGCCCCCGCAAAAGATTTGCCACACGCCCTTCTGTGTGAGAACCAAATAGGCCTAACATAAAACGGATGCAGGGTTCCAGATTCCTTCACGAACATTGTTGCCAAAAAGGCCGGCGTCTTTTGGTACGGGCAGCTTTGTCCTAACTCCTAGCTTGATGCCCCGTGTTGTCCACAGTGGATCTGTTTTTGGGGACACGTTGGCTCTCCGCCTCGGCTCAGCTAAGGTTGCCTGTGAGCTAGGCCTCTGCTACGTTTTACTTTCCATTGTTTGTTCGCAAGTTTTCTTTTGGGGGATGAAGGAACAAAAATCCGCTTTCCACGCCCCTCCGAAATCACCGGTGTAACCCACCCCGTATGGTGACGTGTGAGCTGTCACGTGTGGTCTCTGTGGGCGAGAAGTAAGCACAAGCCCCCCCCCCCCCCTCCATCAGCAGTCCCCATGGCTAATGGATGGATTCAATTGGTGATAGCCGCCCCAACACACACATTGTCACAACGAAGGGGGGTGGGGGGGGATTCCCCTGTGTAGGGGTTTCCAATTCCTGAACGTAATTCATGTGCAGGTACACTAGCACCCTTTTAGGGGCAGTTTGAGGAATCCAGACAAGCGGCTTCCCAATCAGCCGAGCTTGGACTGCAAGACATGGTCAAGGACCTGCGATCCGAAAAACATAGGAAAGAGAATGCCAAACAGGCAGCAGCCAAGGGCTCTTTGTCTAGCAGCAAATCCGCACTGTCTGGGTACCATAGTGTGCGTGCCCCAACAGCAGATTTAGAGACGCTGAAGGAAACGATCATGGCAAAGATGGAGTCTCGTGACACTTGGGAAAAATTTAAAAGTGCACGATCTGGTAGAGGAATTTGGAAGAATGGTGTGCTGAAATTAGAAAAAAAAAATTGTCCAAGGCTTGGACCTGAGGTGCACCACCAGAGGGGCCTATTTGAACCCCCGGCAGCACATTGAGTAATTTTTGCATCTGGTCGAGAGAGACAAGATGTTACATTTTCAATCCCTTGTTGTATCTATCTGTCTATTTTTCGACGCTAATAATGCGTATAAAGGCGGAAAAAGTCAACTGATTTCAATTTCCCTTCCAGAGGCCTGCCAGCCGCACTAGCTTCCTCTACAACTGCCGTTGTGCAGATATTTAGACAGGGACCATCATGCTGTCACTGCCACCCATTTGCGCCGCTCGGGATCGGTTGATGCACTGCACTGGGTGCGAACACAAAGTTACTCAGGCCATCCGATCAGAATTGTTTGGAGCCCTGACTGGGCAGCTCTGACGCAAACTGCCAACCTTCCCCCACCCACAGCGGCAGAATGTTGTGCAGAGTATCATCCAACAAAGCAGGAGTTCAGAGACCAATCGTTCCGTGGCTCCGCACTGCGCCATCTGCGTGCATACCAAACCCAATGCAGCGACCTGTTTTCTGTGTTTGACGATAGACGTGACATCGTATACGACGTCCTGCGTTGCTATGCCCTTGTCTTGACACACTTGATTATACACAGTGTATACATTTGGCTTGTCAAGCACGGTCCCGGCAGAGTTCCAGCTTTGTTGCACGTTTTTGCAAGACATCTTTCCAGACATCCTTACCACCCCCCAAAGTGTAACAACATTGGGACAAAAGACTGGGCAGCCTCCAAATCACTAACAAAGGACATAATTGCTAATAACGCTTTCTCGACGGAAATGCAGGCTGTGATGCCCTACACACATGAGGGCCTTAGCTGTCGCAGTCCAGCTATTGACGGCAACAGGATTTTGGAAAATCCATCTCAAGAGTACCTCAGGACCATGCGGACATTAATGAAGCAACTGCTGGCTTGGAAGCCACAAAGTGTGGACAGCCGGGATGCACTTTCGGCTAGGGCACACGCACTTCATCATGCACTGGGACTAGAAAAAACGCGATTTGGGGCTGCAGCACATTATTCTTTCTGCCAGCACACCCCTCACCTCCTTTGGCATGGGAACCTGGTTGGCCTGTCCTCTGAGGGGGCCGAGCACGTCAACTAGCCCCCCGCCGAGATGTGTGAGCGCCGCCCCTCCTGCCCACGGGATAAATGTCCCATGGCCTGGATTGTGTGCATGCAAGATGCACGTTTGAGGCTTGCACTTTGTCAAAGATTTCCGTTTCGGGGCAAAGGTATTGTCTCCGTTCACAAAATGGCTCCACAAAGCGGTTTGAGGGGGTCGCTGATCATTGGCTGGGAGGTGGGGGGGGGGGGATACGCAACACATGTTGGTGCAGCATGGTTCGTTTTTCTGCCAAGCTGGGGAGGGTTCCAACATCCCAAGTGTTGCTGGACAAAAATGTTTCAATATTTTCAGAAACCGGTGTTTGTCGGCTGCTACCAAGCTCCAAGTTTCCCTAGGCAGTGTCTAAACTACTATTGGGAGAAAACCGTCCCTACTCGGAGTCCAAATGCCAAAAAGAAAGCAAAATAGTTGCACAAGCCCAACATTCCCATGGTCATTGTGCTACGAAGAAATTGAAGTGGAAACATAATCCCTTCCTCCACATTGTCCCCATAGTGGTGAAGAAAATGAAGGTACTCGGATATGCCGTACTACGTAGGAGACCCGTGCTTGGGGTTTCCATTGTGGGCAGAAATAAAAGATCGTACATAACACACGGTCTCTTGGGGTCCCTGCATAGCATTGATGTTCATCCCTTGCGTGCCAATCTTCGCTAAATCAAATATGGTGCCGTCACCGAACTGCATTTTAGGCCCCAAGGACAACCTGCCATACCAGCACGACGTGCACCATCATTCCATCCAACTGCTGCATGTTGCCGCTTGTGCTTATGGGACCTCCTCGGCCGTCTTTTGATAGTGGTGCACCGCCAATCGTTGGGTTAGAAACTTTTGTGCACCAAAACAGCTATAGCTATTGCAACCCGCGCTGGGGCTGGCATCTCGGAAGACATGATGTCAATACACACAGCCCCCCTACCTTCTCCGGGTCCCCATAATGTGGAGAAAACAAAGTGCCTCCATGGCCCTTGCGGTATCAAAGGCTAAGGTGCGGAAAAATAACATAACAGAACCCTGATTGTGAAGGGGACCGTTTGTTGGGGTGACCAACGTGGGAAGAAACTAAAGTGCATACATTAACATCTACCTTGTCATACTCCCTGTGGTGGAGAATAAGCAAAGTGGCAACATAACACCACCCTTCCCAAGGGCCCTGTGGTGCGGACACATCAAAGTGGCTAAATAGCCCCTGCGTACTCGAAGTCCCGTTGGTGGGAAAAACCGAAGTGCTACCACATCCCCCGCCGTCTTGTGGTCCCGATACTAGCAAGAAATCAAACCTAAAACATAAGTGCTGCTTACCCAATGTGCGCATGGTAGGGAAAAAATCAAACCAGGTGCATGGCCATGGCCCTCTCGGTGTTCCCATGGTGGGGAGAAACTCGCTCCATAACCCCTACTACCCACATGTCCCATGGTGGGGCAAAATCAACGCGACTACATAACGCTAACCTTCTTGGGTTCACCATTGGCGGGGGGGAATCCAAGTGGATACATGGCCCCTGCCTCCTAGGGGCTGCCATTGTTGTCAAAGATCAAAATGACTACATACCCCCTATTCGGGAGGGATCTGTTTCAAGGGGTCCCTAGGGCCATTCGTGCCTCACAGTTGGCGGCCCAAGACATCCCAATTCCGGAATACGTCAATGGTCACCTCAGGGCGGTAATTGCCAAATGTATCACTGCCGAAGAAGACGACAATCTGTTTCAGGCTTTGATGTGGCAGCACGACCACGATTTGGCTGCTGATTTGCACACGCAGCGCATGGATGCGGAGGCTGAGCTGGCCTATAACGTGCTTGTGGAGGAGCCAACCATGATTAACCTGCTGGAGGATGCGACCGTCAACAATCCATCCGCGCGAATTGGAGATGGTGGTGCCCGGAACCGCACGCACGTGGCCAGCTGGTTGGCGTTGAAGGCCAAGCATGCTCACCATACGGACGCACCATTGAATGCATTGGCGCGCAACCCTAACGTGGTGGCATGCGTGGAGGACAGCCACGTGGAATTCAGCGTCAACTTCTGGCTGTGGATGCATCGGAATGATGCTGGCATGAGGCCTCTGGTTTTCACGGACAAGGCGCATAATCAGTACCTGCGGTACACCGATTTTTCAAGGCAGACCAGCAACCCCTGGAGTGCTCAGGCGGTTGAGGCTCTGAGGCACCAAGCATCTCAGGGTGAGGCTCGAGCATACGCTCTGTTACAGCCTCAAGGCCAGGGAGAGCGCTCGGTGCTCTACAATCTGGTTTTTGCCCCCTACGCCATTCGTTTCTGTGATCGGGCAGAAATCTCGCGCGACCCAGCCCGAGAGAACACTCCGGCGGTGGTGGAGCAGGTTTTCAAGTCGTTCGTTTAGGAGTTGGTCATTGTGTCGCAGGTGGCCGAGTCCACAAGTATTGCCGAGTACCTGCCGACTGGGCCGTGGCAAGGGGACATGCCGTGTCCAAACGCAGTGAATACGGAGGTATGGGGCGCGGCTTCGCGATTGCATCTGTTGGCAGCGGATGACGGGTGGCAGACGCCGCCGCAGCGGTTCACGCTGCTCAAGCTCCGCAGGCATGCTGCTGCTCATCGTGCATCCGGGTTTTCATTGTTCTTCGGGATGCCGGTCCACAACATCGTGAAGAGGTTGGCTGTTGTGTGGGCAGCTGAGCAGCATGTGACCACGTTGTACGAGCAGTCTCGGCACTCTCTGCGGGCGAAGGCCGGTTTCTCTCTTGCGCTGTTGTCGCTGCACTATCTGACTGAGGGACGTAATGGGATTTACTCCAAACTATTCCCCATGAGCGAAAGTCCACTGGACGTTATCTTGACCGCGTTGTCGGATGCCTCGGCAGAAGCGTTGATGTCGCGCGAGCAGCGGTTAGAGAGTCTGTCGTCCGCCTTGGACCGGCTCCTCGACAGGGTGGAAGAGCGTCGGCCGGTGTACCAGGATGCAGTGGCAGACAACTGCGCTACATGGCGTGCGTCGAAGAGAGGATTCAAAACGGCTACATAACGTGTGCCTTCTCAAGGTTCTCAGGGTAGGAAGAAATGCAAGACGCTTCATAGCCCCCGCCTTCGAGGCATCATAATGCCTACTTTGCACGGTGTTCCGGTGGTGCGAGAAATAAATGTTGCAACATAGCCCCTGCCTTCATGACGTCATCTAAATGGTGACAACGCAATGTGGCTACATTACCTCCTGGCCTTTAACATTCTCCATTAAGTTGACAAATCAAACTGCCTGCATCACCCTTCCCTTCTGTGGGGGAGCATGGTGGGTAGAAATTACATAGGACACAGAGCTGGCGTCGCCGGCATGCAGAGAAATCAAAGTAGCGATATAACCCGAGCCCTTTCAAGGTCGCCATGTTGCGAGTAAAACAAAGTGGCTAGATAACCCCTCCTCTTGAGGAGCCCGTTTTGCGTGTCTCCAATATGGGAAGAGCTCAAATAGGGTACATAATCCCTGCCACCTCGCGGGCCCCTTGGTAAAGAGAAACCCGAGTGGCTACATAATCACTCCCTTCCCGGGGGCCAAGTGTGTCGAAAATTCATGGCTACATCACCCCTCTTTCTGTGGGTCCCCATAGAGGGAGGAAATCAAATTGGCCAAACAAGCCCGCCTTCCCGTGGTGCGAGGAAATAAAGCAGGGTACATAACCCCTTGTTCCACGTCGTTTGCATTGTATTGAAAAAAGAATCAAGCCAAATAGCACCTACTTTCTACTGGTCCCTTTCCTAGGGTGTCCGGTGCGAAGACAAATCAAATGTTGACACAATGCCCGCCTTCTCAAGGTCGCAACGGTGGGAAGAAAGCAAAGTGGCAACATATGCCCAACTTACTAGGGGGCCCGCTGTGTGGACATAATAAAAGTGGGTACATCACGCCTTCATGAGCTCTATCACCATTGTGGTGAAAATGAAGGTGGTCAAATAACCCCTTCTCCAAAAAGGACCCTTTCGTGGGGTGTCTAGGATGGGGTAAAATCAAAGTGCCTACATATTCCGTGCCTTGTCAGAATCCGAATGCTTGAAAGAAGGCAAGGGGGCCACATTAGTCCAACATTCCCAGCGTCTGTGTGCCGGGAAGAAACTAAGGTGGGTACATAACCCCTTCCTCCATATGGTCCCCATTGTGGTCAAAATTCAAGGTGGTCGAACCAACACTCTGAAGGAGACCCTTTCTCAGCGTCTCAACATGAGAGTGCCTACATAAGCCGTGCTTGTCATGCTTCCCCAGAGTGGGAGGAGATCAAAGTGCCTACATGAGACCTGCTTGTTTGGCACGTCCCCAAAGAGTGGAGAAATCAACGTGGTATATAACCCCCACCTTGCCGGTGTTGCAATGGTGGAGATGCATCCAACTGGCTAAATAACCCTTGCTTGCTCGGTGTCTCAATGGTCAAAAGAAATGAAAATCCCTACATAACTAGTGCCTTCCCGGGGGCCCCAAGGCGGAAACAAATCAAAGAGCGTGCATAATCCCAACCTTCTCACATTCTCAATGACTGGGTGAAAGCAAAGTGCCTACAGAAGCCCAAACGTCCCAATGCCCTCTTGTTGGGAAGAAACTAAAGTGGGTACACAACCCCTTCCTCTGCGGGGTCGCCATTGTTGTGAACCATGAAGGTGGCCACATTGCCCCTACTCCGTAGGGGACTCTTTCTTGGGGTATCTAGTGTTGGGAGAAATCAAATTGCCTACATCACCTTTGCGTTCTTGGGGTCCCCATGGTGGGGGGAAATCCAGGTGGCTACATAACCGCTACCTTCTCAAGGCCCCTATATCGCGGAGGGAAAAAAGTGGCTATATAACCCCTGCCTTCACGGTATGCCCATGATGGGTAGAAGTGAAAGGGCCTAGAAACCCCAATCTTCTCACGAATTCAATGGTGGGGACAACCGAAAGTGGCTACATAAATTGAACGCTGGCGGGTCGCTATGGCGCGAACAAATTTAGGTGGGTAAAAACCCCCTCCTCCACATGGTCCCCTTTGTGGGAAAAATGAAGGTGGCCACATAACCCCTACTTTGTAGCAGACCTTTTCTTGTGGTGTCCAGTGCCAGGAGAAATCAAATTGGCTAGAAAACCCCTACCTTATTGGAATCCTTGCAAAGCACTAATATTCGGGCGGTAGGTGCCAAGTCTTGCTCTTCGCCCAAGCAAATGTGGTGTTGTCCCTTCACCCCCGAAGGACACGCCACAATACTAGCCGTCGTTAAACTTGACATGCGGCATTATTCCATCCAAACTTGCAAGTCGCTGCTAGTGCTGTTGCGACCACTCCACTTGTTTGCATAGTGTTACACCTTCAATCTTTTCCTTTCAAACGCTCACGGTCCAAGATAGCCAAACTTGCTACAACCGGCGCTGGGGTTAGCATAAAGGACCACATCATGTCGCTACATGCTACCCAGCCCCCACCCCACCATTATCGGGGTCCCCATGGCGAGAAGGAAGGGAAATGGCCACATAAAACAAACTTTCTCAAGGGGCCGCTTTGTGGAAGTAATTAACGTGGGTTCACAACGCCTTCCTCCACTTGGTCCCCGTTGTGGGTAAAGATGAAGGCGGTCACACCATGCGGGGGTCTACATTTCAGTTCTATACACAAACCACGCAGCGTGGGCACGAGGGGAAGGTCGAAAATTGTTCTCCATTTTCGGTGCATTTTGGAATTGCCCATTTAATTCTGAGCATTTCGAATATACACAAATGGGGTGAAATTGGGTTTTACCACTCACAATAATTGAAAACAGTACCGTATTCCAACACACGCATTTGTGAATAAGGAAAAGCTTCCTTGCAACCAGAAGAAGACACGTAGCACGGCGTTCCCTAAGTCATTGTGAGCATTTTGAATGCAAACAAGTGGGGGGAAATCAAATGTGTTAAAAAATTTCCACACTCGAAAAAATTTTCCGGGCACAGCGGCGCCCAAGTTGCTAGTTCTAAGCAAGTGCTAATTGGCATGGATTGGGGGGTCAAGAGGGGGTGGGGGGTGGGGGGGGTTGGTGTCAGGCCTCACAAGTAAGCGCCTCCCGTGGGTCACATAGCCCCTACCCTTGAGGGAACCTTTCGTGGGCCATCCGCTGTGGGGCAAAATCAAAGTGCCCATCTTACCCCTTCCTTCCCACATTCCTAGTGTTCAAACAAAAAGCAAAGCGGCTACAAAAGCCCAATCTTCCCATGGTGCCTGTGTTGGCAAGACACTAAGGTGGGTGCATAACCCCTTCCTCACATGGTCCCAATTGTGGTCAAAAATAAACGTGCCCAAATATGCCGTACTCTGCAAAGGACCCTCTCCTAGGGCGTCCATTGTGGGAAGAAATCAAAGTACCTACATAACCCCTACCCTCTGTCACAATGCAACGTGGTGTGCAAAAACGAAAGTGGCTACGCGGCCCCTACATTCTCCTTGTCCCATTGATGGGGAGAACTCAAGATGGATACATAACCCCTGCCTTCTCGGGGTCCCAATGGTGGGGAGGAAGTCCCAATAGTGGGGAGAAAGAAAAGTGGCTGCATACGCCCGACGTTGGAAAGAACGGAAAAGTGGGTATATAACCCCTTCCCCCACATAGTCCCCATGTGCTACCTTGTACAGGGCCCTTGGGGTGTCCAATGTGGGGAGGAATCAAAGTGGTTACACAACCCCTGCTTGTTCCATGTGAACACAGTGGGGACACTTCAAAGCGGCTACATAACCATTACCTTCTCAGGGTCACATTGGTGTGGACACTCAAAATGGTCAAAGAACCCCAGCATGCTCGGTGTCTCCTTGGGGAGAAGAAATGAAACTCCCAACACAACCCCTACCTTCTCGGGGTCCCCATGGCAGAGACAAATCAAAGTCCCTACATAACCCTTGCTTTCTCAAAAACCCAATGATGGGGAGAAAGCAACATGCCTACACAAGCTGAAACTTCACGGCGTCCTCGTGTCATTAATAGGCTAAAGCGGGTACATAACCCCTTCCTCTACAAAATCCCCATTGTGGTGAAACATGAAGGTGGCCACATTGCTCCTACTCCGTACACGACCCTTTCTTGGGGTATCCATTGCGGGAAGAAAGCAAATTGCCTACATAACCTCTGCCTTCTCAGGGTCCATGGTGGCGAAAAATCAAAATGCCTCCATGAAGGCCGCCCTCCCAAGGTCCCAACATTTGGGAGAAAACGAAGTGGCTGCATAACCTCTGCCATCTTGTCGTCTGCCAGATGGGGAGAAGTCAAAGTGCCTAGAAGCCCCGAACTTTTCAAAGTCCCAATGGTGCGGAGAAAGCAAAGTGGCTACAGAAACCCAACCTTGCTAGGGTCCCTTTGGTGGAAAGAAACTAAGGCTGGTGTGTAACCCCTTCCTCCACATGGTCCCCATTGTGGTGAAAAATGCCCCTATTCAATGGGGAACCGTTTGGTGGGGCGTCTAGTGCCGGGAGATAACCAGTGCCTACATAACCTCTCCGTTCTCGTGGTCCACATGGTGGAGAGAAATCAAAGTCGCTACATAACCAGTACCTTCTCCTTGTGCAAATGGTGGGGACAAATCAAGATGGCTCCATAACCCCTGTCTGTTGGGGTTCCTCATGGGGGGGGAGGAACTTCGAATGGTGGGGAGTGGTTGTATAAGCCCAACCTTCCAAGGGTCCCTATGGTCGGAAAAAAGTAAAGTTGGTACATAAACCCTTCCTCCACGTGGTCCCCATAGTGGTGGTAGCATAACCCCTAATTTGTAGAGGACCCTGTCTTGCGGTCTTGGAATCAAAGTGCCTACATAAACCTTGCTTGTTCCTGGTCTCCAAAATGGGGACAAATCAAAGTAGCTACATAACCCCTGCCTTCTCTACGTTGCACTGGTGAAGACGCATCCAATTGGCTAAAGAACCCCTGCTTGCTAGGCGTCTCCTTGGGGGGAAGAAATGAAAACATAATCACTAACGTCTCGGGGTCCCCATGATGGGAACAAATCAAAGTGCCTACATAATCGGAACCCTCCCACGGTGACAATGATGGGAAGAAAGCAAAGTGCCTAAATAGACCCAAATGTCCCATGTCCTCGTGTCGGGAAGAAACTAAAGTGGGTCGATAATCCCCTCCTCTACAAGGTCCCCATTGTACAGAAAAAGCATTGTGGCCACATTGCCCCTACTCTATGGTGGGGGGCCCTTTCTTGGGGTGTCTAGTGTAGGGAGGAAATCAAAGTGTCTACATACCCTCTGCTTTATTCGGGTCCCCTTGGAAGGGGGGAATCAAAGTAGCTACATAAGCGGTGCCTTCTCAAGGTCACTATATTGGGGAGAAAACAAAGTGACAACATGACCCCTACCTTCTCGGAGTCCCCATGGTGGGGAGAATTCAAAGTGTCTAGGAAACCCAACCTTCTCACGGTCCCAATGGTTGGAGAAAGAAATGTGGGAACAAGAGCGTAACCTTGCCAGGGTCCCTATGGTGCGTACAAACTAACGCGCGAAAAAAACCGTTTCTCCACATGGTCCCCATTGTGGTGACAAATGAAGGTGGCCACATAACCCCTCCTTTGTAGGGGACCCTTTCTTGTGGTGTCCAATGTGGGGAGATATCAAAGTGGCTGTATAGCTCCTACCTTCTCGGAATCCTTAGGAAGCACTAATATTCGGCCGGTAGATGCCAAGGCCTACTCTTCGCCCAATCAAATGTGGTGCCCTCGCCGAAGCACACTTCACCCCCCAAGGACACGCCACAACACTAGCCGTCGTTGCACCAGACATGCACCCGTTTTTCATCCAACCCTGTACACTATTGCTAGCGTTGTTGTGACGTCGCTACGTGTTTCTGCATAGTGTTGCACCTCCAATCCTTTTGTTTTGAACGTTCGAGGTACAAGACAACGAGAACTGCTGCAACCGGCACTGGGGCTGGCAACCTGTCGGTACACGCTACCATACTACTTTCTCGGGGTCCCCATTGTGGGAAGAAACCACGATGACCAAATAACCTTTGCCTTCTCAGAGTCCAAATGGTCGAAGGGGGCACAAAAACTATGCAAGCTCAACCTTCCCAAAGTCCCTATGGTGCGAAGAAAGTAATGCGGTTACACCACCCCTTCATCCACGTGGTCCCTACTGTGGTGAAAAGTGAAGGTGGGGACATAAACCTTCCATTGCCGGGGAACCTTTCCCTTGGTATCCAGTGGCGGGAGATCAAGGTTCCTACGTAACCCCTACGTTCTACGGGTCCCCGCCTTCGGAAACAATCAAACTAGCTACATAATGGCGGCGTCGTTGAGGGCCCAATGCTGGCGAGAAACCGAAGTGGCGACTCAAACCCATGCCTTCTTGGGTCCCCATGGTACGGAGAAATAAAAATGGTTGGATAAACCCTGCCTTCTCGGCGTCCTTCCGGTGGCGACACATCAAACTGGCTACACAAACCCTACCTTCTGGTGGTCCCCATGGTGTGGGGAAAATCAACTGCCTACATAACCCCTATCGTCTAATACTCCCCTTGGTGGGAAGTAAACAAAAAGGCTACATAAGCCCAACCCCCCAAAGTTCTTATGGTGGGAAGAAAATGAATTGAGAGCATAACCACGTGTTTCATTGGTTCCCCATTGTGGGGGAAAATGAACGTTGGCCACAGAACTGCGACTTTGAAGGTGACCCGTTTTCAGGGTGTCCAATGTGGGGGGGGGGGGGTTAAATTGCCTACATAACCTTGACCTCCTTGGGTCCCCTTGGTGGGGACGCATAAAAGTGGCTACATAACCACTGCCTTGTCGGGCTGCCCATGGTGGGAATAAATCAAAGTACCTACCTACGGCGTGCCCTGCCGGGATCGCAATGGTGAGGAGAAGGCAAGGTGCCTACATGAGCGCAACATCCCCACGGTCAGTGTGTCGGGAAGAAACTAAAGTGGGTAGATAATCCCCTCCTCTACAAGGTCCCCATTCTACAGAAAAATCAATGTGGCCACATTGCCCCTACTCTGTGGGGGACCCTTTCTTGGGGTGTCTAGTGTAGTGAGGAAATCAAAGTGTCTACATACCCTCTGCTTTATCCGGGTCCCCTTGGAAGGGGGGAATCAAAGTAGCTACATAAGCGGTGCCTTCTCAAGGTCGCTATCTTGGGGAGAAAGCAAAGTGACAACATGACCCCTACCTTCTCGGAGTCCCCATGGTGGGGAGAATTCGAAGTGTCTAGAAAACCCAACCTTCTCACGGTCCCAATGGTTGGAGAAAGCAAAGTGGGAACAAGAGCGTAACCTTGCCAGGGTCCCTATGGTGCGTACAAACTAACGGGCAAATAACTGTTCCTCCACATGGTCCCCATTGTGGTTACAAATGAAGGTGGCCACATAACCCCTCCTTTGTAGGGGACCCTTTCTTGTGGTGTCCAATGTGGGGAGATATCAAAGTGGCTGTATAGCCCCTACCTTCTTGGAATCCTTAGGAAGCACTAATATTCGGCCGGTAGATGCCAAGTCCGACTCTTCGCCCAATCAAATGTGGTGCCCTCGCCGAAAGCACACTTCACCCCCCAAGGACACGCCACAATACTAGCCGTCGTTGCACCAGACATCCATCCATTTTTCATCCAACCCTGTACACTATTGCTAGCGTTGTTGTGACGTCGCTACGTGTCTCTGCATAGTGTTGCACCTCCAATCCTTTTGTTTTGAACGTTCGAGGTACAAGACAACGAGAACTGCTGCAACCGGAGCTGGGGCTAGCATCCTGTCGGTACGCGCTACCGTACTACTTTCTCGGGGTCCCTATCGTGGGAAGAAACCACGATGACTAAATAACCTTTGCCTTCTTACAGTCCAAATGGTGGAAAGGGGCACAGGACCTATGCAAGCTCAACCTTCCCAAAGTCCCTATGGTGCGAAGAAAGTAATGCGGGTACACCACCCCTTCATCCACGTCGTCCCTGCTGTGATGAAAATTGAAGGTGGGGACATAAACCTTCCTTTGCCGGGGAACCTTTCCCTTGGTATCCAGTGGCAGGAGATCAAGGTTCCTACGTAACCCCTACGTTCTACGGGTCCCCGCCTTCGGAAAGAATCAAACTAGCTACATAATGCCGGCGTCGTTGAGGTCCCAATGCTGGCGAGAAACCGAAGTGGCGACTCAAACCCTTGCCTTGTCGGGTCCCCATGGTGCGGAGAAATAAAAGTGGTTGGATAAACCCTGCCGTCTAGGAGTCGTAGTGGTGGTGACACATCAAACTGGCTACATAAACCCTACCTTCTGGTGGTCCCCATGGTGTGGGGAAAATCAACTGCCTACATAACCCCTATCGTCTGATACTCCCCTTGGTGGGAAGTAAACAAAAAGGCTACATAAGCCCAACCCCCCAAAGTTCTTATGGTGGGAAGAAAATGAATTGAGAGCATAACCACGTGTTTCATTGGTTCCCCATTGTGGGGGAAAATGAACGTTGGCCACAGAACTGCGACTTTGAAGGTGACCCGTTTTCAGGGTGTCCAATGTGGGGGGGGGGGGGGGTTAAATTGCCTACATAACCTTGACCTCCTTGGGTCCCCTTGGTGGGGACGCATAAAAGTGGCTACATAACCACTGCCTTGTCGGGCTGCCCATGGTGGGAATAAATCAAAGTACCTACCTACGGCGTGCCCTGCCGGGATCGCAATGGTGAGGAGAAGGCAAGGTGCCTACATGAGCGCAACATCCCCACGGTCAGTGTGTCGGGAAGAAACTAAAGTGGGTAGATAATCCCCTCCTCTACAAGGTCCCCATTCTACAGAAAAATCAATGTGGCCACATTGCCCCTACTGTGTGGGGGACCCTTTCTTGGGGTGTCTAGTGTAGTGAGGAAATCAAAGTGTCTACATACCCTCTGCTTTATCCGGGTCCCCTTGGAAGGGGGGAATCAAAGTAGCTACATAAGCGGTGCCTTCTCAAGGTCGCTATCTTGGGGAGAAAGCAAAGTGACAACATGACCCCTACCTTCTCGGAGTCCCCATGGTGGGGAGAATTCGAAGTGTCTAGAAAACCCAACCTTCTCACGGTCCCAATGGTTGGAGAAAGCAAAGTGGGAACAAGAGCGTAACCTTGCCAGGGTCCCTATGGTGCGTACAAACTAACGGGCAAATAACTGTTCCTCCACATGGTCCCCATTGTGGTTACAAATGAAGGTGGCCACATAACCCCTCCTTTGTAGGGGACCCTTTCTTGTGGTGTCCAATGTGGGGAGATATCAAAGTGGCTGTATAGCCCCTACCTTCTTGGAATCCTTAGGAAGCACTAATATTCGGCCGGTAGATGCCAAGTCCGACTCTTCGCCCAATCAAATGTGGTGCCCTCGCCGAAAGCACACTTCACCCCCCAAGGACACGCCACAATACTAGCCGTCGTTGCACCAGACATCCACCCATTTTTCATCCAACCCTGTACACTATTGCTAGCGTTGTTGTGACGTCGCTACGTGTCTCTGCATAGTGTTGCACCTCCAATCCTTTTGTTTTGAACGTTCGAGGTACAAGACAACGAGAACTGCTGCAACCGGAGCTGGGGCTAGCATCCTGTCGGTACGCGCTACCGTACTACTTTCTCGGGGTCCCTATCGTGGGAAGAAACCACGATGACTAAATAACCTTTGCCTTCTTACAGTCCAAATGGTGGAAAGGGGCACAGGACCTATGCAAGCTCAACCTTCCCAAAGTCCCTATGGTGCGAAGAAAGTAATGCGGGTACACCACCCCTTCATCCACGTCGTCCCTGCTGTGATGAAAATTGAAGGTGGGGACATAAACCTTCCTTTGCCGGGGAACCTTTCCCTTGGTATCCAGTGGCAGGAGATCAAGGTTCCTACGTAACCCCTACGTTCTACGGGTCCCCGCCTTCGGAAAGAATCAAACTAGCTACATAATGCCGGCGTCGTTGAGGTCCCAATGCTGGCGAGAAACCGAAGTGGCGACTCAAACCCTTGCCTTGTCGGGTCCCCATGGTGCGGAGAAATAAAAGTGGTTGGATAAACCCTGCCGTCTAGGAGTCGTAGTGGTGGTGACACATCAAACTGGCTACATAAACCCTACCTTCTGGTGGTCCCCATGGTGTGGGGAAAATCAACTGCCTACATAACCCCTATCGTCTAATACTCCCCTTGGTGGGAAGTAAACAAAAAGGCTACATAAGCCCAACCCCCCAAAGTTCTTATGGTGGGAAGAAAATGAATTGAGAGCATAACCACGTGTTTCATTGGTTCCCCATTGTGGGGGAAAATGAACGTTGGCCACAGAACTGCGACTTTGAAGGTGACCCGTTTTCAGGGTGTCCAATGTGGGGGGGGGGGGGGGGGTTAAATTGCCTACATAACCTTGACCTCCTTGGGTCCCCTTGGTGGGGACGCATAAAAGTGGCTACATAACCACTGCCTTGTCGGGCTGCCCATGGTGGGAATAAATCAAAGTACCTACCTACGGCGTGCCCTGCCGGGATCGCAATGGTGAGGAGAAGGCAAGGTGCCTACATGAGCGCAACATCCCCACGGTCAGTGTGTCGGGAAGAAACTAAAGTGGGTAGATAATCCCCTCCTCTACAAGGTCCCCATTCTACAGAAAAATCAATGTGGCCACATTGCCCCTACTCTGTGGGGGACCCTTTCTTGGGGTGTCTAGTGTAGTGAGGAAATCAAAGTGTCTACATACCCTCTGCTTTATCCGGGTCCCCTTGGAAGGGGGGAATCAAAGTAGCTACATAAGCGGTGCCTTCTCAAGGTCGCTATCTTGGGGAGAAAGCAAAGTGACAACATGACCCCTACCTTCTCGGAGTCCCCATGGTGGGGAGAATTCGAAGTGTCTAGAAAACCCAACCTTCTCACGGTCCCAATGGTTGGAGAAAGCAAAGTGGGAACAAGAGCGTAACCTTGCCAGGGTCCCTATGGTGCGTACAAACTAACGGGCAAATAACTGTTCCTCCACATGGTCCCCATTGTGGTTACAAATGAAGGTGGCCACATAACCCCTCCTTTGTAGGGGACCCTTTCTTGTGGTGTCCAATGTGGGGAGATATCAAAGTGGCTGTATAGCCCCTACCTTCTTGGAATCCTTAGGAAGCACTAATATTCGGCCGGTAGATGCCAAGTCCGACTCTTCGCCCAATCAAATGTGGTGCCCTCGCCGAAAGCACACTTCACCCCCCAAGGACACGCCACAATACTAGCCGTCGTTGCACCAGACATCCACCCATTTTTCATCCAACCCTGTACACTATTGCTAGCGTTGTTGTGGCGTCGCTACGTGTCTCTGCATAGTGTTGCACCTCCAATCCTTTTGTTTTGAACGTTCGAGGTACAAGACAACGAGAACTGCTGCAACCGGAGCTGGGGCTAGCATCCTGTCGGTACGCGCTACCGTACTACTTTCTCGGGGTCCCTATCGTGGGAAGAAACCACGATGACTAAATAACCTTTGCCTTCTTACAGTCCAAATGGTGGAAAGGGGCACAGGACCTATGCAAGCTCAACCTTCCCAAAGTCCCTATGGTGCGAAGAAAGTAATGCGGGTACACCACCCCTTCATCCACGTCGTCCCTGCTGTGATGAAAATTGAAGGTGGGGACATAAACCTTCCTTTGCCGGGGAACCTTTCCCTTGGTATCCAGTGGCAGGAGATCAAGGTTCCTACGTAACCCCTACGTTCTACGGGTCCCCGCCTTCGGAAAGAATCAAACTAGCTACATAATGCCGGCGTCGTTGAGGTCCCAATGCTGGCGAGAAACCGAAGTGGCGACTCAAACCCTTGCCTTGTCGGGTCCCCATGGTGCGGAGAAATAAAAGTGGTTGGATAAACCCTGCCGTCTAGGAGTCGTAGTGGTGGTGACACATCAAACTGGCTACATAAACCCTAGCTTCTGGTGGTCCCCATGGTGTGGGGAAAATCAACTGCCTACATAACCCCTATCGTCTAATACTCCCCTTGGTGGGAAGTAAACAAAGAGGCTACATAAGCCCAACCTTCCCAAGGTCCTATGGTGGGAAGAAAATGAATTGAGAGCATAACCACGTGTTTCATTGGTTCCCCATTGTGGGGGAAAATGAACGTTGGCCACAGAACTGCGACTTTGAAGGTGACCCGTTTTCAGGGTGTCCAATGTGGGGGGGGGGGGGGGTTAAACTGCCTACATAACCTTGACCTCCTTGGGTCCCCTTGGTGGGGACGCATTAAAGTGGCTACATAACCACTGCCTTCTCGGGCTGCCCATGGTGGGAATAAATCAAAGTACCTACATACGCCGTGCCTTGCCGGGATCGCAATGGTGAGGAGAAGGCAAGGTGCCTACATGAGCGCAACATCCCCACGGTCAGTGTGTCGGAAAGAAACTAAAGTGGGTAGATAATCCCCTCCTCTACAAGGTCCCCATTGTACAGAAAAATCAATGTGGCCACATTGCCCCTACTCTGTGGGGGGCCCTTTCTTGGGGTGTCTAGTGTAGTGAGGAAATCAAAGTGTCTACATACCCTCTGCGTTATCCGGGTCCCCTTGGAAGCGGGGGAATCAAAGTAGCTACATAAGCGGTGCCTTCTCAAGGTCACTATATTGGGGAGAAAGCAAAGTGACAACATGACCCCTACCTTCTCGGAGTCCCCATGGTGGGGAGAATTCAAAGTGTCTAGAAAACCCAACCTTCTCACGGTCCCAATGGTTGGAGAAAGCAAAGTGGGAACAAGAGCGTAACCTTGCCAGGGTCCCTATGGTGCGTACAAACTAACGGGCAAATAAACGTTTCTCCACATGGTCCCCATTGTGGTGACAAATGAAGGTGGCCACATAACCCCTCCTTTGTAGGGGACCCTTTCTTGTGGTGTCCAATGTGGGGAGATATCAAAGTGGCTGTATAGCTCCTACCTTCTTGGAATCCTTAGGAAGCACTAATATTCGGTCGGTAGATGCCAAGTCCGACTCTTCGCCCAATCAAATGTGGTGCCCTCGCCGAAAGCACACTTCACCCCCCAAGGACACGCCACAATACTAGCCGTCGTTGCACCAGACATCCACCCATTTTTCATCCAACCCTGTACACTATTGCTAGCGTTGTTGTGACACGCTACGTGTCTCTGCATAGTGTTGCACCTCCAATCCTTTTGTTTTGAACGTTCGAGGTACAAGACAACGAGAACTGCTGCAACCGGCACTGGGGCTGGCAACCTGTCGGTACACGCTACCGTACTACTTTCTCGGGGTCCCCATCGTGGGAAGAAACCACGATGACCAAATAACCTTTGCCTTCTCAGAGTCCAAATGGTGGGAGGGGGCACAGAACCTATGCAAGCTCAACCTTCCCAAAGTCCCTATGGTGCGAAGAAAGTAATGCGGTTACACCACCCCTTCATGCACGTCGTCCCTGCTGTGATGAAAAGTGAAGGTGGGGACATAAACCTTCCTTTGCCGGGGAACCTTTCCCTTGGTATCCAGTGGCGGGAGATCAAAGTTCCTACGTAACCCCTACGTTCTACGGGTCCCCGCCTTCGGAAAGAATCAAACTAGCTACATAATGCCGGCGTCGTTGAGGTCCCAATGCTGGCGAGAAACCGAAGTGGCGACTCAAACCCTTGCCTTGTCGGGTCCCCATGGTGCGGAGAAATAAAAAGGTTCGGATAAACCCTGCCTTCTAGGAGTCGTAGTGGTGGTGACACATCAAACTGGCTACATAAACCCTACCTTCTGGTGGTCCCCATGGTGTGGGGAAAATCAACTGCCTACATAACCCCTATCGTCTAATACTCCCCTTGGTGGGAAGTAAACAAAAAGGCTACATAAGCCCAACCCCCCCAAGGTCCTATGGTGGGAAGAAAATGAATTGAGAGCATAACCACGTGTTTCATTGGTTCCCCATTGTGGGGGAAAATGAACGTTGGCCACAGAACTGCGACTTTGAAGGTGACCCGTTTTCAGGGTGTCCAATGTGGGGGGGGGGGGGTTAAATTGCCTACATAACCTTGACCTCCTTGGGTCCCCTTGGTGGGGACGCATAAAAGTGGCTACATAACCACTGCCTTGTCGGGCTGCCCCTGGTGGGAATAAATCAAAGTACCTACATACGCCGTGCCCTGCCGGGATCGCAATGGTGAGGAGAAGGCAAGGTGCCTACATGAGCGCAACATCCCCACGGTCAGTGTGTCGGGAAGAAACTAAAGTGGGTAGATAATCCCCTCCTCTACAAGGTCCCCATTCTACAGAAAAATCAATGTGGCCACATTGCCCCTACTCTGTGGGGGACCCTTTCTTGGGGTGTCTAGTGTAGTGAGGAAATCAAAGTGTCTACATACCCTCTGCGTTATCCGGGTCCCCTTGGAAGGGGGGAATCAAAGTAGCTACATAAGCGGTGCCTTCTCAAGGTCACTATCTTGGGGAGAAAGCAAAGTGACAACATGACCCCTACCTTCTCGGAGTCCCCATGGTGGGGAGAATTCGAAGTGTCTAGAAAACCCAACCTTCTCACGGTCCCAATGGTTGGAGAAAGCAAAGTGGGAACAAGAGCGTAACCTTGCCAGGGTCCCTATGGTGCGTACAAACTAACGGGCAAATAACCGTTTCTCCACATGGTCCCCATTGTGGTTACAAATGAAGGTGGCCACATAACCCCTCCTTTGTAGGGGACCCTTTCTTGTGGTGTCCAATGTGGGGAGATATCAAAGTGGCTGTATAGCCCCTACCTTCTTGGAATCCTTAGGAAGCACTAATATTCGGCCGGTAGATGCCAAGTCCGACTCTTCGCCCAATCAAATGTGGTGCCCTCGCCGAAAGCACACTTCACCCCCCAAGGACACGCCACAATACTAGCCGTCGTTGCACCAGACATCCACCCATTTTTCATCCAACCCTGTACACTATTGCTAGCGTTGTTGTGACGTCGCTACGTGTCTCTGCATAGTGTTGCACCTCCAATCCTTTTGTTTTGAACGTTCGAGGTACAAGACAACGAGAACTGCTGCAACCGGCGCTGGGGCTAGCATCATGTCGGTACGCGCTACCGTACTACTTTCTCGGGGTCCCTATCGTGGGAAGAAACCACGATGACTAAATAACCTTTGCCTTCTTACAGTCCAAATGGTGGAAGGGGGCACAGCACCTATGCAAGCTCAAACTTCCCAAAGTCCCTATGGTGCGAAGAAAGTAATGCGGGTACACCACCCCTTCATCCACGTCGTCCCTGCTGTGATGAAAATTGAAGGTGGGGACATAAACCTTCCTTTGCCGGGGAACCTTTCCCTGGGTATCCAGTGGCAGGGGATCAAAGTTCCTACGTAACCCTTACGTTCTACGGGTCCCCGCCTTCGGAAAGAATCAAACTAGCTACATAATGCCGGCGTCGTTGAGGTCCCAATGCTGGCGAGAAACCGAAGTGGCGACTCAAACCCTTGCCTTGTCGGGTCCCCATGGTGCGGAGAAATAAAACTGGTTGGATAAACCCTGCCGTCTAGGAGTCGTAGTGGTGGTGACACATCAAACTGGCTACATAAACCCTACCTTCTGGTGGTCCCCATGGTGTGGGGAAAATCAACTGCCTACATAACCCCTATCGTCTAATACTCCCCTTGGTGGGAAGTAAACAAAGAGGCTACATAAGCCCAACCTTCCCAAGGTCCTATGGTGGGAAGAAAATGAATTGAAAGCATAACCACGTGTTTCATTGGTTCCCCATTGTGGGGGAAAATGAACGTTGGCCACAGAACTGCGACTTTGAAGGTGACCCGTTTTCAGGGTGTCCAATGTGGGGGGGGGGGGGGGTTAAACTGCCTACATAACCTTGACCTCCTTGGGTCCCCTTGGTGGGGACGCATTAAAGTGGCTACATAACCACCGCCTTCTCGGGCTGCCCATGGTGGGAATAAATCAAAGTACCTACATACGCCGTGCCTTGCCGGGATCGCAATGGTGAGGAGAAGGCAAGGTGCCTACATGAGCGCAACATCCCCACGGTCAGTGTGTCGGAAAGAAACTAAAGTGGGTAGATAATCCCCTCCTCTACAAGGTCCCCATTCTACAGAAAAATCAATGTGGCCACATTGCCCCTACTCTTTGGGGGGGCCTTTCTTGGGGTGTCTAGTGTAGTGAGGAAATCAAAGTGTCTACATACCCTCTGCGTTATTCGGGTCCCCTTGGAAGGGGGGGAATCAAAGTAGCTACATAAGCGGTGCCTTCTCAAGGTCACTATATTGGGGAGAAAGCAAAGTGACAACATGACCCCTACCTTCTCGGAGTCCCCATGGTGGGGAGAATTCAAAGTGTCTAGAAAACCCAACCTTCTCACGGTCCCAATGGTTGGAGAAAGCAAAGTGGGAACAAGAGCGTAACCTTGCCAGGGTCCCTATGGTGCGTACAAACTAACGGGCAAATAAACGTTTCTCCACATGGTCCCCATTGTGGTTACAAATGAAGGTGGCCACATAACCCCTCCTTTGTAGGGGACCCTTTCTTGTGGTGTCCAATGTGGGGAGATATCAAAGTGGCTGTATAGCTCCTACCTTCTTGGAATCCTTAGGAAGCACTAATATTCGGCCGGTAGATGCCAAGTCCGACTCTTCGCCCAATCAAATGTGGTGCCCTCGCCGAAAGCACACTTCACCCCCCAAGGACACGCCACAATACTAGCCGTCGTTGCACCAGACATCCACCCATTTTACATCCAACCCTGTACACTATTGCTAGCGTTGTTGTGACATGCTACGTGTCTCTGCATAGTGTTGCACCTCCAATCCTTTTGTTTTGAACGTTCGAGGTACAAGACAACGAGAACTGCTGCAACCGGCGCTGGGGCTAGCATCCTGTCGGTACGCGCTACCGTACTACTTTCTCGGGGTCCCTATCGTGGGAAGAAACCACGATGACTAAATAACCTTTGCCTTCTTACAGTCCAAATGGTGGAAGGGGGCACAGGACCTATGCAAGCTCAAACTTCCCAAAGTCCCTATGGTGCGAAGAAAGTAATGCGGGTACACCACCCCTTCATCCACGTCGTCCCTGCTGTGATGAAAAGTGAAGGTGGGGACGTAAACCTTCCTTTGCCGGGGAACCTTTCCCTGGGTATCCAGTGGCAGGAGATCAAGGTTCCTACGTAACCCCTACGTTCTACGGGTCCCCGCCTTCGGAAAGAATCAAACTAGCTACATAATGCCGGCGTCGTTGAGGTCCCAATGCTGGCGAGAAACCGAAGTGGCGACTCAAACCCTTGCCTTGTCGGGTCCCCATGGTGCGGAGAAATAAAAGTGGTTGGATAAACCCTGCCTTCTAGGAGTCGTAGTGGTGGTGACACATCAAACTGGCTACATAAACCCTACCTTCTGGTGGTCCCCATGGTGTGGGGAAAATCAACTGCCTACATAACCCCTATCGTCTAATACTCCCCTTGGTGGGAAGTAAACAAAGAGGCTACATAAGCCCAACCTTCCCAAGGTCCTATGGTGGGAAGAAAATGAATTGAAAGCATAACCACGTGTTTCATTGGTTCCCCATTGTGGGGGAAAATGAACGTTGGCCACAGAACTGCGACTTTGAAGGTGACCCGTTTTCAAGGTGTCCAATGTGGGGGGGGGGGGGGGTTAAACTGCCTACATAACCTTGACCTCCTTGGGTCCCCTTGGTGGGGACGCATTAAAGTGGCTACATAACCACTGCCTTCTCGGGCTGCCCATGGTGGGAATAAATCAAAGTACCTACATACGCCGTGCCTTGCCGGGATCGCAATGGTGAGGAGAAGGCAAGGTGCCTACATGAGCGCAACATCCCCACGGTCAGTGTGTCGGAAAGAAACTAAAGTGGGTAGATAATCCCCTCCTCTACAAGGTCCCCATTGTACAGAAAAATGAATGTGGCCACATTGCCCCTACTCTGTGGGGGGCCCTTTCTTGGGGTGTCTAGTGTAGTGAGGAAATCAAAGTGTCTACATACCCTCTGCGTTATTCGGGTCCCCTTGGAAGGGGGGGAATCAAAGTAGCTACATAAGCGGTGCCTTCTCAAGGTCACTATATTGGGGAGAAAGCAAAGTGACAACATGACCCCTACCTTCTCGGAGTCCCCATGGTGGGGAGAATTCAAAGTGTCTAGAAAACCCAACCTTCTCACGGTCCCAATGGTTGGAGAAAGCAAAGTGGGAACAAGAGCGTAACCTTGCCAGGGTCCCTATGGTGCGTACAAACTAACGGGCAAATAACCGTTTCTCCACATGGTCCCCATTGTGGTGACAAATGAAGGTGGCCACATAACCCCTCCTTTGTAGGGGACCCTTTCTTGTGGTGTCCAATGTGGGGAGATATCAAAGTGGCTGTATAGCTCCTACCTTCTTGGAATCCTTAGGAAGCACTAATATTCGGCCGGTAGATGCCAAGTCCGACTCTTCGCCCAATCAAATGTGGTGCCCTCGCCGAAAGCACACTTCACCCCCCAAGGACACGCCACAATACTAGCCGTCGTTGCACCAGACATCCACGCATTTTACATCCAACCCTGTACACTATTGCTAGCGTTGTTGTGACATGCTACGTGTCTCTGCATAGTGTTGCACCTCCAATCCTTTTGTTTTGAACGTTCGAGGTACAAGACAACGAGAACTGCTGCAACCGGCACTGGGGCTGGCAACCTGTCGGTACACGCTACCGTACTACTTTCTCGGGGTCCCCATCGTGGGAAGAAACCACGATGACCAAATAACCTTTGCCTTCTCAGAGTCCAAATGGTCGAAGGGGGCACAGAACCTATGCAAGCTCACACTTCCCGAAGTCCCTATGGTGCGAAGAAAGTAATGCGGGTACACCACCCCTTCATGCACGTCGTCCCTGCTGTGATGAAAAGTGAAGGTGGGGACATAAACCTTCCTTTGCCGGGGAACCTTTCCCTTGGTATCCAATGGCGGGAGATCAAAGTTCCTACGTAACCCCTACGTTCTACGGGTCCCCGCCTTCGGAAAGATTCAAACTAGCTACATAATGCCGGCGTCGTTGAGGTCCCAATGCTGGCGAGAAACCGAAGTGGCGACTCAAACCCTTGCCTTGTCGGGTCCCCATGGTGCGGGGAAATAAAATGGTTCGGATAAACTGTGCCTTCTAGGAGTCGTAGTGGTGGTGACACATCAAACTGGCTACATAAACCCTACCTGCTGGTGGTCCCCATGGTGTGGAGAAAATCAACTGCCTACATAGCCCCTATCTTCTCATATTCCCCCTGAAGGGAAGAAAACAAAGAGGCTACATGAGCCCAACCTTCCCTAGGTCCTATGGTGGGAAGAAAATGAATTGAGAGCATAACCACGTGTTTCATTGGTTCCCCATTGTGGGGAAAATGAACGTTGGCCACAGAACTGCGACTTTGAAGGTGACCCGTTTTCAGGGTGTCCACTGTGGGGGGGGGGGGGGGTTAAACTGCCTACATAACCTTGACCTCCTTGGGTCCCCTTGGTGGGGACGCATAAAAGTGGCTACATAACCACTGCCTTCTCGGGCTGCCCATGGTGGGAATAAATCAAAGTACCTACCTACGCCGTGCCTTGCCGGGATCGCAATGGGGAGGGGAAGGCAAGGTGCCTACATGAGCGCAACATCCCCACGGTCAGTGTGTCGGAAAGAAACTAAAGTGGGTAGATAATCCCCTCCTCTACAAGGTCCCCATTCTACAGAAAAATCAATGTGGCCACATTGCCCCTACTCTGTGGGGGACCCTTTCTTGGGGTGTCTAGTGTAGGGAGGAAATCAAAGTGTCTACATACCCTCTGCGTTATTCGGGTCCCCTTGGAAGGGGGGGATCAAAGTAGCTACATAAGCGGTGCCTTCTCAAGGTCACTATATTGGGGAGAAAACAAAGTGACAACATGACCCCTACCTTCTCGGAGTCCCCATGGTGGGGAGAATTCAAAGTGTCTAGAAAACCCAACCTTCTCACGGTCCCAATGGTTGGAGAAAGCAAAGTGGGAACAAGAGCGTAACCTTGCCAGAGTCCCTATGGTGCGTACAAACTAACGGGCAAATAACCGTTTCTCCACATGGTCCCCATTGTGGTGACAAATGAAGGTGGCCACATAACCCCTCCTTTGTAGGGGACCCTTTCTTGTGGTGTCCAATGTGGAAAGATATCAAAGTGGCTGTATAGCCCCTACCTTCTTGGAATCCTTAGGAAGCACTAATATTCGGCCGGTAGATGCCAAGTCCTACTCTTCGCCCAATCAAATGTGATGCCCTCGCCGAAAGCACACTTCACCCCCCAAGGACGAGCCACAATACTAGCCGTCGTTGCACCAGACATCCACCCATTTTTCATCCAACCCTGTACACTATTGCTAGCGTTGTTGTGACGTCGCTACGGGTCTCTGCATAGTGTTGCACCTCCAATCCTTTTGTTTTGAACGTTCGAGGTACAAGACAACGAGAACTGCTGCAACCGGCGCTGGGGCTGGCAACCTGTCGGTACACGCTACCGTACTACTTTCTCGGGGTTCCCATCGTGGGAAGAAACCACGATGACTAAATAACCTTTGCCTTCTCTCAGTCCAAATGGTGGAAGGGGGCACAGAACCTATGCAAGCTCAACCTTCCCAAAGTCCCTATGGTGCGAAGAAAGTAATGCGGGTACACCACCCCTTCATCCACGTCGTCCCTGTTGTGATGAAAACTGAAGGTGGGGACATAAACCTTCCTTTGCCGGGGAACCTTTTCCCTGGGTATCCAGTGGCAGGACATCAAAGTTCCTACGTAACCCCTACGTTCTACGGGTCCCCGCCTTCGGAAAGAATCAAACTAGCTACATAATGCCGGCGTCGTTGAGGTCCCAATGCTGGCGAGAAACCGAAGTGGCGACTCAAACCCTTGCCTTGTCGGGTCCCCATGGTGCGGAGAAATAAAAAGGTTCGGATAAACCGTGCCTTCTAGGAGTCGTAGTGGTGGTGACACATCAAACTGGCTACATGAACCCTACCTTCTGGTGGTCCCCATGGTGTGGGGAAAATCAACTGTCTACATAACCCCTATCTTCTCATATTCCCCCTGAAGGGAAGAAAACAAAAAGGCTACATAAGCCCAACCTTCCCAAGGTCCTATGGTGGGAAGAAAATGAATTGAGAGCATAACCACGTGTTTCATTGGTTCCCCATTGTGGGGAAAATGAACATTGGCCACAGAACTGCGACTTTGAAGGTGACCCGTTTTCAGGGTGTCCAATGTTGGGGGGGGGGGGGTTAAACTGCCTACATAACCTTGACCTCCTTGGGTCCCCTTGGTGGGGACGCATAAAAGTGGCTACATAACCACTGCCTTCTCGGGGTGCCCCTGGTGGGAATGAATCAAAGTACCTACATACGCCGTGCCTTGCCGGGATCGCAATGGGGAGGGGAAGGCAAGGTGCCTACATGAGCGCAACATCCCCACGGTCAGTGTGTCGGGAAGAAACTAAAGTGGGTAGATAATCCCCTCCTCTACAAGGTCCCCATTCTACAGAAAAATCAATGTGGCCACATTGCCCCTACTCTGTGGGGGACCCTTTCTTGGAGTGTCTAGTGTAGTGAGGAAATCAAAGTGTCTACATACCCTCTGCGTTATCCGGGTCCCCTTGGAAGGGGGGGAATCAAAGTAGCTACATAAGCGGTGCCTTCTCAAGGTCACTATATTGGGGAGAAAGCAAAGTGACAACATGACCCCTACCTTCTCGGAGTCCCCATGGTGGGGAGAATTCGAAGTGTCTAGAAAACCCAACCTTCTCACGGTCCCAATGGTTGGAGAAAGCAAAGTGGGAACAAGAGCGTAACCTTGCCAGGGTCCCTATGGTGCGTACAAACTATCGTGCGAAAATAACTGTTTGTCCACATGGTCCCCATTGTGGTGACAAATGAAGGTGGCCACATAACCCCTCCTTTGCAGGGAACCCTTTCTTGTGGTGTCCAATGTGGGGAGATATCAAAGTGGCTGTATAGCCCCTACCTTCTCGGAATCCTTGCGAAGCACTAATATTCGGCCGGTAGATGCCAAGTCCTACTGTTCGCCTAATCAAATGTGGTGCCCTCGCCAAAGCACACTTCACCCCCCAAGGACACGCCACAATACTAGCCGTCGTTGCACCGGACGTGCACCCTTTTTCCATCCAACCCTGTCCACTATTGCTAGCGTTGTTGTGACGTCGCTACGTGTCTCTGCATAGTGTTGCACCTCCAATCCTTTTGTTTTGAACGTTCGAGGTACAAGACAACGAGAACTGCTGCAACCGGCGCTGGGGCTAGCATCATGTCGGTACCGTGCTACTTTCTCGGGGTCCCCATCGTGGCAAGAAATCTAGATGACTAAATAACCTTTGCCTTCTCTCAGTCCAAATGGTGGAAGGGGGCACAAAACCTATGCAAGCTCAACCTTCCCAAAGTCCCTATGGTGCGAAGAAAGTAATGCGGGTACACCACCCCTTCATCCACGTGGTCCCTGTTGTGGTGAAAAGTGAAGATGGGGACATAAACCTTCCTTTGCTGGGGAGCCTTTCCCTGGGTATCCAGTGGCGGGACATCAAAGTTCCTACGTAACCCCTACGTTCTACGGGTCCCCGCCTTCGGAAAGAATCAAACTAGCTACATAATGCCGGCGTCGTTGAGGTCCCAATGCTGGCGAGAAACCGAAGTGGCAACTCAAACCCCTGCCTTCTCGGGTCCCCATGGTGCGGAGAAATAAAAGTGGTTGGACAAACACTGCCTTCTAGGCGTTGTAGTGGTGGCGACACATCAAACCGGCTACATAAACCCTACCTTCTCGTGGTCCCCATGGTGGGGAAAAATCAAGTGCCTACATAGGGGGAATCTTTGCACTGCGCGCGTACTGCGCGCTACTTTTAGACTATGTTCCCCCGAAGAGCCCCCAAGCACACCCCTTGGAAAAGCCCTTAGAATTAGGTGACCCAAACTGTTCCAGCTCAAGAAAGCTGCAAACTACCTTCCCTTCACATAACACACATCATGCACAAGGTTTCTGGTTTCCCCAATGCCGTGGATGTTCCTTGTTTTTGATAAAGAAAACCTTGATGATGTTCCCTGATGCAAAATGATAGTCACAAGGTAGATAAGCAGGGCAGCCAAACACCAGATCGATTGAAACCAGGATGTTCTCCTTCCAAATCAAAGCATAAGTAGCAAAGAGGGGCTAGAGGGAGAATACGCAACTTGTGTGCACAACATGACAAAGGGGGACAAAATCAGAAGTCATAACCTCCGCTTGGGGTCACCATGCTGCCCCTAGGGGCCCCTAGTATCTCAAAGTATGGGTCTCCGGTACGGCCATAACCCCAAATAGTTGCACTCCGCGCGCACTGCGCTCAAGGCTCCCCCATAACCCCTATTTTCACATACTCCCCCTGGTGGGAAGAAAACAAAGAGGCTACATAAGCCCAACCTTCCCAAGGTCCTATGGTGGGAAGAAAATGAATTAAGAGCATAACCCTGTGCTTTATTGGTTCCCCATTGTGGGGAAAAATGAACGTTGGCCACATAACTGCTACTTTGTAGGTGACCCGTTTTCAGGGTGTCCAATGTGGGGCGAAATCAAACTGCCTACATAACCCCGACCTGCTTGGGTACCCTTGGTGGGGACGCATAAAACTAGCTACATAACCACTGCCTTCTCGGGGTGCCCCTTGTGGGAATAAATCAAAGTTGCCTTGCCGGGATCGCAATGGTGAGGAGAAGGCAAGGTGCCTACATGAGCGCAACATCCCCAGGGTTAGTGTGTCGGGAAGAAACTAAAGTGGGTAAATAGCCCCTTCCTCCAAATGGTCCCCATGGTGCAGAGAAATGAAGTAGGCCACATTGCTCCTACTCCACAAGGGACCCTTTCTTGGGTTGTCCACCTTGGGGAGAAGTGTAATTTGCTACATAACCCCTGCCTTCTAGGGGTCGCAATGGTGCAGACACACCAAATTGGCTACGCAATCCTTGCCGGTTCGGCATCCCCATGATGGGGAGAAATCAAAACCCCTACCTTCTCACTATCCCGATCGTCGCCAAAAATGAGAGTGGCTGCACAAGCCCAACCTTCCCGGTTTCCTTGTGGTGGGAAGAAACTAAAGTGGGCACATAACCGCTTCCTCCACATGGTGACAAATGAAGGTGGCCTAGTAACCCCTACTTTGTGGGGGACCTTTTCTTGGGGTATCCAATGTGGGGAGAAATGAAAGTGGCAATATCACCCCTCCCTTCTCAGGGTGCCTCAAGAGCACTGATGTTCAGCGGTGGGATGAGACATCCTAATCTTCGCCCAATCCAAAATGGTGCCATCGCCGAACTACACTTCAACCCCGGAGGACACCCCGCAACACCAACTGCCGTTGAACAGAACGTGCACCATCATTCCATCCACCGCTGCAGACTACTATTGGTGCGGATGGGAGCTTTGCATACATCACTGCATAGTGTTGCACCTCCAATCCTTTTGTTTCAAACGTTAGCGGTCCAAGACGGCCATCGTTGAACAAGATGTGCACCATCATTCCATCTAGCCGGGACTTGGGATGGGTGTTCTTGTGAAGAAATGAGTGTGATCCTCCCTCACAGGCATACGTGCACGAAAGCAGACGTGTTGTTCTACATGGGTGTACCTGCCCCCAAAAGACTAGGTGGCGGAGAGGGGTATATCGGTTGCGGACGAAAGCCGGCAAAGGGGTATTGAGCTTCGGGTGTACTTGCAACTGCTATACATGTGGCACATGGTAGGGGCGGACCAAAAGTGGCGAAATTGTAGGCATAGGAGCAGGTGGGGTGTCACACGGCGCACTTCCCCCACCCAATGTGGCCGTAGGCTCTCCCGAAGAGGCTGCGGAAACGAAGCATACAAGCGCTCGTGGGACAAGTCGGGGTAAAGGAAGGACCAATGCAATGGTATACATGTAAGGGTACGTGTAATAGGCTAGCCTGGGCAACTAGGACAGGGCTGCAGGCCCTGGCGGCGATTGCCCCTTTGGCGCGTCGCCATGGTAATCGCCACAGTGGCAGAGATTGTTCAGAGATCGAGATCTGTAGAGATTTTGTGGATTTTGATGTGGTGTTGTTGCGGGTTTTTATTATTATTAAATGGTTGCACGATTTGCATTAGTTTGCGATGATGGTCCAGATTTGTCGTTTGCCGTCAGGTGTTCTCATCCTTTGTTGCTTTGTATAGTTGACATGTAACGCTAAGCCAAGCAAGGTACAGTCCCGGTGGCGAGTCCGGGCAGTGTCAGCGATGGCCGCGTCGTGGACACCGCCGTTTGGTGCAGAACTTGAAGTGTGCCAAGAGCAACAAGTATACTCGTGTTGAGTTGTGCAAGTGTGCAAGGGAGGACAGGACGATGCAAGGCAACGTACTTGGAAACCAAGCAGAGGTTTTGTGAACAGTGGGAAAAGCAGGAGACTCAAGGAAACCCGTCAAAGATTTTGAAGATTTGAAAAACACTTGACTTGTGGGTTGATCACTGGAGAAGCCTGAGAGGCTGAGTACATATCACCAAGGTCAGCGCTAGAGTAGCGTCCAATAACAAAATCTTCATCTAAGTTCGGAAGGCCGTGAGGAGACCTGCGGTTGCGGCCCATGCTCTATGCGCCAGCGAGGGCGCTGAGAGGTGCGCCACGAGGGCGCTGACAACTGCCGCAGCGAGGGTGCTGACAAGTGCGCCAGCAAGGGCGCTGAAGCAGTGCAGCCGTACGCCAGAGCGAAGGCGCTGATGGAGTGCAGCAGTTCGTCAGTGAAGGCGCTGAAGGAGTGCGCCGGCGAAGGAGCCGAGGTCAATTTTCCAGCCGATTCGGCACTGCGGCGCATCAGCACGCAGCTAGAAGAAGATGAGATTTCGCTGGGGAAGCCGGCGTGGCCCCAAACACCACACCCTGATGGATCGATTGTGCATGTGGACAAGAAAAACCCCCACTTCTCCTTTCTCGGATGATGCCACAAATGGCATCCAATGCAAACCCCATACCTAATTTTGCTTCCTATAGAGCAAAAATCATACATTGAAGAGCTCTCGGTTTTGATGCCCACTGGCCGCGGAAGTCACTGTGGAGATCAATGACAATCTTGGCATTGTAATTCACCTTGCACCAAGCAGGACAACATTCACCCAAGATGAGCCAATGATGGTGGTAGTTGCACACAGGGTATCCCATGACCTTGTACCATTCTTCATCTCCGATGAAGAGGGGGCAGAATCTGAAGTGATTGCACACTTCTTTTTATGGAAGAATTATATCGCCATCCCGCTATTTTCATTCTCAAGAATCGTTCGGAGACTGGAATCACAAGTGGTGTGGATGTGTGGTTTGCGAAACGTAAGTTCATGAAGAGTGTGTTGTTTTGGTCATGGACGCTTCCAACTATATTGCTTGTTCAAACCTCGGACCACATGCTCTTGAAGGTGATATCAAGTGGGATGACGCCACGGACAAACGGGGGCAAATGGCCAAAGCCATCTTTATCGATTATGGTAAGGGTGTGGGCGGTGACCTTCGTTCTTGGGATTGATTGAGCCGCTCCCTATCAATTAGAGATTCACCGTCTTCTTCGAAACAAAACCTAGTAGCGCCTTTAGGGGTGTAGGGGAGGAGGCCATGTACTCATCGCCAGTGCTTCACTAGTGTGTGTAGGAAAGGGGGTGCTCCACATGGAGGTCCCTTTTAGGGGCGACTGAAGAGGTTAAAACAAGAAGTGTGAGAGACAAATTGCGTGGGGCACGTCCCTAGGGCGCACAAAAAAAGAAGAAACGCGGAGGACACGGGAAAGAGGAGAGGGGCTAGCGTGCGGGCGGAGCGGAGACAACACAGACGGAAGAACCGGTGAGAACAGGCAACGGAGGGAGCGTGTGACCTGCCGCAGCCACGATGTCCTCAGTGTCGGTGCAGTGCCATCGACAGCAGCCGACGGGAACCCCGATGGGGGAGAGCGCCGGGGAGGCGGAGGTGGTGCTGACCAAGGACCGGCGAAAAGCGGGCCTAACCAGGGTGCGGGTCCGGGTGTCGGTGGCCCGCATGCAGGCGGCGCCCCCATCGCCGTCCCTTGGAGTGTGTGCCCTGCGTCCCGCATGCTTTTAAATGTGGCCTCTAGCCCAAAAGAGGCGTTTTCAATGCCTCATAGCACACAGGCGACCCCTCCCTCGTAGTAGACATAAAAGTATAACGCCTTAGGGCCTCAGGCACGGTGGTATACATAGGCGTAGGGGCCAGCAACAGAAATTAGGGCCGTCCAACAGGAAAGGGGAAATATCAGGCACGGCCGGTGTATGGGGTCTGGACGCATGTGGCAACCGTGGTCTTAGGGTGGGGTCGTGTCTGTGACTGGTCCTGACACAAATTGCCGCACCCCGTCACGTGTGACCACCTCTCATCCTGCACAAGGTGGCGTCACTCCGCTGGTGTCCCAAGGGCCGTTGTTGTTATGTTTTGGAACGATTTTTTTTCGACGAAAGAAATCAGTGAAACTGAACCAGATGGTCGCAGGTGTGTGCAGGGCAGGTGCATGTGACCCAACTTCGCCTGCCAGATGGAGGGGCCACCCTGCGCCACGCAGGAGGGGCAAATGGGTCTGAGAGAAGTCGTCCCCCTACCCCTAACTGCAACAACGGGATACCAGTCCGCCGCGAACAGAAGCGAAGCATACCGGAAGCAGATGATGCTGAGGCCACGGTGGGTGGCGTACAACTGCATGGAGCACAAACACGCGAAGGTCGGGATGAGGGTGGTGGTAGAGGGGCCCAGGGTCGCCAGTAAGAGGCAGCCGAGGCCGGTGCCCACGGCGGAGGCGATGATGCCTTGGGAGGCACACTTGGCAGTGATGTCCGCTAAGTTGTTGTGCCGCGCAAAAGACTGGTTGATGGCCGCGCGCGTAGCTGATGCAGCGATGCATGCAATGTTCTTGCAGACATTGGCAAGGCCTACACATGCAGGGGATGTTGAAGTAGTGTTGAAGGGACAACGGCGTAGAAACCCAACAAACCATAACAGCAACCGACCAAAAACTGATATCGGAGAACACACCTTGACAAAATCCAGCAGGGGACAGTACAATACAGTCCACCAAATTGCAAAACCAGGCCCCACAAGACACCGCAACGAAATGCAGCACTGCACCACACAGCACATATGCAGCCATACCAAGCTGTCAGGGCCCCGGGGAGCGAGTGTTGGTTGTTTGTGTGACTAGGCCCTTTGGCTGCCAGCCACTGGACTCCCTGTGCCACCAACACTTTGCAGTAGGCCCGCTCTCCTCTTCTCTCCTCCTCCAGGGCAACCTGGGGTATTTGGTAAAACTTCGTACCAGACGAGGTAACACTTAGTAAAATTTGGTAAAACTTAGTAGAAACGAGGTAAAACCTAGTAAAAATTTTTCTTAAAAATTTTCTGAAAAATTTTTGTTTACTAAGTTTTACCTCGCTTCTACTAAGTCACCCCCCCCCACCAGCCGTTTGAACCAAGGTAGTCAACACTTCGATGGTAGGTGGTACTTTTGTTTAAGGGCACAAGGCCCCCGAGGTGTGGGTGGCGCCCAGGGGATGGCTCCACTTCCACTGGCCCTGGGGTCTCTGTGGACTGCAACCAGTCCCAGCACTGAGGTAGCAGTACCATGCAACACTCAAGGTGCAAAATTCTACCCTAAGGCTACAGTGCTCCAGTGCTCCAGTGACCCCCATTGGCCCTTCCTTGTGCCCATCTGCTCCCCTAGTGTGTGCTAGCCCTTGGCCATTCCTTGTAGGGAGTCATGGACCCCACCCACCCTGTCCGCATCTAGATTGGTGGGTAAAAGGGGATGTTGGTTCGAGAATCGCCATCCCCTTGTGGAAAGAGTGAAAGAACATGTTGCGAGGCTCTCAAGACTCAGCTGGTGATAACCGTGCACCTCAAATAGGCGGTTGGGGGGTACACCAAGGAACCCAACTACTTTTGCATGGGGGTCTCTTTTATTGAATTGCCCCACGCATTGCGTGGAGCATGATAGAAGGGGAATGAAGCAACATATACACAGCTACTAGATGCCCCCATGACATAGGCACATGGGCATTGCATCTAAGCAGTATGAATGTCACCTTGAATTCACCCAACGAAACACTTTCTAAGTGTCTATTTTTTGCAGGGGTGAAAAACGCCACCAAAAAACAGACACTTGTTCTGGCGATGCGATGCAAAGCCTTGGTGGGGAGCTCTACGTTGGCAAAGCGGGCACCACTGTGAAACTCATGCGCTCATGTCACAATGATGTCACAAAAGCAGGGTGCAACGAACGGCTGAGGGAGTGCCGATGTGCGACAACAAGAAGCGCTGGCCGATGGCATTTTGGTTGCGGCCAATAGCAAGCAGCTGGCAGTGATCGTGGGTATCAAAGAGACACATCATTATCTTCAAGATTTGTTCATTGTCAAGTTTGGTATGCCTCTGGAAGACAACACACTGTCATACAAAATATCCATTGTGGAGAAGACGGAGGCGGGGCTATTGCCCATGCTATTTCCACGGAGCGACACACATTTGTGGTTGCTGCTGTGTATTTCAACACTTTCCAAATCGTCCAACGCTTGTTGTATTCGAATTTCATTGCAATTCCTAAAGCACATCATCTCTCCCTCCCCACAGCCCTGGCAACCAAGAAAAATCTTGCGCACAACCGATGGGTGGTCATGCTGGTTGATTGGCTGATGGCCACTTCCGAAGGCTTTATTGAAGAGTCCCCCAACCATCCAATCTTGTTCCAATCATGTAGAGTCTCACAAATGCAAAAAACTAAAATGTGTCCCTACCTGTAACATACAATCTGTTGGCACCCGCTGAGGATGACAAAATGGTGGTGGTGCAATATCATAATGTGTGGGATGCAACCTTGTATGATAGCTTGGGGATCACCAAGGAGAAGGTTGAAGGATGGATTGTGGCTGCCACAGGAGTTCGGGGCCGAGCTACCAATAGCAGTGGTGTCACTGCCAAGAAATGTATCCAGGGGATGCTTGCAGCCCACACAGCAGGGCACCATGTGGGACCCGGTGGCCCTTGTTCGAGCGAACACAAATTGCTCCACCGCTCAGCCGACCACCTGCGGCTGAGAGGGCGGGGTTGCGGGATTTAGCACTAAGCGCAACGTGGCACGTGCACTATTAGCATCTTCCTCACCAAAGGAAAGAAACACCCATGCCCTGTGCTACAGGCTTGGCACCTGGGCCCCCATCCCCGGGTTCCCTGTGTCTTGTGCATCAGGAGCGGCGCTCAGTCAGTAAACCAACCAACACAGCACAGCACAGTGCAACATAGTAAATCACACCACACCACACCACACCACACCACACCACACCACAACACGACACGACACAACACATCACAACACAACACAACACAAAACAACACAACACAACACAACACGACACGACACGACACGACACGACACGACACGACACGACACCACACCACACGACACCACACCACACGACGCGACGCGACGCGACGCGACGCGACGCGACACCACACCACACAACACAACACAACACAACACAACACAACACAACACAACACAACACAACACAACACAACACAACACAACACAACACAACACAACACAACACAACACAACACAACACAACACAACACAACACAACACAAAACAGCACTGCAGTGAAGCAAGACCATGAAGCGAAATGAAACTGAACACAAGGTGAAGACATTACTGCACGGGCACTTACAATCCTGTGCTTTCGAAATCAGGTGGGGACCCGGAACCGGCGAATATAGATATGTGAATGGTCCGGCACACGTAATGTAATGTGGCGCCCGGATACTCAATCACATATCACAAGTCAAAAAAGCACGGCGTTCCTGACCTGATGGAGCAGTGTGCAGAGGTGCAGTGCTGGATGTGCAGGAGTCGGGGGTGGTGTCGGTGAATGACGGTTCTGCAGAAGGCATTCGGATATTCGACGGCAGGGGGGCCGCTCCAGTTCAAGCCTGTCTGATAGCAGCCTTACAACCTGCCATTGGGATGAACAACGCCGGGAAGAAGGGTGTAGCAAGCTCCAAGACGGTGCTGCACTGCATGGCCACCATGCCGTACCACGCTGTCCTCTTCGGGCGAGCATCGAAATTCTTGCTGGATGCCGCGTAGACGATGCCGCCGACCTGCCCCAACCCGTCCTTGAGCACCCAGCTCAACGTGGCGGCCAGTGGCAGGGCCGCTCCGGAACTTCCAATGCCAACAGCTGTGAGTAACGCCTGTGCAGGGGAATGGCAACGCAGCAAGAAACAACTAAGCGCTGGCATGGACGCGAATGCAGGCCCGTGATTTGGTATGCACGAGAGCATCGCATAGGCATGTTGCGTCGGGTTGCTGCGTTCTGTCGGCCGCTGCGGCCGGTGCTCTTGCTGGTGTCGTTTCCGTGTTCGCGGAGCCCCGTGGTTGGTGTGTTGGGGCTGTGCTGAATGTGGCGGGATGTGCCGTTTGCGCGTCAGCGGCGCCCAATAATTGGCGCATTGAGGATGTGCTGGTTGTTGCCGGGGTCGTTTGACTGTTTTTGCTGGCAGAGGCCATGGACACTAATCTGGGCATGGGCACGTTCCCTTTCGGCCAGCGAAGGCTGCCATCGAGTTTTCTGTGCGTTTTGTGTCTCATCCTTTGTGGAGTGTTCTGTTTCCTTGATTCCCTGTTTCTGTTGAGGTGGTGAGAAAGGCGGCTGCGTAGAGGATCTTAGTAGGACGGGGGCTGCAGACATTGGGATTTGGCAGGCCCTGTGGGGGCGGTGCTCGGAGGATGGCCGGGGCGCGGCCGAGTACACACTTGCTGCAGGTTGGGGCTGCAAGCTTGCTGCCGCTTTGCTCTGTGCATGTCCATATCATGTGCCAGTCTGGATGTTCACAATAGTGCTGTCCATGCCAACACACCCGCCTTTTCCTTTGCGCAAGCATGGCCTGGTCTAAGTATGTCGGTGTTTTACCACAGTCTTTGTGGTCAAGAATGTGGCATGACGTTGTTGTGTGCTCATTGTTGAGGGAAAGAGGGTCATGCCTGTGGCAGTTCTCTGGTCAATGGCAACTGTGTGGCCGCCACCGTCCTCTAGCAGACCAGTGCAAGGATGCGGCGCTGTGTGGGCCCTCTCTACAAGGCATTGGTGGCCAGTCGGGGTTGTACCGTTGCGCTGGATGCGTGGGGCGATGGGCCCGCATGCCTTGCAGGGTGTGGGGCATAGCGATCCAACTCGGGCAGTGAGAAATGATCTGCTTCTACTAACATTTTGCTTGACACTGCAATCATTGCTGTTTGTTGTGATATGATTTTCAGCCATAGCTAACTTTCTAATGAACATCTGGTCATGATGTGCCTGCCACTATAATTGTACCTCCTTCTGGGTTTCTGAAGCATGGCAGAGCATCCCCAGAGCGGGGAGCAATCAAAAAGGCTATATAACCCCTGCCATCTCGGGGTATCCAGAGCTAAGAGGAATCAGAAAGGCTGCATAACACCTGCCACCTCAGGGGTCGGTACCCAAAGCAGGCAGGACAAGATCATATTTGGGGCCCTTTTGTCAGCATTTACTGCCTGAACAAAAAAGAGGGCTGTTTTTTTTTTTGCGGTAGCACAAACACGGTTGTAATTTTTTAACGTAAACATGCGTACCAAAAAAAACGTAACACGCATATTCTTTTTTTTGGTTGTAACCCGTGTACACAATACACGGCTTGCATCATTTTCCTTATTCTTATGCGGGGTGTGTTACAGAAAAGGAAAAGTACATTTCGCCAGATACCTGATTGCCTTCGTGGCATCGCATCAGCAGCATAGCATGGCATAGTTCCCAGCCATGGGGAAACAGTACACATATATGCCTAGGAACTATGCAGCACCAGCGGAGAGAGTCTCTTGCACAGTGTACATCGCGCGCATATACAGAGAAAAAAAAGACATGGAACAAAGGCATATCTCGGATCGACGACTATCCGCAGAGTAAAGGAGATGCACAGCATCTTGCTCTTGTAAACCAACAGACACCACTTGAGCGCAGCAGGTGCAGCAGGGCAGGGACCTTGTGTGTGCAGGTTGTTGGAAACTCCATTGGAACAACGGAACCTCCAACGACAAACGATGCAATCCCCACAGCTGCCTCTTGCCACCCTGCTCCGTCCCGCTGCTGCTCTGACGCACCGGTGCATACCCAGTGCATTCCAACCCCCCCGCACGGCCACAACCCAACGCGTGCGCGTGCCCCCCCAGAGCACAGACCTGCATGGACAAGACGCCGCTCATGGACCCAACACACGCCCCCGCCACGTTCCACGCGGTGTAGGGCAAGTACCGGCTGTTGACCGACTGGGGATAGCCGCGCGGCAACAGGTGCACCACAAATGACTGCCAGACCACGGTCAAGGGCGACTGCAGCAGCTGCCGGGCCACGGTCGAGGCCGAGGGGGCCTGGCGGACCAGCGCCTCACCCTTGAGGCTGTAGACGGTCTGCCGCGCGGAGGTCCCGCGCCAGTCCTTTTGGGCCACTAGCGGCAGGGCGTCTGCGGAGCGCACGCAGAAGGCGCGGGCGTACGGGCTGCGGAGGGCGGCGCGGCAGACGGTGAGTGACTGCATTGGGAATGAACGACCCCACGGGGCAGCGGTGCGGCTGTGCGAAAGGGGCGATGGGGGGCTGCAGGGGGCGTATGATTTGTGGGGCACGCATGGCCCACACGTGGCCTGCGCATTCTTTGGCTTTGGTGCAGACTGGGATTCGAACCGACACCGAGTCGGTTTGCGGATGTTCCCTGAGGCTGGCTCGTCGCCGTGCCGTACGACCGGTATCCAGTGCTCGGTCGTTTGTGTGATCTGCTTCGTTGATCGCGGTCGTTTGAAGGCTTGTTGAAAGGGGGGTAATGCCCCGTCCTGCCCGCTCTTGGGCTGATGGTCGGCTGTGCCAACCGTTTCTGCCCGACTCCCAACGGCCGTCCAACCGGTACCCGCCAGACATTGCCCCCCCCCCCCCCCCCCCAACCGCAGTACCAACTGCCTGTAACCGCCTTTGCAACCGCTCTTGAAAACCCGCTTCGGGTCTGTGTCCCATGGCCCGTGGCCTGTGTTTGTATCTCTTGAGAATGGGGGAGGGGCAACACACTGTTGCAGGTGAGAATGGAGTGTTGACCTCCTACTGGCGCCGCCGCTTCACTTGCGGTCATTCCCATGGCCCTATGATTGGCAGCAGGTCAGACGACCCGGCCGTGCTGCAAAGGACATATGCTTTGCAAATGTTGGCACCTGTACATTCGGAAGTCCCGGATTAGAGGAAAATAAAAAAAAAACTTCCAGGCACCCCTTGCCCCTGACATTGGAGGCATTTCGGCAGCCTGAACTCAACAGACATTTTTGTGGGCGTCCTAGTGCATTTCAGCTACCTTAGAGGCACCTATCTTCTCAATCGTGGTGCGAAAAACCTTCCAAGGTCCGCAGGAAATCATTGGACTATGCACGCACCCGAAATCGTGATGCTAAGACTTGTTTTTCAAGTGTAGAGGAACTGTGACAACATGTACAAACTCATCCGGAACATAGCACAAGCAAGGTAAGAAACCAACATTGCAAATACTTTGGCCGCCATGTTCTTTGGTTGCTTAGCTGGATGGGGGAATATTGTACTCACCTTGGCGGTACAGTTGAGGAGGTGTACCGTGACCAAAAATTGTCCATTGTTAGGTGCTTGCTTACATGGACAATCACCGTCTAAAATGGGCAACACTGTCGAAAACGGAAATATTTAAGCGACAACAATAGGGGTAGAGCCCCTTGCCACTTGATGCTCTCTCGGAGCGGCCTTTTCAGTGTAATTTCAAAAACCAAAAACCAACACCTAGGCATGCATATTGTGTGTCTTGCACTGACTCGCTGCCAAAATAAGCAAACCAAAAGAAAACGCCCTATTTTTTTGGTTCCGAAGCAATGGCACCAATATGTATGTAGACAGAGGTACTTTGGACATGGTCATCAGAAATGGTGCCATGTCTTGAAATTTGGATGCCCCTCAACGAAAGAAGAGCATGGACAATTTTTGTAGAAAAATAAACAAAAACGTATCAAGAATCAAAATGGCTTGCTAGCAATCAATATGTGATATAGGCATGAACGAAAAGCGGCTGGCATTTTGACAATGCTTATGTGTGGTGACACAGGAAAGTTTCCTCGTGATTCAACAAACACTATGTGTCACATATGGCTCACAGCAACCGTTATTCGTTCTGTTGCTTGTGCAGAAAACGTATGACACGCATCAATGGCCTGTCATACGGAAGAAGGAATGCCCACCCAACACCTGCTCAGGCAAGCCATCTTTCTCCAACCATAAACCTAACAACCAAAACCCCTTGTGAAAATGCACCTTACTCCGGTCATTCAACTTTGCCATTTTCTTTCTTCTACCATTTTCCTAACTATAGCATCCAAAAAGTGCCACAACGTCTCGTGGGGCAATTTACGGATCCACCCCTTTATCATCCCCCACCTGTGCACAACAGTCCCTCTTCCCCCCTTGAGGCAAGAGCTAAGTAATGGTCCCCCAGTGGATCTTACCGTCACCGCACAAAAAAGTTGGTATGCATGGACAGTGAGGAACAATTATCACGAAGGCACAACACAAACAACAAGAAGGCACTACACTGAGGATGTATGTCCTGGGTTCCGTGGCCAGTGACAATGAAAATGGTTCGTTGGTTCGCGGCCCAGCAGGCCATCAACCTTCACCACCACCACCTCCCTGGTTGAGCAGGCAAATTGGACACCCATCCTTGCAGGGAATTTGGATGTGCCAGCAGACTCCATGACAGTGCGAGCAATTCAATAAGGCGTCCTGCCAAGAACGTATAGCGCAGCGAAAATTCAAGTGAACATAGGTGTGAAGCAGAAGGGACACCAAGTGACCGGCCTGCCCGATAGAAACCACAAACGAAACATGAAACAAAACCATGCAAATCATATGAAAAGGTGGGAGCTGCATGGCAAATTTTCATTTGTCAAATAGGTCCCCACTCCTACCACGGCCTGGGCTCTGGGCTCTGTGGTCCCAAAGGGAAAATTAGCGACCTGCTGCACCTTGGTGAAGGGCCAGTGAGGAGCTTTCAGGGTGACAAAGGGGGCTGGGGGGGTACCTCTCGCTCAACAAAGCACTCCCCTGGCAGGAATAATTTTAGCATCACTAATCTTCACCATTGGTCTTCAATAAAAGACTTCAGCAGGCTCAAAAAGATGCACATCTGTCTACATCTTAACGGCAGATGTAGATTAGGTAGCGAACTCTATTGCGACAGGCATGGAAGGGAAACAGGCTTCTGATAGGTGTGTGTGTTGGGGGGTGCTGTGTACACCCCACACACATGCATAGCATAGGAAAGGTTGTTTATCACTTTGCAGGTCATCAGTATCACAGTCAATTTCTAGAAGCAGGCATGGCTTTATGGATATTTCAGTTCCTAGCCTGTGCATCTTGCAAATGCAGCCAATGCAAATGCTTCTTCCACATGCACGTCCCACAGATACACTGTGGTAACTGTCTTGCCATTCGGCCATCCCAAAGCGACAGCAGTGCCTTCTACACCAACCACACTGGCCCCAATATCCTTTTGTACCACAAGGCTGATGGTGAACATGCAAAGCACGCGCTTTATGACCGAGTGTTGATGGTTCACCGCGGCATACACCAGCTGATCAAACCTTGTAGGGGCGTCTCTTGGGGGTAGGAATCGGGGGTGCCTGGTACGGGACAAGGAAGGTCCAGGAGGGCGGGGGTTCTGAAAAAGTACCGGTGAGGTTTGGGCTGGAGTACATGGTCAGAATCGGACCACTGCCCATCCTACGACAGGGCAATGGGTTTGGCTGTATCACAACGGGCATTGAGTGGGTCAGAATGCAGATTCGAAGGTTGTGAATAAATGAAGATGTCAAGATGTACAGATAAAACCATTCAAAACCCAAAGATGTCGACAACTTAGGATGCTGATTCTTCAGATATGACAGGCCTTGCCTGAAATACAGTGGCTCGAAACACTAGCAACAGCTACTATTAGGTGCATCTGAGAGGTCAGTTTTGTGATACGACGGGCCACATCACCAGGAGACTCACCCCTCAATCAATTCTCAGATGCGTTGGCAAGGGCACTGGGTCGACTACAAATGTTGGTAAAGGTCGTTCCCTCGGATGCCCATGAGTATGTGGACCAATTGTGGTGTTGTTGGTCTGGATGTACACAGCAAGAATCCAAAAACGCGCCCCTTACCTTGCAGGGCGCTTCTGAGTCCTTGAATTCTTTTGCGTCGATTTTTCAAAAAAAAAAAAAACAAAAAAAAAAAAGACAAAGAAGAAGAAGAAGAAAGAAAGAAAGAAAGAAAAGTGGCCACTTGCCACTAGCTTTCCCCTCACGTCCTCACGTTTGTTGGCTTTAGCCGTCTTTCCTCTCATGCTCACCCCTGAGCCTCCGGCCGATCTTCCAATTGCTCAGAGCGGCTGGTCAACCCTTGGTTATCCCTCTTCTGTGTTCACTATGATGGGCTGTCTTCGTGGTTCATTGCCATCGTGGCATTACCAAGGGTATCGGCACCAGCATTGGAATCATGGGCTTTGGGCCCGGCGGGAAACAGATCAGTTCGGATGCTATCGGGTACCGGTGACATGGGGATGGGCCATCCCGTCGTAACATTTGCTTGTCCTTGGTTGTGGTGTTGCAGGAAATTATGCTTCGATTGTCAATCTCTTCCGAGACCTCGGATGTTGCAAAAGACAGGGTGCAGCTGGACTCCTCGGCAACAGGACTTTTCATGGACAGTGATGCAGGGAAGGGCTTGCAGTGTTCCGTGCGATGGTTGAGCTACAAGGCTCAGAACATCCTCGAACACTAACCCTAAAGAGCAAATGTTGTTGCACCCCCCACCCCAAGGGTGTAAATAAAAGAAAGGCCATTTCCCCTGCATACAAGTTCTGAAGTGCTTTTTGTCACTTACAATGTGGCTTGTTTGCCTGGTGTGCCCCTCTGCCGCTTTTGTGCGACTGTCCGAGACCTCAGGCCCATCCAGGCAGGGAGGGTGAGGCTCCCTGTTGATGCCCGTTGATGCCTGTTTTACACTGGGCCAGGGCCAGTCCCTCGTCAAAGTGCAGTGCTCACCATGGCCTCCGCCCGTGCAACGGGTGTCCGCCGGGAACGTGCCAAGCCCCTCGATGTGCCTGCAGCCAGGCCGCCCCCCGGGGGGCGACGCAGCGACGCGCAACGGTCTTGCCCGGCGCCGCACTGCCGGCGCGCCGCCGGCGCGATGATCAGGGCCCCGCAAATACCCCGCCCCGCGGCTCTGCGGAGTACTCCTGTGCCAAGCGACTCATCTTGTTGATGGTGCGGCTCAAATTGCCGTGGATGGAGCCGGCCGCCGGGGCGCCGAGTTCCGTCGGGCGGACATGCAACCCGGCGTCTTGCTTCCGCACTGTGGCCTGCCCGGCTGGGCATTTGCCAGGCCACACCAGAGGACTGGCGAAGTTGCTGAAGTACGCCGCCGCCGCTGCCGAGGAGGGTGATTGGCAGTTGGGGTCGGTTGGGGATACATCTGGGGCCATGCGCCCGGCGGGGGTGTCAACTGAAGTTACACCGCCCATCTCGGGCCCAGGGGAACAGCAATACCGGCCCCTCGCTGTGCTGCTCTGCGCCTCGTCCCCCGCCATGTCGGGCACGGCGCCTGAAAGCGGGCTTGGCAGCTCCGCTTGCGCCGCTGGGCGTGCGCATGCGACCAGCAGCGGACTGTGGGCGCTGCGGAGCTGGCGTGGCGCGTCGCGGCGGCTGCGAGTGATGCTGCTGCGAGCAGAGGCTGCCACTGTTGGGGGCACGGCCTCATCCCAAGCCATTAGCTCCAGGGGCCGAGTATGGGATACTGAGCAGGTGTGAAAGGGCCGGCACTGCAAAGGCACCGTTTCCACCAGCCCCCTCTCCGTCTGCGCTTCCCCGCCGCCGACAGAGGCGCCCGGGAGGGGCGGTGCCGCGCCGCTCTGCGGGCCCAAGCGCGGCTGTTGCCGCCGCCTCCTACCGCCCGCCCTCTGTGCGGCGTCCCCCGGCATGTGCCACCCGACATCCATGACCTGGGGGCTGACACGTGATGCAGGGGCGCAATGGGGGGTGACAGGGTAGCGGTCGGAGTCGATCCATGAAGCAGTGCGGAGAAGACCGGAACTGGGGCCTGGGTCCGGCTGAGGGTAGGCGGTCCTGTTACAGTCGAGGACGTGTGCGCTGGTACTGGCCGGGGGCACTGCGGTCGCAGGCGGCCGGAGGGCAGTGAGTTGCGCTTGCGCGGCTGTTGCAGGTGTAGTTGACAGCTGAGACAGGGCAACCGAAGGCGGGTGGGCGGCTGGCAAGGCTGTCGATGGCGGTTGGACGGCAGTCGATGGCGGTTGGACGGCAGTCGATGGCGGTTGGGGGGCAGTCGATGGCGGTTGGATCGCAGTCGGTGGCGGGTGGGGGGCAGTCGATGGCGGTCGGGTGGGCGATGGCGGTTGGGGGGCAGTCGATAGCGGTTGTGGGGCAGTCAATGGCGGTCGGGTGGTAGGCAGTGGCGGTTGGGGGGCAGTCAATGGCGGTTGGGCGGTAGGCGATGGTGGTTGGAGGGCAGCTGACAGCGGTTGGGTTGTAGGCGATGGCGGTTGGGTGGCACCGGTTGCAGAAGGCAGGTGGACAGCAGTGGATGGCAGTAGGGGTGTGGGTGCTGACTTAGGGTGCACTATTGACAAGGATGTCCCGGACTGGGCTGAACAAGGGGGCGCCGTAAACTGACAAAAAATGCACAAAATTGCGCGCAGAACACCTGTTTTGCGAGGCGAAAGCCTTGCTTTTTAAACGAAACCCGAAATTCTACGACTCTTCAGCCGTAAAAAATACGCCAAAAATCCAATGTTGCTGTCACTCAGGTTCTGTCCTCTATTGAGTTTCTGGTCTAAAAAAAAAGTGTTTCAGCAGCACTGAGCCGTTTGAGTGGTAAAATCATAGTTAGGATGGTGGCATGGACCGTCAAACCCCAGGCACAACATGTTGATAACAGAGATCACATGGACAACTCACTTTTTGAAATTGTCAAAAGGTGTTGTAGTTGTTGAAGAAATTGGCTATAGTGACGTCAAAAGTGTGTTGTCGCGCAACAAAAAAACACTGATTTCCCGGAACACTCAATAGAGAACCGCTCTCCGTGCAAGCTAAAATCTGACTTTGGCTGTTTTTGGGCCACCAGTCAGCTCCACTTTACAGCACTTTGGCTGTTATCCACATCAAAGAAAAACAGAAACCGGATAGAGTAGCACTGGGGTCCAAGAACAGCAATCATACCAGCTACAAAGCTACAACATATCCACCTGCTGAAACAATGGTTCGAGCTAAGTTGTCCCAAGGGGATCACCATTTCCCTCAGCCCACTCGGCCTCCAAAGGAGCAGTAGGAGTCACACCAGATCGCCGATGGGTTGTAGCAGACAACCATACACTCAAGCTGCAAGCCGTCATGATGGTGTGAAACCTCATGGCACCTATTGAATTGCGTGGGGCTAAAAAAAAAACACTGAATAGGTACATACACTTAGTACCTTTCCCACAGCTATCCGAGACCGTGTGGTCCAATTAACTTGCACACTGTCGGGAGGTTGCCCTGTTGCCCCAATCGTTTGACGCCTTGCCAGTTTGGTGGGTGTCTAATGGGACCGCCTAGATGTGGGTTGTTGCTGTTAGTCGGCGTGGTAGACGCACAACTGTACTTGCGACCCACTCCCCCAACCCCAACAGCCGAGGATTAAGGGGGGTCCTCTGTGGGTATTACAGCTTGCACACAACCATGGCAGAGGCTTCCAGGGGGCAGCTCTCGCGACCACAGTCACGGGACCCGACCCATTAGTGAAGCAACCCACAGGGCATAGCCCCAGGGGTTAGTCATTCGTCCACAGGGAGGCATTACCTGGTCGTTTGTTGCGTTTGTTGTCTCTTCCCCCCCCATGAGAAACCCATCAATCCACAGGCTTACTCGCTCCACCTTGCCGTTGGCGACTTGGCTACTTGCCACTGGTGCACATGGTGCACAGCAGGCAGGCAGGTAGGGTCAGGGGACATTGATTGAGGAATTATTCGACGGCTGGGGCCGTCCCAAACATCCAAACCAACCAAACAAACAATAGGGAAGCAGATGACCCCCCAGTTTGGGTAGTGGGGACTCATGCATCTGAACATTACCAGTCTTCACGATTGGTGGCCAGTGAAAGTAGAGGTGGCCCTCTGCTTGTTTGTTTCTAATACAAACACACTCAAACATACCGTCTCCAAATTTCTCATCATGTTGTCGGAGTTTGATGCCTGCATGTTGAGCATCAGATGGTCAAAATTTTACGGTGCTTCAGCCGTACCACTCTAAGAAGTGTGGGTGGGATAAAACCAGGGGGTGACTGTGCAACATGCAAAAATAAGTGGTATTTCTGTGCACAGCGCGCACAGCACTTCCAGGACACTTGTCAACGGTGCACCCCAAGGCTGATGGTTGGAGGGCAGTTGATTGCAGTTGGGCGGTAGGTAATGGCGGTTGGATGGCAGTTGATGGCGGTTGGGGGCCAGTCGACAGCAATGTGGGAGCAGCCAACGGCAATGGGGGAACAGTCAGGGCTGTCCATGGCAGCTGATCCGTTGTGAATGGCGGTTGGGAGGCAGTCGTCGTCGCTTGGAGGGCAGTGGAAGGAGTCTGGAGGGCAAGCGATAGGGGTTGGATGGAAGGCGGCAGCTGAACAGTCGTTGTCGTGGATGGTGGTTGAAGGGCATTTGATGGCGGTGGAATAGAGGGCGATGGCGGATGGGGAGCAGTCAATGCTGACTGCAGGACAGTTGATTGTGTTTGGAGGGCAGCGGGTGGGAGGGCAGCCAGTGACGGTAGGGGGGCTGTCGATGGCAGCTGAACGGTCATGGGCGATGGTTGTAGGGCAGTCCATTGTGGTTGGGCGGCAGTCAATGCTCTCGACAGCGGCTTTTGTGTGCCACCGGCTCCCTCGCCAGAGCATGTACCCCCATGGCACTGCAGGGATTCCACCGGCGGGGCTGTGCGGTCTGGTGGGTTGTCGGGGCAAAGCAGACCAGTCGATGGGGGTGGTACCGACGCGTCAGAGGCTACCGTTCGCAGCAGACAGTCCGGCACCCTCTCGTCCCCCAAGCCTACCGGTTCTGCCTGCCCTCTCACTCGATGACTAGCAGTCCCCCACACTGCTTGGGGCTGTTGTCGGTCCCCTGGTTGGGGCTCTGACGGGGGTTGAGACCCCAGGAACGAAGCTTCGTCTATGGACGGCGCTGGAACCGGAGGTGTGGCTTTGAACGATGCGGGGCAGGGGGCCAGGGTGGGACCACCTGCAGCAGCACCGGTCATGACAGTGGTTGGTACCGCGGGGCTGCGAGGGGCGGTTGCTTCCATTGCAACGGCAGCGGCGATCGGTGCCGCGGTCATGGCCGTTGATGCAGGCAGGACTACAGGGGTAGCACTGGGTAATCCCGTGGCTGCAGCTGCATCAGCCGAGGCGGTGGCCTCGGCTGGGGTTGCAACCCGAACTATGGCACTGGACACCGATGCGATGGGCGCCAAGGCTGACGGGGTTGTTGATGGCGCCACTAGGGCAGTGTCCATGGGTTCGACTGGAGCTGAGGCTTGGGTGTTGGGGGCAAGGGCTGGGACTGGGACTGGGACTGGGACTGGGACTGGGACTGGAGCGGTTGCCAGGGCGGGGGCGGGGGCGGGGGCCAGGCCGGGGGCGGGGAGGGGGGTGGGGCCCGGAGCTGGTGTTGCGTCTGCGTCTCCGGCCGCCGCACCCAGTCCGATGGTTGCCGTGGTGGCTTCAGATCGGCGTGGGACGGGGGTCGCAGCTGCACCCTGAGCCCCCGGTGCGGAGGCCGCCGTTGCCGATTCCGCAGCGACTGCCTGCGTCACGGCAAAGGAGGGGTCGAGCACGGCAACAGGGGCGAGGCTGGGGCTGCAGACTGGCCGATGGTCCCACACAAACCCTGTGTGCCCAGGGGGTGGCTGGGCCTGGGGGCGATCCCAGGGCGGGGCGGACGCACAGGGGGCACTGGGAGGCTTGGGACCGGCCACGACCGGGCGCGAATCGAGCGGCGGCTGCTGTGGCCGTCCGCCTGCGGGCGGCAGAGGGGCGGCATGTCGCCGGTGCCGGGCCCGGCGCTGGGACTGCCGCGTCCTCCAGCGCCAGAAGCACCGCTGCAACAGCCACAGCCGCTGCCGGGCGGCCGCCGCGCCCCGGGCCTTGTGCAGCAGCGCCGCGCTCCGCCACGTCGCCAGGTATCGCTGCAGGACCTGCCCCGAGGAAGCGGCAGCGGGAGCCGCCGCGGCACCTCGCGGCCACGGCCCGGCACCACCACGATCCGCCCGCGGCTCGTGTAAGGGGTGTGCAGGATGCAGCCACGCGATGTCCGGCGGGTCCGATTCGCTATCCGCCGCGCGCGCGGCACTCGCCACACACTCCTGCCGGCGGGAGAGCCAGGGCCCCACCTCCACGCCGCCCAGCGGCTCGCTGGGACTGCCCGGGCCGCTCGCCGGGTCCCCACCTGCGCTCCCGTCCCGATCTGCCTCGTCACCCGTGGGGCCCTCCACCGGTGCAGCCGGGGCTTCGTGCCGGAGCGCGCGCGGCAGTTCCAGGGCCTCCAGGGCCTCGGAGGGGGACATGGGGCGGCATGACAGTTCCGGGGAGGGGAACGAAGGGATGGCCTCCGTGGGCACCGCGGGGCTCAACGGCGACGAGCACCGGGGGCGCGCGGCGCTGAGGTACGGCAACATGTCGGGGCCGCACAGCCGCTGCAGCGGCCCCTCGGACGCCCCGGCTCCGGGCGGCGCGCGGGGGAGGCCGTCGGGAACGGGGCCAGCCTGGGGCCGGACGTCCCGGCGGCGCGGCCTGTGCAGCGCTGCCCCCCGGGGCCCAGCCCCTGGGCCGTCACGGGAAGGGGAACGCCGCTCCGCTCCCGCAGCAAGACACCGGGGCTCAGGGACGCTGGAGCCCGGCACCGGGCGCTCCGACGCGGAACACGCACCCCCGAGGGCCGAGTCCAGGGGGCAGGCCTGGGCTGCAGCACGGCCGGACCCGCCGCCGGGCGGATCGCCCGTGGAACAGAGCACCCCCCGGACGCCGTCGGGCGGTGCGGCAGTCCGGAACGCCGCCGCATCCGCCGCGGCCCCATCGGTCGGAGCCGCGGAGGGTCGAAGCGGGGGCTCCAGCTGCGTGTCCGGCGGCGCCGGGGGCGGGTGCAGTGCGCGTGCCGGATCCGCGTGGCTGACCCGATGGCGCGCTTCTGTGCAGCTGCCACCAGGGCTCGGCGTACAGCTACTCGTGGCCCCATAGACCCAGAGACCATCTTCCATCTGTTTCCCGCTCACAGTTTCCCCCCGACCTGCCTGATCACGTGACCGGCTCTGCTGCAGGGGCATCTCATGCCTTCCGCATGCCCCGTTTGCACGAACCCCACAGCGCGTGACGTCCCCGCGGCTGACAAACTCCTGCGCATCAGAGGAAGACCCACCGCTGTCGGTCCAGCAGTACATATGTGACAGCGCAGACTCATCGCTCGTGTGCACACTGTCAGTCGCGCGTGCGCCCAGGGTGCTTTCTGACTCTGAGTCTGACTGCCGCACGCCGGCGAAGGCCCCGGCCGCGGCCTTGCAGTTGCCATGTCTCCATCGGCGGGTGCGGCGCCGCTGCGAGAGGCACCGCATGCTGCGCTGGATTCGCGACAGCCGCTTCTGCTGCTGGAGGTGCCGGTGCCTCATCGAAACCACCAGCCGCATTCCAGCGCGCGCGACACGGCAGGAGCTGCGCCGCAGTGTGTGCTCTGCAGACGCAGCCGGGTGTGGCGGGCCGCAGGCAACAGGGTGGCCCGCGAGGGTCGTCGCGGATGGAGGTTGGCTCTTGGGCATTGCGGGAGGACGCGGGTATGCCTCGGGACGCGGCGCGTCCGGGTTCGGAAAAAGACTCGTGGGCATGGGAGCGTCTGGGTCCGCGGTGAGGTCAGGGCTGAGGGCCAGCGTCGGATAATGGCCGATGCCAGGCCGCAGGTCAGCGCGAGAGCTTGGGGCGGAGGCAGGGCTTGGGGTCACGAGGTTAGTGTTGGGGGGATGGATGTCAGGTCTCAGGCATGGGGTCAGGCCAGGGCTGCCGGGAATGGGGTTGTACCGGGAGCCGGCAGGGCTGGGGTGGGTATCGCCATTGGGATGTGGCCTGGGGGCCGAGCAAGAGGAGCAGCTGAGGTCAGGGTCAGGGCAAGGGCGGAGGTTCGGGGCGGGCCTGGGGCTAAGGCTTGGTTCGATGCTCGGGCGCGTGGCGGGGCTGGGAACGGAGGCGGCGGGGGGCTGGGGATCGTGATCAGGGACACCGCAGGGCAGGGGGCTCGGCGAGGGGGCGTCCAACTTGGGCTCTGTTGAGGGCGCAGGGCTGAAGAACACGCGGGCGAAGGGGGAGACGGGGGGGGGCACGTGGTGCCGCGGAGTTGCAGTCCCGGGGTCCGGCGGCGGGGCGCGGGCCAGTGCTGAGGGAATCGACAGCCCGCAGCGCTGTGGGAGTCCGGGGTTTGGGCCCGATGATGCGGGAGCGGACGGCGGCGGGGGCCGAGGCACGGCATCGGGGGAGGCGGGCGCGTGGGGCTCTGCATGAGGCAGCAAGGGAGAGGGCAAGCACTCTGTGGAAGTCATTGATGCAGACGTGGGGCCAGGCGGATCCGAGGGGCCATGAATCGTGATGAGGGGCCTATCAAAAAGGTGAGGGTCGGAGGGGGCTGGCTCACACAGGGCTGGGCCACGCGACTCATCAGAGTCCGGCGAGGCTGGAGGAAGCGTCGTGGTACAGTGAGGGGCTGCGGTTGGGTCTGCCATTGGGTGCTGGGGCTCCTTGGGAGAGGCTGGGGGCTGGTTCGGGGCCGAGGGTTGGTAAACGGAGTAGAGAGCATGATTGTGTAGCTGTGTGGAAGAGGCATCCTGAGTGGACTGCGGTGTCTGCAACTGCGGGGTGCTACAGGGAATAGCCGATGGGGACAAGCCCAAATATGGCTCCGTTGTTGTTGGGGAGATGTTGAACAACAGTGCCGGAGATGGAGGACTGGGCGTCGACGTCGCTCTGATTCGAAAGCACTCTGGTGAGTCTCTCTCGGGATCAGAGAACAACGGCTCCGCGGGTGCGGTAGCGCCTGTGAGGCTGCTGGACGGAGAAACAGAGCTCTTGGCAATAGCCAAGGAGGTCATTGTGGCGTGCAACTGGTCCAACGTGGACTGGATGGACTCCGCAATGCCGGACGCTTCACCTGCAGCCGCAACACCGCAGGCTGACCCCATTTGCATGCCATGGGGTCTCTCAATGCTGCCATTGGAGAAGGGGGTCACCCCGCTGCCATTGTTGCCATTGGAGAAGGGGGTCACCCCTCTGCCATTGTTGCCATTGGAGAAGGGGGTCACCCCGCTGCCATTGTTGCGACTCGGGGCCTGCGCGTCGTCGCACAGCCGTTGCGGAGATCCGGGGGTGCAACTCACAGCGCAAGGGGTGTGAAATGGCCCCGTGGCAGATAGGAGTGTGGATGCCTCTTCAAGCACCGGGGACTTCACCATCCCAGAGGCAGTTAAAGCGGAGGCTCGAGAAGCTTGGTCACCAGCTCCAAGGACCAGCAGGGGCGGGCGGGACCTATGATGTGTTGCACTAGTGGGAGGGCCATCAGCGCCGTTGGGGGACTTGCATGCGGATGCGGGGCCCTTCGAATTGCTTTGTGACACGGCATTGTAATGGTTGAAGACTTGCCTGCGGAGCGCCAGCTGCTTTGACTTGATGTCGTCGTCACGCTTGGATTGCCGTTCAGCCCTTAGCACCTCAGTGGCACGGCTTTGAAGGACATGGTCAAACACCGACACATGCTGCTCCCCCTTGACGCCAACTGCCGGTGAAATCACATGCGCAGAGCTATCCCTTCGGCGGTGCGGATGGGCCGCCGGTAGCGAAACCCACGCTTCTTGCAGATGGTGGGGGAGTGGACGATGCCTCGCAAGCGTCGGCCCGGTTTTGGATTTGCTTGACGGCCTTTGTGTGCTCGCGGCTGAGCGGCTTCTCATTTAGGGTCAATGGGGACATGGGGACAAAATAGGGGCATCATTGCCGCACACAAACGGCAGTCATGGCCTACGTTTGGCACAAAATCATGAGTGGGGAAAGTGAGTTAAATTGCTCACTTCCAGTCGGGTCGATGCATGTCAAATCGGTTTGAAATACTTCAAACCGCCTGATAGCGCTCAAAGCACCCACTTGGAAGCACTTTCAAGCACTTCACGATGATTCCCTTCAAATCAGTTACATACACTTGGAACCAATTCGTTCTTCGGCAATTTTGCAAGAAATGTTGTATTACACAACATGGATGGCAAGTTTTGGAGAGGTGATGGAAAGTTTGTGTTGGCGAAAGTACGACGCCTCGTAGTTACACTGCTCCGCCCCTCCCAACTAACGACACTCCCACTGGCCGTACTTTAAGCTAAATGTCGTTGCAAGCAAAGCATGCAATGATTCAGCAAACAAAAGACACCGCTTAGTGATAATTAGTCACATTCGCCCCAAACCAAAAATTACAGCAGCAGATCAAACCACCGACTGTTGGCTCTCCTTGCAGTTGGTTTGTTGGTGGTGCTTTCGGCAACTCCAGAGAGATGCGTTGGCTGAACCGCGACAGCACTCTCGCGCGTGCCAGGCAAGTGCCAGCCATGCGGGGATCGACACTTTGGTTAGTTGTCGACCAAAATACATGAAACTCACAATTTCAGGATCCATACTGCACAGTTCAGTGTCATCGGATGCAGTGAATTCGCTGTATGTGTAGCCGTATCCTTGCCCTGTGACAAGGGATGATCAAAGCATTTGCACCACTTCATATCCTCGATGGTGGGTAAAAAGGTGATGCAAACAGGAACAAGATTAGGAGCGGAAAGGAATGTACCTTGAATCCCTTCAGGCTCATCTGCCATGCCTGACTTGACCAATTTCTGGCCTGCACTTGTATTATTTTGGCCTGGTTTTGGCCTATTTCCGGCGTGCTTTTTTACTATCTTAGCCCATCTTTCTTCAAATCTCAGGACGCATTCTAATTTTTTGGGCCCCTTTTTGACCGATGTTTGCCTTGCATTTTTGTTATCCTGACCGGCCTTCGAGAAATTTGGCTGCATGTTTTTTCTGGCCTGCTTGGCCCAGTTTATGACCTTCATTTTGATATTCTCGCTTGTTTTTGCCAATTTTCTGCTTGCATTTGTATCACTCAGGCCCGTTTCAGCCAATTTTCTGCCTGCATTTTTGTTCTTCCTTTTGGCAGTTTCGGGCAATTTTATCATTTTGGCCTTGTTTTGGCTAATTTCTTGCCTACATTTTTGTTATTCTGGCCTGTTTTCACGAAATCTGGGCTGTGTTTTCCTTGCTTTGGCTTGTTTGGGCCAATTGCTTGCCTGCATTTTTATTTTGTTGGCTGTTTTGGCCAATTTTTGTCCGGCATTTTCATTTTTTTGGCACATTCTCGCAAATATCATGCTGCATTTTTGTTATTTTGGCCCTTTTTGGCAATCGTTTGGCTTGAATTTTCGTTATTTTGAGGCAATTGCGCAAATTCTATTGCCTTCGGCAGCGCACCTCGAAGAGAGGCTGTCAGTCAGTTATGCCCGCATAGTCCAAGCGATGCTCATACTCAAGCAGGTTGTGTGCCCCAGCCCCCTTGAGAGCACCCCCCCACCCCACACCCAAACAGGGTGAAAAACACATAAAGTGGGGCCAAAACATGCTTTACATAGGATATTTGATCATTTTGGGTGGTCAAAGTATCAAAAAAATCAGTTTCGAAAATTTCCATTTTTGAGCTGCCGAGGCCGGAAAATTGCATAAGCAGGTTGTGTGCCCCAGCCCCCTTAAGAGCACCCCCCCCCCCCCAACACCCAAATAGGGTGAAAAACACATGAAGTGGGGCCAAAACATGTTTCAGGTAGGATATTTGATCATTTTGGGTGGTCAAAGTATCAAAAAAATCAGTTTCGAAAATTTCCATTTTTGAGCTGCCGAGGCCGGAAAATTGCATAAGCAGGTTGTGTGCCCCAGCCCCCTTAAGAGCACCCCCCCCCAACACCCAAATAGGGTGAAAAACACATGAAGTGGGGCCAAAACATGTTTCAGTTAGGATATTTGATCATTTTGGATGGTCAAACTATCAAAAAAATCAGTTTCGGAAAATTCCATTTTTGAGCTGCCGAGGCCGGAAAACTGCATAAGCAAGTTGTGTGCCCTAGACCCCTTGGTACCCCCCCCCCCCCCACCCAAATAGGGTGAAAAACACATGAAGAGGGGCCAAAACATGCTTTACATAGGATATTTGATCATTTTGGATGGTCAAAGTATCAAAAAAATCAGTTTCGGAAATTTCCATTTTTGAGCTGCCGAGGCCGGAAAACTGTGTAAGCAGGTTGTGTATGGTTTGTGCACACACCAAAGGCCATTGAACCACCTACAAATAGCAATTTTGAAGCTTTTGGGGGGCCCATGGCTCGGGCTAGATGGGCCCAGTGGCCACTACATGGGTCCCCATGGGTGCTCAAGTACCCATATTGTCACCAAATGACCACCCCAACCCATCCTAGGGGTGACAGAAGAGTTTCGGAAAGAGGCGAATTTCGGAAATCTTGCAGGTGTCACTAAACAGCCTACACAACGGCAATTTCGGGGCTTTTGGAGGGGCCATGGCACGGGCTACATGGGCTTGGCAGCCACTACGTCGATCCCCATGGGTGCTCAAGTACCCGTATTGTCACTAAATCATCACCCAAACCCATTCTAGGGGCAACGGAAGGGTTTCATGAAACATCCAATTTCAAAAAACTCTCACGTGCCACTAAACAGCCTATCCGGCGTGAAAACGGCTAAGTCCTCACTGGCAAGGGGCCATATGGGGGGGGCCGACTGGGGGTACCTGGAGTTGGGACCCGGGACCCCCGCCATGGGTTAGGGGGTCCATATACAAGAAAAAAGTTCTTCAGGACCCACATCCAAATACACACACAGCAACCACAATACGCAAAGAAGTTTTGCCCCCCCCCCCCCCCCACCCCACCCACCCCCCCCCCCAAAAAAAGAGGTACCCAGGTGCGGGGGGGTACGGGGGTCAAAATCCAAAAAATCATTGGGGGATCATTTTTGGTCCTAAAATGATGATTTTACAAGGGGTTAAACGTTAGAAACCATACATTGGGATATGCTACGCGAACAACCCCAAAAAAGGGGGGTATACAGCGCTCGCGCCCGCGCTTGATCTAACAACCTCTCTTCGAGGTGATTTTAGCCTGCCCTTTTTTTCGCCCATTTTTGCTGATTTCTGGCTAGCATAAGTTTTTTTTGGCCTGTTTTTGCCCAAATTGGGATGTATTTTTTTTTATCACTTTAGCCCGTTTGGGCCAATTTCTGGCCTGCATTTTTATTATTCCAGCCCGTTTTGGCAACCTTGTGGCCTTCTTTGTCATCATCTTTGGCCATTTTGCCAAAATTCGGGCTGCAATTCTGTTGTTTCGGCCCGTTTTGGCCAGTTTCTGGACTGCAATTTTATCAATTTGGCAAAATTCAGGCTGCATTTTCTTTTTTTTTTTGCCCTGTTTTGCCCGAATTCTGGCCTGCATTTTCATTATTTTGGCCAGTTTTGGCAAATTTTAGGCTGCGTTTTTAATCTTTTTTTTTGGGCTTCTTGGCCAGCGTTTTCATTAGTTTGGCCTATTTGGGCAAAATTCGGGCTGCAATTTTATTATTTTGGCAGTTTTGCCCATTTTTTTTGGCCTGCAGTTTCATCATTCTGCCCCCCCCCCCCCCCCCTTGCAAAATTCTATTGCCTTCGGCAGTGCACCTCGAAGAGAGGTTGACAGTCAGCCAAGCAGTCCCTGAGCCAAGCCAGCACTCAGTCAGACAGAAACACACAGTTTGGGTTTTTTGTCAGTGGCAGACACGTCAACAAGCAGTGGGGACCCCTATATCCGCAGATTTAATCAGTGGCCGAATGGCAATGCGGCAAACGGCGGACTTTTGGGTCGGCGGTTCGATCCCGGTCGGGCGGATATGCCGCCGCCACCGCGGCGGCAAAGAGTGCACCGACCAAGATTCGAACGACCGACCGTCGCTGCTGAATCCGGCTGGGTTACCATTCGACCAACAGTTGCGTGTCGGGGTTATGCTTCCCCACTGCTTGGAGTCTGGTCAGTGAAAACTTTTGATCCCCCCCCCAGCCCCCCCACCCACCCCCCCCTCAAAAAAGTTATTAGGGGATAGAGGCCTCAGAATCAAAAAATCCATTGGGGGATGGTCTTATTGGGCAAAATAATGATTTTACAAGGGGTTGGACATCAAATATCATGCCTTGGGGTATGCTACGCGAATGACCCCAAAAAAGGGGGGGTATACGACGCCCGCGCCTGCGCTTGATCTAACAACCTCTCTTCGGGGTGATTTGAACTGTATTTTATATATTTTGTCAGACTTGGGTCAATTCCTGCCGTGTATTTTTACTGTTTTTGCCTGTTTTGGCAAAAATAGGGCTGCATTTTTATTATTTTGGCTGTCTTGCCCAATTTCTTGCCTGGGCCATTGTTATCTTGGTTTGTGTTGCCACGACCGGTTCCGGCTGTTTCGCCAGCCAAGGGCCCTCCGCCTATCTGTCTATTTCTTGCTTGCCCACCGGTCTTCTCATAGCGTCCACAACAAAGGTATCTCCTTTGCGAGAAACGCTCATCCTGGATATCTCCTTTGAATTGCACCAATCTGTGTATTTTTCTGCTCAGCCAACAGTCATGGCAGGTTACGAAACAACAATGTTTGGCAATGCTCTTCTGGGGGATCGGATGGGACTTACCTCTAAAGGCAGCACAGTGCACCCTGGAGTGCGGGGCAACGTCTGATGGTCCGGCTGTAGAGGGCAGGCAGTTCTCAGATATCAAGCGGTCCCCCCAAAGGTGTGCTGGAGAGGTGCAGAAGGGCAAGGCGCAAAAAGCTCATGACGTGGGGTTCAAATCAATGTGTGCTGCTGTGGACTTGTCCCAAGTCCCAAGAAAGAGTTTCTTCAGAAGAGGGTGATATTGCGAGCTTGCATGCAATAAAGGTGTTGCTAAATAACGAACACCTCAGCGCCTTGGAACAAGGGTGTTGTATGCCTGTCAATGGGGTCCAGGGCCGAAATTGTTCAGATACTTAAACGTGTGTCCCCGTTGCTTTGCACATTTCCCAAACTATCCTAAGGATACGTATATTGCCCGTGCACACCCTGTAAGCAGATAACCAGCTTCTTATGAAGCAGCAAATGCTGAATGTACCATTTGACAGAGATGTTGAACCCAAAGCAATGGGAACAAACAACCAAACAAAGGGCTGATAAAATACACATCAATGTGCATCTGAGGTCAGAGGCCGATGACCCCAACACTGCAGCTGATATCCCAGGGGCAGGGCCAGAGTGGTTGTTGGGGTGCAGTGGAGGGCTGGACTGTTAAGGCACAAATGATAGAGCTACAGAAACTGGGCCGCCATGCGTCGCACACTCTGCCGCTTGTCCAAAGGCCTGGAATCCCTGCAACACCCAGCCATTGGTGACCATTGGTGACAGAAGGGAGCCAGAACTAGACTCTGGTGGAAGAATCTAGGAAGCACAAGAACAATTGATTGTTCTACACATGGTGGCGCAGAATTAAAGGCGCCGTGCGACGCCACTGAGGTGTTAGAGGGGAGGTGCCGCAACTGGAGGAGAAGGAACTAGCTTCTCGGGGCAGTGGGGAGAGGGGTGTCCGCGTTTCTCAAGCTTGGGGATTCCCACAGCCCGTACACTGCACACTTGTACTACAACAACACAGCATTCCCTCCATTCGGTCGTCCGACTGCACATCTGAAGTTCAAACGAAGGGGGGCAATCTTTTTTTGCATTCAGGCGCACCACGTGTCTTGGTGTGCTCACCCTCTCGGTTCAAAAATCAGTGTGTGTCTGGCGGGTGATCAGCATCACACAGGGGTCTTTCAAATTGATCTGCTTTTTTGGACACTGATCAATAGCGGATGTAGGTTATGTTTTGAAACCGTACCCCAATTCAACCAGTCATACAACAGCACTGGTGGGCAACAAGAAGGTAGTAAAGCCATGACCTAACAGCAATTGGCGACAGATGGCACTTTGGTGTGTAATCAACCTCAGGTGCCCCTCAGCCAGAAGCTGTTGGTAGGTAATCAACGGCGGGTGGCCGGTAACTGACATTGGCACCCACCAAAATTGGCCATTCATCGCAGGCACCAGATGTGACGGTTGCCACCCAAACCCTCAAAGGCAGGGGGCCCAGTCCTCACCAAATGCCATCGTGGACGTACCTCCTGCAATCTGCAGGGAAATTCCAATTGGGAGGAGGAGGGGTCCAAACACAGGGGACATGAATAGGCTCACACACACATACACACAAACACGCACACACACATACACACGACGTATAAACCTGTATATATTACTACACCCCTCTCCCCTTAAATCTAGCTAACAAGCAACAAGCAAGCAAGCAACAAGCAAGCAAGCAAGCACTTCTCCTTTCCGTTTTGGCCATTGCTCGGCCCCATCGCTCCGGGCTCTACTCTACTCTAGCCATCCTAGAGCCTAGGTGGTGCCCTTGCCAAATCCAAGTTTTGAGCCAAAAACTCACCGGTGGCGCCCCGGGGCGGGGGCGCCAAGTCGGGAGGTGCCCTCCCAAATCTGCGCATTTTGTGCCCCAAAACAGCCTTTTTTGGCCCAAAACCGCCCCGAAACCCCGTCGAAACGGCCAAATGAAGGCAAACACTTGCTACACTCCACGTGCGGCTTGACTTCACCGTGACCAAGAGCTCTTTGTTGCCCCCTAACTCCACGATATGTCCGAGAAACGGCCCAAAAAGGCGCCAAAAAGCCCCAAAATCTGCGCAATGTGCACCAACACCCCGAAACCAAGAACGGGCCGTATCTTCGGCTACGTGGCTCAAATCCGAATTCCGAGGGCACCTAGTCCACCCGCAACCCCCCACTTTTTGTGGTTTCCAAGTCTCAGAATCGCCCAACAAGCCACCTAGACCCCCGTACCAGTGGTCGTTTGGTGGAGCCGGAGGGCAGCCCGGCCCGCGCACGGCCGGGGCCAACGGTGGGTCCACCAGGGTCCGCCGGGCGAAAAAAATCGTTTTTTCCAAAGTTGTTCCAAGACCACTTGGGATGCTCAAACAAGTGTTTTTAGGCCGTTTTGAGCCCGTGGTGGCGCGTTTTGGGCCATGGAAAATCCCAAAATGCCTTGAAAACGGGCCGTTGTGGGACAAAAAATGGGTCGAAAAAGGGTCAAAAACACATTTTTCCAAAAGTGATCCTGGACCATTTGGGATGCTCAAACAAATGTTTTTAGCCCATTTTGAGCCTGTGGTGATGTGTTTTGGCCCATGGAAAATCCCAAAATGCCTTGAAAATGGGCCGTTTTGGGACCAAAAGTGGGTCAAAAATGGGTCAAAAACGCATTTTTCCAAAAGTGATCCTGGACCATTTGGGATGCTCAAACAAGTGTTTCTAGCCCATTTTGAGCCCATTTGGACGGGTTTTGGCCCATGGAAATCCCAATATTCCTTGAAAAGGGGCTGTTTTGGGAGCAAAAATGGGTGAAAAATTGGTCAAAAACACATTTTTCCAAAAGTGATTTTGGACCATTGGGGGTGCACAAACAAGTGTTTTGAGCCCATTTTGAGCCCATTTTGAACGAGTTTAGTCCCTCCCGCTACGTGTATGCACCAAGTTGTACCCTTGGCACGTACCTTAGAGTGGAGCCACATAGAGTATGGGACAGGGGTGTAGTTTAAATTGTTTTTCCCCCCATGGGCTTGGCACTTGCTGCTTCGCCCCACCAAACCCCATGCACCTCCTTCCACCTCCCCTCACTGTCATCCACGCAGCAAACGAGACAACAGTGCACAGACGTGGACATTGCTGAACCCAAAGAATGTAGTGTCGCGTGACCATTTTGCTGCTGTGCCGGCGACACCATCCGTCACCACCACCACCAAGGAACACGGGCAGTGGTGCGGGTGGTGCATGGTAGGGGACATCCACGGTCCCGATAGACGTTTATACAACACACATATACGTTGGTCCATCGCCTGTGCGACGGCCGCGCCTGTACCTGTGCCTGCGGTGGGCGGTGGTTCTCCCGTGAAACGTGTCACGGCCCCATAGGGGCCGTTCGCTGGCGAGTTGCTCTGTGCCCTTGCGCCACACTTCGCCTTGCGGCCCTTGCGACCCTTAGCCACGCCTTGCGCGCTCACCCACGCACGTCCGGCACGCGCCCGGTGTTTTAGGGAGGGGGGGAAGGGCGACGGCACACCACAAAACAAACAAACACTAGGCGAGTGTTTACGAGGTGCCCTCCTCCCACCCCCTTGCCCAATTTAAACTCAAGTTTACTGCATAAACTTTAGTTTAAATTGTTTTTCCCCCCATGGGCTTGGCACTTGCTGCTTCGCCCCACCAAACCCCATGCACCTCCATCCACCTCCCCTCACTGTCATCCACGCAGCAGACGAGACAACAGTGCACAGTTGTGGACATTGCTGAACCCAAAGAATGTAGTGTCGCGTGACCATTTTGCTGCTGTGCCGGCGACACCATCTGTCACCACCACCACCAAGGAACACAAAAAATCTTCTCAAAATCACCCTTCTTACTGAGGCTGGCCCACATCTCCACTTGCGCTTGCCACCTCTCCGCGCCCACCCCCCTCTTGCTGCACTTCCCGCATCACCGCGGCCACCGCCCGCACCATAGCCGGCGAACCGGCGGCCCAAAGCCTTTGCGTCCCCGGCGGTAGCCGTGGCCCGCGTTTCAGCTTCTCCACCGTTATGGAGACACGTACGCCGTGTGTCGCCCCGGTCCACTCTGGGATGAAGACCGCTCGCTCCATGGAGTGTGTTCCCTGCGGCTTTCCTTCGACCTTGCGTTGCGTCTCGCGCTGCCATGTTGCCTCGACACGTCTGCACAATCGCATCACGACCGGAAAGCGCTTGCTTTTCGCCAGCCCTGGTGTGACCGTCCACGTTCGATATGACACGCTTGCCACCTCGCATATTTCTTCAAACCTGTGAGCCGCCACCAGTCTATCGTCTCGTCGCCCCCGCTTAGCCGCCACCTGCGCCGCATCGCGCTGTGCGCCGCCGGCTCGTGGCATGTGTAGCGCGCGTGGCGCCGCAAAACAAATTCTGTCACGAGCAGTGTACAACAATCCCCTCAACAGCCCAAGCACTTGCTGCCGGGCCCACGCACGACGCTCACGCACACCCACCGCAGGCTCACCACAGGCGCGCAGACTCACGGCCCGCAATCAGAACCGCAAGACGCCCCAACATTCTGTCTGAGTGCAAACAGGTAACAAATCTGCCATTTGGTCGAAGGCAGACCCCAGTGCCATGCTCTTGTCACCAAAAAAATTGCTGTGTACCCGAGACAGGTAGTCCGCCGGCATGATGGCCCCGGGTACATACGAAAGGTGTACCGAAGTCCCCCCCTTTGCCGGAGCATACATTACTTGTCAAACACACCGACGCTGCTCCCGCAGCCCAATTCCCACTTTTCCTGTTCTCAGTCCCCAAAGCACCCCTTGGTTGTCTAGATGCAGCGTAGCCCACGGGAGTTTCCGTCCCACCACCGATTTTACGGCCGCAGCCGCCCCTCGAAACTCCAGCACCTGCTGGTTCTGCAGCAGCACACGCAGGGAGTGGTGTGCTCCAGCCGATGAGCACATACCCAGCCTGCCACTATTTCCGTCCGGCGCTGCGTCGGAGTAAACCTGCGGGCACAGCCCCTTTGGTGGGGGGGTGTCATAGGGGGCCACCAGCCCCTTCCAGCAAACCACAAGCCGGTTAGTACTTCCGGGTGTACATACTTGTTTGTCTTTTGAGACAGGAATCGTCCATGTGTGGATAGGTGGGTTGGTTGTCCGCGCATGGGGCTCGAGGGGGGCGGCCATTGTGTTCGCGAGGTCATAGGGAATTGCTTGTGGGAGACATGTTTGGAAAGGAACTCTCACAGCACAACACATTCCTGTGGCACAAAAATGCAACAAAAGATTCAAGTTCGAAAGTTTGACCAAATGGCAGGACCCAATCCAAGGCATGCAGCACATGCTTGCCACAAAAGGGGCTTTGATCACAACCCCTGTACACCCCCATTTGGCACAGTACAAAAGCTTGGTCTTTCTCAGAGGTGTCTGGTTACAATAAACACTGGCCTTGTTGGGTCGCTGTTGGGTGATAACAGCACAAAACAATGGGAAACTCTGTCCTCAAATGCAAACACCAAATGGAGGAGGGGTCCAACAATCCTGAACAACAGTTATTGCCCCTCATCACTGAACAACCCTCCTTGACCGCAGCCTGTAATACCCTCAACAATCATCAGGTGACTGGTGCTCAGGACCAGCTGCAACTTGGGTTTCCCAATTTATCTCTCTCCATCAGCGAGCACCTTGGTGTGACGTCTCACTGTCATGGCTGACTTCTACGGGAGGCTGGCCGCTACACCAAGGGTGGTCAAGTCACACAGCAACTGTCAGCACAGGCCAGTACAGATCAGTCACAGTGCCAGCAGGAGATGTATGTATATGTGTATGTATCGGATGCAACCATCCAACCGCACCCATACAAAGGCACAGCATCGGAGTGCTTCACCATGGGAGCCCAGTCCTTCACCTACCGTATCAAAGGGTTGGACCACCGCGCACCTCCTTGTGCAGCACTCACAGAACCCTGTGTACCGCCCACCACGGGCTCCACAGAAGTGGTAACTCAGTATCACAGGTATACACAGACACACCGCACACAGACACACAGACATACGCACAAACGCACGCACACATGATGCAAAAGCTGCCAACACAAACACCCTGAAAGCAGCAGGGCACTGCACTGGACAGCTCAACTTTTTGTCAGCCCAAACACATGGGGAGTAACAAATAAGCCATGAGGCTAGGCACCTTTCTGTGTGAGATACTGAGCATGAATCATTGAGTGAGGGCTCAATGGTCGGGTCTGATAGCTGCTCGACTGCCACTCGCTCCTTGTCAGCTTAGCCCCTTCCTCCCTGTGTGAGGTCCACCTTAGGGATGAGCTCACCGTAGGTTGCAGTGTGCCCCCCGTGGTCATCTGAGGCACCATCATAGAATTAGGCATGCGGTCGGTCCTGAGGACCTGTCAGCATTCCTGTCTGGTGCCTGCCTTAGTCGCAACTGGGGGCCTCGCCTGGGTCAGAACCTCTGGGGTGTGGAGTTTAGGTGTGTGGGGGGGGGGGGGGGGATACCCAGGTACGGATGCCTGCCAGCTGATGAATATGTGCTGGGACCTATCCATAACATTGCTCCTCCTCACTTATAGTGTGATAGTCAGCCCGTGCCTGCCCTCGAAGAGAATGCTGACCCGGTGGCACCGTGCACCGCCACTGAGGTGTTAGAGGGAAATTGCCGCAACTGGAGGAGAAGGAATGAACTTCTCGGGGCGCCAGGGAGAGGGGTGTCCGTGTTTCTCACGCTTGGGGGTTCTCACAGCCCGCACACTGCTCACTCGTACTACAACGACTTAGCAGAAGAAGAGGTCCGTTTCTGGAACTGGAAAAAAATGCAAGGTAATACAAGGGCACTGCTGCGCATGCGCTCCTGCAGGTCGTTGCACCCAAGGGAGTGCAACGGCCAAGGGAGATGCTTCCCAAGTTGCTCGCCGGGGTGCTCATGGCGTAATTTTCACATGCCCAACAACAGCAGCAGCGGCAGAATTCTTCGTTTAGTCTGAGAGCTTCGGCGCCTGCGGCGCATGCAGCACAACTTACGTGGGGGTGTGCAAGATGGTGGCCCTGCCAACCTCAAGGAGAGGGAACGGGCTGGGAGTGTAAAGGGGCGGGGGCGGGGGCTTTGAGGAATTGTTGATGGTGAGTGAGAACCCCACGTTCCCACAGTTGTAAAGACATTTTGTGGCATCCACAATCCTTTCCACCTCCCAACAACCTAGGCAACCCACATTGACCCTCACCAACGCTCATCCACCCACAACAACCCTCATTCACTCAACAACTGTCCAATGCGCCTAGGCAGAGGAACCACAACCTGTTGTGCAATTGGATGAGAACGTGCAAACAGGAATAACCCCGCAACATGGCGTATTACTGTGTGTGACTTTGCAGTCGTGCGGTCCACCAGACTCCCATTGCTCCTGGGAAACACACTCGGAAGATTGTGGCTAGTCCCCCGCCCTCCCTGGCCCTAAATGGCTTCCTGGTCCAGGTAAAAAAAAATAATTTCCTGCCAGCAACAGTTGATCCGCCCCTTCCAATGCATTTCTGCCTGTGCTCCCTCCGTCCCTCCGTCCAACCCCAACTCCCTCATGGCATTCCAAAAAACCCAACACTATGATTCCCACCATTTCTGCCTTCAGAATTACGGCAGCCCCAAAGTCCCAACGAATTAAGAAAATGGCGAAAATTGGGCACCAATCTTGGGGGTTGATGCCACTGGCCCCCCGCATTTAAACATGAACCATCCAGCCTTGACCTCGAAGTGCAAGCCCCTGTGCTTCATCTGCGTCCGCACAAGCTTCAGCTGCCCATGGTCCTGCAAATGCTGCGCCGAATTCTGCAAAGTGTTCAACCGTATCCTGCACCTGTTGCATTAGGGCCGGTCCTCGTACAACGCAGGCACTACGGGCGGCAGTGGTGACCTGCTTGTTGAGGCCTTTTTCTTCATCTTCCGCTTGGAAGCCCCCTCTTTGTGCTCAAATTAGGCAGCGTGACGGTGCGCAGTGCCTTGGCCACCAACATATGCACGTGCCTTGGCCACCAACACATGCACCAAAGACGCCAGTGCCGCCGTGATTGTCATTGGGTTTGTTGGGGCCGTGGCCGTGGGTTGTGTCTCGTCCTCATTGGTTTGTCCTGCGATCTCGTCTTCAAGGACGGGTGCTGCTCTTTGCTCACAAGGCACACGGCGCACAACCCGGCCCGCATCGTGGGCATGAGCTGGGGCTGGAGCAGCGGGAGGGGCAGGGGCTGTGGTATTGTGCCACACCACCTCCGATTTCCCCTAAGAATGGAACACAAAGTGCCTGTGATGGAATGCAGCCCATACATGCAATCATACGCTTACTGTTGCATGCATACACACCACACACTGCAGCAGGCACTCACATGTGCCACGAAAAAATTTTGGCAGGCGTTGGCAGGTGCCAAGAAAATTTGTGGCACGTGTCGGCAGGTGTCAGGCAAGTTTTGAGTAGGTGTCAGCAGGTGTCTCAAGATGTTCTAGCAGGTGATATTAGCAAGTATGATCCTCAATGCGCCATCTGGGAATGGGTATTGAGGGCCGCCCATGGTATGCACTCTGTCAATTATTGCTTCTTTTCCATTTGTCAAGCCAGTGTGTCAGGCGAAGATAAGGGTGGTGAACAGCAAACCACACTGATGAGCTTGTTGTGCTTCATCGGATGATGGCCGGACTGGAAACCAGATTGCAGTCATTCATCCCCCGCTGGCCTCGCCACCCCCCCCCCCCGCCCAATCTGGGACCCCCTCCCGATTATCAGAGACGTAAATGCGGGGGAGTCGGGGACAGGCCGCTGGAATCGGGATCCTAGTGGGCAGACTGCAGATACAAACGTATCTGCAAGTTTTGGTATTCCCTGCCATAACAGCAAGAAAACGCAGCATGTGGCGTGGCAAGGGAGCAAGCAGCAACCGCATCAAACAGTTTGGCCAGTACACTTAAACCAGCAGAGCAACCACATGGATACGGCAAACCCACCTGCAGCTGCTGCAGAAGATGGCCAACACTTAGCGCCTTTGGTACGGCTTTCAGTTTCCGCCGCTTGCGCGCTGGTGGTGCCTGTGGGCACTCGCCATTCCCCACGTCTGCCTCATCGTACTCCGATTCATAGGGTTCCTCAGCACCAGTTGCTGGATTTGATGCCCGGGCTTTCAGTTTCCGCCGCTTGCGCGCTGGTGGTGCCTGTGGGCACTCGCCATTCCCCACGTCTGCCTCATCGTACTCAGAGTCATAGGGTTCCTCAGCACCAAGTGTAGGATTTGATGCCAGAAACACTTGATACGCCTCGTTGATGGCGGCCTTTCTGATTGACACCTCCGTCTCAACGCTCAATATACGGTTCAGAAGGGTTGGGCGCAGCAGAATGTGCCGCATTTCGCTGACCTGGCTCATGTTCTCGGGAGTGGTCAAGAGCAAGAACGCGTGCTGAAACGCCTCCCGGATTGCCTCCATGTTCCATGTGCCCCCGGACACATTGTTTTTCTGTGTGTGTGGGGGATGGGGGCGGGGGCGGGGGCCGGGGCCAGGCGTGGGGGGACCGGGGGGAGGGTGTGGCTGTGGGTGTGGCTGTGGTTGTGGTCGTGGGTGCGGTGGGGTATGCAAAACTGGGTATGCATTTGGGTGTGGGTGACGCCCAAAGATTCATTTCAAGCTCAAAGTGCAGGCCTAAAGATCCTACCATTCATTAGCGAACCATGTGTTCCAAGTTCAGGCCCTCGCTGGCAGACCGGCCACTAGCACACTGCTTCACAGCTCCGGGGTAAGGTCGGACATCTGGAACGCAAGATGGCCCCGGCGCAACTCCTCCGCCCCCCACAGCAAAACATGGCATAACCAGTCAGACCGCAGAAACGCCGCAACAAACAAACAGTACTGCAACTGCTCATGGAAAGGATTGTCTTGCTCTCTTGTGCCGCCTGCCTTTTTCTGGTGTTGCCGACCTGCCGGATTACAGGCTCGGCGTAACCGGTGAGTATACTGGCGACGGTGACCTAGCAACCAAGGAATATACTGGTGAGGGCGGTCGCTGGGGGCTGGGTGTCAGCGACCTGGCCACCCGAGAATACACCGGCGACGGCGTCAACCAAGGGCTGGGTGTCAACGACCTCACTACCCGAGAATACACTGGCAAGGGAGGCAGGGTGTGGGTGTGGGTGTGGATGTGGGTGTCATTGTAAGTGTGCGCTGGTTCATGCCATTCTGGATAACCCTCTGGGCAAGCTGGGGCAAGGACGGAGGCAGAGGCAGGAACAGGCTGGGGATGGGGCCAGGGCAAGGGCAAAGCAAGGGCAGCGAAGCAATGGTACAGGCAGTGGCGCAGGTAAAATGCAACGAAACATGCAATGGCAGAGGCACGGGCAGCGGGCAAGAGCACAGGCAGGAGCATGGGCAAGGATAGGGGCAATTGCAAGGAGGGGCAGGCAGGGGCAAGGGCACACCAGCAGGGGCAGGGGCAGGGGCAGGGGCAGGGGCAGGGGAAGTCAAGGCAACGGGTAAGGGTAAGGGCAGCGGCAATAGCAAGGGCAGGGATAGACCACGTCGTGCAGATCCTGGATGGCAAGTCTCCCCTCGCGGCCGTCGCAGTCTTGCTTGGGAATGTACTGCCCGCCCGCGCGGAACGAAAGTGCCACTTTGTTGTACTCGAGAAGGTACCCGTACAAGTGAAAGAACTGGATCAGCAGTTCACCCAAGGAGGGGCGGTGACTGCTGCAGTAGCGTCCCGAGGGAAACGTCTGCAGCATGTGCACCACCATGAGGGTGATGGAGTACGAGCTGAGGCCCCCAGTGTAGACCTTGTTGAGGTTCCATCCGCGCAGATACGTCTTGATGATGAGGATCAGAGTGCGTGCCTCAGGGTATTTGTCCAGCAGCTTGATCACCTGTGGGAGGGGACGTGGGAGAGAGACAGACAAGAAAAAAGGAAGGAGAGGTAGAGGGACAGGGAGCGCAAAAGAGACAGGCACAGGAGAAGAGACAGAGTGAGCGTGAGAGGGAGAAGACTTGGGGTGGGAGTTTGATAGAAGCACACTTCAGTGGTCGCGGACACTCACCCAGGCCTTTCATGGGGCTGTAGTGTACTGTTGCACACATATCCTGCAGACCGCTCACACTGGATACACACACTGCAACGCCGCCTTGCGCTGCTTGAGCGCAGCTCAAAACTCCAACCCGGGGGAAGTGTCACGTGAGTGTAACGAAGTGTCACACGAACTCGCGCGACACTCTGGAAAAAAAATATTTGTTTATATTATTTTTTTTTGAGTGTCAGCGCGAGTGTACCCCCAGTTGTTGTTGTTTTTTTTTTTGAGTGTCCGCACGAGTGCTGATAAAAAAAAATCCAATCTGACCGCCATTGCTACTTGGAAAGGTGAAGTGAGGCAAGCTCACCCCCACGGACATTTTGGGTACTCAAAGCATGGGCAATGCAATGGAGCCGTGGTGCAGATGGATGATAACAGGGATGGGAGGGGAGACCAATGGGTGGGCATTGGATACGCCGCAAATAGCAGGTGTACAACAAATTAGTTGGTAGGTTAGGGTCTATCGGGTTTGCTGAGTAGAGGGAATAGCAGAGGAAGGGGTTGAGGGAGAGCCAACAAAGATTGGATATGCTGCACCTAAAACTGCAGTGGACAAAACGTTAGTTGTTGTGAAAGGGGGGGGGGGGTGCAAAAAGGGGGATGGCACCTAGGGAGTGTTGTTCACAATGTCTTGAACATGCGTCACAAAGGCCGGTGGCATGCGTTCGGCAGTGAACATGCCCAAATCAGTCTTGGGGTCTGTCTGCAACAAACGCCGCAACAAACCCAGCGACTAATAACCAAACGTCCAACCATCATGGTCTTGGAAACCCAAAGCCTTGGCGGTTAGTAGGATGCCTTTGTCGCGAAGTTGCTGCACAAGGGGGGCACATGTACAGCTGAATTCCATTGGCATCCCACAAAAACACGTGCATGGCGGGCTCAACAACTGCCCCCAACACAAACCAATGGACCCCGGAAGAACAATCGCTATTCGTAAAAAAAAAGCCCTGCAGCCAATGGGGTTTGCGTGACATCGAGCGATCACACTTGTCCATACGTTGCTTGAGGTAAACACACCAATCCAAGGCCTATGACCGGGCCCTTGGCTCCAGCACCTCTCCCATACACCAAACAACTTCTTGGTAGGCACAAATGTGGCGGTCATCCATTCAAGCTTGGATGCATGTGCCTTCCAGACGGCATCGTGGGGTGGGGTCATTCTTTGTGTTCCTCTTCTCACGGGTTGAGTCTCCTTCAAAAAGATACCCACCATCCGTTGGAGGAGGGGGCTTGTTGCAACGCCCAGAACGCGTGGTGCGGGTGGTGGTGGGGATAGAAGTGTCTGCCCGGGAGCGAACCTTGCGTTGCTTTTTGGGTTGGGGAGGGGTTCAAACCACCGCAGTTGTGTTGTTGCCATTGTCATGGGCCACAATGGGGGGCATGGTAGGCTCCCAATCAGCGGGAAGATGAACCCACCGATCTGTGTCGCAAGTGACCCCACCCCTCGTGGGACAATCAGTGGTAGTCAAACAAAAAGCGCACCCCCCATAGTGTGTGCACCACAAGTACTGCTTGCACTTGCATTGGGCACAAGTGTAGGGTGGGCGGATCAGGGCACACACATGCCACCTCTTTTGCCCACTATGCCACTCGTGGTACACATCCTTCGCCCCGCTATGGTCGTGGCCCTCCGTAGGAAGTGCAGTGGCAGTCCCTTGAGACAAAATATCAGAGTCACTGTCATTGCCAAGCAAGAGCAAGGCACTTCCCTGTCCCTTGGCTGTACCTCGACCCCTCCGACCCCTTTCATCGCAAGTGTCACCCCGCTCCATCACGCCCCGCCTAACCCAGAAAAATTGATAAGGTCGCGAAACCAAATACCGCCAGGTATACATAAGCGGGACCTGGAATTGGGGCTCCTTAAGGATCGACCACAACAGGATCTCCTCACAAACACCCATAACGCACCACACGTGCAATGTGAGGCACTATGGCAACGAAGACGAATGAAATCCACAAATGTGGGCCAAGGAATAGGGTCGCCGCGCTCCATTTTTGCCAATGTGTCCTTCCATTGGCGAACATGTTCGGCCGTCACGGCCTTATAAGCGCGAATGACCTCCCTGGAGCGACCAAGCTTCGAGGAGGGATTTCCTTGCCAAACAAAGAGATACTCACCATCGTTGTAGAAAAAATGGCCAGCATGGATGGCTTGTAGCTTTTGCCACATCCACGGTTGAGGGTCACGAGCACGACCATCAAATGCATCGTCCTCAACATTCCAGAACCTGCCTGAGTTTGGTACCACTCTCTTTTAAAACTCTAGGAGACCACAAACCTCGTGATCGACCATTAGTTTGGCCTTATTGGAGTGGGATTCAGCTAGGGTTGCACTAGGAATGCCTGGTGGTGTCAAATCCACATACCAACCATTCCGCTGCTCCACGTACTCGGTGAGGGCATGATGCAAATAGTGCTCATACCCCACCCAATGCTGGTTGAGCGAGGCCCATCCATCACAAAACACGATCGTGGACGAACTCAAATGCAACGTGTTTAGGGCCAGATATATTAGGGCACGGTGCTTTTTATCGGAAATGCACCGCAGAAGTCCGGCACGCAATGAGGGTTGGACATGCCACCAACAAAATGCAACAATCAGCGTGCTGAACAAACCCGCCGCAGCCCCAAACATTCCAAATGCACCGTCTTGCATGAGCAAATCCAAGTCCCATTCAAACTGGAACTCGTCATATAGTGCCTTCTTGACGCTGCTAAACACAAAACGAACAACAAGTTTGCTTTTAGTGGCTGCAATGGCCAGTGCGATCGGGGCTACCTGATGCCGCCGCGTGAGGGTACCAATCACGAGACACGTACCCTTATGAGGCCACAGGTGCCATCCACATATGCCTAACGCGGCAAGCCACAGCTTTTGGCCTCCTTGGCTTGCTTAACGACATTTCTAAGCCAGCGCCTAGTCGCAAAAACAATGCAGAGGGGATCATCCAGGGGGTAGTCAAGCAACAACATCTCAGAGGCGGCCACTTCAGACTCTACTTTTGGAAACTTAAACAAAGTTTCCACCACTTGTTGCGCCATGATGCTTAACCCCCCAAAAAAAAACTTGTGCCTACGTCTATTGGTGAGGTATTGATTAATGCGCTTTTGCAACGTTGCATGCCATGTTGCTGCACTCACCAGCCCTGTGTAGGCCGCACGCAATTTGCTCCGGGGGGGTGGGGGGTTGCTCGGCATGCTGAGTTGCAATGCGGTCGGATACCCCATTGCCTAGCCAAATTCCCCTCACCGACACCTTTATCTCGGGTGCAGTACGGCGATAGGTGCACCGGGAGCAGGGTGGAGCACCCAAGGTGGCCGTCCATACGCCGGCTTTGTACTTCACTTTGACCAAGCTGCCACACGTTGGCGTGCACCCCGGTTCTGGTCGCGGTGGGTTGCTTTTGCAGCACATAGTGGCGTACTTCCGGCCCGCATTTCTTCGTGGGTGCCTCGGTGCCATTCGAAGAGCATTCGTGAATGACACATTGCACACATTGCATACATGAAGGGCTAAAAGATACATACCAAACCCCTACATCATCTGGATATGACCACCGCCAAGCGCAGGGGGAAAATAAGAATTGGCCGCCTCACCCTTGCCTTCTCGGGGGCCCAAAAGAGGGTGGAAATGCTACGTCACCCTTCCATTCTCAGGGGTCCCCAAGGCCAAGTGCTGGAAGCAAAATCAGAAGTGGTCGCCAACAAAGGGGAACAAAATCAGAAGTGGCCGCCTCACCCCTGCCTTCTCGGGGGCGAAAAAGAGGGCGAAAATGCGAGGTCAGCCCTGCATTCTCGGGGGTCCCCAATGCCAACCGCGGGGAGCAAAATCACAAGTGGCGGCCTCACCCCTGCCTTCCTGAGAAGGCAGGGGTGAGGCGGCCAATTCTGATGTTGTTCCCCTTGGTTGGGGATCACCAAGAATACAGGGGTGGTGTATCATTTCCGCCCTCTTTTGGGCCCCCGAAAGGGCACGGGTGAGGTCGCCACTACTAATTTTGTTGAACTTTGTTGGGGATCCCCGAGAATGCAGGGGATGCAAAGCATTTCCGGGGCCCAAAAGAGAATAGAAATGCTACGTTAACCCTACATTGTGGGGGATCCCCAACAAAGGGGAGCAAAATCAGAACTGGCCCCCAACAAAGGAAAACAAAATCATAAGTGGCTGCCTCACCCCTGCCTTCTCGGGTGCCCAAAAGAGGGCGGAAATGCTACGTCACCCCTGCATTCTCGGGGATTTCCAACAAAGGGGAACAAAATCAGAAGTCGTTGCCTCATCCCTGCCTTCTGGGGGGTCCAAAAGAGGGGGGAAATGCTACGTCACCCCTACATTCTCGGGGGTCCCCAACGCCCAGCGCAAGGAGCAAATCTTAGGCGTCACAAGTTGCCCGCCCCCCACCTGGCGCTATGGCCTACGGAAGTCCATGTTGTAGTGAGGAGAAAAGTATGTGAAAAGGGGTGTTATTTTGGGGGTATCTATCCCCCCCCGGTGGCAATAGGCAAAATGAAGGTATGTATGTGAAATATATGCCGTTATTTCTATTTCTAGCTACACACAAATTTTCGAAATAAAGATACCAAATCACAAAAATATGGTGGTATTTTACATTTAGACCATTGCATTCCTTTAGTAGGGGGGGGGGTCTATCTATTATTACTTTTACCCCTTGGTTCCAGGATTACCACAAAACCCACGTATACAGCACAAGTAAAAGAACAGCAAAAATATGGGTCATTGAAAAACAAACAAAACTACCCCCAAAGCATATACGTGTATTTCCTTTTTTTATGAACCTGGCCGAAATTTCGGCCAGTTTGTGCCAAAACAATCAAAACACATGGTGTTATTCACCAGACAGGCCCAAGCTGGCCGAAATTTCGGCCAGGTCCTTCAAAACTTGAAATAACGCCACGGAAATGGATACCTTTGAGCTTTTTTGGAAGCTGGCCAAAATTGAGGCCAGCTTTTCCATTGGTTCCATTGGAAACATGCATGTGTATATACACCTTTTAACGCTTCTGGCCAAAATTTCGGCCAGCTTTTTGGTTTAACGTTGAATGAATATACTCATTTTCATTTTGTTAAGGGCTGGCCGAAATTTCTCCCAGCTCTCTGGTCTAATCACCTTTCATACGTTCATATTCGGCTTTTTTGCCAGTCGGGTCCAAAAACATCAAAACACAAGGTGTTATTCACGAGACAGGCCCAAGCTGGCCAAAATTTCGGCCAGGTCCTTCAAACCTTGAAATAACGTCACAGAAATGGATACCTTTGAGGTTTTTTGCAACTTGGCCGAAATTGAGGCCAGCTTTTCCATTGGTTCCATTGGAAACATGCATGTGTATATACACCTTTTAACGCTTCTGGCCGAAATTTCGGCCAGCTTTTTGGTTTAGTGTTGAATGACTATACTCATTTTCATTTTTTTAAGGGCTGGCCGAAATTTCTCCCAGCTCTGTGCTCTAATCACCATTCATACACTCATATTCGGCTTTTTTTGTTGGTGTGGCCGAAATTTCGGCCAGCATTTCCTCTTTCTGCGCATATCAGCAATTGTTTTCCCATCCAACACATTCTTCTTGGTTCCAGGGTTTCCACAAAAGCCACCTATGCACCACAAGTAAAAGAGCAGCAAAGATACGGTTCATTGAACAGCAAACAAAACTACCCCCAAAGGATATACGTGTATTTCCTATTTTTATTAACCTGGCCGAAATTTCGGCCAGCTTTTCCAAGAACATCAAAACACATGGTCTTATTGACCGGACAGGCCCAAGCTGGCCGAAATTTCGGCCAGGTCCTTCAAAAGTTGAAGTAACGTCACCGAAATGGATACCTATGACGGTAGACATGCGCAAAGAGCACAGGTGCACTGACATTTGAAGATGGTGTACAATGTACCACACTCAATGACAAGCAAATACTTGCCAACTGACAAATCCACACAAACTATGGGAAAAAAGAATAGCAGTACACCAAAAACACTTAGGGACGCAGATGCTGGCCAAAATTTCGGCCAACCTTCGTACCGGCAAACAATATAACCCGTTGGGAATGGCAGTAGGCAACAGGAGACATACGAATGACTTTATAAAAAAGAAGATCTCGGATGTAATCCACAGGTGGTGCGGCCTTGAGATCGTCATAGCGCCGCTGCACACGATCCTCGGATAATTTACGGACGTGGCCAATGCTTTGGTCGTGGTCTATTACAATTTGGTCAAAGAAAACTTTTATTTTGGTTGTTGACGTGACCCAGTCGGATAACGTGATGGTGGTTGATGAATTTTTCATTGGTGGTGCCTTAGGCTTCCCTTGAAGTCCCTCTGTGCTTGCCTTATCCCCGTCCGGTTGATGGGCAGGTTGGGATTGCCCATTTTCGGACGCAGCTTGAGCTGGAGGGGAAATAAGCACCTCCTGTGAATCCATTGCAGGCTCGGCCATAAAAAAGGATGCTACAGTAGGGGATTTCATGGAAAGAGAAATAACAAAAGTGGCAATAACAAGCGCAATTCAACACAAAATGGCCCAAAATCGACGTCTTGACACGAATGATGGAATACCATAGCCGAAATTTCGGCCAGCCATGCACTGGATGTGAAACCACTGTTCAAAATTGGGTTGCCGAGAAGCTGGCCGAAATTTCTGCCAGAAATGTGTGTCATTTGGAATCAGGGGTCCACATAAGGCAACTTTGGCCGAAATTTCGGCCAGCAAAATGCAAAATAGAGAATGTACACACAAAACAGTGGCAATGCGTGGCACACCCCATACGAGCATGACAGTTATAGTAATACCAGAAAGCATTAACGCTTTGAGAAGAAAGCAGCTTTATAGAAGTGTACGGTGTAATATTTATGCACAACAAGAATTGCAAGTTGGCGGAAATTTCGGCCAGATGTTTTGGATGGGAAAACAATTGCTAATATGCGCAGAAATGGGACACACTGGCCGAAATTTCGGCCACACCGGCAAAAAAGCGGGATACGGGTGTATGAATGGTGATTAGACCAGAGAGCTGGGAGAAATTTCGGCCAGCCCTTAACAAAATGAAAATGAGTATAGTCATTCAACACTAAACCAAAAAGCTGGCCGAAATTTCGGCCAGAAGCGTTAAAAGGTGTATATACACATGCATGTTTCCAATGGAACCAATGGAAAAGCTGGCCTCAATTTCGGCCAGCTTCCAAAAAAGCTCAAAGGTATCCATTTCCGTGACGTTATTTCAAGTTTTGAAGGACCTGGCCGAAATTTCGGCCAGCTTGGGCCTGTCTGGTGAATACTACCATGTGTTTTGATTTTTTGGGCACACACTGGCAAAAAAGCCGAATATGAGCGTATGAAAGGTGATTAGACCAGAGAGCTGGGAGAAATTTCGGCCAGCCCTTAAAACAATGAAAATGAGTATAGTCATTCAACGTTACACCAAAAAGCTGGCCGAAATTTTGGCCAGAAGCGTTAAAAAGTGGATATACACATGCATGTTTCCAATGGAACCAATGGAAAAGCTGGCCTCAATTTCGGCCAACTTCCAAAAAACCTCAAAGGTATCCATTTCTCTGACGTTATTTAAAGTTTTGAAGGACCTGGCCGAAATTTCGGCCAGCTTGGGCTTGTCTGGTGAATAAGACCATGTGTTTTGATGTTCTTGGAAAAGCTGGCCGAAATTTCGGCCAGGTTAATAAAAATAGGAAATACACGTATATCCTTTGGGGGTAGTTTTGTTTGCTGTTCAATGAACCGTATCTTTGCTGCTCTTTCACTTGTGGTGTATAGGTCGGTTTTGTGGAACCCCTGGAACCAAGAAGAATGTGTTGGATGGGAAAACAATTGCTGATATGCGCAGAAAGAGGAAATGCTGGCCGAAATTTCGGCCACACCAACAAAAAAAAGCCCAGTATAAGTGTATGAATGGTGATTAGACCAGAGAGCTGGGAGAAATTTCGGCCAGCCCTTAAAAAAATGAAAATGAGTATAGTCATTCAACATTAAACCAAAAAGCTGGCCGAAATTTCGGCCAGAGGCGTTAAAAGGTGTATATACACATGGATGTTTCCAATGGAGCCCAAAAGCTGGCCTCAATTTCGGCCAGCTTCAAAAAAACCTCAAACATGATACACTAGATGAAGCGGATACCTAAGGCTAACACATCACCACCTATTTCAATGGATGTCACACAACGCTGGTACCAACATTGCTCACATATGTCAAATAGCATACTCAAACTAGAAATGTAGCATATTCTCACATCGTGCGTATATGGGGTCCTAGAGGGCGGGCAACTTGTGACGCCTAAGCAAATTAGAAGTGGTACCCAACAAAGGGGAACATAATCAAAATTGGCTGCCTCACACTTGCCTTCACGGTGGCCCAAAAGAGAACGGAAATGCTAAGTTACCCCTGCATTCTCCGGCGTCCCAAACAAAGGGGAGCAAAATCGGAGGTGGTCCCCAACAAAGAGAAGTGAAATCAGAATTGGCTACCTCACCCCGGCTCAGGGGCCCAAAAGAGGGCGGAAATGCGACGTGAGCCTTGCATTCTCAGGGATCCCCAACGAAGAGAAACAAAATCAGAAGTGGCTGCCTCACCCTTGCCATCTCGGGGGCCCAAAAGAGGGCGGAAATGCAACGTCACCCTTGCATTCTGGGGGGTCCCCAACGCCAAGCACAGGGAACAAAATCAGAAGTGGCTACCTCACCCGTGCCTTGTTGGGGGCCCAAAAGAGGGCGGAAATGCGATGTCACCCCTTCATTCTTGGGGATCCCCAACAAAGGGGAACAACGTCGGAAGTGGCTGCCTCACCCATGCCTTCTCGGGAGCCCAAAGACGGCGGAAGGGCTGCGTCACTCTTGCATTGTCCGGGGGTTCCCAACAAACGGGAGCAAAATTAGAAGTGGTCCCCAACAAACGGGAACAAAATCAGAAGTGGCTGCCTCACCCTTGCCTTCTCAGGGGCCCAAAAGAGAGCGGAAGTGATGCGGCACCCTTGCATTCTCTAGGCTCTCCAACACCAAGCGCGGGGAGCAAAATCAGAAGTGGTACCCAACAAAGGGGAACAAAATCAGAAGTGGCTGCCTCACCCTTGCCTTCTCGGGTGCCCAAAAGAGGGCGGAAATGCTACTTCACCCCGGTATTCTCGGGGGTCCGCAACGCCAAGCGCGGGGAGAAAGTCAGAAGTGGCCATTCGGCGCTTTTGGGGTATACTCGCACTGACACTCCAAAAACATATTGTTTGTTTTCCTTTTTTTCATATTTATTTGTTACACTCGCGTGACACTTCACCCCTCCAACCCTTGCTAGAGCACATCCTGCGCAAATTGCACTGGACAATAACACTGGCATTTCTCAATGTTGTGATGTGCTACGCACATTGTGTGTTCTGGGTCCATATGCACTATCCTTTGGTTTCCTTACCACGTTTAGATTGATATAGGTGTCCTCATATGAGGGGTGTGCCGCATGTCACACCCCTCCTTTATCTTGAGTTGTGGACCAGGATACCTGAGGTGGTCACTTCGTGCCTGGCAACCGATGTGCAACCATGGTTGTCCCATACCAAATATCTTTGTGCACCTCAAATATATCCTTCTGCCCCTCAAAAAGGACTCCACCACTGCCAGACCCCACTTGCAATCCTCGGGTCCCCCTGTAAAAGTAGCAATGCCAGTGTATTGCTCTTCTGGCTCACCCCGTTTTCTTGTATAACTTGTCTGTGATGCCACACAACACATCACATGCATGTGCATAGGTATTGTAGATACAGGAAAGCCGCAAACGTTGGTAGGGAGCAATCGATGTAGAGCCCTGGCCAAACGCGCAGTCGCATTATCTGCAATTCGCACCACCTCCATGGCATGCTTGGGTCGTATCCACCGCAAGGTGCCCCTACCCCACACTATCACCGACCGGGCATGTGTGCTGCATTATGACACCATATCTTAAGTCCGAATGACCTGCCATATGTGGCCTAGGCCTTCTTGCAGCACATCCCCAATGACGGTGCACTGCACACATTTGTGTTGTATGGAGCACTGGCAAGACTCTCCACACTCTGCACACGTCCCATTGCCTTCCCTGTCACAGTGCATGTTGTAACATAGTAGCTGGCCTTCAACAAAATTGCCAACTGTTGCAGGAAGACACGAGGAAGACGCACTGACTACATTCTTGGCGGAGTTCCTCATGCACATGCAACACTGTGATACGACTAAAAAACCAAGCCTCTATCCATGAGGGGACCAGCCATCGGCCGATAGTATTGGTGCTTCACCGTTTTAATGGATAAGATCCACTATCCACTGTAGTGCCAAACGATTGTGCTGCCGTCTCACATGAGGCGCTCAAGCTTACTTCAAATTCTATCCATATCACTATCACACCACCCTAGCAAAATTGGCATTCCCAAGCACTAAAAAATATTTTTCCTCGGTGTTGGTGCGTACACACTAGCAGAAAAAGGCCTGGGCACTTCTTTGAACACAGATTTGAGGTTTCTCATCGGCACAACAGCACACAAAAGAAACAAAAACTCGAGTGCCCAGTGTCATGGCACCGGAGACTCTAGCTCTTTGCCGGCTTTGAGCTGCACGCACTTGCATCCATTGGCTCATGTCTCAGTTCGGCAAGCGCTGACGCAAATGGGGTGGCATTGTCCTTCTGTTCATAGATGGGTCCAATGTGTACCCCCCCCCCCCTTGCGTAAGCACGCGGAAAGTCAGGAAAGCGATGGTCAGATGGGGTTCCGTGCTTAGCCATAATCCGACGATGGCCGTCACCCCCGGTTTCCCACCGGCTGGAAATCAATGTTCTCGTGTCTGGCACACGCGGCATAGCTGCGGCCAGAAATTGTTCATACGCAGCGAAGCCGTGCTCATGCGACCAGCATGGCGGCAAAGCCGCCCACCCGTGTGCCTGCACATCCCGTGCGTTGCCCCTCCCTCCTGTTGGATAGGGTGTTGTTGCCCCTGAGGCTTAGGAAAAAGTGTACCCCTTAGAAAAGCTGTGTCATGCCCGTCGGCGCCATGATCTACACACCGGGCATGGATCCTGCGTTCTCCGGGACGAGACCCCCGTGCACTTCCACTATACTACGCTACCGACGTGGTTTAATAATCGCCATCCAGCCCACCCGTCTGCACCTCCTTGTCAACATCGCTGCTGTCGCCGCATCTGTTGTGGCCGCACAAGAGCAGTGGCTCTTCATGATCAACGGCGCCGTGGCCTCCACGAGCCGCGATGACGGAGGGCACTGCGGGGCCAAGCCCCCGTGCACTTTCAGGTATGCTCCCTCCTCACCTTTCATGCGCGGCCATAAAAAACAAACATCCCTTGAGGCCGCGGGACGTTCGGCGGTTGCCAGCCCTCCCCGGGTTCGAACCACCCTTTGTGAAATTGAAGAGTTGCGCATGCCCAACTATGCTATGCGGCTCCCCTCGCTCTTTTGCGCTCCAGCTGCCGATCGCTGGCGGCTGTGCTAAAACTCGACCCTCTATCAATGGGCGCACTCACCCAATCTGCCGTGCAGGAATCTATCAACGTGGTTGACCCCTCTGACGACGTTAACGAACCCCCGACAGTTGACCTTGCTCCGGCTGAAACGGGCGGTTCCGTCGATACCCCCCCCTTGCCAAGGACGACACATCGGATCGCATGGGCTGCAGCCCCACCACCTCCCACAACGGCGGTGGCTTCGGCTCCTCTAACCTCTGTTTTTTATTATGCCGATGTTGCAACCTGCCCTCCTCCGCCAGTGCATCGGCCCTGTCATTTCCCACAACCTGCATATGGGAAGGCATCCACACCAACTGCAACGACGACCCCGCCTCCCGCCGTAGCAAAAAAATCTGCTCCCACAAGTCCTTGTGCCCCACCTCCCTATTCTTCACTCGCCACCCGTGGCGGTGCCATTTCAACGACCGTTCCGTTATGCCTTTATACACGTATTCAGAATCCAGGACCACCACCATCCACTCCCCTCCCTTCTCTGTTCCAGTGCATATAAGACGCCCCGTAGTTCCCCTCGGCTAACACTCTGGCGTTCGTGCGTCGGCACTAGCGCCCCTATGTTCCTAGCCTCACCTTCCCCGAAACCAAACGCCGTACCCCGCCTGCCACCAACCGCGTACTTGCTTTGCCGACCCGTCTATGTATACCAACCGCCACCCCTCTCTCTCCACCACCGCCACTTTCTCAACCACCGCGTCCCTATACTTTCCCCACTTCTGCTCTTTTAGGTCTAGGTGTAGCCGTGGGCTTCCCCGAATAGACCCCGGCGGCCGGGGCCTTTTGTATGAACATCCCCCCCGTCAACCACGAAAATAGCTGTTCAATCAAATGCTGTAGGTCCACTCTGGAGAGCGATAGGTCCTTTTCCGCCCGCCAAACCTCCAAGACCCCCACCCACCGCACCACAAAGTCATCTAGGGTGGGTGCCGCTCCCTGAAAGCGTGCTTCGCAACTAAATGACCACTGCGCTTTGAGAGCCGCCCACAATACCAGTCCCTAGCTTGTCTGCAGGGACAGTGTGGGGTTCTCCGGCAAAACACGACTAGGCTCCACAACCAGCTTGTCTTGTCGCACTAGGCCGAAGGCCTTGCGAACCGTATCAAAAATGAAAGGGGAGGAACGACAGTGCCGAAGCACGTGCTCGTGGTCCTCCAGCATATGACAAAGAGGGCAGAGCTTACTTCCCACCCGATGTCACATTCTACAACCAATAGGCAGTTTTTTCCACAACGCTCATCGGATAAAATCCAAGTTCCATTTGGGCAAATAAAGGCGGCCAAACGCACGCCACACTTCCAGGGCGAACAGGGTTCCTCCGCCAACCCACATTGCATATATAACAACATTCGTTGTTTTCCCCAGCCCCACCCCCACTGATCTAGTGCCATCCCTCGATCCCCGTCACCCGTGGTAAGTGCCCTCAACCGTACGTCCTGGACCCCCATGCCATATGCCATCTTGAACGTATAGGCGATGACGTCTCAATGCTCCAGCCGAACTATACCTAACACGACTAGGTCCCTCCACCTCACAACCCCCTTTCTCACCAACCTCGGACACACATACGTAAGTCCTGTCTCCCCCCTTAATAGCACCGAGTGCCATATCCCCGTGTTGGGTAACGCTGACGGGGGGGGGGGGGGTTCTCGGTGATGGTGCGTACACACTAGCAGAAAAAGGCCTGGGCACTTCTTTGAACACAGATTTGAGGTTTCTCATCAACACAACGGCACACAAAAGAAACGACAACTCGAGTGCCCAGTGTCATGGCACCGGAGACTCTAGCTCTTTGCCAGCTTTGAGCTGCACGCACTTGCATCCATTGGCTCGTGTCTCAATTTAGCAAGCGCTGACGCAAATGGGGTGGCATTGTCCTTCCATACGTCCTTCTGTTGATAGATGGGTCCAATGTGTACCCCCCCCCCCTTGCGTAAGCACGTGGAAAGTCAGGAAAGCAATGGTTAGATGGGGTTCCGTGCTTAGACAAGCCCATGCTTGCACGCAACATGTGGTAAAACCCCCCCCATATTTAGTACCCCCCCATATTTAGTACCCCCCCATATTTAGTACCCCGCTGGCCCTATTGAGCAGTCTGCCAAAATTAGTACCCCCCTTGAGCCTCCCAAGCAAACGGAACATGAAGAAATCCGGAGCACACTTCTCAGAGCTGCAAATGTCACTTGAAGAAAGAAGTCAATTGCAATTGCCTTTTTGTGTTGGAAACGCTAGCAGAAGCATGGGCCACTGCCGCAGAAGAGGCTGCATTAGCTCCATCAGCCCCTGTTACACAAACATCTTCAAAATGTTCCTCTGGATCAAATTTATAGTCAGGCAGAGAGCGGAGTTTTCTGCACTATGGCCTGCCAAGCATCGGCCACTGCTTTAGTGATCAACACACGCTTCTCAGAGGCTGAAACACGTCTACTGCCAGCCTCCTCAGACAACATTGCAGGCACACAGGGTTTACAACATCGCAGGCAACCAAAATTAGTTCCCACCCCCACAATTAGTCCCCCCCCCCAAAATTAGTACCCCCCCAAAATTAGTACCACCCCAAAATTAGTACCCCCCGGGCCTTATTGAGCAGTCTGCCGAAATTAGTACCCTAGGGTACTAATTATGGGGGGGGGGGTTACCAAAAGATTGCATATGGCCAAACACCTGCCCATACCTCACTTTGACCACAATTGTCGCAACAGGGCACCAGAAAACAATGTGCAGGCAAATTTCAGTATATTCTGCACGTCCTCACTGCCCATCATGGGCATCGGGAGCTGTGGAATAGAAGCCCTTTCCAACCTTGGGCCTCATCTTAGACAATTGCACATGCTTGCGCTTTTGGGCAGGCTTTGAAGCAGGCTTGGCTGCAGGTTTTGGAATGGGTTCAGGCTTCTTATTCCTTTGGGCAAACAGCATTGGGTTGCAGTTGCAAGCAGAATGTTGGATGCATGAGAAGGAGGAACTACCACAAGCATGAACCAGCCCCCTTTTCCCTCTACAATCAGAGCACAACCGCGTCACGCTACATTTCCCACCACAAAAACCGCGGTCAGAAAAAACCAGGAAAACGACGTTCAGACCGGTCCTGTGCTTGGACAAGCCGGTGCTTGCGCAAGGTTGGGGGGGGGGGGGGGATGGGCAAACGGATAGGCCAGTACTACGGCGAGGCCAAGTATTGCAGCGAGACCAGTATTGCAGCAACGTATCAAATCTTCCGGTGGCTGCACGGGGATTTCGGAAAGCAGCTCGGACTGTATACTACCATGTGGTACATACTGCTTTTGAGACACAATGGACGTACAGTATTGACAGGCATTCCTAGGGGGGTATGGAACCCTTTTTTTTAGGACTTTGTTGCTCATGCCAGGGATGCTACAGGCATGCCACGGGGGTAGTCGGGGCGGGGGGATGAAAGCAGTAGGGGTGTGGCATCATCATCATGTCTGCCATACGGCGGGTGGTTGACCACATACTTCAGTATACTCGCTGCCATCCCATCCATGGAAGGGTTTGCTGCCAAATGGGCAGGCAAAACAATATCCATACACCAGCCTCTGAAAAATGCACTGCACACCTCCTGCTGGCTCACACCAGGTTATCCATCGAGCACCCTCCCTTTTGGAACAAATGTGCTGGCCTCCAGGCTGTATCGAGCTGTTGGCTCGGTTGGAGGGGTCGGTTTTACCTCCCTTGCCACTATACTTCATCTTTCAGCTGCTGCCGACAAACCAATTCAGGGTCCCGGACCTGTCGAGCAGTTTCAAGGCAGAGGTCCCGACAATCAATTCACTTTTGCTGAGAGTGGTGGCCTGTTAGCGTTTTGGCTCAGCTCGGGCAGGAGAGGACCTATGTTTCTGGCTGTGAGAGGGAAAAAGAAGAGGATGGAGACACAGCCAAAGAGAGAACGGGAAAGGGGGACATGGAGACCATTTGAGTGTTCTCCCGCCCGGCCATTGCATTGATGCAGATGTCGCATTCAATTTTGCTGAGCGCATCCACGAATGTGACGATGGGGACCTTCGCGCTCGAGATGATGACCGGCTTCCCCAGCGAAATCTCATCTTCTTCTAGCTGCGTGTTGATGTGCCGCAGTGCCGAATCGGCTGGAAAATTGACCCCATTGACACAGAAGTCCACATCGCTTGTGGGCAGCAGCAGCCCGGCGCGCATGGAGCCGAGGATGTGCACCTAGGAAAGCGGGCAGGGGGCAGGGGACAGGGGTATTGGCATTCACTGATGCAGCGGCGCTCAAGTGTTCACTGCACAAAGAGAGCTGTGCAGACAGCGAGAAAAGACCAAGTTTGGGACCCACAAGTGACCTACTCCCAACCGTTGCACTCCAAAGTGCCCCTGGCCCTTCATCTGAGAACTCCACCCCTTTCATTCGGCCACACTGCAACCCCATGAGCGTCGGCAGGACAGTGAGAGGCAGAAACAACCTTGCACTTCGGGAACAGGGCCTCATGTTGTGCACACATGTTGACGACCTTCCGGATCAGCACGTTCCGCAGGGTCATCTCTGCTGGGCTTGGCTTCATGTACAGCATCCAGTCTACGATCTCATTATGCAGGTTCTCGTGCATCTGGTCAGCCTGCATGTACTTCTGGGACCATGACGCCATTAACACGTGGCAGGGTGGCAACACACTTTGAAACTGAGAGGGATCTGCATGAAGTTGCCCTGTCTCAAGGTGCATCATAGCCCCCCCTCAGTGTGCCTCCCCTCTCCCGGCGCCCTTGCGACGCCGAAGCATGCCCCATCACTGAGAGAGCTCGCATATTTTTGCATTCCCTTGGATAGACGGCGGCCATGATGTCAGGTTTTGAACATAAACAGCATGATCCTGACCTTATGCCAGATGCAATCAGGTCAATGTGAAGTCGTCTTATGGTACTGTTGTATGTACTTATGTACTTATGGTCTTGTTGTACTGGATGCAAACCGTCCATCGACAAATGTCCTCACATCATGTCCAACCTAAGCAGGGAGGCCGAGGGAGGGACCATGTGACTGTTGCTTTACCTAACGTTTGCATTGTGCAAGTTTTGATCTAGTTGTGGCGAAAATCGAACACCAATCACGTTGTTGTTGCAGATTATGCTTTTTTGAGCTGTTGAGCCTCTGCTGTGCATGCTTGCATTGTGTTGTACGTAATCACATTGATTTGTCAGGTTAATGTCTGTGTGACATCTGTTGAGCCTTTGCTTGTTGCCTTTGGCATTGCGTTGTACAAACACGTCACACACATACACACAAACCCACCGAAGTGAAATAAACTGCGCAAACTGATCGGACCGCTCGTTCCGGGGGGTTTTATGCAGTTAGTACAAAGACCGGACTAGACTGGTCAGACCGGACAAGACCAGTCCTCCATGTTCCAGCATAAACTGCATAAAATGAGCGGTCTGCATAAACTATGTAAATTGCGTAAAACAGCGTAAACTACAAATTTTGCCACGATAAACTGCGTGAAATGGTAAGACCGGTCAGACTGGAAGACCGGACTGTCCGAAATGCGTATCTATAGCCAAAGGAATATGCTGACAGGAATGCCACGTAGGGGCCGGCATATGCAGTGGGGTGTGTGCATGGAAATATGCTACTGGGGGCATTCCGGTGCCCTGGTCGCAGCCGTAGAGGGGCTGCCTGATTGGCTAGCACAAGCAGGGAAATTGAGGGCAATAGCAAGAGAGTAGCCAAAAAGCTGTTTCACGCGACGTTGTAGCATGGGCCAAGCCGCTCATCAACTACGGGTAGCAGAGCTGACGGAATGGCAGGGAAAAAGAATGGTTCTACTAGGATCATGTTGGCAGAGCATGACACCAAGAAATCAGGGATGCTGTTGCAGCTCAATGGACGAGGGGATAATCTCGATAACTTAGCAGCACTGTACAAAATAAGGAGACAACTATCGACCACTGATCTTTTTCTGCATAAGAATGTTTTGGTTTTGTTGACCTGTGTGGTGGTATGGGTTGCCAGATATGCTTTCGGGAGGCTTCAATGGCTGGTGAAAGAGGGAGCTCAGCCCTCCACTGATCTTTTGCTGGTGTTGTGGATTGGGGTATCGGCTCGCTCCTTTTGCCGAGTTCAAAGTGACGGATTCGCTGAGAATTATTTGGCAGTTTGTGCCGGCCTCGCGGCAATTGTTAGATACTGGTGTTATGCCAAGTAGGGTCCAACCAGTTTTTCCATCGAGTGGGGGGGGGTGAATCGGAATTTCTGAGATGAGGCCTAGGGTACGTAATCGAACCCGGAGAGTCATCCACCACCATGCCCATGGGTATGACTTAAAGCCACAACCCTGGACTAGTGCTTGGATATTCAGGACTCTGAAAAAGGGTGCTGAGCATAGCACCAAGGCCTTGTTAACGATAGAGGGGAGCATGCTTTGGAGCACCAAAGGGCAGTTGGGCGACCATCAGTCAGGCCAGCGTGCCCACATAGCACATATGTCCTGGGGAGACAGGGGAGAGTGAGGGACTCCTTTCAAAACAAGCGAGCCCGCAGTGGATAGGGAACCCTCACACCAGGTGACAGATGGGCCTTCAGGCTCCCATTTCATGGGAATGCAATAGATAGTAGCGAAAAAACGCTTCAACAATTCGCGCACAGCGTCAATGGAATCTTCTGGGATATTAAACAGACAAACATAATTGTTATCCATGTACCGGGACAGGATCACAGCAGGGTCTATAGAGGGGTCCTGTACCCGCAGAATCTCAGCAGACGTGCATTTTATGGGCTGGAAAGACTGAAAGTAGGAGGTTAAAAAAGGGTTCAGTAGTTTTCACACATCACTCTTAACCCGCAGAAAATTATTGTGTGTTTGTATGTGTGTGTTTGTGTGTGCCGCAGTCCAATGCTTTCCAGTGGTGGGGGTACAGCCTCCTGATCACGCAAATTTTGTGTTATTGACCTAAAGAAAGTGATCACGTCTAAAACCGCTATTCTACTTGGTTTCACTCAACCACATGGTGTTTTTGCATATGCTCAATCTGAATAAGTGCGATCGTGGGCATCTTGAAAGGGGTGGTGTTGGGAAGGAGAAGTGGTCGTGTGATTGAACAAGTTGTGATCCTAGGGTACTGTACCAATGCCAAGGTTATGGCGTTACGCTGCACGTGGATTGCTTTGCTGCTTACCATTAGTAGGGCTGAAGGGCGGTCATATGGCGTGGGGGAAGTGCCCCTTTGCGAAGCTCCCGCCATAACCCAGAGCTAACTACCCCGAATGCGGCCACCCCTCAAAGGCTCTGGCTGGGGCTGGACAAACTTAATGACCACAAACGTGCGCCCCATTGTTTGCTAGGTAGTATTGACCGCAGCACTGTGAAAAACTTTGCAAGATGTGCAGTTGCACAAGCAGATACTCTGACTAGCTAGGAAGCCAAAAACACAACATTCCAAAACCAAAAATTCTCCCCTTTGAAGGTGACTCCACTGTCCTCTGTTGTATCAGCAATTGCCACTGCCATACCCATTTTTTCACATGCAGCACCACAATACCACGAAATCTTCATTCAAAATCACTTGCACCTCTATGCCATTTTCACACCCCTTGCAAAGCATAGGGCTCTTCCACAGCCGGTCAATTGGTCTGAGGTTTTCCAACAAGCATTACGCGCCTGCATGAATGGTTCCTACCCTCACCTCCCCCACCTCACAAAGAAATCATAGGTTCACCTTTGGTGCTAGTGCTGCCTGTGCTGTCAACCAGCAGCCTGCAAGGATGTGCATTGGCAGAGCTCCTCAATTGCATACCGACTCTCCAATTCTTGGTGGATGCCACAAAGAATGCACCTGGTCAACAAACTAAAACAACAACCACGCAACACCGATCCTGGGATGCAGCGTTCTAGGGCGTGGTGCGGAACCCCTAGTTAGAACGCAATTTCTGGAACACCCACCTACCCTTAATTTTGGGGCAAACGACCTAAAAAAATGGATTCAGCACCCTCAAAAACCCCCCATCCCCTTTCTTTCCCCACATAACCCTCATTGTAGGGGTGGTTTTTGGGGGGGGGGTCAAAGAGTTAGAGCACAGTTAGAACAGAGTTAGAACGCGGTTAGAGCACCTTGCTCTAACTAGTTATCGCGCTAGTTATCGCGCGATAACTCAGTTATCGCGTAGTTATCGCGTGTAGGTATCGCGTACCCCTCCTCCATCCCTCACTAGGACAAACAACAGAAAACACTTGGCACAAAGCATGTATGGTCTTTTTTCATACAAAGTCATCAATGTCTGAGGCCTTGGCTGCCTCCAGTCCCAAAAGCCCTTGCTCCAGGGCGTTCATGGACATGCAATGGTGCATGTGGCGGAGGGACATACTTGGCCTCACCAAGGACCAACCCTTAAAACAATTTTTGAGCCTCCTCTTGTAAGGCCCATGCCGATACTCCGTTGGGATGGAGGAAAACTGAAAAATGTTCCTCCATTTCTCGGCAAAAAAGGTGGAATGTGCCAAGCACCAATGGATCCACCTGGTGGGGGACCAACCTGAGTCTCCCCACGCTTTTGAAAATTTTGTGGTCAACGCACGGTGGCGTTCCACTTGGGTTAGAGTGTACAACTCCCTCACCCTCCAAAGCTCATACAAACCCTCAATGCATTTCACCATGACATGCACAACAACCCATAACATAGGTCCCCCAGGGGTCCTCACTGTGGGGACATGCTCTTTGAGGCAATCCACAAATTGCCTTTGGAAGGGGGGGGGGGTTAGGAAAACTTTGGTGCTGGTTAGATCGAAATCTTTTTCTCTGGCCCTCGAGGCCGAAGGGAGGCGTTCCCTAAGAGGGATGCCTGAGGTCTCATCCTTGAGGGCTTGTTTGAAGGCCTGCAAAGCTGCAAGAGCTTGGGCCTTACCAGGGGTACTAGGGGGGGGGGCCTGAAGGGTGGTCTCAATGCGCTTTGCAATGCCGTTTAGGATGCGGCATGCTGCATGTTGGTAGTCCCCCAGCCGCCTATCAGGGGTCACACTTCTCAAGAATGCCCCCCATCTTGAGGTGGACGCCACCCCCCTTTGCTCAACAATCCCATTGGGGTCTTTGCACAACCAACACTTAGACCCAGCCCCCCTCATTGCTTGCATCCCCTTCCCATCCCCTGTCAAAATGACAGTGCAAGTCAAAAATTGGTTTTGAAAGAGGACAACGTCCTCTTCCACATCCCTCACCTCTTGGTTGAGGTTGGCGGAGATGTCCAGGCTTCTCAAAAAAGCCTGTTCATCCCCGCCATCCATGCAAAACCATGAGGCCCATAGCTTCACCTTCGAAGCATATTTTGCCCCCCCACATACATTAACCCATACATCCGCACGGGTAGAGGATGCCTTCCACAAGGAAGTCGCATCAACTGAAATAACAACAATGGCAACGCCACTAGGGGGGGGTTTCCCGATAACTCGGGCCATAGATATTGCATTTTGCACAATTGATTGCAAAGGCACATGGGCAGCTGCCCTATTGCGGCCTGTGGTAGACTTTACAATGGTTGTTTGGGGAAAGTAGGGCATGATCCGTTGCCGAACGGTCCTTAGGTCCCGTTGTGTGCAACCGCGAGGCATTCGCAAAAGGGCCCGTTGGGAGAGATGCATGCTGCATGCCATGCGTAGCATGCTCAGGGCCTCATGCTCCTGAGCTGTTAATGCAAGATGGCCGCCAAGTGGGCCAGACAGGGCAGTGCACGCCCCACCACTTAAACAAACTTCGCCTTTGGTGTTGGTGCCACACACCACGTCTGGGTCACCCAATAGAACTCGCACCAGCCGCTGAACTGCCTTCAAACACCGCCGCCGGGCCTTGGGGCACTGTAGATCGGTGTACCGCCGGAGGTTAGCTGTGTTGAGAGCCCGCAGGGCCTCATTGACAGCACTGTCCATGAAGAATAAGAGGACCTGGACACGAAATGAGGGAGGGTTTTGAGGCAAGGGCCCAAAAAACACACCCGATAACCCACGCGATAACCCCCGCGATAACTAGGTTATCGCGCGATAACCCCCGCGATAACCCCCCGCGATAACTAGTTAGAGCGCGATAACCCCCCGCGATAACTAGTTAGAGCACCCAGTTAGAGCGCGATAACCCCCGCGATAACTAGTTAGAGCAGGGGTTAGTGCGCACTAACTGGTGGGGTTAGAGCAAGCGTTGGGCACCCTAAAACCTTCACAAACGTTGATTTTGCACCCAGGAAACCTTGGAGATGTCAACAATGTGCAGGCACGGGGTACATGGCGCCACAATCACAAATTCAAATCAGTCAAATGGACATGTTCCGGGCTAGTTGCCCCTCCTCAGAGTACACAATGACAAACCATGGTGGGCATCCCACCAAAGCAGAAGAATAGAAATAGTGAACAATAATCGAATCACAAATTACACTAGCTGGAGGGGTTAGAGGGAGCATTGGGCACCCTAAAACCCATGGACAGCAGCTGCTGCCGCCACACAGGCGTGCACTGCAGAACCCCCCCCGCACTATAAAAAATCACGCTCCATCGCTCGCCCTCCCATGGCAATGGAGCGTGTAGTGCCCTGGTGTTGAACAACACCGGGGCTTGGGGGGTGGCGGTGCATGCCCAACCCTCCACCGCCCTACCCTTGCACACACGGGTGTGCCGCTTTTTTTCCCTCAAGGAGGGATTCAGCAGGCCACCACTCTCCACCCAAAACTCACCCCCCGTGAAAGACCCCACACACACAATAAGCGCCATGGGCGCCCCATCCCGCAAATGGGAGTGGAGGCCCATGGTGTCCGTCCCTTGGGGGCGAACAATTTGGATGCTATACACCATGGTGGAGCATTGGAGGTGCAATACCCATTGAGGTCTGCAACCAAGGGGGTGAGGGCAGGCCTGAGGGTAGCAGCGGCCATGTGGGTCGCCCTAAAATTAGAGGGGTTGGGGTTTCCACTTCCCACGAGGCCGAAGTGGCACATGTCCACTTGGGCCCCATATCGCTCCTCCCCGCGAAAAATGCCCTTGGGCAACCCCTTGAGCAAATCCACTAGTCATTGGCTCCCACTCCTACTCCCGCTACCCTGACTCTGCAACCCTTGCGGCGCCAGCCCCTGCTGGGCCTGCTGCACCCCAAAGGAGGCACAGAGGGTGGAGGTGAGGCTGCGCACCTGCGCCTCTGCCACCCCCAAGCGCTGCCCAAGGTCATCCCCCCTCCTCCGCTGCCCCTCCACCTCCACCCTAAGCTGGGCCGCCTCCACCTCCGCCTTCCGCCTCCCCTCCTGGGCCTCCCTCATCGCCTCCACCTCCTCCCCCCTCTTGGCGGCCAGGTTGAGGGCCTGGTCCAGGGCACGCTGGGTGTTGCCCTGGGCCTTTTCGGCCTTCGCCAAGGCCGACTTGTGGTCGGCCGACCGACCCTTGGCCAGTGCGGCCTCGACCCCCGTGGCGGCCGCCTGCTCCACCAAAACCTGGCAAGCGTCCGTCACGTGGGTGGCCACACTGGCCCCCAAGGCCTCCACGTCCAGGGCCTCATGGGGGGGCTGGGCCGCCGCCACCTTTGCCACCTTCGATGGCTTGGGGGAGGGCTTGGGGGCGGGGGTTTGGCCCTTACCCCTAAGGGGGGGGGGGGGGCATCCGGCTCAACCACCACCACGTCCGGTCCCCGCTTCGTCTGGCCTTTTCCCGGCCTTCCCCCCTTGGGTGCATACTGCCGAACCCAATCGGCAGTGGCGTCCACCACAGAAGGGGGGGGGTCATACCCACCAACCTGGTGGATGCCCCCCCCCCTGTGCAGCTTCTGCCACACTTCCCTCCCCGTATACTCCCCCTCCCACAAAAAACACACCCTCAAAAGGAAATAAGATTTCCTTTGGGGGGGGTCGCTCATCCCAAACAAACACAAAAAAGCCGCAACTGTTTCCCCCTCTGCGGCATTCGGCCACTTGGCCGTTTCCCCCCCAACCCACACATAGGAGGGGAGGGTGAGGTTGGTCTTCCTCTCCACCCCCCCCCTCCTTCTCGGTGATGGTGACCTGCCGGTACCATCCCGTCCCCCCCATCCTGCAGGCCTCATCCCCAGGCTCCCCCCACCGCCACGACGCCCCCTCCGGCAGCCTCTTCTCCCCCTCTAGCTCCAACCGGGCCGCCACCGGCTTGGCGGGCCGTGCCCCTGCTGCTTCTGCCGCTCCGCCTGCTGCCTCGGCTGCCTGGGCGTCGTCCTTGACGAAGATGCGGGGCAGCTGCAAGATGGTAGCCTGAAAAAAACAAAAGAAACAAAAAAAAAACACGCGATAACCCGCGCGATAACCCCCGCGATAACTAGGTTATCGCGCGATAACCCCCGCGATAACCCCCCGCGATAACTCCAAGATAACTAGTTAGAACGCAATAACCTAGCGCGATAACTAGTTAGAGCACTTAGTTAGAACGCGATAACCTAGCGCGATAAATAGTTAGAGCAGGGGTTAGAGCAGGGTGTTGTGGGAAGTTTTCACACCTGGTGACATGGACACATGCCTTGGCCCTCCTTCTTGGCGTCGTCCAGCACCAGGCCCAGCCTCCGCAGCCACACGAAGTCCGTGACGGCCGCATACTCCCCCACCTGCCGCCACTCCACCACCTGGGCCACCCCCTCCACCTCAGGGGCCACCCTTGCCACTCCCCCATACAACCCCCTCCTCACCACCAAAATGGTGCCCGCCGGCACCTTAATCCCAACATGCCCTTGCAAGGTGGGCCAGGGCAGTGCCTCCCCATGGCACACCTTGGCCAAGGGGCACTGATCGGGGTGGCCTGCGACCGCCCCCGCCTCCTCATTAGTGAGGGGGGCAATCACCTCCCTCCCAATCCCCCACGCCGACAACAAAAAATGCCCTGTGGTTGTTCCCACCGGGAGCAAGCACTGAGCAGATGGCTCAATGCTGACCCCATTGGGGTCCACCACCACCTCCTCCTCCTCCCCCCCCTCCAACTCCTCCCCCTCCTGGCATGGCACACAAAGGCCATCTTTGTGGGCGGTGCACAAAATCAGCCGATTGCATCCGTAGCAATTGGCTACCACCTTCCCCCTACACCTAACCGCCCCATCACACTGGACTGTCCTGGCCACCCGGCCACCAGGTGCCCCCAGCTGGGGCCTCTTAATGGACTGCGTCACGTGCAGGTTGGGGAATCGAAGATTCCCCCCCTGGGTAAGCTCAATGGCAAAAAATGCCATGAGGCGGGGGTCCCTTACCCCCATGGGGGAGGCCTTGGGAATCCCCGACCCCCTGTGGACATCAAGGGCATTAAAAAAAAAGGCAGTGCCCCTCTTGAATGGCACAGCCCTCTCCACCCAAGGGTCAGGGAACCCCGAACTGCTGGAGGGCACAAAAAGAAAATGTGACCCATCCTCCTCCTCATGATTATGGGTTAGCATAATAAGGCAATTGACAATCAATGTGCCTTCAGGAATGGTGTAGGGGGGGGCGTCACGATGGAGGTGCTGGGGGGTGTGGTCATAGCTCGAAAATTCGGCCATGTCAAGGATGGTGCAGCTCCATCCGACCCCCCCCCACCACAGTCTTCTTTGCGGTCTCAAGCACACGATCTGCCACCCTTTTGAGGACTGGCAGATCATGGAGCTTGTGGGGGTTGTGCTTGTGGTGGTTGGCACCCCCATAGTTGCCATACAATGTGCGGCGGGTCCCAGAATCTTGGGGCCTGCCGACAATGGGGGGGTTCTCATTGAAAATGGGTGCCTTCTCTGAGAGAGGCACCCTATCCAAATCATCCAAAAGACTTTGCAGCTGCACATCACTCAAAAAATCGTGTTCCAGGAGGTGGTTGACCACCAGCTTTCCCCCCACCGTGAGCACAAGGTCATTGGGGTCCCTATTAAAGGCCCCCAAGGGCTCGGCGGCAACCACCTCCTCCGCCTCCCCAATAAGGGGGGGTGTTGCCCCAAATGGAAAAAGAATCACCCCCTGCCCCGAAACAATGTTGGGAGTGGTGACCCCATACCACTCACGCTCCCACTCCCTTGTGGGGCAAAGGGAGTGCATGGGGAGCTTGTTTTCGGGGTCGTCAGTGCAGACCCGGCGGGTGTTGTGGGTGAGGGGTTGGGGGAACCAACCATCCGACTTCCCCTTCCCCTTACCAGGTCGGATCCTTACCTTCTGGACACTAATCATGAGGGGGTTGTGGGGCTTCTCCTTCCTCCCCCCAGCCCCCACCCCCCCCGCATCCTCCTCCTCCTCCTCCACTTCCTCCTCCTCCTCCTCCTGACCCACATAGAGGGTCGTCTTCGTCCCCGCACCCTTCTCGGCATGAGCGGTGACGGACTCCACCACCGCGTCCACATCCTCGGTATGAAGCTGGATCAAAAATCCAGCAACCCCTGGATTTACCTCTAGCAACTCGAAGATGTAGTTGCTGAGAACCAGGGGGTCTCGCTTGTCCGCCATGAAGGGGGACTTATGGACAAGGAGTCCAAAGTCCACACCATGTTCAAAGCGGGTCGCCACAGGGCGCCTCACATTGGCATCACCCATCGTAAACCCCTCAGGACCGCCAAGGCGACGGACCCCAAGGAGCTTTTGATGGTGCTCGCACCAAGCGTGGGCAGCAGCAAGGGCCATTATCAAAGAATACGAAGGCTTTGAGAGCTACAGCGAAAAGGGGAAACATAAAATGAAGCGCGATAACCCACGCGATAACCCACGCGGTAACTAGGTTATCGCGCGATAACCCCCGCGATAACCCCCGCGATAACTAGGTTATCGCGCGATAACCCACGCGATAACTAGTGCTCTAACCCCGTTCTAACCCCGCGATAACTAGTTAGAGCACACAAAGATCAAATCGCAAAAAGTGCAAAACGGGCAATATCGAGCAAACGAAACATGGAAGGCACATTGTTGCATCATAGTGCACCCATGTAACATGTGAAATTCCGGGTTCCAACCATATTAACAACACCCAAAATTGGGGGGGTTCCGCACCACGCCCTAGAACGCTGCATCCCACCATCTATCAACATCTGATGCAAATCATCGCATAAAGGATCACTGAAAGACAGATTGCCAAATGTGTTCAAACAGGTGCCAAGCTTGATGACCAAAATGAAACAATATCCCGAGGCAATTGTGCAAAGCATTGCAAAATTGGGAGAAGCTTCTCCACTTTATTATTGCGCGTAGAGATCTTGTCATGCAACTTCAAATCATTGAGCCGCAACACTATTTTCTTTAGGGGATGTGGCACAAGGGAATGGATGACGTTTTGCTGCTTTTTGAATTTCTGCTACTATAATTGGACAGACAAGGAGCGGGATACCAAGGGTTGAAGATTTGTGATTGTGGGAATTGTGAAACCCAATAAGCACAACATGAATGCGTAATGTGTGTGAAAATTGACACACAACGTGAGATAGCTGAACAAAATTTGAAATATTCACCCGTGCACACGAGCGTGAAATTATCATGTGGTTGTTCAAGTAGAAGGGGGCTTTACAGCAGCAGCAAAGCAGCAAAACACTCATCAGTTGCAATAGACTGAAGATCAAGTATGGGAAACAACGTTCTTCTACTCATCTTAGTCCACCGTCTTTCGTATCTTGCACCCTAACACCAGATTATGTGAAACAAACAATCTCACTTGTCCTCAACCGTGTCATGCATGTCATGTCAATAGGGTTAGCTCCGGCGAAAAAACTGTCATACACTGAGAACCTGTCGTCCTTCTTGGTACCAACACATCATGGTTTTAAAACCTACCACCCTATGAAGCCGGAATCTGTGAAAAAAACGATGCAGGGCAGGTCTCCACCACTGGTCAGGATATTTTTTCACACCAAGGCCCCATAGAAGTGATCTCATGTTTGATATCACGTCTCGTTTGTTCAAGGCATATAGGAGAGACTTATACAGCAATGAGGGTAGAAGGGAGCGCAATACCATCCGTGCATTGGGTGAGTGGGCGTCGACCCAGTTTTCCCACTCTGCTGTCACCGTCTCTGTGACCCAGTCACTGAGTTTTTGCACCACTCGTTTCCTTTGTGGGCCAAAACTGTGTTTGAAAAATCCTGCATGCTGATCAAGAAGCATAGATGCTTCTCCCCACGTAGTAACATTCCCATGGGGTTCCCACTTCAGTGGGATATTATACAACACCGCAGTCAATTGCTCAATCAAAAATAAAATGGGGGCCTCGAGAAAGAGAAATAATAATAATCCAAATAATCCTAGGCTTGCAAACTCCATGACCCCTTGTCCAATTATCATCGAAAATGAAGTCACGCTCCAAACAAATACTATGGACTCCTCACACTCCACCATACCTCATGAATACATGAGTGGTTGTTCTAGAAGAAAAGGCCACGCGAGGCAACGACAAAGCAACGGACCACGGATAAATGAAATCATCAAGTACAAAGAGGAGCGAAGCATACTCTTATCCTTGCTCACCTTGGCCTTTTGTGCCTCCCTGAATCCAAATTGTGCCGTATCATACACCACAGATGCACAACCATCGTGCCATGCATTGGTGTGGTGCTTGCTTGTTCTGTAGCTAGCCCGCCCCAACTAGATAAAGCCAAGCAAGGATGTCATGAGTCCCTAACGTCGCACTCAACAATGGTAGAGACAAACCACAAAGGTAGGTTGCTAGGCGACCGTCTATGATACTTGGGGAGCGCGTTCATGAAGTCACCGTGACAAAGCCCCAACCGCTAAGTTCATGACTGTGGGGGTTGCATGCAAGGCCAATTTGCATGGGCACATATCTCGTTTAACCCTAGTGCATGCACGATACACAACAGCTCAATGCCACATAAATGCTTGCCTCGGGCACTCCGGAACTCTCAAAACGGACAAATGCCTAATGAAGAGGTAATTAGTTAAACTAGTGTTTTGAGCAAGCTCAAAACACGAGATTTGCTCTCTAGTTGGCCCTCCCATGTTCATGAATTGCGGAAAGAAACCCGAGTTACGTTTGTATGCATGCACATATGCCATGGTACGACGAAACAATGTCCTGTAATGACTCAACACGTACCACACTAGCTTGGGGCCACCGGGGTGATGTGGCCCAACAGCCACCAAGGTGGCATGGCGTGTTCAACAAGTTAAACACGTGCCGGCGAGGGGAAAATTTTGTACGGGGGTTTTTCCGCAGGGGAAAATTCCGCACGGGGAAAATTATTATTAAATATTCTGCACTTGTCCCAAAAATCAAGGGGAAAATTCCGCACCTCCCAAATCTTGAGTGCATTGCAAACAAAGGGGATCCTGGGAGCTTACCCATGTCACGACACGTGTCGCGGCACACTTTCCGATGCCCCCCCCCCCCCTCCCCCCCCCCCCCTCCGTGTCATGGTGGCACGGCCGGCACAGGTGACACAGGTGACACAAGTGCCAAACCCCCTCCTACACGAACCATTGCATGGCACACCGTGCCATCGCCCCCCCCCCCCCCCCCTCCATGTCATGGTGGCACAAGGGACATAGGTGACACAAGAGAGGTGCACAAGCACAATAAAGCACAAGCACGCCTCCACGAAACACAAAACGAATTCATGCAATTTGCAACACGCTAGCCAGCATCAGCGACACACCCTATGTGGCGGCACCGCGGCACGGCACAGCCCAAGCCCCCCCCCCCCCCCCCTGTGGCTGGGTAAGCTCCCTGGTATTGCGATCCCGAAAAGACACACAATACAACAAAGCAACCAGCAATGATTCTGCATATGTCTGAATTGTCCAAGAGTTGAACTCCAGTTCGACTCTCTGCCCCCCCTTCCCTGTTGGTTGACAACACCTGCAGAAGAGCGGGAACAAAACAAATGGGAGCGAACTGAAGCACAAGGCATACGGTGGTACGGTTGCTTACATGGACAAAATTCCGCACGGGGAAAATTCCGCACCTCCCCTAGAAAAATGAGGGGAAAATTCCGCACCAAATTGAAATACGGAATTTCCCCGCGGAAAAATCCCCCCGCGGAATTTTCCCCTCCCCGGAGGGTCACTAAATTACGCGTTGGGATGGTACAAGCATGGTGAATATCATTGCGGGAGCACATATGGAATACTTGCTATTTATTCACCCTCTCATGTGACTTGGGGTTCCAAATCATTTGATGATTCATCACTCCAATGGTGAAGGCAACATTTGGGTTGGCCTTCTTTGTGCCAGAAAAAGACATCAGCGACGCAGGTTGATTATACTAGCGAGATGGCAGGAGAATTGTTCATGAACACCTGGAGGGCTTAAAACAATCATCGTCTGCCAATGAGGCTGTGGCAGTGGATGTTTCCAGGCACCGTGTTGCGGTTCACACGTGAACAACGGCACAAAAGCTAGGACCCAAACCCTTGCCCAACATGTTCCCCTGGTTGGCAAGTCTGTAGAGCTTGCTCCCGAGTTGAACCCTGCGTTTTCCTGGGTCTCGGTGGTGAGAAACTCAAATCCCCAGGAGCCCATCAACAGGCAATAGAAAACGTGCAAGCTGTAAACACAACATTCGGTGCGGTGTATCACGGCTCCTTCGTTGGTTCACCCTATACCGCTTTCTATGCTCTGGGGATAGGGGCTCATTCTTAATTGGAAATTTGTGCACACAAAGGCAACTCTGCGGGTGGCAAGCACTGAACAGATCAATCCATTTGACGGAAGGAAAGAGTACGATAGACGTCTTTGAGTGTCCATTCCATTGTTCATTCATTGCGCTTTGCATAACGTGCACCAAATTTTTTTGCACTTATAAATACATATGCTCTCGGTTGTCAAGGAATTGAACCCCCTGGACGGCAACTCATGTAGCCCCTCACAGCTCGGTTTGCAAAAAAAATCATGGTGTTAATCGTATGCGTTCCAATTTTCCATTTCGAACGCGATTTCTTGGTGCCATTATATGTGTGGTCACAACGTTTACGTTGTATAAGATCTTTCACTTGGCCCCGGCAGGGCCGCGGTATTCTTCTGGTCGCGTGGGGGAGGGGCCCCAACACGACGCAGTAACCGAATCCCGAAACCGCAGCAGTCTGCGATGCTGTGCTTTTCATGATTAGCCAGAACCCCGAAAATTTTTCCGGTTTTTTTCGGTTGTCAGGACACTTGTAACGGCAGAATACGGTTTTGTACTGGGCACAGAATACGGTTTTACAGTCGCGCATCTCTGTCGCATGTGTTCTGGTTACGGCGAGGGGGGCTGAAACCATTTAAACTTTCGCAGTACACCAGAGCCTTTGAGCTGATTGCACACATTGTTGATCCTGATCTGATGTTGATTGATTGAAGCAACAGTCAATGTCGAACTGGAATCTAGCTTTATGTGAAGGTGAGCATTGGGTTGGAGACGTCAAACCTTCCACCACTTTGTCAGGTGCACAAAGCAAGCTACAACACTTATCATCCTGAAACCTCTAGGAATCAAGGACCATCAAGGACCAAAGTGTAAAACCGAGACGCAAATCGTGTGGAGGACATGAATTTTTATAGGAGTGCACCTTGTCTAAACCATTTGAATGATATCCTTTTCGAAAGGAAAGCTTTGGAGTTTAGCGCAGCAAGATTCAAACCAGGTTGCATTCCGTCCGCGTTGTGTTGGTTGTTTACTACTAATTCATCTACTATTGATGAGGGGCAAACAATGGACACACCGCACATACACATCACAACCAAGTATACTCTTTGTTGCATAGGACTTGAGTGTTTCCCTCTTTGGTTCCTGCTCCAACGGAGGAGGAACAAAGATGGGGTGCAATTCTTGGTGTCAAGGCATCCACAACATTTGTCGTATCCAATTACTCCGCATGGTGGTAAAATGGCTAAACTAGTTGGTGAATGAGGAAAGGATAGATGACGCCATGCCGTAATACAATGTGGCCGACTCCCCCCCGGGCACCAAATAATAGTGCATGTTCGCATACGGAACCATGCAGTCGAACGCTTTTGCGTTTTCAGTTGCCCTTGTTCATGCCCCAATTGAAGAAAAGAAATGAGGAAAAGGAGAAATTTCGATCTCTCAAACGACTGGGATCGACTACGTACGTTTGAGTGGGCAAGGCCTCCACCTGGAGGGGGTGAATGATGATGAAGCGCTGGGTGGGGCTCCCGGCGGAACAGCTGGGTGGGGGAATTTTTGGGATGACTGGACAGTCGATGAGGCGCCAGCGCTGAAGGGCGTCACAGTCGGCGCTGCAATTTAATAACTTAAGGTTCGAATCCCTCTGGGAACAATTGTCAGATCGCTCTGCTGATGGCAGCGATCGCTCCACTGATGGCAGCGATCGGCGCCGATCGCTGCGATCGGCGGCGAGCGATCCAGCACTGATGCTCGAATCAGGAATCGAACCTACGCCAGGCTCAATACCACCATCAAAACTACAGCAAAACTGTCAACCACCTGTTGACTTTGCTTGTAGCTATGTGCAAAAATTTAAGTGTAAAACTTCATGTAACTTGTAACGACATAATTTAAGTTAACCTTACACAACCAAATTGAATTTAAACCTTCATTTAACCAATACTTCATAATAATAGGTGCCAAAATGATACTCAAGATCTTATTATTTGCAACCTGTGGTATACTTTCCGTATTGGCCGTTGGGGGTAAGACTGGAGCCAAGGAAGGGTACAAGGTCAGTCCAAGTGGTCTTGATGCTCTTCGCCGTGTGCGTAGTACACTTGTCCCCTCCGATGACACCCTACGAAGAGCGATGTTCGAACGGTTTTGGAAAGTAGAGCACTTCTACCGCAGCCAAATGGCCATCCTTCCTGCTTGCCGGTTATCGGCTGATCACACCTTCAAAGTTGTGGTGAACGTGGGATACTGGGAACGTGTTCGCACGGGTCCTCATGGTCCTCAACCCACCTTTACAGCTTCTCCTGCTTCTGCCAGACCTCCTCCAATGGCCCCACATGTGGCCCCTTCTCTGTCTGGGTTCAGCTCTTTTGGCCAAGTGCCTCCAATGCTCAATGTAAATGACATGGTGGCACAACGTCTTCGGTATGAATTACAACAAGTGAATGCCGATATTCAACAATATACGCAACATGCAACCTTTGCCGTGCTTTCTCCGCAGCAACTGCAACATTGGAATGGCTTGGTGGAGCGTTCCGTGTTGTTGCATGCTCAACTCCAAAACATGGGCTCCGGTTGAATGGGTGCGCATTTCCTTATTCCAATTGGTGCGATTTTTGTTGTTTTCCATGTCTCTTCATAGGTGCCTTATTCATCTTATGCATAGATTCAAGTCTTCCAATCAACTTGGAGGTGTCCCCTCCACGTTAGGGTAGGGTTAGGGCTAGGGTTAGGGCTAGGGTTAGGGCTAGGGTTAGGGTTGTCGTACTATTTTTTGGCATTTGTCATTGGGGCGGGTTCATTCTTGGTGTTTTGGGGTGGCTACATGGTTACATCTACTCACTAGTCACTCTGTACCTCTTCATACAAGTCTTGCAATCAACTTGGAGGTGTCCCCTCCAGGTTAGGGTAGGGTTAGGGCTAGGGTTAGGGCTAGGGTTAGGGTTGTCAAACCATTTTTCGCCATTTTTCATTGGGTCGGGTGCATTCTTGGTGTTTTGGGGTGGCTACATGGTTACATCTACTCATCTGTCACTCTGTACCTCTGCATGCATGTCTTGCAATGAAAACCAAGGTGATTTGGTCTTTGTACGTTGGACAGGGGCGAATCTGTGCATTCGCCTCGGTCGCTTTTTTTAAAATTTTTCTCTGTGAGGTGCAATGCCTATAAAATTCAAATATACCACTGTCAGCAGCCTGATTGGTTGAACGGTCAGCACAGTGGCCTGCGATGGGGGAGGGCGTTGGTTTGAACCCTGCCGACGACCTTCGTTTTGCGGCGGCGGCGCCTCCTTGGCACAGTCGCCGGCGATGGGAGAGAGCGGTGGTTCGAACCCTGCTGGCGGCTTATTGTTTTGCGGCGGCGGCGCGCGCGCTGTCAGCGCCCTTATTCCGGCGCCGCGGCGCCTTAAGTCGCCATAAGGCGCCTTAAGGCGACGCAATGATTTCGTAGGTCGCCTTAAGGCGACGGCCCCCCCCAGGTGGAGGTAATGCCTTTGAGTGTCCTGCCAGTGTCGCATGCTCGTAACCTGCGGCCGTTTTGTACCCACCATATGATTGTATTTAAAATATCCGTTGTATATCGGGTGTCCGGGTAGCTGTGTACCTTCGCAAGCAATCTTGTACAACAAATTGATGACACTGATACAATACCGAAAAAGCCGGAGAGCTGTGGCTCCGCGAAACGGCGCTGGTGTTGTATCAATTTGAGATGTTAATTTCTGGACGCTAACGGGAACATCGATATACGGCTGCAGACTACTGCCAATTAAGGCCTCCTATGCCTCGTAAGGTAAGGCCTCGTATGCCTGGTATATATAATGGCATCCCCTGAACAATGAAATTACAGCCTGAATAATGAAATTACAGATTGAGACGCGAGTAACCCCTGAATAATGAAATTACACATTGAGACGCGAGTAACTTTTTGAAGAATATTTCATACCTATTGACCATAATTTCCACAGGGTAATATCCAGATCAATAATTTGAAACGCGTATCTTCAACTGCGCCTGATTCTGAGGAAGGCTTGGTTGCAAACATTGGCGTGGCGTTCGGTAGGCCTATTGCTCTTCTTGGTCGGCATTGATGATGTTGGTGCTCGGTCGGATATTGTTAGCGTGTTATGGATTCAACTCTTTTTCAATTTCGGTTTTTCGGGGTCGCCGCAAAGGTTGTTTGTAGTTGGCACGGCAAACGAGCAAACTTGGGCTAATCAAGGAGACATGAATACCAAGCTAAAGTGCAAGAGTAAGTGTGTGCTTTCGACGCAAATCCTTATACCTCATGCATGTGCAGCCTTTGCCCTTTGCCCTTTCCAGTGATAGTTGCAGCACGTACTCTCGACCCTTGTGCACTGTTGTAGATGCCTCGTGACCCGATTGTCGCCCGCCATCCCAATATAAGTGGTTTCATTTTTTAGAAAAGAATGCTTTCTTCAACGCCCGTGGTGCAAAACATGCTAACAAGTGTGTGGCTTCAACAAGCATTGGACGCATGGGAAGCATTGGACGAGATGTAGGGTTCGAAGATGCTAATCCAAGTCGAAGCGGTACAACTGGTCTTTTTTAAAAGGGGCGTCGTATAGATACACAGAATTGTAGATTCTGGACCCTCCATTTCTTGTTTGATTGTTATAGCATGCCACAGGTCCTCGCCTCAGAAACAAGATCAGTGTGCCCAGTCCTTTTTTTACCCCCTTTCATGGCCTCTTCTTACCTTTGCAGGCCTGCAGTAGTCAATTTGCTTTCACCCTCAATGGATGAAAACGAGTTGCAAGCCTTGTATCAATGGGTCGACGACATCGCATTATCCCGCCCAAAGCACAACATCGCACGAGACTTCTCCGACGGCGTTATGATGGCGGAGCTAGTGAAGCACTTCTTCCCGAAGTTGATCGATTTGCACAACTACAGCAGTGCCCAATCTGTTGCTCAGAAAATCTACAACTGGAACACCCTTGAGATGAAGGCGTTCCGCAAGTTGAACTTCGTGGTGAGCAAAAAGGACATTGAGGAGGTGGCCACTTGTGTGCCTGGTGCTGTAGAGAAGGTGCTCAGTGACTTCAAAAAGAAGGTATGTATGGAGGGTGCTCGGATCATTTCATGTTCTCATTGTTGGGTTGGTGCATTGCTGCTTTAGTGAAGTAGTTGTCATTACTTGGTCCTTTGCGCAATGTGTCCCCTAGATGGCAAGCAGAATGAATGATGCTATTGACCTCTTCCCTCTCACGTAAGGTGAAAGGCAGCGGAGTTCGTGGCCCCTGTTCCCCCTCGATCCCATACGCAATGCAATGCTGGTCCATGGTTGTGTTTGCTTCTTCTTCCTTTGCCGGTAGGGCACCTTTTTATTGGTGAAATTAGAGCCGGAAGAGGCCAATAGGCCCAACGCGGACCACAAAGAGTTGTTTGACACGTGACACTCAGTAGGTGATAGTCATGAGGCCAAAAGATAGGCATTTGACAAATAGGGGCCAAAAAAAAGGACACCAACAAAGGCCGCTCGCACAAATTATTTCATGAGGCGAGCAGGACGAAGCGCATCATAGGTTGCCCAGTAGCCCGATGTCGCGTTTGCTCTCAACCCCAACGCTCTTGTCGAAGCTCCGTGGTCATGTGCGCTTTCCATCTCCTCGCATACACGTTGTACGTGTAGTAGACACGCACGGTACACGTTGATACATCGCACATGACCCATAGGCGGTGTGTGGATTGTAGAGTGCCGCGCGGGCTTAGTGATGGAAACCAGATTTTTGGATATATACCCTCGTCGACTGACATTTTAAATTGCTTTTTCGCAAGATTTGCCTTTAGGGAAGTCCCCGCGCAAATAGGCAACACCATTACTTGCCTACCCCACAACTATCATTGTGCAAGTGGTACCGGAGGCCATCACCCTCAACATGCAAATAATAGTGCGGGGTCGCGGGTACAAGAGGTACCAATGGCGGTGGTGGTGGCAGCCCATACGGAACCGCCTAAAAGCGCGTCGCCTCTTAGACGGGCTCCCTCTTCATGTGGTACGCTGGTGGTACACCTAGGGACAAGAGTGGGCACGTCAGGGAGGGACATCACAACGGTGTGGAAACCATTCTTTTAGTGCCTTTGTTGTCGTGCCTGAAGAGTAAGCAAACGGGTCTGGATCATGCAAGACAAGGAAGTGATCAAGTTTAGTACATATCATTGTGAAGAGCTTGCGGCGAAAATTGAGTGACAAACATTGCAATACTGCACTCTTGTGCTTTATGGTCACATAGATTCGGATGTTCTTTTAACACTGTTGAGCCTCTACTCGTTTGCTGTGCATTGTGTACACATGCACGCAAGTGACAAAAAACAAAGAACACGAGGCTTGCACGTTGCTACGGCCAAAGATGCGAGCATGACATGAGGAGGTGCAATTGTACCATGATTGAACCCATTCGTCGAAGCAGCTAGGGGCAAGTTGCAAAATACACAATCCATGCGCCCTACAGTGCAACTAGTCCATGGTTGTGTTTGTGTTGCTTCTTTGTCTTCCTTTGCACATGCAAGGCACCTTTGTGTTTGTGAAATGAGAGTCGTGGGTTCAATAGCATGATGTTCTTTGGGGTCAGAGCCTCCTCCCAATGGTTTATCTTTTGGTGTTCTATGGGGCTGTGGCCAAGAAGATCGAGCGCTTGGCGGTGAAGAAAGGCATGTTATGGCCACCAAAGCTGCAATGGGAAATAAGACCCAACCAAGAATACTGCCTAGCCCCTGCATTGCATCATCCAATGCAGAACAATGCCCTGCTCCTCCGCAACCAAGTGGGTTGTTTGCGAGATGGTGTAAGAGGTGGGCGTGGGTCTGGGTTGGATGGGGCTTTCTGACCCATCACAAGAAGGTCTTTCGGATCGCAACCATCCATTTGTGCTTTCCCTTGTAGACAAAAGAACAGTGCCCTACCTATCTACACCCAGAACTCAGCCTCCGACAGTCTTAGCACAGTTCAAAGTGAAAAAATGAAGAGGAATTTTGGGCATTCACTGATGGTATTTCATGCTACGAATCCTGTCCGTGTTGCTCAATCATGATTGTGTGCTCCACTGCACTTTTTGTAGTGCACTCCGGCTGCACTTTTTGCAACCTCATTGTACCGTGGCAACCTCCGAATGGGTGAGGCGCGGGTGCCAAATATCAAGTTTGCGGAAGCAGATGGGTGTTGGCAGTGTTCTGTGAGCGTGTTTTAGCAACATAGACTCATGTGTTGGAGAGCATTTGCAAGGCCCCTTTGTCATGGGGGAAAGAGGTGTCATGTGGGATGCCAATGCCAAAAGACCCCAAAAAGCGCCATTTATGTGGCTGCGGAGAATCCCCACTTTCCATTCCCCCCCACGTAACCCCCGTGTTCTAGCCCCGCGTCCAGGTCACCCTCCAGGAGCTCGGCAGTTTTTTGCGTTGGATATGGCAATGTTCGGGCAGGGCAGTTGGGGGAGCAGTGGTCTGTGCTGGATACGGCAGTGTAGGGCCTGGGCCATGTTTTAGTTGGACGGGGCTGTGAGGGGGCTTGTACATTGCCCAGCCCCTGCACGCTCGATCTATCCAGAGCACTGCCGAGCCCTGGCACAGCTCCATTGTTTCTTTGTGGGTTTCTGCAAAATGCCGTGCGGTTCCATTGTTCGTGTCACAGGTGTCACAAATCCAGCACAAGAAGATGCACGAACAACAGAAGTTGCACCAGGCAAGGGCAGTCAAAGGCCCCGGGCCTGCAGCCTTCGATCGAGATGGTGGCGGTTACGCTGCGGGCCCTTCCACCAATGCGTATGGAGACAGTAGCACGCCGGCCGGGGGGGGTCTGCCGAATGGCCCTTCAAACTTCATGGGTGATGTGCATACCCGACGTCCCGAGGCACGCGATCTGACGAACGAAATTCTTGCGGAAAAGGACGAGACCATTAACGAAATGAAGGAGACCATTGAAATACTAGAGGTCAAGATCCGCAAATTGGAGCAGCTGCTTAAGATCAAGGACCACAAAATCGCAGCATTGCAGAGCAAAGTGCAAGGCGGAGGCTTCCAATAAGCACACTCGTCCATGGCCGGGGCTTTTGCTTCGTCAAACCAATACCTCCAACAACTCCAACTTACAAGCCCACAAACCATGACATGCACACCAACCCCACTTACCTCAGTGACCACACCACCTGCGCCACCACACGAGCCATCTTCTGCTGATGTTTTTGATGCTCAATTTTAAAATAGAAAGTTGGTGTGTTTTGTGCACTTGCTGCTCGGCGCTGACCAGAGGTGCTGCAGTGCAATCAACGTTGTCCTGCGGTGTTCTTACCTGCCTGTGCAGGCCTCTGTGATAACCTAACATCAGGAATTGCCATCAGGCGACTGAAGTCAAGTGCAGCCATCTTCCTTTTCTTCCTTCCATCACTTGCTAATTAGATACCACAGCCCTGTGCTGTCACTCCTCTCCTGCTGGTGCCATGGGGGGCATGATCAGCCCCGCAATTTCTCCCCACCATGCGCAAATAGATTCAAGGACATCCGCTGCCTTGTTTGCTCCCATCACAGTACGTCTATGTCCAAAACGCTGCATTCTTGCAGTAGGTATCCAGTGTTTTCAAACCCTGCACTGCTTGTTTGATATTTTCTCTGTTCTTTTTTTTCCCTGGTTCTTTTTTTTTTGTTTGTGGGTGTCTGCGTATGAAAATTTTTGACAAGCAAAACTACTACAATTTGGTTGTGGCTTTGGCCGAGCTGCATGGCCTCTGCACATGGGGCTGCAATGGGGTTGGGAAGAGCATGGCCAACAGGAGAAGCAATCGACACCAGAGAACGCAAGCAGCAAGCAGCAACAATCCTTGGACATTGCCTTGTTCAAAGAGCAGAGCCCTAAGTGACGACATGTTTTTCACAGGAGTAGAATTCGAGGCCAAATAAACCTGCCGCATAGATTGATATGGTCACGGGACAGCTGATGCAAGCCGAGGACCTTTAGGCCCACGATGCTTCGCTCTGGCCCAACTGCCGCATTCATATTGCCTCCCTGTCTGTTGACGTGGTGGCCAATTTCAACGCCGATGTCTTTTGCGGGTAGCCCCATGGGGTGCATAAGGGGAACCTCAGTCTTTTTCTTTGGCTTCCAGGGGGGCGCTAACCCCCACCCCCACCCATTTGCTCTGTGCTCGCATTGGTGGATGGATTGGGCAGGCATGAGCACTGATGGACCGGGGGAGCAATGGATCTGTTCCTTGCCTTTCAGCTGAACTGCTTTCTTGCTCCCTCTCCTCCAGGCATCTCACTCACGGGGTTGGAATTTTGAAACAGATGGTGTCTGCGGTGTGGCATTCTGCCCTCTGCATTGTGTTCGTGCAGGCCCTTTGGCACTCAGCTGGCAACTTGCTCATGCTGAGCTGTGTCAATGTAGAACAGTGTTATCCCATGCTGATATCATCAAATGGATTCTCAAAAGCTTCTCATTTTTTTTGCAAGCCCCTGGTTGCAGTATGTTGACCGTGTTGTGCAGACCGGACCATCCATGGTGCAGTGCTCGGATTTCTTTGTTTTTGGTATATAAATTGGCGCAGATTTTGTACGAATTTCACAAAAGTTTTGCTCGTGTGTTGCTTCACGTCCCACTCCAAGGCAAGCAAAGTGCCAGCGTATCCTTCCGTCAAATGGTGGAATTTACAGGTTACCTGTTTTTTCTTTATGTGGCATTGGAGCCGTCGCTGAAGAGTTTCAAATATTTCGGTGCATGGGTTGCATGCTGTTAATATTTATGAAGCTGTGCCCACGCATGGCCAGCTTCTCGCACGGTCCTTAAGGTCACCCTCAACAACACAATCATTCAAGTCTCGTTTCTCCAGTTCATTGGTGCTCTTGGTCCCAGAGCCCACAAAAATTGAGGTCACACCAACCTGCCAGTCATTTTGAGTTAAGCTTCCAACCCATTCGTACGAAATTTGTACCACGCAATAGTAGCCACATATTGCAATGACTTGTTGATATACAAGACTGGTGCGTTTTTTTTTTGTCCCATTGCCGCTGAGATCCTCTTTTGGGGGGCACCGCTCAGCCTGTAAACGCCTTGCATGCATTGCATGCAGGCATGCATACCTGCCTTTTAAGAGGGGCAACGCAAAGCAATTAGCACAGCACGTGTACTGCCAGAAAATAGAAAGCACATCCAGGTAGCAGTTTTAACAGTTGGCCAAAAGTCAAGCTTCGAAATTTCGGTTATATCGGGGGGCGTAGCCCAGGGATGAACCACACAACACTTCTTGGGAGACCCTGTCTGAGAAATATTTTGTACTGTTGGGCTGCATGGCCGCCACTGGCAATCCTTTGGATTTTGTCTCGCTGCTTTCGTACAGTGGCCAACTGGGCAACACAGCTTCGAAGCTCAAATCCGTATCCTTCTACAGTGCCATAGGCACCTTGACCGCTATCTCCACGGGCAGCAGTTGGCCATGTGCTGCTTGCGCAACGCCTTTCAGCTTGTTAGTTGGCCCACAAATATTTTCTCCCATGCACACTGGCAGGACCTCTTACCACCACACTATCCCCTCCGTCCTGACCCCATGGTCGGGGTGCTTTGTGGTGCTAGTGAAGCTTTGGCCGATGTGGCCTTGTCCGACCATCTGTTCCTGCATGCGAAGTCACTTTTGCCCTCATACCCACCAAGCCCATCTTGCGCATCGCTCCTGCTGCACTAACCCTTGGAATTGCAGAAGCCTGATCCTTCCACATTTGCCACAAAGCTTTCCAGCGCTCCACCTCCTCCTGGCAGGGCATACTCATCAACGCAAACAGCAGCCCCCCTGGGGCCCCCGTTTGGCCTTTGTGCAGTTTGGGGCACTGGCTTGCCTGCTTTTTTGCTGGTGGCCCATTTCACTGTGCGCCCCCCCCCCCGTTTTTTGCATGGAGGCCCCCAATGCCCGCGAATTAGAATGTAGCAGCCTCCCCCACCTGCTGCCCTAGTTAGGGTTTCTTTTCCCTGAGAGCTATGCTGTGACTGTAGACACACAGATTCTGATTTACATCAAGGAAGTCCTCTTTTCTGGATTCCCACCAACTATGTCCACTAGCCTCTGCTCATCAATTTGCAGGCACCCTTTGCCAAAGCAAACCACAACCTGTACTGTGGTCTAACATGGCGCTTGGCGGCTTTTTTTGTGCCCGTTCATGAACACGTTTCTTCTGGGCTTTCACGGGGACATGCAGGGGAGATGGGTGCTGTGAGTGCTCCCCAGCCATGTGTTTGAGACGATGGGGTGTAGCCTATTTCGCTGCAGCAACAAATCCCTCAAAAGCAGGATAACGCAATCTGGCACATTGTGTGCCACTGTGTGACTGTTTGCTCCACATTGGTCAGGTTTTTCAAAGGACAAACAACCGGGAAAGCACAAAAATTACTGCCAAGGGTTCCAAAAGAATGTCCTCATGCTACGGGGGCGCCTCAAGCGCAGTGCGCGCGCAGTGCAACTATTTGGGCGTCTGGCCGTACTAGAGACCCATACTTTGAGATAATAGGGGCCCCTAGGGGCATCATGGTGACCCCTAGCGGAGGTTTTGACTTCTGATTTTGTCCCCCTTTGTTTGGGGACCCCCGAGAATGCAGGGGTGGGCAAGTGTGCATCGTGTTCGTTCTTACTTGAATGGTGTTGTCGCTGAAATTCGATGGGCGGAAAGATTGTCAGAGTGGAACCACGTCCCACACTTTCCATATTCCGTGACGCACTGCGTGGATAGCATGCCCATTGCATCCATAGGAGGCATCCTTTGCGATGTCTTGTTTAATCTGAAATACGCCGGGTGCGTATACAAAGTTACGGTTGCCGTTGACAGCTTGGGCAACATCGTTTGGATTTGTCCGGTGGCCCCGGGGACATCGGCGGATGTTCTCATTTGGGATCGCGAGGGGCCCAAAAGGGTGAAGGGACATTATATGGATTATGAGATTGGCTCCATGGAAGGTGCATACAAGGGGCGCCTCCATGTGGCATGGCCATTTATCGGTCGAAAGACGTTGACCGAGCGGCAAAAGGAGTACAATGATGGGCAGTTTGGGTCACCTAATTCTAAGGGCGTTTCCAAGGGGTGTGCTTGGGGGCTCTTCGGGGGGAACATAGTCTAAAAGTAGCACGCAGTGCGCGCGCAGCGCAAAGACTCCCCCTACATCATGTTGCATTGATAGGCCAAACAAAACACTTGTGGGCGCGACAGAAAGAGGTATTGGCAGATGCATATCACACACAGACAAAGTGCAACAAGAAAACAGAGAAGAGCAAACAAATAAGACCCAAGGCAATACTATGGCCATTTCTTTTCTCGACCCAACACTAAGCGACCATCTTGCTTTAACAATAAGGAATTGTCATTTGGCACCAAAAGAGTGTGCAAGTGACCAAGATATATGTTGCATGTTGGGTTTGTAAGTTGCACCAAGCAGCGATTGGGATCACGCCTCATTCATCATGACGATTGAACAGCAGCAGTTGTGGATTGTCTATTGGATGTTGCTGATGGTTTTTAGTGTTGGTAAAGATTTAAGGTTTGAACACATTTGCCACGCCTTCTTTTCCAACCTAGCACAACACCTAAGCAATGTGTGTAACTGATCTCAAGCACAAAAAGGAAAAACTGCTACAACGACTGGTTTTGCCCAAGAGGAACCAGGCCACCATCCGCAAAGCCCTGTCAAAGATGAACATTGACATAGAGACCACAGCGAAACTCAAATACCGACACGAGTGCGTTATCAGGGGTGGGGAACGGTCAAAAAAGTTGGAGCGGCGCGCTAAGAGTCTTTCCAGAAAGACAACACAAGGCTGAACTGGAGGGCGAGTGTTGCATGTCCGTGATCACAAACACACGAGAGCCAAGCACCAAAAAGTGAAAACACATGACTCACTCTTTGCAGTGCAGTTTGGTTTAAATGTCAGTTTGCCTATATTGCCAACCAAATCGGTGCATCCACATTCTTTCTAACTTGAAAGGCTTCTCTCAATGAAGATAACCTTGGAGATAAAATTGGGATACTCAATAGAAAAGTAGTGATGCATACCCCACGCCCTACCCCTTGAACCTCTTTGTGTTCCGCGGTGTCTAACCTTATCTCCTTCTCTTACTCTTGGTTTTATGCCGTTTGCCATTGTGAAGCCGTTAGCATCGTGTTGCACACCAATCAACAGCAAACCAAAGATGCATGCACCGGCCAGCTTAGTAAATAGCAGGTTGTACTCTTTCATATCCACTCTATCTTTGTCAGCCTTGGCTTGCCTGAGGGCTTCGAGTTTGAGTCTTTCTGTTTCCTGGACGTACCTTCTGCTGCAATCCTTTACCCCTCAAAGATATCGGCCATCTCATCGTTTTCTACCGCCAAGATGTAGTGTCGCCGCAGATCCTCACTAAGAAGCAACGCTTGCGCCTCCAGATGTGGGAGGTGTTCAGATTTGGTCCTTTTTTATTAAGACACGTGACAAGGCAAGGGGTATGTGGCCATGCTAAGTGACATAGGAAGCCGGGGCATCTACATTGACCGCGTTTGGGGATAAGTGCTAAAGAAGGACCTTCGGAGAACCTAAGGCCATCCTGAGCTCTGCTGTGGTAGTTTCACTACCTAAATGGAACCTGATTTCCTTCGTCTTGGGTCAAACTTCCCGTGCTATTAAGGAAACCGGGACAATCTTGGGCTGGGTTTTATAGACTCCCATGCTTTTGTTTGCTTCTTCCAATCTTGCATGGATGCTTTTCTCTCATTTTTGTGCGGTGAGGTTGTGGACTCTCTTGGAGGCCTACAAAGCCAATCGGAGTACCCAATCAGAGGAGCAGTGTGAGGCATCGCCATATTCTCCGGCAAAAGGTCCTCAGAGAGTGGGAATAACAGCACAAAAAAGGCACGGTGCTTGCACTCTTGAAATTTTTCCTCCGGAATCTTGTCCTTTTGCAATTGGAATGCATGGGAGGGGGGGAGGGGGGCTGCCTTTACCGCCTTCCCACTAATCCCTGATTGCAATCCCCGTGGCTAACATGCGGAGCATTGTTACAAGCATGCGCATCCATTGTCCCCTAGTGTCCTTATTCACATAGCATTTTTTGACCATTTCAAACTGCTAGGGTCCCCAAATGCCTCGATCATTATGTTGCAGTACGAACGTCGGCGTACACAAACTAGCTTGGTGGCGTTCTTGTCGAGCTTAACGAAATCTACAGAGCTAGGGAGCTTGGCCCCATTAACTTCACGCATAGCTGTTCTCATGTAGCATAAACTTGTAGCACCTGAGTCGTTGTCACGTGAAAATCTAAAGGTGAAGTTGGTGATGGGGATGATGGATGTGGATGACGGTACCTACACCCGAAAAACTGGTCCATGTGCCATGAAGTATGAGGTACAATACACTGCATGGTGCAGGGAAAGGACATGTCGTTCGCGAAGTGTGTCATCTTTTTTTTATAACGGGCCAGGTCTCGTCGATTCTAGGCACAACAGGCCTCTGGCAATTGTGGCTGGGACCATGGCACAGTGTGTACTAGGACGGAGTTGTGGTCCTGGATACGAGGCACAGCTTCAAAGTCAAGGACCTCAACACTAGAGGTGATGATGATTAGTTCTCACAACTTGTCCATGGGCTGCTTCCCCACTCAGCACTAGAGGTTTGGAACATTGCGTTGAAATATCGAGAGCACGGCACGGCCTATGTTGCTCCTAGGCCCGGCGCCTCATGGATGCCCTGTGTCCCTTGGCTTCCTCAGATTCTCCGACGTCCTGGAGCTACGGGGTCACCAGGTGGGCTTAAGACGCCAATCTGGCCAAAATTGCCCACACTTACGATGATGCTTAGACCCAAGACACGGGGGCCATTTCGGACCCTGGTGCTCTCTTTCACGGGGGAACCATGGCCCGTCAAAGAAAGAAAACGGGTGCTTCCAGCTCTTCATGGAATCATAGATATGACCCTCACTTTGGGGGTCACAATAGAGGTCAAAATGGGAGTGTTGGTGGCCAAGCCCATGCTAAATATCCCCTTTACCCAAGGGGTAGAATACCCTCTTATCTCCGAGTGAAAAATTCTTTGGAACCCAAACATCCCTGAAGCCTGCAGCCCAAATCCTTCGCTCACCCTTCATGGCGTGGCGGTTAGCGGGTGCGGCTAATCTTGGAGAACCGGTGCCGCGCAGTGGGCCCATGGAGAGAAAAGATCGGAGTTTTTAAGAGAGAAATATCGTTACAATATCAATCCTATCCGTGAGCACTCATTTGTAAGAGATGGCCAATACTCTCAATGTACGATTGCGACATCAATGGTTCAAATCTAGAAAATGGTAAATATGCCAGCTCCAAAGTCTGTTCCTCCCCGCGCTTTTTTCTGCTGTGTTGTGCTTTGACAGAAAATTGTTTACTTCAATTTGCTTTCTGATGTTTATTATTGAACCAATTGAAGAGAAAACAATACAACCCAAGAGGAATAAAGAGACAACCAACAGTATTAAATATTGTTTCCATTGGGCAATCGGAGAAGGCATCGGGCAGTACCTATGTCATCCAAAAAGCGAACGTCAAAATGGGAAATTGTGCTGTATTTTATGTGCAATTTGGCTGTCATCAAAGAGTGCCATCTTGAAAAAAGATGTTTTGGCTAAAAAAAATAAACTACCGGTTGGCCACGTGTGCAATGATTATGGTGTGTTTGTCTTTGCAGGATGTTGGAAGATGCTTTCTTTTGTGCTTGGGTGTGGGTTTTGCCACCTTGTCAGCTTTTGGTTACCCTCCACCTATGGCTTGAATCATGCCACCGTTTTAAAAATTGTTCGTGCTTGGTTGCGTGGCCCGTCAAATTGGGGTGACGGATTTCCCCGCTTTGGTGTGGCCACTTGAGTTGGTGAATATGGACCTCCATGCTTCGGGGTGGCCCTTTGAGTTGGGTTGATTGACGCCCACGCTTCGGTGTGGCCCTTCTAGTAAAGATTATGGACTCTCATGCTTCGGTGGGGCCTGTCGAGTTGGGGATATGGGCCTCCGCACTTCAGTAAGGCCCTTAGAGTGGGAGATATGGGATCCTATGTCGTGGATTATGATCCCAATTCGCAACCCGATTTTATTCTGGGCCCGTAGAGGAATGGAATGTGTTGTGTTGGATCCTTTTGCAAATCAAGGATGTGCAAAAGCAATGCCAATGCCAAATGCTATACATATTGACCTGGTGGCTGCATTTGTCAGTACTGTGTGATCTACTTCTCTCATTTTGGCCCCTATTCTAAGCACTTGGCCATATTGGGTCTCAGACAGAGGCATGGAAGAAAAGAGTTTTTTTTTCAGCGTTGATTTGCACTCCCAAAGGCAATGAAAAGTGCTACTTGTAATGTGGTTGCGCCATGGCTGTGCAATGCAACCAAATAGATGTGCATTGAGATGCTGATCGCCAGGTCAAAACCCACTGCCGTGGTGATGTATATGCATCCGAGTTGGCCGCATGGGGTGCTATAATGAAGGAGGGTACAAGGGGGTTTGTAAAAAGAAATGCTTGAAAACCAAAAAGGTTACCTGTTTTCAAAAGAGGTAACCTCTTAAAACCTGTTACCTCCGAAACCTGTACCATGCCCGAGTGCAGCACATTTACATGTTTGCCCGCCCATGCAAGCCCAAGCCACAGTAGGGACCCTCCGTGTTGTTGTATCTCCATTTTCATGCACTCATGTTGTGTTCCAAGGAGCAACATGGTGAGGGCACAAAGGAGCCTGCCAGCTTTCAGAAGGGAGACCTTGAAGCAATAAAGTGTACCCTGTCCATGGTAGTTCCAATGGGCGAAAAGCCCAGCAGTAAATGGGCACCCCTTTGCAGGGGGGATACACCCCGCTCGACAAATGTGCTGCACTCCAAAACCCTGCATTTGCCCGTGAAAATGCTGCAGAGTGTTCAGCAAAAGAGGATGTGAATTTGTGCTTGCGTAAGTTGTGCAGGTCCCAGATATGGTGGCAACTAAGAAAATCATTTCCGTCGAGCTCCATTGTGTGACAGCAGTGTTTCAAGGGACGAAAGCTATGGGTCCCTTGGGGTCAACAAGCTTGAAGCAGATACGGTGCAGGCAGACATCAGGCCTGAATCTGGTCGCACATTGTTGGGACAAACGATGAAATAGGATACGTATACCAAGCATCTCCCTCTCTTTGTGAGCCCTTGCCGAGGCTGTGGCACTGCGTGTGATTGGTAGGCCCCATCCACCGCTATCGACCCGTGTAGGTCTGAAAAGAGGCCTCGCGGTGCCACCTCAACTGACCATTTGTGAGGCGCATCAATGATGCGTACTGTCTTATGAAGTTGCCTGCTTTCAAAGTACTGGCATGCGTTGGTTCAGTCGCTCATCGTCAGACGGGCAGGTCACTGTCACCCACACCTCCACGCGCTACGGCGCTGCTGGAGGAGCGCCAGAGGCTCCGTTTTTGACGCCAATGAACAACGAAATATGTCGAGTGTGGCGGTGATGGCCCGCTTCGTGCTGCCCCTCTGCACAATGTTTGTGCGACGCTTCTTGCATTGGCATGGTAGCTGGTGTGGGGGACGGGGGCACTCTACCCCCCCCCCCAAAAACGGGTTTTGCTACCTCAGTGGGGGTTGGAGTTGTCCCTCAAAAGGGTGAGGTGGCCCCCAAAAAGCAGGTGACAAACGGGTGAGGGCTTGCCACAAAGGCTGAGTAAGTATGCCGATTGGTACTTCCAGATTAACGGGGCAGGCTTTGTTTACAAGAGGGGGGGGGGGGGTCTTTTGGCTCTCAGACCTACCCACCCAAAAATAATCTTGACCCGAAGTTTAGCTGAGGGACAACCAAGTTTGATTAAGCGGCCCTTCGTGGGACCCACCCAGACCCCACCCCCCCCTCCCGCATTAATTCTTTCTAAACAAAAGCCTGGTACGGGGTGGTATGGGTTCTCAGGAGGGACTTGTCTACGTTCCTTGTCCCAAGCCATTGGGGGAAACTGCCGATTCATCGATCGGATCTGCTGTGGGCTTCGGCTCTTCTTGTCCATTCATGTTTCTTGTTTGCTTCTGCCTTTTTGTCGTGTGTGATGCTGCGTTTTGCTTCTTCCTCCGGGGCCTCAGACAGCCCGAAGGTGCGCTTTGAAGTCCCGTTGGGTCTCAGGGGGCACCTTCTTGAGGGACGAGGCCCATGGAGTGCACAGAGCACAAACAGCGCTCTTGCAAAGGGGTTCTCTTGAGATGTCAGAACAAGATGGCACACATCATGGAAATGTGCAATGCATTCGGTGCGGGTGTCGACCCTTAAAACCACCTAAAACGATAGAAAATCGGCTTTTTAAGGGCAACAACGCTTGCAATCTGAAATGTAAAGTTACACAGTGCAAGTTGGTTGGCGTTAGCAGAGATTTGCGAAAAATGCTTTGGGAATCACCAACAGGTGTCTGTGCAATAACACTTTTTGTCTACAAGGATGACCAAAAATCGGTCATTTTGCGGCTCCCAAAGGCTTGTGAGGCGAGCACATACCCCCCTGTGGCCCAGCATCGCATGTCAGAGGAACACGCCATCGCTGCATAGAAATTTGCACAAAGGACGAGTGTGGTGGGAGGTACGTAACCAGACCTTTGCTTAATTAAGGTGGGTCCCACCCTACCCCCCGGGCGCATAATGCATTGTTGTTCATGGTCGCAGGGAATCAAACACACATCTGCTTGGCACGGGCCGTGCGCTTTGGCATGCTGAGGCAGCAATCCTGTTGTAAAAAGTCCCACAAATGGCAAACGCGGCCGCACGCCAAAACAACCGACTGGGGATATCCAATGCAGTTGGCATCGTCCCTTCTGCGTGCAGGTTTGACTCCTTCTTGCCTGATTCGTTCAAGCAGGGTGCAGAAATTCCCGGGGGATGATGGTTTGTGCTGGTGCGCAGTTCTCCTGTCGGCGCTCAGAGTCGTAGGCCTTCGCTGTGCAATCACTTTTGGGGCAGTCTGACTTGCTACCCCCAAGCCATTGATTCGTTCTGTGTTTGGGGCGCCGGCCTGGCCTCAGTCCGCATTCGTTCAAAAGCACCGGCCATTGGATGCGGGCGTCGCAGTAATGTGGGTGTACAAGCCGTTGCACCAATTTGGACGTCAGCTTCGTTGACGATAAGAGACATTTGACGGCAAATCACGGCCGGAATGCCTTGTTGATGTCCTTGAACAAGCTTGAGTCAAAAATCGTCGATGGCCTGTTCAGGGGTTCGGGTGTATTCATCCGAAAGATGGCAAATTGAGGGTCTGCGGGCACTTTGTTGCACCCCGGCACCAATTCAGTGCCGCAGCCGCAGCCCTCTTTGGGAGGCATGAAGGACAGCGCCCTGACCCCCCTCCTGTCCGGTCCCCATTCCTCGTGGTCTGGGAGGCCACCGGGCCTTCTATTGCGCCTGGAACACGTAGTGCCGCGTCGACTCCCCCACTTTGATCTTGTCTTGATGCTGCAATCGCAGCGGCTGATAGGCCACCGCCTCTTGGCCATTCACAAAAGTCCCGCGGGCTGAGGGAGAACAGCGGGGGCCAATAGCGCACAGTTTGGTCATCAAATGGGATCAGATTGCGCAGGGGAGGGGGGCTGCAACTTCATGGGGGGGGAGGGGGGCTATAAACTGCATAAGGGGAGGGGGATCAACTTCATATGGGGGTGGAGGGCTCATAAGGGGGGGGGGTATCAACTTCATATGGGGGGGGGGCTATAAACTGCATAAGGGGGGGGGGGGGTCAACTTCATTTCATATGGGGGGGGGGGTGAGACCTAATTAAGTTGAGAAGAATTTGTTCGTAGAAAAACAGACAACAGTGCAGCAAAATGCAGGATGAGGTAATGCACTCCTCAGTATGGCAAAAGTGCATCTTTATTCACTATGCCATACCTGGTTGAATCTCAGAAGACTCAGTGACAGACAGACAGCAATATCATATCAGGCATCCCTGATAATCACAGCAGCCAGTCAGTACTCTGACACCGTGACATATGGCGGGGGGGGGGGGGGCTATACACTTTCGTGGCCTCTCACCTTCATAGGGGGGGGGGGGCATCAACGACCAACGGCTATCAACTATCATAACCCAACCCTCCCCCTTCACGACCACAAAAGGATGCCCGACAGCCCAGCACACACCCCAGAGCACATGGAATCACACCCACACCACCACTGGGACACCAAATACAGACCCCTCCTGCGGCCTCCACAACAGCTACACACCGCATTCTCCATTGCATTGGACCTGCAAAACCGATGGCCCCGAAAAAGGCCCAAAAAGTGCGGGAACACGGGGTCGCCGTGTTTGGACAAGCCCATGTTCGGACAAAGGGGGGGGGGGTATAGCCTGAGTACATCTGGAGCCATGGCTCGTCCCTGTGTTGGGCGCCATCTGTGCCCCCGTCCCGGTCCCCGTCCAGAGTGCTTGCGTGTCAAGCCGACTGCCCCCCCCCCCCCCCCCCGGTGTGACAATCCGTCGGGTTGTTGTTTCTTTACGGGGCCCTTCTTGCCGAGCTCGCGCACACGGTCTTGCACGAAGGGCTGCGGCAGAAAGCGATGTGCAGGAGGACCAGCAACACGCCCCCCCCCCCCCGTGTGACATTCCGTCGGGTTGTTGCTCCTTTACGGGGCCCTGGACAGTCACCCATTCTTCCCTTCGCATGTTGCGTCGGGTCGCTGCGTTCTGTCGGCCGCTGCGGCCGGTGCTCCTGCTGGTGTCGTTTCCGCGTTCGCGGAGCCCAGTGGTAGGTGTGCCGGGGCTGTGCTGAATGTGGCGGGATGTGCCGTTTGCGCGTCACGATCAACAACGCAGCGTCGGTTCCAGCGCTGACGGCCCCCTTCGTGTTGCCCCGCCGCACAACGCCCCAAGCGGGGGTCCGATGCCGCAGACCCCTCCGCCGGACTGTGCACTGGGGGACTGACACTGCGGGGGGCTTCACCCCCCCTGTTATTCCAATGAAAAAACTTTCCAATGAAAATTTTATTATTGAAAAAAATGTTTCATTGCAAAAAAATGTTTCATTGCAAAAAAATGTTTCATTGGAAAAAAATGTTTCATTGCAAAAAAATGTTTCATTGGAAAAAAATGATTCATTGGAAAAAAATGTTTCATTGCAAAAAAATGTTTCATTGCAAAAAAATGTTTCATTGGAAAAAAATGTTTCATTGCAAAAAAATGTTTCATTGGAAAAAACTGTTTGTTTGCAAAAAAATGTTTCATTGCAAAAAAATGTTTCATTGGAAAAAAATGTTTCATTGGAAAAAAATGTTTCATTGCAAAAAAATGTTTCATTGGAAAAAAATGATTCATTGGAAAAAAATGTTTCATTGCAAAAAAATGTTTCATTGCAAAAAAATGTTTCATTGGAAAAAAATGTTTCATTGCAAAAAAATGTTTCATTGGAAAAAACTGTTTGTTTGCAAAAAAATGTTTCATTGCAAAAAAATGTTTCATTGGAAAAAAATGTTTCATTGGAAAAAAATGTTTCATTGCAAAAAAAAAAATGATTCATTGGAAAAAAATGTTTCATTGGAAAAAAATGTTTCATTGGAAAAAAAATGTTTCATTGGAAAAAAATGATTCATTGGAAAAAAAATGTTTCATTGGAAAAAAATGTTTCATTGGAAAAAAATGTTTCATTGGAAAAAAATGTTTCATTGGAAAAGCGTGCACGCGTCTGCCATGCGCGAGTGCACCAAATCAGGCTGCGAACCGGTTGCCAATACCTCCGGCACTGGGCCCATGCCGCTCCCCGACACCACCCCACGAGGTACAACACCTGAGCCCAGATCCACCAGGAACCAGGCGGCTTGTTTGTGATGCGCCAGAGCGAAATGCACCCGGGACACCGTCTTGTGTTGCAGATAGAAATCACAAACGCCTGCGGACGATGCACGGCGCTGTCGCGGTGGTGGACGTGCACGGCGCAAAGGCCAGCCAAGGCCCCCTGAGGCCCCCTGGAGACGGCCACTTGAGCACGGTCCGGCGCCCCACCTGAGCGCGCCACCCCCCGGCGCCGGTGTTTGGAGCCATCAGCGCTCAAGAGCACACAAGTGGAATCGCAAACAAGCCCGCGGCACAACCACCACTGGTCCCCATCGCGACCTTCGCGCCCTCCCTTGCGCGGACCAGCGTCGTGGTTCAGATCCCAAGAGATTGCGCTCCCCGACACGGGGGGATGGCGGGGGGGGGGGGGGTCTGCATTGAGGCGGCTGTGTGGGTGTGTGCCAAGGCATCCATTCCACTCATGCTCCAACTGCGAGGCTCAACAGAACTACTGCAGTCGTCGCCGATGCTTGATTCTGGAGGAGGGGGGACCGGAACCGAATTGTGGCGCAATGATGGCTCAACTGAAACCTGGCCTCTATATTTCTCATATCAATCCCTTCAACAATCCTCTCTCTTGTTTCTGCTGCACATGAAAAATCAAGCTCCCATTGCTCAGACTTCGCATGAAGCGCCTCTCAGCATCCCACAGAGGACACGGGGCAAGCAGTAGCTTTAATGCCCAGGGGCATCGCCGTTGACCTCTGGAGCACACTCCGCCCTCACAGCAGAAACGACCCGTTGGGTCAGGGAAAAGAAGAAAAGAAAAGAAAAGAAAAGAAACACCAGGTTAGGGTTAGGTAAAGGAATGCCAGAGCACTCCACAGCTGATTGTTGGGCGGAGTGTGTGGTATGTGGCGGCTGAGTTTGTCATCATGGCAATGTGGGAGAGCACCCAATCGCCGCCCTTGTCACGAGCAGCAGGGCGTTGATTCAAAGCATCCGGCAACGCCATTGTCCCTCCGTGTCACCATTGCACTGGGCAATGAACGCCACACCAAAAGCATCGTCGCTCTGTATGCCTGACCCATCCCTGTGTACTTGGCACAGGAACAGGGGCGCACAACAGGGCCCCCATCACTGCGGTACTCTGGAACAGGGCCCTTTCTTTAAAAGGCGATGCAGCGTGGGCGTCCCGCCATGAGAGGAGGTGGGCACCCCCTGCGATGTGGCTCATTGATGTCTCACCCTGTGCGCGCCACCCCTGTCAAACTCTTGGAAAAGCTTTTTCCTTCGGCTCTGCCCTGGAGGTTGACCAATACATGGGGTACCTCATCCGCCCACCATGCAATTGAGCTTGTTACCGATTGTTGGTGGTCGTCAATGGCTTCATTCAGTGCTGCCAATCAAAGACCGCAGGCACCGTCCAGTATGACCTCTCCAAGTTCTGACAGCTGAAAAAGTTGCGATAAAATTGCGGTGAATTCCCGCAAAATGCGGACCACAACCCCCCCCCCCCCTCCCCGGCTCCATGGGAAGCCTAGTAGCGGTTGAATTGACCGCCATTGAAGGCATCCAGCCCCACCTCTCCTCAATAAAATCATTCCTTGTCATGGAAGGGTTCGCCGTGGCGTATCCCGTCGTCGTGAAGCTGAAGGGAAGTGGGTACGCCAGAGGTCAGGCAGCTCCTGATGGTGCTGTGCTCCGGCTGAGGATCGGTGGACCCTGGAGCCGGAGTGCGGACCTGCCGGTGACAGGGGTGGTGGGCGGGCAGTGGCTCGAGTTGTGTGGCCCCTTGGCCGACCCATGGGTGCATGGGTGCATGGGTGCATGTGTTATGCAGTTTACCGTTGATAGTGCATTGGGTGTAAAAACTCCAGCCATCGCCGGGTGATAGGGTGGGAAGAAAATTGCTCTGCGGTGGGGGGGGGGGGGTGACACGGAGGCCCATTTTCCCAACCCCCCCCCTCCTTGGCCGCCGTGACGGGAGGGGGGGTTCAGGGCGGGGGTGCCTGACCTGCCGTGCCGGGGGGGGGGGGGGTCAACCCAACATCAATGGCTCAAAATGATACCCACGTCGCGCTGATCATTTTGACTACTCAACTGTAGGGGGGGGGGGGGGGGGGAATTATTGGTGGAAAAAACTTTTTCGGGCCAAAATTCGTGTTCCTGCGCCTTCAGCGCCAACATCCGTTCTTACACAAAACAAAGGGCCCGCCACGGAACCCCATTTCTCCAACCTCCCCCCCCCTCCTGCGGCGGGCGTCCGTATCACCCGCCCCCCGCAGAGCAATTTTCAGGTCGCCTAGGTGTGCACATTGCACCATTCCGCAAGGCAGAAAGTGTCAGTCTGTGTCGTAGAGTGTGTGCGTCGCTTCGCTTCAAGTGTGTGCATCCCCACGCCTACCCTTGTGTCGCCACCAACTGAATGCCGACGTAGGCACAATGACATGTGGTAGATTGCCCACGGATCGTTGGTCCTGTGGCGAACCGCACCCATCCACTTCTTGTACCACAAGTGTGGTGTGGATTCATGGTCTTTTGTCTCGTGGTGTGGCGCGTCGTGGTGTGGCGCCGCGGCCCAGCGCAGTCCCTCCCAACCCTCTCCCTCCCAAGCCTCGTACAGACCCAACCCCCGCTTGCCCCGGGCCCCAGGGATGCAATGGGACCCCTTCCCTTCCAAGAGGCGGCCCCAGAAGCGGTTGGACAGGCGGTTGGAGGAGGTTGCCGAAGCGGTTGGGGGCGGTTACTGTCGGTTACAAATGCCGTTGAGGCTGGCACTTGGCGTGAGGGCTGGGGGGTCTTGGGGGGGGGGGGCACCACACAACACCACCAGGCCCACCCTGGAGCACCGCGCGGGAGACATACGGTTGTCGCGCCCAAACACGTAATATGGGTCGTGCTGCATCTCCCAGACCTCCTTCGTTTTGTTGTCCTTGATGACATCGAGATAGGCCCCTGAAAGACGAAGGGCCACCGCCCGTCGGGGATGGGGGGTCAGGGGTGGTCTGCGGTGTCCGCACAGACGAGAGGCGGGGGCATGGAGCAGAGAGGAGGCCGTGGGCGACGGGCGCGGGGCTCCAGAGGATGATGGGCCGGGGGAGGGGCAAAGTAGGACAGAGGTGGGGTGTGGAAGGGAAGGACGCGGGAGGTGTCTCATTGCATGCGGGATACCACAAGGGGATTTGTTTGAGGGGGGGGGGGGTTGGGAGGGCTGGAATTTGGAGGGGAAATTTTTGGAGCTGGTCCTTAGAAATGAAGGGAAATTTTGGTAGAAGGCCCGTTGCTGTTGCTTCCTAGTGGATGGTCACTGTTATGTCCTGGTGGGCTCTGGATGGTGGGATCACATTGTGGCACATCGCATCCCTAAAATTGAAGGAAATATTTGGTACGAGGTAGGGCTTCCGAATTTGTCCACATCAATTTTGTCCCTCTCTAAATTGTTCCCCTCGTGGTGCGCCGCAGGAGGCCATCAAGTACTCTCAAAGGCAATAGAACTTCCATCGTAGGGGGCTGGGGACTGCGCCACAGAAACCTTTGCGGCTGGAGTGTGGCTGATGCCAAAGGGCACCTTGACAGGCAACCCGGACGCCTGTCGGCCCATAGCCCTGGGACAGCAAGACATGCGGATGCTCATGACACCAGGGATGGGAGACACACCAAGCCCCCCCCCCCCAAAAAAAACAAAACAATGGGGCCATGAGCTCATCCTCAACCTTTGCCCAAATCGGGCTTGTTGAAGGTGCGTCTCGGGGTGGGGCTTTTCGTGCAACGGGGCCATGGGGCTGCCCTGTGTGCGCCCCGCCTGCCCTTGACGTGCGGTGTTGCGGCGGTGCCGTGACTTGCAGACCCCATCGGTTGGAGGCTTTCGTGCGTAGTGCAAATGCTGTCCGTGCGTTCCAAAGTGCTCTCAATCCGCCAAGACTTCGATGCAAATACTGGGACGGCCAATACGTATTAGTGCTCCTTGAACATTATTCTTGTTGATACCTAGCGCCAGAACTTTGGGGTGTGCGCCGCAAGGCATCAGCGTTAGAACCCCACTCCTCCTACATTGCCGCAAAGCAACGCACTAACAACCGCATATGTGCGGTCTGTCCGGCAGCGTTCCATGCACTTTCGATCGCTGCCTGTGTGATGTGAGCGCTGAATGAGCACACTCGAAAGCACACACAAAATGTATGGCAGATTTGAGACAAGTGAATCACGAAAGCCGAGCCCGACGCGTCTAAAGCGTCCCAAACGGCTGGCACGTCTCGAGCATTCATGCGATGCCCGACACTTCGGAGCAGACATGCCACCAGTCTGCAGCAGGGGAACTGAGTTTCGTTAGGAATCAGCGCTGTCCCTTGTGCCACTCAGTAATACCCGACGCCGTCGCACCCACAACTCAGTAGGAACAAGTCACATCCTCATGTCTGACGCAGTAAGATCCAGCTCCCTTCTGATCCCGTATGACCTGGCGTACGCTAGTGCCAAGTCTGCTTCGGAGTCCGTTGTGGCAGGCAGCATCATGCCTGGGGTTGCAGGCTCCTCCGTGGTGGTTTGGTCCTTGTCTGACGCCCCTCTTCTGGAATCTGCGCGTATGACCCCCGCCCCGCCCCTGAGATCTCGAATGCACGTGCGCCTGGGTTCGGTCAGCAGTAGTGCATGTGGCAAGCTCTGCTGCTCCGTCCGTCGTGGTGCGTGTGCTCTGGAGAGCCAATCAAACGAAATGAGGGAGGGTGCTGATGGCTACGGCAAGCGGCTGATAAACGGGCCGGCACCATGCCCAAATGACTGCCCAGCAAGCTAACGGCGGGTGTTCAATCTCTCTCCATCTTACACACTGTGGAGGCAAACTGCCGATGTGGCAGTTGCCTGTTCACATGCATGCGTGCTTGCCAAATGCCAAACTCCAGCGGACTTCATGCCGGGTTCTTGATTGTGCACCGCTGGCCATCCATCGCCCTCCCTCCATGTCCAAACCCTGCTCTGTACCCCCCCCCCCCCTTGTATAAGCTACGCAAAAGTCCCAAATTAATACCGTCCCTACGCCTACTGTAGCTTGGACAAGGCCGTACACGCCCGGGTTCAGAAAGAGAAGATTGCACGGTGAGCTGGTGCAAGGAAGGGGAATATAATGCGCAAATATCCCCAAAGTCAGAGCTGTGTGGGTTCAGGTGGGCAAATACTCACAACAAATGTGTCCATGACCCTATGTAACTGGCAAATCTGTCACCAAACCCATGTCTTATGTGGCTGCACCACATTTGCTACCGAATCAAATTAGGTTCCCCAAAATAATACGGTCCCTACGCCCGCTGTAGCTTGGACAAGGGCGTAGCTTATCCATGAGCGGTGGAAAGTCCAGCGACAGGTCCCCACCGACAGACCCACGCTCTCAAAACGTGCAGTGTCCTCAATACGGCGGCGAAGCCGCCGCCACAGATCGTTCACAGATACGGCGCCGGAGGCGCCGCCACAGATAGTGCTGCTCTCCCTCCCTTCGGTCAGGTGCACTTTCAGCCTCTGCGCCTCTTGGGGTTAGTGCTGACATCCGTGCTGAAGCCTGATGACGAGCCCCCCCCTTCTGATCCCTCACTCAAGGTAGACGCACTCTCCATGTCCTCCGCCTCCGACACTGTCGCAGACGAGAACTCTGATCTCTGTGAGCTGGAAACCTCTGACGACATCTCTTCCAGCCCCAAATCCTCCCACATCGGTTCCACCCGTGGTCTCTTGGCCACAGGCCTGTCATTGTCCGGATGGGACAGGCGCCCTGCTTCTGCCAGGGCATCCGCCTCTTCATTACCAAGGGGGGGGGGGGGACGTCACCGACGCCCTCTGGACAAGGAGCGGAAAATGTGGAGAACACACCTTGCTTCGGGGATTCGGCCCATTCCGGGGAGATGAAATGAGGCTCGTGTGCTTTCACTTTCTTCATGAACCACGATGAAGCTGAGCTGCAGACGGTGACAGGTTCGTGCATTGGGAGGGCTGCATTTTGGGAACAGGGGTACAGAGATGCTACAAATGGCAGCACAAAACAACACAACAAAAGGAGAAGGTGTGGCCGATCATGGCCACCGCTCGACATCCCCACGGTGCCCAACAGCCCACACCAGCAGAACCGTATACGCCGGTGTGGTGACCCTGAGGGCCATCCCCGTCTCAGCATCATGGCGGCGCCTCTCTCTCTCCGACATTGGTGATTTTCAGGTAAAAAAAACTCCAGGGGGGGCATGATTCTTTTTTGCGGAGGGGGGGGGGGGAAGGCAACGACATGGGGGGGTGGCAAGTGTCCAGCACCCACCACCCAGAATAGGGGCTCCCAACCCTCGGGTCGAGCAACTAAGACCATCAGGAGTTGGTCAAATCAATGCTGTGCAGAAGGAGTGGAGCCCCTCAGGAGGGGATATGCCCTACGGCTGGCCACGCAGCCGGCGATGGTCCGCAGACGGGACTTTGGCGTGGGTGGTGGCTGGAATGAGCAATGTCTCAGTGCAATACTCACCCCTGACCACTATTGGCCCCGTAGTAGTCCACATAGAGAACGAAATTCAGTGGCACATTGCCGAAGAATCTACACCCCTAATTCTGATGGGATTCTCCGGCACACCGCAAGGGAGGCACACACAACAGCTGTGAGCCAGGGATTATTTGCTGCTTTCAATGCAGCAACAGGCAACAGACGGCATGGCCTGATGTGCACTATCATTGACCCATGCAATCCGATGGTTGTCCCGGCCTTTGTTCAGTAGATCGACAAAGGCACCCATGACACTTGCACCATCGCTTACAAGGGCCACTGCTCAGTTGAGAAGGTCGGCCCATTGAATCCCGGCGAAAGCAGCAACGTTGTTAAGGCATTGAAGGTACACTTGCGCGTTTTCCTTGTCCATGCCCTTGTCCTTGTCTTGAGATGCATCGCCACTTTGCATGTCAGCCATTCCAATGAACACCCCCCATTGTGGAGGTGCGCACAAATACCGAGCCTGGTTTCTGGTTCTGGCGTGTAGCACGGCGTTCCAGCATCCAACAAAATGGCCATGTGCCGGTGCTCCAAAACCATGCCGGCCGGAGGTAGGGGGTCGGGGGCGAGGGTTAGGGGTCAGGGGTCACGGGTTGGGGCATACCCGTTCCTCAGCAGAAACAAAACTCTCAACGTGCACGCTAAGGGAAGCAGGACACACAGTGCAGGACAGCATAGCATAACATATTGTGGACATCACAGGACAGCACAGCACTGTACAGCACAACACAGCACAACACCGTGCAGCACTGCACAAGGTATGCACAACAAAGCACAGCACTCACTCGTGGCAACACATTCTAGCACCCTGTTGCCCCTCCCCTGTCACACTTCAGTCCATCCTCCCACAGTAGGGGACACCACAAAGAGGGTCCACAGCGACTGGTCAAACACACCTGTAAGGTTTGGCGGCATCAGCAGCGAATCTGCAGGTAGACACACAAAAGCATAGCGTAGTGTTGGGACCAGAGGGCGTAGAGTTGGGAAACGGTGTCGCATAGAAATGTGGGGTTGGCAGCAACCAGATGTTGGGAGGGCAGCATGCAGATGTCCAGGATTGGTGTGTTTGTAGGTGTGTACGCACGCATGCGTGTGCGTGTGCGTGTGCGTGCGTGCGCGTGCGCGCGCCGATGCACGTGCATGTGCGGAGTGAAAGAATCTGTATTTGATGGTCGGTTTGTACGCCCAACAGGCCACTGACTATAGCACCGGCCATGCGACGCCTCAAGTACGTTTGCCAGGACGCCTTACATTGCTCTAGTGCTCTCATTGAAAACGCTGCTGGGCTCCGCCAGTCCAGCAAATGCCATGGACCATTGGAACACAATGGGCGCTTGGTTGTCTACGTCACAGGCTGTGGCTGGATTTCCAAGTGCAGAACTGCGCAGGATCATGTGAAGGAAACCATCTTCCCTAAAAGGATGCCCCTGTCCTTCGGGGGGGCACGCTTCGTCTACGTCCGGGTGGTTCGGCTTCACCCTCAGGACCCCACGCCAGACCCCTGTCAGGGAGGGGGAGGCTCGGTGCATGGTCCGCTCCGGGGTCCAGTGATGGCGTAGCCCAAAGGAGTGTCACAAGCTCCTCAGGAGCAGTGCCAATGGCATCAAACAGACCCGTGCTCCGCCAAAAAGATGGTAAACAGGTCTGCCCGGCCGGCCACGGCCGGGCGGAGTTTTGAAGCCGAAAAACACCCAAAATGGCAATAAATCGCGATGTCCCGGGGCTACGTGCAGTTTCAGCAAATTTTGCGAGAGACAAAATCGAAGAGCGCGAAATTCCGCATCCGATGGTCAAAAGTGCCGCGCGTTTTGGGGCCCCCAAACCGAGTTATGGCCATTTTAGTCACCCGGCCGGCCACGGCCGAGCCATGCCCAAAACTGAGCCTGACTTGTATTTCATTGCTCTACTTCAGGGCGTCCCCATACAAACTTTATGCACAGTGCGCAGTGCACCCTGGAGCCACTTGCAGACTACAATTTGCGTTCTTGATATATCTCTCGGCCTCATTCAGAATGTGCCAACTTTGTGTGATTTGCCACTGTTTGTGGTTTTCACATTTCTTGCCCCAATGTGCACAGATGCAGGGGAGCGACTTGTACCCTTTGTTCAGGACCACAGCCCATGTGACAGTCATCACCGGCGGTGTTCTTATCGCAGTGCGCACCCAGCGCTTGCGCGGTGCATTTGTTTTGGGTCCGTCTAGTGACCACCGGGTCCGGGTGCAGTCAGTCAACAATGGCTTGTTGTGCTGCACTTGGGATGCTGTGGACACATGTGGTAGTGTAGCATCTCAATGAGTGTTGATTCAGGGCACCCATCCAGAGGCCTTCTGGACTTCACGGCAGGTCAGGTTTTGTGCTGCTGTACCGGCTTTTTGGGAGGGTGCTTCTTGGGGTGGTTCCCCGGTGTTTGACCCCTGATGGTGAGCACCCTCCCCCCCTTGTAATCCTAACCCCCCCCCTTGCAATCCCCCCCCCAATGGGGGGGGGGGGGACTGTCACTCCCTGCGATGTGCTGCAACAAGCGATGATGCGGTGGGAGGAGAGAAAGTGCACCTGCTGGCCGGGGCCTCATAAGGTGGGCTCGGTGGGCGACCTGATGAAATGAAGCGGCGCGGAAAAGAAAACAGCCACTCACAGGCCTGCCATCAAAGGAATAATTTGAGGGTTCAGTTTTTTGGGGGAGGGGGGGGGGATTTGGTACAGGAGGGGGGGAGGGGGGATGCAAGTTGAGACTGCAAAAAATGCAATGCAAAAAAAATGCAAATGCAAATAAATGCCAAAAAATGCCAAAAAAAATGCAACTTGGCAGGTAACATGGATACCAAATACCGCCATGGGTTGCCCGATGCAACTGGGCGCATAACAAATATGCTCATGTTTAACTGGAGATATTGAGGGCGGGTTCAATCCAGTGTGATACCGACATGAAGGACTTTCAGCATTATTGGTGTGGACAAAATCTTCTGGTGCTGCGGGTACCATTGAGGGAAAGTGTTGGCCGAGGACAAAATTGATGTGGACAAATTGGGAAAACCCCCCTCGTATCAAACATCTCCTTCAATCTTAAGGATGCGATGCCCAAGCGGGAGCCCGGGAAATGACAGTAACCATCCAGGACCCACCAGGAAACAACAGCAACCATCCACGAGGAAGCAACAGCAAGGGGCCTTCTTCGAAAATTTTCCTTCATTTCTAAGGAGTAGGCTGCAGGTTGTTGAGGGCAGGCTGCTGCTCACCCTATCCGTCCTTTGGAGGGGGGGCAACGTGTTTGGGTGGCGGGAGCTGCGCGGCTGGCAGGGCTGCTGCTTCCGCAGGGTATTTGGTAAAACTGAGTACCAAACGAGGTAAAACTGAGTAAAATGTGGTAAAACTGAGTAGATTTGAGGTAAAACTGAGTAAAAAAAAATTTTAAAAAAATTTTTTTTAAAAAAAAAATTTTTTTTTACTCAGTAAAAAGACAATTTTTTTTTTGAAAAAAAATGCACAAAAAACTGCACACTTTGATGGTAGGTGGTACTTTTGTTTAAGGGCACAAGGCCCCCGAGTCGATTCCCGGCCACTTGTGTTAGTGGCGCCCCACCCGGGCCAAACCATCATATATATATATATCACACAACCGCTTCACCAAGGAGGGTTGAGTACCGTCTGCATGCATGCACAGAGGAGGGAGGGATCACACAACCACTTCACCAAAAGAGGGTTGAGTATCGTATGCATGCATGCACAGAGGAGGGAGGGAGGGTGGGGCCAACTACTTACAAGTAGTTACAAAAGACACGCTTGAAGATCAAGTCGGCCTTAGTATCTCTCTTGTGAGGCTTGCCTCTCGGGGTAGGATTCAGCTTGCATCTCTCAAAGAGATCTTCTTTCTTTTCCAGATGCAGCTGTCTGCAAAATGCTTGGTCATTTTCCAATTGACCATCAGCATTTTGGGGGTATTGAGGAGGCAACGCATACCACTTCCGACAGATCCACACACCGGGACGGGTGTCATCAGTGGCATTGGCATTGCCAGGAGTGGCATGCGTGGCATTGGCAGCAGTAACTGCAGCAAAAGCAACAACAGCAGCAGCAGCAGCAGCAGGGGTGCAATTGCAAATGCAAGGGAACCGAAAGCATCCAAAAACGTTGCCCACTTCCTCCGCGGTTGTGGTTGGATGCCTTCTCGCTCCGCAAGCTCATCCACAACAGCCAACTCCTCCTTGTTTGCCCCAACAATGTGTGGCTTGTCAAGGAGGGGGTCAAACTTAAGGCAAAGGTATTCACGGGTAGGGGCAATCCCCACCGCTTCAGAGCGGGGGGCAAAATCAGAAGTGGCCCACAAGTGGGCAAAGTGGCTACCTCACCCTTGCCGTATCGGGGATCCCCACCGCTTCAGAGCGGGGGGCAGAATCAGAAGTGGCCCACAAGTGGGCGAAATGGCTACCTCACCCCTGCCGTATCGGGGATCCCCACCGCTTCAGAGCGGGGGGCAGAATCAGAAGTGGCCCACAAGTGGGCAAAGTGGCTACCTCACCCTTGCCGTATCGGGGATCCCCACCGCTTCAGAGCGGGGGGCAGAATCAGAAGTGGCCCACAAGTGGGCAAAGTGGCTACCTCACCCCTGCCGTATCGGGGATCCCCACCGCTTCAGAGCGGGGGGCAGAATCAGAAGTGGCCCACAAGTGGGCGAAATGGCTACCTCACCCCTGCCGTATCGGGGATCCCCACCGCTTCAGAGCAGGGGGCAAAATCAGAAGTGGCCCACAAGTGGGCGAAATGGCTACCTCACCCCTGCCGTATCGGGGATCCCCACCGCTTCAGAGCGGGGGGCAGAATCAGAAGTGGCCCACAAGTGGGCGAAATGGCTACCTCACCCCTGCCGTATCGGGGATCCCCACCGCTTCAGAGCGGGGGGCAGAATCAGAAAAAAGGGCTTTTTTCTACTAACTTTTTTACTGAGTGAAAAAAAAAATTTTTTTCTACTCAGTTTTTTACTGAGTAAAAAAAAAATTTTTTTTCTACTCAGTTTTTTACTGAGTAAAAAAAAAAAAATTTTTTTCTACTCAGTTTCGCAACTGAGTAGAAACCCCACTTACTGAGTAAAAAAAAATTTTTTTACTCAGTTTGAAACTGAGTAAAAAAAAAAAATTTAAAAAAAAATTTTTTTACTCAGTTTTACCACGGACCCGCTTCCGCAGCACATGTCCAGCCACGCCACCTGATGCCGGTTCCGGCGGTCAAGAAAATCAGAGCAGGGACGCCGGGCACGGAAACCATCGGGACCGGGCCCTCCAGCGTTACACAGGCGTGACGCGGTGATTGAGGATTGGGGAGGGTCCCCGTGTCAGGGGACGCCTCCCCGGCTTCAGAAATGCCCCGCAAACGGTCATGGGCCCTGGCATGTCTTGAAGCAGCCGTTTCCCAAAGGCCCAACACTTGCTGTTCAAATTTTCCTTCGGCGCCGACCAAAACTGAAGACCAGTGGGGGGGGGGGGGAGGGGGCACGAGGCCTTGGTGGTTGGCTCTGTTTAGCCTGTGGCGGCGCCTATTGGCCTCTCGCCTTTGAACCTTCTGCTATGACAAGCAGGCCTCCGCACTACTGCGGGAATCCCCTGCCTGGGGGGGACTCCAGTATGCAACTTCTGCCCATGGCGTCCTCCCCTGACGGCCTGATCAGTGCCCGGTATGCGGTCGTCACGAAGACACCAGGCTGGGAGGTGCTCACCACAACCAGCAACCTGGGGGGGGGGGGGGACGAGGCCATGGTGTTGGTTTGTTTGCCTTTGGCGGCGCCTATTGGCCTCTCGCCGCTGCTCATTCTGACCCTCTGTGGGTCCGAACGTGTTTTGGTCGTGTCAACGGAGCCCCCGGATGACTTGTCCTGTTCGACTACCCCGGGGGTCGGCTGTCCCAGAGACGGGCTGTTGCCCGTGCCGTTGACAAGGTGCATCCAGATGCACACTCCGAGTCCGTGCGGGGGTTTGCCGACTCCAGCACTGACTTGTGCGCGCTGGGGTGTGCATCTGCAGGATCATTTGCCTGACAGGGGCTTCTAACAACCACAATGACCCTTTCTCTTTTGTCCTGCCCTTCGCATCCTTCTGCGCTCCGCACCAATTTCGGCGAGCGTGGTCTGCCTTGCTCCCCCACCCCTTTAGTGAAGATCTGGCCGTCCCTGTACACGTGTGGCCAACAACCACCTTCTCCCGTTTTGCGTTGCTCTGGAGGATTGTGGAAGGCCGTTGCAGTTGTGTTGTCCGAAATGGACCCGCACCGAAGGCGCTGGAGAGAATTTTTCGTCGGCCGAAAGGCCCAGAAAAAAAAATGGCCCCAATCACTTAACCCCCCCACCCCCCCAACTGGTGCTGAGCTGTTAAGTGCAGCTCTGGGGACGTCTCAGTTTGTGCTCGTTCTACAACCACATCCAATGCACAGACCAGATACAAATGGGTATAGAAATGCAGTTTTGTCCAAGCGTCTCACAATACGAGAGCAAACTCGAATGTCAGCCCCTTGAGTGACCTTTGCCGTTGCCTCTGGTCACATGCTCTCATGCACAGGGGTATTGTGAAATTGCTACGCTCGCCACAACGAACAGGAATGACGCGTGTGCTCAAGGCGTTCGTTCGGGGGCACATTAGGACCTTCATGTTGCTTTTGCACACTGCCACTAGGCGTGCGGTCCTGCTTTCGGGACTCGTGCTGCTTTTCGGGCGTGCGATCTCGCCGCTTTCTGGAGGTAAAGCTGCTCTCAGGAGAACGGTCTCGCTTCCTTCTGGAGTCATGGCTCGACTGTGGGGATCGCCGGCCGGTGCCTGAAAAGGAACAGGCTTGGGGGCCATGGAGCACAGCGTGCGTGCAGCTGCGGTGCAAAGCAAAGTTCAGGAGTGCAAGTGAGAGTGGAAATGGAATTGTTTGTGAAAAGGGGGCTGGGAGGGGGAGGTGCGGATGTAGAAATAGGGGAGCAGTAGAAGTAGGAGTGGCGCAAGCAGGAATACTTTTTTTTCTCCCCCCGGCTCAACAGGTTCAACAGGTTCGATGAGTACAGTATGAGCTCTCAGGCAACAGCCTGGGTCCGGAAGTAGGGCAGATAGTACCCCCCCCCCCGTTGTACAAGCTACGCCAATGTACACAATTATTACGGTCCCTACGCCTACTGTAGCTTGGACAAGGGCGTGGCTTGCGCGCAACACATACAACTGCCGACACACACGTGCGCAGGCCACATGTACTGAAATTGGCAATTCAGGACCTATGGGACGCATCAGACTAAAAAAAGAAAATTCCTGGTGCACCAGCAGGGGGCCACATGTGTTAAAGTTGGCAAATGTGACAATAATCCCATGTCTTATGTGGCTGCACTACATTTTGTACATAAGGACAGGATGTGGACATGGGCAGTAATAGAGGGCTATGAACAGGGCAATTTTGAGGGGCTGTGCACAGGGGGAGTAGAAGGGATTTGCGGCAGCAGCAGGTTGGGTACATGGGTAGTAATAGGTGGTGGTGTATATGGGCAGCAGCGCCATCCACATGCAAGCAACAGCAGCTTGCACACACGGGTAGTAGCAGTAGGCTGTGGATTTGGACACCAGCGCACAACGGAGTATGCACATGAGGAGAAGCATGGTGCGTGTGCACAGGCAGTAGCAGAAGGGTGTTCATTGGCAACACTATAGGGCTGTGTATGTGGGTATCAACACCAGGCTGGGCATGTGGGTAGTGATCGGTGGTGAATGGACTACTGAGGCCTTTTTGACCATTCCAGGAGGGGGGGGAGTTCCTGTCCATCACTCCACTCTACTGGTTTTTGAATCACCCCCCTCCCCCCGAAAGGCGGTACCCATGGTGGTGGTGTTTCTGTTGGACAGCACAGGGTGTCAATTCCATGCAATTCCGGATGCCAAAATTTGGTGCCCCACCATGGCCTCCATGGTGGGTGGGCATCTATCCAGGAGGGAACAAATTTCCTGCAGGCCAGGCAAGGAATTGACCCAGCGGCGACAGGGAAGCATGCAGCATACAATGCACATGTCCACGGTGTCATTCAACAGCTCAACCGGTGGTTTCTTGGTTTCTTTCTGTTCTTTTTTCAAGTGGTGTAGCAGGGGTCCCCAAAGTGGGAAGGACATAAATGGCATTGGGGGGGGGGGGGTGGCATGTCGCCGTGGTGTATTGTTCTCGTCTGCAGCGGGCGGTGCCTATTGGCCGATCGCCATTCGCTGCCCTTCCCTTGGACCCGTTCCCTGACCTCCTTGCCCTATCCTTCCCTCTCTACTTCCCTTGCCTTTCCCTTGGCCCTTCCCTCCATAGGCCTCTCATCACTCCTTCCCTTGGTCCGTTGTGCCAACGGAGCCCCCGGACTTTCCCTGTGGGGGGGGGGGGGGGGTTGGCACAAGGCCTTGGTGGTTGGCTCTGTTAGCCTGTGGCGGCGCCTATTGGCCTCTCGCCCCTGAACCTTCTGCTATGACAAGCAGGCATCCGCACTACTGCGGGCATCCGCACTGCCGTGGGCATCCCCCTGCCTGGGGGGGATGGGGGGGCATTCAAGCCCGTTTCCCAGCCCCCTAACACCCTCAAAAAGGGCCCCTGTGATGTGTGCAGCCCCCTCCCTCTTAACTCCGAAACAACTCCCCCTTCTCGTACGCGCCAGACCGCAGCGCCATGACCCCTGTTAAATTGACACCCCCCCCCACCCCACACCCAATGTTCACAATGCGCATACCTCACATTGATCAGTTTGACGTGGCAATCATTTTCAGGTGTATTTTGTGACGCTCCCCCAACCCCCCACACCCTCTCCCCTGCCTGGCCGCCCCCCATGCCTTATGTCACCAATGGGTTCCCGCAGCAGTTCCCCCCTCCCCAGGATTTGAATCTACAGCTCCCTGAGAGCCCGATTGCGACTGCCCCCAAGCTGCCAACATGCCCAGTCTCTCTATGGCATAGTCCCTGGTTGCTGCTCACATGTACAGCCTATCGTTTCCGCAGCATGGATTTGACTCCCAGTTCATGCATACGACTTAGTGCAACAGTTTGTTCTCACGGGACAGGGTTTGGAGGTTGGGGGCTGTGGGGTCAGGCATATGCTGCTGCCATCGCCCCTTTGCCGGGGTTGCACTGCCCTCCGAGACACAGGGGACAGTGCAATGGTGCACACCGCGTGCGCTTTCACCACCTCCACGGTATCTGTCGCTGCCACGGCGGTCCGGTGGGTTAGGGGGCCTGTCGCTGCCACGGCGGTCCGGTGGGTGAGGGGGCCTGTCGCTGCCACGGCGGTCCGGTGGGTTGGGGGGCCTGTATTGCCTGGGGCGTGCATCGCTGGTGCGGGGTCCATTGTCGCTGGCGCGGCCCCTGGGCCACACAAATCCCCGTGAATTGCGGTGCATTACTCCACTCGCTGAGCGCGGATCACATGTTTGGGTCTGGTGTAGCGGGCACAGACACATGACATCCCCAATCCTGCATACCGCAACCCCTGCACATTGCAACCCCTGCATCCCTACACCACTGAAACCTTGAATATCTTGACACCTACACCCACCCAACCCCTCTGCACCCACACACCTGCACACCTGCACCCCTACACATCGGCACCCCTGCTAAGTCAGGCCGGATGTTTTGCCACCACAAAGCGACAATGCTGCCCTTGGGCAGTGTTTAGTTGTCGGGGGTTCATAAATCAGTCCTGTTTGCGCACACCGCAACAGCTGGCCAGCGTGTGGTTGTAGATGGTCTGTTGTGAACACAGAAGCCTCACCAGTAGCCATCTCTAAATGTGCTGGTACGACAGGGGTTCTGTCAGCACTTTGAGGCCACCTCATCCCTGCCCTGTCCCTTCTTTGCTCCATCTCCAGTTGGAACCCTCTCAAGATCCCTGCAACGTCCTAGTCCATGGTGTAGTTGGACGATCTGGACAATGGATCTTGCAGATCTGTTGTCATGCACCTTACAGCCTGAATCTGTCACTTTGTCACTCGCCAAAAGGCCACAATCCAAGCTTTTTTGGCCTAGGCGTCTCTGCTTTCTGATCCAATACGGCATTGATTATGCAGCCATGTCCCCAGCCCACTGTGTGGCAAAGCTATCTTTCAGGGGGAAAAAGGGGGGGGGGTCGTAACGCCAACAGAAATGCACAGTCACGGGGACACTTTCTGCTTCATGGGGGGATTTCTTGCACCGCATGCACCGCGTAATGTGTTAGAACAAACTATGGGTAAAAGGTCAGTCCTTGCTTCCTTGGTTACACAATGCTCGCGTGCTACCCAAACTTGGAGGAGAAGGTGACGGTGGCCGGCACCCTATTGCCATTTGATCGGGTGTGGGTGACAGTGATGCCATGAAAGAGACATGGGTGAAACTGTAAGGGGACACAGTGCGGTGTGTGCAATGGTAATACCTTTTACAGCTTGGAAACACATGCACTTGACTGTCGAATAGCTGGGGATGTCTACAAAATCACCCCAATACACGCACCACGTACAGTCCTCCCTCATGGTCAAGAAATGGGCAACACAAAAAACCACAGAAACAGCATTGCACAATGGGTGGTGGTTGGCGGCGGTTGGTGGGTGGTGGTTGGTGGTTGGTGGCGGTTGGCGGTTGGCGGTTGGCGGCTGGTGGTCCTTGGTGGCTGTCCTCAAGGGGTGTCCTTAACAAAAAAAGGGGGGCTTTCTTAAGAACAGCCCTGCTGTAGGGACAGGGTACCCATCCCCCTGAAATAGGACTGTTTCAAAATTACTGTCAGTGCGGACCCGATTACTTATGCTTTGAAATAGCGCAGTCTGCATACTCCATTGAGCACCTGCACCCCCAAGTCGAGCCTCTTCTCTGCCGAAGTGGACAGCCTGCTGCTGGGGTCCCCAAATACATGAATGAAGTGGCCACAGAGGAGACTATTATGGACACGTCACTTATTGCGCACGAATTGCGATTTCGCCCAAAATCAACAAGAACTAATACAAGAAATCCTTTTGTTGTCGTTCGCCAAAGAGTCGTAAGTCATTGAGGCAGTTTCCAAACGAAAGATCATACAGTGAACGCTCCGTGGCCTACGCGTCGGGGCCTCTTGGAATTGTGAGCTTCAAAAAATTGTAATTTTTTGTTGCATGTCCAGATTACTCTGCGTGGGCCTTCTACCAATTTGGAGGCGCATTGTTCCACGGATGGCCAGGAATGTTCACAAAAATTGCATCTCTTTTAACCTTGGAAACTGCAAATGCACAAGTGCACCCTGTGCACGCCATCGATGTGCTGTGCAGATTTCGCCCCCAAAACCACAGTTCTGCCTTGCTGGGCATGGAATTCCGTCGCACAAAGAGAATGCAAAATCCCGTTGCTGCTGCATCTACATTTTGTGTGCTACACACAAAATATCCGATACACGAAACATGCCGATTATCTGTCCAAGGGAGATCTACCTTGTGCAAAAAATGCCCAGAGTCTGCGAATGGCTCCGTTTCAGGCACACCAGCACGTGGCTCCAGGGCATTACGCATCCTTTGAGGGAGTATTCGCACCGTGCGTGCACCACTCAGGTCAATTGAACAATTACCCCAGCACAAGAGTCCACATTGGAATGCCCTGTGAAGGCCGTAGGGTGTAGCTTGGGTGGCTGGCTTCCTACCACCCGCCCCCCTTGTAATCCGCCCCCTAACATCACGCCGGTCGCCCCCAAGGGGGGGAAGGGGGGACGGTCAAGTGACGGTCCCCCCCAGTTCCAATGTAACCTAAAGAAAAATTTTCTTCGGCGCCTAGTGTTCCTATGCTTTCTGGGCCAAGTGACGGTCCCCCCATGGGGGGGGGGGGGGCATTGCAAGGGTGGGGGATTACAAAAGGGGGGGGGGGGGGTAGATGCTTCCTACTACTTACTGGATTGTTCGTGGTAATAGCTGGTGCCTTCTGGATGCTTGAGGCACGGGGGGGGCGACTACAACCCGTCCCCCCCTCACCCCTTGCTGGACGCCCCCATGACCCCCTGCCAGACCCCCGCCCCAACCCCCGGCAGGAACACCCCCTCCCCGACCCCCGGCAGGAACACCCCCCGACCCCCGGCCGGACCCCCCCCCAACTGCCACCCCCCCCCAAGTTTTGAAAGATAGTTGGGGGGTGGGTTAGGATTAAGGTCAGGGTCACCGAGCTGGTGGAACCAGTCTTGGTTTTATAACCCTTTTTAGTGTCTAGGGTGGACCTACCAGGTTTAGCAAGCAAGCAAGCAGCAGCAAGCAGCAGCACGCGCGAAATGGGTAAAAATCAGAACTCCGTCGTGGTGCTTCCGATTTGGGTGAAATTTTGGTGGATGATACCTATGGGTGTGAAGTACAATCACACAAAGTTTGAGCAAGAAACTCAACGGTGGCGGCCGGAAACAGGATTCGCAAGTGGCGGACCTCAGTTTCAAAAGCTGCAGTTTAGGGCCAAAAACAGCCATTTTTGGGCCAAAAAAGCCCTGGAACCTATTCAAGACGGCCAAACGAAGGGAAACGGTGGGTACACACCACGTGCAGCTTGGCCCTCCCGTGTCAACGAGCTCTTTGCGGCCCTCTAACTCCATGATATGTCCCGTAAACGGCCGAAAAAGGCCCCCAGAAGCTCCAAATGCAGACAGCTACAAACCAAGAATAGGCCATATCTGTGGCTACATGGCTCAAAATGCGATTCCGAGGGCACCTACTCCACCCGCAACCCCCCACTTTTTGTGGTTTCCACCCCTCATAATTGCCCAAACGGACGCCTACACCCCAATACCTAGGCGCACTAGGCTGCGGCAAGCTGCAAGCTCAAGCCCAAACAGGTGGGTGCCCAAATGGGTCAACAGGGTCCAGTAGGGGCAAAAAGATGACTTTTCTCAAAAATGATCCTAGACCATGTGCGACGCTAAAACAAGTGTTTTTGGACCATTTTGAGCTTGTGGTGGTGGCCCATTTTGGTCCTCCAAAAATCCCAAAATGCCTTGAAAATGGGCTGTTTTGGGACCAAAAATGGGTCAAAAATGGGTCAAAAATGGGTCGAAAACGCATTTTTCCAAACCTCATCCTAGACCATTTGGGGTGCACAAACGGGTGAAATGAGCCCATTTTGAGCCCATTTTGGGGCATTTTGGCCCCTCAGAAGTCCAAAAAGCCTTGAAAGTGGGCCTCGTGGTGATGGGGTTCACTTGCAAGCTGATTCAACTTTGTCAAGAGCCATCAATGTGTGAATCATTCTTGATGTCCCTCACCGGTTATAGCTGATGTTCCCTCCCCCACCAGCTCGGTCCCAATATTCAGTCTTGATTAGGGTTAGCCCTAGGGTTAGGGTTAGGGCTAAGGTTGGGGTTAGGGCTAGGGTTGTGGTTGCTGTTAGGGCCTGCAGCCCTCCTGTAGCCCTCCTTCAGGTCAAAAATTTTTCTTGTTGTTTTAACACAAATATGAATTCTCTACAAAATTTTGAGTATTTTGAGTATAAACACATAGTATGAAAAATTTTTTGGCGCCTTTGGCGCCGGACAATTTTCTCTAGAGACACTTGTTGGTGGCCGACCCGGCACCACTATGTTTCAAAACCCGGGGGGGGGGGGGGGGGGGCTGGGGGGGGGTCGCATACAAGGACCGGGCCTGGCCGCCCCCCCCCCCGGGGCTTGAGGGTACTTCCTCATGCCTTCCGCATGCATACCTAGCAGTGCTCGGATCTGATTCATGCAACAACTCCAGTACATGCAACGTGTGGATACCGCGCGCGCACCGCGTTCGGTACTCCCTCGTTATTGTCCAGAATGACAGAATGTCCTCTGCAAGGGGTTTAAAGATGCCATGAGAATCACCAACGTTGGGGGTTTGACCTATGGTTACCCTAGTTCTACTGCTGCAAGCGGTGTAACCCCACTCTTGTCCCTCCGGCGTTGCACTTTGACCACTCCTTGGTCAAACAGTCACTTGTTGAACCACCGAACCACCGTCCTACGACCACCCTCCGTTCAACAGCGCATGTTCATCTTTGAACACTGTCTAACGACCCCCCTGTGGTCAAACACTGAAACATTACCAATCATTGCACAACAAGGGGGGCGGGTATGTCATTATTGCTGATTGATGTTCAACATAGACCGAGGTGGTTCTTGTTTTTTACACACTACACACACTTGCTTTGGTCTCACTGGTTGGGGATAATGGCATCAAACAGAAACAAACCAGTGCTCCCCCAAAAAGATGGCAAACAGTTCTGCCCATGCCCAAAACTGAGTCTGTCTTGTATTTCATTGCTCTACTTGGGGGCGCCCCCATACAAACTGTGTGCACAGTGCGCAGTGCGCCCTGGAGCCACTTGCACACTACAATTTGTGTTGTTGATATATCTCTCGGCCTCATTCAGAATGTGCCAACTTTGTGTGATTTGCCACTGTTTGTGATTTTTTACATTTCTTGCCCCAATGTGCAAATATGTCACCACGAAGGGGGGGGGGGGGTATGTGTATACTAGTTGAAATCTGTGAGAGAAAGCCGTTTCAGAAATGTATGGGTGGTGGTGGTGGGGGGTTGCTCACATTTTTCAGTCATGTGTGCAGCACCAGAGCAGAACAACCTTCAAAGCCAGGCTGGCTGTCTGAATTTGGGGGTTGTACAGCTCACAGTCTGCACAGGCATCCTCCATTGGTGGTTGGACACCCAAATTGATTGTTTTCATCGTCCGCTGCACTGTTTGCAAAGAAATCCTCGGCTTGAATTCCCCCGTTTAACAAACTGTGCGGCCTCCTCCGCTTGCAGCCAGTGCACCCACACGTTGTATGCAGAAGCCCGTCGTCCACCTTTGGGGGCCAAGTGCATGGTTGCAGTGTGAGGACGAGCAGCATCACTGAATCTGTTGTCCGCCTGGGGCAGTGACTGCAGAAAATTTTCGAATTTCACCTTTACTGAACTTGTCCGTCTTGTATTGCTGACAGCCTGCTTGGTGGGACTTTTCACAGGGGGACGTAAAGGCCGCAGCAGCTTTGGCCTTGGCCACAGACTGCACCACAACGGGTGATGTGTTGAATTAGTGCACTGTGTTTTCCAGATATGCCAACGCACAGCACGTTCTTCTCCACATCGACTTTGATGCAGGTGGCCAAAAACTCCTGCTGTGAAGCCTTGGTAGGGTATACCTTTTGATCCAAAAACTGGGCTGCCAAAGCAGTGGCCTCAACAGTGGACAGAATGTCATGCTCTTTGTGAGTGTATGCAGGTTGCTGGGACTTAGCAGTACGAGGCTTTTTTGCCTGGCTGCCAGGCTCATGCCGATTCACCCGCAGCCACTGTGCCCCCCCAGAGCGAGCTCTTTTGCGCACCAAACGCTTTTGTGGTGCATCAGGGGAAGCAACAGCACGGGGCGTGAATTTGTACCCTACCTCCGGGACACTCAGTGGACACAAATGAGGCAGCAACGGCACCGAGCCCCGAAAACGCACAAAGTTGGCACAAACAGCGTATGGACCAAGAGATATCTCACCATGGACACCTTGACCAGTGTGCTGTCCTCGGGGGTTTTGTACGCACCATGACACTCCCGCTTCCGAGGCATCGGCGTGGACAAGTTGTCTGGACAAGGCATCCACGCCGATGCACCGCCAAACGGCTTTGTTCCGGAACCTGTCAATGGTCAAAAAGTGCAAAACTCAGGGGAAACCCTGGTCCATTGCACTGGAATGGACAAAAAGTGGGCCAGTGGCATGCAAGTCCTTCGGCTTGTACATTTTGCAGTGCGCACAAATTGTGCAGGTCGATGCAGGAGGCTCCAGTATCGAGGAAGGGGGTGGGGGGGTTCCTGGAGGGGGAGGAAGCATCTGCCAGCTCCCCATCCCAACGCTCAACCACCACTTCATCAGGTGATGCGAGGCCTATGCGTCCACCACTCAGGTGCTGGGTAGGAGGTGTTTGGTGGTACCTCGGATGGCCCTGGGCTGAACCAGGGGGTGCCGTAATGAAAAGAAAAGAAAAAAACTCAGAGTATCCAATACGCCCTACAATGGCGGTTGGTAGGAAACCAATGGCGGTTGGTGGGTAACCGCTGAACAGTTGGGCTGCGGCTGGTTTCACCTCCCGCCTCCTTGCCCAGAAAACCAGTAGTGCTAAACACCCGGTGACATGTCCTGTGCAGGGCACACAACACCCCCAAAAAGGAGGCTGCTTGACTATGCGTGTGCACATCAGGACCAGTGGGCGCGGATTCAACAGCAAAACGTGAGGAAATCGGGTCAGAGCTTCGAAAACACACCCACTTTGGGAACGGAAGGAAAACGGACGGTGACGATTCCCCAAATCCGGTTTGGGGTGCCACGAAGCAGCATCATGTCCATGGCTGCAGCTGCAGGCAGCCTGCAAACAACATCCCTGCCCTGTTGAACGACGAGACTCGGAGTCCGGATCAACGGCACGGTTTGGAATGACGTGGAGGGTGCACAAGACAGGGTGCACAGGGCGCACAGCCCCGCCACGTTGGCTTCCCTCTGCGAACAACAGCTGCATGCGTGGGTCAGCTCCTGGCTGACGGTCGAAAAGAAGGCAGCGAAGTAAAGGGTGGGACTTGCGGGAGGGCGGGGGTCCTACAGGAGGTGTGGCCTTGCTGAGGACTCAGCTGCTTGTGGCTGCACAGCAGAGACGGATCCTTCAGCCCAACACCACCCTTTGCCCTTGAAGTCTACGACTTTACGCCAGACTTGCCACTAGCGTCTGCCAGCTCAGACATGATCGGACGGGGCAGGGTCCTACTGAGCCACACGCTGGACGCAGCACGTTCCTACTGAGTTCTGGTGGTGCAGGGGGCGGGTATTACTGAGTGGCCGTTGATGCAGGGCCGATTCCTACTCAGAACCAGTTTCCGTGCCAGACGCTAGCAGCTGCTCTACGCACTGGCGCGCCGCAGCGCGCGGTGCCGTTGAAAACTAAATGATTGGGATGATAGCCAGCGGCTGAACGCGGGACGCAAAGCGTCCCGCGCGCTCCTTGGGAAATGAAAAGGCGGGCCTGTGCCCACGCACGGTTTGCATCAACAACACGGATGTTGGGGGAACAAATGGGTCGAAGCCTTCACATGGCCAGACCGCCCCTGCAGAACGCAGTGTGTGTTGTGGAACACACCGCAGAAGGCAACGGCCAGTGCAACACAGAACCATGGTCAATGCGCACTGCCGTGGGAGAACGACCTCCCGAATCCTTGGAAAAGCACTCACAATATGTGACACTGAGGGTGTTGGGCTGTAATACGGGGGGGTGTTGGCTGTAATACGGGGGGGTGTTGGCTGTAATACTGGGTGTGTTGGCTGTGACACTGGGGGTGTTGGCTGTGACACTGGGGGAGTTGGCTGTGACACTGGAGGTGTTGGCTGTGATACTGGAGGTGTTGGCTGTGCCACTGGAGGTATTGGCTGTGACACTGGAGGTGTTGGCTGTAATACTGGGGGTGTTGGCTGTAATACTGGGGGTGTTGGCTGTGATACTGGGGGTGTTGGCTGTGATACTGGAGGTGTTGGCTGTGCCACTTGAGGTGTTGGCTGTAATACTGGAGGTGTTGGCTGTAATACTGAGGGTGTTGGCTGTGACACTGGAGGTGTTGGCTGTAATACTGGAGGTGTTGGCTGTAACACTGAGGGTGTTGGCTGTGACACTGGGGGTGTTGGCTGTAATACTAGAGGTGTTGGCTGTAATACTGAGGGTGTTGGCTGTGACACTGGGGGTGTTGGCTGTAATACTGGGGGTGTTGGCTGTAATACTGGGGGTGTTGGCTGTGATACTGGGGGTGTTGGCTGTAATACGGGTGGCGTTGGCTGTAATACTGGAAGTGTTGGCTGTGACACTGGAGGTGTTGGCTGTGCCACTGGAGGTGTTGGCTGTAATACTGGATGTGTTGGCTGTAATACTGGAGGTGTTGGCTGTAATACTGAGGGTGTTGGCTGTGACACTGGAGGTGTTGGCTGTAATACTGGGGCCGTTGGCTGTAATACTGAGGGTGTTGGCTGTGATACTGGGGGTGTTGGCTGTAATACGGGTGGTGTTGGCTGTAATACCGGAGGTGTCGGCTGTGACACTGGAGGTGTTGGCTGTGCCACTGGAGGTGTTGGCTGTAATACTGGAGGTGTTGGCTGTAATACTGGAGGTGGTGGCTGTAATGTGTTGGCTGTAATACTGAGGGTGTTGGCTGTAACACTGGGGGTATTGGCTGTGATACTGGAGGTGTTGGCTATAATACTGAGGGTGTTGGCTGTGATACTGGGGGTGTTGGCTGTAATACGGGTGGTGTTGGCTGTGACACTGGGGGTGTTGGCTGTGACACTGGAGGTGTTGGCTGTGCCACTGGAGCTGTTGGCTGTAATACTGGAGGTGTTGGCTGTAATACTGGAGGTGTTGGCTGTAATACGGGGGGGTGTTGGCTGTAATACTGGAGGTGTTGGCTGTAATACTGGAGGTGTTGGCTGTGCCACTGGAGGTGTTGGCTGTAATACTGGAGGTGTTGGCTGTAATACTGGAGGTGTTGGCTGTGCCACTTGAGGTGTTGGCTGTAATACTGGAGGTGTTGGCTGTAATACTGAGGGTGTTGGCTGTGACACTGGAGGTGTTGGCTGTAATACTGAGGGTGTTGGCTGTGATACTGGGGGTGTTGGCTGTAATACGGGTGGTGTTGGCTGTAATACTGGAGGTGTTGGCTGTGACACTGGAGGTGTTGGCTGTGCCACTGGAGGTGTTGGCTGTAATACTGGAGGTGTTGGCTGTAATACTGGAGGTGTTGGCTGTAATACGGGGGGGTGTTGGCTGTAATACTGGAGGTGTTGGCTGTAATACTGGAGGTGTTGGCTGTGCCACTGGAGGTGTTGGCTGTAATACTGGAGGTGTTGGCTGTAATACTGGAGGTGTTGGCTGTGCCACTTGAGGTGTTGGCTGTAATACTGGAGGTGTTGGCTGTAATACTGAGGGTGTTGGCTGTGACACTGGAGGTGTTGGCTGTAATACTGGAGGTGTTGGCTGTGACACTGGGGGTGTTGGCTGTGACACTGGGGGTGTTGGCTGTAATACTGGAGGTGTTGGCTGTGATACTGGGGGTGTTGGCTGTGACACTGGGGGTGTTGGCTGTAATACTGGAGGTGTTGGCTGTGACACTGGGGGTGTTGGCTGTGACACTGGGGGTGTTGGCTGTAATACTGGAGGTGTTGGCTGTAATACTGAGGGTGTTGGCTGTGACACTGGAGGTGTTGGCTGTAATACTGGAGGTGTTGGCTGTGACACTGGGGGTGTTGGCTGTGACACTGGGGGTGTTGGCTGTAATACTGGAGGTGTTGGCTGTAATACTGGAGGTGTTGGCTGTAATACTGGGGGTGTTGGCTGTAATACTGGGGGTGTTGGCTGTAATACTGAGGGTGATGACTATGACACTGGAGGTGTCTGCTGTAATACTGGGGGTGTTGGCTGTAATACTGGGGGTGTTGGCTGTGATACTGGGGGTGTTGGCTGTAATACGGGTGGCGTTGGCTGTAATACTGGAAGTGTTGGCTGTGACACTGGAGGTGTTGGCTTTGCGACTGGAGGTGTTGGCTGTAATACTGGATGTGTTGGCTGTAATACTGGAGGTGTTGGCTGTAATACTGAGGGTGTTGGCTGTGACACTGGAGGTGTTGGCTGTAATACTGGGGGTGTTAGCTGTAATACTGAGGGTGTTGGCTGTAATACTGGGGGTGTTGGCTGTGATACTGGGGGTGTTGGCTGTAATACTGAGGGTGTTGGCTGTGATACTGGGGGTGTTGGCTGTAATACGCGTGGTGTTGGCTGTAATACTGGAGGTGTCGGCTGTGACACTGGAGGTGTTGGCTGTGCCACTGGAGGTGTTGGCTGTAATACTGGAGGTGTTGCCTGTAATACTGGAGGTGGTGGCTGTAATACTGGGGGTGTTGGCTGTAATACTGAGGGTGTTGGCTGTAACACTGGGGGTGTTGGCTGTGATACTGGAGGTGTTGGCTGTAATACTGAGGGTGTTGGCTGTGATACTGGGGGTGTTGGCTGTAATACGGGTGGTGTTGGCTGTAATACTGGAGGTGTTGGCTGTGACACTGGAGGTGTTGGCTGTGCCACTGGAGGTGTTGGCTGTAATACTGGAGGTGTTGGCTGTAATACTGGAGGTGTTGGCTGTAATACGGGGGGGTGTTGGCTGTAATACTGGAGGTGTTGGCTGTAATACTGGAGGTGTTGGCTGTGACACTGGAGGTGTTGGCTGTAATACTGGAGGTGTTGGCTGTAATACTGGAGGTGTTGGCTGTAATACGGGGGGCTGTTGGCTGCGACACTGGAGGTGTTGGCTGTGACACTGGAGGTGTTGGCTGTAATACTGGAGGTGTTGGCTGCGACACTGGAGGTGTTGGCTGTGACACTGGAGGTGTTGGCTGTGACACTGGGGATGTTGGCTGTGACACTGGGTGTGATGACTATGACACTGGAGGTGTTGGCTGTAATACTGAGGGTGTGGGCTGTAATACTGGGTGTGTGGGCTGTAATACTGGAGGTGTTGGCTGTAATACTGGAGGTGTTGGCTGTAATACTGGAGGTGCTGGCTGTAATACGGGTGATGTTGGCTGTAATACTGGAGGTGTTGGCTGTCCCACTGGAGGTGTTGGCTGTAATACTGGAGGTGTTGGCTGTAATACTGGAGGTGAGGGCTGTAATACGGGGGGGTGTTGGCTGTGACACTGGGGGTGTTGGCTGTGATACTGGAGGTGTTGGCTGTGACACTGGGGGTGTTGGCTGTGACACTGGGGGTGATGACTATGACACTGGAGGTGTCTGCTGTAATACTGGGGGTGTTGGCTGTAATACTGGGTGTGTGGGCTGTAATACTGGAGGTGTTGGCTGTAATACTGGAGGTGCTGGCTGTAATACTGGAGGTGTTGGTTGTGCCACTGGAGGTGTTGGCTGTAATACTGGAGGTGTTGGCTGTAATACTGGAGGTGTTGGCTGTAATACGGGGGGGTGTTGGCTGTGACACTGGAGGTGTTGGCTGTAATACGGGGGGGTGTTGGCTGTAATACTGGAGGTGTTGGCTGTGACACTGGAGGTGTTGGCTGTGACACTGGAGGTGTTGGCTGTAATACTGGGGGTGTTGGCTGTGACACTGAGGGTGATGACTATGACACTGGAGGTGTTGGCTGTAATACTGGAGGTGTTGGCTGTAATACTGGAGGTGTGGGCTATAATACTGGAGGTGTTGGCTGTGACACTGGGGGTGTTGGCTGTGACACTGGGGGTGATGACTATGACACTGGAGGTGTTGGCTGGAATACTGGAGGTGTTGGCTGTAATACTGGAGGTGTGGGCTGTAATACTGGAGGTGTTGGCTGTGACACTGGAGGTGTTGGCTGTAATACGGGGGGGTGTTGGCTGTGCCACTGGAGGTGTTGGCTGTAATACTGGAGGTGTTGGCTGTAATACGGGGGGGTGTTGGCTGTGACACTGGAGGTGTTGGCTGTGACACTGGAGGTGTTGGCTGTAATACTGGGGGTGTTGGCTGTGACACTGGGGGTGATGACTATGACACTGCAGGTGTTGGCTGTAATACTGAGGGTGTTGGCTGTAATACTGGAGGTGTGGGCTGTAATACTGGGGGTGTTGGCTGTGACACTGGAGGTGTTGGCTGTAATACGGGGGGGTGTTGGCTGTGCCACTGGAGGTGTTGGCTGTAATACTGGAGGTGGTGGCTGTAATACGGGGGGGTGTTGGCTGTGACACTGGAGGTGTTGGCTGTACCACTGGAGGTGTTGGCTGTAATACTGGGGGTGTTGGCTGTGACACTGGGGGTGATGACTATGACACTGGAGGTGTTGGCTGTAATACTGAGGGTGTTGGCTGTAATACTGGGGGTGTTGGCTGTAATACTGGAGGTGTTGGCTGTAATACTGGAGGTGCTGGCTGTAATACTGGAGGTGTTGGTTGTGACACTGGAGGTGCTGGCTGTACCACTGGAGGTGTTGGCTGTAATACTGGGGGTGTTGGCTGTGACACTGGAGGTGTTGGCTGTGACACTGGAGGTGTTGGCTGTAATACTGGGGGTGTTGGCTGTAATACTGGGGGTGTTGGCTGTGACACTGGAGGTGTTGGCTGTGACACTGGAGGTGTTGGCTGTAATATTGGAGGTGTTGGCTGTAATACTGGGGGTGTTGGCTGTAATACTGGAGGTGTTGGCTGAAACACTGGAGGTGTTCGCTGTGACACTGGAGGTGTTGGCTGTGACACTGGAGGTGTTGGCTGTAATACTGGGGGTGTTGGCTGTAATACTGGGGGTGTTGGCTGTAATACTGGGGGTGTTGGCTGTAATACTGGGGATATTGGCTGTAACACTGGAGGTGTTGGCTGTGACACTGGGGGTGTTGGCTGTGACACTGGGGGTGTTGGCTGTGATACTGGGGGTGTTGGCTGTGACACAATAGATCTCACTGGGGGTGTTGGCTGTGACACAATAGATCTCAATGAAACCTCCGGCAGATGACTGGACCACCTCAGCTCACCTCCGGCCTCAGATACATTTGGGACTGAACGCCCGGACCACCGCTGGCGGACTGGAAGGAACTCGTGGGGCGCTGTGGAAACGTGCCATGGACCCGGAAGGGGCCGGAAATGCGGAGGGGGGCAGTCCCCCGGCGCCCCAGCACGTGACTCCCCCATCCAGGCAGCCAGCCCACACCGTTCGTCAACCACTGCTACCGCCATGAGCCACGCAGTGCGGCGACTGCCCCCTCAGCCTCGGCGACTGCGAGGAACGGTTGGTCGGTCCATCAAAACCCCCAAACAATTGGTGGACTCCTGCACCGCGGAACCAAGTGCAGTCCAGTGCAGGCCACGCAGAGGCGTGGGAAGTCCGTAACCCCGACCCAAGAGGCAACACGGCGGCCTGAGAGTACGTAAGCCCAACCCAAGGGGCCATGACGAAGGATGGGGGTCCTTAGCCCGTACCCAAGGGGCCACACCGAAGTGTGGAAGTCCCTAACCCCCAATGAAAAGGGAGCCCAACACCACCCTTTGCCCTTGAAGTCTACCACTCTACGCCAGACTTACCAGTGTCTGCCCGCTCATGGAGCAGGGTCCTACTGAGCTACACGCTGGACGCCGCACGTTCCTACTGAGTTCAGGTGGTGCAGGGGGGGCGGGTATTACTGAGCGGCCTTTGCTACGGGGCCGATTCCTACTAAGAACCAGTTTCCGTGCCAGACACTCCTGAGTGTGGGAGTTTTGAACGCCCACCCAGTAGGCCACGCCCAAGCGTGGGACCCTTGAAGCCCTATTCAAGGGGCCGGCCCAGCAGCAGCGGCCGCTGGCAGGCGTACAATCCTTCGACCCACGCGCGCTCAGAGGCTGCCTTCCCGTGACCGCGTTCAGCGCCGCCCTCTTACCACTCGCCGCACGCACGCGGCCCACGTGCGCATCGGAAACCCCCGCTGCATCGCGCCCCGTTGTCGTCGCCGGCCGTCACTGGGGCGCTTTGTCCTCGAGGCTGCTGCAGGAGCCCCCGTCCTTCGTGTTGCGCTGCAGCTGCTTCTCCACAAGCGCCGCGTAGGCGCCCCCTTGGGCGATCAGCTGCGTGTGCGTGCCCTGCTCCACCACTCGGCCGTGCTGCAGCACGATGATGCTGTCCGCGTTATTGATGGTGGACAGGCGGTGCGCGATCACCACCACCGTCATGTTGCCCTTCGCTATCATCTGGTCGATGGCCTCCTGCAGGCATCACCGGGACGGGGTGGCATGCAAAACATGTGCAACGGTGGCATGCACCCGAGCCCATGACTCTTTTGTGGCAAAAGACTTGCCACACACACACACACACACGGTTAGAACAAAGTAAGAACTAAGAACGTACAGTCATGTGCAGACCATGTCATACAGTACAGGGGGGGGGGGGATTTGGAGCCAAGTCAAATCGTAAGTCGCGTGCCACACATTTTCAAGTTTTGTTTCCACACGCGACTTACGCCCCAAAAAAAACAAGCGACTTACGCCTGACACAATCTCCCAGGGAGGCACGAGAAGCGCACGCGCATGTTCTTGTTTGGGGCGCGGTCCGGGGGGCGCGCGGGAGGCAAGCCGGAGGCACCCAGGCAGCACCTGCACGATGAACTCCGACTCCGCGTCCAACGCGCTGGTTGCCTCGTCCAGGAGCAGGACCCGGGGCTTGCGGACCAGCGCGCGGGCAATCGCGATGCGCTGCTTCTGCCCCCCGGAGAGCTGCGCGCCGCGCTCGCCGACCTCCGTGTCGTAGCCCTGCGGGAACGTCATGATGAAGTCGTGGGCGTTGGCCAGCTTTGCCGCCTCCATCACGTCCTCGTCCGTGGGCACCTGGTCCTCGGACTCCTCGTCCAGCATGCCGTAGAGGATGTTCTCACGGATGCTGCGGGCGTACAGCACCGGCTCCTGAGGAGGGCGGAGGGGAGGGGCGGGGCGGTGGGGAGCGGCGGGCGTTCTCCGTGAGGGCGGCGAAAGGACAACGGATGGGGGGGGGGGGGGTTGGCACAAGGCCTTGGTGGTTGGCTCTGTTAGCCTGTGGCGGCGCCTATTGGCCTCTCGCCCTTGAACCTTCTGCCATGACAAGTAGGCATCCGCACTACTGCGGGCATCCGCACTGCCGCGGGCATCCGCACTGCCGCGGGCATCCACCCGCCTGAGGGGGGGGGGAATCCAGAATGCGACGGCGAAAGAATGCAAGGGATGGGGGGGGGGGCGAGGGTTGGGACGGGGGAGGGGGGGAGGACAGCCCAAAAGAGGCAGGAACATCTCTGGCCCTGACGAAACCTCACCACCATGCCACGTTGGTGTGGGTGTGTGAATACAATGTGGAGGCTGGGGCAGGGCTTCTTTTGAGTAGGGGGGGAGGGGGTTTTGGACCCAAAACTTGGTGTACCAAAAATGGCCTGACCAGATTTTCCCTATTGTAAACTTCGTTTTTTCCCACGATGGCCACTTTGGTCTGGGGGGAGGGGGGGAGGGGGTTTTGGGGGAGCCCCCCCCCCCCCCCGCTTGGTTTTTAATTATTCCAAAGAAGCCCTGCGCTGGGGTATGGGATTCGCAGGTCTTGTGTCCAACGCCCAGACAACTTCTGGCTCCACTGCAGGCAGGGGGCACCCAGGGATAGCTGGCGCCTCAAGGTCGAAGAGCCCCTGCGGAAGGTAAACGGACCACTAAAATGCCGCTTGACCCGATTGTGCCGGGGAGCAAATATACGACAGTTGAAGTTGGGGTGAGGAATAGGGTGAGGGTTAGGTATCAAGGCTAGCCTTAGGGTCAGGGGCAGGGCAATGCCGCAGCCCTTACCTTGGCCCTATCCGACGTATATTGGCTACTCAGTGTGTTTAGGCCAAGCGGGAATTATTGGTTTACCTCAGTCCCCATCTGCCCGTGTGCACTTTGTGCTCCTCCTGTGGTTCAGCTTGCCACTGTGCAGCCCTTTCCTTATGACTGTCGAAACCTGTTGATCCCTTCAGGAGCCTGCCACTCCTGTGGAGCCCTCTTGACCGTTTTGGCACCCCATTTGCGGACCCTCTTGCCCCTGTACGAACGTTGTGAATGGCAGTTGAACCTTCTGGACGTTTTTTGGTTCAACGTTTGCCCATCTTGACCATTGTTGAGCTCTCTGCATTGCAATGCATCCTTTTCCCCCTTCTTAAAGAGCAATCCGAGGCCTTGGCTCTGCGGCTGCGAAGCATCAAATTTCCGCAACACCTTTCTTTGCACGAGCCTCGCACAGTTTTGGACAATGTTAATGGTTGTGGGCCCCTCTTGACCGTTTCATATAGCCAAATGGCTGTGGAATCCTCGTCTACTTAAGGTCGGTATCGACTGTTGTGCGATCCCTCCAATGGTTGCAGGGCCCTTCTTGACCCGTTTAGCACCCCTGCTCATGGCCGTGGAAACCTTACCACCCTGTGTAGAGGATGTGAACGGTTGTAGAACGACCGTAACCCGTTTGGAGCCCACCTGAACTCAGTAGGAACGTGCTGCGTCCAGCGTGTGGCTCAGTGGGACGAACAGGGTGCTGGCAGGGTCAAGAAGCTTTTACGGCCGCTGCTGGGCACCTGGAAGGGTCACGAGAGTACCGTGACCGTTCGCGGAGACCTGGGACTCCAAGAGGGCAAGGAGGAGTCCAGAACCACGAAGAGAGTATTCAGCACCAAAGTATTCCACACCGTTCCACGACCATTGCCGTGGCCTCAGCAGGGTCAAGAGGGTTCTGGAATCAGTAACACGGCAAGGTCAACCCTTAACAGGGTCTCAGAGGCCACAGGGTTCTGCACCCATTGGCAGGGTGCCAAAATTGCCAACACGCGCAGGGGGGCGGGTATTACTGAGCGGCCTTTGCTACGGGGCCGATTCCTACTCAGGACCAGTTTCCGTGCCAGACACTCCTGAGTGTGGGAGTTCTTAACGCCCACCCAGTAGGCCACGCCCAAGCGTGGGACCCTTGAAGCCCTATTCAAGTACTAATTGGCGCACCCTGTTCATCGTTTTGCACGTCTCCGCATACGTGCAAACCCGTGTGGCCAGTTAGAGGGAGCGGATTGAAGGCAGGGCCACCTGTGCCACGAGGGCCACCTTTCTGTGGTACCATTTGGGGTCCAGATCCTTCACCGGCAAGTCGTCCAGGAGCACGTCGCCCTCCTCGGGCTCGTAGAAGTGCTCGATGAGCTGCATGCAACTGGACTTGCCACCCCCGCTGGACCCACAGAGCGCCACCACTTCGCCGGGCTTGACATGGAGCGACAGGCCGTTGAGGATGGTCTGGTACGGCCGCGTGGGGTAGCGGAACTGCAGGGAGCGCAGCTTCAGGTCGCCCGTGCACTGCTCGGGGCGCTGGGGCTCGGCCGGGGCCTTGACGTTCGGGACACGCTTGATCCACTAGGGGAGAAAGAGAGGCAAACTCGGCCGGCACCATCTTGAGTAACAGGGGGGGCCTCCCGTCCCGGCCCCTCCCCCGTAAGGGACCCCCACCCCCTTGTAATGCGGCGGGATGGGGTGCAGGGATACATTCGAAGGGAACGGACCTCAGAGGCGGCCTCAGAGGCGGTGAGGCAGGCGGTTGGAGGAGGTTGCCAAAGCGGTTGGGGGCGGTTACCGTCGGTTACAGATGCCATTGAGTCTGGCACTTGGCGTCAGGAAGACAGTGGCTGGGCATAGGCTGGGCGCCCTGGAGGGGGGGGGGGGGTACCTCCCCCTTCCAACGCATCCCTCATGGGGGGATGGGCGTGTGTTCAGGTCAGGCGGCTGAAAACCCGGTGCCGCCCACTCACCCACATCCTGGCCTACGCCTTCGGGTAAATGAGCCTTCGGCGCCCACACACCAACTCACTCACACTGCAGAAATAACACCTACCAATGTGCATGCTGCAACACACTGCCTCACTGCCTGGGGGCAGTGGACAGTGCGACTTCTGCAATACACTGCCCCACTGACCTGGCACCAGTCTAAAAACCCTCAGGATGGTAGCTGTGGAACGGATTGCCCACACGCACTGCCAACCTCGAAGTCAGTCGTGATGCGTCGTGTTTGTCGTGCCACCGCGTGACTCCTCTACAGCCATCGTGGCCCCTGTCTCAACTCTACTCCACCCGTATGGTGCACTCTCTCTCCTCTCGTCGCCGTGTCTCCAAGGGCTGAGTGCCGCACCCCAGGTGCGTCCCTCCCCCTTGCGCAGCCCCACGGGTGTTGCACATTAAGTCGCTCGCCACATGCAAGCCATGAAGGCTCGCCAAGTATGCCGCAGAAAGACCCTTCGCCCTGATGCCAAGCACGCAGCGCCCCGCACCTCGAACACTTTGTCAGCGGCCCCCAGCGCCTGCACCATCCCAGCGTAGATGCTCCCCATGGAGTTGAAAGACTGGAAGAGGGACTGCATGTAAAATGCAAACGACACCAAGTCCCCACTCTTGACCTCCCCAGAGTCGATCAGCTTTCCGCCATAGAACAGCACGACGCAGGAGGTGACCTGCAGGAGGCACGGGAGGGAAGGAACCAGGGAGCCAAGTTGGTGAGCAGCACACAAATCATCCTTGGTGCTCGTTAGCAAGCGCATGCCTCAAACTGTGCAGACTGGCATTTACACCCACACACGATGGAAACCCCGGGCACAGGTGGCAACATGCAAAGTGAGCAGTAAAGGAACGAGCAGTAAAGGAACACACATCAAGAGGGAGTGCTGGTTATCGCGAAAAAAACTGGTGGGACAGTGGGAAGGTATACCCCTCCTCGTGTGCTACAAGTAGACCACACAATCCATACTACTGCGCGCTTCCAGCGTGTGGATCTGCAAGCCTTCACACACCAAAGAGGCACAAAAACCCATTTCTCAATACCGGCTGCATTCCTGAGCCCTAGTGCAAACGGGACACAATATCAGCCCCTGCACTTGGTGTTCTCGGTTGCATTGCCCACCGATACCGACCCCCCACAGACGTCACAATGCTTCAATACCCACCAGCATGGCGGATGGGCAAAAGAGATGGCTCAAAAGAGCCTGAGTGGATGCTGTCCAGTTTACCTTCATCTACCAAATTCGCCGAATGCAGTTGCAGTTGCTGTGGGATCCCTAATGGCATGCAAGGTAAAGAGAGAGGAGCGAGATACCCCGGTGACTTGCCCTGGGGTGACAAGAATGTAGCTGCTGCGATGTGGCTGCACAACCTCAACGCAGTCGTTGAAAATGCCTTGAAACCACTGGGGGGGCGTAGCAACGGGCCATACGCCGACTCCCTCCCACTTTCCAGGGTGGAAACCCATTTTTTCACCCTCTACTAAGTCAAGCAAAATTTCCTTCGGCGACCATGGTCCGGCACTTCCCAGCCAAAACCCAGCAGGGAGCGCGGGGGGGGGGGGGGGGTCGGCGTAAAGGGTCCGGTCCCGGCGCCCCCCCCCCGTGCTTGAACCATGCCCTGTTCCGTCCCAACACTCATGAGGAAAACCTCCCTCACAAGGCCTTTTCACAGGTAGCTTGGTGTGACCCCGAGAGAGAGAGAGAGAGAGAGAGAGAGGGAGGGAGAGAGAGAGAGAGAGAAAGAGATTCCATTGTGATCACATGTTCCAAAGTGCGCTCAAGCCACCGTCAACGCATGCGGTTTACTGCCCTCCACATGCGGTGTAAGCCCCAGCGTTGATTGTTTGGAGCGGTTAGACCTCCACATAATCAACGCGTGGCCTTATACCCATTGTACAGGGGAGTGCATCCCACGCGTTGATTCTTTTGAGGGTTAGACCCTCCAATGCATCAACGTGTGGCTCTATACCTCTTGTACAGGAGAGTAGACCCCACACGTTGATTATTTTTGAGGGACAGTGGGACGAGTCAGGTGTGGCTGACTCCGTCGGGGATGGAGAGCGGCTTCTTGAGGAAGCGGAGCCTATAAAGGAGGTCGAGCCTGGGGTGGGGCCAATTTCACATGGCGGGGGGGGGGGGCTTCCCACCCCACCCCACTTAGAGGGGGGGGGGGGTGCTTTTACAAATGGGGGGATGGGATGGCATGGGATGGCATACCTTAGCACTGTGCATTGTGAATTGGGGGGAGGTGCATCGAACGAAGGCAGCTGTGCATTGCCCTCGAACCACCGGTCCCGGCCGTCCCAACGCCATCCACTGCAATCTGTCACGCGTCGTCCCTCGTTCATTACCCTTCCGCCAGAATCCAGTTCCGTTCCGCCACGCCTCAACCGCCGTCCATTCCCCTTCAACCACCGCCCATCGCCCTCCAACAGCGCCCACAGCCCTGCACCCATGATCGATGGCTTTGCACCCACGTTGCATTGCCCTTCGACCCGCATCCGCTGCCGCTCCCTGGCCCTTGCAACACGCCACACGGTCGCGGTACCCCTGCCACCCCACATCCGTTGTCCTCCTCCGCTTTGACCGCCGTCCATTCCCCTTCAACCAACATCCATTGCCCTTCAACTGCCGTGGCAACAATCAACGTTTTGAGTAGGTTTTGAACAGCACCATCCAGATACCACCAAGAATAAACAGTAACCATCTGGCTGGGCCAACAATGCTGTCACCTTCCACTTTCAATTTTGGCAATCAAGCAATTTGGCCCCATCCCACCCCACCCTGTTACCAGGAAGGGGGGTGCCCTGAGAGGGGGGGCCTTTTGGGGTGGGGTGGGATGCCCCCCCATCCCGCCCGCCGACTGAAATTGGAGACCGCCCTGCAAAGCCGCAGTCCAAAAGACCCCACAAGTAAGGGGAGGTGGCTTTAAGCTCCATAAACAAATATCGTGGAGCTGATGTGAAGCCCCAATGGGCAAAGGATACAAGAAACTGGTGAAGCTCGCTACCACCCCTTCTTGACAGGCTTTCTCATCGTGGCCAGCAGCGAAGCCACCTCCGTTCCAAGGAGAATCACAGCGACGGAGATATCACTTTGTTCTCCGGCCCTGCAACACTGCAGAAGCAGTGTGGGGGGTGTTTAGGCTCAGACCTGACACCAACACCCCCCCTTATCCTTTTGAGCCCTTGGGGGGGGGGGGTCCTATGGAGGGAGGGGCATTTGGGGGGTCCCGGGTACCCCAGCATACATACCTCAAAATGATGCCCTCGTCGTGCTGATCATTTTGAACACACATATGTGGGGTTTTTGGAAAAAAAATTACCCCCTGGGGCTCGGATCCCAGCAGCTAGACTTGGGGGGGGAGGGGGGGGCTAGGGGGGGAACGTCAGGGGTGAAAAATTTTCCTGTTTTGCAGGCATATTTGAATTCCCCATAAAATTCTGAGCATTTTGAGCATACACACGGAGGGTGAAGCCAATGTTTACCCCCCACCGTATGCCAAAAAAAATTTTCCGGCGCCTTTGGCGCCAAGTTTGGGCCAAATGTGGTCCAAACCCCCTCAACACTTTGGATCTTCCAAGGGCACAATCATCATTTCCACTGCAACAGTATCGGTGTGATTTAGGTATGTACAATGGGTTGGTGTAGGCGGATCTCCCAAGGGGGGGGGGGGTGTCAGGGTCTCAGCCAGAGCACCCCTCATGGGAAGCAAAGTCCTGTCCAAAGGGGAGTGAGACGGCACTTCAAGCCAGGGTCCGACTCGATGGCACGGCATTGGGGCGGTCCAAGCAACAAAGTGCTGGCGTGGGGTTGCTGAATCCAGCGGAGGGCACGCGACCACCCTGGGACAGCCCGGGGCACCAGGACTTGCATGTGTGTGGTGGATTGGCAGGGCTGTGCTTCAAAAGGGGGGGGGGGGTCTGGGACCAAATTTTGTGTGCCAAAAATGGCCGAGTCAGATTTTCCCGATTATAGATTTCGTTGTTTCCCACGATGGTCACTTTGGTCTGTTTGGGGGGGGGGGGGTGTCGGCACAAGGCCCTCAGTATCTGATTGTTTGCCTTTGGCGGCGCCTACTGGCCTCTCGCCACTGCTCATTCTGACCCTCTGTGGGCCCGAACGTGTTTTGTTTTGTGTCAACGGAGCCCCCGGATGACTTGTCCTGTTTGACTACTCCGGGGGTCGGCCGTCCCGGAGACGGGGCTGTTGCCCGTGCCGTTGACCAGGGGCATCCGGACGCACACCCCGAGTCCGTGCGGGGGTTTGCCGACTCCAGCACTGACTTGAGCGCGCTGGGGGTGTGCATCCGCGGGATAATGTTCCTGACAGGGGCTTCTAACAACCACAAATGATTCTTTCCCGTTTTTCCTTTCCTTCTCCTCCTTCTGCGCTCTGCACCGTTTCCGGCGCGCGCGGTCTGCCCTGTCCTGTTACCCTCCTTGGTTCGTCCCTTTCCCCCTGCCCAGTGTCTTGGGGGGGGGGGGGGACCCCTCCCCCTTGCGGGAAAAAAAAATCCAGCGCAGGCCTGTGGCTCGGCACTGCACCGGACCACCGGCACATGACTGCTGCATTCCCGCCGGGCACATCACACGCAACCGCGCAGTTCAGCGGGGACATCCCGCATCCACAGTGAACACAGGGGGAGGGGGGGGGGGGCAGCAGCAGCAAGCTGACGGGCTTCCGTCAGAGGGTTTAAGGAGGACTAACCGAGGGTCCGTGCCAGACATGCCACCAGGGTCCGGCAGGGAAACTGGTTCTCAGTAGCAATCGGCCCCGCATCAAAAAAAGGCCACTCAGTAATACCCGCCCCCCACACCACCAGAACTCAGTAGGAACGTGCTGCGTGCAGCGTGTGGCTCAGTAGGACCCTGCCCCATCTGATCATGTCTGAGGTGGCGCTAGCTGGCGGCAAGGCTGGTCCAGGCAAGGGCGAGGGACGGCGCTGGACGGAGGAGAAGAGAGGGGACCTGTGGCAAGAATGTGAAAGTGAGGGCGGCGTAGGCGGAGTAGTACCCCGCCGTGACCATGGTCAGTCGCTGATACTCCTTGAGCTCGTGGCTGTAGCGACTGGACTCCTCGCGCTCGGCAGCGAAGGACTTGACGGTGCGGACGGCCGCGATGGCCTCTTCCGCGCTGCTATTCGACTTCGCCAGGGCTTTCTGGGTCTTCTTGGACAACCGCCGCATGATCGCCCCGAAGGCCTTGCTGAGGACCGTGACGGTGGGGACGCTGATGAAGGCCGTCAGCATCAGCTTCCAGTTGATGTAGAACATGAACCCGAGGGTGAACAACGCCTGCGGAGGCGGTACGAGCAGCGGTTAGGCAGGCGGTTGGAGGAGGTTGCCAAAGCGGTTGGGGGCGGTTACTGCCGGTTACAAATGCTGTTGAGGCCGGCACTTGCCGTCAGGGACAGTGGCTGGGCATAGGCTGGGCGTCCTGGAGGGGGGGGGGGGGCATCCCCCCGAGAGAGGGACCAGGGGCCCCGAGCGTGGGCACGGGACGGCCAGGGGAGCGAGAGGGCGAGAGGACAGCCACACAAGCCAGCACCAGCACACCAAGACACAAAGACATACAAGAGACACAGGGAGAACCCCAAGAGGGCAATGGAGAGCCCAGGGGCACCAGCAGCCCACAGAGCCACGGGACCGCACCACAGAAATATCGGCTCAGACGGTCGCCTGTGCACTCGGGCCGTTACAGCCCGCAGCAGATGCGTGCAGCCTAGCAGCCTATGCCCAACGACCTAACCGAGGGTCCAGGCCAGACATGTCACTAGCGTCCGGCACGGAAACTGTTTCTCAGTCGCAATCGGCCCCGTATCAAAGGCCACTCAGTAATACCCGCCCCCGCACCACCAGAACTCATAAATTCAGAAGACCCGCAATCAAGGCGCACCTGCAGCAGGCTTCGCAGCAGCACGTTGACGTTCAGCTCGACCTGGGACGTGACCTTCTCGCAGTCGGCAGACAAGCGGCTGGTGATCTCACCCGTTTTGGTCGAGTCAAAGAACGCGACTTCCTACGGGACGCAAGCGCACGCGGGAGGCGCACATGCGGGACCGACACGCGGAGCCAGTCGCAGGGACGCACTGGAAGACGGGGAGGTACCCCCCCCCCCTCCGTTCAGGGCGCCCAGCCTATGCTTAGCCACTGTCTCCCTGACGCCAAATGTCAGCTTCAATGGCATCTGTAACCGACAGTAACCGCCCCCAACCGCTTTGGCAACCTCCTCCAACCGCCTGTTTAACTGCCTCTGGGGCCAGCTCTGAGGTGCCTTCCCTTCTAATGCATCCCTGGCCAGTCGTGCATGCGACGCAGCCGGGGCCTCTGATCACACCATCTCACGGACACCCAGACGCCCGAAGTCTCCAACAGAGGTCATGGGGTAGAAACGCAGCACCAGGAGAGCCAAGCTGCACACGGGGACGGGGCGCAACGCGGAAGGCGACCACAACACCCACCATCGCCTGGGCGCACCATCCTCCAGGCCCCCATCCCCGCCCGGCCCAAACCCTGCCCATAGCTTTGGGCCGTCCGCCCCCTCCCGGGGGTATCCCCCGCGCGTACCCTCCCCCGGATATGTCGCGAGAGCGATGCGCCCAAAGCATGATGCCCAAAAGATAGGGCGGGGAGAGGGGGGGTGAGACCTAATTAGATTGAATGAGATTGATTGAAAAGCTGACAGACAGTGCTGCAAAAAATGCAAACTTGAGGCAATGCATTCCACAGTCAGGCATAAGTGGATCTTTATTCTCTATGCCTGACCTGGTTAAACCTCTTGACACACCTGTGTCTGAATCAGGAAGACAAAATATCATGTCCGGCAATGCGGTCGAACAGTCACTTACAGTCAGGCTTTCAGTCGGACTACAGGATACAGCAGATGTAATACAGTGCAGATGCAATGTGTGTGTCTAGGAACAGGGAACGGGAGACAGAGAGAACAGAGGCATAATGGAAAGGGAGGGAGAGGGGGGGAGGGGGGGGATAACGTCAAAAGGACGGAGGGGACAGCTGGCGGCGACAGGCAGTCCGTGTGGTGTTTGGACTCAGGGACGCCCGCACCCTGAGTGGGTCACTCGGAGCGTGTGTGGCATCTTGGAAGGCGATTGGAGGTGGCACTCCTTGTCTGGCTACGGACTTGGGTGCCCCAGCAGCGAAGCTCGCGTTCGGACAAGGTGGTGACTCATCGCACCACCCGGGGGGTCCGGTTTGAGCAGGCCCATACCCCCAGAAGCGGTTAGACAGGCGGTTGGAGGAGGTTGCCAAAGCGGTTGGGGGCGGTTACTGTCGGTTACAAATGCCACTGAAGTCGGCACTTGCCGTGAGGGGGACAGTGGCTGGGCGTAGGCTGGGTGGCCTGGAGGGGGGGGGGGGGGTACCTCCCCCCCTTCCAATGCATCCCTGGGGCTGAGGGCCTGAAGCACAGGCCTGGGGGCCATGGACGGGTGGTGAGAGGACAACGGGCAGCCCCCACCCCCGCGCATTGTACGGGAGCCCGAAGGGCGCTAAGCCAGACATCCAAGATCCCGGAGGGGCTGTGCAGCTTTGGTAAGGCGTGGTGAGCAGGCACGCACCGCCAGCGCACCACTGCAAGGGTCCTCGATGGACCGCCGCCAATACACATGGCTCTTTGCCTGCACCGACGACGGGCCTGCAAACACGTTTGCTTGTGGTGCGACACCCACAAAATATTGCGCACACAATATTCCAAGCGCACCCTCTTTGACGTCCATTTCCGCTGATCGGGCGTTGCACAAGGACTCACTTCTCAGGTGGGTTTCATTTTTTTAAGGCACCCGAGCATAGAAGGTGGTCCAGCAACAAAGGGGCACCATTCATATTGCGACCACAGCTGTTCACTTGTGAACATGATTTTCGGTGTGCCGTACACAAGACATCCCAACATTTTTGCTGCAGACCCTGTACACCTGTGTACACTAAATACACGCTATATTACCCAGCCTGCTGCTTTGTGTGGTATTTCAGATGTTGTCGAGGAGCCTGCTACTGCCTCAATATTGCCGTCTGCAGCTGGCAGGGGACCACCCCTCTGGGACGTTCGGGTCAACCCTCTTTTGAGCACCTACATGTGGGTTCGGTGCAGGATGACACCTCCCAGCGCCGTGTAGCAACCATCCCATGCCTCTACATAACGCAAGAGAGGCACATGTGCATGCGGCCACCATACCTGATACCCCCCCCTCCACTACAACCCCCTCTCGACCCTTACACCGCCCCGTGGCCTCGCGCAGTACACGCGTTAGACAGCCCGAGGGAGGGATGTAGGTGGGATCGCCAGACCTGACGCAAGATGGAGTCAAACAGCCGCTGCCGCATTCGGACGGAGAAGCGCGCCCCGACGACCATGAAGGTCGACCCTCGCAGGCCCGTGAAGACGCCGGTGACCGCGGCCGTGGCCACGAGGTATAGAGTGTACCGGTGGAAGTCCTCGGTGTTGCGGTACAGCGCAACGGCGTCGATGATCTTGCCCAGGAGGAACGGGATCAGCGACTCCCCCGCAGCAGCGACGGTCAGTGCGAAGAACGCAACCAGGAACAGAGGCCAGTCCGGCAGACACATGGACAGCACATCCTGCAGGGGCGCAGTGGCGATGTGCTGCACAGAAAATGCACAGAGGCCCGCCCAAGAGATCCTGTGTTCTCAATGCCGCCTCAACATTCCTCCACAGAAGGCCCTAGCTCTTTTTGAAAGGAGTACAGGTGGCTCCAGAAAGCTTCACACACACACACACACACACACACGTACACGCACGCACACACGCGCGTGCACACACACACACACACACACATGCACGCACGCACACACGATAAGCGCGACAACAACAGGCAACAGAAAGGCCTGATTGCACAATTCTCGTCAGGTGCAGCGTCAAAACATGGTGTCAAAAAGTGGCACTAGGCGCCTGTCTGCAGTGAGCCCAGTTCAGTACCTGGATAACGTGGGAAAGTCAGGCCTCATACGCACATACACACGCGCACACACACACACACACATAGATGGGTAAGATCAGGCCGCGTACCACCTCCCTCACCTCGGGGCGTGTCGTCACAGCGCGCACATGACAGGGAGAAATTGGGGGAGGGGGTTGCGACAATTGGCAATATTCTTGCCAAGACGGACCATACTACAGCCCCACAATGTTGGACAGCCTCATGTTTCACCCCAACCCCCACCCCCCAAGCCACCAAATTGTAACCTCGCCACAACCTCATAACATAGTGAAAAGCACATGCTCAATGAACACATCAAGAGCAAATTCATTCGAAACATGCAGTTTTTCTCAACGTTTGAATGTAACAACAGCATACTTCGGATTAAACAAGACATCCCATGTGCCCAGACCCCACCCCACCCGCCTGCCCAACCAAGTCCCAACCAAGTCGGATGGGCACAAGGGCAGCCAATGAGACCACATCGGATGCCCCCACCACTCGGGGACTCCGCCGCCGAGGAAAGTGCTATGTGGATGGGGCAGTCACACCACTGCAACAACAAGTGTTGACGTGCGCCTATAGCACTCCATCCTGACCACAGTTGCTGTGGTATGCACCCCGGGCAGTGCAACCACTATGCCACAGTGGGTGTTGCAAACCACACGATGCTCACGAACGTGTGAACCAATAGATGAGGATGGCGTATCCATGACTGCATCAAAGGCTTAGCTACTTCCTAGGCTTGCAGGTGCCGCTCAGCAGGAAGAGTCTCATCTCATCTCATCTCACCCACTTGCCCAACTGCCCTGCCCCGCCAACCTGCTCACACAAACCTTGCCCCATCCACCTGCCCAGACCCTACCCTGCCCTACCCATCCCACTCACTAGGACCCAACCCTAGTCCAGTAAGTGTGTTGGCGTTGTATGTGTAAGTAGTAAGTGTACTAGTTGATGTGGGTTGGGACAAGACCTCCTCTAGATGCCGACACCATTTTGGATGAAATTTATTGCCGCATATTTTTGCGCAAAAGTCGTTAAGATTTGGTGAATGCACGTGTCGCGTGTGCACAGCCACGAGGCGGAACTTCATTTCCGAAGGTAAAGCTGCCATCTGGGTTGGTACAAGTACCGTGCATCCCGCTGCTTTCCAACTTCGCTCAATTGCCCATGCCCCATCCACAATTACGGGCATCATTCATGTTGACAACAATCAAGCTAATGGGCAGAGTGTCCGTGAAGTGGGTCACAAGGTAGGGGAAATGAGGGCTGTGATTCTCACGACGCGTTTTCTTCCTTCACTAGAACTGGATGGGCCATCCCATTCCACACCTTCAAACGGTACTTCAACACTTGCTCGGATGTGCATATGTCTGCCTTCTTTTCCTCGTTTGGGGTAGCGGGATGCTCTAGGGAGGGAGTGCACTTTCACTTTTTAGGGGAGGGGGGTGCCAATTCAAAGTGCGGGATGGAAAAAGAAGTACCTGGTGTAGAACCTTCATTGGGGTGGGGGAAGGGGGAGCATGTCCTGAATAATTGAAAAACGCTAGGGGTTGGGGAATTCGTGGCCACTTGTGATGCCACCTTTTCAGCCTCCTTCTGGTTCTTCCGTGCCTTAGTTTTTCACAACCTCTCCGTTTCTTCGTCATTGTAAGCTTGGGGAAACCCACCCCCTTCCATGTCCTTTGGAATGTGTTTGTCTTTCCCCACATTCAAAATTTGCCTAAAAAACGTGGGCGCTTGTACCCTTCGTGAACGGGCCATAAGCAGTCGTTTGAATGGAGCACGCGAATTCGTGCAAATTTGTCCAAATTTTGATGGTTTTGAGGAAAAAACTATATTTTAGGTTCCATATGAGGTAGATGGAGGGTCAAAATTCCTGCCCAGTTTCATTCTGCATCATCTAGTGAAAATACCGCCCCAAACGGACCCACCACGGCCAAATGGTGCTCAAAACCGCAAGTGGCAAAAAGTGGCATGGCCGCCTAGTGGGCGGATATGCGAATTCGCACGAAATCCGCATCAATTTCGCACGAATTCGTACGACTTTCTTTGCATTTTCCCAAGAAAAAAAAACCTCGACCACCCACCATAGACGCCCATTCTGTGTGTGTGTGGGGGGGGGGGGGGCTACGTAAATGGGTGGATGGGTGGGTGGCCATGTGCGTGTTTATGCGCCGCTTTGGGTGGATGGGTGGGTGTGTGGGTCGGTGTGGATGTGTGGGTGTGGGTGGGTGGGTCTGTATATGTGTGTGGACACGTGTATCTATGTGTATGTATGGGGTTGGGTGGGTGTGTGGTTTGTGAGGGGGGTTGGGGCGCTGTGGATGTGTTGGCAGCTAAGTGTGTGTCTTTGGTGTGGGTGTATGGTTGTGCTTGCGTGTGGGTGGATGCATGATTGTTTGTTTGTTTGTGGGTGTGGGTGGGTGTCTGTGGGTGTGTGTGTGTGTGAGGATGTGCATGGGGGCCACCTACCCACATATGCGCACAAACACACCCACAACAACCCCCCCCCCCCCCCACACACCCCTTCCCACGCCTCACACCAACATGCAAACACACACACAACCAACTACACATGGACACACCTACCCACACACACCTACCAACGCGCACAAACCCATCCACACACACACACACACACACACCCACACCCACACCTAACCACAACACATCCACTATGCAGGTGTGCAGGTGTGTGTGTGGGTGTGTGGGTTGGCGGTGTGTGGGTGGGGGTGGGGTGGGGGGGCTGTTTGATTTCATTGAGGGTTTGTGTGGGTTTGTGTGTGTGTGTGTGTGTGTGCAGGGGGTGGATGTATGATTGTCGGTTTGGTTCTTGGTGTGGGCGTGCGTCTATGTGTGGGTGCGTGTGAGGATGTGGGGGTCACCCAACCACATCTACGCACAAACACACCCGCAGCAACCCACACACACACACCTACACACCTAACCATGACAACACCCTAACCATGACACATCCATTGTCAAGCTTTGTGTGTGGGTGGGTGTGGGTGGGCGGTGTGTGGGTGGAGTGGGGGGGCTGTTTGATTTCATTGAGGGTATGTGTGTGTTTGTGTATGTGTATGTGCGTGTGTATGTGTGTGTGTGTATGTGTGTGTGTGTGTGTGTGCTGGGGGGGAGGGGGCAGGCTGAGAAGTTTGGGACTTCGATGCATGTATAGGTGGTGTTGGTGTGGCTTTTTTGCCAATGTCCTGCAAAAATGGTACGAATTTCGTACGAAATTTGTACCAAGTTTGTATGAACATCGACGATGGCTAGTGGGACACGAGGCCTATGACAGGTGGCGGCACGGGCCGCGGTCCCATCGGGTGTGGCATTGCCACATATACGCGTTTGTGGTCCCCCATGAGGGAAAGGTCATAAACTGTGTAGCCACTAGTGGATTGACGTCCCAAAACTTGGGTGTAAAAAGGATGGCGTCCAGTCTACGACCTCTTGAGTGTGTGACAATGGTTGCAAGTTCAACATTCGGTGCATGTGCCAGCATAGGGTCTTGCAGGCCCCCGAGTTCTAGGGGCTGGTGCCCAAAATTTGGTAGGCTGTGATGGACGCCCCCAAATAGACTCATTGAAATCGCCTAGGATGACTCCCCAATTGGGCAGTTGTGCTAGCCACTGGTCGAGGCTCTCCCAGTGGTCTTTGGTAAAGGGGCCATGGATGTTTGCAATGGCAAAGGATGGCTGAACTGGGAGGGATTAATGCCGTATGCCATGTTGCCTTTTGAAGGTGAGTATTGGGGTTGTTGTTCCCATAGGATATGGGGACGTACATCTGCTTAAGGGCAGCGTGCCAGGCCACATGGTGTGAGTCTTTTGAAAGCGGAATTCTTGGAGTGCTATAACAGAGGGTTCTGCTCCGGTGACTTCCGCAAGCAGGTATCCCTAGCGCCGCATGGAAAGGAATGGGTAGCCAACATTCAACGTGAGAAATGACCGACAATTGTTGTGGTAGGGGCGGGCCCTGGGAAAGGGTGTATGTCATTGGAGTGTGTGTGTAGTCACCAATGGGAGCCATGAACAATTGGAAAACTTTCAAAAATGGGGGTGGGGGATGAGGGAAGCATAAAAACATTCCATGCCGTGCTGATTTGGGGCATGTGGTATGTAATGATGGTGCTGAGAGTAGGTGTCTTCACCCATGTGCACGTATGGAGGCCTGCCCTTTTGCAACTAGACAATCACCAAAATAACATGTTTTTCTTTGATGACGGGACTGTTATGCAGTCTCCAGTTGACTGCTGTCCATACATTTAGCAAACGTGGAACTGACCATGGCAAATTGACCCCCACAACAAGCTCCACCTCGCCTTCAGATCAACCTTCATCCGTCCATTGCTTACACATTGCACATGCGTAGTATTGGTGCCACTGCAATGGGAATGAAGGAGAAAAGGAAGTGAGGGAAGGGGGCGGATGGGAGGGGTGCAAAAACCTGAACACAGGGTCACATTGGTGTATGCGGCGTTTCAGGTCTGAGACGCTGTGGGCTTGGTCATTTTTGGGCTGGCGTTTGTGGAGGGGCTTTGAGACTTACGAGTTGAAGTCATATATTTAAAAGAGCAGAACCCAGCCAAATTGAAGTGCCAAATGTGTGTTCTGGCGATTCTGCATAGTCTGGTGGTTTTATTGGGACCCCCCAGGGTTTGGTTGCTAACTGCAAATGAAAGGGAAAGCAGGGCAAAAGAAGCTGGGGGGAGGGGGGCAGGGAAGAGCTGGGAAATGGGGGGGGGAAGGGGGGAAACCAGGGGGAAAGTGGGGATAAATGGGGAAAGTAGGGATGGTGATTGGAATAATAGATGCAGGGACAGGGAAGTGAGGTTGTGGCAAAAAGACAACAATTGAGGTCCATGGCCCAAGAACAAAAAACCAGCTGCCCATGGCTGCTTCCACCCCCTTCATGTCGAGTTGCAAAAGACTGTCCATGGACGAAGATTCAAATGCAGGGGAGGCCTTGGGGATGTCAAAAAGGCATGCCGCACCACTGCAAAGGCTCAAGTAGGGGTCAAGGTACAATGGCCTAGGCACTGCACATATTGTAGCTCCAGTACCGCGGTGCCCCACCTTTGCAGCCCTGTGCAGCCCATGCTCGCAGACTGCAATACATGACTTAATGGTTTGGTCCCAACACATGACTGAACGGTTTGGTCCGAATACTCGGAACACAACACTTCATGGACACGAAAGTAAAACACTACACGGCAAAAAAAAGCTGTTTTCGTGGATGATGGACATAAATGTAGAAATCAATACCAAAGGCATCACAGGGCTCCCTCTCGAGACACTTTCAGTGCTGTTGAGGCACAGCAGGTCACATACTTTGAAGCTCAACTCCGTGCTCTTGGAATTCTTCTTCTCCTTCCTGGCGCCCATGTTCCAACCCCCCTCCTCCTCATCTGCCACTGCGATCATGGGGTTGGGCAGTTTGCGCAAGTAGTGCCGCAGGTTCCAGTTCTCCACAAATGAAAAGACAACACTCAGCCCTACTGTGGTCCAGAACCAGATGTTGCCAGTAGCTCCGGTCACGGGCACACCCATGATCAGCCTCGTCAGAATCTTCAGCAAAATGTAAAATATACAAGTGAAGTTCAGAACGGAGACCACCATCATGATCCGCCATCTTCGGACGCCCAAAGGGCTCGTGTCCACGTCTGAATCGTCTTCATCGTCATCCTGATGAAATTAAATTGGGGCATGCTGCCCGCCAACAGAAAAACCCACACCAAATTCAACCCTTGATTCACAGGCACACCCCACACACCACACATGTACATACACACACAGCGAAAAGCACACCCATACAAATGCTTCAATACGCAGTGCGACAACCCTCTTATGGGGACACACGCGCATGCACAACAGGCACACACACGAAACGCACACATGCGCACACAGGCGTGCACACACACACACACACACACGCGCGCACACACAAATGCAGCAATGGAATAGCAGTGGACATCCTCAACAAGATTCAATTACTGAGTGTGACCAACAATAGAGTGTTGAATACACAGTACCGAAGAGAAGGAGTAGCATTGGTCAAACTCACGTGTTTGGGGCCAAATTGAGCATTACACAAAAACGTACACAGACACCGTTGGTCACATCAAGAACCAAGAAGCATGTGTAGTCCAGAGAGTATCAAACTGTGCAGGGATCTGATAGCAGCGGAGAAATGCTGCAGGGTAATTGGAGCTAGCTGTGCACTCCTCTTGTGTCCATGGGCGGGGGTCGCTGCATGGGCATCTCGGAGAGGGTGTACTTCACCTGCCTGGGAGCCATGCTGCAACACATGCAGGACCTACAGACCTACTGTGAGGCCTGTGAGGCCTGTGAGGCTTTTGAGGCCTGTGAGGCCTGTCCAGCTGGGGGGCTGGGTTGAGGTCCCCATAGTGGGGAGAACTCAATATGGCTGCATAATTGGCCAAGATCCGCCTCGGAAAAGATGCACTAAATTGCCGTCCTTAAGGACGGCCCTTGGCGGAAACAAACCCAACCCACTCATGGCATACCCTATGAGAGGGGGGGGGAGGGGTTCAATTCTCAGGGAGCCCCCCCCCCCCCCGCAGCACTAACAAAAGCCTTGGTCCAAGATGGGTCTTAATAGCAAACTTGTGGAACTACCATCCCCAGCAACGAAGGAGTGCACCACTGCATCCCCTTTTAGCCCACAATAAAATTGTAAGTGATCACAACCTTGTGATTTCCCTAGGCCTCCAGCTTCGCAGCACAAATCAGGGTTTGGTTGCTAACTGCAAATGAAAGGGAAAGCAGGGCAAAAGAAGCTGGGGGGAGGGGGGCAGGGAAGAGCTGGGAAATGGGGGGGGGGAAGGGGGGAAACCAGGGGGAAAGTGGGGATAAATGGGGAAAGTAGGGATGGTGATTGGAATAACAGATGTAGGGACAAGGAAGTGAGGTTGTGGCAAAAAGACAACAATTGAGGTCCATGGCCCAAGAACAAAAAACCAGCTGCCCATGGCTGCTTCCACCCCCTTCATGTCGAGTTGCAAAAGACTGTCCATGGACGAAGATTCAAATGCAGGGGAGGCCTTGGGGATGTCAAAAAGGCATGCCGCACCACTGCAAAGGCTCAAGTAGGGGTCAAGGTACAATGGCCTAGGCACTGCACATATTGTAGCTCCAGTACCGCGGTGCCCCATGCAACCCTAGACTGATGGCTGCAAGGCACAGGAGACCGTGCCAAATGAGGATCTATGGTAGTCTCCGTGGCCCACAAACCAAAGGGTTCACGGTGGGTTTCTGTGTTGGTCAAGGGCCCAAGCCTCCATCTACTAGTTCCTAGTGGTACGGCATCCCGGCTAGTATGGCCAGTACGGGAGTGGGCAGTGCGACATACTTGAAGAATTGCGGATCAATGGAGGCAACGTAGCTGCCCACTTCATGGAAAGAAAGGTTCAGAGAGGGGGCAGGGGGTTATCACTGCTGGTCATTCAAGGCCACAGTACAAAACGGCTGAGTTAGATCACAAGCGACATCAAGCACAAGAACTTTGCAAAAAAGATTGACACCAAGTGAATGACGTCTTTGTGAGTTGTGGGACGTGCAAAGAAGGGAGGCAATTATGCAATGAATTGCTCACTGAAAAAGAAGCGACACAATGTCCCTCCTTCTCTCTCTATCCTATGTGACCCCTCCATATCAAGGTAGGCATACCACATGGCATGTTAGCACTGGAAAAAAATGGATGTCCCTGAAGTGTGTTGTGTTGTGTACAACGCAATGCCAAAGGCAACAAGCAAAGGCTCAACAGATGTCACACAGACATTAACCTGACAACACACTTGTGTCGGCGGCATTGTGTGTCAGCGGCATTGTTCCAAACAATGCGGTTATGGCCACACAGCAGGGGATACATACATAGCACTTGCCACCACTAGAAACACACACATGATGCGGACACGCATCGTGTGTGACACATAAACACGCGCACGCACGCACGCACGCACACATACACACACGCACAATGGGAGAAACGCGGGGCTCACAAGCTTCCTTAGGCACTGAACACATTGTCCACATGCCAATGTCGCCAAAGGGTGCATGTTCATCCACGATAACCAAAGATCGGCGTCAAAAAAAACAACACATATGATCACCACAATTTGCCACCCGTGTTTTCTAAATTTTGCATCAACACATCGTGCACTGTGTAAAATTCATTAAAACAAATTGAGAGTTGTATTCTACAGACACACACACACCATTTTGGGACACCAACATTTGCCTACAATATTGCATGGGCCATTGTGGTGTGTTCTCGTCTCTCACTTTCACACAACAAGGAGCACAAAGTGAGCACGAGGTCTAACGGCCATCACGTGCACGCGTGGGCAACCACAAGCTCAACCTCGTGCGACCATAGTTAGCTTGTGTGCAACACACTGCACAGCAACGAACACGAGCAAAGGCTCCATAGTGTTAGAAACACATAAATCTGCGAACAGTGAGGGTGTTTGCATGGATCCATGTGCATGCGGATTTGCTGGACGCTATTGTGATAACCAGGTGTCGATTTGCGGGAATGTACTTTAACCGACTTTGTAGAGTGCGCATTACATTTCTACCGTGTGTATTACATTTTCCACAACGTGTATTACATCATCTACGATGTACTCTTTTCATGGTGCGCATGGCAACACATCGTAGAATATGTATAACCATCCTTGAACAAGCAACCATTTCGACCTTGTTGGCGCGATGAGTCCATGGGCTTCCAAGGCTAGGGCTCAAGGGGCTATCGGTGGGGCTCTTCCGGCTTCGCAAAGGTGTAGAAGGTGCCCTCCCTGCGATCAGCTGCTCGTCATTGGCCTCGCTGTCAGTGGAGTTTACCATGTGGTATGTCTCGCCCTCACCATGTAGCCGGGCTGCACGGCAAGTGTCCAACCACGCGTACAAAGTCAAGGGAAGGAGGATCAAGAACCGTCCTATTGCCATGCACCAAAGGTCCACAGTCGAGTCCCCGAAGAAGAAGGGGTGGCCAAACCAAGTTTGGTGCATGACTTTCCAGAAATGAACTCCCTGAGTCGAGAGCATAGAGATGACGATTGTGTCCACGAACAAGACCAAGATCATGCTCTTGGACAAGTGGACCACCATTGTAGCCAATCGAACAAAACTGCAAAATCAACACGATCGAGGTTGTCCGAACCAAGCTTGAAACTGAGGGTGGGGTGGTTGCTCCGGAGGGAGATGCAATCGTAGGACCTAGGCGCATTCACCGTATCATTATGATTGGAATTCATGATGCCGAACATCAACCCGTTGCCTCGGAGGGACAGGGCGCTGTTTTGTGCTTTGCAAGCAACATAGCAAATTTCTTGCTCAGCAACGGATGGTTGAGGCACTAGTGATGGTATGGCGGGATGGTGTGACAAATACGAATTCATGAGCTCGATCACGCGCAACGCATGGGTCGCCTGTTTTCTTGACCACTTAGTGGCGAGTTTATGGGTGGCTGCGGCCCTTGTCGCATCAACAAACGTAGTTCGTCCTATCGCTCATTTTTGCCCAATTTCCATGCGTCGTATGCCATGCACCATTTCATGTACATGACGTGCATATTATGTACCAAGGAATCCCATGTACCGTGTGGTACGAGTGCCGCCGGGGACATCATTCCTTAAATGGCAGCTGGTGCTATGGGTTCATTGAAAATCGGATGGCAACCTTTCGGGTAAAATCGCGCACAAGCCATAGCCCAACGTCAACCCGGGTTCGCACGTGGTAGACCCATTGCCCAGTAGATCGGCAAGCAGTCAAATATAAACAAGGGGGAAGGAGGGGGCCAGCAAGCGGTAATTTTGTTGGTCGTGCTTGCCGTGGTTGGAACCCGTGGGAGTCCTGGGAGGCTGAGGCGACAACAGGGTCCCTCATCAAGACTTCGTCGTGCTGTATCAAAGTCTGTAGCAAGATTGTCGAAGAGATCACAAAGTGGGGAGGTCCAATTCGTCATGTTCTGCGGAGCTCAGGCTGGCGAGGAACATAGCAGCCACAGTACGTCCAAGTAGTAATGCACAACACAAGGGCTGCCCATAACACACCAATTGATGCTTGATCCCAGGAATTCTGGGCCGCGGAGGTATGGGGCGATCTTAACATCTCAAGGACAAATTCGTAGCAAAACAGATTTTTCAGACAGAAATAATGGAGGTCCCCGAAGGTTAATTTGGCATTATTATGATGAATAAACATACCTGTTGTCCACGTAAATTGTTGAACCCGCGTCTGAATCCTTTTGGCACCTCGACGTTACCAATCTCGTGTGAAACATGCCTATCTAACATGACTGTCTAACCACAAGGGCAACATTGGTTGGGATGGCTCAGAGGTGCTGTGTGCGAGTACTGCGCACAAGGCGGACAGCTGACATGTGGCCAACAGCCTGCAATTTTAATAAAACTCATTCCTGTCACACCCCCAGCCTGCCAGTGCGTATTATGAAAAGCTTCCTCTGTGTTTACAGGGAGCACAAAATATGGCGTCTGTCCACAACCAAGTCTTGGCTCCCACTCAAATGTACTACTGCACTCAAGATCCAACTTTGGGTCAGCGCAGCCAACAGGGTGCACGGCACAACATAGTGCCTGTGGTTGCTGCGGCCGCGTGTTTGTTGGTCCTGGGTGTTACAACACTTTCTTCTTCTTCTTCTTCAACCCAGCTTGTCACTGTCCCAAGGTATGTGCTGGTGACAACCACCCCGCGAACCCCAACTTATTTGCAGTACCGTCATGCCCTAACCGTCTGGTTTGCAGGGTTTCACAAGGAACTTTGCAGGCCCCAGCAGTGCAGAGTATGTTTGCCTCTTCACTTGCGCAAAGAGTCCCCTGACGCAGGCATCTGTTTGTCGTCACGGTCGCTCTTTCCCTTTTGTATGAATGTGCCCCCCTCCAACAGGAGCCGTGATGGAATCCCAAGCACATCAAGGTGTTATCGCGAGTGCCCCTGAGTTTCCAGGCGCAGTGGAATTTGATGCTTCTGCACCAATGGTATGCTGCACACCACGCCTGATCGTTCCAAAACTGCGCATGGCGGAAAATTCCGCATGCCGGCGATCGGCTCGGACTGCCCAACAAGTAACCATGCAATACAGCTCCCCGTTCCCTTCGCGCCTCCGGTATCTTCTTTCAACGCTTGCCTTGCAGATGCAACCAGTCTGGGAGTATCAGACTGCCCCAACATCTTCTTCTTGGACATGGCTCTTGGCTGCCGGTTCCATGGCACTGCTGCCACTCGTGTACCTGTACAAGAAGTTGGCAGCCCAAGAGGACTCGGTTTTTGATGAGGTCCTGGAGGCGGAAGCTTGGGCCATGGCCTCGACCGTGGGTGCAGTGGACGCGCCGTATGTTCAGGGGCAAGGATGTACACAGCTCCAGCAGTTAGTCGGAGAGCAGAAAACAGTCGTACGTTCCACCCAGTTTGCTGTGAATCGCACCCCATTCGCACGCTCCATCGCATTCCAGGGCGTCTGCACAAGTCCGTGTGGTGGACCTCTCGGGTGCTTCGTGCGGAACGGAGGAGCTCTCTCTCAAGACCGCGGGCGTGAACTCGCGGCACGTGGTGCACAAGAAACTTGTTGCGGAGCTTGCCAACCGCCGTCAATCTAATGCTCACACCAAAACAAGGGCTGAGGTGAGCGGTGGTGGCAAGAAGCCATACGCGCAGAAGGGGACTGGAAATGCACGCCGAGGTGTGAGGTGCAGCGGGGGCAGTGGCGGTCGTGTGTCCGATTCCATTTGTGCTTGCGGATTTTAGTTATCGCTGTCAGGGCCAAGGGTGGGAAGAGCAACGGCTTCCCCAGTTGAGCTCGTCAGCCGAAAAAGTTTCTTTATCTGTTGTGCACGTGCTTGGGACTGGCTTGAACGGTTTCGCTCCCTGCAGGGTCCACACGTTCTCCTTTGATTGTGGGTGGTGGTGTCACCTTCGGACCCCGCAACAATAAGAACTACAAGCAGTCCATCAACAAGAAGGAGGGTCGCTTGGCAATCAGCTCCCTCATCCAAAATCGCGCTTCGCTGATCTCCGTGGTGAAGGATTTGGAGTCTGCCATGCCAGAGATCAGCACCAAAAAGGCGAAGGAGCTGATCGTGTCCTTGACGGGCGAGGTATGCACAACTGGACCGCAACTGAGCACGAGAGGAGTGCTCATCTCTCGTTGTTTGTGCTGTGCTTTGCTCCGCTCGGTCACCCTGTAGCGCCGAACCAAACCATTCTCTGTGGTGCTGCAGGCGGAGGAATTTCAGAAGGGTGGGAAGGTGCTGGTGGTCGTCGAGGATACCGAGGCCTGGGATCCTAAGAATACGTTGTATTTGTCCATGCGCAATATCCCCAACGTGCGGTACATGCAGCAGAAGCAGCTTGCGGTCGCTGATTTGCTCTGGCCGAAGCGGATCCTTATGTCTGAGAAGGCCATGGCTTCCATTAAGGAGCGCTTCAATGCTTGAGAAGCCCTCAACCTCAGTCAAATTTTTTTGCCCCGCCTCTATGCTATAGGGCTTCAGGGGAGGACCTTGTCTCAGAGCGGGCCCCTTCTTGGGTGCACTGAGGAGGGAAGAGGGGGAAGGCCATATTAGGTTTGCAGACCATTTTTTGGGCGATGTTCAGCCCGTTATCTATTTCCCTGTGCGGGGATGTTGTGGGGCCACTGGGGTGGAGCTGTGCCCCTCCACACCCCCTTTATAGCCTCCAGCGTTAGTCCCCCCCACAGCTTTTTGCAGACCATGTGCTTTTGTGGTCAGTGCTGGCATGAGCCGAGGTTGGAGGGGCTTCCCGCCCACAACACGTGCCCTTGGCCCAGGGGCCTACCACCCTGGCAAGGCAAATTCCTTTGGCCCCGGGAGAGACCGAAGGATGCCCTTTTCCTTCCCAAGTATTTTCCTGTTTCTGAATCAGATGAATCCCCCCCATGGCTCCAGGCCCCAAAAGGCCATTTGACTCAATTCTCACCAGGAGCAGCGGTGAGACTTTGTAATGTTATGATATCTTATGTATGCTGGGAGAGGCCACGAGTTGTGGGTGCATTCTTGACGCCTGGTGCCCCGGTGTGGTGTGGAATATACACACTGCTTGTTGATTGCGGATTTCTGCTTGCTGTTGTTACAGTGGTTTGAAGTTCATAACCAGGGGGTTATATTTTGAAAATGGGTGTGAAATGCACACACTGCTTGTTGGTCGCAGATTTCTGCTGGCTGTTTTTCCAGTGGTTTCAAGTCCATGACAAGGGGGGGGGATACTTTCAAAATGGGCCCCGACAATCTCAGCCCAGAGTGTGCCCATCAGTTTGAGATGCAGGGGCTTGAAAAGGGCCCCCAAAAACCTAAGCTGACGTTGCTCACCAGTTTTTCAACTGGACAGTCTGTGATGCCACTGTCATTCCGTGGGGTTGTATTCAACAGCATCAGCACAGTGGCGACAAGGTATTTTGGGACACATGACAAAAATGTGAGGGGTTTAGAATTGGGCAATAGCAACAGAAAGGTATTTTCTGGTATGTGTTGCACGCTCCCCATCAGAAGGTTGGTGGATGACAGCCATGCTGGATTGTGTGAAAATTTCGTTCATATTTCAAGAGCCCCCCCCCCCCCCCAGTCTTTGTCTGTTTCTTAATTAGGTCACCCCCCCCCCCAGTCAACCAGGTTTGGCATAGAGAATAAAGATGCATTTATGCCTGACTGTGGAGTGCATTACCTCTGGTTTGCATTCGTCTGTTTTTTAATTAGGTCACACCCCCCCCCCCCAGTGATTCTCTCTCTCTTTAGTTCAATACCTCTCACATAATTTAGGTCTCCCCCCCCCCCCCGTGATGTGCTGCAAAGGGGGCATTCAGGTGCTGGTTGTAGTTCTGAGGAAAGGCTCAGGAGAAAGTTCAATGTTTTGCGGGTTTTCAGATGTTTTGCATTGTGCACCAAACAAATCCACGACAATTCATCCATGATTGGGTTGAATCAGCAGAGTGTGCCAAATCATTTGAAAGTGTGTTGTACAATCTTTTTGGTACAGCTGAAAAAACCAAAATTGGGGACACCAGCGAGGAAGTTGTAGATTTCCCTCTGCCAGGGCATTGATATTGAGACCACCTCTGAATGCCAACCGATAGTATGCACATAGTCGCCCCCCCCTACCTTCGGCTCGCTTCGCTCGACGCGGGGGCCAGCCCCCGCACCCCCCTCAAACAACATGACTCCTGCGGTGGCCACAGACCGCTTTGTGTGTGTACCGCCTTGCCTGTGGCCCCTTAAATAACAAGACCCCTGCGGTGGCCACAAGCCGCCTTTTGTGTGTTCCGCCTTCTGTGTGCACTGCCTTGCCTGTGGCCCCTTAAATAACAAGACTCCTGCGGTGGCCACAGACCGCCTTTTGTGTGCTCCGCCTTGTGTGTGCACCGCCTTCTGTGTGCACCGCCTTGCCTGTGGCCCCTTAAATAACAAGACTCCTGCGGTGGCTACAGACCGCCTTTTGTGTGTTTCGCCTTGTGTGTGCACCGCCTTCTGTGTGTACCGCCTTTCCTGTGGCCCCTTAAATAACAAGACTCCTGCGGTGGCTACAGACCGCCTTTTGTGTGTTCCGCCTTTTGTGTGTTCCGCCTCGTGTGTGCACCGCCTTCTGTGTGCACCGCCTTGCCTGTGGCCCCTTAAATAACAAGACTCCTGCGGTGGCCATAGGCCGCCTTTTGTGTGTTCCGCCTTGTGTGTGCACCGCCTTCCCCCCCCATACCCCCCCCTACCTTCTCGACCCCCCCCCTACCCCCCCCCCTACCTCCAAGGTAGGGGGGGGCGACTTCGTGCGATATATGGCCAACCAACATGTTTGCCTACAGTTCATGGTGAGAAAAACTATGGTGGCTTTCATGGACTGGAAAACATTTCAGGTGGACCATCACCGTATCACATGGCATTTTTTGGAGCGTGGAACACTCACGGTGAAGGTGCCACAAGCACAGCTTTTGGGTGAGTTTATTTGTGTCCATGACATTGTTGGAGTGTTGGTTCCATTTTGTTGTGGGCATGTGGATTTTGTATGGATTCTGAAAACATCTGCACGTTGAGGAATATATGTTTTGAGATATGCCATTGCCGGCAATCATCATCATTGTTTTGGTTTCTATGATTGTAGATATTGAGGGTCATGCTTACTATTTTACCAAATGTTTTTCATGCTTTTCACCGATGGAGGGTGGGGATCATGCTCAATCATTGCTTAAACAATTGATGTTGTCTGAAATGTTTGGCAAATTTAAGTTCTTGACATGTTTGATGCCATTAACGTGATACATGTCCACACAAAGTTGACTGTGTTGCCACAATAGGTTTTGGTGTATGTATGAGCAGCCGTTGTATTTGATCAGGAACACGGGGACTGGTTGTGTGCTCTTTGTATAAACTCTTTTGTGATGAACATATCCGATTATCCAATTTCCCATTTGTGTCGTACATCATTACAACAATATTTCAAGCTACTGGTCGTGGTGTCATTGTAGTGAACCATCATATTAGCTTCGCCGCATATGCAAATGGACTCATTCACGAGAGATCAACCATGGAGGATGCCTCAACTCTACCTTTACGTAACCCGAGTAAAAAGTCAGTGATACATTTCGCCATGGTGGAAGCTGTTTCAAAAATACTGCATTGCATACATTTGAAAACATTCCACGTTGCTTGAGGGCGCATCAATACACATTCAAACCCGAGCACTGCACATTCTAGAAGCAAAAAGTAAGAAAATAGAATTCGCATGATTCACAAAGGGTTTGGGTATTTTCGCCCTACATTCGCCAGATAATACCACCGGCCAGTATGCCCATAATGTGTAGCGAAAATCTTGAAATTTAGAACAATGATTTGCCATGTAGCAGCTGCCATTTTTTTAAAGGTGGTGCTTTGTTGCCGCGCTTTGGAACACTACCATGTTGCTGGTAAGGTAAACGGACCAATAGCTAGGCTAATAATGCGCGATCGCTGTTGGCAATCAAGCCTATATTTTTTTTGTTGCAAGTAATTGTAGTCTTATCATCAGAATGTTGAAGTTTTTATAAATCATCACCTATATGTATATATATAAATCATCACTGATATGTACACTTTGTGTGCATTGACCCCGGTGGAGATTGGCGCTGCGCGGCAGCTCTGCGACCCACTAGTTTGGGGTGTTGATATTTGCGAAAAGGACTACTGATTTTCAAATTTTGCAATAGGGATCCATCAATTGAATCCTAAACCAATCTCCAATCCGTGAAACCCGTTCTGGTAGCACAAAAATTGGCCGATGTTTCTGCTAGCGCAACAATTTGGATAGGTTGAGGAGTTGATTTGGGTCTTGATTGACAGATCGAAGCTGTAAAATGCTGAAAAAACCAAGCCGCGCAGTTGAAAATCGCCTTGCCAAAGTTTTGGAGGTGGTGCAGGGAGTTGCACGCTCTTTCCGAAACATTTAGGTGCTGACATAGTCAAGCGCTAAATGATGGAAATTTTTGCACACCTAAAAACAATGAATTCATACTTTTCGGTACAAACCGGCTGTGCTACGGTAGCGACGGGGAGGCCCAAGAGCACGTCTTTTATGTGGTAAGGCAAAAGATCTACTAGGCCGTGATGCGGGGAGATTCTGGGGTTAATGGGGCACTAGGCGCGTGATGCGGGAGCATTTTAGTACATGCTGGGGTCACCGGGGAGATTTTGGTACACTCCGGGGTGACCGAGTCAATGGGGCCATGACTCGGGGAGAATCTGGTACATACTAGGGTCACTGAGTGTACTAGGGTGTGATGCGGGAGGATTCTGGTACATGCTGGGGTCACCGAGACAATGGGGCCATGAGTCGGGGAGATTCTAGTACATGCTAGGGTCACCGAGTCTACTAGGCTGTGATGCGGAAAAATTTTGGGGTTAACGGGTCAATGGGGCCGTGATGCGGAGAGATTACATGCTGGGGTCACCGAGTCTATTGGGCCGTGATGCGGGGAGATTGTGGTACACGCTGGGGGCACCGAGTTAACGGGGCCGTGATACGGAAATATTCTGCTGCATGCCGCATGGGGTCACCAAGTCTACTCGAATACCGTTTTCTAAAGGCTAGGTTGGCAAATATTCTTATTTTTGTAGTAAGCCAGAGCTGCAAGTGCAAGTTGCAAGAAATGCAATAGCATGGTAGTTATTAATCGCTGGCATACTTATTGGTCATTTTACTTCATACGTTGTCACAATGCGCTGCTACCCTTCCCCTAATTTACGAACATGTTGCGCTGCGGTAGGTGTTTTCAGAGCGGATTGTTTTCGGTTGTTAGGTTTCCTTTGCTCTCACGCCTTTGCCTTAAGACCATGTTGTTGTCATACCGCTCAAACACATGATAACAATTGTTGCCTGTATATCAGGGCCGGAGACTCAATGCTGGTCATCTGAGCATCGCAGCTGTGTGTGTCGCGTACTAGAGTCGTGCGATGCAATGACGACACCTGTGTGTAATAATGTAGATTGCAGTGCCCTCCTTTTCAACTTCCACTTACCATGAACACTTATTAACTTGTTAGCTTTGTGAAAAAAAAACAGAGTCGTGCAATAGGTACTGGAAAAGGCCTTTTCAAATCATGCCTCCGACCAAAGAAGAAATCATCGAACACATAATTTATGTGCCACAGCAAAAGGACACTCTAAATGTTATAGCTCTAAAAGTCATGAAAGTGCCAAAACAAGTGGCTAAAATTGTCCAAGAGCCGTAGCCGGAGAATTTTGCCTAGCCTTCTTAGTTGCGTCAATGTCACACAGGAGACGTAAAACTCATGTGTGAATTAATCTACTTTTTTCAGTGCACCTCACCTTTCAAAATGTACTTGAAACCCAAAAAGATTTTTCAACAAAACGAAATGACATTTTTGTGTAAATTTTCTATTTAGCTTTGAAAATGTCCAAACAAATTGGCCCAGGCGATTATTAATAATGAAAACAACCGATTTTTTGGTACATGATTGAACGGAGCCAACCACATGATACACTGAGTTTGTAATGGATTTCACGATGAGCCAACTACTGTAATTTCGCGACGTCGAGCGTATATATTCTTTTTGTGAACCTATTAGACCTGACCAAGATGTGCTATCTCAATGTCAGTTATCATACCTGCACTGTTCACTCTGACGACAAAAATCCACATGATGCTTTCTTCGTCCAAACCTTCCTAGAAGAAATGGACTATCAAAACCAAGACATTGAAAATCACGACCGGCCACTCTACACCATGAAGAAAGCAGACATGAAGCAGCAACAACATCTGAATTCCAAGAAGACGATTGTGAAGGCGAGCTGGTCTCTACGACATACCCATCACCCCATGTCGTTTGGACCATATCTTTTGAATTTGTTACAACCTTGCTTTTCCAATTTGCCAGTTTTGGAGACATGGTGCAACGATGTGGTGTACATGCAAACATTTCGTGCACGGTTGTCATTTGTGTTTTGGGAGCCCTCTCACAGGTCTTGGCCTTTGAAGAACAGGGCCTTGGCCGACCTGTCACAACTCAAGAAACACCTCGCCCAAAAAATCACTACCCGGCAACGTGAAGTCGATCTGGATTGCCTAAAGCGAGTATGGGGCACTCATGTGCGTACCCTTGAAGAAGATGAACAACTGAAAATTGCTAGCGTGAACCTCCCCTCGCATGCCAATATTATCCTCCACCTACGGAGACAGCAGAATGCGAACTTCTCTACACCTACCAAAATATGAACCGGCTGAAGATCTCGTGCGCAACTCCATTCACAAACAAGCAAACAACTTACACCCGGATGACGTCCTAGAAAACAAACTCAAGCAGCTGGACCCTCGAGTGCTAACGCTCATACACAAATACATGGAAGAGTTTGGAGAATTACCCCCTGCTGCCCAAGTTTCAGAAACACAAAGTCCGTCGGAGGTCCTATCCCACTCCTAAAGAGCAGGCTGACGGGATTGAGCGTCAGATCTGGGAGTGTATGGACGCCGGCCTCATCGCGGAGTAGAAAAACGGAAACTACCCACAGCACTGCAGCCCTTGTTTCCTAGTCGCCAAACCCGGATCAACAGCTCAGCGCACATAGGTGGACTATGGACAGCGGAACAAAAATACAGTGAACTACGCAGGGTCTCTACCCAACATAGTGACCACCCTCGAAAAGATAGCCTCCACAAACGTAAGATGAACAAATGCAGTGGCTTTTGGCAGGTCGATCTAACACCAAATACCCAGGAGTTGCTGGCGCTCATCACCACCCCCGTTTTGAAAAACCTTAGGTGGGGGGGGGGGGAGGCGAAGATTGTGCCAAGCTGGGTTAATATGCCAATTGGGGCGGGGGATGTATATTTTTAGAGAAATTGCTCCCAATAGAGGTTTTGAAAATATTGGTTAAGGTGGCGGGAGGCAGGGGAAGGTTGCAAAAGAGCATATATTTGCACAATGCGTGCAAAGAAAGCGATGACCCTAGAGGGTGTTGATGGCTTGCTGCATGGCGTTGATCTCCATGTCGATCCCCAAGGGCCCCCGTACCACACTCCAAGGTGCCAATTTAGCCGCCCATTGACGCCATGACCACAATTGTCCGATAACACCCCCACCCCGGCTCCTATAAACAGCCTAGAATGGGCTGCCCCTCCACCTCACCCTGCTTCCACTCCAACCCCATGAGCCATTTGGAGCTGCTTGCACGTGGGGTGTGCATAGTGTGTATATGGGGCGTCTGAAAGTATGCACATGTATGTGTACCGCACCTGTTTACCGCCGAAACATGCCCCTGCCATGGAATCCTCCGCCATACCCATACTGCTGCGGCTGCCTGCCATACCCCACTTGCTGCGGCTGGTTCCCATATCCCATATCCCATATCCGCCTCTTGCGCACCTATGAGCAGGCATACGAGCAAAAATTTTGATTTCACTCTTTTGCCTCCCCATCTCATCTTACTGTATTTTGACCCGAGGGTGTTTCAAAATATACATGGGGTGCACATGGAGGGAATAGGGGGCGCGCATGGGGTATACATGCAATGTAGTGTATCCAAGATCATTGCCATGCTGTCTACCATTGTCAGTTGCAACTGTGGTGGGGTCCTAGAGCAGGTGGGTCCCAGTCTCCCAGAGTTGCTGGAGATGGACCACAGTTTGGACGAGTGACCCATCTGTTTGGTAATACCAGCCACCTAGGATTTTCGGGCAGTCACAGCTGCAGCGTTGGTAGCATCATTGAGGGGAGGGGCAAGGCAAAGCAAAGCAACACAGCAATTTCAAGGTAACAAATGGGGAACGGAGTTATGTTGTGGTCGCAGTGTAGAATGCACGGCAACAGGGCCGAGATAAGCAGAGAATTTGCAGCCCGTTGACCTGGAGTGTTCCTCGGCGTGTTTACGCTGTGGCCGTGGCTTCCCTTTGGTCTTTGCCCTTTCCCTGTTTCCCTCCAGTTGCCTCACCCTACTGCCCAGTATGTACTCCTTCACTGTCCTGACTGTCCAGTCCTTGCTGCATCTCTCTCAGAAGCCCAACCAACGTGCCAACACGGAGCAGGGTTGGTGTCATTGTTGCCTCATGGGTGGCCACTGAGTGTCCTGTAAGAGGGGGGGGGGGTATATTTGAAATGCCCTTGAAAACAGCCCTTTGGAGCTGTGAACGCTGAACTGACGATGTGGTGGAGAATTCTGTCCTGTTTGAACGGGACATGATTTGCCTGCTGCCCACCGTTTGCGGACGGCTGCAACGGTACCTCATGGGGTTTTCCTTTGTTCCAATGCCTGATGGGCTGAGGTTGTTGGGGTTTCCCTTGCAGCCCCCCTTATTTTGAGGTCAAGGATCTCAAAACTGAAGGTTTTCGCCTTCAATGGGCCGGTGGGTTGGTGCTACGGGCAGTTTTGGTAGGATTCAGTTGGGCATGACCAGGTGCGCTGCGTGTGGTCAAGTGTGTAATGGGTTGCCCGTGATAATGAATGAATGAATGGATGAATGAAAATGCCCCTGAAATGCTCCAACACATTGCATTGTTGAGCCCTATCTCTTGCACATTTGAATTTGGCACATCAAAATGGGCAACTCCACCCAAATTGCCTTTGCCCATATTGTTCCATATGTTGCATGCTCCTGGCACCCCCACAGCTGCCCAATGGCTCTTTGAAAAGCCCTTTTCATGCACAACACTTTTCTCACCCCCCCCTCCGACCCCCCAGCGGGCAATATTTCTACATAATGGCACGAAATTCAGAAAATTTTCTGAAAAAAGGGCATTGTGCTCCGCATTGGAACATGTGGCCGTCCCCGACAGATATTGGACTGCCTCTGGGCAATCTCCATCGGCACACAACGTCCACATGCCCTGCACCGGGAGCCCCTGCCTAGCTGCTGTGCATGTTGTTGCGGTCAGGCAAAAGGTAAAGAAACGAGGGAAACGGTTAGATCAGTACCTCAGACACAGGTCTAAGACGCGAAAGCTGTCCCTGACGACCATGGGATGGATACCGAGCGAGGCAGACAATGAGACGGAACAGATCTCCGCATTCTCATCAGTGCTCGGCTGCATTGTCAGTGCTCTGCACTGGAGAGGGGCCTGCTTCATTGGCACGCAAACGCTGCCGATGAACTGATGGGGACCGCCCCGTGGCAAGTGTGCCGCACTAAACGAGCCCCCGGGTGCGTGGCGATCAACACCGCTCATGCCCAATCCAGTTCAGTCAGCACCCTTCCCCAGTCCAGTCATTTTCAAGGTTCATCATCATCACATGGAATGCCGGCCAACACAATCTCTGCCACAGCAACCGATGCAGCACAACAGCACACCAAAAGGGTACCGCACCCAGTGCCCCCAAGTGGTCCCCCACCTCCGTACTGACTGGGCCTGACCGGACTGAACTTCTGAAATCGGACATGTTCAGGGGCATTCTCGGTGGTATGGCCGTACACATCAGCCCTGGGCGGACGTTTGGCAGCCAGCAGACCCCCTCGTACCAGACGTGCCAGGGGCGTTCGCCAGCTCCGACATGATCGCAGCTGAAGGCGGGTCCTAATGAGTTGCGCTGGTGCGCTGGACGCGGCTGTTTCTCACTGAGCTCCAGGAAGGACCGGGGCAGGCAATGCGGGCGCGACCCCCCCCACCCCCCGCCACCGGGGCATCTCGACCCGAGCGGCCTAACCCGCTTTCGGCAGGCGCCCGCGGCACTGCGTGCCCCGCAGCGCGTGGTACTTCGTCAGGTTGGTGACCACCTCGTTGCTGTGGCTGTGGATCACGAAGTCCCCGGGCATGTAGAGCTCCTCCCTCGGCCACAGCCACAGGGTCTTGGGCTCCGAGAAGAAGAAGGTGAACCCGCGGGGGGTGCGGGTCTGGGGCCAGAACTCGTGGTGGAACGCGGTGCGGTGCTTGACGGGGTAGCCCATGAAGTCCATCTCCATCGCGTGGCACCGCATGGCGTGGCGCCAGCCCTCGTTGATCAGGGGCGTGCTCCAGCACGGGCGGTCGCTGAACTGCGAGGCGGGCAGCGTGGACCCGTTGGTCGCGTAGTGCTGCACGAGGGCGTCCCTGGGGCAGTGGGTACGGAGGTGGGGTGTGTGGCGGGGGGAAGGTACAGGGGGGGGGGGGGGGCAACCAATTTCCTCCTGAAAACTCAGACCAGTGCGCACACCACCGGACGTCCTGACCCCTCAGCCTTCATGGCAACCCCCCCCTTTGGACAGTAGTCGGAGGCATGCAACGGTGCTCTCGACGGTTCCTCACACCCCGAAGGAACGTGGCCAAAATGACGGTTCCCTCACCACCCCAAGGGACAGTCAAGCGCGTGCGGTGCGCAGTGAGATACACATGGAGTAAAGGTGTAGCACGCACAAAGTGACCAGTGGTAGGTTCTACGGGATGTCCCGGTCTGCTGAGACTCACTGTGTCCCTTTTTTTGGGGGGGCCGCGAATCATTAAACCAAAATCTCAGTGCGTGGAGTATGTTTGATAGTTCATGATGGAGGACTCCACCCTGCACCATGTCTACGATACACCGTGGGCACTGCCAAGCACCGTGCTCGCACGTTCATGTCAAGAGTCAATCCTACGTAGCTTCGGAGTGGCAGGTTCTGAACTGAGGTCAGATGCTAGAGAATCCAGACTGGAACTCGACCCCAGCGCACTCACTCGGTCTGATGGCTGGCTGCGACACGTGCAGTTTGTACTACATTGAACAGGTAGGGGGAGGATTTGTTTTTGTCGATCCCCATCATAGCGAAATTGAGAGAGCGGGAGTCGGCGCCGGCATTCACGAGGTGCAGTTGGTGCGCAGCACCATGTACACCACCACCGTTGCAATGGTAGAAGAGGGCCACATTGGCTCCCCACACAACCCAAACAACCGATACCCCCCCCCCCCCCTGTGTAATAGCCACACAAAAGTCCCAAATCAATACGGTCCCTACACCTACCGTAGCTTAGACAAGGCCGTAGCTTGCCCGTACACATACCAGGGGTGGATATAGTGGGGGGGGGGTCCCCCCCCTCAGCCCCCCCCCCCCCCTCCCCCCCCGATGACGATTACGATTACAATTTACCTGTTTGACTGAACTAGCAGTTTTGCCAGCAGTTTTATAAGAGGACTAATGGCCAAAAACAGTGCCTGAGCAGGACAAATGAATCCATTGCATACACATACCGTACTACTGGGCCAATCCACAAACACTGAACACAAGACAATGCATTGCACAGGGGTTGGTGTATCCCATGAAGACAGTCCACACAGTGCAATCATTTCTTGACACATTTTGCCAAAATGGCTTGCAATTCCGAATCATCTGTGCCTGTAAAGCTGTCAAAGGAGCAAATCGTAATCGTCATTCCGTCATCACTGCCTCCTGGCTCAACAGCCCCCCCCGGCCCCCACCTGCACCTTCGTAATGTCGTCACTATTATATTCACCCCTGTCACATACAGGGTGAACTGGTGCAAGAAAGGGGAATATAAATGCACAAATATCCCTAAAATCAGAGCTATGTGGGTTCAAGGGGGCAAACACTCACAACAAATGTGTCCATGACCCTATGGGACTGGCAAATTCGTCACCAAACCCATGTCTTATGTGGCCGTACTACATTTGTACCCCATCAAATTAGGTCCCAAATTAATACAGTCCTTACACCCTCTGTAGCTTGGACAAGGGCGTGGCTTATACAGGGGGGGGGGGATACAACACGTACAACACCTCGCACACCAAAACAAAGACGAAGCAGAACGCCTCAGATTTGCTGCCGGAACCCGACATTGCGCAATTTTGACTAGAAATCACGTTGAATCCTCGAGTGGCAAGCCGGAACAATGTGGCCGCCGACAGCCAAAAGATGCGAGGCGATTCTGTGCCCGCCCGCACCGTGCAGCCACCCCCTCTCTATGTGCGAACACGGTGCGGGAACCCGTGGGGACTAGGCCGCCGTCTCAACAAATCTGTGCGACGCTCGACGCTGATTGTGTGGACTTGGTGTTTGGAGGCCCGAAACCATCAAAAAAATCTGGAGACAAGGGAGGGCAGGAGAATGCCCACAGAGGACCGCGGGCACAAAGATCCGGTGTATGCCCAGTGCGCATTGGCTTGACACGTGGCGGCAGGGCTGCCCATGAACCCAGGCTTGCAGGTCACAGTACACACGCAATTGTACTTGTTACTGCTGCATGTGGTTACAGCGTTCGCAGTGGCTTTCGGCTCGAAACACTCCACTGCAGAAAACACATGCAGCTGGTCCTGCACCCTGACCGGGGCAAATCTGGCCGAAGTACAACCACCTGTTTTTGACAAAGAAAACAAACAAACTTGTCACCCAAAAACATGCCCCTGCACCGAGAGATGAGAATCGCAGCGCTGCTGTTCAATGGCTGTCGAGAACCGGCCCGACCTCAAGATGCTTTTCAAGACGGAACATCTGAGATGCAGGGTCCCCGACTGCGTCTCTCTGAGAGGGGGCCGTGGGGCGCTCTAGTGCTGGCGGGAGGGGATTCGGCCGCCAAACCCCGGGCCCCCGCCTGTCCGTGCAGCGTGGCCCCCACGCGTGGTGGTGGTGCAGGGGGATGCAGGGAACAAAGGAACCGTGAACACTGTGCAGGGCCATAAAGCAACGGATACAGAGCTCGCATATACCCCCGTGGCAGAGGCATATGGTAATAGCCACCACTCTCAGTTCACTGTGCAGGGGGAGGCGGGGTCCGGACCCGAGTGCAAGCACAACCACAGCCACACGTGCGCCTTCACAGAGGGCTGCATCCACTCCGGCCCATGTCGGCGGCATTGGTGAAGGGGGGCGGGGGGAGGGGCGGGGCTGAAGTTGCTCGCCACAGAGCCAACTTGGTCATGAGATCAGAAGGAAAAGTCTCAGACCGCAACGAAACTGACCGAAAATTTCGTTCATCGGGAAGCCACGGCAGCTGCCATATCCCCCACCCCCCCAACAGGGGCACAAACTACGCAGCCACGGCAGCTGCACAATGGAACGAAACGGCATGGCCACGATTGCACCCGCGACACCAGGGCACCGCAAAGCGCCCCCGTCATGCTGCCACACAGCGACGGGCAGAGGAGCCGTGACGGCAAAGCGCTGACCAACGCCACGCGGGATGGGACAGGCATCCCTGTGTCTGCCACAACGGTGCCCCGCACGAGGCCATAGGGGGGGGGGCACGGAGCATACCACAGGGCCAACTGGTCGTTCCAGGCAAAATCGGGGATGTCCTTGGAGAAGGCCCACCACTTGTCCATCCACCAGTAGGCCCACGGCACGTTTCGGATGAAGAAGGCCCCTGTGTTCACCCCCTCCTTGGCTTCCTGGGACACGGAGTAGAGTGGGTGTGCCTTGGTGCAGCATCAATGGCCATACACGTGTTGTCCTTCAGCAAGGGTGCAAAGTAGAGGAATGTGGTGGAACAGTATTCGGAAACTGCTTGACACAGGCACTTGCATTGTTCAGTGAGCCATTCATCTAATGCAATGTACTTGATTCAATGAGGGAGCACCATACATAAGAGAAAGCAGAAGATTCAGAATTCCTTCCACATCGATTGGCCTAGTGTGTCCCACTAGATGTAGCGCACTTAGCCTCCATGGACCACCCTGTCAGAGCCCCTAGCTGTGATGAAGGTTCAGCCGTGTGCCAATTGTGCCCTCTCTCTTCTCTGCCTCCCCCTCTCCCTCTGATTCTAGCTCTCCCTTGAGCTTACGTTCTCCACAAGCTTTGCATTCCAGTGTTAAGTGCCCATAACTGTGCATGCGTCAGAGAGTGACATGGATGCCCTACTGCCGCTGTGCGTCCAGCATCAGCCAACACACACACACCACATCCACAACACGCGTCAGAGTTCCGATGCACGGGTCTCCACAACATCCCAACCCCCGTTCAAAGGCAGGGAGCGAAGCGGTGCACACCGTCCACACGAAGAAGCTGTCGGCCTGAAACTGGCCCACAAAGTCCAGCAGGCGGATGTCCAGATTCGTGATGGCGATGTCCGCATCGAGGTACAGCACCCAGTCGTACCGGGGCAGGTACTTCCGCAGGGACTCGATGCGGTTCCAGGCCGGGTGCCGCCCGTGCGCCTGGCGGTACGGGGCGTCGTCCATAATGAACTCGTGGCCGTGCAGCTTGGCGTAGCATTCCTTCGTGTACGTGCACATCGACAGGAACTTGCTGGACCGCCCCTCGTACACCGTGAGGATCCCGATCCGAGGGTTGAGTGGGGCCGGGGGCGCCGGGGCCTCCGGCGCGAGCGACCGTTGCCGCCTGACTTGCTCCGGAGGGAAGCGGGGCATTTGGTTCCAGCCCGAGGGCGGCGGCGCCGGCCGCTGGCGGCGAGCCGGCACCGGGGGACGCGCGCTTGGAGACGGGAGGCCGGGCTCCGCCCGCAACACCGTCTGCCGCACCGGCGCCTCCGCAGCGGAAGGGGCGGGCACTCCATCGACCGTCTGGGCCATCGGGGCACTGACACGGGGAGTGGGTGGGGGTGCGCGCGCCGCCTCGGGGGGCCGCACGCGCACCCCCGACGCGTTACAAATGGCCAAGACCGGGGCGTCGGCGGCGCCGCCCGTCAGCACCTGGGCGCACAGCCGCGCGCGGTCCCGCGCCCAGTCCCGCCGCGCCGCCAGCAGCTGCTCCCGCTCCCGCGCCCACGCCGCCCGCTCCGACTCGGAGGGCGCGAGCGCGCACGGCGGCGGGTCCGCGGTGAGCCGCAGGGCGTTCCCCAGCGACACGGCCACCAGCGCCAGGCAGGCGGCCCCCAGGGCGACGATCAGCCGCCGCACCCACATGGGCTAGCAGGACGCGGGGCCCCGTGCGACCGCCGCAGATGCACACGAATGGGCCATGGCGGTGCGACTGCGGTGTGGGGCCGAACGAGGGGCAGGAGGGTGCGTGTGACCCGCGAGGGTGCGCACGGGGCCGACCAGGGCACGGATCCGGACACGGCAATGGGGCGCGGGCTGCCCCGTACCGCAGCAGTGAGCCCCCCGGTCCCGCATGGCAGGGCGGTGCCCTACCACGGGCTCCCGACGGTGCCCCCCTGTGTGACATCCAGTCCATCGGTGGGTTTCTTTACGGGGCCCTGGACAGTCACCCGTTGATTCTTCACCGCCTGATGCAGTGTTGATCTCCTCCTCCCCCCGCCGCCCCCTCCGTCCGCCGTGCAAACGACGGCAACAATACCAAAACGTCGCGAACAAGACTCGCGCTATCGTGACGATGCTGGTGTCCGAGGGCGGCCCAACAACACCCGTGCCCCCACAAGCCCGAGGCATCAACGCCGGCCTGAAGCGCTGAAGCGCACACAAAATTTGATGACGTCCACGCTTTTGTCGTCCGGCCCCACGGCCCTTCTCGCCGCGGGACACGTCCCCCGGCGGATACAACGAGAGAACAGCGACGACAAGGGCATCCACAGCCAAACGCAGGCAGACGTCACACAATGTTCCCCGTCCGGCATCAGCACTCAGGGCCTGGGACTCGTCCACTCGCCCCGACTGCACTGCGCACCTCAAGCGCGGCGCAGCTGTGGCGGGCGGGCCACAGAGCCCACCACGTCCCAATGGCCTCTAGCGATAGCCGCCATGAGTCTCCGTGGCGCAGCCGCTTGCGCGGGTTGCACCCAAATTTAGGGGGCCCCCACTTGGTGCCTGCCCCTGCGGCCTCTAAGTCTGGACCGGGCCATTGCTGAGTAACGCCACGGGGGGCGGGGGGTTGTTTGGGGTCCTGGCCAGCCACAACCCCCCCACCCCCCCACATCAGAAAAATTCTGCTCCGGTAAAAAAAATGAAATTCAGTAAAGGGGCCGGAACTTTGAGGCTGATTTTAGGTACACAAACTTTTGTTTTTTGGCCTCTGACCCTCCCACCCACTCCCCCAAAGGGGGGTGACGGCCATCGAATGTTTCATGGGCCGTCTGGGTCAGCTCTCCCCCCTCCCATGGGCGCCAACAACATGGGGGGGGGGGGGGGGTGGTAGGCGGCTGCTCCAACCTGCGGTACCAGCCCTCAAAGACAAAAAGCCAGAGCAAGACCAACCGCATGAGGGGAGGCGGAAGTGCGCGCATTCATGCAGCGCGCAGAACAGCCGGGCTTGTCGACTCGTTGCCCTCCCCAGAAGACACCGACCCTTCGTTTTCCAACAAATTGTCTGTGTCCTCAGGGTCCAGTGCAAAGAATCTGCCCCCAAGAAGGCAGGGGTGATGTAGCCACTTCTGATTTGGTCCCCTTCTATTGGGGACTCCCAAGAAAGCAGGGTTTATGTAGCCAATCCACCCACTATGACATTTTGTGTTGTTGAATTCTCATATTTCGGCTTACGCAATGTGCTTTGCAGGGAAGGTTTGCGGTCTAGTGCGGTCTAGTTGGGGGACTTCCCTAGGTGAGGATAAACTTGGGGCTAGAGCCAGGATACTTAATACAAAGGTAGCGCGCTACGCGCGTGCCAGGCAAACCCTCCCCTTATGTTACCGTACTGATTTTGGTCGCGACTGTTGGTAATTGTTTACAATTGGCGGATTGTAGTTTTCGCTTTGATTTTGACTATGCGGAGTTGCGTTGGGTGATTTGACAAATCTTGTTTCTCATGCAGAGTGCAATATGCGATTCCATTGCTCAAATTCAAACCTCTCTGCTGAAAAGATCATTCGTAAGTGCCATTGTTCTTTCCACAAGAAAAAATCAAGAGGATTTGATTCATGCAGCATCAACTGGTTTTTCCCCCCTTCGTCTTTGAACCCTTTTTCTTGTCCGATTAGAATTGTGTTCTGCACTCGTGGGCACTACTGATTGGATGCCAAATACAAAGAAGAGTTCAATTACATCTAGTCTATTGTAATCTTGATGCAGTCGTGATGTACCTGGTACCGTGGTGTAGTGTTTGTTGTGAATTTACAAATGTATTGGGGGTACTATTGTGAGTACAAACCTGTTTATGAAGCATGATAAGGTATCACATTCGTTGTGCAATGTGAATTGGCAGATTTGGTGTGTTGTGGTGTGCTCTAGAGGGATGACTGACCTCGCGTTGATTTGGTTAGAACGGTGGCAATTGCTTGTTGTGCTTTGAAACTCCTCTCGGAGAGAGTAAGCTTGAGATTGCACTTGCCCAAAAGTAGCGCTCGGGGTGCACGCCGGGCAAACACTACCCCAAGGACGCGCAATTGCATTTTGCAGTGAGAATAGGGTCAAACGCACCATTTTTGTTAACAAGGTGTTTCTGGTGGCCAGAGCATTGTGGTACCCTCTTGGAGGTGTGGCATCGGGGATGGTGTGACGGTACGCCCAAGCCACACAGCCAGTCCCGCTCGTGGTGGTCACCAGATTTGCAAGTTGTGCTTCCTACCTTGTGGGGGCGCTTGGAGACGGTGGCAATAGGCGATGGCGCGAAATCCTTCGTCCAATGTGTAAAACTGGCCGAAGTCTCAGCCAAGGGGATGATGGACCTGGGGCGGAAACCATGGGGCCCGTGGGTTCGTGGTGGTTGTTCCGACAATCTTGCAAGTGTACTAGGGCGCACTCTTGAACTTGGGGGCATAGCAGGAGGCAAGGGGCGCCGGGCCTTGGTGCAGAGGGCATGGAAGGTGGTGGTTGTCATGCTACAGGGGGCAGCAAATGCGAAGCGCAAGGCCAGCCGCCTCGAGTTGTCCAAGACAGTGTGTGAGAGAGTGGACACACTCATTCGGACGAAGGCGGTGGAAGTTGTGGGGCATGGATGACACCGAGCGTGTCGCCTGGGTGGTGCACGCCACGTGGAAAATTGTCCTCGCGTGTGACGCGGGTGCGTGAGAGGGGGCAAAAACAAGCACGGGTGGGGAACGGTAAAAAACCATGCCCGGCGCGGTAACACCCCCTCATATAATAAGGTTAGATGTACCCAAAACCTGCACCTTTGCAGTCCAGGCACAGTCAATCGGGATCATTCGTTGATCATATTGCCAGGGCGATCGGGGGGAGGGGGTTGCCCCCGCTTTTGAGGCCCCACAGCTTAGGCTACAGCAAGGCCTCCCCTTGCATGTACGGAGGTTCTCAAGTTGCAGTGCTCATTGATGCAAGAGCATTACACCCAGAAATGTTTTTGGGGTTTGCTGAAAAAGGCGACCAAAATTGTGGCGATAGTCTTGAAACTTCAAGCCCGGTAATTCCTACCTCAAATATTGCCATGGCAACCGAGCCCAACGGGTAGTCCAGGTGCAAAAAAAATCATATATCTTGACAGTGAACAGACAGAGGGGTGGTGTCACCTCGGAGGGTCGAGGGGTAGAGGGATGAAGGTGTTTTGGCCAACCATGGGGGAGGTGCATCCATTCAGAACCCCGTAGGGGTGTGGTGCTATGGGCCTAATCCGACAGCCACAATATGGGGGAGGGGGAGCAGAATGGAATTGATGACCTGATCAATTTGTGAACTTTTTCAACCCGGTACCACAATCTTACGAACACACAAAGTAGGGGGAAACCGACCAGTTTGAGATGCACAATGGGTATTGGAGGTGTACGTTGGTGCCAATAGAAAGAAGAATTGCAAGGGAAGTTCCCTGCAAGTTGCCTTTTCAAGGGTGTGGTACAACATTTTTAACTCACCTACGTGTTCTTGAGCATGGCTGCCTTCAACTCCAGGTGGTGTCTGGGCGGTTGTTGCGAGTACCTAGTGGAAACGGGATGGTTGCAATCAATTTTGGGTTGCATCTGGATGGTTATTCTTCCTTCCCGGTGGCATCTAGATAGTTATTGTTAATTGTTGGTGGCATCTAGGTGGTTGCTATTACTTCTGGGTGGCATCGCGATGGTTGCTTTTCATTCTTGGAGGCGGCTAGATGGTTGCAGTTTAGTCATAGTGGTACTGGATGGTTGCTGGTAATTTCTGGTGGCACTTGGATAGTTGCTGTTCATTCCTGGTGCCATTTGGATGGCTGCTGACAATTCTTGGTGGCATCCGGACAGGTGCTAATCATGCCTGGTGCCGTTCAGATACTTGTTGTTCATTCCTGGTGCCATATGAATGGTTGCTGAGAATTCTTGGTGGCATCCGGATGGTTACTGTAAATTCCTTGTGGCATGTGGATGGTTGTTGAGAGTTCTTGGTGGCATCTAGATGGTTGCTGTTATATTTTGGTGGCATTTGGTGGCATGTGGGTGGTTGCTGTTACTTCTTGGCGGCATTTCCATGGTTGCTATTCATTGTTGGTGGCACTTGGGTGGTTACTGTTACTTTTTGGTGGTGTCTGGATGGTCATTGTTAATTCCGGTGGTACCTAAATGGTTGCTATTCAATCCTGGTGCTGTTTATTCCTAGTGGCATCCAGGTGGTTGCTGTTCGGTCCTGTTGCTACCTGGGTGGCTGCTGTTGCTTCCTGGTGGCATTTGGAAGGTGGCTGTTCTTTCTTGGTGGCATCAAGATACCTACGTTCATTCCTGGGAGAAACAAGATTGCCGTCGATTCCTATTTGTAATAAGTACGCAACAATCCAAAGCGAAATCCCAATCAATTCTGAATGAATCGTATGTCCATAAAGCAACGAGTATGCCCTCCTCATTGTTGACAATCAAACGGCCAACAACAGCAAAAATGCATTTCCGCTTCGGTTCTTGTTGCAAGTGGACCTTGTATGCTTTGCTGGGGCAAATGGCTCCTGCTGTAGGCCCATAGAGAAGTGACAAGAGGCAACAGAAAGACTGACACAGACAATGAACAAAGAAAAGCACAATGAAGACAGGTGCTCAAAAGCATGACACATTACCTATTTGGGCACCATTGTTGCTTATGCACTATCGTAGGAAATCTTTCAGGACTGCCACTTAGGTCGTACCGCTTGGACATTTCTTCCATTTCTTCCACGTCCTGGTGCGAGGTACGACATGACTGGGTCGAGTCCGAGGACTTTAGCCCCCCCTCCCCCCCCTCCAAGGACACAGATGACCATTCAATGTCCACAAATGCCTTCACAAAACCCACATGCCAATTGGAAAATTGTTTTCTCGCGTGGTGGCAAACTGCGATCATTCGCAGAACCACACAAGACAATCCTTTGCAAAACTCCTGTCAGCCCAGGATGTGCAAAAACATGCACAACAAACGCCAAAGTCCAAACACGACAAAAAAGGAGGAAAAACAGAATCACTCACAATCCAGAGATGTGCACTCCAACCAGCACCTCTTTGCAGCCATGACATGTACCTACTCTCCACATCTGACATACTGCACCAATGCGGCCCCAAATGCCTCACCAATCGGCTTACATACTCAGTGCACACCCCAAAAGGCTACCTTTCTGAAAAGCCTGAATACCTCTTTGACGGGGCGTGGCAACATCTATCGCTATCACCGTGCAATCTCCCAAGGGCCCCAATGATGGGCTGGACATACGGATTTGCAACCTTTCTGAAAATCTCTTTCACTGTAATGATCTTCTAAGGGGGTGGCAACGTCTGCTGCTTTCCGCTTGCCATCGTCGTGGTTTTTGTGGAAACTCCATCTCAACTGTGTACTAACCACGACGAGCTTTTTTCGTGGGCTGGCTGTAGACCGGAGGCATGAAAGCGCTTGGATTCCCAGCAGGGTGTTGTGGGATAAATTGCGCTGGTGGTGCATGTCCGTATTGAGGATGAAAATGCGCAGTTGACTGAGGCGCCTGCGGTGTGGCTGGAGGCTTGGCTGCTACAAAGTGGGCGGTTGCTTGCAGCTGCGGGTCTGTTTGTGCCGCTGCTTCAACCGAGGCAACAAGGGCCAAAATATGTTCGGCATGGCTGACCCATGCGGGATTTTCAACCACGGAAGTATCACACAAAGCCCGAGCCTCCTGTTGCATTTGGGACAAGGACATCTGCGCCACGCAGGTAGGATCAATTTCCTTGTGTTCCTGGTCAATGTCGTCCAAGATTTTCGCCACGGACTCAACTGCCGCTGGCCAACCCACATCACTTTGCAAACAAAGCGTGGCCGCTTTTTTGGCGTGCTTTTTGAGACGCATGAGGCATGACTGTGCGCGGTTCTGTGCCTTCAGTGCAGCCTTCGTGCCAGCCGGAGGAGCTTGAGCCACCGCAGGTTGGTAGATCCCCGCAGCCGCCGGCGCAGCGGGGCCTTGGGGTGCAACGCTGGGCTTGGGCAAAACCACTGGAACTGCCTCCGGTTCCTTCAGGGGCAAGGCGACAGGGGTTATGGTCGGCAACGCAACAGCGGGGAAAAACTGGTGCAAGCCTGGCACTGATTGAAGGATGCTCGTAGCTGTGTCTGGCCAGGTCACATCGCCACCGTGAATTTGTCGGTGCAACTTGCGGCTTCGTTGACAAAACTCGGTGACCTCCGAGGCACCTTGTGCAGCAGGATTGAGAGCCGCCACTTCCACTTCCACCGCGGGAAGTAAAGCACCAAGCTTCTCCAGCAGTTTGGGCCACTTGCCAGTTTCATTCAAGCACGCATCAGCCGTCTTCATGGCAGGTGCGAGCAACATGGAAATTACATGCCTCACACGCTTTGATTGGACCTTCATCTCCCGTTGCTGTTTTTCTTTTTTATTTTGCTGCCTCTGTAGGTCACCAAGTTGCTTGAGCTTCTCCTCTGACGCCGCATCGTGGACCAAACCACTCGCTGCCAGTGCCACCTGGTATGCGGCTTCCTTCTGGGCATTCCTGAGCTGCAACGCGGTGTTGAAGGCACACCTCGTCACATGGCACACAAACAGGCTGTTCGCTTCGTCAATCTCAAACGCAGAGGAGCCGTATGGACGCTGCATGTTACCAAACAAGGTCTCGTATTTGGCCTGGAACTTGACGCGGTAAGTATCCGAAGCATCTTGGAGCTGCCCTGGCTTCCGTTTCAGGCCTCGTGGTCCAGCCTCTGCCATGGAAGGTTCTGGAACAGAACGAGAAGGGCTTGTATAGGGAGAGGATTGGGAGGCATGAAATACTACTTCTCTGCAAGTATCACCGCATGTTTGGCCGTTTGTGTGTATGGGAAGGGGAGGGGGATGGCGAGGCCAGATTTTATCACGCATTGCTTGGCCCAACTGAGCCCATGAGGTAAGACAATGCGTTTAGTCCTAAACAACGTCGTCTTGGATCATCCGAAATCGCCGCGAAACCCCCTCCAACCGCTGTCCCATTAGCCCCCCCCCCCCCCCCCGTACCCCAGATTCTGTGATGCAGCCTCAGCGGCCTCGGCAGCCTCTGCGGTCCGCTGCACAACCACTACAGCCTCTGTGGCCACAACAATTGCCCGACCGACCCATGACCCCGAACCGAGCTGTTTGACTGCCTGGTTTACCTGGCCCTACTTGCATCGGCTTGATGATGGAAATTTTTGCACAATTGGCCAAAAGCCTTGAGCATGTAGATTGGGCTTGATTTGGAAGTCGTATGCTATGAAAGAAAAAAACACAAAAGATGTCGGATGGTTTCTCCATATGTGATATTGTGGTCCCCTTCGAGTAATAGGAACACTTTTTTTTTGTTTTTTCAACTGGCCCTTGTCATCCTGGGGGTCTCGCACAGTGAGCTGTGGACGGCCTTTGGATCAAACCCTTGGAGGCCGGTGGGTCTTCTGTGTCTTGGCATGCATGGTCAACACCCAACCCCACGCCATATCATGGTCAGCACCAACCAATTCACGGTGCAGACCATGGCAGCTTCCAGCGAGTGGTATGTGAAGCTGAAGATCCAGCCATTTGCTGAAGCCATGGCGGGCACGATCGTTCAGGACGGCACCGACTTCCTGATGGCAATGCAAACGTGGGAGGGTGGTTTGTTCCTGCTGTCCCCCTAGAGCCACATTACCCCTGATGCGGCCAAGCAGATTATTATCATAGACCGAACGGCGCGTCGCGCATCATGACTTTCGCCCTTCTGACGGCTCAGGGTAACTCCTGCCGCCTCCTGGCCCAGGCTCCCCTCATCAGCAGCCGGTTGCAGGGGATGCTGCGAGACACTGTGCTCGTAGCGCTCGGCGGGCTTATGGTGGCAGTCGTGGGTGTCGTTGCCCACAACAAGCGCAGTAGGGCACCCCAGCCTTTCCCGCAAGGGATCTTGCTGCAGCCCGAGAATATGGGCGTGTATTGGACGGCTCCAGATAACTTTCCAACCGGGCCTGAGGTGCTGGTTCCCATGTCCCCAGAAGTGCAGAAGACATTCACTACCCCAGTCATGTGCGTTACAGGCCAGAGCAGTCTGTCTATCTGGACGCTAGCTGGCTTCTTCCTTGCCATGACAGCACCAACCACTGTTGTGTTGCAGGTGTTGGAGTACCTGTCTGTCACATGCCACGGCAGCATTTGCTTGCCGAGAAGAGAAAAAGCACCACGCCAACGTTCATTCGTATGGATGACATGGGCCCACACTGTCGAGTGTATTTTCGTCTCACAGACATCCGTTGCCCAACCATGCATTCTGCAGTGCCAGTGATTACCCCTGTTGCTCCAGCAACCGAGTCACACAATTTCATTGCATAACCCACTGACCATATCTGTTGCCCCAGCAACCGGGTCATGTAAATTACCCACCTCCTCAGTTTAATGGACTCTCTGATCTTTTGCAATTGCAGGCCACCTGCTGTGAGGTAGCCATAGGTCCCCCAGGCAGGAAGGTGCACACAGATCTGAGACAGATGGTTTTCTGTTGGCATATTCTGCTGGCTTATTAGTTTCATTGTTATTCGTTTATATACTTAATGTTTGACTTGACGTTGTCATTAGTGATTAGTTGATCGACCTAATGTTTCATTTAAGCGGCAAACTGCCGTTGCATGACGCCCTGTTTATTGATGAAATCACATGGACTTTTCGCCAGTCAATATGTCTATTGTTTGTGTTACCAATACAAAACCTCCTTTGAGGTGTCTGTGGGGGCCTTTTCGACCACACATGGATGTAGGTGATGAAACGAAGGACGACCCAAACAGGCAGAGGAGTCATGACCAGTGGTGGCTAAACACTCAAGCCGTGAATACATCTGTGCTGGGCAGCTTGCATTTGCATTCTTCACTACCATATTTTGACAGCTGGCAGCTGGCAGCAACACCAGCGCTTGCAATCTTAATGTTTGCAGTTGGACAGTAAAAACGGTTTTTCATCAGATTTGCCACCGACCAATGTGTCTGTGGGGTTGTCAGGGATTCTTTTGTGCTGTGGATGCCCAACCGGAGGGGAAGTTGAGTGGGTGGGTTGGTTTTTCAGAATTGACCCCTTCCCCATGTGGGGATAGTGGGTAGGGGATTGTTGAGGATTTTTCTGGACGATGACACGTTCGGTTCTAGAAGACAGCAGTGTTGGCCAATTATGCAGCCATATTAGTTCCTCCCCATTTTGGGGACCTCAAGATTGTTGAGGGCATGCAGCCATATTGATTTCTCCCCACCGTGGGGTCCCAACAAGGTGGGTGGGTGGGTGCAGGTTGCCCCCTCCCAGGGGGTAGGCCGATGGGTGGGTGGGTGCATGGGTCTAGCTTTGTCCCACCCCCCAGGTTGACAACTATAAATCACGTTAAAGAGAGGAGGTTAGATCAAGCAAATCCTTTTGAATAAAACTGGTTAGATCAAGCCCGTTTTTTCGGGTCGTTCGTGTAACATACCCTAAATATGCTTTTGGGTGTTTAACCCTTTGCAGAATCATCATTTTGGGAGACAAATTAGCCCCCAACGAATTCTCTTGCCTTTGGAAAGGCACCTCGAAGAGAGACAAGCGGCATTGTGGGGGAAATCATGGGCTGTAGGCTGAGGAAGTTTTGCCTATCGCAGCAGTGCAAACACGCCCAAAAACGTGCTTTGGGGGGCCCATAAGCATCAATAGGAGGCTTTAGTTGGTGGTACAGAGTTTGTATGCTACAATTGTCACCAAGTGATCTCCCCAAAATCACATTTTCAGCCAACCCATGGTGGTGTGAAAACACTAAAACCTAACTGGTGGGCCCATAGGGTGGCACATGTTGGAAAATCGAAGATAGCACCTGGGACCCCGTCATTGGGCAAGGGGCCCATATACAGGAGATTCTACAGGGTGCTTGAGTACCAGTATTGTCACCAAATGACCACCCAAACCCATCCCAGGGCGACAGAAGGGTTTCAGAAAAATCAAAAACTGTCAAAAATTTTTAGGTGCAACAAAATAGCCTCAACAACAACAATTTTGGGGCTTTTGTGGGGCCCATGGTCCAGAATATATGGGGCTAGCGGCCACTACCCGGGTCCCAATTGGTGCTAGAGTATCCGTAGTGTCCCCAAATGATCATCCAAACCCATCCCAAATGCGGCAAAACGAAAATTATGAGGTGCCACGAAATAACCTAAAAACCAGCAAACCAGCAAAGGGCCTTTTTGGGGAACCATGCCTAGGGCTCCATGGACCTAGCATCCAATACATGGGTCTCCATGGGTGCACCAAATGATCACCCACACCCATCCCAAAGGAGACTAAAGGATGTTGACAAATAATACATTTTCGAAAAGTTGTAGCCAGCACATGCCAACCTGAAAATGGCAAAATTGTGGTACTGGATGGAAAAATTCACAAATTGTTGAGGTCATCAATTCCATTCTGCCCCCCTTCCCCCGTATTGTGGCTGCTGTGTGTCGATTTGGACCCATGTCCTGAATAAATCTTTCCATATCCATGGACCCTCTAATGAATGGTGGCGGTCTTGGGTCCAAACCACCCAGGTGCCACCAACAATGAACAGCAACCATGGAAATGCCGCCAAGAATTCTCAGCAACCACCCACATGACACCAAATGCCACCAAAAATCAATACCAACCATCTAGATGCCACCAAGAACTCTCACCAACCATCTACATGCCACAAGGAATTAACAGCAACCATCCACATGCCACCAAGAATTCTCAGCAACCATCCAAATGGCACCAGGAATGAACAGCAACTATCTAGGTGCCACCAGAAATTACCAGCAACCATCCAGTGCCACTATGACTAAACTGCAACCATCTAGCCGCCTCCAAGAATGAAAAGCAACCATCGCGATGCCACGCAGAAGTAATAGCAACCGCCTGGATGCCACCGGGAAGGAAGAATAACCATCCAGATGCAACCCAAAATTGATTGCAACCATCCCGTTTCCACTAGGTACTCGCAACAACCGCCCAGACACCACCTGGAGTTGATAGCAGCCATGCTCGAGAACACGTAGGTGAGTTAAAAATGTTGTACCACACCCTTGAAAAGGCAACTTGCAGGGAACTTCCCACACTTTTTAATGGCATCCCATGTTGACTTTCACCAATTTATGCCTCCAACACCCCTTGTGCATCGCAAGATGACTGTTACTTTTTGGTGGTGTCTGGATGGTCATTGTTAATTCCGGTGGTACCTAAATGGTTGCTATTCAATCCTGGTGCTGTTTATTCCTAGTGGCATCCAGGTGGTTGCTGTTCGGTCCTGTTGCTACCTGGGTGGCTGCTGTTGCTTCCTGGTGGCATTTGGAAGGTTGCTGTTCTTTCTTGGTGGCATCAAGATACCTACGTTCATTCCTGGGAGAAACAAGATTGCCGTCGATTCCTATTTGTAATAAGTACGCGACAATCCAAAGCGAAATCCCAATCAATTCTGAATGAATCGTATGTCCATAAAGCAACGAGTATACCCTCCTCATTGTTGACAATCAAACGGCCAACAATAGCAAAAATGCATTTCCGCTTCGGTTCTTGTTGCAAGTGGACCTTGTATGCTTTGCTGGGGCAAATGGCTCCTGCTGTAGGCCCATAGAGAAGTGACAAGAGGCAACAGAAAAACTGACACAGACAATGAACAAAGACAAGAAAAATGAAGACAGGAAGGCTAGTGCACGAAGTGCAATGTAGTGCTGGGCGGCCTTCATGAAATATGTGTGCAGATGATGACCAAGGTGAATATCCTCTCATCCCTCTCAATCAGGAAATATGCATGCACAGGACGATCTACAATACTAGATCCTTGAACATTGGTATCCTTTCTCCTTCACAAGTGCTCAAAAGCATGACACATGACCTATTTGGGCACCATTGTTGCTTATGCACTATCGTAGGAAATCTTTCAGGACTGCCACTTAGGTCGTACCGCTTGGACATTTCTTCCATTTCTTCCACGTCCTGGTGCGAGGTACGACATGACTGGGTCGAGTCCGAGGACTTTAGCCCCCCCTTCCCCCCCCTCCAAGGACACAGATGGCGAAACTGACCATTCAATGTCCACAAATGCCTTCACAAAACCCACATGCCAATTGGAAAATTGTTTTCTCGCGTGGTGGCAAACTGCGATCATTCGCAGAACCACACAAGACAATCCTTTGCAAAACTCCTGTCAGCCCAGGATGTGCAAAAACATGCACAACAAACGCCAAAGTCCAAACACGACAAAAAAGGAGGAAAAACAGAATCACTCACAATCCAGAGATGTGCACTCCAACCAGCACCTCTTTGCAGCCATGACATGTACCTACTCTCCACATCTGACATACTGCACCAATGCGGCCCCAAATGCCTCACCAATCGGCTTACATACTCAGTGCACACCCCAAAAGGCTACCTTTCTGAAAAGCCTGAATACCTCTTTGACGGGGCGTGGCAACATCTATCGCTATCACCGTGCAATCTCCCAAGGGCCCCAATGATGGGCTGGACATACGGATTTGCAACCTTTCTGAAAATCTCTTTCACTGTAATGATCTTCTAAGGGGGTGGCAACGTCTGCTGCTTTCCGCTTGCCATCGTCGTGGTTTTTGTGGAAACTCCATCTCAACTGTGTACTAACCACGACGAGCTTTTTTCGTGGGCTGGCTGTAGACCGGAGGCATGAAAGCGCTTGGATTCCCAGCAGGGTGTTGTGGGATAAATTGCGCTGGTGGTGCATGTCCGTATTGAGGATGAAAATGCGCAGTTGACTGAGGCGCCTGCGGTGTGGCTGGAGGCTTGGCTGCTACAAAGTGGGCGGTTGCTTGCAGCTGCGGGTCTGTTTGTGCCGCTGCTTCAACCGAGGCAACAAGGGCCAAAATATGTTCGGCATGGCTGACCCATGCGGGATTTTCAACCACGGAAGTATCACACAAAGCCCGAGCCTCCTGTTGCATTTGGGACAAGGACATCTGCGCCACGCAGGTAGGATCAATTTCCTTGTGTTCCTGGTCAATGTCGTCCAAGATTTTCGCCACGGACTCAACTGCCGCTGGCCAACCCACATCACTTTGCAAACAAAGCGTGGCCGCTTTTTTGGCGTGCTTTTTGAGACGCATGAGGCATGACTGTGCGCGGTTCTGTGCCTTCAGTGCAGCCTTCGTGCCAGCCGGAGGAGCTTGAGCCACCGCAGGTTGGTAGATCCCCGCAGCCGCCGGCGCAGCGGGGCCTTGGGGTGCAACGCTGGGCTTGGGCAAAACCACTGGAACTGCCTCCGGTTCCTTCAGGGGCAAGGCGACAGGGGTTATGGTCGGCAACGCAACAGCGGGGAAAAACTGGTGCAAGCCTGGCACTGATTGAAGGATGCTCGTAGCTGTGTCTGGCCAGGTCACATCGCCACCGTGAATTTGTCGGTGCAACTTGCGGCTTCGTTGACAAAACTCGGTGACCTCCGAGGCACCTTGTGCAGCAGGATTGAGAGCCGCCACTTCCACTTCCACCGCGGGAAGTAAAGCACCAAGCTTCTCCAGCAGTTTGGGCCACTTGCCAGTTTCATTCAAGCACGCATCAGCCGTCTTCATGGCAGGTGCGAGCAACATGGAAATTACATGCCTCACACGCTTTGATTGGACCTTCATCTCCCGTTGCTGTTTTTCTTTTTTATTTTGCTGCCTCTGTAGGTCACCAAGTTGCTTGAGCTTCTCCTCTGACGCCGCATCGTGGACCAAACCACTCGCTGCCAGTGCCACCTGGTATGCGGCTTCCTTCTGGGCATTCCTGAGCTGCAACGCGGTGTTGAAGGCACACCTCGTCACATGGCACACAAACAGGCTGTTCGCTTCGTCAATCTCAAACGCAGAGGAGCCGTATGGACGCTGCATGTTACCAAACAAGGTCTCGTATTTGGCCTGGAACTTGACGCGGTAAGTATCCGAAGCATCTTGGAGCTGCCCTGGCTTCCGTTTCAGGCCTCGTGGTCCAGCCTCTGCCATGGAAGGTTCTGGAACAGAACGAGAAGGGCTTGTATAGGGAGAGGATTGGGAGGCATGAAATACTACTTCTCTGCAAGTATCACCGCATGTTTGGCCGTTTGTGTGTATGGGAAGGGGAGAAGGGATGACGAGGCCAGAACCTATCACGCATTGCTTGGCCCAACTGGGCCCATGAGGTAAGACAATGCGTTTAGTCCTAAACAACTTCGTCTTGGATCATCCGAAATCGCCGCGAAACCCCCTCCAACCGCTGTCCCATTTGCCCCCTCCCCGGTCACCCCAGATTATGTGGGCCAGATTCTGTGATACAGACTCAGCGGCCTCGACAGCCTCCGCGGTCCGCTGCACAACCGCTACAGCCTCTGTGGCCACAACAATTGCCCGACCGACCCATGACCCCGAACCGAGCTGTTTGACTGCCTGGTTTACCTGGCCCTACTTGCATCGGCTTGATGATGGAAATTTTTGCACAATTGGCCAAAAGCCTTGAGCATGCAGATTGGGCTTGATTTGGAAGTCGTATGCTATGAAAGAAAAAAACACAAAAGATGTCGGATGGTTTCTCCATATGTGATATTGTGGTCCCCTTCGAGTAATAGGAACACTTTTTTTTTGTTTTTTCAACTGGCCCTTGTCATCCTGGGGATCTCGCACAGTGAGCTGTGGACGGCCTTTGCATCAAAGCATTGAAGGCCGGTGGGTCTTCTGTGTATTGGCATGCATGGTCAACACCCAACCCCACGCCATATCATGGTCAGCACCAACCAATTCACGGTGTAGACCATGGCAGCTTCCAGTGAGTGGTACCGTGCAAACTTTTGAATTTCGCGGAACCCTAATTTTTGCGCAGGCCGATTTGAATTTTTTTATCCAAAAATTTTGCGCATACAGCCAGAATTCGGAGAAACTAATTTATCTTTGCTGTTTCTTTTTCTTTTTTTTTTTTTTGCAAATTTCAATTTTTGCGCAGCTATTTGACCCAAAAACAACTCAACTGCTTGCATGATGGACAGGCACAGAGTAGAACCCCTTGCCAACCTTGCGCCTCATGTTGAAGAACTGGACATGCTTGCCCTTTGGGCTGCCTTAGGTGCTGGCTTAGGGGCTAAGAGGCACAGGCCTGGGTAAAATGAGACACCAGAACATAACACAACACGTACTTGCAACAGCACCCACGTTCTGCCACCTGAATTGACTGCTCCCGCAGCCTGCAAGAAGCTGCAAACCACATTCTTTTCATATTGGAACCGCAAAAACCATGGTTCCAAAAGAGACACCAAAAGTGCGGAAACACGGGGGTCAGCATGTTTGGACAAAGGGCTGGGTGGTGTAACGCTGGTAGAAATACGGGGAAGGCTACGCAGTGGAGATGTCACGGGATGTGGGCAGCTCGCCAGTGTGGGCACCAGGGCTTGCAGGAGACCTGTGCCGCCCCTTATGTTACACACCCTGCCACTAAAAAGGGAGTAAAGGGGTAATATCGGTGCCGCCCGCTACTTTGGGGGAATGTTTGCTCTGCGTGCTACTTTCCAATTAACTATCCGGACTCCAGCCCCAGATTTACCCTCTCATGGAGAAGCCCCCCAAGTGGACCACATTGCACTGCACACCTTCCCTACAAAGCACGTTGCATAATAAAACAATAGCTGTGAATTCAACAACTCCAAATGTCGTTTGTATTGTACTTAACAAACGGCATTGGTCCCACAAGTGTGGGTGTCAATACATTCAACAAAATAGTGCTCCTTGCACTCATCACAAACTGTGACGGTGGAGCACTTCTGACAACACAACACACACACTCCTGCCTCATCCTCTGCCTCATCTTGCGTGGTGGTTGAGTTGCTTTGGTCAGTCCAAACATGAGGCGGGACATGCTCCCATGGTCCATAGGGGGGCTGACGCACCTGCCTGCGATTGCAAAATTGCGCAAAATGCTACGCTAGGGACAACAATGATGCCCCTGGTATCTCAAAGTATGGGTCTCTAGTACGGCCAGATGCCCAAATAGTTGCACTGCGCTAAGTGGGCCTCCTTAGTGCACCCACTAAAAGGTCACCGGTGGGGCACGGGTAAAAAAAGTGCCCAGCACGCGCCCGACGCGCTAACGCTCCCCCTTTTCCGGCGAGTTTACCTCGAATAGCCTGAGTTTTACCCCCTCGCCAAATGGCCCCTCAGGGGAGCAAACCCATTGGCAGTAAATACGAGTGCTTGGTTGGGCTGGACGGCCAAATGTCTGTGCCCTGCGCGTGCCGTGTCAGGTGCTCCCCCAAAGACGAATGGGCTCACTACTTGGCACACAGTAATTGACGATTTTTTCTGGAGAATATCCAATGAACAGAGCGGCTGGTGTGTGCAGAGCCTTACATACTTCTAAACACTGTTCATGGCTCGGGGTAACTGGGGGAGGGTCTTCCCACGGGCGCATCTCTAGACCGCAGCAGAAGCTTCTCGGGATCCCAAATTAGGAGGATTCGAGCCTGCCAACCCCAGCACACCACCGCGACTATCCCATACGGACCAGCTCCTCCCTTCACCACCGTGGACTGCAAGGCCCACACACCCACCTAAGTACTTTGGGCGCCAGTGACCGTCCGATGCCCGAGTGTGGCCTGAGGGTCATGTGTGGAGTGCCGCCATTGCACTCAGACAGTCTGTACCGGATCAGTGCCGGTTGGCTGTGCCTTTCGGGCTGCAAAAGGGCCTTCCCAGGCATCCATCCCCAAGGGCCCTCCTTGATAGCGCAGCGGCTGTCAGGAGCCAGACTGGGGGCCCAACCAGGTACCCCGCACCAGGAGCCCCTCCCGGCGGTGTTTGTGCGTGACATCCTTCTATTCCAATGTACAGACTGGGTGTGTTTGCACTGCCATGCCCCCAGGGGGAATCCTTGCACTGCGCGCGCACTGCGCGCTACTTTTAGACTATGTTCCCCTTGAAGAGCCCCCAGGCACAACCCTTGGAAACGCCCTTAGAATTAGGTGACCCAAACTGCCCCAGCTCAAGAAAGTTGCAAACTACCTTCCCTTCACATAACACACATCATGCACAACTGGAAAAGCCATGAACAGCGCATTGGTTGCCACCCTCAACAACACACAACTATCTTTCTGTTCCATTGTCGTTTCTCTCTTGAAAATCGTCTCGTTTTCCCAAAACTCAACAACCTTTGGCAGGATCTTAAGGCGGGGCACCAATTTGAAACCAATTCCACGATCCAAAGATAAACCCTGTTCAAAAGACATCGAAGTATCTTACATAACTCGATTGAACAGTTCCTTCACATGACGATGTTTCATATCAACATCTGCAGATCGCGCGTGCTCGATGCGAGATCGCGGAAGATCAAGGAAGGTTGGGGCAAAGTGTTTGCACTGCGTGCGCACTGCGTGTGCACTGCGTGCGCACTGCGTGGGCACTGCGTGCGCACTGCGTGCACATTGCAGTGAAACCCACCCCATGCCACCTCTGTATAACACTGCAAAGCAACAAAGCCAACAGGACACACATTGAACCACTACCAACCTGGTACTTTGATGTACCTGTGAACATCTCATTTAGTGTTGTAGAGTACCACTATGCAGTTGCAACCACTGTAACCCTTGTAAGCGCCATCGTGATTACCTACTTCATAATCAAAGAACTGTCCGTGCATTCGCGAAGGACCACGTTGATCCCAAATCGTAACATCCGCCGACTTTCCCGGCATAAGATCACATACCCGTACAGAATTCCTCCACTACAACACAATCAACACCAATGAGGCTGACATGTTTATGGAGTTGTGAATATACTTCCCAAGGCTCCTTGGAGCGCCCAGCGGAGCACTGATCAATCCACCAAGCCACATCTTTGGGGTCAAGGTCAGCGTGTGGGAGTCCACATAATCCACCATCCATCTACAACGAGGAACATGCAAAAAAAAGAGGGGGGGTGGGGTGAAAATGGGTACAAATGGGTGAAAATAGGTGATAATGAATGACAATTCAAATTTGTCATATCCTGAATGCATAAGAAGCTTAAAAATCCTACTATGGAACAACAAACCTCCGCAAAAGGGCCAAAACTAGGGTTCAGGTAGTTACCGACATACAAAACTTTGCACTGCGTGGGCACTGCGTGCGCACTGCGTGCATGGCATTCCCTGGGGCCCCAAAGAGGGCGGAAATGCTACGTCACCCCTGCATTCTCGGGGATCCCCAAACAAAGGGGGACGAAATCAGAAGTCAAAACCTCCGCTAGGGGTCACCATGATGCCCCTAGGGGCCCCTAGTATCTCAAAGTATGGGTCTCTAGTATGGCCAGACGCCCAAATAGTTGCACTGCGCGCGCACTGCGCTTAAGGCCCCCCCCCCCACTCCCCCGGACCCCTAACCAGTTACCAACCCGGCGGCGCGGCATCAGAACATGGAAGATAGGTTTGCTACACTCAGAAATGAAATCTGTGAGTTGGAGCAGAGATTGAAACGAGTGGCACGGCAACCGCCACCGGGGGTTTGGCGTGGGGCATTTGAACTGAGGGTCCCTCATGTCGGACCGCCTCTCCTTCTCGAGATCCCGATTTGGGAGGATTCGAGCCTGCCAACTCCAGCACACCACGGTGACTATCCCATACGGACCAGTTGCGGGGTACCTGGTTGGGCCCCCAGTGGGGTTTGGGGTGTTTAGGGCAGGGTGGGACTGTAGGGAAAGCGGCCCCAGAGGAGGGTCTCAGCGGCGTTTATAAATCCAGATGAAGGGGGCTACGGAAGCGGTTGGGGGCGGTTATTGCGAGTACAGATGCCATCGGGCCACAATGGATCAGGTTTGCTTCACCGCAATTAGCTCCAACCGCGCCTGCCCCACGGTCTTCATTGCTCTCAGTTCAGTGTTCCAGATCATTGTTCTCTGTGCTTGCTGTCCGAGTGTTCAATGGCTGGGGTTGAGGGCCAAGGTCCCTTCCTCCCTGCGGCTCTGTACCAGGTCAGCTGTCGCCTGCTGGGCTGTAGGAGAGCAAACATGCAGCCAGGCTCACGCCCGTACACCTGGCCGTTTTTCTATAGGATCAGGGGCGTACATGCAGGTCAGGGGTCACCAGTGGGCGGGCACTTGCTTCTGCTGGCCCCTTTCGGCCATGCCCTCCCCCTGTTTGTTTTGTTGGACCTTGGGCCTAAAGGCCTAGTGGGTTCAGGATAACATACAGAGTTACCAGGCAAATACATGTGTGTGTTTGGGTGCCATCGGGGGGGGGGGGGGGTGTTGAGGTAAGAGACAGAATGGGTGAGCCACAAGCTGCAGGCCCCCGAGTGGGGCAGTGGGGACCCCTCCCAATGATCCCCGCACTGCGCTGGACATTTTGTGGGGTGAAAAGGTGTGCCATAGACTGTTCTCTGGTCTGCTTGGCGGCCCAATAATTATCTCCAGCGCCTTGGCAAGTGGTAACAACCGCTCGCAATTTGGGTGGGTAGGGGATGGGGTTGGCGGCGGGCATATTGACGGGGGTGGACGCCCTTCAGGCCCCGGACCGGGGCTGTGTCGGTCAGAAGGGCCGGCCAGGGGCAGTGAGCATGACGCTCGGCGCCTCATCCGTGCGCTTGGACCTGCGCCACGCTACCCAGCCCCCCCACCCCTTTGCAGCACCGGCACACATCGCAGCCACAGTCACAGTGGTACACCCCCCAGCAGTGGCATAAGGCCGAGAACATACGTCGCAAATGAAGCAGCCTTCGGTATATTCCGAGACGTGTGTTACAAGGCCTATGTCTGCCCTCCCACACTGCGCGCACGCCGAGACGCCAGCATCCGCCGCCCCTGCGGCATCAAAAGGACCGTAGCTCTCATGCGCCATGCCGCGCGTCTCGAGTCAGGGCCGCGATGCAAGCGCCGTTCGCGCTGTCTTGTGCCGCCCTCAGCGCGGTCCAGCCTTTATTGTTGGACCGCCCAATGTCCGCATTGTGGGCCAGCAAAGCCTGAACGCAGGGCGTGTGGCCGCCGAGGGCAGCCCACATCAATGCGGTTTGGCCGGTGCTGTGGACCGCATTCACATCCGCCTTGTTCTGAAGTAAGGCATAGAGGCATTCAACGTCCCCGTTCTGGGCTGCATCCATCAGCGCTGTCTGTCCGAGTTCATCCGCTGCGGTCACGTCCGCGTTGCAATCTACGAGGGTCTGAAGAGAGGCGGCCTGCCCCTTCAGGCACGCCCAACTTAGAGCCGTGCGTGCCTGCTTGTCGAATTGGGACACGTCTGCTTTGTGGTTAATGAGGGACTCGATGCAGGAGACGTGCCCGTCCTCTGACGCGCACATCAGCGCTGTAAATCCATTGTTCTTGGTCTGAGCTACGTTTGCTTTGTGGTTAATGATAGAGTCGATGCAGGAGACGTGCCCGTTCAGTGATGCGGACATCAGCGCTGTAAATCCATTGTTCTTGGTCTGAGCTACGTTTGCTTTGTGGTTAATGAGGGACTCGATGCACGAGACGTGTCCCTCCTGTGACGCATACATCAGCGATGTAGCTCCATCGCTATTGGCCTGAGCCACATCTGCTTTGTGGTTAATGAGGGAGTCGATGCAGGAGACGTGCCCGTCCCCTGACGCGCACATCAGCGCTGTAGCTCCATCGCTATCGGCCTGAGCCACATCTGCTTTGTGGTTAATGAGGGAGTCGATGCAGGAGACGTGCCCGTTCTGTGACGCGTACATCAGCGCTGTAAATCCATTGTTCTTGGTCTGAGCTACGTTTGCTTTGTGGTTAATGAGGGACTCGATGCACGAGACGTGTCCCTCCTGTGACGCATACATCAGCGATGTAGCTCCATCGCTATTGGCCTGAGCCACATCTGCTTTGTGATTAATGAGGGAGTCGATGCAGGAGACGTGCCCGTCCCCTGACGCGCACATCAGCGATGTAATTCCATTGCTATCGGCCTGAGCCACATCTGCTTTGTGGTTAATGAGAGAGTCGATGCAGGAGACGTGCCCGTTCAGTGATGCGGACATCAGCGCTGTAAATCCATCGCTATCGGCCTGAGTCACATCTGCTTTGTGGTTAATGAGGGACTCGATGCAGGAGACGTGCCCGTCCTGTGACGCGTACATCAGCGATGTAATTCCATTGCTATCGGCCTGAGCCACATCTGCTTTGTGGTTAATGAGAGAGTCGATGCAGGAGACGTGCCCGTCCCCTGACGCGCACATCAGCGATGTAAATCCATCGCTATCGGCCTGAGTCACATCTGCTTTGTGGTTAATGAGGGACTCGATGCAGGAGACGTGCCCGTCCTGTGACGCGTACATCAGCGATGTAATTCCATTGCTATCGGCCTGAGCCACATCTGCTTTGTGGTTAATGAGAGAGTCGATGCAGGAGACGTGCCCGTTCAGTGACGCGCACATCAGCGATGTAAATCCATCGATATTGGCCTGAGCCACGTCTGCTTTGTGGTTAATGAGCGAGTCGATGCAGGAGACGTGCCCGTTCAGTGACGCGCACATCAGCGCTGTAGCTCCATTGTTTTTGGTCTTAGCAACTTCTGCTTTGTGGTTAATGAGGGAGTTGATGCAGGAGACGTGCCCGTTCTGTGACGCGTACATCAGCGCTGTAGCTCCATTGCTATCGGCCTGAGCCACATCTGCTTTGTGGCTAATGAGGGAGTTGATGCAGGAGACGTGCCCATTCTGTGACGCGCACATCAGCGCTGTAGCTCCATAGCTATCGGCCTGAGCCACATCTGCTTTGTGGTTAATGAGGGAGTCGATGCAGGAGACGTGCCCGTTCTGTGACGCGCACATCAGCGATGTAAATCCATCGCTATTGGCCTGAGCCACATCTGCTTTGTGGTTAATGAGGGAGTCGATGCAGGAGACGTGCCCGTTCAGTGACGCATACATCAGCGCTGTAAATCCATCGATATCGGCCTGAGCCACATCTGCTTTGTGGTTAATGAGGGAGTCGATGCCGGAGACGTGCCCATTCTCTGACGCGTACATCAGCGCTGTAAATCCATTGCTATCGGCCTGAGCCACATCTGCTTTCCAACCACCACCGGGCATGCAAGTCGGGGTGCTTGATGCCATGCTGCAGCCGGTACTGCTGGTGGATAATAATGGGGCAAAAACAAGCACGCTGGGTATATGCAAACGGAGACAGGAAAAAATAATCAGAAAGTAGTAGCATCCCCCATACTCACGCATCATGGTAGGTATTTCAACGATCCGCTATTGCCATGTTTTTGTACCGTGCGAATTCTAAAGTTTTGCGGATTTTAACACTTGTGACAATCCCGGATGCATCATTCTCTGAAACTGGCATTCTTGCAAAAAGAGGGGCAGGGGCAGAAATTATTCTATTTTTGCGATTTTTTTTTGCGGAACCCATTTTTGCGCAAGGCATGAAGCCAAGAATTAATTTTTTTTTTGCGTTGTTTTTTTTTTGCGGACAACAACACCTTGTGCCAGGAATTAAATATTTTCGCACATCTTTAGAATTCGCACGGTATTTCATCCGGCCATTCGCGACACAAAAACTCAAACTCTGGGACTGAGAATTGAACCCCGGTCCTGGGGCACAGCCTCACGAGTTGCCACTGGCCCGGCATGTGCATGTGCACGCGCATGTGCCATGTGCAGATGGATGCGCATGTGCCTGTGCATGCGCCACGTGCACGTGCATGTGATACTCACTCAACATGGTACATATTTCAATGCGTTGATCTGCTATTTGTATTGTGTTGTGTTTCATCCAGCCATTCGTGACAGGAAAACTCAAACTCCGGGGCCAGAAATGGAACCTGGGTCTCCCGCGTGACAGGCGGGAATACTAACCTCTACCCTACCACGAAAAATCCTGTGTTGCCTAATGGGGTGTTTCGATGAATCAAGATTAAGGGAGTGGGTTCCAAGCCCGTTGCCCACAACCGTTCGCTCTACGCACCAGCTTCTCCAGTTCACGCACAACGTCCTGCTTTCCACTGGTTGTGCGTGTCTCTTCTTGTTCATGCCAAATGCACTGCAAATGAAGCCTTCCGTTTTAGTCAGGCCTTTGGGGACCTTCGGGTCCTCTACAACAATATTCCTCTTCCTCATGCACATAGTCACAATCTTCCTATAGTTAAGTACCCGAAGTACTTTCAGCAACCTTTTTTGTCCTTTGTGAAATATGAGATACAACTTTGAACATGGGCAAATTTTCCCGAAAAAAGTGTGCTCGGTAAAATTGCCAAAAAAAATTACCTAGAATCTGGAGGTACCATACCAACCTACACAAAGACCATGCGGTGTCAACACGCTTTTGCGCATCTGCACAACCTGCTGTACGGTCCCCGTCTAGGTGAGCGCTGACAAGCCGGACCCAAACGGACTGGGTATAGGCACTGGAGGTGCAGGAGCAGGACGGCCCGCTCCTCAGCCGCCCAGGTACAGCACCGATGGGACCCTTCTAGTCATATTCAAGAAATGGACTAAACATGTAGCTGTTCTATATAGATAAAGGGGTGTCACAAAGATATGGAGGTGCTTAACAACCTGTTGAATTATCCCAAATTACCAAGCTTCATTCCATCCGACGATGATGAAATACTAAAAGACTGCATAATCGAAGACTCGGGTATCAACGAGGTTGGACGTAAAGATGCGCTGCATAAGCATTTTTTTTCGATACGCCTTACCGCAACCACTGAACAAAACCAACGACCATAAGATCGTATTGAGATATATCAGAGTAAAGCACGATGTGCTGGGTGACTTGCAGCAAGAAAAGGAATGAGGAAAGGCCGGTGTAGTGCAATGTGCATGGGTTGATGACTGGGTTAAAGGGCACAAGACTTAGCACTGGCTGGTAGACACTTTCAATTCATCATCTTGCATAGGCAAATGAGACTCGCCATTGTAGAAAACGGGTATTCAGTGCGCCGGTGTAGACGTGTCTCGAAAATTACATTGATGGTGTGCATTTAATGTTGCAAGACTACTATGAACAACTTTTGAACGACATCATTGCGGCCCGCGAAGAACTGGGTATTGAAATACCAGACGATGATGACACACCCCTTTAGAGGTGGATGTATTTGAAAATGCTGGCAAGCATTGCGACGAGAGAGAATGCAAGGTTGGCAAACACAAAAAGGCGGAGGCTTGAATAATGCTTCACAACCTTTGTGTTGTTGTTGGTTCCGTCTTATGGAAATGGATCGTTCTACAATCAACACAATTGAAACCAAACACCCAAATAGTCCATGGGTGTTGCGTATTGAGAGTCAAGAAGCTTGCAAGCATCGTGAGCGGCCACAGTGGCAGGGACAAGTTGTTTTGCATGCGTTAGCCGAGCCGTCGATGGCATTTGTAAATGTCTTGCCAGCATAGAGAGAAGATGCAAAACACGATGATCCACAAGCGGCGATGGTATGAAATTGCAATTAAATGAACTGCTCGAGCAACGAGAGAAACAATTGAAAGCTGAACTAGAGCAATTGTGCGTGCATGCCGAACGGCTGCATGATGCTTCAACTGCTCATCTTTTGGTTGTGCAAGATTAAGGGAGTGGGTTCCCAGTGCGGCTTGTCTCAAGAGTAAAGAAAGTCCAGTACCAAATGCAAAAAATGGCCAGCACCAAGAGGAAAGCAAGAAGGGTCAGCGGGAAAGGCAAGCAGGCCAAGTAAATCGCCAAGTAAATCACGATCATCCAACCACTCCATCAAGTTGGTGCAGGGAGCGCAAGGATGGACGAAACGGAGCTGTAGCGGCGGACGAAGCAAGAATTTATGGATCACATTCTGGCTCACTCAAGCGTCACATTTCCGTTATTGTTTGAACTTGGTTGAGCATTGGGTTGCATGTGTGCTAGTTCTCCTATATTTCCACGGGTAGTGTATAGTAGTATACAGTAAAGGGACACCCATGGGCCACAACAGCAGTGCACACCAACTTGGTGCACCGGTGCGAGACGTCACGGCTGTGATTAGCGACATGAGGATTGTAAAAGCCCGGGCACGACAACTGATTGCTCAGTTTATGCAACTGGAAGTTGTTGCAAGACACACAATTTTGGCTAAGCAAGATGTGACTTGGCACGGCGGGCTTTCAACTGGGTGGTGGGGGGGGGGGGGGTCAATAGAGCCCCCGAAAAGAAGGGCGGGGGGGGAGGGGGTATGGGAAAACGGCTCAATCGATAGGACCATTAATTAGTTATTATGAAGTCTGCGCTAGAAGTTTTTTTGAGCATGAAAAATGGTCAATTTTTTTCACCATACATATGGTAAATGATGACTTTTTTGAACCCCCTCGATGAGCTGATTCCAAAAATCCCACTTTCATTATTTGCCGCTTTTTGGGTCCAAGTCACCTCCGAGGCCTGGGGGTCTTGGGTGGATTCCAGTTGGAATTCCTCGCCATGTGGAAGCCGTACGTGCACACGGATATGTGTCGGGGTAACTTCCGCAGCAGTCTGTTGGGCTCCAAAGACGTCCCTCAAGAAATCGCGAAGCTGCTGCAGCTTTTGGTACTGCCTTGTGCGCCCATAGGCTTCGTACTGCGTCAACCGTGGCATGGTGAAATAAAATCGACTGTGGTAAACAAAAAACAGCGTGTAGGTCCACAGGTGGGGGGTGCTCAGTCTCGGTAGGATTTTGGGGTTCCTGTCAATTGAGTCCCTTTCTGAGGGGGAGCCTAGCTAGGGGGCTCTATTGAACACCCCCCCCCCCCATTGAAAGCCCGTCTTCCCCTTTCCGTTTCTCGTGCTTTGTGATTCGATGTGCCCTAGGTGACGCAGACGACGGGCAGAAGTTGCGAGTTGCATAGAGAATTTTGTGCAAGCTTCACAATACAATACGTACGTTGGGGGGTTCAATGGTCGGTACTGATTGACTGAATGTCCCCGCCATAGACACTTTCAGCCGTTAGTTCGAATGTTCATGTGTTCCGGGCAATTGCAAATGCAAAGTGTCCCCTTCTTGGTTGGGGTGCTCCACTATCTATGTACATAGCCGAGGTCAGCTTGCGTTGACGACCGTTCAGTGGGCGCCACCCAGGGCAGGTTAGTTGCTGCATTCAAACCCAATACTCAGCCCGCCAAGAGAATAAAGCGTCAATCAAGGATCGACTGCATTCTACCACTACCCATGTTCCTCAGGCTGCTGATGCATGGCACTCACTCGGCCTTACCCTTGGTCCATGGAAGATTACGGTTTCACAGGGTAAACACTGGTGGTGGAGTTGAGAGAGAGAGGCATTCAGTAAACAGGGGGGGCCAGAGCCAAAAAAGCGCTGCTGGCCTAGGGGGGGAGAAAGACAAGAATGAGAAGAGGCATGCTCGTGGCGATCGGCCAGTTGCGATTGCCATCAGTCGAGTAGGATCGCCCACCACCGTACTGCAGCTTGATATTTGTGAGTGATCCCATGTAGCTGTGCCATTGCCGGAGTCTATACCCCTGCTGCCCTGGGAGCTTCCTGGCAGCGGGGAGGGGGCTCCTGAGTCGTTAGCATCAAGTTCATTTTCAGGGAGTGCAAAAAGTTGCTTAGTGCGCAGAAAAACAGTGCTTCATCAGTTGGTCCTCACATACACCTTGTACGGATGAAGACAGCGGAGATGCAAGCCGTCGCCTTGATGTGTTGCGTGTGCACAAGCGCACATGCCACCAACCATTCCCAACACCACAAGCAAATACAAAGTGAACTTGCCACCCACTGCTCAACCGCCTAATACCCGTTCCCAAAACCACCAGTTTGTCAATTCAATTGATCTAGTGTGCCATTGGGCAAGAGTCAAGAAGCTGTCTCCACAATTGGGGATAGAGATGCCACCATCTTCGTAGTCTGCGAAAGCAGACCCTTGCCGGCCGTGACAAATAACTACAAGATCTTTTGGAAATTAGTGAACTTCTCTGGAGTCACCAATTAACTTGTATCGGGCAGACCCCCTGTTTTCGGGGTTCCCGCAACCGTGTAGATGGTGGCATCTGCATCCAAAATTGTGGAGAGAACTTCCTAAATGTGGCTCAAGTGTCCCTTCATCCCTCAGGCCGTAGAAGTGTCCATTTGTCCCCTTATTATCCCTCGGGCTGGATGAAGTGCCCATGCATCACCCTTGAAGGGGGGGTCCAACACGAAATTGAAAGCAACACCATCACCTCGTCTTGGCGCATCCATTGCAAGCGCACGCAAAAAAGTCTGAGGTTCCGGTCATGGTAATCAAAAGGTATAGGTGTTTAGGCGATATGCGAGTACTCATTGTCCTACTAGTAGTGGACGCACTGGAGTGGTACTTTTTTGTTGGCAAGAAACACAGTGACACCACACGCAAGCAGCGTAGCAGGGGCCAGACACCACACCCGGGGCCTTCACCACATACATCCCCATGGGGACTGCGATAGCCAACCACACCCAATTGCCACGTGATGGCCAAACAAAGGCTACTATAACAAGGAAAGATGTCCTTGCGGGACAAAAAGCCCTTCAACACCATGGTAGCCGACCCCGAGGGTGGGTGGGCCACATTAACGGCTGGGTGCAGCGTTGCGAGCGGTCATGGCTTGTGGGGAGTGCACTGGAACGAATACACAAGGGTCCTCAGCTCCGCAAGCTGGACAGATGTATGGCCCGGACAGTGATTGCCGTAGAGCGACAGGAGTGCTAACCGTTTACGCGCGACGAAATGAAAACATTGCACACTTATGATTAAATTGACACCATAAAAGGAGAAAGATATGCCACTGCTCTTCCTCCATCTTCTCCACGGCGGCATGTTCGAACGGTGACTAAAATAAGAGAATATTGTCCTTTATTACGTAGTGAATTGGGCTTGGCGATAAATGACGTTAACTAGTGAATTGGGCTTGGCGATAAATGACGTTACGCCTAATTTTCTCGTGCAAGCAACACCTATGCAAAAGGTAAAGTGGCTACAGAGAGCAGTACTGGACCCGCAATCAACAACACTGAACCGCCCCACTGCCAAACCCTTTGCCAATCTTGTTGCCCTAGTCACATTCGAAATGCATGCAAACCCTTTAGCAAAAATAGATGACAATGTTCAATCATTCATCCAAAACACAGAGCAAGCGTGAGAGAGCATGAGCAAGTATGAGCAAGTAAGAGCATGTATTGGTAAAGGAAGCATCCTTTTCAAACTTTGTGTTAGCATGTATGAGCAAGTATGGGCACACACCAGAAACATCACCCAAGCAATCTCCTCCATGCGAACCATTGATCTTGGCAATCTCTTTCACACAGGCTTGCTTCCACACAGGATCACCAAAAAGCTTTGCTCCTCGCTATGTGTCTGCAATGGCTGCACATCTTGCCCTTGCAACTCTACATCAAACTCATCATCGGTGCATTTAGAAGTCAAATTAATTCAATAATGCATGGCAAAGCTGAATACACATCGTGATGTGTTGAAGACATTATGTGTATGCCTACAACGGCCAGGTCTCGTGCACTTGGGGAGAGATGAGTGCCCGGCTACTTTTCTCGTCCGTTTAGGGTCACAGTGCAGCAAACTGCCAGTTCATTGACGCCGTTTCATTTACTTCAACACTGCTGCTTCATTGTCACAGGTTTAGTGAAGGAGCACCCAGAGGCCACAACAGAAGTGCACACAATAGTAGTGCACCGGTGCGAGACGTCACAGCTGTGATCGGCGACATGAGGAATGTACAAACACGGGCCCGATAACGGATCGTAGAGTTTAAACCACCGGAACGCGTTGCGAAACACATGATTTGGCTGAGCAGGATGTGACTTTTGATTTCTTGTGCTTTGTGATTCGATGTACCGACGATGGTGAAGAAGACGGGCAGAAATTGTGAGTTGCATAAATCATCTTGTGTTCCATCACTACCCCACACCGCGGGCATTTGCACACCAGATCCCAAACCCTCAGGTCGTCCTTCCAATAACCGCATGGTTCAAGGTCCATGTTCACGCCCTAATGTGCATGTATACAAACACATTACCCAAGAGAACATCATCACAACAAGCAATGCAGAAGAAGGTGACATTTGCGCCAGAGGTCAAATTGGGCGGTCAACCCAAAAGGCAACAACTATTGAGCTAGGGTAAGCATGAGCTTGCAAAGAAAGAAAGGATACACTTTTCATCCGGAAATTCTATTGCCTTTGGCAGTGCACCTCGAAGAGAGGCCGTCGGTCATTTAGACAGGCCAACAGTCAGTCAGACAGAAACACACACACTTTGGGTTTTTTGTCAGTGGCAGACACGGTTCCAAGCAAGTGGGAGAACAACTATTCTCAGAATTGGCAGTGGCCGAATGGTAATGCAGGCGACCGCAGACATTTTGGTCCGCAGTTCGAGCCCTGGTGTGGTCAATACGGCAGCGGCGCCCCGGCGGCGTCCACCAACCAGGATTCGAACCACCGACCGAAAAAACTGCGACCGGGTGCGTTACCATTCGACCGGGGGTGAAGATGACACACTGGTGTCTCCCATTGCTTAGAGCCTTCTCAGCGAAAACTTTTGACCCCCCCCCCCACCCCCCCCACCCCCCCTCAAAAAAGTGTTCTCCAGTTTTAGGGGATAGAGGCCTCAGAATCAAAAAATCCATTGGGGGATGGTCTTATTGGGCAAAATAATGATTTTACAAGGGGTTGGACATCAAATATCATGCCTTGGGGTATGCTACGCGAATGACCCCAAAAAAGGGGGGGTATACGACGCCCGCGCCTGCGCTTGATCTAACAACCTCTCTTCGAGGTGATTATGCGTATGGTGAATTGTTGCCACGTGGTATTGTGTAGATGATTGAGCAGGCTTGCTTGAATATGCAGAATGCAACCTTCATTGACCTCCGATCTGAAAGGGGAACAGTTGTCCTTGAGATGGCTTGTTCGTATCCGAAGATCAGTAAGGCAATCGAGATTGAGTTGGTCGAGGAACGGCACAATGAAGCACATATGCGCCCAGGCAAAGAAACGGACGAAATACGGAGAGCGTTTCAGCTAGAGTGTGCCGATTTACATGAGGCTAATATTAGTGATGCCACCGTCATTTATGTATATGATCTGTGCTTTGGAGTAGTGTTGTCCGGGGACCAAGGCGGTCAGCTCTGGGCCCCATGCCATAGAGAAAAGGGCCCATTTGATACATGTTAATCAAACATGGAGCAATAAACCACCAATGTACGTGCGCACAACACCACATTTGTGAAATGCAAGCTGAAAATTGCAAAAGTACATAACCTTAGGGGCTAGACCAGTGAGGTGTTTGCCCAAGAGCCCAAGCAGTTTGCATGTCGGTATACGATCACTTGACTTGGACTTGCCGGTGGCGTATAAGAATGGGCTTGTCATGTCCTCCCTGTAGAACATCTCATCTTCGAAAATGATGCGCAATGCGAGTCCAAGTGCCGCGTGTTTGCTTCCGTCCACCAAATTCTGGCAAGATCAATATGTGAACGCACAAGAGAGGACACCACAACGCCAAACTTTACCAAGTCTTGCGCAGAGAGTTTCAGAAAGAGGAACAACTTGAGGAAACTGCAGTCTATCACCATTGAAAAGTGTGGGCGCGTCCAGGAACGATCATCAAAATTCTTTCTTCCTGTGAAACAGCAGTCTCCTCTTGTGTTGCTCAGGTGGGAAAATACTGCGTCTGAGTTGAGCCTGGACGATCAAGGCCTGCGGTGACCTCCTGATCTCAGAAACCTTTCAAGATGCCATGGATGAGACCCCAGTTCACCACTTGTCTGGCTCCAAAGGCAGATCAGAGAAAGGTAGCAGAAACCCTTCCATGGTTTGTCTTGTGTGAGAACTTTTGCAAAGTGACTTACTTTGGTGAAGTGGATCATAAAAAAACACAAAAAAATTCTTCTTTGCATTGTCTTGTGTCAAAACTTTCTCAAAGAGGGTTTCTTTTGATCAACAAAATTAGACAAACCTGTTTTTAGATTTTTTTCTGGAGTGATCAAACCAAAAAAGGGTAGACCACGAGGCTATTGACTTTGGGGGGGGTGAAGACAAAGAGGGTCCATTGACTTTGGAGGGCCAAAATGAGGTTCCTCAACCGTCCATTTGACTTTGGAGGACATCTACTTTGAAAGAAACCCTGTACACCAAAAAGCACAAATCTCACCACATCCCAAACTCGACATGGCACGGTTCGAAAACAATAGCAATACAATGCACTGCAAAAGTAGCCAACATCGGAAAAACTTTCCAGTATCTGTTTGTTCGCATTCCAAGGGTCCCTTCACCGTCGAATGGGGTCCGACATGCACTCTTCACCGCCGCATTGCAAACATCAGTGCATCGTTGGACTTCACGGAAAAATGAGGTTAGATCAGGCCCTCTTCTTGGGTTCGTTCGTGTACTCTCTACGATATCCGAGTCTATCGGGTGCTGAACGTTTTGTACAATCATCATTTCGGGGGACGCAATTTGCTTCCAATGAATTTTGTTGCGTCGAAGAGGGACGAGCGACATTGTAGCGAAAGCCAAACACTATAAGCCGACGAAGTGGCACCCATTGCACTGCATCATCGCCCAACTCCCCCATGGTGCTGCAGGTGCAAGTGCTCGGCGACCGGGGTGGCGACCGGGGCTGTTCTTGAAGCGAAAAAAGGGGGGGGGGGGACGAACAAAGCGCCAGACCCCGGTACGCTCCAACCTCAACGAGGCGCCAGCGGATGAGTAACTGCTGACGCCCACCGACCAATCGACATTGGTTATCAACTGCCGTCAGCTGAGTGCCAACCGCCATCGGTTGGCCGAATCCTGCCTTCGAAACCTCAAGCCGTCGTTGGAGACAAAACAAGAAACATCTTTTTCCAAAAAGGACAGCTCTGGTGACGATGCATTCGAAGCATCCTCAAAGGTCGGAGTGGCACAACCCATTCCCGAGCGACCCAACCAGAGTTGCACCAACTGGCAAAGCACCAGGAGCCGGAGTGGAACGTCACCAAATCACGCAGTGCCGATGTTCCCTGGCCTCTGCGCAAGGTGGCGGCATCCCCCGTGCGGTTGGACGGCACAGTGAACAGCGTGAGTTTTGTACACAGTGGCACATGGTGGCTGGTGGTGACGGCTACTGCGCCCCCGTTTAGGCGGCAGCGGGAGGCCTGGGGCCAACGGGATGTGCAGATTGGGGGCAGAGGTCAGACCGGGGGGTATCTGCACCCATGCACACGGCTGTGCCACGCCTGTGAATGCCCCAAGGCCAAAGACGGCCGCACCTTTCAGGAGCTGCAGAGCTTAAGACGCGGTGAGCCTGCAGAAGAAGATGCTTGGTGCTTGGTGAGAAGGGCTGGAAGGCCTGGCATGGTGATCCTGGCCCGGCTTGGTCATGGTTGCGCGTTCCACTCACTGCTTTGGCATCCACCCCGTTGGTTTGTACCGGTTTACCTGACCCCGGGTGAACCTCTGATATCACATACGTCAAATTGGACCCAAACGACCAAACATTGCTTCAAGAATTTGGTCATTGTTGGTCATTGGTGATCTCATGAGACACAGGCGGCAGGTCGTACTTGCTGGTTGCTTGCCCCAGGCAAGGATGTATTAGAAGAGAGGAAGGGGGGGGGGGGTGGGGGAGGCTGAGACCCAAAAGGTCGTGTCCCACATGGGCCCAACAAGATTTCCCCAAATGCAAATTTGGTCTTTTCCAACGATGGCCACTTTGGTCTGGGGGGGGGGGGGGGGCGTCCTCGTTGTCAGCCGTTTTTAATGTAGAAAGGACGAAGTTCGACCTTTCTAGGCCTAGAAAAGTCGAACCCCCCGTAGAAAGTTCGAACTTTTCTGGCCGAGAAATGGAACGGGACCGCAGGGCCCGCAATGCCCGGCCGGCCCGGTTGCGCGACCGGAGGAATTTCGGGAGGAGTTTTCCAGACTGCGAAAAGTCGAGCATTTCGGGCCCTATTTCTTGTTAACACATCCTTGGCCCCTGGAGCTACAGCCGGTCACCAGTCATGGGGTGGGGGTGGGGTAGGCTGCGGGTAGTCGGTGGTCAGCGCGGGCGGCCTCCGCCGCCGGCCATGGCTTTGCTGACGGGCGGCGGGGCCAAGAAGGGACAAGGAGGTGGGGCCACAAGGGCGAGGGGCAGCCGCAGTGAAGGCGAGGCTGTTATGTACAGAGTCTAGCGGGAAGGCCCCCGGCCCCGAGACCCCCCCCAGTGAAGGGCTTCGGTGGGGGTCTGCGTGCGACGCGGTGCAGCGGCGGCGGGGCCGGCGCAGGCCGCGCACCGCGCCACAGGGGCATGGGGCGCGAGGGCGTGCTGCGGCGTGGCACGGGTGTGCGCGGGCGGGCGTTCGCCTCCCGGCGGCCGGGCGGGCACCGGGACTGTACATCAAACTGTCGAGAGGCCGGGTCTGAAACGGGCCCGCAGGGCCCGAACGCAAAAGGGCAGGACAACCCAGCCGGCGGCCAACAACCGCCACTTTATCATAGAATATCCGGAGAAAACTGCTGCCAACCGTCAACTGGCGGTTGGTTGACTGTCAACTGCCGGCAGTTGGCGGTTAAGCCGCGACGGTTAACGGCGGGGGTTAACGGTCGGCGATTCGGAGCCAGCGGTCGGCAGTGGACTCAGCCAGCGCGTGGGGCCGTCTGCGGTCTACGTCTGAGAATTGTCGGGCCCCTCACACGCGGGGTTGTCGGGAGGCTGAGGAGGATCGGGAGGAGGAAGAACGGGACCCAGACCGCATTTTTTTCATGAGCTTCTTCGATGCGCGGAGCACCCCTTTGCGTTGCTGCGGGGACGTTGGCAGCACCGTATCCTCCGGGTTCAGCCGGCGAGCCCGCACCTGAGAGGCCGTACGCGTCGTGTGACACCTTCCGGGGCACAGCAGGGCAGAGGATGGCGAGGGAAGGGGGAGGGAGCGGGAGGGAGAGCGAAAGAGGGGGGCAGCTCCTCTACGTATCCCTCTCCCACTCCGTCGGCCTCCCTCTTTGTGACACCCTCTCCCTCTAGCGTCCGTGCAACGCGGCTCACCGTAAAATGCAGACAGATACACCGGCGCAGCGAGGCCACAACAGGCCACTGGGTGGTGCACGTGGGCAGCGCACCAGCACAACAGCAGAAGGGACACACAGGACCGCCCACACAGGCAGGCAATCCCTACAAGAAGCGCAAACTGGCCACAAGGCAGCGGTGGCCCTCTACACAGAGGCACAAATCAATGGCATGGAGGACCATGCCCTCGCTATGCAGCAGAACTCCTCTGCAGGGCTGTACGCGCAGGAGACAGAAAACTGACTACAGCTGGAATATTATGTAGAGCAAGCTCCAATTGTCCTCCATCGGATGTCTTTATTGGAATTTTTCTGCAAAATTATTGGAAAATTTTCCAAAAATTTCCAAAAAATGCATATATTTTGCAGATGTTGCTCATTTGTCCGCGGTGCTATGCACATCCCTCAGCCCTCTCTGGCCTTTTAAAGCTCTGCTTCTCATGTTCTATTGCTGGCCCCACGACAGGTTTTCAGCAACGCTAAAAAGATAGCCTGCCTTGCCTGCACCAGAACGCAGGCACAATCTGCCAGGCTTGCTCTACCACACAATGTGCCTTCGCCTACCATGTCCAATATTGGACGACTCTCGATGCACTGGCAACCCTTGCTTTTGGTGCATGTCCCCCGTTCAACATGACAGTAGGCACTCAGAGTACACAAATCAGGGAATTGGTGTACAACGCTGCCCAAGCACCGTGGCCGCACTTTCTTACGGGTTGTAATCTGCACATCATCAATTGTACGATGTGTGTGTCCATTCCCCGGCAAAAAAAAGCCGATGGACGCTGTGTCTTACCACCTTCTAGGACATGATGAAACACTGCATTGCCACTCCTTGTGCGCAGATCTCGAGTGCCTATTGCAGTCCAGTGCTCTGGCATCGTGCAATACCCCTGCCAAGGAAATACACTATTTGGTCACTCAGAAATCGCATACCGTGTGGCAACAGAGGAAGTAGAACAAATGTATGTGGTACCTGAAAATCGATGGGTAAAAGACAACAAGGTCCTTAAATTCATGTCCATTTTGGAAGGTGTGGTAATTAACCAACGCAACAAGCGTAAGGAAAGAAAGCACTGTGAAACTTTGCCCAACTTCTCATAACTTTGATGTTTCATGATATGAAGGGGATAAATTCTTGTTAATAGGCAATAATACGTGAAAAGCGTTACCTTGAAATATCAACAGAACAGTGTTAGTTCAGCGAAAATCAACAGATCGATGAATAAGGCAGAAAAAAATCTCTTTCTGAGTTGTCTAGATGACAAACAAAGTAAAGTGTCTACACGTGGTTCTATATGTCAGAGTTTGAACTTAACTATTACCTTGTGTATGTCATGTATGATACCTCCGTTTTCCCACCAGCTCGTCTGCATGCCGCTCCTACATAGGCTGTTACTCTTGCTACAGCCCACCTTCCAATTGCAAAGGCACTGCTTTACCCACTAGGGTATGAGTCATTTCTGTTGTTTCTATGCACAGGGGTGGTATTGATATTTGGGCCAATTTGGTTTTCATCCATTATTTGGTTCTTCTGAAAAAACTGAGTATTTTGAGTATAGACACATGGGTGAAAACCCATTTTTTCGCCCTCTACTAGTTCAAGCAAAATTCCCAGCTGTGGATTGTGAGTCCCTAACCCCAACTCGAGGGGCCACACAACAAAGCGTGGGGATCAAAAGAAAAAGGAAAGAAGGTGGGAAGGGGAGCAAAAGCAGAAGTGTTCCCCAACAAAGGGGAACAAAATCAGAAGTGGCTGCCTCACCCCTACCTTCTCGGGGGCCCAAAAGAGGGCGGAAGTGCTACGTCACTCCCGCGTTCTCGGGGTGCACTACAGAAGGGGAGGGAAACAAAAGTGGCCCGCGCCGGGCTCCTGGAAAAAATCCCATGGTGGGGGTCCTTAAGGGCGGTCCTTAACAAAAAAAAATTGGTCCTAAAGGACCACCCTGCCTCACCACGCTAGTGGAGCTGCCCAGAATCTTTTGGCCCCAGTCGCTGCCTACTCTCCTGTGAAAAAGGCCAAACCATCCCCCGAGGGCCCCCCCCCATCTGATGTGTAATACTTGGGGGCTCGGCCACCCCTTGGTCCCTTGACCCCCGGTTGGTACGTCCAGTCTAACGCACATGGCTTTGTGTGTTTTTTTTTAATTTTCCTTACTCCAAATTCCCCCCAAGTGTCCGCTGAGCGCTCACAAAGTAGGTCAAGGGTAAGTGACAGGCCCGGGTTTGGGTTTAAGGCCAGGTTGCCCTATCCTCTTCGCTGTCCGGGTACAGCGCGGTGGCAGGGGAACAAGTCCCACGCCTTACCCCTTCCCTACCTCACAGTAGAATGGGTGCTTTGTGTTGTGGAGGCGTGCCTCCACGATGTGGATTCCCAGCAGTGCAGTGTTTGGTATATGGGGGGGGGGGATGAAGGGCGGGGGTGCCATAAAGGCTGTGTACGTGTGCCGGGTGGTACTTCCAGGTGTACACACCGGTTTGAGTTTCCACGAAGATCTTGTCCACATTGCGTTTCCACAGACAGTGGGAAGTGGGTGAGAGTGGAACAGTTGTACCTCTGCCCAGGAGTACTGCTTCTGCCCTCTGCATTCACAGGAAACCTTTCCCAAGACCGTGAAGCTTGGAAGTTGCTCACCAGCACCGATGTGGGACAACCCCCCCCCCCCCCCCAAGCAGCCTTGTCTCCATGCTCCCGTTTCGAACCTTGAAATTCCATTTCCATTCTTCGATTTCCATGGAGCGTGTGGATGTATTGAAGATAATAAATCTACCGCCCTCCGAAAACGGCCCAAATGGCCGAAAATAATAAATCTACCACGCTCCGAAAATGGCGAAAATGGCCGAAAATAACAAATCTACCGCCCTCCGTAAGTGGCCAAAGTAGCCAAAAACAATAAATCTACCGCCCTCCGAAAATGAAAAGCCCCTCAGAGCGGGGGACAAGATCAGAAGTGGCCAACAAGTGGCCCGAAAGTTCTACAGCCTAGTTCTTTTGTTTTTGGCGGTTTTGGGACCTAGTAAGAAAAAAAACTTGTTTTTTACTAGGTTCTGAAACCTAGTAAAAAAAAGTTTTTTTTTTACTAGGTTCCCGATACCTAGTAAAAAACTAGTGAACCTAGTAAACTGTTACCTAGTAAAAAAAAACTTTTTTTAAAAAACCTTTTTTTACTAGGTTTAACTACAGACCCCACTAGCCTGACACTTGTTGTTGAGACTGAGTGGGTTGCCACGAGAAGTGGTTGTACTTCATGGCTTAATAGGCAAAAGGCATCATCAGGTAGCTACTATAGCCCAAAACTGGGTGTCCATGATTGCCATGGAGTGAATAGTCTCCTTAGAACCATAGACTAGTGGGTCCTATCCCTAGTGCTCCAGATCCTAGGGGTCTAATCAGCCTTCCCCAGCAGCAGTGCTGAGAGGCATTTCAACGTAACGGCTTAAACATCGCAGATCTTGTAGCCTAGTTGATCTGATACGAATGAGAGTACCTAAACCGGTTCCTTATCATAATGGATGCATGACAAGGTGCCACAGTGTTGAGCAAGTTCAAGGGCAGCCAACACTGGAATGCAAAGCTTGTTGAGAATGTAAGCTCAAGGGAGAGCTAGAATCAGAGGGAGAAGGGGAGGCAGAGAAGAGAGAGGGCACGATAGGCACACGGCTGAACCTTCATCACAGCTAGGGGCTCTGACAGGGTGGTCCATGGAGGCTAAGTGCGCTACATCTAGTGGGACACACTAGGCCAATCGATGTGGAAGGAATCCTGAATCTTCCGCTTTCTCTTATGTATGGTGCTCCCTCATTGAATCAAGTACATTGCATTAGATGAATGGCTCACTGAACAATGCAAGTGCCTGTGTCAAACAGTTTCCGAATACTGTTCCACCACATTCCTCTACTTTGCACCCTTGCTGAAGGACAACACGTGTATGGCCATTGATGCTGCACCAAGGCTCTTCACGATGCATCCGGTCCAGTGACCATGCCTTGGTGAGCTTCTTGGACTGTGCGTGCATTACATTGCACGTGCACTGCGTGCTCCTGTGGGAAGCACGCGACTGTTGGGCATTACACCCACCAAACCTCAAACCAGCTCCTCCCCCGAAGCCACCAAGTTCAGCCCATGTGTTGTTCTTTATTCCTGAGCCCAACCTGGCTTAAGAACCAAGGATGGAGGGGGCAGGAATGGGGGGTTTATGAAGGGGTGGGGTCTAGCAGGGGCTGACCCTGAAGACGGCACTTGCAGGACAGGACAGGGCTGCTACAAGAGAAACCTAGTCACAGAGATCAACTGCCATGCCATACAACATGTCAATGCGAATCAATCAGACCCGAATTTGTGATTCGAATGGCCTTTTCATAGTGCGTTCATGGTTTTCATGATCAAGGAAACGGGAAAGCATTTAGGGAAAAGTAGTGTAGCCCTGGCGAAGGGGGATTCTTCCAGGCGATGTGTTTTCCGGATGCATCAGTGGCGATCTCAGGCCCATGAGGGTTATCTCAGTCATCCTTCATCATCACCAGCATTGTTATCATCAGAATTCTCTTAAGTGGAGGCGGGGGTTGTGGGGAAACTTTCACTGAATGACCCAGGAACTTGGGACGTTCACACCTGCACTGTGTGGTACATGGAAGAATGTGGCTGCCCAATGACCCTCGGGGAAGCACAGGGAAGGAGTGTTCGAAGGACGTCAACCGCCCATACAACGTGAGCGCACACACAAGGGCGCCGATTCGGTTTTCGAGTCCCCATATGCGGCTGCCTTGGAAGAGGGGGAGTCGGAGGAAGCGGGGCTCAGCGCCAAAGAGCGAGCCACGTTGGAGTTTTTTTGAGGACGCCGGGGTGTGCACCAGGGGTGAAGGGCGTGCCCTCTCAGGGCTGCTTACTATCATGGCTGTGGCCCCGGTTGGGATGACTGAACAAAACACTGTACGAAAAGGGACCGGGCGATCAGTCCTGTCATTCCGGGGACTCCCCTGGCACACAGGACCGTGCCACTTTCATACGGCGCTCTACCAACCGGTGGTGGGCACACTGCATGGGTGGAGTCGAATGTCGACCGACTGACGGCAGGAAGGGGGCTTGGTGGTATACGGCTTCAGTTTTGGGGAGGACCACCCAAGAAACTCAGTACGGGTGCTACTGAGAGCCTTGGGTGCAGGGGATGGGGAAAGGCGGCAGAGGTATTGGACATTGTCCCCTCGGATGTGGAGCTGCACGTAGTGTGTTCGTCGGTCAGTATTGCGAATATTTTGCCATTTTTTCTACAGGAGGGGGGGGGGGACTTCGCGCCAAGGCAAATTCGCGGTGGTAAATGTCGCTGTGGGAAATTTCGTGGAGCCCCCCGGGTTGAGCGTATTGCCCCCCGCCAGAGTCCACAGCGTGTACCGCTAGTGTGCGAGAAATTCGCGGAGGACCCTGAGTTTCGCGTGGGAAATTTCGCGGTCACTTTGAAACGCGAAATTTCCCACGCGAAAGTAAAGTGCCACGAAACCCCTCCCCCCCCCTGTACCGTTTTGGGAAACCCAGGGATGGGCCACAGTGCCTCGAGGAAGGCTTTCGGCCCCCGCTCCAGCCCTCCTGCAGACTTTCTTTCTAACGCGTGCCTGGCTGACCTTCGTTTGCCACAATACAGTGCTGATGACACAAAAGTGCACGTTTGGGGGACAGGTTGTGCTGCAAAATGCATGATTGAGCACATGAAATCCGGTGGATTGTTGGGTCAAGGTCCCAACCAACCGCCAGTCGCAGGCGAAGCAGCACGTTGGATCCCGCAGAAAGCAAACGTGCGCTCCATACCCAGTGCCTGCGCCGGAGAATATCATTCCGGCACTCTTTTGGGTGATACTCCGTTCCGAAAGGGTTGATCTGGTCTCGGTTTGCGTACTGCCACCCGTACGAGTCAGTGTTCTCATTGATGATGAGTGTCCAGTCCGATGACGACTCGGGATCGTCCACAATATCGGGGCCGATGCCCTGCAACGAGTACAGGACGTGAATCACGGGCCCCAGGCCCCGGGCTGGGGAGCACATGCATTCAGGATTCTGGAGCCCATTGTTCAGGGCCCGCACCCCAATCCACCCTCCCATTGCCTGTAACTCCACTTGGCCAGGCAGTCCTCTGTTGAGATAACGAGGTACCGACTGAATTCTAAAGATTCGCGGAATCCTAATTTTTGCGTTGGGTGTTTTGAATTAATAATAAGCAAAATTTTTGCGGCAGCATCCAAAATGGGCAATAATGGGCAAAAATCATTTTTTTTTTGCGATTTTTTTTTGCGGAACCCATTTTTGCGTAGGGTGTTGGACCAAAAGTTAATTTTTTTTGCGGTTTTTTTTTTGCGTTTTGGGGATTGGGGTGGATTTTGTTGCGACTGCAAGAAACCGTGCGTACCTTGGACTCTGGGATTGCAGTCCATTCCTACACAGGCATACAAATGTCCATCAGTTGGACTCTCCGATTGCAGTCCATAGCACAGATAAGCACCAACAAGCATGGTTCAGGTCTCCATCCACGGCCCAAACTAGCCCCTTTATCTGCTTTGGGGCACATCAGCAGCCAAATTGCACTACCGTCCGTCACACGGTATTTTAACACTTGTCACAATCCTGGATACATCATTCTCTGAAAGCAAAGCAAGGTGCAGAACGGGGCACGAGACACGGAAGAGGGGGACAACAAGCAGTGGGGCAAACTCTCCCGCGATTCTGGCATTCTTGCAAAAAGGGGGGCAGGGGCAAAAATTATTTTATTTTTGCGATTTGTTTTTGCGGAACCCGTTTTTGCGTAAGGCATGAAGCCAATAATTAATTTTTTTTGCGTTTCTTTTTGCGGACAACAACATCTTGTGCCAGGAATTAAATATTTTAGCAAATCTTTAGAATTCAGACGGTACTCAACCCTCTGCCTGTGTAAGTGCGTTTTTACGACATATTATGAAACGATCGTCACCGCAATCCCCGGCGAAAGTGTATACCAACTCCCATTCCAAATCAAATTCCGCACAAACTGGGGGACAAGTCTCCAGCACCCAGTGCCCCTTTTCTGTCCCCCTTACCCTCCCCCAATTGCACTTGCCATTGTTCACCAGCCCAGAGCCGTGCCATGCCGTGAAGCGCCCCCCTTTCACTGGGTGCCTTGATGGTACAGTATTCCTGCACAACACAGCACCCCAAGAACCCAACACTCTGCACACCGGAAAACATGCGCGATGCACAATGTGCAGTCTGCCACATTGCACATTGCGCATGGCGCGGACTGCACACTGCACAACGCACCGTGTCAATCTGCACAACGCACCGTGTCAATCTGCACAATGCACCATGTCAATCTGCACAATGATCGCCGTGTACACTGCAGACTGCACTGTAGCATGTGCAAAGCTGCCTTCCCCTGTTGCCCACGGGGCATTGAAGGGTGTCGGTGGTGCACCACGGGTCTGCCAGTGTTCCTGTTCACCGTTATTTATTACCCGTAAATCCTCAAGGCAATGCATGGCACTGGAAGGGGGCAAAAAGTGACTCTTGAAAGGCTGCGCTAAGCTTGGCAATAATGGCTGGGCCGGGGGGACAGAGGCCAAAGGGTAGCAAAGCAAGAAAAGCCTCAACTCAAGGGTGGCAACTTAAACTGGGCCAGTTTTTGGGTGGCTGGAGTGTGGCTTGGGTCTCCTTTGCATGGCAGGACCAGCAACAGGGCCAGCCACTGCCTATTCTTTGCCTGCTCGGCTTTAGAAATGTGGGTCCCTGTGGTCCCCGACAATAAAAACGTGACCAACACGCCATCCTCAAAGACCGGGCTACGTCGGATGCCTGGCAGATGCCATGCCATACATGACGCTGCTGCAGGAAGGCATCTCCGACTACACCGGAGCACTGTGCCCAGCGGCAGATGACAGCAAGCTTAAAGATGATCTACAAATTCTGGCACGACAAAATCTGTGCCACTTCTTAAAAATGAGCGAACAAATTATGTACGGTTCCCAATAATTGCTCATGAGAAACAGTGGGCGCTTGCAATGCCAAACGTACACCCGCACAAATCCTTGAAACACCGAACAAATTGCGTACAACACTTTCGTACAAAATTTGAATTCTAGAAATTCCAACTTTGCATCCCCCCCCCCCCCCATCCCCCATACTGTGTGTGTTGGCGGCGGGGCAGCGGCTCACCTTGTAAAGCAGCCCCGTCTCGTCGCTGTACGGGCTGCAGCACTTGCTTCTGGGGCACCACTTCCGGACCGCGCCCTGGCACTCCTGGTGCTCCCACGCGGAGTCGACCCACTGGCCATCGTCGTCGAGGGGCAGGCTCTTGTAGAACCAGTCCAGCCCCGCCTGCACCCCGGACTGCTGCCACTGGTCCTCGATCTTCTTGCCGAGCTCGCGCACACGGTCTTGCACGAAGGGCTGCGGCAGAAAGTGATGTGCAGGAGGACCAGCAACACGCCCCCCCCCCCCCCTGTGTGACATTCCGTCGGGTGGCTGTTTCTTTACGGGGCCCTGGACAGTCACCCGTTCTCGCCTTCGCATGTTGCGTCGGGTCGCTGCGTTCTGTCGGCCGCTGCGGCCGGTGCTCCCGCTGGTGTCGTTTCCGCGTTCGCGGAGCCCAGTCGTTGGTGTGCCGGGGCTCTGCTGAATGTGGCGGGATGTGCCGTTTGCGCGTCAGCGGCGCCCAATAATGGGCGTATTGGGGGTTGTGCTGGTTGTTGCCGGGGTCGTTTGACTGTTTTTGCCGTCCACGCGCGTCTGTCCACATTCCGCCCCCCCCCCCCCCCCAAGCCGGTGATTTACGGTATCAATTCCTTATCAACAAAGCCCGCTCCTGCCCCACAGGCAGCGGCGGGTGCAGCTCCTGTGCAGTCCCCTGGAACAAGGTGCGGTGTAGCCCCTCCATCCCAAATGGCTGTGTGCAATGCATGCGGGCCATTCCCGGCCACGGCTCCGTTTGGGTCGGAGGCCAGTTGGGCACGCAGCCCGGGGTAGCCTGCATCCCTTGGAGCGGAGCAGGGGATGGCAGCCAAGGGCTGGGGCAGAAGGGGGGCCCAGAGTTTTCCTAAATGGGGGGGGGCGGGGCTGTTAGCGGGGACCCCCCCCCCCGCAGGAGACCCTGCGTGCGCGCGTGCCCTGCCGCTCCCCACGGACCATCCCCATGCACCCCTGAGGGCTCTGGTGTGTGTGTGTGTGGGTGCGTGGGTGCGTGGGTGCGTGTGTGGGTGCGTGGGTGCGTGTGTGCGTGCGCGCGTGTGTGACGCCCAGTTTTTCCAATCAACGCCCAAACTGCGAGGTTCAACATCCCTACCTCCTCCCAATTCATCAGCGAAACCATGTGTTCCAAGTTCGAGGAGCCTCGCTGGCAGGCCGGCGACTCGCACACCGATCCACAGCTTCGGATGCGGAGTAAGGCCGGGGCGCAGCATCGCACGCAGGTCCGCGCGGCTCTCTCCTTCGCCCCCCCCCCCCCCCACCCCCGCCGCGACCTACGGCAAACCAGGTCGAGCGCGGAAACACCGCAACGAACAACCGGGACAGAGCCGCGGTGCGTGAGTCTGTGTGTGCATCATGCGCCTCGAAGAGAGTTGTTAGATCAAGCGAAGGGGCGGACGCCATATCCCCTCCTTTTGGGGGGTCATTCACGTAGAATACCCCTGATTATGGTGCCGGATGTTTAACGGCTTGGAAAACAGTCATTTTGGGAGAGAACATGACCCCCAATGAAGTTTTCGATTTTGACCCCCCCCTACCCCCCTCCCCCCCCCCTGGATCGCTTTTTTGGGGTGTGAGTGGGGTGTCGGGGGGGGGGGGGGTGCGTGTGGGTGTATGTGTTCATGGCGGTGTCCCGGGCTTCGCCCCGTCGGGGTCGCCCAGGGGCTGCGGTGGCCCGTAACCCCCGCGTCCAGCGCCGGGGGGCCTGAGATGCCCGACAGGTCTGCGGTCGTACGTTCGGGGAGGGCGCCTCCGCTCGTGTCCCGACTGGTTCGGACACCCCCCCCACACCCCCTCCCATCCCCCCGCCCCCTCCGCACACCTGCAAACAGAACTTGATCTTCCGGGCGAGCTTCCAGTCCCAGTACTCCCCTTGCGACAGACACGCGCCGTACCTGCGGAACGGCACACGCGACAACCCGACCGCCGCGAGGCCCTCCCCTCGCAGGCAGGGCAGAGCGCGCGACCCTCGGAGGCAGCGTGCGGGCGCCGCGCGGCAATGGAGAGGCGCGTCGGGGGCCAGGGGGGGTGCGCCATGGAGGCGGATCAAAACGCCAACATCCGCTTTCAAAGACAACACCTCCCATGCACTGAGGGCACAGGAGGGGCAGGGGGGAAAAGGGGGGTGTGTTCCATGGCTCATGCCCGCAGCCTTTGGCCCCGGGGCCCACTCCGCTGGTGTTGACGGTCTTCATGCGGCCGGCCCCGGCCGGTCCGGGAACCTCCATCCGCCCCATTTGCTGCCGCGAAGCATCGCCATGGTGGCGATTGGCGGTTGGTGGTGATTGGCGGTTGGCGGTTGGTAGCGGTTGGCGGTTGGCGGTTGGTGGCGATTGGCGGTTGGTGGCGATTGGTGGTTGGCGGTTGGTGGCGGCTGGCGGTTGGTGGTTGGGGGCGATTGGCGGTTGGTGGTTGGTGGCAACTGGCGGTTGGTGGCGGTTGGTAGCACTGCACGAGCGACGGACTGAGGGCCCACGGGTCGCGCCGACATATCGAATGTCGAAAGGCGGATGAATCCCGAGTCCAAGTCGATGCTGCGGCCACGTGCCATCGACGTGGGGCATATGGCGGTGGTGTGCCCGATTGAGTACCTCAGGAGGGGCTTGGGGTCGCGGAGGACGGCGGGAAAGGGGGAGGGGGGGTGCCTTGGAAGGAAGAGGCGGCCTTAGGCAGGCGGTTGGAGGCGGTTGCCAAAGCGGTTGGGGGCGGTTACTGTCGGTTACAAATGTCGTTGAGGCTGGTACTTGGCGTCAGGGGGACAGTGGCTGGGCATAGGGTGGGCGCCCTGGAGGGGGGGGGGGGTACGTCCCCCCCTTCCCAGGAGCGGTTAGGCAGGCGGTTGGAGGGGGTTGCCAAAGCGGTTGGGGGCGGTTACTGTCGGTTACAAATGCCGTTGAGGCCGGCACTTGGCATTCGGGGAACAGTGGCTGGGCATAGGCTGGGAGCCCTGGAGGGGGGGGGGTACCTCCCCCTGTTCCAACGCATCCCTGGGCGTGGGGGGAGGGGGGGCAATGTACCAGAACCCCCCCTTTGTTAGACCCCCCTTGTTAGACCCCCCCTTGTTAGACCCCCACTTGTTAGACCTTCCCTTCTTAGGCCCCCCTTGTTAGCCCCCCCCCTGTTAGGCCCCCCCTTGTTAGCCCCCCCCCTGTTAGGCCCCCCCTTGTTAGTCCCCCCTTGTTAGACCCGCCCTTGTTAGACCCCCCCTTCTTAGGCCCCCCCTTTTTAGACCCCCCCTTGTTAGACCCGGAATGGACCCGGGGGGCAGTCCTGGGGCCTGGGCTATCGCACTTGCGGGACCGACCGCGTTGACATCAACACGATCCGGAACACGCGCACGTTCCCTCTGCGTTGACCGGTCGGGGGCTTTGAGGGGGGAACCCGGTCCGTCGCGTGCTCCGCCGCGCGGCGGCGGCGCCGCCGGGTGGACGGTGCGGACGGCGCTGTCTGAACCATAAAAAGGACCGGAACTCGGCGTTTGAGGATGGAAATCCTTTGGGATGGGGCGCATCGGAAGCGCGGCCGTGGGCTGGAGCACGGGGACCACCGGACCGCCCCCGGGACGCGCTTCTTGGCACACGCCAAGGCAAAACGAGTACACCCGCACATTCGGGCGTTGGCAGGGGTGTCCTTAACGGGAAAAAAAAAGTGTTCCGGTACCAGTTTTCCCAAAAAAGCCCGCGGGCACTCCATGTGCTCAACCATGGTTGGTGGCAGTTGGCGGTTGGCGGTTGGCGGCGGTTGGCGGTTGGCAGTTGGCAACTGGCGGTTGGTGGCGGTTGGTGGTGGTTGGCGGCGGTTGGTGGCTGGCGGTTGGTGGTTGGAGGCGGCTGGCAGTGGTTGGCAGTTGGCGGTTGGTCGCCGCTGGCGGTTGGTGGCGGTTGGTGGCTGGCGGTTGGTGGTTGGCGGTTGGTGGCGGTTGGTGGTTGATGGGAGTTGGCGGTTGGCGGTTGGTGGTCCCTTGGGGCGGTCCTTAAGGGCTGTCCTTAGCAAAAAAAAAAAAATCTCGTCCCTTAAGGACCCCCCTGGGCGTTGGATGGCCGCGTCGCACGCGATGCTACTGCCACCTCGGCTGCCATCGGCCCTCCCCCCAGGGCTCCCGGGGACATACACTTTCTCTTCCACCGCCTCTGCCCACAGGAACTGATCGCCAAAGAAGGGGGTGATGATCGTGGGCTTGCCGCACCGCAGTGCAGTGGCCGTCGTACCGATGCCCCCGTGTTGGCAAATGACGTCGCACTGCCGGAAGAGCCAAAGATGATTGGCCCGCTTGATAAACAGGATGTCCTGAGAAACAGGGGGGGGATGGAGTGCACTGCCAACAAGTTTGGGCAGAAGTGAAGGAGGTAGGGAGGGAGGGAGGGTGAGGGAGGGAGGGAAGGAGGGGGCACCGGAGGCAGGGAGGGAGGGGGGAAAGGGTGGGTGAGGGTGGGGGGAGGGAGTGAGGGCTGGCGGGAGTGAGTGAGGGTGGGAGGTAGTGAGGGAGTGGGAGGGTGGGAGGGAATGAGTACATTTGAATCCTTCAAAATCTGAACATTTGTATGTATAAATGATCAATTTTCCATATCCCATATCACACATTATCTTTGATCGCTTTTTCGTCGTCACGAATGCAAATAGATATCATTGATTCCATTCCATTCATTCCATGTTATCCAAATTGGCGAGAAATGGATACAACAAGGAACGAAGCTGTAAGTGTCACTGAAGAGCTAAATGAAGTGAGAAAAACGCAAAAGCTGCCTTGCTCGGAGCTCGCTTCTACTCGCATCATGCTGACCTTCTGGTGACAGTAACCGAAAGTTGCGAACCGCTCACTTCTTTTTATGCGTTTACCTTAGCCACTTCAATATCTGTCTGCCCTTGTTGGCGCAATATGTGCAGTAGCAATCAAATGTTGAACCTGTTGAGCCAAAAAAGGTGGAGAATTACTACACAGGAACTCAATTGTGCTTTGCTGTCTATGCCCCGTGCTCTTCAAAAGGTTGTTTTTCTGTTATTTTTGAACATTATGGTGGTGAGATTATCTTGAATTCTAGTGATCAATGATATTTTGAATTCTAGTGATCAATGATATTTTGAATTCTAGTGATCAATGATATTTTGAATTCTAGTGATCAATGATATTTTGAATTCTAGTGATCAATGATATTTTGAATTCTAGTGATCAATGATATTTTGAATTCTAGTGATCAATGATATTTTGAATTCTAGTGATCAATGATATTTTGAATTCTAGTGATCAATGATATTTTGAATTCTAGTGATCAACGAAGCATATCCAATTGCAAATTCCAAATGGGTACTTTACAAAACAAGTCTTGTTCCCCTTGGGCCTGGCCCTTACCCCCCCTCCCCCCCGCCCCCAGTGGTGCTGACTTTTTAGAGGCGCTGAAGGCGCCAAAGAAAAGTTTTGGCCTAAACGAATTGGCGCCAAAGGTGCCAGAGTAAAACAACAGCGACCACAACCGCGCGTGACGCCGGCATTCATCACATGTGTTCACGGTTGTCATTTTGTGGAACTCACACGTGTTCAAACTTTTCGTTTGTGGGATGGGCTCCTTGGAATTGTCACTTTTGCAAGCGACAACGGGTGCGCCCCTGGCACCTCCCCAGGGAAAGGGCGTGGAGACACCCCCTGTGGGCCACTAGCCGGGTCTCAAGCCCCGGGTAGGCGTCGGCCGCACCAGGCATTCGGAGCACCCACCGCCATCACTGATAGCCCCAGCACCAGCACCAGCCAGAACCACCGCACTCCACTCGCCAACGCGGGGGACATAGGGTCGGCTTGTGAGGGGTCAAGGGCACATGATTTACAGAATATCTTCTTCCTACCCCTCCTTGTTGAACCGAGCTTCAGCTGCGATAGCAGCCTCACTGTCAGCCATGGTGTGGTCGCCCGTGGCCGTGTCAGCTGCCACTGCTACCACGGGTGTTGCCTTGCCCGGGTGCAGCATGGCTAGCTCCTCCTTCTCGGCAGCTGGCGCACGGCGCCGCGCTCGCGATGCTGCTCTGGTGCACCAATCCAAACACGCCGTACAAGCGGCAGCCACAGAAGGCTACGCGCTGGTGGCGATTGCGGGCACAGCTCATCCCGATGCAGGACCCCAACACCGGCGTCCAATTCCAGGGCAGGGGAGGGTGGTAGGCAGGGGTGGTGTCGGGGCAGTCGTGTGGGGGATGCGTCGAGGTGGAGGCGTGGAGGTGCGCAGGGGACGCGTGTGGGGAGTGTGTGGGGTGTGGGTCAGGCTGTTGGTCGAACGCGTGGGGGCTACTGCTGCGAGTTCGATACCACCTGCCGGTTACCCGTCGGCGGTCAGTTACTGCTAGTTACCCGTCTGCTGTCGGTTACTGCTGGTTACCCGTCTGCTGTCGGTTACTGCTGGTTACCCGTCGGCGGTCGGTTACTGCTGGTTACCCGTCGGCGGTCGGTTACTGCTGGTTACCCGTCTGCTGTCGGTTACTGCTGGTTACCCGTCGGCGGTCGGTTACTGCTGGTTACCCGTCGGCGGTCGGTTACTGCTGGTTACCCGTCTGCTGTCGGTTACTGCTGGTTACCCGTCGGCGGTCGGTTACTGCTGGTTACCGGTCGGCGGTCGGTTACTGCTGGTTACCTGTCGGCGGTCGGTTACTGCTGGTTACCCGTCGGCGGTCGGTTACTGCTGGTTACCCGTCGGCGGTCGGTTACTGCTGGTTACCCGTCGGCGGTCGGTTACTGCTGGTTACCCGTCTGCTGTTGGTTACTGCTGGTTACCCGTCGGCGGTCGGTTACTGCTGGTTACCCGTCTGCTGTCGGTTACTGCTGGTTACCCGTCGGCGGTCGGTTACTGCTGGTTACCCGTCTGCTGTCGGTTACTGCTGGTTACCCGTCTGCTGTTGGTTACTGCTGGTTACCCGTCTGCTGTTGGTTACTGCTGGTTACCCGTCGGCGGTCGGTTACTGCTGGTTACCCGTCGGCGGTCGGTTACTGCTGGTTACCCGTCGGCGGTCGGTTACTGCTGGTTACCCGTCTGCTGTTGGTTACTGCTGGTTACCCGTCTGCTGTCGGTTACTGCTGGTTACCCGTCGGCGGTCGGTTACTGCTGGTTACCCGTCTGCTGTCGGTTACTGCTGGTTACCCGTCTGCTGTCGGTTACTGCTGGTTACCCGTCTGCTGTTGGTTACTGCTGGTTACCCGTCTGCTGTTGGTTACTGCTGGTTACCCGTCTGCTGTCGGTTACTGCTGGTTACCCGTCGGCGGTCGGTTACTGCTGGTTACCCGTCTGCTGTCGGTTACTGCTGGTTACCCGTCGGCGGTCGGTTACTGCTGGTTACCCGTCTGCTGTTGGTTACTGCTGGTTACCCGTCTGCTGTCGGTTACTGCTGGTTACCCGTCGGCGGTCGGTTACTGCTGGTTACCCGTCTGCTGTCGGTTACTGCTGGTTACCCGTCGGCGGTCGGTTACTGCTGGTTACCCGTCTGCTGTTGGTTACTGCTGGTTACCCGTCGGCGGTCGGTTACTGCTGGTTACCAGTCTGCTGTTGGTTACTGCTGGTTACCCGTCGGCGGTCGGTTACTGCTGGTTACCCGTCTGCTGTTGGTTACTGCTGGTTACCCGTCGGCGGTCGGTTACTGCTGGTTACCCGTCGGCGGTCGGTTACTGCTGGTTACCCGTCTGCTGTTGGTTACTGCTGGTTACCCGTCGGCGGTCGGTTACTGCTGGTTACCCGTCGGCGGTCGGTTACTGCTGGTTACCCGTCTGCTGTTGGTTACTGCTGGTTACCCGTCGGCGGTCGGTTACTGCTGGTTACCCGTCGGCGGTCGGTTACTGCTGGTTACCCGTCGGCGGTCGGTTACTGCTGGTTACCCGTCGGCGGTCGGTTACTGCTGGTTACCCGTCGGCGGTCGGTTACTGCTGGTTACCCGTCTGCTGTCGGTTAGCCATCAGCCGCCATCTGTTGGAGAATCCGAACACGCGAGTACGATCGGTGCCCTGCGACGGGGAGCACCGCGGTGTCGGGGGGTCGTCCCTTGGGCACATCGAAGGCACGCGGGGCCCACTGGCATCCCCCGCACGGGGCGAGTGGCGCCGGGAGTGGGCAGGGGCAGGCACACAGACCTGCTCCTTGTTGTCTTCCACGTCGATGCTCGACCAGCCGCACTGAAAGATGGCCCTGGTCTGGGTCTGCGCGGAAGAGACATGCGCTCCACGCCCGGATGCGGACCCGAGGGGGCGGGGGGTCATCAGCCCCATCTCATCACCACCTCAGCCCCACCCCAGCCCCAGCCCAAGTTTGGACCGAAGTCCGCCCACTTAACAATGCCCCCGTCGGGTCTAATCCAGCCACACTTCGGCGCAACGTCGGGCTTGGCGGGAAGAAAATTGCTCTGCGGGTTGGGGGGGTGACACGGAGGCCCATTTTCCCAACCCCCCCCCCCCCTCCCTCCTTAGCCGCCGTGACGGGAGGGGGGGTTCAGGGCGGGGGTGCCCGACCTGCCGTGCCGGGGGGGGGGGGTCAACCCAACATCTATGGCTCAAAATGATACCCACGTTGCGC